>OU452235.1:9348633-10722001 GCA_911728455.2 Marthasterias glacialis
ATTATTTTTTGATACATTTTCCGGTTATCAGTAAGTCAGAGGTCCCCCGATCTAAAAAGCAGTGGGGAAAAAACGAAGAACTGTATTACTTGCTTTAGTTATCTTATTTTTTGTATTGGATTTTATTTTAAGTAAACACATAAAAAATAGTGTGTTGTATTCAAACAAGTATTCGGTGGGATATAGAGTTATATATCTTTGAACAAAGTTTTAAGAAAATGAAATGATTTTAACAAACTGCAAGAAAGCCTATCATTTCCACAACATTTTATTTATTGTTTCCTGCTACTGGTTGTATGGTCATGATAAAAACAACATCATATGCAGTCTGTTCACGTGATTGGTTTCAGGACACAAAAATTTCAAAGTTTTGAAGCTGAATCATCCAACGAAATTGCTTTCCAAAACTGGGTGATTCCTTTGCCTATTTGAAATTTCGCAAGGCTAGGTATAAATGCTCACTTTTCCAACGCTCTTTACTCCCCCTTTTTTTTAGTGATTGAGGCCTAAATTACAAACAAAATAACAGGCGGGTGGCTACATAGTCGTCCTAACTCAAAGTGCACATTTCAAAATAAACCTCTTTTGGTAGTAGAATACTGGTAGTTTAACAGTAATGTAATTAATATCAATGTCACAACATTCAACTTTAATAAAATGGCTTAGTAACTGTGTTATTATTACCAAAAGCCTACTTTTGGTGTGACTCTGTCGGTCACGGCATGTATTTGCACATAGTTTGCCATCAGCTCAGATGACGTAGTACACACAATAGGTCACGTGATGAAGTGTAAACATTGGCAATCGCTCTATTACAAACTCTTAGTAGGTTGTGAAATTCGTTATATATTTGAACTGGTACATTTATATTTCGTGCAACAGAAACCCAATAAACGACGTATAATGGTCATTGTCACTATAAACTTGACCGCCTCCAGCTAAGTGAACTTGATCTCCATAGTACAGGGAAATAACCGCACTGCTGCTCACTTGATGATAATTTGAAGCGCTTACATGCCCTGTAACAATGGTGTTACCGTTCTTCCTCAGATGAACGTATAGGTAAGGCCCAGTTGATGGTTGCTGGACTGAGAACATAAAGACGTATACCCCAGGCACTGTACACGTAAACGTGCCATTAGCCAAGTTGAACTCTGTCCCTTCCTCTGAAAACAATAACTCTTCAAAGGGCAGATATGCAGATAAAGAGTTGACGCTGGTTTTCCTCACTGCAGTGAAGGCGGACCGTCGTGTACTACATTCACCTGCTTCACCCTTCTGTCCAGCTGGTCCAGGTTCACCTCTCTCCCCCTTCAAACCATCCATCCCAGGCTGACCTTCAGGTCCTTGTTTTCCTGGTTGACCGAGTCCTTGCTCTCCCTTCAGTCCGTGATCCCCTTTAGCGCCTGGCTCACCAACCAGTCCTTCTGACCCCTTGACTCCTTTAGCCCCGGGTCCACCTACCTCACCACGAGAGCCAGCATCACCTCTAGGACCTACCGGCCCGTGTTGACCATTTGATCCAGGAATTCCAGGTATACCGGCTGGGCCCTGACAGCAGGAATTACACGTCATTTCCTGATCAGGTGACACTGCAACTGTAGCCACCATGAGCTTAACTTGCATCAAAGCCAAAACAAGGATCACTTTAATGTTGAGCTTCATCTGCAAATTAGAAGAGAAATGAACAGAAACACGATAATAAGAATTATGTCAAATACATCTCAATTGTTCAAGAAGAACAATCGAGATGTTATTCTACTCCAGGCGTGAGTTGTCCCTAAATAAAAGAGAAGTGATGAGGCCTTTCAAAAACCGTTTAAAAACCTACAAACCTACAAACCTGACAACTTAAACGATCCGACATCACATAACTGACCTCCACCCTCGGGCGGTGTCTATAAACCTAACGCATGCGCGTTACAGACTGCTGGTGGGTGGCTCAAGTGAGGACAAATAATTTATCTGGTTGTCATTTAAAACGATTATTTGCATTTTGACATTCAGTGTTATCCAACGTTGAAAAATAAGGTTGGTGCTTGGGTTGGGTGGAGGGAATGCAACCGCAAGGCCCTTACGGTGTGAGGTCTGGGCCAAATAGACCGATTGCGCAACCTGCGTCACGTGACCACTTCTGGGTATAAAATGTAAACACACACGACGTCCTCCATAGTAAAGTGCGATACGGTAGCGATGATTAATGTATTTAATTTATTCGATCGAGGCTTTTCTTGCTCGAAATCTGTGAACAATATTCCACAGTTTGTACCAGAGACCTTCGAGTGGCGGAATAAAGCCAGTAAGGGACAGTTCCAGCAAGTCTTGAAAATTGTACAAGAAACGTATTGTGCACGATGTGTACAGAGCACGACGGAACGATAGGCCAGACGACCGCGATCACCACACACTTTTCAACACAAAAAATTCAAAGTTTTGAAGCTGACAATAATCATCCAAAGAAATTGCTTTCCAAAACTGTGTGATTCCTTTGCCTATATTTGAAATTTTGCAAGGCTAGGTGTTAATGCTCACTTTTCCAACGTTGTTTATCCCCTTTTTACAGTGATTTGGGCCTACATTACAAACAAAATAACAGGCGGGTGGCTACATAGTCGTCCGACGCCGGTAGTGTATGGCTAAAAAAAAAAAAAAAACGCTTTTCAGTAGAATTCTGTTAAATTATGAAATAGAGATGTGATTTGAATTAATGTCACAACATACTACTTTAAATAAAAGGGCTGATGAACTAATTTATCACTTAACAAAAGTAAAATCGACTGTTTTTGTACGCACTCTGTGTCACGGCATATCTCTTTACATGTATTTGCCATCAGCTGTACGGCGTTATACCCAGTAGGAGGTCACGCGACCGCATGTCAACATTGTCGCGCAATCGGTCTATTAAAAGCCTACTATGACTAAATTGTGTTGACAAATGATTTACGTAGTTGTCAATTAAAACAATTATTTGCATTTTGTGACATTCAGTGTTATCCAACGTTGACAGCATAAGGTTGGTGCTTGGGTTGGGTTGAGGGTTAAGGGGCCATGAACATTTTCTTTTATAAAATCACGGACACAATATTGTTGTGACAGTGTTAAAAGCACCCCGTACCCCCGGTTTGAACTGTTGTCAAGATGCGACAAGCGCCCTAGCAACTTCAATCAGAAGTGATCAATGCTCGGTTTGCTGATAGACATGAACGTGCTCAATGTTGAATGGGGGTAGGGGGTGTCCCAACGAACTTTGTCCCGGATTGTAGATGCTCTGTGGTGCATTGTGAGGCGATTCTTGCAAAATATTTAAAGAGTGTAAAGAGATCTCTGTTACTGATTTGCTCTAAAGCTTCTTATGTACTCATATAGGCCTAGCCATAATTAAGACAGGGGAGCTATCTGGACATTTTATGAAGGGCATGATTGGGTTCTGATTAAAATAAATGCCAATTATTATTATTATTATTATTTTGTTTTCTTCTTTTTTTTACTTTAGGGAATTATTGGGACTGAGCAGAAGTCAGAGACGCATCCGGGTAAAGAAAAACAGAAATAAATAAATAAATAAAACTGCAAGATTGCCCGGGATTTGGGTAAGGCGAGTCAGGGGTCAACACCACACACGGTGTGAACCTGGGGCCTAGTAAAGGGGTTGGGGAAATTACCCAATGAAATAATGATATAGTTGATAACAATGACGTATCTCATCGTAATAATTTCAAATTCATTTGAATTAGGCTACCATTAACTGATCTTCCTATGACCACACTGTAAAATCAACTTTCATTGTTTTTACCGTTTTCAAAGCCTATCTGGTAACACTTTCTAAAAGTATTTTGGTGTTAATCCTCTATGAACCATAACACTTTTATTTAACACTTCTAAGTGTTTATAAATTTAGACAGTGTCAATGATAGAACAAGCTGTTGCATAGAATATATAAACAATAAAGTTGCAATCGTAAAATTAGCTTTGACCATTAGTATAGGGGTCAATGCAAAATGCAACACCATGCACAACGACCTGTATACAACAGTCACAGTACTGTCACATAACACTTAAACTAGGACTTGCGTGAAATTGTGGCGAGTTGAAGCTCTAATTACCGCAAGTGAACTTCAGCTGTGCAGAGTGAAATATTTTCGACGAATACCGCAACCGATTTGGACTAAGGTACTGAAAAAACCCACCGGGTGCAGTTAAGAACAATTTGATATTCAGCCCATTAATCCACGGTGCCACACTCTCACGGGGGATTTAGTCCCTCGGTGAATCTGTTCCCATACGGTGAATTGTGTAGACATTTTGTCAGATTTCGTCCACTTCCTTCAGCCCATGTTTATTTACCGTATGAGGGACATTAACACCGGCGGACAAAATCCCCTATGACACCAGCACCAAGTATAACGAGAAACACTTACCTTGGTGTTGTGTTCTTTCAGTCAAGCCTTCTTGGTTCCTCTTTCCGATAAGATGCAAAGTTGTTATGAGCATTACAGATGACACAGCTCGTTTTAAATACTGCTGTATTTCCATTCCAGGGACCAGAAAATCACATCGGGTTTTGATTGACAATCGATGAGCTGTCAATCATACATAGACACACCGATTGATGGAAGTGACTTTACTCTATCACTGGTTTGAATGAGGCTGTGTGTGTTTTGAATAAGGGTCCATTGTGCCATACTTTCATAACATGGCCGTCGTGTGTCTGTTTACATGTATATCCGCCTTACGACGTTGTGCTTTTTTATTGTTTCCTGTACCAGACCAGCATCCTTTCACTTCCGCTCATGACGTCATTATGTTAAAGTTGTCAAATCAAGAGTTAAAGTGCAAGTTTTTCTAATAAAACCGTTTACATATAAAGTGGTTACTCGATAGTAAGAAGTACAGTGCAACAATGACGTCATTATGTTAAGGTGTCAAATCAAGAGTTAAAGTGCAAGTTTTTCTAACAAAACCGTGTACATATAAAGCGGTTACTCGATAGTAAGAAGTACAGTGCGACAATGCGTCCTGTCCCGTGATTCATTTTTTTATTTTATCTAAGTACACCAAGAACGTAGCTATAGTGACGCATTTCTCTTAAACGTTTCCACGATTATTACGCCTCTGGTGTTAATTTTTATCACAACTTGTAATGTAGGATGTCATGTCAGGCAAATTCGGGCACTGAACTCAATTGCTGGTTATTTCACTGATGGTTTAAAGTGGGTGCCATCGAGTCAGGACCTTGCCGGGGGGGGGGGGGGATTGACTGGGGTATGGTAAAATCACCTCCACCCCCGATGTGTTTCTTTTTTATCTCACAACCTTTTGACCTTTTTAGGCAATCTGCTGGTCAAATCAAAAAGTGATGAAAAGTGTGTCCACACAGTATGTCACATCGTGGTCTGGAATACGACATTGGCTGACTGGCTTGCACTGGAGAGAGTAGTCAGGTCAGCTGCACGTATGGACCAGTGTTGCAGTCATGACCGGCCGTACGAGACAGAGACCAAGACCGAGACCGATACACTTAGGTGAAAGATCTGACTCGATCGGTCCAACAGGACTTGAACAAACAAAAGCCATTGATATTACAAATAGATTTAACAACCACTTTGCCAGTATTGGTCGTACTCTGGATGGTTTGTTTGACAACACTTTTAACAACTATCTCGATAATTTTACTGCTAGTTACTTCAAATTTCATTTTAACCCCTTATTTCCACTCCTCAGGTATTGAAACTTTTGCAGCAAATTCCCACTGGTAAAGCTTTTGGATTAGAAGGAATAAACGGTCATTTTCTAAAATCTGGAGCCACTGTTTTAGCTGACCTTTGACCAACATTTTTCAGCTTAGCATAGAAAGTGGAACTGTACCTGAGGAGTGGAGAATGACCAAAGTTACGCTCATACACAAAGAAAAAAAACCCAGTAAAATCATGTGACCCAAGGTCAAACAAATGGTTGCCATGACAACAGCTAAACCCCGGCATAATTTTTTTTCCAATATGATTCTAGATATATTTTTGGAAAAGTCAAAATTTCGCGTTTATCGGCGTAAGAGTTAAAAAGTTACCGAAACAAATGGTGGGGGCATATTGTGCCTTCCCCGGTCTTGATAGGGTTAAACTGTGTAGGATCGATGCATTAACCTCACGATCTTAAAGTACAGGCTGATATAGTCTTTGTATCATTCAAAACCAGAATGGTTGATATTTAATGTTCAGACAGTAGGACAGTGGACTATAATGCCATCATGGTCACCTGATATCGTATTACAGGCTAGCATAGTTTATTTATAATTTAAATCAACACTGGGTGACATTCAATGGATATGCAGAAGGAGGGTTGACTGTGTATTTTATTGACACTGTCACCACATGATATCGTATTACAGGCTAGCATAATTCATCTAACAATCAAAAGCAGACCTAATGTGTCGTTCAAAACAGCAATAGGTGATATTTAATTCGGCGGCAATGCGACAGCACGACGCGACTATGCGACGGCACGACGCGACAATGGGACGGTAAGACGCGACAATGCGACGGTACGACGCGACAATGCGACGGCACGATGCGACAATGCGCCCTCTTTTGGTTGACCAAAAACTGTCTTTGTCACAGTCTTGAAACCTTAACCCTTTTTTAAATGGCTGACATATGTCAAAAACAAACATTCAAAATATGACCATTTTACGTCGTATAAACACAAAAAATGCTACCTGCTGCTTTGCAAACCACTACAAAAGTTAAGCAATCGGTTTGATACGGCTTGCGCTGCAAGTCAACTAAAACTTGTATGAACATTTCCCCATGATGCACTGCCGAAATGGCCTGTCCGGGGCAGACTCTACGTACAGGACGCACTGTATTATTGTAAACTTAACCTTTCGAAAGGTTGTGGAGTGTCGAGGCCAAGCGGTCTAGTATATCGGACTCAAGTTCTGGTGTTTGGGTCCCGGCCATGGCACTTGTGTCCTTGAGTAAGACACTTCACATCAAGTGCTGAGTCCTTAGGATGGGATGTTAGCCGTAGGCCCCGTGTGTTGCTTAATGCATGTAAAAGAACCTAGTACACTTATCGTTACGAGAAGGGGTTTGCCACGTGTTTCTGGTTTGGTTGGCTGCAGATGAAAATGACGGATTTATGAGGAACATCTGACGTCCAAAACCCACCGCCAAAAATTGTAATAGTCCGGCGAGATTATCAGCTTCTTAAAGGTAAGTTTTGAATTTTGCAGTTCTGAAAGATTTCCGCCCTAGAAACGGGCCCCCACATCTAGGACTCTGTATCTGTAAAAATGTCTCTAGTGGAAATGTACATAGCGCCCTCTATTGACAGTTTTTCCCACATGATTCCAATCACTTGCTAAATCTCCATGTTTTTTTATCAATGTTCTCAATAATTCGTCAAAATCATCTAAAATCACTGATTAATCCTTGTCCATCAACCAGTATATTCCCGCCCCGTGCGTGCAGTATAAAAGTGAGAAGGACCTTTATTATTTTATTGGTTCATAAGATGGGCTATTGAAAGTAATTGGGGACTTGTTTATAATTTACATGGGTTGCTTGGGAAATTTGTTATTCATCAGTTATGAATACCTTGCCAAAGTTGTTGATTATACTATATATATTTCTCGCCATTTGGGGTCTAATATCATTCCATTTCTTCTGAAAGTTTACCTGCCAGTTGTTGAGTATTGACAAGTCAGCATAGCGCCCTCTGCTGACACACTGTTTTGTTGTTGCTGAAGTTACATGGAGTAGTAAACTCATGTCAGATACTTTGTTTAAATAAACCTGTTGTTATTGTTCTAAAGAAGGTCTCGTTTCACCATTCATTGATATTGTGAATCTGCTACCAAACCACGCAACATGGTAGCAGCGGAGGTAGAACTCCTCGCTGCATAAGAACTGAAATTAGCGACTGAATAACTTGGTCTGGAAATCCGCTGCAAAGTTTACAGATTTTCGCCAACGCTATGGTATGTATACGTTACATTCTACATGTTGTTTGACATGATGTACGGCGATAAGTACAACTACAGTGTAACGAACTTTTAGTACTGTTACTTCATACTTCAAGCTTCGATTACAAAATTATTCAGCTGATTAAATAAGTGTCGAAATGGCTACAGCAAAACCAGTCAGTGGGATCAAACCTCCACAACCTCCAGATTTTGGGGCTATGAAACACCTCTTTGAGAATTGGAGACTATTCAAGCAAAAGTGGATGAACTATGCCGTGATCACCAACCTCGCTGCTCATGAGCAGGTATACCAAGTAGCTCTATTACTGCATACACTTGGTGATGAAGGGCTGAAAATTTATAATGGTTTTCAGTTTGACACTGACGACAACGCTCGCACTACAGAAGAAATTCTCGTAAAGTTTTACTCTTTCGCTGTAGGGGAAGTAAACGAGACATAAAATTATGAGAGGTTCCTGTTTAACAAAAGGGACCAAAAGGAGGGTGAATCAGTTGAATCCTTCCTAGCAGCTGTTCGCAGCCTCATGAAAACATGCAATTATCATGCAGACTCGCAGGACTCCATTCTCAGGGACCGTATTGTCCTAGGAATCCGTGAACAGGAAACACAAAAACTGTTGCTTCGTGAGCCCAAGCTAACACTAGAATTGTGTGTAAACATCTGCAAGGCAGCTGAGAATGCAAACACACAAGGGAAAGTATTGAGACCAGAATCAGTTGATGTTTCCTCTGTAAAGAAAGTCAGTGGCTCACAACAGAAATCAACTTCGAAGCAGAAGCCACGGAAACCTACTACCAAATCTAAGCCATCCACTGAGCGAAACAACACATCCTTTTTGACACCTGGAAAGCGCGAGTGTAACTACTGTGGTCGAACACATGTGATGAGAAAGACTGACTGTCCAGCGTGGGGCAGAACATGTTCTAATTGCAATGGAAAAAATCACTTCAAGGCCAAGTGCAAGAAAACGAAGGTGCATACTGTATTTGAGAAGGCAGAATCTTATGCAGATTCCGATAATGAATATGACTATGATGCATACCTCGCAAATGTGCACAGTAAAAGGCACAAGATCCTCACAGCCAAGTTAGCAGTAAACGACTGTCACATTCGCTTTCAAATGGACACAGGTGCAGACGTCAATACTATCTGCCAGAGATTTGTTCGTAAAGAACAAGTTCAACCGACTAAAGTAAAATTAGTCATGTGGAATGGCACAAAAGTTAAGCCTCTAGGGGAAACTAGGATCCCCATCACGAATGTCTGCACTGGTGAACAACATAGTGCTGTCTTTATCGTTGTGCCAAATGATCTCAATTACCTACTGGGTTTGAAAACCATGACTGAGATGCACCTAATAACAGTGAACGAAGATCGCTTCGTTGCGGGCGTAACCAGCCAGACAAACCAGCCTCTCGGTGACCTTGGGGTAGCTAGCCTCCAAGTTGATCCAACGATTAAACCACGTACGTTGCCTAGTCGTAAAGTACCGGTAGCACTCAAAGGCGATGTCCAAGCGGAACTGAACAATCTTGTGGAACGTGGTGTACTTATCCCTGTGACAGAGCCTACACAGTGGGTAAGTCAAAGACTGTTGTCCGAAAAGCAAATGGCAAACTCAGACTTTGCATCGACCCGCAACCCCTAAATGAAGCTCTCATGAGAGAACACTATAAATTGCCTACTGTCGATGACGTATTGCCAATGCTACATGATGCTAAAGTATTTAGCAAACTCGACGCAAAGTACAAGGTGCCAAAGGACGCACGCCCATATTATGATATGAGAGATTATTTAAGTTATGAAGATGGAATCATTCTGAAAGGTGAGACAATCTTGATTCCAAAATGTCTGCGGCGAGACATTCTGAAGAGATTACACTCTGCCCACATGGGCTACAACAGTATGATTCGTCGTGCACGATCCCTCGTTTTTTGGCCCAACATGGCCAAAGATATCAAGCAGCTTGTAGATACCTGTGAACCTTGTCAAGAACTTAGACCGCGAAACCCGAGAGAGACACTCAAACCTCAAAATGATGGAAATGGTCCATGGGACAAAATCGCAAGTGATCTTTTTGAGGCAAAAGGTCGACAATACGTAGTAACCATTGATTACTATTCAAAATTCATCGAAGTGGATCATTTGCAGACAACTACAAGTGCCAAATTGATCTCTGTCTTCAAAAAGCAGTTTGCACGATTTGGAATTCCGAGAGTGCTTACCACGGACTCTGGTTCGCAATACACATCCACAGAATTCCAGCAATTCCTGAGAAACTGGGGAGTTGTTCATGTTCAGTCCTCCCCAGGACACCAGAGTGCTGTCAAAGTTGCCAAACATCTCATTCTGAAAGCAAGCAAAACTGGAACAGACCCAAACATTGCGTTATTGGAGCAGCGCAACACCCCGCGTGTAGACACAGGCAAGAGCCCAGCTGAGATGATGTTTTGTTACAAACCTCGCACAATGCTCCCCTGTGTCAAGAAGGATAAACGCCCACCAGATGTTGTGAATAAGAAACTCAAGCATAGAAAGGTTGTGAAACAGTACCACGATCGCAGAGCTCATGATCTGCCACAACTACAAACTGGCCAAACAGTTTATTTTGAGCATAAGGAAAGAGACCAGTGGATCCTTGGAAAAGTTGTGGAAGTGGTAGGTGAACGCACTTATCTAGTAGAAGGACAAAACAATGGTCTCTACCGTCGAAACCGAGTACAACTCCGTCCAACTAAGGTTGAAATGCACAAACACACACCACCAGTGTGGGTCCCAAGTACCAGCTCTGGAACCACACCACTCCCTCTCAAAAACCCACAGAGCGACTCCCAGGAGAAGGTCAGACCAAAGCCGGACAATGACCCTGTCCCCATCCCTAAACCCGTATCCGTCCCTCATGCTCAGACTGCTCATGCTCACCCACCCGTTACTGAACAGACTTTACGGAAAAGTGACCGGGCCCGTAGAGAACCAAACTATCTGAAGGATTTTGTTCGCAAATAACTGTTTGAGATTTCTACTGCTACAAATAGTTGATAAGTAATGGACTCTGTTTAAAAAAGAAAAAGGGAAAAAAAAAAAGTTGTTTTTGTTTTTTTTCTTAAACAACCACCATTGTAAGGAACAGAACATTATTTTATTACTGGTTCACTACTGGATGGACAAATTTTTTATTTCATGGCCACTAGTGAGAACACAAATTTTAGTTTCACTGTATTTCTTCCTCTTCCAAGCCTCACGGAAAAACAAACAAGCAATGAAAAAAAAAAAAAGGGGGAGGATGTTGAGTATTGACAAGTCAGCATAGCGCCCTCTGTTGACATACTGTTTTGTTGTTGCTGAAGTTACATGGAGTAGTAAACTCATGTCAGATACTTTGTTTAAATAAACCTGTTGTTATTGTTCTAAAGAAGGTCTCGTTTCACCATTCATTGATATTGTGAATCTGCTACCAAACCACGCAACACCAGTAAAGTTACCATCCTAGTTATTACGCCTACCCTATTATGGGATTATTTTTGGGTTATAGTTGATCCTGTTCCTGTTATAGATTATTGGTGTAATTTGAAGTCTTTACTGTTTCCATGTAATAATCTGCGCCTGTAATTTATTTAAACTCATTAGGAGTTATTGTTCTTTTATTGTAGAACCACGGGTAAAGCTCACACTGGTAACACTCCGTATAAAACGACTCCAAGAAATAAATCAAAGAAGTTAATCACTGGTCTGGTTGTCACATTTTTTCATGTTCCTTCGAGCCGGATTCGAACCAGCGACCTATGGATAACAATCGAGTTCAACCATCCAGAACATCTCGACCCCCTCAACACCTGCAGGAGTTCGTGATGGACAGCCTCTCCGACAGCCATACCGGTGATGATTCTAAATCAAATAAACATTCCTCCAATCGAAGTCAAGGCAGTTCCAAAGCAGAGTCAATCCACGAATGCCAGCATTCCTCTAACCGAAGTCATCAGCCAAGCCCAAAATCCAGCAATAGAAGTTGGCACGCCTCTAATCGAAGTCAAAGTCTCAGCTCCAGACGAGAGTACAGACTACCAAGCCGGCACTCTTCAAGACGAAGTTCTGGCTCGAATCAGTCTATTCTAGAATCTCACACACATCAGCCCTGAGTGATGGCAATTCTGCCAAACTTCGAGCTCTTCGTAAGAAAACGGAGTATGAGGAGTTGCAACGTCAGTTGGAGGAGGATGAGGCTGCTGATAAAGAATTGCAGATAATAGATGATCAAGCTCGGAAAGCCCGTCTCCAGGCCGAAGAAATAGAACGGAGTGCCTTGAGAGACCGTGAAAACCTGACAAAGAAATTATCCCGCCAAAGAAGATTGAGGATTGCCCAGCAATAAATGGCTGAGGCAAATGCTATCAGTACCCTAATAGATGATACATGTGCTTCCTCACCACTGAAAGGCAGTCACATCATTGACACCCAAGCCAATGCACCCACACCTGCTCCTGAGACAACCAGTCACATCTCACCTAAGCAAGATCTTATTCGTTCAGCAGAGGACTCTCCCCCCTTACCATCTTCACCAATCACCATACCTTCTCCGTCAGAACCACCGGCACCCACAGTCATGGATCTCCTTGTTACCTCATCACATGGTATTCCAAAGCCGACTCTGCCTAAGTTCTTTGATGGGAAGGACAAGGATTTTGCCTTATTGAAGATGGTTTTGGAGAATCTTCTGGACGTGCACCCGCATCTCACCGAACACTACAAGTTCCAGGTGATGATTGACCGTCGGGGGGGGGGCAAGCTCAGAAACTAGCCAAAGCGTTCATGTATTCCAAGAAACCATACACTGATGCCCTGTCTGCACTGAACGATAAATATGGACAGCCCCGACAACTGCTACAAAGTGAAATCCGAGCCATTATGTCGACTCCTTAATTTAAGTATGGAGACACCAATGCCCTTTGCGAGTTCTTCCTCGATGTATTGTCCTTGGTAGGGATGCTGAAGGCCCTAGAGGGTGAGGATGACGTGGAGCTGAAGTGCGGATCGCACGTAAATCGACTTCTGAGTAAGTTGGCCCCAAGCTACAGGAATAGCTTCATGGAACATTGTCTTAACAAAGGCATACTTAAACCCTACTCCAGTCAAACCTACACACTTACCCAGTTCTCCCGGTGGCTCCGGGTGAAGTCCCAATATCAGAGTTTTGCGCACAGAGCAGTGTCCGGCGATGAGCCAGTGAACCCCACTTCCTATAGACGAAAAAGCCATCAGCAGCCCCAGAAGAAGGAAACTCCAACTGCTGTATTCATGTCAGAGTCCAATCCCAAGGCTAAATCCAAGAATAAACCTAAGCCATTCTGCCCCTTCTGTGATAGCAAGGAACACTATCTTGGAGGATGCCCTGAGTTGAAGAAGCTAGATACTGACCACATCGTCAGTTGGATCCAGGGGAAAGGACGCTGCTGGAAATGCGGCCGAGCACATAAGCCTGAGGAGTGTACCCTGAAAAAACCTTGCCACTCATGTAAAGAGGTTCACCTTACAGTACTACATGATGCCGCTCAGAAGGCTACCAGTCATGTTTACTGGATACAAACCTCCAACCAGGAAGTCTTCATAGACAAACCCACTCGTCCGCACAACGTCATGTTAAAGGTGGTACCAATTCTCCTTCATGGTCCAGCGGGTACTCTGGATACGTATGCAATCCTTGATGATGGTTCAGAGCGAACCATGCTACTTCAGTCAGCAGCAGATAAACTACAGCTCGGAGGAAAACCAGAGACCATGCTCCTACGGACAATCCGTGAGTACATTGTCGAATGCCATGGTCAATCTTCATCCTTCCAGTTGTCTCCCAAACATCAGCCTGATGTGAAGTTCACCATCTCCCGAGCCTTCTCTGCCAGTAACCTGTGTTTATCCGAGTATACCTATCCAGTGGAAACTCTACAACAACAGTACAACCACCTCCGCAGCCTGCAGCTACCCCAACAATCCAGAATGCATGTCCAGTAATACTCATTGGCTCCGACTATACAGAACTCATCGTCCCAATACAACCCTTCACCTTTGGTCCTCATGGAGCACCAGTCACAATCAACACAAAGCTTGGTTGGACCATCCAAGGACCGGTTAAGATTGGGAGGAAGCTGCCAGAGCACAAAGTCTTCAAAACTTCATTGTTTTCCCCAACAGACGACCTTTTCCAACACGTGGAGAGACTCTGGCAAGCAGACGTTCTACCATATATCAGCGAGAGGCATGTTACACGCTCAAAGCTGGATCAACAAGCTGTTCAGTTGCTGGAGGAGAAAACAATCCGGATGGAGGTTGAAGGGATACAACGCTACGCAACCCCTCTTCTTCGAATCAGTGATGGCGTCCGATTCAACGCACCTAAAGAGGCAGTTCTTCCCACCCTCAGGCGGACAGAGAAGCAGCTTTGAAAACATCCAGTGTCGGCTCAGAAACATAATGAGCTTATCACCATGCTTGTTGACTCGGGCCATGTTCGAAGAGTGAAAGCAGATGAAGCAGCCAAATCAGAAGAGTCATGGTTCATTCAACATCTCACCGTTCATCACAACGGGAAGTATCGCCTTGTATTTGATTGCTCATTTAAGTATGACAGCCTAGTTCTAAACGAACATCTACTGCCTGGTCCGTCCCTTGGTGCTTCCCTAGTTGGCGTATTACTACGCTTCCGTCAGATGGATGTGGCAATCTCTGGAGACATCAAGGCCATGTTCCACCGGGTGAGGTTACTGCCTAGTGAAAGATCACTGTTTCGTTTCCTGTGGCGAAACCTAGATGTGAACACTGAACCTACCACCTACGAATGGCAAGTCCTGCCATTTGGATCTACCTGTAGTCCCTGCTGTGCAACCTTTGCCCTGAGAAAGCATGCATCTGCCCATCGCAACGACTACACTGAAGTTGCCAACTCGATAGACAAGTCTTTATTCGTTGATAACTGCTTGGATAGCGTCCCTGATGGTGCAAAAGCCAAGTCCCTTCTAAATAAGATGCGAGAGCTGCTGGCCAGCGCAGGATTTGAAATTCGTCAGTGGGCTAGTAACGTTCCCTCAATGGTAGAAAATCTCACACCCGAAGCTCGATCTGATGGTTGTGAACTTTGGCTGACCTCTGGTGAGATAAATTCACCTGAACCAACACTTGGTCTGCAGTGGAATTGCAGCACAGACAAATTGCAGTACCGGAGCCGCAAAATTGACTACGAGTGTCTAAACATGCGGAACATGTACCGAATCCTGGCCAGCCAATACGTCCCGATTGGTTATCTCACCCCTTTTACAGCACGAGCAAGAGTAATCATCCAGGAGTTGTGGAAAACAAAGCGCTGCTGGGATGATGCCCTGGAGAGTGGTTTCCAGATAAGTGGCAAGCATGGGAAGATGAACTACCTAATCTGACAAGCATCCAGTTATCCCGCTGCTACACCCCACCTTCCGTATGTCAGACTGCAGTTGGTCGTCAGCTGCACGTGTTCTGCGACGCCTCAGAGAGAGTTTATGGAGCTGTGGCCTATCTCCGTACAAACGATATCAGTAGCAACGTCCTACTATCCATGCCTCGATTGGAACTTTCTGCAGCCTTAGCAGGAGCCCAACTTTTTGATCTACTTCAGAGGGAGCTTACTCTACCAATTGATGATGTCGTAGTATGGAGTGACTCCACTACTGTCCTTGCTTGGCTGCAGTCCGAGTCCTGTAGGTACAAGGTGTTTGTGGGAACGCGAGTTGCAGAAATTCAGACCCTTACTGATGTCCAACAGTGGCGCTATGTTGTCACTTAAAACAATCCAGCAGATGATCTCACTCAAGGCAAGACTCTCCTTGAGCTTAGCAGGGCATCTAGATGGAAGGATGGACCCCCTTCCTCCTGTCTTCATCAGATACCTAGCCGGCTCATCCTCCTTCACAAACTGAAGATGAGACAGAGAATAGAAAGTCAACGTTCTGCGGTATGGCTACCATGCAGCCAGCTAACATTCCTGATCCATCTCAGTATGACACCTGGGATGACCTCATCTTGGCTGTCAAGCAAACCCTTGATGGGGCGGCCAACACCGCTAAGCCTCCTGAGTTAACAGCCGATGAAAGATCAAAGATAGAGTTGCTACTTTATCAACACGCCCAATATGACAGCTTCCCTGAAGAGCTGGCCGCCCTCAAGGTAGACAAGGACCTTCCTCGCAATAGTAGACTACTACAGCTTGCCCAAGAGTATGATGTATCCGGTGGTCTAATTCGAGTAGGAGGGCGTCTCAGACGATCCGAGGACATCCCTGTGGATACTAAACACCCAATTGTGATGGGTCCAGCGCACCCCATTGTTAAGCTGATTATCCAGGATTATGATGGGAGAACCTTACACTATGGACCGGAACGACTACTTGCAGAGATTCGTCGTACCTTTTGGGTTCTGCGGGAAGGGAGGCCATCCGCAAACATCAACGAAGGTGCCTCAACTGCCAGAAGTGGCGAGCTCAACCCCATGTTCCCAGAATGGGCGATCTTCCACCATCACGTCTTCGCCTGTACAAGCCAGCGTTCTACTCCACCGGAGTGGATTGTTTTGGCCCCATGATGGTTAAAATCAGACGGCGTTCGGAGAAACGATGGAGAATCATCTTTGAGTGTATGACCTCACGTGCCGTTCATCTCGACCTACTAAACAGCATCGATAGTGACGCCTTCCTCATGGCCCTCAGACGATTTATCTCCCGAAGCGGCAAGCCTTATGAGCTGCTGTCAGACTGTGGCACAAACTTTAAAGGAGGTGACGCTGAACTTCAAGAGGCATTGTACTCCATGAGTCCCACTCTACAGAAAGAGCTAGCCAAACAACAAGTGCAATTCAGTTTCAATCCCCCGAAAGCCCCACACTTTGGAGGAGTATGGGAAAGGGAAATAAAGTCAGTCAAGGATGGTCTTCGAGTTACTCTGAACGATCAGACTGTCTCTGAGGCTGTTCTACGGACAGTGCTCATCGAAGTAGAGGGCATCTTGAACTCAAAACCACTTGGATATGTCTCATCTGACGTAGCCGACCTTGACCCAATCACTCCAAACCTACTGCTGTTGGGACGACTGGATACATCATTACCTCAAGTTGTTTACCCGGCAGACGTCGCTGGAAACACAGTCAGGTGTTAGCTGAAAACTTCTGGTCTCGCTTCATACAATTCTACCTCCCCACTCTCCAGAAGCATCAGAAATGGCAAAGGGACACCATTGAGCTGAAGCCTAATGATTTTGTCATGATAGTCGACCAGAACCTACACCCGAGCCCAGTGACCAATTGGGAGAGTAGAAAAAGCCTTCCCAGGAGTTGATGGACGTGTTCGCACTGCCAATGTGCGCGTAAAGGAAAATGTGTATACCCGTCCAGTTGCTCGGCTAATCCGACTTCCAGAACTGCCAGATGATGAAACACCAGTTAACCCTATCAGGACCGGGCTTTTTTTGGTTGTACGGGGACCGGGGGGGGGGGGGGCACATAGTGCCCCCCCCCCTCCGTATTTTCCAAAGTGTTCGACCGATTTTGATGAAACTTGCCACAAATGTTCATTTCACCGAGTTCTACATGATGACGTCACAAAATTTCAAAAAAACGTCACTAGAGGGCGTTTTGACTGTTTTTTGCCCATTTTTGGTCAAAAATCGTGTTTTTGCCATAACTTCTTTATTTTTTGTCTGAATGTTTTGAAACTTGGTATACTTGTACATTTTAACAAGATAAATATAATTTGAACCTAATTTAGTCACTTGAAATATCTTTAGGGGGAATAATAATTCACTAATTTATCCCATTTTTGGAAAAAAAAATGTTTTTTGCGTTTTTTCACTTAAAAATCAAAATGGCCGCCGCCAAGGGCCCAGGGAAAAATAATCAGGCTTGATTGACAAATCTGAACATTTTTGGGGTCTGAAAAGTAAGAAATTAGCAGGTTGAAAATGTTCCATTGTTAAAAAAATTGATATAATTGGACCCCCTAATTACAGGCTGAAAACACAAAATCCAAGATGGCCGCCAAAAATGGCGGCCATTTTGAATTCCCAAAACCATTTCAGACTATCACGTGACTCACCACTATCAATTTTCTGGCAAAAAAATCTAAAATAAGTGGAAATTATGTCCAAAAAGTTTTAAAAATCACCAAAAAACAGTAAAATCGTGTAACCCAAGGTCAAACAAATGGTTGCCATGGCAACAGCTAACCCCCGGTATCAATTATTTTTTGCCAATATGATTCTAGATATATTTTAGGAAAAGTCAGAAAATTTCGCGGTGATCGGACTAAGCGTTAAAAAAATACGGGGAAAATATTGGTAGGGGGGGCACATTGTGCCCCCCCCCCCCTCCGGTCCTGATAGGGTTAAGGCCTGATTTAGGACTAAAGACACCTAGAGCCATTTTAGCAAGTAAATTTAGTACCCAAATTTAGGGGCGGCTGTAAAAAAGTCTCCAGTGGAAATGTAAATAGCGCCCTCTATTGACAGTTTTTCCCACATGATTCCAATCACTTGCTAAATCTCCATGTTTTTTATCAATGTTCTCCAATAATTCGTCAAAATCACCTAAAATCACTGATTAATCCTTGTCCATCAACCAGTATATTCCCGCCCCGTGCGTGCAGTATAAAAGTGAGTAGGACCTTTACTATTTTTTTATTTTATTGGTTCATAAGATGGGCTATTGAAAGTAGTTGGGGACTTGTTTATAAATTACATGGGTTGCTTGGGAAATTTGTTATTTATCAGTTATGTTACACATGTAGTAGTGTCGTTACTGAATACCTTGCCAAAGTTGTTGATTATACTATATATATATTTATCGCCATTTGGGGGTTCTAATATTATTCCATTTCTTCTGAAAGTTTACCTGCCGGTAAAGTTACCATCCTAGTTATTACGCCTACCCTATTATGGGATTATTTTGGGGTTATAGTTTATCCTGTTCCTGTTATAGATTATTGGTGTAATTTGAAGTCTTTACTGTTCCATGTAATAATCTGCGCCTGTAATTTATTTAAACTCATTAGGATTTATTGCTCTTTATTTGTAGAACCACGGGTAAAGCTCACACTGGTAACACTCCCTGTTAAACGATTCCAATAAATAAATCAAAGAAGTTAATCACTGGTCTGGTTGTCACATGTTTTCAGTATCTGTGCACAGAGGAAGAGTCCTATATATGGCTAATGCAAACACAACTCTATAATACTCTCAGTAAAGTAATGAGCGCTTGGAGACGCGATAAATCGTCACTGACACCACGAACTAACACAAATGTATAAAAAACAATGAAAAACATAAGAATTTCGTTTTTTCTGGTTATTGCCTGTTTGCATCATGAACATCAACTGAATGATATATCAAGGGCGAAACATGTGTAAAATGGTAGATTTTAAAGATTGTGTGAACCAGTAATTGCATATTTTGCGCTTTAATAGCACCACGAACTAACACAGATGTGATCGTTCCCATCTTGGTCACATATGCGCTCAATCCCCGCATATGTTTGTACGTACATTCTGTACACATGCGCAGCATCGAGGTTGTCAATGTGTGTGCGCGCGCGCGCTCGGATCAGCGCTTTTTCGATTTCACGAACTAACACCAATGTGTGCGTGCGCGCTACAGCACAGAAGCAGCGTCTCACACACAAGAGGCAGCGTTTTTTTGATTCCATGAACTAACACACATCTCTAACATTGAATAACTTCGTAGATCATTGTGTTTTTTACCAGATGACATATGAAAACGTTGCGGCCAAAACGTTTGATAATGATTTTAAACATGACGCGCCGTAAACCTTTTCTACAAGTTTCGCACAAAAAACACAATATATTCCGATCCACATAACTCATCTGCACAGTTCAAACCCAGTTATGTTGAAAAAAGTACCCATGTTTATATCGTATAAATTTAAAAATAATTAAATATAATATAAAACCGGACTTCGGCGATTTAAAAACAGTCCAGCAACTCTGTTTACACTGCGCGATCCGCCGTTTTGATTGCATTGCTTTGTTCAGGAAAGTGAAACAGCACCATCCCTCGGCCGATTTCAACAGTTCAAACGGTATTAGCGGTTATTAAGGAATGACCCTTAAAGTCATTTAAAGCACTTGTTGATTGGAGATTATTTAGAACCGGACTTTTGACAGCCAATAACAATTAAGCTTGTATCAACAACATAGCGTGGGTGACATACATACAGTTTGTGTGTGTGTGAAGCGCGTATGTACACACATACGTGCATCACCATTATCTCCGAGGACGTTAATATTCTGCTGGCTTCCGAGGACACCCTTTTGCGGGGCAGATATGCAATAATACAGGGACACTTTTTTTTTCTAGTATTATATTGCCCTTTAGTCACTTGAATTGTTTTATTTGGTTGTTTTTTTTTTCTATGATTTTTGTTATTCATGCGAGGACATTTCTCGGTTTGATATGCAAGTGAGGACAAGTGCATCATAGGGTGTTTAGATTTAATGTTAACATCTCTCCGAGGACAATACGTTACTTTGTGCATTATGTGATGGGGGTTTGTTTAGATTTAATGTTATCATCTCTCCGAGGACAATACGTTACTTTATGCATTTTGTGACGGGGGGTTTGTTTAGATTTAATGTTAACATCTCTCCGAGGACAATACGTTACTTTATGCATTATGTGATGGAGGTTTGTTTAGACTTAATGTTATCATCTATCCGAGGACAATACGTTACTAAATGCATTATGTGATGGGGGTTTGTTTAGATTTAATGTTATCATCTCTCCGAGGACAATACGATACTTTATGCATTATGTGATGGGGGTTTGTTTAGATTTAATGTTAACATCTCTCCGAGGACAATACGTTACTTTATGCATTATGTGATGGGGGTTTGTTTAGATTTAATGTTAACATCTCTCCGAGGACAATACGATACTTTATGCATTATGTGATGGAGGTTTGTTTAGATTTAATGTTATCATCTCTCCGAGGACAATACGTTACTAAATGCATTTTGTGATGGGGGTTTGTTTAGATTTAATGTTATCATCTCTCCGAGGACAATACGATACTTTATGCATTATGTGATGGAGGTTTGTTTAGATTTAATGTTATCATCTCTCCGAGGACAATACGTTACTTTATGCATTATGTGATGGGGGTTTGTTTAGATTTAATGTTATCATCTCTCCGAGGACAATACGATACTTTATGCATTATGTGATGGGGGTTTGTTTAGATTTAATGTTATCATCTCTCCGAGGACAATACGTTACTTTATGCATTTTGTGACGGGGGGTTTGTTTAGATTTAATGTTAACATCTCTCCGAGGACAATACGTTACTTTATGCATTATGTGATGGGGGTTTGTTTAGATTTAATGTTATCATCTCTCCGAAGACAATACGTTATTTTATGCATTATGTGATGGAGGTTTGTTTAGATTTAATGTTAACATCTCTCCGAGGACAATAGGTTACTTTATGCATTTTGTGATGGGGGGTTTGTTTAGATTTCATGTTAACATCTCTCCGAGGACAATACGTTACTTTATGCATTATGTGATGGAGGTTTGTTTAGACTTAATGTTATCATCTCTCCGAGGACAATACGATACTTTATGCATTATGTGATGGAGGTTTGTTTAGATTTAATGTTATCATCTCTCCGAGGACAATACGTTACTTTATGCATTTTGTGATGGGGGGTTTGTTTAGATTTAATGTTAACATCTCTCCGAGGACAATACGTTACTTTATGCATTTTGTGATGGGGGGTTTGTTTAGATTTCATGTTAACATCTCTCCGAGGACAATACGTTACTTTATGCATTATGTGATGGAGGTTTGTTTAGACTTAATGTTATCATCTCTCCGAGGACAATACGATACTTTATGCATTATGTGATGGGGGT
The DNA here is from genome assembly GCA_911728455.2 of Marthasterias glacialis. Classification (NCBI taxonomy): domain Eukaryota; kingdom Metazoa; phylum Echinodermata; class Asteroidea; order Forcipulatida; family Asteriidae; genus Marthasterias; species Marthasterias glacialis. The sequence continues at coordinate 9,370,553 of OU452235.1, forward strand.
TTGTTTAGATTTAATGTTAACATCTCTCCGAGGACAATACGTTACTTTATGCATTATGTGATGGAGGTTTGTTTAGATTTAATGTTATCATCTCTCCGAGGACAATACGTTACTAAATGCATTATGTGATGGGGGTTTGTTTAGATTTAATGTTAACATCTCTCCGAGGACAATACGTTACTTTATGCATTATGTGATGGGGGTTTGTTTAGATTTAATGTTAACATCTCTCCGAGGACAATACGTTACTTTATGCATTATGTGATGGGGGTTTGTTTAGATTTAATGTTATCATCTCTCCGAGGACAATACGTTACTTTATGCATTATGTGATGGGGGTTTGTTTAGATTTAATGTTAACATCTCTCCGAGGACAATACGTTACTTTATGCATTATGTGATGGGGGTTTGTTTAGATTTAATGTTAACATCTCTCCGAGGACAATACGTTACTTTATGCATTATGTGATGGGGGTTTGTTTAGATTTAATGTTAACATCTCTCCGAGGACAATACGTTACTTTATGCATTATGTGATGGGGGTTTGTTTAGATTTAATGTTAACATCTCTCCGAGGACAATACGATACTTTATGCATTATGTGATGGGGGTTTGTTTAGATTTAATGTTAACATCTCTCCGAGGACAATACGTTACTTTATGCATTATGTGATGGGGGTTTGTTTAGATTTAATGTTAACATCTCTCCGAGGACAATACGTTACTTTATGCATTATGTGATGGGGGTTTGTTTAGATTTAATGTTAACATCTCTCCGAGGACAATACGTTACTTTATGCATTATGTGATGGAGGTTTGTTTAGATTTAATGTTATCATCTCTCCGAGGACAATACGTTACTAAATGCATTATGTGATGGGGGTTTGTTTAGATTTAATGTTATCATCTCTCCGAGGACAATACGTTACTAAATGCATTATGTGATGGGGGTTTGTTTAGATTTAATGTTATCATCTCTCCGAGGACAATACGTTACTAAATGCATTATGTGATGGGGGTTTGTTTAGATTTAATGTTATCATCTCTCCGAGGACAATACGTTACTTTATGCATTATGTGATGGAGGTTTGTTTAGATTTAATGTTATCATCTCTCCGAGGACAATACGTTACTAAATGCATTATGTGATGGGGGTTTGTTTAGATTTAATGTTAACATCTCTCCGAGGACAATACGTTACTTTATGCATTATGTGATGGAGGTTTGTTTAGATTTAATGTCAACATCTCTCCGAGGACAATACGTTACTTTATGCATTATGTGATGGGGGTTTGTTTAGATTTAATGTTATCATCTCTCCGAGGACAATACGTTACTTTATGCATTATGTGATGGGGGTTTGTTTAGATTTAATGTTAACATCTCTCCGAGGACAATACGTTACTTTATGCATTATGTGATGGGGGTTTGTTTAGATTTAATGTTAACATCTCTCCGAGGACAATACGTTACTTTATGCATTATGTGATGGGGGTTTGTTTAGATTTAATGTTAACATCTCTCCGAGGACAATACGTTACTTTATGCATTATGTGATGGGGGTTTGTTTAGATTTAATGTTAACATCTCTCCGAGGACAATACGTTACTCTATGCATTATGTGATGGAGGTTTGTTTAGATTTAATGTTATCATCTCTCCGAGGACAATACGTTACTAAATGCATTATGTGATGGGGGTTTGTTTAGATTTAATGTTATCATCTCTCCGAGGACAATACGTTACTTTATGCATTATGTGATGGAGGTTTGTTTAGATTTAATGTTATCATCTCTCCGAGGACAATACGTTACTAAATGCATTATGTGATGGGGGTTTGTTTAGATTTAATGTTAACATCTCTCCGAGGACAATACGTTACTTTATGCATTATGTGATGGAGGTTTGTTTAGATTTAATGTCAACATCTCTCCGGGGACAATACGTTACTTTATGCATTATGTGATGGGGGTTTGTTTAGATTTAATGTTATCATCTCTCCGAGGACAATACGATACTTTATGCATTATGTGATGGGGGTTTGTTTAGATTTAATGTTATCATCTCTCCGAGGACAATACGTTACTTTATGCATTATGTGATGGGGGTTTGTTTAGATTTAATGTTATCATCTCTCCGAGGACAATACGTTACTTTATGCATTATGTGATGGGGGTTTGTTTAGATTTAATGTTAACATCTCTCCGAGGACAATACGTTACTTTATGCATTATGTGATGGGGGTTTGTTTAGATTTAATGTTAACATCTCTCCGAGGACAATACGTTACTTTATGCATTGTGTGATGGGGGTTTGTTTAGATTTAATGTTAACATCTCTCCGAGGACAATACGTTACTTTGTGCATTATATTATGGGGTTTGTTTAAATTTAATGTTAACATCTCTCCGAGGAAAATACGTTATTTTGTGCATTATGTGATGGGGGTTTGTTTAGATTTAATGTTAACATCTATCCGAGGACAATGCCTTGCTCAACGTGATATAAACATGTTAGTGGATGTGGGAATAGACTTTAGCGTTGACATTTCTCTGACGACAGTACTAATATGGTTACACCACTATATGCATGAGTGGTTTGACTGGGATTGAGGGAGGGGGGGGGGCACCAGCACTCAGACTTGTAGGACAGGAATCTGGTTTGGATATCAATGACTAAGTGTTGTTTTCTAAGAATTAATGTAAATAGGAAGGTTGGGATGGGGTGTTCGTAATGGGAGAGTCTGACTATTCTCCCTTAGATCTATTTAACCTATTATGTCAGACCCATGGCAAATCAACCAGGGAAAACAATTCTAGTAGATCTCTGCTGATACAAACTATCAACTTTTCAAAAACAACTGAAACCAATTTATTCAACATTTAGCTTATTCAATCAATCATACAAATCTCAAGATTGCACATTAATTACAAATTGATAATTAGGTTCAAACAATTAGCAATTGGTGTGCAATGCAAGGATAAGTCATTTATGAAATAATTGAGTGTAAATTTCGACTTGTATACCTTGTTTTAATCTCAAAATTATGCAACTAAATGTTGCACATAAATAAAATATCTGATCTGAATTTGGAAACAACTATTTGAAAACAATAACTGAAACAAGTGCTGGAAATACACTTTCAAATGTGGTCCAGTGGTACATTTAAAAAAAAACTTCCCATACTCTAATTCAAACATGTTGAATGAAAATGAAAATGTCTAGTTATGCCACTGAATGTATAACATAATAACTTTAAACCAATAGGAAAACGTTTAACAAAAAACTGCAGCAAACCAACAGGGCTCATTTTCATTGCCTTGCTAACCAAAGAATTCTGCCACTTAGGTCATGGCAGCACCTAAGGCAACCTGTAAAGCTCACACTTTCATCAGGTAATGGCAGGACCTAAGGCGCCCTGTAAAGCACATACTTTCATCAGGTCATGGCAGCACCTAAGGCACCCTGTAAAGCACATACTTTCATCAGGTCATGGCAGCACCTAAGGCACCCTGTAAAGCACATACTTTCATCAGGTCATGGCAGGACTTAAGATCATGCAGAATTCCGCAGCAAGCAGTTCCATGAAATAGGGCTCAGAAAAATGTTAACAAGAAAACTGCAATAGACCAACAGGAAACATTTCTAACATGAAAACTGAAGTTACGCAACTGCAGGACCATTCTAAATCATTTCATATTACTGTGAAGATTCACACTTTCATATTTTATGTAAATATGAAAAGATAGCACCATGCATTTGGGTAAAACACCAACACTTGAGGTAGACTGTAAAGTGGATTATACTGTCATGCATGTCATATCATACCCATGCATCCTGTTAGATTAATGGAAATTTAAAAATGTTTTGATTTAAAACAAAGTCATTTGTACAAAAATCATGTACAGCAACACTAATTACTTTTAAATAAAAATAACTGTTTACAGAAATACTCTTCCACTACTTGAATATAATCAATACAATTGTAACAATATTTACAAAATTAGGTGATATATTTCCTTGAACAGGTCCAACACCACAAATAATGAAGTCCACAGCCATGGTATGCCTCACATCTAAAATATCTCACATACTTGTGTGAGATGTCAAAGTTATAGTTAACAGCACAATGTACCTAAGGCACCCTGTAAAGCACATATTTTCATCAGGTCATGGCAGCACCTAAGGCACCCTGTAAAGCACATACTTTCGACAGGTCATGGCAGCACCTAAGGCACCCTGTAAAGCACATACTTTCATCAGGTCATGGCAGGACTTAAGGCACCCTGTAAAGCACATACTTTCATCAGGTCATGGCAGCACCTAAGGCACCCTGTAAAGCACATACTTTCATCAGGTCATGGCAGGACTTAAGGCACCCTGTAAAGCACATACTTTCATCAGGTCATGGCAGCACCTAAGGCACCCTGTAAAGCACATACTTTCATCAGGTCATGGCAGCACCTAAGGCACCCTGTAAAGCACATACTTTCATCAGGTAATGGCAGCACCTAAGGCACCCTGTAAAGCACATACTTTCATCAGGTCATGGCAGCACCTAAGGCACCCTGTAAAGCACATACTTTCATCAGGTAATGGCAGCACCTAAGGCACCCTGTAAAGCACATACTTTCATCAGGTAATGGCAGCACCTAAGGCACCCTGTAAAGCACATACTTTCATCAGGTCATGGCAGCACCTAAGGCACCCTGTAAAGCACATACTTTCATCAGGTCATGGCAGCACCTAAGGCACCCTGTAAAGCACATACTTTCATCAGGTCATGGCAGGACTTAAGATCATGCAGAATTCCGCAGCAAGCAGTTCCATGAAATAGGGCTCAGAAAAATGTTAACAAGAAAACTGCAATAGACCAACAGGAAACATTTCTAACATGAAAACTGAAGTTACCCAACTGCAGGACCATTCTAAATCATTTCATATTACTGTGAAGATTCACACTTTCATATTTTATGTAAATATGAAAAGATAGCACCATGCATTTGGGTAAAACACCAACACTTGAGGTAGACTGTAAAGTGGATTATACTGTCATGCATGTCATATCATACCCATGCATCCTGTTAGATTAATGGAAATTTTAAAAAAGTTTTGATTTAAAACAAAGTCATTTGTACAAAAATCATGTACAGCAACACTAATTAATTTTAAATAAAAATAACTGTTAAGCTATATGACATGTTGATTCATTGTTTCCCATCGACACAACTCTCCAATGGTTTCTAAATCAAAGATTTGTTGTTTACAGAAATACTCTTCCACTACTTAAATATAATCAATATAATTGTAACAATATTTACAAAATCAGGTGATATATTTCCTTGAACAGGTCCAACACCACAAATAATGAAGTCCACAGCCATGGTATGCCTCACATCTAAAATATCTCACATACTTGTGTGAGATGACAAAGTTATAGTTAACAGCACAAGGTACATATTCTTTGGTGTACCTAGGTCCTATTCTGCAATTTTCTGAGGACATGAAAGGACAGCACACCTTAATAGAATACTGTGTCACTGAGGACAATGTACACATTAACCCTAATGTATACATTATCCCACAAATTACAGTTGTATCAAACAATGAAAATATTTATGCAAAGAGCAGTAATCTGTCTAGGCAAGTCCATCCTTTGAGCCTGTGGCACCATTGAAGTTATTTATTGAGAAAATGTTGCTTTACGAAAATGGGAAAAAGGTACAACACATAGTGCCTAATATACATGTTTTATCTCAAACATCTGTTACTTATTACATGTTTTGATTTACCCATATCGCGATGTGTGTTAAGTATTGTCTATTCAGTACTTTACCGAGTCCTGTGATCAAAATCACAGCTGTACTTGGGTGGGATTCGAACCCACGACCTTCGACTCGACGTTTGAATCCCACCCGAGTACAGCTGAAGGACTCGGGAAAGTATACATTTAACACACATTGGTTTATGGGTAAATCAAAAACATGTAATATTCGTTATCCCCGATGCAAATAAAAAACATCCAATATCTCAGTTACTTGTTTGATATGACTGTAATTCCAAGCCATTTCAAAGTTATATTTACAAAGACCATGTACATATTCTTTGGAGTATCTAGGTTGTGTTATAAAAAGAAAAATGCTTTTGTCATGTTTGAATCAAATATAATTGTTCAAATTCAGTAAATAGACCATGCTCATTGAAGTTTGTTTGTTGTGGTATTGGTAGTATTATACCCTGTTTTAAACTATACACACCACACAAACAACCAAACAATAAAATTAATTTAGAACAAAAACGAATCAACTCGCAGAACAAATTGTGATGGGAAACAATTAATCAACTTTCTTTTTACTTAACATCACACTTGTGCTTTTTTGTTTTTGTTTTAATTTCTTTTCTGGTAGTCTGTAAATGCAGATTACTTACTATAAGAATAGTCCCTGGAGTTATTAAGTACTTAAAATACCAATTCTTTGAAGACCATAGTTGTTTTAAATGCTTATTGAGTAATGGCCGAGGTACAAACAGGGGGTTCAGAAGTTGTTCACCTCAAAAAGGAGGTTTGATGTTTCTACCTTACAACCTAGCATCTTTTTATTGCATTAGATACCCTGAACTTGATCTTCTTCCAGTCAGTCCCCTTGAGAATTGGGAATTTGCTGATGCATGCAAGACATTCATGTTTTTGTGGAACCCTCTTCTGTCGGACGTGCTTGACAAAGTAGCGGTCTACTGCATCTTTTTTCTTCTTCTGCCCACTTCTTTTTTCCTGAAAAAAAAATATTAAATACTGTTGCTCTGTCTGTCTTGATGAAAAATCATAGCAGAAAATTTCCCTCAATATACATGTAACAGCTTTTTGGTGAAATACATAAAGTTGTTGTTGATGCTTCTGTTAAACTTTTCAAACAATGTTTAATACGTTTAATACGTGGATCATTTATTATGTTTGATGATGCTTTACAATTCAAGGTCATGTTGTTGGTACAATGGGTAAACAAAATTGTGGTGTTATATACCCTCCACCTCGATTTACACAATTGGTTTTAACTGAATTCATGTACAATTCTACTGCTGTACAGGAAACTTTGACTTTTTGATAGCACATAATACAAAATGTTCGTTTTACGGCCCATCATTTTTTATTGCTCTTCTGATGAAGAAGCACTTGTTTATGGTTCCGTCACTGAACAGGATAAATAGAATTGAAATAAACTAAAACAAATTAGACGTATATATTTTATTTTAATTATCATATGGGATCAAAAAATGTATATTCATACAACTTGGAAGATTTTACTTTTACTTTAGTTTTGTTTTTATTTATGCGAAGCCATAGCCTTTGTCAAATTAGGAGAACATGTCAAGACTCTGTCAGTTTGTTTCAGCAAAGATGCCCTGAATTATCGTTATTGGCATGTATACATTTATTCATGATGTTTTCTAACAAAATTGTGCACTTTTAAAGAAATTGTGATTGGGTACACTGTTTACAAGAGCTATAATATATTAAACGTGTACCATTTCTACCTAGGGCTAAATCACTGACCAATGAGAATAAACACATACACAGATGTACTGCAGGGAATTGTTTGAAATGAAAATAAAGTAAAATGATGCTGGAGTAATCTTGAATGTCCAATATGCCTGATCTTGAGATACTCAAGGTAAGTAAAGATAGCTACATGTATGATGGAGGGAAGGTTCAACACTGAAAGTATTGTTACACTGTAGTTAAGTAAAACAAAAAACACAGACCTGCTTATATAGTAGTCTTATTTACTATTATTAGGTGTCTAACACTGAAACATTTTTTTACCTGTCATTTTACTTTTGGGTTTGTTTTGGACATTATTTGGCTCACCCTCATCAGAAGAAGGATCTACAAAAAAAAGAAAATAGGAGTTAAGTAACTTATTGTGCATGTGAAAGTTGTTTAGGCCATGCTGAGGTCACTAAGCTTGGGGTACTTTGGTGTTACCATTGCTGAATAATAGTGAGTGTTCATGTACAAATCACTACTCACTATTTGCATTTGCAACGGTTTACCAATAAAACTAAAACAATGCGTAAAACAGCCCTTACTTAGATTAAACGTAATATGTTCATTCAAAGTTTGAGGGACAAAGTAACGATGACCTTATACATGTTAAAGGCTTTATGCCTCTGATGAAGGTCCGGTCCGGATCGAAAGCTAAGTCCATTGCACCTACTTTAAATATTTAATTTTAAGTTTTAAATATAGCTCAATGATGAATATGTAAAGGACTTTTTTTCTCTCCAATATTCAGACATTCATTACCCTGAACGTTATTGGATATGTCAAATTGACAAGTTTAACAATGCACACATTCCGTGCCTGTTCTTATAGCATTTGTACAGGACGGGGGGGGGGGGGGGGGGGGTGGAAAGGAGGTAACAAACTCTCATTACCTGCGTTGTCATTCTGAACTTCCCCCGTGTTCTCTTTCTCATCCTCCTCATCAGAACAAGGTGCTGTAAAATCAAATTAAACATTTTATTTTAAATTGAAATGAATTGTCGGAGAACATTTGTTGTCAAACTTAGTAGGGTACAGGATGTAGTATCAATGCTGGCAGACATGGAGAAGGCCTCACATCTAGGTCACCTACCATTAAGTGAAGATTTGTTTTAAAGCAAAAAGATCCTACCACTTACCCTCAAGATTGATGTTGATTTCGTCCAGGTTCTTTCCTGCAAACTGGTTAACTTGTCCTTTCTCCAAGAGCATTAGAATCTTTGCAATCTTAGCTGTTTGAAGCGTGTTTTCTGGTAGACGATAATATTCACGGTGCACCTGGATATCATGTCCCATGAAGCCTGCTAACACATCTAGCTCATTGTCTTTAAGAGAAAGAACCTGGGATAAGGTGGCAACATGTTTGCGAAGCCTTGTTGATGTTACATTTTCAGGGTGTTCTACTGCAGACTTCTTGACAAAATTTCTCAAGCAATCACAGCCACGGAATGCAGTCTGACATCCTGGTATGGCAAATAGATAGGGATTATCTTGAGGAACGCCTACAGCATCTCTCTGTGAAATCAAGACATCGATGCTTTCAATCATACTTGCGGATAACAATATTGGGACTTTTCTTCCCCTCTTCCCTCTGATTTCAACCCGAGAAAGTATACTGCAAAGTTTCTTCTCCCATGATGAGAGACAATGCATGACATCCTCATTTGCCTCATTGCTCAACTTTGTGTAATCTTCTACCAGCATTCTTCCAACCTCGCCGCTCCTTCTTCTGTTGAACAATATCAGTTGAACAAGAACTCCTTTCGCTAGGGATGAGTAGTCGTCCTTACGGTGACTGTCTTTCAGTGCCTTCATCTTGTCCTGGATTGTCTGGGTAACATGCTGGTGAACCTTTGTTACATCATTTGAGACCGGCAGCATACATGGCTTATTCCACTTCCTCTCATACATTGTAGTCAGTGCACCTTTAGACACTTTTGATGACCAGGAGATATTGCAGAGTTCAGCAAAGTCCTCCGCCTTCTTTTGGAGACTACCATTCTCTTCTTTTATGGCATCTGCCTTCACAATTAGGGCACACTTCCTCATCGAATGCCCTAACTTCAATGCAAGAGAGGGAACAGCGTACCTTCCGGTGTTACTGTCCAACCCTGCCAGCTCATTCACAGCATCTACCACATCATCAAAAACCTTTGGATTAATACAATCTTTTAAGGTCTGTATAGAAGCATTCTTCTGTCTTGCTTTGAGTAGAAGACGGCCAACTTCCCGCATTTTTTGACTCACATGCTGGTAGTGATTCTGTGTATGGCCAATTTTGCCTAGGATATGAATACCTAGTTTGTTGATCAGGTCATCATTTCTTGAGGTTAAACTTACTTCATTTGGAATCATGTGACCGATGACTTTTTCCTTCAAAAGATCGGATGCAGAGCTGGACATAGGCAACAACAGGGCACACTGTGCTCTCAAAGATTTGCCACATGGCTTTCCTTTGCCTTTCATCTTGCAGGCCTTCTGGTGTTTCCAAAGGTCATCTGCTACAAAATACCCAAAGCAGTGAAGACAGGGCAGGTATGAGCTTGCTGGGGTTTCGTAGGATGGTCTTTTGTATGGGATGAGAAATCCTTCTTTCTTTTTAAGGACATCCACGTTATGTTGATGATTCCCTTTGTTTCGCAGCAGTTCAAGAAGATCTTTTCTTTCTTGGGACTTTACAGGGCAGCTAAGTACTTGTTTAACCTCTAACTCTTCTGCATGGTGATGTTCCAAATGTCTGGGCAATTTGGGTGTTGCTTGCATGCAAAAAATGCAAAAATGTTTTTTATCCCATTTTCGGCCTTCTTGGTTGTTAGTTGTCAACACTTTTACTTTTGGTAATGCAACTGATGATGAAACTTCTGATGAAGAATCTGCACATTCAGTTCTCTGAGGAAATGAAACTGATGATGAAACTTCTGATGATGACTCTGCGCGCTCAGTCCTCCGAGGAAGTGGGATAACATCAGAATAATTACCATCTTCCCCATCAGAATAATCGGTTTCTTCCTCATCAGAATTATCGGTTTCATCAATTCTATCTGGAAAGTATGTGGGGTCACTGCAACTGTCATCATCAGATTCACTAAAACGTCTGGATGAAGACACCTAGTAAACATCAAAGGAGAGAATCAATGGTGTGTCACTATTCTTGTTACCATGAACAAACGGGGATCTCTATCAAGCAGTTAAAAAAATGACAATGATGTGGCAAGTTTTAACATACAAGTGAGGATCCCTACCAACACAAGCAGCTACAGAAATGACAATGGTGTGCCTCTACTCATGTTTCATTATACACGTGAGGATCTCTACGATGCAGCAGCAGAAATCACACTGATCTGCCACTACTCTTGTTTCATTATACAAATGAGGACCACTACCAATTCAAGCAGCTACGGAAATGACAATGGTGTGCCTCTACTCATGTTTCATTATACACGTGAGGATCTCTACCATGCAGCAGCAGAAATCACACTGATCTGCCACTACTCTTGTTTCATTATACAAATGACCACTACCAATTCAAGCAGCTACGGAAATGACAATGGTGTGCCTCTACTCATGTTTCATTATACACGTGAGGATCTCTACCATGCAGCAACAGAAATCACACTGATCTGCCACTACTCTTGTTTCATTATACAAATGAGGACCACTACCAAGCAGCTACGGAAATGACAATGGTGTGCCCCCATGCTTGCTTCAATATACAAGTGAGGATCTCTACCAAGCAGCTACAGAAATGACACTGATGTGCCATGACTCTTGTTTCATTATATAAAGGAGGATCTCTAAAATGCAAGTGGGAATTACAAATCTTCATTTAATCTTGTACAAAAATTGGATCAACACTTACTTCATCTTGTACAAAAATTGGATCAACCCTTGCTTCATTCTGTAATGAACTGGTCGCTGCACAACTGTCATTAGCACTGAAACTCTGATGGAGAAAAATATAATAAAAGAGCGACTTAAAGTTGAGACATTTCAATAACATGTAAGAACAATTTGTGAATTTTGTAGGCAAAAGTCCATTTATTCCTGGCTCTTTGACCAAACTAGCCTTAATACTCAACACACAGCTACAAAAATGACACTGGTGTGCCACTACTCCAGTTTTAATATACAATTGATGATGTATACTATGCAGCTACAGAAATCACACTAATGTGTCAATCGATGGATAATAACCTAAAAAAACCAATCCTGCTTCTTTCCTTGCTCTTAGACCTAGTAGTTTTTAATAATGACAAAGGCTAGTTCATCAACAAAAATGATTTGAATATCAATGGGTCTGTTAACATATTAGTCCCAACAGGTACAAGTTGTCAACTGGGCCTAAATATATACAATTAGAATCTCCACCATAATGTAGACTAAAAACTGACTGATGTGCCCCTATTCTTGCATACAAGTGAGGATGCAGAAATCAGAAGGATTAAAAATATATATGTAACAAAAGGGATACAAGACAGGAGAAAAACAAGAAGTTCAAGTTAGGAAAATTATGCAGTTACATTAATACAGCAATGTACCACTACTCTACGACTAGTTTCAAGTACAAGTACAAGTCTCTGTCGCTCAATTAAGAACAATGAGTTGAGTGTCACCTTATTCCCAACTTTTTTTCTGATTCTTATGTGAAAGTAGTTTTCAAAATTTTTATCCACAATGTAAAATGACACCTTTTCAAAACAAAACTCACCTCTTTTGGTGATGTATTTGGACGAATGTCATCTCTGAGCTATAAAAACAAAGTTTAAATGTTTCAATTAAATAATTGAGCAAATTCAAAACAGAGTTGGACCCATGTGTCATCACTATTTCAAATTTGGCCTAATTCTTGAAAAGCAGATTTAATATTTTCATCCACAGTATGTAAGACACCTTTTCTAAAAACACCTTCTATTTAGTACTTCACTACCCAAAAAACCAATGTGCAAATAGTCTGGTCCTTTAATGGTGTCTTTCTAAAAAATGAAAGAAAAGTAGTAAGGATGTTTACCATGTAGTGATGGATGTTAGAGTTACTTTAAGACAAATCAAATCTGACGGGGAACCTTCTCCCCTGAAACTGTAAGGCACTAATTAAATTAACACTTACTTCATTCTCTGATGTGCTGGTTGCAGGACAATTTCCAGATGCACTGGAAATCTGTTAAAGAAAATCATCATCATACAGATTATTTTAAATTATAAGCTGCACTATTTCACTTTGATACAATATTATGTGAAGTACATGGATGTATTCTGTTCACTAGTAACTGACTACTAAACCTATTGACCACCAAAATGGTGAGCGTGGCACAGTCGGTGCGTGTGATGTGCGTGCAAGGGGTCAATAATGAAATCTATTGTGCAGAAAAAATTTGAGCAACTTATGCTATAACTTTGTCAAAGATCAATTTTCTGTTGTGCTTTGCTTTGAAATATTTTGTTATGTTTTAACTGGATTACAGATTCAGATTTTTTTCATCAAAATCAGCAACAAAAAATATCTAAAGCATCACTTACCTCATATGCTGATACATTTGGAACTGGAACATCAATAAGCTGCAAAGAAAAACTTGAACATTTTATTCAAACAATCAAATATTCCAAAACACCTATTTAGCTTCAAAGTAACGGTAAAGGTATATGTTTACAAAATCTCATATACAAGTGAGGATCTCAACCAAGCAGCTACAGAAATTACACTGGTGTGAATCTACTCGTTTCATTATATAAGTGAGGATCTCTACCATGCAGCTACAGCACTGGTATCCCTCTACACTGGTATGCTTCTACTCTTGTTTCAATACAATTAGTGAGCATCTCTACTATGCAGCAACAGAAATGACACTGATCCGTCACTACTCGTTTTATTACAAGTGAAGATCTGTACAATGCAGCTCTAGAAATAACACTTCTCTTTCAAACTGTGAAACATATTGCTGAAAAAACACTTACCCTGTTTTCTGACGCATTTAGTCCAGGACCATCATCAAGCTGCAAAAACACAAATAATGTTTGATAATTTCATAATTAGCTACAAAGTCTGGATACATTGAAGCAAAAAAGTGTGAGCATTGTTTTGTGTGGGAATCTTTATCAAATGATTACAGAACGACACTGGTGTGACACTTGTTTTAATATACAAGCGAGGATTTCTACCATACAAATACTGGTATCATTATAAAAGGGAGGATTTCCACCGTGCAGCTACAAGAAGAAGAATCATGTACCAGTATCGCACCAAAATGTTTTTTTTTTAAATACAATTGGGAAATTCTTCCCCCCCCCCACCCCCCGTCTCAAAAAATACAGATTGGTTATAAAACAAAACTTACTTCGTTGTGTGACGCATTTTTAACTACATCATCAAGCTGCAAAACAAAAATAAATATAACAATTGTTTTTTCCTCCAAAATCTATAGTGTGATATTGTTTTGTGGGAATCTTTCTCACTACTCGTTTTATACAAGTGAGGATTTCCACCGTACAAACACAGAAAATCCTCTTTTGTGCCACAATGCTCTTTTCATTATACAAACAAGAATTTCCACCATGCAACTACTGCAAGGTTAATTTTGTACCAATATTGTACCAAATGGCAAAGTGTTTTAATTCAGTCTCTAAAAAAATAGATTAAAAAAAACTTGCTTTGTTATCGCACGCATTTTGAACTACATCATCATCAAACTGCAAAACAAAAGTACAATGGTTGGTTTATTTGTTTTTCCAAAATCAGCAACAAGACTCCAATACACTTGCAAAAAGAAAAACAAAACTTTGATCAATGTGTATTTGTGCCTCTACTCCTATTTCAATAAACAAGTGAATGTGACTCTACTCTTGTTTAGATATACATGTGCAAGTGAGGATCTCTACATGCTGCTACAGAAATATACTGGTTTGCCTCTACTCGTTTCAATGCAGGATTGATTGGTCCAGAAGGGAACATTTGAGGGAGTATACTCGGTCCTTGTAGCTCAGTTGGTTGAGCGTCTGCAAGATATATTGGACATCTCTGGTTTGTGGTTGTCTAATTTCTACATCATCATTATATATTCATGGGGATGAGGCTCCATACCTAATTTAATTACATCTTCAATACAAGCTACAGAAATGACACTTGCATGCCACTACTCATTTCAATATACAAGTGAGCATCTCTTCCAGGCAGCTACAGAAAAATTAGGACATCTCCCTTGCACTTGCAGCCATAACTATTCAAAAGTTCAGTCTATTTGAACACTATACTTTTTTTATTTTTCTATGGAAAAGAATATAATTTTTGAAGACAACACCTACTTTGATTTCTGATGAATTTGTGGCTAGACCATCATCAACCTGAAAAGACAAGGTTAAAAGTTTAATTTCATTTTATCCAGGCAATTCAGTATTTATAATCTTTACCATCTAGAAATTGAAACGAAAAGAAATTCTTGAGTCATAACTCAATCAAAAAAGTAAAATAAAAAGCTACACAAATCAGAATAAATGTTTGGTTGTTTAATTCATGCATCTGGCTACTAGAAGATCAGGTTTTGAATCATCAAAAGATGTTTTCGGTTTTGTTTTGCAACTGGGCTGCCACTAAGTTCCAACCCTGATTCATGTATTACAAATAATGCTTTCTACTTTTAGTGAAATAAGTTACACATAATGATATGTATGTAATCAGATAAACTCAATCATAAAAAAGCATCTAGGTTGATTGCCAAAACAATTAGACAAGAAGGTACGTAATTTATTTCTGCTTTAAGTTCTAAACAGGGATACAATTTTTAATAAGTTGCCATTTTGTACTGATTTTTATTGTTGTTACGGGGGGGAGGGGGGATATAAAACTGTTTTTCACTGTTCGTTTGCAACATTGTACAAGAGTCTTACTTTCTTGTTCCATGGCAATAGCTTCTCACAAACTCCGTAATCATATAAGATCTCATCGCCCTGCTCAATTTCTTTAGATGAGAAAAGACATAGCATTGGGACATCATCATCGGAAATGACTTTCATAATTGCATTTCTTTCCTTCCTTCTTCCATGGTTTACTAGCCTCCCCAGTTTGAGGGTCCCTGGAGTTTCTTGTTCCTCAGAGGCATCAATGCTGGATTTAAAGAAACATTTAAACAACACTTGAAAGAAAAGGAACTGGCATTTCCTGGGTTGGCTGTAAAAGGAAGACAAACATGATGGAACATTAACTGTTCCTAAGTTAAACAAACTTCACTGCTTTTTAAACCTAATGTTTCTGAGTGGAATCATCATTTTTGATCTTTACATTGGAGAATACACCTTTTATCTAAGCAAACTGCATTCAACAAACAACTTGAGCATGTTGAGTTTGGGAGTCAAGTTAATGACTTTGCATTGTTAAAACAGTGCTCATGCTGTATGTTTTTTTTCTTAAAAGCAAGCAATTTTACATCTTACAGATATCTGAATTTCAGGCAAGAATCTGATTTTAGAAATCTCACTTCACAAAGGAAACTACAGGAGATAATATTATGGTTTATCTAGCAGATCTCCAAAAGAAAAAAAAGTCTTCATGACTTACCACATTCGTTTGCTCCTACCGTTCTGGACATACGTAAAGAAGTAGCGAAATCCGGTTTGTTCTTCTTCTTCTCTTCTTTCTCCTTCCTTAGCAGTTATAAGCTCCCCTTCGTAAACCATTAAAAACTCTCCTTTTTGGAACTGCTTTGAAGCAAATACACCCCTCCCTGTCAGAGGAAACAAATTGAATCAATACTGAGATTGAAATTAACTTAGTTAAAAATATCTCACCAACAAAAACATCGATTAACAATGGGGCTGTTTTCCTATGAATAATACAGAGCACAAATTAAATTTGTTTGCAAAATAATGTCAAAATTCCTAATAGTAAATATTGTTGTAAAACAAGGCTAACATTTAGAACAAGCAGTTTTTGTAAAAATCGTTTTAAACTACCTTTAACTGGCCTATAAAGGAAAAATTAAATACTCTTAATGACTCTCAGCAGCTCAGAGACTTGTTTCTTTTAATTTCAATCTTCCTATGAACACCACCCGTAATCTTTTACGTAATCTAATACCCCAAATTGTTGAGGACAATTTTGGTAAAAAGTAACTAGCCATATGACTGTTTAAGACCAATTTTAAAACAGCTAATAAAGACATAGCTAGCTACAAATGCGGATTTGGTGCTCATCATAGCACTAGATATACAAAGGCACCCCAATTTATAGCAAATGTAAAATATATTGTAAAATTGGCGCGTTCACACAAAACTAAGCCTGGCAAGAATAAAGAATAAAAAAATAGTTTTACAGATTTTTCCCTCAATATTGTTATGTTTTTTAAAACAACCATTTAAAACCAGCAGGGTTGAGACAATGCAATACAATACCAAGCAGAAAGGCACTTAAATGACGAGCATTGCACAGTCCCCACATGCGACAATCATGTATAGTCATTCTGATAATTTGGGATTCCTCAACAAAAAGGGGGAACAAATAAAATAAACAAATACAATAAATAAATAAAAAACAACCTCACAAAAACATGTTAGGCCTTTCCTTATACTTATATGGGCTATTTTAATGTTATTCAATGACCAACATACCTTTGCATCCTGCATCCTTTACTTCCAGCCCTTGCACATCCCTTTTTTTACACCTATCAGATGTAATGGCTAGCAGATTCCCACGCTGTCTCTTTGATCGCCTTTACAATCATTAGAGAAAAAACAAGCCAGAATGAGAAGTGTCAAGGGAAAAAAACCCACTACTTTTGTCTTTTCTTTTCTTTCTAAAAAATGTCATTCTAAATACTTTCCTAGCTAGTAACTGTAGTAGTACAAGTAAAACATTTATGACGACAAAGAAAAATGTCCAGATTGTTTGACATGCACACATTTTGATTGTTTTTACTTTTTTATTTTTTTATTTTTTAGATAAGATGGGTCTATAAACCACCTAAGAAGAGTCAGTTTGGAACTTTTGGATAATAAATCACAACAATACTCAATAGTGTAACGTTGCTCTGATGACTGTATTGTTAAAAAGAGCCAGCTTCTTAACAGGTTAAGAAGTGTACTGTGCATAGGCATGGTTAGACATTAACACTAAACACTAAAGTACAGTAACAAATAGGCTAACAAACATGCCTATTCATGCTATGGTTGCCATGGTTGCTATGGCGTAGGATTAGCAGATTAGGATTAGGAATGCAACCAATAACGTTTAATTGTCGTAAAAAAAGAGCTCCAAAAATTGTCAATTGGAAAACCTTTCAAAAGATGTGTCACCTTACTTAAGTGTATTTTTCAGGCTATAAGGACTATGGTTGTATTTTAAATGGAAAAAGACATATTTTTGTAAAATTAAATAGCGTCATTAATGCATTGATTGAAGGTTAATGAAACGTTAGGCCTGCAGCATGTGCAGTCAATCATCATGTCAAGACGTTCGTTGAAAGGCACCTAATTCAGTAGTTGTTCTACCTCCCAATTGATTCTTTGCTGGCATTCGAAGTCTACCATGGATACTATTACTACTAAGAGTTTCATATATATCTTTTAAACTTACCGAAACATTGTTTTATCATGTTTATGTCGATTACTGGATGAAAGAAAGACACAGTCAGTCCTCGAAAAGTCGACGTGAAGCGTACGTGACATCGACAACCACAGGAAAAAAGGATACGACACAGGTACCAACTTGACTGGTACTCGGTATAAGTGTGTTTCTTTCCATACACCGCCGTGGAGGGCGTTCTTCACACATAGATTGTGGCTCTATCAGTTCGTGTCAGGCGCAAAACAAAATTTTCAAATTTTACCGAATTTTCGAGGACATCGTCCAAATTCGAACAGAAGGTTGTTTAACGTATTTTCTTCTTCTTACGGGACTTTTACTTCCGAGGACGCGTGTTTTGTCCTCGGACTGAAGTTTTGTCCTCGGTCAATTGGTGTTTTGACAAACTTAAGTCCTCGAAGGTTATGACAAACAAGAGCGTACGTACGTACGTACGTGCTGTGCCAGACGTAACTTCTATAAGTTCTATGGATCGTGCTGGCAAAGTTTACAAGGTAAGTTTAATAAGAAAAAAAGGTCTTTGACCTTTAACTTTTATGATATTTGAATAGGGTACTCGTATAGAACATTTTGTGATAAAATTCATAACTTTTCAAGAAAGAATGACTGTAACAGGGCGAAACAAAAAACGCCTGTCACACAAGTTAGTCATTTATTTTTCCGTGTGTACGTTAGACGTTGATACCACTTTGTGCGTGGGTAAGTCCATTCGTAGGCCTACCAAGTTCAATCGGAGAGTCGTGCTAGGCCTGTGCTGTGTGGCTTAATATTTGAACTTGGGCTAATATTGTAAAACTAAAAGAGAAATTGGTGGGCTAAACCTTGCCCCAGATGCAGCCTTCCTTATGTAAGGAGGGCTAACAGTACAGCTACAATCCAGTCAGTACACAGACAGCAAGATATCTAGGCCTAGCCTTGCAATCATACAAAAAAATAGACAAATAATTTAATAAATAAAATAAATAAACAATTTGGAAACAACATGTCAAATTAGCAATCGAAATAGCCTAACGACACTAGGCCTATCTGACTATGCTGTACCTTCTCACAATTAGAACAATCATGGGCCTACTTGAATTTGAAAAAAAAAAAAATCCACCCCAAAAAATCTAAAAAGTAACATAAATTTGATTATCAATATTAAAGTAAGCCTATGTCTATTAATTTATGTATAATTTATGTTGTTTTCACAGCTCCGGAAGCTCAAAAGAATAGATTATTTGGCAGTTGTGAACAACAACTCGGGGGTAAATCATCAACACAGTCGGAAAAGATCTCCCAGATGGTCAACGGACACATTGTGTTTGACGTTCAAATACTTGACCAAAGAGTTACATTACAAAAGACAGAGTCCCTGGTGCACAACATTGGATGGCCACACTCCTTTGATGAGTGGAGAGAAATCTCTGAGATCGTTGAAAGGCAACCCACAGCAACACAAAATAACACTTTGCTTTTTTTTAGAACAACCCTTATAACTTCCATTCAGGAAAAACTTTGCTTGGCCAGAAAGCGTGACAGCCAAGTAACTATAAAGATACCCATTCAAGAAGACACATTCACTGCAATCAGACATCTTGGCAAGAAAATCAGCTGCTCATCAAAGCTTGTTAAATATCAACCTAAAAACTTTGAAAACTTCCTGGTGGTATCGTATCAGTAATTCAAACGGAGACTTTGCATATGTCAAAAAGGCAACATTGGCATATTATATCTACAAGAGAAGGGTGTTGAAGACTTTTTCCAAAGAATTGAAACCAACATGTCTGCAGAGGGGTTTTATGTTCGTGTTAACATTTGTGAAGGGTACAGGAAACAAAACTGACATGGACATTGTACTGTGAAGGACTTTTAAACAAAAGTCCCAAAATTTAATCAGACAAGTTCAGTGTATCTCAAGTTTTGTGACACTTACAGTATGGCATTTTTAAATTTTGCAGTGTTGTTGGTTTTAGTTTTTATGCCCCTTCCCATTATCGCCAAACCTGGTAATGAATAGTGTGCATCTATCAACAACTATGTGTTATATGAGCTCTTTAAAGATGTGCAATCTCCAATTAATGAACCAGACAATTTAACATCAATTTTAGAGTTCATTTGCATAAAAAATGATGTTGACATGTCGCAGCTACTTGTGAAACCACTCCTCAAGACACTTCAATCCAAAGCTAAGCACATGCTCAGTAAAGCAAAGCCAAAAAAATCTGCAGGTGGAAAATCAAGAGACTTACTACTTAGAAAGTGGAAAACAAGTTCATATAAACTGACACTTACTTTCAAAAGCCCGGGGGCGTTGAAGTCCAAACTTGAGAGAGACCTACAGACTCAAATATCCCTGAGATTAGAAGCTGAAAAGGAACTTCAAAGTCAAAAAAACAAACGGAAAAACAAAAATGGAATGTTCTTGCAACCAAATGCTAGTAAACGAACACAAAGGAGACACAGATTGAAAGGCTTTAAGCAAATCCTGCAGGCACTTCCACTCTTTGGTTCTGATGGAGATGAACCTGTTAGAATTTCCATTGAAACAAAAAGTAAAAAAATGATAAACATCATGGTCACAGGAAAAGGTACCTTAAGTGAGGTTCAATATGACTTGAACATCAGTGACAAAAAGGCATTGTATCTCAAAGATCGATATGGTATTTCTGACAAAACGTACCATGAATTAGCTCTTTCTTCGGAAAAGTTTCCAAAATTACGTTCAGTGAAGTTGTATGCCAACCAACTCAATGCAAGTTACAACATTAAGGAATTACCTGGAGGCATAGGTGTTTTTCAGTCATTGAGAGATCGTCTGACAACTAGGATCAATAAGCTGACCAATAGTAATAACCCAATGACAGATTCGGTTACTAAAGTTAAACTGTCTGGAGATGGTACATGCTTGGGGAAGAGAATATATGTTGTTAACATTGTATTTAGTGTTATGAATGAAGCCAATTGTAAGAGTGTAACAGGTAACCACATACTTTCAATCCTCAAAGTCAGGGAAAAGTACCAGTCACTAAAAGAGGCGTTAAACCCTCTCCTTTGTGAAGTATCAGAAATGCAGACTATTGTCATCAATGGTAGAGTATTTGATATTGTATTTTTCCTTGGTGGAGATTTGAAGTTCTTGAATGTTATGACAGGACTGGATGCTTGTAGCTCAACATACATCTGTCTGTGGTGTCATTGCTCAAAAACTGATAGATGGGACCACAGAAAGCAGTGGTCAATGATAAACCAAGCCAGTGGTGCGCGAACTGTTGAATCAATCACACAATGTGCGAGGCAAAAAAAAGAACAAGTACAATTGTTCAAATCCGCCCCTTTTTACCTCAATACCTATAATACGCATTGTTCCAGACACATTGCATCTCTTTTTGAGAATCTCTGATCAACTTGTTGGGCATTTGATATCAATCCTTAGGGAGTATGATAATGAAGTAAGAACTGCCCATGCTAAACAATCTCCAAACATAGACAACTTTGAAAACTTTGTACAGTCATTGAACATCGAGTGGTGTTTTATAGTTGACAGATCTGGTAAACTAACCTACAGAGACTTCACAGGACCAGAGCACTGGCGGGTTCTTAATTCAATCGATTTAGACTACTTCTTGGCTGGTACATCATTCACCAAACTTCCTAATCTGAAACAACTTTGGAGTAACTTCAAACTTTTGATAACAGAAATATCAAGTTTGTCTAATCAAAATGAAGTTGCTTTGAAAACATTTGAATGTAGCGCAAAATCTTGGTTAGAACTGTTCTGTAACATATACACCACCAAAGATGTGACTCCTTATATGCATATACTAGCAAATCATATTGGAGAATCAATCCGACTGAATGGTAATATCGCACTTTTCAGCCAGCAGGGGCTTGAAAAACTTAATGACTGTGTGACACGATGGTTTTTTCGAGGCACTAATCATCAGGAGATTGCCTTAAAACAGATAATGGAGAAACAAAACTGCATTGAAGATCTTGAGGAATGTGAACGTTTGATGAAATTCAACGTAACTTGTAGTATGTGTGGTGCAAAAGGCCACAACAAACGTACATGCTCAACAATTTCTCATGAAAGTTGAGATATAGTAGCCCCGTGTACATGTTGGTTGGTAGAAACGAAAATGCTGGGCCTAATGTTGTTTAGAACATAACTTTGACATTCACTTTGAAATAGCTTCTAAACTGAATATGTTGTTTTAAAACTAATTGAGAAAAAAAAAATCCTTTTGAAAAGCCATCTAAAAGAAATTGTGTTTAAATTTGAACTATAGGAGGCCTATACTGTTTTTTGGTGACCTTGTGCAAAAACCAAAAACCAAATGATGGATTGTGTTTCCATAAACACTTTTAGTAAGATTTATGATTAGTGTTGCTTATTTGAATAAATTTACTTGTCCAAAGCGAATAAGTTGTAAAACAGGATATGGTAACTAGAAATTAAAAAACCGTGCTGTTTTTGTGACCATTTCAAAAATTCTTTTTGGAACCATTCTTGTTAAAGTCAACTGAAATTTTAAATAGTTGCCCAAGATGATTTGCCAGTATATGCATAATTATGAGGAGTCACATCTTTGTTGGCGTATATTTTACAACTTATTATCTACAAAAAGCAATGGTTGTTGTAATTTTTGTTCAAATGAAATTTAATTAACTTGCATTTAAAATGTTCATCGTTGATTGTTGCACAAATTAAACAGCTTTATTGTTTTTATATGAGACAATAGTATTTAGACAATCTTGCAGTCTTTAAATTTGTTGTACTTTAATAGATGAAATCGTAAATTTCCGTAATGATACCCAACTGATCACCCCACCCTTCATGCCCGCTTGTTACATTTATACTTTCTTGTGGCGTGCGCGCTGTGATGCCTACTACAGCATGCAGCACCCCGCATAAATAATGGTATAGTCCGTGCACGCGCCTCCCGTGCTGAAGATATTACAGTTCACTCATACAGTTGGTGGCCAAAACACGCTGTAACGTTTTCATATGAAACCACATCAGATAGTGTAAAAGTAAAATTTTCCTGTAAATAAGTAACAAACCAAACAAATGAACACTTTTACTGGCTGAAGCATTCTTAACTTGCGTATGAGTGTAACTTCAAATGTTCTTACGAACAGCGCGCACTGTGTGTTAGTTCGTGGTGTCAGTGACGAAATGACTATCACTGTGACATGCGTATGAATGCGTGCTTGCCAAAGTAAGCAACATCTCAAGATGGCGGCTGACGATACAAAGTTTACAATTAATGTGACGAGATTGGGTGGACCGACACAAGTCTTATCTGCCCTTGGTAGGGCGGTGTTTATTTCGCTTTTCGCCCTTGTGTCAAGACTACGATCCCATTCAACACGCATGCGCGTGAAGGAATTACACACATGCTAGGCTATTCAGTAATCACAAATGCGATTCATTCAACGTAAAGACGATCAGTTAATAAACATACCCAAACACTAAATTCTTGTTTATCATTAAGTTGGTTTATTAAACAATAAGAATCAGCTTAGGTTAAACCATAGAGCAAACGAAGACTGTACATATTAGGCTCCTCTGAAATAATTCTGCCTGATATTCCAAAAAATTTGAGAAATGGGTAAGATGAAAACCCTCTTTTGTTTCTTATGACTTTTTTGAACGTTTTTTTTTTACTACTTTTTTCTGTGACTTAGAAATGTTATTTCAAAAAGGGACATGTTAATTAACACAAAGTGTGGATACAGGTTGTTAAGCTTCACCAAAAGAGTATAATGGTTTTAAGAGCGGCCAATGTGACGCTGTGAAATAGGTTTTTAAGGGAGCACATCACATAGACCTAGTCCTAGTGTTGTGCATACTGAATGCTGTATGGCAATTTGTAATGTTACACTATACTGCCACTGGGCAGGTTAAATTAGTGTTTGTTATTTCTGAAACTAACATTTAACAGTCGTGTACTGTCGTGCTTTTACAAGGTGAAACAAGGGGGCCACACAACAAATCAGGGAAAAGTTTCCATATCTCTTCGACCGCCACTTCATCTAATCTCCCCTATAGGCCTATGTTTATAATTCTATCCTTTACCTGTTTGGAAAGCTAGAGAATGTACACAGTGAGAAAAAGTGGTGGTTGGATACGAACATTTTTCCCAAATCAGTACATGTAGGCTTAACGACACACTGTGTTTGTGTGTTAATAATGTAGAATGTACGTATTAAGTTGGCTGTGTACGTATGCATACGTCTACGTTGACAGGTTGACTTTATCTATACTAACTTTTCCAAAGTAGCGCGCTTGGGTTTCGTAGTCTCTCTCAAGACCGGAATTGACACTGTTACTGCACAAAACCCGTCGCTGCGGTGTAAACAAAAAATACGCATCCGGTCGCGCCCGATGCTTTCGTCGCAGCGTGATTTCAGCTAGTGAACGAGCTAGAAGTGTTTTCCAGCGATCCAACAGTAGACGCGAAGCTCCGGTGTTACGGACTGAGTGAGGTTAGTTGCATGCTGTCTCCGACTAACTTCCTTTATTTGTAATCCCGTAAAATGTGTAACTTGCTGAGGGCAGTGTTCCGTAAAGCGATCCAGTGAGGACCGTGCCGGTAGGTTTTTAGTTGCGTAAATTGTTGCTTTACGATTGTGTGACAGTGATAACCCTGGAGTCAGCGGGGAGGTTAAAAAATAATCCACGTTACCAATTATGGTCATAAATTGTTTTTCATTGGGCCAATAAGGCCAAGATTCCATGTAGTCCTCACCCCTGGTTTACCCCACAAGCCTGTAGACTTCCATTGGCCAGACCCTAACCACTGCCGAGTAAGGAGTGTTGAAAGACAGCAGCCACGTGTCTCAGTGCAGTGACCTTGTGCTAAGGATCGTTGGCACAGGGCTGTATGCAATTTGTGTAAACAGCTTGTGCGGCACGTGGATCGTAAATAACTTAAGTCTAACTCTTGAAAGGCACTCCAATTCGCCCCCACAGTGATTTATAATGGTTTTGGGCTTGCAGGGTGGGTTATTGACCTTAAAGTAAGGGTGAACGAAATTTTATCCTCGTGGATCCACCTAAGTTGGTGATTAATGTGGCTGCTCCGAGGGTTTTAAGTAGCCTTTCAGAATAGTTGCGACGAAGTGGCAGCTAATAGTTGAGTTAACAGAGAACTTAATTGGCACAGGGTTGATTAGAGAGATTGACCGAGAGTGTTAACCATAGATGTTGACTAGTGGCTATTCATTATTAGTCGAGTAGTTCAACTTGGTAAGGAAACTTGGATAGAGACACTGAAAACAATCGGCGTGCTATTGCGCGTGCGTTTAGTTGCTAAATTTGCTCGATTATACTGGATCATTTTGCGTGAAGGATGCACTCAGGAAGACAAGGCTTGTTAAATGATTGTTAAAGGATTGTGAAAGGTTGATTTAAGGGATATATAGAGAAGGGGAATATAATTTCCACCAGAGAAGTGTGCCCAGGAGGAAATTAAAAGATAGATAAAACTCAGAGCTGTGTTTTGTGTCCATGTTCCTGTTAGTCTGTCCCACTGTAGTTATTTATGCTCTGCCCCAGAGTTCAGTCAGACAATCGGTAGTCAATCGGGCGGTAAATTTCCACCCAAACGAGCTGGCATCCCTGGGCCCGAGACTGCTCGAAGTATTTCCCGGGTCTGAGTTACGATTTGGGTTTGGCATTCGAGGAACTTTCGACCCAGAGACTTCAAAACTTGAATGAGACTGGCGGTTAACCCGCCACAGTCACATCAATTTTGTTTGTTTGTTTTTTGGTTTGTTTGTTTGTTTGTTTGTTTGTTTCGATTATTTTTTGTAGCAGCCCGATTGTGAAAACATTTACTGGGGCTAATGTTGGTGGTGTAACACAGTTGGATGCAGATGTGCAGTTGCGTAGCTAGACATGTTCAGGAGGGGGGAGGGGCAAAGCGTGGGCAGATACTTTGTTCGTTTTTTTTATGGGTGGAGTGTGGGTATGGGTGACATGAGTGGCGTGTGCGTAAAGTGCTCTCCTATCATTGATATGGCGTTGGTTTTATTCCAGGCTTAGGCCTATGTGAGTAGAGTTGTGTGTTGGTTCTCTCCTATGCCACAAAGGCTTTTCTCCGGGCCTCCGGTTTCCTCCCTCCGGATCAATCAAACACTTTTGATCTCAGGTTGTGCCCCGTGGTCATAATGAGTTGATGTGGAAGGCCGTCAAAGCTGCCCTTGAATGCCTGCAGCTCGAACACGTGTATGGAACCATTCATTTGTGTATTTTTTGATCTCAGTTGGGGAGAGGAAAGGAGGCAAGGGTTCAGAGCTGGGAGGCTCCCCCTGCTCTCCCCCTGCTCTCCCCCTGGTTACGCCACTGTAGATGTCGGGCACACACCACTTGATTATCTGTTTTTGTTCATCAATGATGAATTAACCCAATCTCTCTGCAACGTTGGGGATGGAAATGTTTCTGACATTAATTCCCTTAGGAGCATCATAGATCTGACTGAAATAACAATGTACTAATATAACGAAGAACATGTGATGTTAAACGGTTTTGATAATACATGCGACAAGCTAGGAATACACTAGCCAGGACTTGGATTGAATGCAACTTTGTCTGCATGTTATTTTTTGGGTGGTTTATCAATATCAATGAGTAAACGACACCCTAATATGAAAATGTCATGGGGAACTTGAAAACCACGATATGTTTTAAACCGTGTACAATTTGTGTAGATAAAAAAAAGAGCAACTAATTATTTTTTGATACACTTTCCGGTTATCAGTAAGTCAGAGGTCACCCGATCTACAAAGTGGTGGGAAAAGACCGAGGAACTGTATTACTTGTTTTAGTTATCTTACTTTTTGTATAGGATTTTATTATAAGTAAACACATAAAAAATAGTGTGTTGTATTCAAACAAGTATTCGGTGGGATATAGAGTTATATAGAGTTATATATCTGTGAACAAAGTTTTAAGAAAATAAAAAGGTTTTAACATAACTGCAAGAAAGCTTGTCATTTCCACAACATTTTATTTATTGTTTCCTGCTACTGGTTGTATGGTCATGATAAAAACAACATCATTTAATAAATGCAGTCTGTTCACGTGATTGGTTTCAGGACACAAAAATTTCAAAGTTTTGAAGCTGAATCATCCAACGAAATTGCTTTCGCAAGGCTAGGTATAAATGCTCACTTTTCCAACGTTCTTAATTCCCCCCTTTTTTTTTAGTGATTGAGGCCTAAATTACAAACAAAATAACAGGCGGGTGGCTACATAGTCGTCCTAACTCAAAGTGCACAATTCAAAATAAACCTCTTTTGGTAGTAGAATACTGCTAGTTTAACAGTAATGTAATTAATATCAGTGTCACAACATAGAACTTTAATAAAATGGCTTGGTAACTGTGTCATTATTACCAAAAGCCTACTTTTGGTGTGACTCGGTCACGGCATGTATTTGCACGTAGTTTGCCATCAGCTCAGATGACGTAGTACACACAATAGGTCACGTGATGAAGTTTAAACATTGGCAATCGCTCTAATACAAACTCTTAGTAGGTTTGTGAAATTCGTTATATATTTGAACTGGTACGCTTATATTTCGTGTAACAGAAATCCAATAAACGACGTATAATGGTCATTGTCACTATAAACTTGACCTCTTCCAGTTAAGTGAACTTGATCTCCATAGTACAGGGAAATAATCACACTGTTGCTCACATGATGATAATGTGAAGCGTGTACATACGATGAAACAATGGTGTTACCGTTCTTCCTCAGCTGCACATATAGGTAAGACGCACTCAATGCTTGCTGGACTGAGAACATAAAGACGTATACCCCAGGCACTGTACACGTAAACGTACCATTAGCCAAGTTGAACTCTGTCCCTTCCTCTGAAAACAATAACTCTTCAAAGGGCAGATATCCAGATAAAGAGTTGACGCTGGTTTTCCTCACTGCAGTGAAGGCGGACCGTCGTGTACTACATTCACCTGCTTCACCCTTCTGTCCAGCTGGTCCAGGTTCACCTCTCTCCCCCTTCAAACCATCCATCCCAGGCTGACCTTGAGGTCCTTGTTTTCCTGGTTGACCGACTCCTTGCTCTCCCTTCAGTCCGTGATCCCCTTTAGCGCCTGGCTCACCAACCAGTCCATCTGACCCCTTGTCTCCTTTAGCCCCGGGTGCACCTACCTCACCAGCAGAGCCAACATCACCTCTAGGACCTACCGGCCCGTGTTGACCATTTGATCCGGGAATTCCAGGTATACCGGCTGGGCCCTGGAAGCAGGAATTACACGTCATTTCCTGATCAGGTGACACTGCAACTGCAGCCACTATGAGCTTAACTTGCATAATAGCCAAAACAGGGGTGACTTTTCTGATGATGTTCATCTGGAAATAAAAGTTTAAAGGACAAACAAAATGTCAAAGTTTTCGATTTCAGAAGATAGCGACTGCCTATGAATAATTGTGCAACACTGGGTATGTTTCCCGCTTTTTAAAGATATCATACGAATAAAAAAAAATATACTAATGAATAGCATTTTTTTATAACTGTATATGAATAGGTAATTCAAGGAATATATGTTCCTTTTGATATATATTTTAAAAGCTATTAAAAGAAATTAACAAAACGACAGTTTAATAACAAACCAATTTCAAATCATTTAGTGTTTATGGTTAAACACACTAAAAATACAAATTAAGCTTGATGGCCGTCCGCCGCCACAAATGCAATGAATAAAGCAGTCTTCAGTATAACGATGGCGTTGTTCACTTTGAATGAAAGTCGACCTTTGTGTGTCACTGTGGATCACGCAAAATAACAATTGTCTACATCCTGGTGCCAAAATATGGTAGAATGTACCGAGTTGAAAGGTCAACGAGTAAGTTGTACCTGCAAGAGCTGTAATCAAGTATTTTTTGGCCGAGTAGCAAGTATAGCCGAGTACAAAAGTTGACCGGTCGTTTCTTGAGTACGGGTACTTCGAACTTGTTGCACAAGTATAGGTATCCGAGTCCCAACATGTGCTATGTTGTCTATTGACTTGATCTGCTGAGTTGAGATGGTTTTAGGGATGCGTGTCTTGTTAGTGGCCAAGCAGTGATGTGAACTTAACTCATGCTCTGGTGTTTCTGATCAGCAGAGTGAGGGTTTGAGTCCCATTCTTGACACTTGGCCGTTATTTCGTCGTCCTTCGGATGGGACGTGAATCCGTAGGTCTTGTGTAATGTATAAAAAGAGCCCAGTACACTTATCGTTAACTTCAACCAGGACTGGCTTTTTGGGATGCGGGGGACAGGGGGCAGGGGGTGGGGACATTAATTGCATTCAATAAGTAAAACATGTATGTTTTTGTTTATTTATGTTTTTTTATGTTATTGTTGTGTCAGAGCGGGGGAGGTGTAACATTTTTATAACTTTTGTAATTCTCTACGACGAAAGCCCACTAGCGCAAAAAAACAAAAACAAAAAACAAAAAAACAAACAAACCAACAAACAACAACAACAACAACAATCAAATCAAAGCCGTTATTACGGATTTACAACTCGTTATTACGGATTCGCAATCCGTTATTTTGAATTCGCAATCCGTTATCACGGATTCGCAATCCGTTATTGCGGATTCACAATCCGTGATTACGGATTCGCAATCCGTTATTACGGATTCACGATCCGTTATTACGGATTCACAATCCGTTATGACGGATTCGCAATCCGTTATTACAGATTCACAATCCGTTGAGTGATGCATATATTGTAAAGATTGCCAAATGAAGTGCAAATTGACGAGGGTATTAATTAACTCGAATTGATTTTAGTATCCAGGGCTCTACATGATAACTTGCGCCGTTACTTGCAACCCACTATCTGTAGCGAGCAGGCGAGCTCCTCAGCAAAACTGAGGTCTAGATTAGTTTTTGGGGAAAAATCACACCGACCTTGTGGAAGTTGCTTGTTTCCTTAAAGATTAATTGCCAAAGTCAGTCCATTTACATGGCTATGTTGATTGATACATTTTGAAATGCATCAATGTATGACACCCTTGAATTTACATTAGGTTAAGTGAACAATTAAATTAACCCTGGTTAGTTTAATAAAACACTGTCTTTAGTTAAATAAACAGTGTAAAAATATTAGCATTCTTAAACTGTATAACTAGTTTAATTAAACATGATTACTTCATGTAAATGATCGTAAACGTCGGGGTTAAAGAATCAACCTAGAAAAAGGGCCAGTAACCAGTGGTAGAGCATAGATTATGGTCAATATAATTGGCAAAGAAAATAAACTTACATGCAAGTACAGATGGAAAGGAAAAATAAAGAATCGAGACAGGAGGAACTGTATAGACAAACTGATTCAATCTGTACAGCTTCATTAAAACGAGTTTCTTACAGATTATCTCTTTCCATCGGATCATTGCTAATTAAGCCCCCAAATGGGTCGGAAGGTGATAATATTTGTGTCTTTAATTCAAGTTAATAGACGTGTTTCAAGAGTAAGAACATCAGAGGGACTATGTTTCTTTTTCGGTGGGTCAATGAAACCCTGTGGATCACTGGGTTTCGCAACGCTCATTATGGGCTGTGGCAGCATACCAATTTAAGAAAAAACCTTCTCCCATTTCACTGTATTCCTCATATTTTCAAATTATATATACATATTAATATAGGACCTTTACTTGGAATTCAAGCAATTTACGCGACAGCTCTGGTCCCGATGTATCAATATAACACGTGCACCACTTGCAAGCACGCAGTTACCCTGTAAATGCATTATAGGACCTGATCGACCACCATTCTTTTTGAATCCGTAATGATGGATTGTGAATCCGTAATAACGGATTTGAATCCGTAATATCGGATTTTTTTATTTTATTTATTATTATTATTATTTTTTTCATTTGCGCCTATGGGCTTTCGTACTATCCATGAGTACTAAAATTGCAAATTTTCATGAATGCATACATGATTTAGCAACTGTTGACCAACCGTTGAGTTTAAGAATAATATGACATTCTCTATTGTTTAGTTATGTTTGATGGTAACCGTTCTGTTTACAGACGTGTGCGGTGCTGACCGTATCTAATCGTAATAATTTAAAAATCAATCGAATTTACCATTCACTGATCTTCCTATTAATACACTGTAAAATCAACTTTCATTGTTTTTAGCGTTTTAACACCTTTCTGGTAACACTTTCTAAACGAGTTAAAAGCGTTCCTCTACGAACCAAAATAACTGTCATTTAACACTTTATGTGTTTATAAATTTAGACACAAAGACACACAGGTTTGTAACAAGACACACTCACAGGTTAGAATGGGCGGTAACACTTTTTGAACACCAAAATACTTTTATAAAAAGGTGTTTACTTTTTACCCAAACAAGTAAGTCGGAAAGCTTTGGAGTATTATGTTTTTAAAGAATGTAATGAACAACAAGCCGTGCCAATGATAGAACAAGCTGTTGCACAAATTTATAAGCTATAAAGATGCAATTGTAAAATTAGCTTGGTTCAATAGTATGGGGTCGATGCAATGTGAACTATCATGCACAGCGTTCTGCCCAACAGTACAGTACTGTCACATTACACTTAAAGTAGGACTTGCGTGGAATTGTAGCGAGTTGAGGCCCTATTTACCGCTGTGCAGAGCGAAATATTTTCCGGCAAATACCGCAACCAACTTGGACTATAAGGTAACGTAAAAAATACCGGTTGCAGTTAAGAACAACTGGAAATTCAGCCCATGAAGCCAGGCCTGGACATGGTGTCACACTCTCACGGGGGATATCGTCCCTGGGTGAATCTGTTCCCATACGACGAATTGTGTGGACATCTTGTCAGATTTCGTCCACTTCCTTCAGCCCATGATAATTTACCGTATGGGGACACACACCGGCGGACGCAAGGGTCTAAATCCCCGTGTGACACCAGCACTAAGTAGAACGAGGAACACTTACCTTGGTGTTGTGTTCTTTCAGTCAAGCCTTCTTAGTTCCTCTTGACTATAAGATGCAAAGTTGTTATGACCATTACAGCTAGCACAGCTCGTTTTAAATACTGCTGTATTTCCATTCCAGGGACCAGAAAACCACATTGGGTTTTGATTGACAATCGATGAGCTGTCAATCATACATAGACACACTGATTGATGGAAGTGACTTTACTCTATCACTGGTTTGAATGAGGCTGTGTGTGTGTTTTGAATAAGGGTCCATTGTGCCATACTATCATAACATGGCCGTCGTGTGTCTGTTTACATGTATATCCGCCTTACGACGTTGTGCTTTTTGATTGCTTCCTGATACCAGACCAGCATCCTTCCGTTTCCGCTCATGACGTCATTATGTTAAGGTTGTCAAATCAAGAGTTAAAGTGCAAGTTTTTCTAATAAAACCGTGTACATATGAAGTGGTTACTCGATAGTAAGAAATACAGTGCAACAATGCTCCCTGTCCCATGATTCAACATTGATATTTATTTTCATAAACCTAGCTAGTGAACTATTTTTTTTTCTAAAACATCTCCATGAGCACAATGTCCTCTTTCGTTAATTTTTATCACAACTCGTAATGTAGGATGTCATAGCCTGGCAATCTTGGGCACTGAACTCAAGAGCTGGTTATTTCACTGAGTATTGAAATTGGGTACCATCGAGTCATAAGGTTTTTACCTCTATCAGACCAGGCCTTTTTTCGGGGGGGGGGTAGATTGGGCGGATAGAATCACCCCTCCCCCGAGTTGTTTACTTTTTATCGTACAACCTTTTTAACGGTAATGAGATTGCGGCCTATATGCAAGGGAATTCATACTAGTGTTGTAGGTCTCGGACCCCCTTGTATCGGTCTCGGTCTTGGTCTCTGTCTCGTACGGCCGGTCTTGACTACAACACCGGTCCATACGTGCAGCTGACCTCACTACTCTCCCCAGTGCAAGCCAGTCAGTCAAGGTCTTACTTCCAAACCACGCAGTGATACTTCCAGACCACGCAGTGATAGACTGTGTTAACACACTTTTCGGCACTTCTTGATTTGACCATCAGATTGCCTAAGGTGAACTTACTGGAACTGTTTTCTTCTTCTTCTGAACCAGGAATAGCGAAGAGACAGTCCAGCATCTTCAAGACATGGGTTTTTCCAGAGAGGGATGGGGCGGGCTGCTTAAAACTCTAAAGATAACAGTGTAGAACCAGCTATGAACCGATACTTCCATTAGATGGGGAATCCAGGTGAGTCAATGCTTTCTTTTCCGCTGTAGGAAAAAGTCGGTTGCTTGGTATAAGTACCTAAAATACCTTGTTTAAATATAATTTCAGCTGCCGGTACAAAGACCTAAAGCAAGTGTTGCCAGCGTATAGTCGTAGCCAGTTAAAAGTGTTCTTTTTCGAGTTCCTGATATCAGAATTAGTGGGTTTTTTTTAGGTGTTCGGGCACTCAGCCTGGAACACACCTCTTGATTTGTTTCGTTCTTTTTTTTTAGGTGTTCGGCCAGCAGCCGAAAACCTATTGTTATTGTTCTGTTTTTTAGGTGTTCAGCTAACAGCCGAACAACTATTGTTACTGTTAATTAGGTGTTCGGGCACTCAGCCCGGAACACCTCTTGATTTTGTTCGTTTTTTAGGTGTTCGGGCAATCAGCCCGGAACACCTCTTGTTTTTGTTCGGTTGTTTAGGTGTTCGGGCACTCAGCCCGAAAAACCTCTTGATTTTGTTCGGTTTTTTAGGTGTTCGGACTCTGGTCCGAAGACCTCTTGTTTTTGTTCGGTTTTTTTTTTTTTAATACTTCTACTTCTTCTTCTCCCTGGCGATTGTCCACTTTCAAATGCACACTTCTGAAGGTCATATAACCTTGAAAATTCATACATAGGTATGGCAAGGAGACAAAACCGTTGTTGTGATGTCATGATGACGTCATCAGGTGTCGAATAACATTAAATCAAAATTTATTATTTCAAAAAATCATAACTCCTGAAGTACACAATGATTTTTTACAATCTATACATCATCGGAAAGGTCTTTAAAAATAATTAAATGTCTCACAGAGAATGATGACCCCAATTAGACCTTGTCTTCCGGTTAAAACCGGAAATTGAAGCAAAAAAAGCTTAAAAAGTCACAATTTAAACTGTGGAGTCAATATGAAACAGAATTTGGACATGGTTTCAGTGTACGAAATAAAATGTAGTTTATGACCTTTGAAAATACTACATTAATGACGTCATCAAATGTTACAGTTTGTTACGACGACGAGTTTAAAAATAAAAAATTTGTTTATTTATTTATTTATTTTTTTTTGAGCAAACTACATATTGAATTTTTTAGTAAAAGAGAACGACTATAAAAGCCTAATTGTGAATTTTGAACAAAATTGGCCGCTGCATAACGAAGTTATATTACGGCGAAAAGTGCCGTTTTTAGCGCGATCGCCGATAGAGTTTGTACTGTTACCTCACTGTATTGCACCCCGTGCGTGTGCACTCTGGGATTTTACTGCGTGTTGTGTATAATACACAGCGCTGCTCGGTAGTGTCAACAACAGTAATGCGTGCACAGTAACTTGGCATGCTTCCAAGAAATGAACGTGCGAGGCGCATATACGCAGTGCTTTTACAAACAAGACCGTTAATTTGAAATAGCGCCCTCAAACCTGTATGGACGCACACTTCTTTATTTTATTGACACCGCGTAGATGCCGAACAAAATGGAGGGCAGCAAGGCTTAATGTTTTGATAAAAGGCAAAATGAATACTATTTTGAAATGTAATTAAAAGTGTTTTATACTATCAGTTATTTTTTCACTTCGTGGCTGTTTACATGAAAATTCCAATGTACAAAGATAACGCAGCCTTCATCCATGTAATTATAAAGGCCCTATTATGGTGATTTGAAAAGAAACAAAAAATTATATGTCGTATCTCTTGTATGGGCCTTGTCACATTGAGTATTTTTTACAGACAACATGGCAGCAGCCAATTGCACTGCGTGGAAAAGGAACACTTCGGAAGCACAAAAACAGTGTTTTTCCAAACAATGACAATTAAAAAAGAATACTTGTTTTTCCTTTAGGTGTCCAGTTACAATAAATGTAGCCTATGCGGTTTTTTTATATTTCTTATAGTCCTGATTTGACCTCGCTTCCTGCCCAAACTGGAAGTCCCTATGAAATACATATGATAAAGCTGTACTTAATTATTTTGGTGTTCATTTGTGTTAATGGTGTTCCATTAAGACCCTTATGTTACTTTAAATGTTTAATTCCTCCAAAATTTAACTCAAGATTGAAGTTAAACAGAGCCTTGAAACTGTGCATATACTTGAACCTCAATATGAAGACGGGAAAAAAAATGATGATATCATGAGGACGTCATCAGATGTTGAGTTACAATAAATCAAAGTGTATTAGTTAAATCATAAACCCTGAAATGCACAATGGATTTTTACAATCTACACACCATCGCTGAGGTCTTTGAGAACTGTTTAAATGTCTCACAGAAATGACCCCAATTTGACCTTGTTTTGCGGTTCAAACCGGAAGCTGAAGGGCAAATTTATTAAAAAGCCATATTTTTTTGTTCTTTGGTCAGTATAAAACAAGCTTTGGACATGATTTCAGTGTGTAAGTTGGCAATGGACTCTCTGTGTTTTCAAGTTTAAAATTGATGACATCACTACATTAAACAGCGCCCTCTGGTAAAAAGCTTCAAAAATGATGCTACAACACTAATTGTAACGCATTTTTTGTACATTGTTGTTGTATGTATTAACTCATCGATATTTACAAACAATTCATTACTTGTTCCCGAACACCTAGTTTTTGTGATGTCACAAAAACTGAATGTCTAGTTTTAATACTTCTTCTTCTTCTTCTCCCTGGCGATTGTCCACTTTCAAATGCACACTTTCGAAGGTCATATAACCTTGAAAATTCATACATAGGTAGTATATGGCAAGGAGACGAAACGTTGTTGTGACGTCATGATGACGTCATCAGATGTTGAGTTAAATCAGAACTCCTGAAGTTCACAATGGATTTTTACAATCTACACATCATCGCAAAGGTCTTTGGAAACAATTTAAATGTCTCAAAGAAATGACCCCAATTTGACCTTGTATTGCGGTTCAAACCGGAAGTTGAAGGAAACAATTGTTATAAAGCCATTATTTTTTAGTTCTTTGGTCAGTATAAAACGAGCATTGGCCAGTGGTTTCAGTGTGTGAGTAGGTAAAGGACTCTTCAAGTTTAAAACTGATGACGTCATTACATTAAACAGCACCCTCTGGTAACAAGTTTGAAATCAATGGTGCTGCAACGCTAATTGTAGCGGCTTTTTTTTTTACATTGTTGTGTGTATTAACTCATCGATGTTTAGAAGCAATTCGTTATTCTCGAACACCTAGTTTTTGTGATGCCACAAAAACTGAATGTCTAGTTTTACTTCTCCTTCTTCTTATGCCTGTCTATTGTCCGCTCACAAAAGCATACTTCCTAAGCTTGTATGAAGTTGAAACTTCACACATGATGACGTCATCGGGTGTCGAATAACATTAAATCAAAGTTCAAAAAAATCATAACTCCTGAAGTACACAATGGAATTTTACAATCTATACATCATCGGAAAGGTCATCAAAAACTGTGTGGACGCTTTACAAACATAACCCCAATTTGACATTGTCTTCCGGTTCAAACCGGAAGTTCAAAAATTCAAAAATTCATAATTTAAGAAGTTTTTATTATATAATCACAATTCTTACATCGATTGTAGGTTAGGGAATGTCCTTCTATGTTGCACATTGCGTGACCTGTGTGACCTCCACGTCCGGTGAAACCGGAAGTAGCTCCTCAATCAAAAGTTGTCAGAGGTAGGAACATGATTCTTTTACCAAGTACCAAGGTTAGGGAAGGTTCTTCTCTGTTGAACATTGTGTGACCTTTGTGACCTCTACTTCCGGTCAAACCGGAAGTAGCTCCTCATTTAATTCAGAGAATCGATAAGAGTGTAGTAGTTCGGACTAGTATGTAGAATAGTAGTATCATCAGCAAACAGAGTAAAGGATAGCAGAGAGGGGGAGCGATGCAAGTCATTGATATAAAACAGAAAGAGAAGTGGGCCAAGAATAGAACTCTGTGGGACTCCGCAATGAATAAAAAGACGATTAGAGTCACAGTTCAACACTGATGTGAATTGCTGCCTATCATGGAGTCTTGAAACAATTGAAGAGTAACTCCTCTAATTCCATAATGCTCGAGCTTGGAAAGGAGGATGATATGATTGATGGTTTCGAAGGCTTTCGAAAGGTCGATAAACACACCGATGGCTTGCCTGCTTTTTTGGTTTACATGCATACTTTTCTGTCCTGTTTGTTGTTTTGTCTTTGTTTCTGCTGTCCACTGTTGTATGATGTCCTAAGTTGTTCCACACAAGCCTCGGCTTATAGAACAGCCTTCATATAATCACTCCCTTCCCTGTTGCTTATTTTACTATTTCATCATTAGCTGTTGTGTTACTTAATATTTATCTTATTATATATTTAATATTGTATTAATTATCTCTATATTCATTTTTAATATTGATTCTGTTAGTTTTATTGTGAGTTTGGAAAAACGTGTTATTGAATTGAATTGAATTGAACAAGTTGGTCTGAAATTGTTAGAATGGCAACCGTTTGTTACTTCTTGTTTTCCGTTAGTGTCAACGTTCTTATATTTAAGTGAAGTCAAATTCCAGTATTTAGTATCAAGCCTTCCAGGATACCGGTTCAATATCGAGGTGATTGTATCAACTTGTTTCTGGTAAAATATTTCAAAAACACTTTGGAGTAAAAGATAGTTATGTGGGTAATACAATACCCTTATCCCATATAGTTATGACATCAGCTGATTTATTTACGGTAATTTATTTTCTCGTTTTGTAAAAGACGTTTCAGTTGATATTCCAAATGAACTTGACCCGACAAGTTACTATGGTACTGGACTCCAATCTGGGGGGGTGAAGTTAATCTAAAGGGAGGACCCACCACAGTCAGGTAATTCTTCAGGACTTTCCTTTACCTAAGGGCCCCGTATGTTAACAATGTAACTACTCTTGAATTTAACCATTTCCTGGAGACCATGACACAGTTTGAAGAGAGGAAAGAAGCTAGAGACCCACTCTTTAAACCTGTGCGACGTTACGGAGCCCCTAAGGGGACAGGTGAACAAAAAAATTCCAAGTGTAAAAAAACATTAGATTATTTCGTTCCCTCGAATTATTATTTCGTCCCCTCGAATTAATAATTCGTTCCCACGAACTGTTATTTTGTTCACTCGAAATCATTTCGTCCCCTCGAAATATTATTTCATTTCCTTGAAATAATATAATATTTCGTTCCCACAAAATAACAATTCGTTCCCTCGAAAAAAGGTATTTCATTACCTGGAAATAATATTTTGAGGGAACGAAATAATATTTCGAGGGGACGATATAGTATTTCGAGGGAATGAAATGATTTCGAGGGAACGAAATGATTTTTAGGGGACGCAATATTATTTCGAAAGAACGAAATAATAATTTGAAGGAACGAAATAATATTTTGTGAGAACGAAATAATAATTCGTGGGAACGAAACTTTTTTTTCTTTTTTTTACACTTTGAATTGTTTTTACCTGTCCCCTTAAGGGCTCCGTAGAAAGGTATATTAACGTCCAAAAAATACAAAACAAAACAATGGGTTTTTTGTATAGAAAAAAAGTCACTAAAATTTGACAAGCTATACTGTCATGGTGTGCACTCTGAAACTAGCGTGTTATTTTTCCGAATTTATTACTCTTCCAACTACGTCAGAAGAGTGAATATTGTTGTTTGTATAACTCACCTTATTACGGGGCGGTCGGGTTAGCGTAGTGGTATCTTTTCTTGTCTCCCACCTCAAGGACCCCGGTTCGATTCCCGCCAGGGGCACTGTTTACTGGGTTTTCAGTTCCTACCTGATTGCGTGGGGTTTCCCAAAAACAAAACTTGCACTTTAATTCCTGAATTGACATCCTCAACATAACGACGTCACGGAAATCAATGTTAAGCCTGATATTTCAGGAAGCAATCAAAAAGTACGAGGTAGATTATCTACTATACGTGTTTTATAAGGGTAGAGCACAATGGACCTTCGATCATAACGTGCAGCCTCATTTTTACCATTGGACTATGGTTACTTCCTTCGATGGGTGACATCAACACGTGTCTGTGTATGATTGACAGCTCACCAAGTTTCAATCTCATTCCAAATGCAGTTTACTGGTCACTGCTTTGGACATTCAGCAGTATATAAAACGTGCTGTACCCAACTGCAATGTTCATAACAACTTTCACATTATCAGCAGGAGGAACAAAGAAGGCTTATACCATAAGAGCACAACAGCAAGGTAAGAGTTTCCTCGTTACGCTAGGAACAGGGTCCAGGCTGTAAAGACTTGGTACATAGTTGAGTAGCAGATATTTTAGTGCATTTTACGGTTGTACTTATTTTACTGAGTCTTAGTGTAATGTCTTGTACAATTAGGTGCAACTTTGCCAGTCACTGCAGAAAAAAAATCAAAAATTCGAAGTTTAACTTCCACATAAAATGTTGTTACAAAATGTGTTGATCATTTTGCTAGAGCAGTTTTCTGTGTGATTTTGTTCGTGCTTTCGATGGGTTAAAATTAAATTCAAAAAAAGGGTAGAGCGTGATTTTTATGAAAAGTTGTCTGGTATGCGTACACACCCTTTATTATTATTTTAATTTTATTTTTTAATATTGAATATTTTTTTCTTCTTCAGAAAAGACCGTTAAAATGTAATGTTTTTAAGTTTAACTAAGACAATATAAGGGAAATCTACTGGGTAAATTGTAATTTAGTTATAGGGTGAACAAGGTAAAATTAACTAAAACGGGAATTGAACCTGCGACCACAGGATTAACGTGTCGTCGCTCTACCAACTGAGCTATCTAGCCCTAATATTGGCTGTTTCTCTATTTGTCGATATCTTTATTAGGGGTTGCCAGTCTTGTTTCTGCACATTGGGCAGGTTTCTACCTCAAATGGCCTTTGGACCTTGAGATGGGTGACTTGCATAAAAACAAATATAATTATTATATGAACTGCGTATTATTGTTATTTTAGTATAGGTTTTTAGGCATTGCATGGTGAAGTATAAATGCATATTTGGTTTGCGGTAACACCATGTGATTGTATCTACTTTGCTATATACAGTAGATTGTTCTTGTGAGAACTTGTCTTGCTATTATTCTACCACTGCGGAGTAGATTTCGGAATTTGGGAGATAACTTAGATCTAAAAAAGAACTGCCCTGCTTATTAAGTGCTACCTGGGGAGGTAGGAGCTTGGCCGGGACTACTACAACTACTTTTGCTTAGTGGATCCAGGGGACTTTTAGGATAACTTCACTGCCGCGGAGTGAGTTTATTATTCGGTCTCAACGTTTCGATAAGCTTGCTCTAGTCATCGTCAGGAAGTTATTCGAGAATTCCCCTATTTGAGCGGCGCATTGAGTGGATCGGCCACAGGCCTAACTAAAATCTCCCATATGATGGGAGATTTTCTTGTCACAATTCCAGGGGTTATGATCGAGCCAACCTCGGTACCAAAAATTGGCGCAGTGAGATCAATTATACTCCTAGGAACGAGGTTGATCAATGCTAACCCATAGAGGTAGATGGTCAACCTCGCCACCCTGGGCAGCGCGCCGTATCGATTATACCTCTTGTCTCTTACCTCTGGAAGGGATGGGCCGAAAAACAACGCTGATTGGCTCCGAAAACTGACTGCTTTGTGCGCACGCTTGTTGTAAACGTTCGAGCGCCCCAGGGCGCTTATAGGGGTGCTTGAGTGTCAACATGAGCAGGCGCGTTGCAAAATGCAACGGTATTCTGGTGCGATCTTATTTTAAATGAATTATTTTTACGCGGTCTGGGCCCAATTTCATAAAGCAAAGTACCAGTAGACCTTTATGAAGGATGCTTTATTTCGGGAAAAACAAACGTTTCCTTGTTCACCCCCGAATTCTTTGATATTACGTATAATTATGTTGAAAAAGACAGTCAGAGACGATGGCATACAATAATTATGTTATTATTGTAAAAAGGTTTTTTTTCCAGCAGTATTTTTTTTACTTGGGTGCCTGTTTAACCTTCCTTAAAGCAATATTTTAAGAACTGTTTACCTTGACAATAGTTAAACGCATGAAATATTTTATGTATGGACAAATTCTCAACATTTTCCTGCGTGTCAAACTTGTGTAAACGATTGTTATATTTGGCCCTCGACCATTAACAATTTTTGCCGAGCGACGTCATTCATGACGACGGTTTACTCATGAGACCTCTTGCGCAATCACGGCTCGCGGAACTAATGTACGCACGGTAGCTTCAAGAAAACAAAACACTTTTGCAGTTGTTTCAACTTCCTTTTACAATCAACTAAAAAATTTCGTGGGCAGCTACAATACATTTCTACAAATTAAACAATCAACTAGTAACGTTTTTACCTGGCTCATGGGCTAACTGAAATGAAGAATGTGACGACAGGCCAAGAAAAAAAGCTGAGTTCAGTTGCTTCAATTTCTAACAAACTGACAAACCAACAAACAACCAAACAACCCAACCCACACAAACAAACTAACAAACAAAGGAGATTGACGTTTAGGTTAACCTGTACTTTATCATTTTTATATAGGTCTATATTTGATTTTGATTTTATCGCGATTTTAACCCGAACGAAATTTCTGTGTGTGTGTGTCTGTGTGGGTGTACACACACACTGGTCGCACACACAGGTTACATTGCCATTTAAACAGAACCAATTTTG
Source organism: Marthasterias glacialis (assembly GCA_911728455.2). NCBI lineage: Eukaryota > Metazoa > Echinodermata > Asteroidea > Forcipulatida > Asteriidae > Marthasterias > Marthasterias glacialis. The sequence continues at coordinate 9,412,481 of OU452235.1, forward strand.
AATACAAGCTAAGCTTCGTATTCACTGGCCTTGAAGATCTTCTGTTATACTTTTTCCGAAGTCATACGATCTGACCCGAAGGTGGCGAGCGATACTGCTTATCAGGCTCTCTCCATGTGATGGATCAAGGGTGTGTTGTGATGACAAAAACACACCCAATCATATTATGGGCTGCTCTGCATACCATGGTAGTCATTAGGTTGGACATTCGTGACGGTGTGGTACCATTGTACATCCGGAACACTCTCTCCGAAGATTTTGCAGACAGCCATGGCGTCATCTACTGTACAATTACTCACCATTTCACTTACACCATTAGAATACTCGGCAAACGTTATTAAAAAATAGCTGGAAATAAAGACGAGCTGGATAATAAGACGTTCAGTTCGTCTCGTATTTGTCGAAATGTGTGTTTGGTTGCCGAAAAGCATGCTCGTCACACCATTTCAAAAGTTGCGCGTCGCCCCAAGCACGTGACTAATGTCAGCGCCCAGGCTGAACCAGCGTATTGTACGCGCGTCCGATCTAGGTATTTTATTCTTTATCTATGCACTAAGCTGACGCGGGTGCTAATTTACGCGTAGCGCAATAATACATAGCGGTTACCATAGATATAGAATAAAAATACTAGATCGGACGCGCGTACACACGCACCGTTCACTGTACATTGTTATGTTCCTCCGTGTAAGCCCGCGTAATCTAGCTCGTGCGGAGACGCGCTGCTAGAGTGGGATTGAAGTAGGCCGCGTATGTGTTTTTATGAGTGAAACGATACGAAACACGTAACACAAATTAGCGCCCTTCATCAAAACTAAATAAATCATTCCAATGTTAAAGCTAGGCAAAACAAACTCCATTGAACAAACTGTCATTTATTATTTCTCAGTTTTTCGTACGACAACTGTAAAAGCTTAATGATGTTGATGTTGATGATGTTGATGATGGGATCATGATGATGATGGGATGATGGGGATGATAGTGATAATGGTGAGGACGATTAAAACGACGATGAAGGGGATGAGGGGGATGATCGGGATGATGGGAATGATGTGGGTGATGATGATGACAATAGGGTGATACTGAAGATGGTGATGGTGATGATATGATCGAATGTTGTAAAGATATGGATATAATTATTAATGCAATAAATAATATGAAATGATTTTCTTTCACAGCTATATACCGTTATAAGCTGAGAAATTGTTGGCAACTGTTGAAAACAATTTCAAAAACACAATCAGTTCCATTTATGTCTACAGTACAAAACTTGAAGACAGTCATTGTTGGGGGGCACACGGTATGACAGAAAAAGCAAAGGGATACATAGCTTGGCACGCGAAGGGTACATCCAGTTTCCCATGCATTTTCTGCTGATGTTTACTTAATTAAGCCAACGACTACGATATAGAATAACTATACTAACGAAAAAAACGTTCTTGCTTGATCCAGAAAATTCAATAATGAAAAACAGCCCTTGCTGGATGTTGAGATACATGAAGAAGCTCAGGTAATATTTGAAGTCAATAAGCTGAGAGATTTCTGGAAATGTTAACTGAAATAGAATGTTTGACGTATACTTATACTTAAAAATAATTCATAACTAACGTTGATACACTTAAAAATGAGATCCGGTGTACTTGGGTCCTATTTATTATTGAATCCACTGAAGGAAATTACAACGTAAACAGTAATGAGCCTTAATGCAGAAGAACAGTTCATGTGGCTAAATGACTCCCTCCTTGCGAACAAATATTTACCAATTTTATATAGTGAAGAAACATGAAATGTGTGTGCTTATGCACTATGGGCCCCATAGTAATCCCACTACTCTTTACCCCTGACTACCCGGGGGAATAATTTAGATTATAACACACCTCTCCTTGGTTCTTTATCCTGATTGGCTGAAACACGGTCGCGTGGGATGAACTAATGAAGCCTAGTGCACGAAATCTGCACCACACGCACCGCACGCGCTTCATTTGGGGGAAATAGTTCGCAAGGTGGGAAATAGTTTCAAAAACCCAACAACTGTTGACTGGTAAAGAGCGCCCTCAAGAGAACGACGGCGTCCGCGGATCGAGAAGAATCTCCGGCCAAAAAACCGCAATTTACTCTTCTAACCGACATTTTGGACTGAGGTGTGTTATAAAACACATGGACTGGCATTATTCGGGCAATAGTGCACGTCTATGCACCCCTCGGGCATGTGAGTGACCAGTAGAGTGTCCTTTTTCCCTCGGCCTTCGGCTCTTTAACAAAAAGGACATATTTTATGAATTGGAATAAAAGAGTAGTGACTCGATCTTAACCCTATCAGGACCGGGCTTTTTTGGGTTGTACGGGGACCAGGGAGGGGCACATAGTGCCCCCCCCCCCTCCGTATTTTCCAAAGTGTTCGACTGATTTTGATGAAACTTGCCAGAAATGTTCATTACACGAAGTTCTACATGATGACGTCACAAAATTTCAAAAAATCGTCACTAGAGGGCGTGTTTGACTGTTTTTTGCCTTTTTTTGGTCAAAAATCGTGTTTTTGCCATATCTTCTGTATTTTTGTCCGAATGTTTTGAAACTTGGCAAACTTGTACATTTTAACAAGATAAATATAATTTGAACCTAATTTAGTCACTGGAGTTATCTTAAGGGGGCATAATAATTCATTAATTTATCCCATTTTCGGGGAAAAAAATTTGCGTTTTTTCACTTAACAATCAAAATGGCCGCCACCTAGGGCCCAGGGAGAAATAATAAGGCTTGATTGACAAATCTGAACACTTTTTGGGTCTGAAAAGTAAGAAATTAGCAGGTTGAAAATGTTCCATTGTTAAAAAACTTGATATAATTTGACCCCCCTAATTACAGGCTTATAACACAAAATCCAAGATGGCCGCCAAAAATGGCGGCCATTTTTAATTCCCAAAACCATTTCAGACTATTTGTTACTCAACACTATTATTTTTCTGGCAAACAAATCTAAAATAAGTGGAAATTAAATGTCAAAAAAGTTTTAAAAATCACTAAAAAACAGTAAAATCGTGCGACCCAAGGTCAAACAAATGGTTGCCATGGCAACAGCTAACCCCCGGTATTTATTTATTTTTATTTTTTGCCAATATGATTGTAGATATATTTTGAGAAAATTCAGAAAATTTCGCGGTGATAGAACTAAGCGTTAAAACGTTACGGGGAAAAAATGGTACGGGGCACATTGTGCCCCCCCCCCACCACCCGGTCCTGATAGGGTTAAACGGCCGTTTAAAATCTTGCAGGTTATGGCAATCTCGCCTTCAGCTCGGTCCTTTATCACACGGCCACGACCCTGCCGGTTTTAAACGGCCGTTTAAGACCTCGGTCACCACTCTTTTATTCACTTATCAATGGTACAAACGCACTCGACGTGTCAGAGATCAATGGAGGGGACCAGTTCCTCTCTGATTAATGATGCCTCTCTTGCGGGATACCATGTTTGAGCTGCGCGTCGAGTGGATCGGCAAAAGGCCTACTTAAAATCTCCCATATTATCGGAGATTTTCTTGTCACAATTCAAGGGTTATGATCAAGCCAACCTCAGTGCAAAAAAACGGAACGGCGAGATCAATTACCCTTTGGAACGAGGTTGACGTACCGCACCGTTGATCATCGGTCGTGTACAAACACGCTTGACGTGTCATATCCAATCAGCACATTAATGTTCATAATAGATATAATTTAAGAATTCAACGCAAACTCGAGGACGTGAGTTACCACGGTCAGATTTGTTTTCAACTTTTAAAGGTTTTTGGAGGTTTTAACAGACAGGTATTAAAAATGGGGATAAAAGTGTGTTTACTCGATTTTCATTACAGTGTTTCAACACGGACACTCTGAACATTCTCGGACCGTTTTTCAAACGCTATTTCAAAGCATCCCCATCGCTTTTAAATTCCTTTTAAGTGTATTTGGGTACAAGTCAACGTCTCTCCTGAAAAAACAAATGTTGACAAGCTAGTGATTTGTGTTTAACTTTTCTTTTCCTTCATCTCATTTTACTGTTTATTCTTAATAATAACTTAAACTGCTCTTCTCCCTGAACTAGAAAAAAGTGCTTATAATCGTTTGTCTGTCTAACTCTCTTCTGATTTGCAGATGAAGCCCAGCATCGAAGTAGCCCTTGTTTTGGTTGTAATGCAAGTTAAGCTCATGGCTGCAGTTGCAGTGTCACCTGATCAGGAAATGACGTGTAATTCCTGCTGCCAGGGCCCGGCAGGTATACCTGGAACTCCTGGATCAAATGGAAACCATGGTCAGCATGGGCCGGTAGGTCCTAGAGGTGATGCAGGCTCTCCTGGTGAGGTAGGTGAACCCGGGGCTAAAGGAGACAAGGGGTCAGATGGACTGGTTGGTGAGCCAGGCGCTAAAGGGGATCACGGACTGAAGGGAGAGCAAGGAGTCGGTCAACCAGGGAAACAAGGACCTCAAGGTCAGCCTGGGATGGATGGTTTGAAGGGGGAGAGAGGTGAACCTGGATCAGCTGGACAGAAGGGTGAAGCAGGTGAATGTAGTACACGACGGTCCGCCTTCACTGCAGTGAGGAATACCGGCTTCAGCCCTTCTTTCTTATATGATCCTCTGCCCTTTGAAGAGTTATTGTTTTCAGAGGAAGGGACAGAGTTCAACTTGGCTAATGGTACGTTTACGTGTACAGTGCCTGGGGTATATGTCTTTATGTTCTCAGTCATGAAAGCAGGTGGGACTTACCTAAGGGTTATTCTGAGGCAGAACGGTAACAATATTGCTTCAGGGCTAGTACAGGCTTCCGGTTCCCATCAAGTGAGCAATAGTGCGGTTATTTCCCTGCATTTCGCAGAACAAGTTCACTTAGCTGTACAAGGTCAAGTAAATAGTAACGCTTACCGTTACACGTCATTTACTGGATTCCTGTTGCACGAAATGTGAATGAAACAGTTTCACGAAACAAAATAATTAGTCAAGTTCTCTGTAATCACCAAATGATGTCATATATTATTATAAAATACAATAAACGAATACGAATTACAATTTCGCGCTAATCCTCCAAACAGATTGCTCAACGGGCGGGTGATATTGTACAGATAATAGTGGCTCAGAGTGCAATGGGAGAAATAAAATTTGGACGTATCCATTTTACGAGGCGAAGTCAAGTGAAATGGAACAATCCAAATTTTACCGAGCGATAATATTCCTCTCATTTGATGAATCAAATGTACTCAATAATTGTTTTATATAACTGAAACAGATCCTTGTTATGTAATTATTTTACATTAAACACAAAATCAAATCAAACATCCCCTACTCTGAATTTTTCTTAAAATCCTTCTAAACAACGTGGACGACTCCATTAGCCTTTTTGAGGTATAGCGGACACTATAGGAGTGCACTATTTGGTTACGGTAAATGTGTCTGCATAAACCCAAACCAAGCAGTGCACTCCTATAGTGTCCGCCATGCCTCAAAAAGGCTAATGTAGACCAACCTCGCCACCATGGGCAGCCCGCCGTATCAATACCTCTCGTCTCTAACCACTGGAAGGAAGCACCGAATTTTTCCGTCTGAAATTTACCGACAAAGGGGAAATCGCCATAAAGACAAATTACTTATCTATTTAATTTTATTGACAAAAAGCTCACTGACCGTATATTAAGCACTATCTTGTAAGGCCATTTCGTAGGCTACAGTAAATTAGCAAAATAAATATTTTAAAGAGTATTACTATTGGACCTAAAGAAAACAGAGCATACCTTATACAACTATAATTGAATCCGTTTTGAAGGTATTCTCCAATATTATTGTCTTCATGTTGTTGTATTGTTGTATTTTGTAAAGCGGTTACAGAAAAAACTACGTATAAGGCTATGTAAAAGTCATTTATTATTATTATTCAAAAGAATATTATAAATATTTTATTTACCTACATTTTCTACAACTGACGGTGCCTGGGGCTGTGGGGTGTCAGCAATAGCTGCTGGTGCTCTTCTCTTGACGGCGAATGGATTTGCGGGTGCGCCTTCATGCTGGATTCTAACCCGCTTCCCATCATGACATGCCTGCTCTTGGCGCTTGCGATAATCGTCGTCAAACACGGCATTGCACTCCATACATTGGAGTTTTATCCTCTTTCTCCTTTTAGAGCTCATCCTCTGATCAGTACTAGTTAACTCCAAAACTTGCGACAACTAAAAAATGTTTGTATTGACGTCTGGTCTCGCGAAAACATACAGTAAAACTGAAGACTGCGAAGCAAAATCACCGCTCCTTCCCAAAACAAAACAATCTTCATTCCATGGGGGGGGGGGGAGAGACTACCCGACTTGGACATTTGAGCTCCTTCCGCGATTTAACGTGATGTATTACAAAAATAGGAAACAAGTGATTACAAATGACTCGGCAAATTTTCACAGTGCTTTGATTCAAGCCAACGTATTTCTGTTCGGTAAATCTTTAGTTCTGAACACGAAGCTGCATGGGCCGGTTTGCCGAATGACATTTTTCAGAAATATTTATTACATTTTGTGCTGCATTTGCCGACTGAAGCTCTAAATGCCGACTGAAGCTCTAAATGCCGACTGAGAAAAATCATTGGGGGTTTCACCCCGGCCCCCCCCCCCCCCCCTGTCGCTACGGCGTTGATTACCATTACTGAACCATGTAGTAAACTATAAATACAAATGTTGCTGTAGCAAAGACAAGCTTCTGAGTGTAATATTGAAAACTGATTGGGGCCAGGGGGCACGTGCCTCACGGTAAAATTTGACCCCCCAAAAATTATAAAAACAAATACATAAAGAGAGAAAGAGATGGGGGGAAATCAAAAGGAAAGGGTGAAGTAACATTCCGCAGTCAAACTATTGACCAGATAATCTTTTTCGATTGCGCCAATCCAATTGATTTTGATACATTGTTATTCATGTGTCAACGTACGTACTATGTTGGGACAAATGACGAAGAGACTTTAATTCTGTCGTGGGCTCAACGTCATAAGTGATGCCTGGTGGCTGCCGACGAAAAAAGAGAGCGACCTCGTTTGTTTGTCTCAACAAACACAGCAAGCGTATGGCCCCTTGATTTTTGGCGACCACCCCCCCCCCCCTCCGCCAAACCCCACCCCAACCCAACCCACCCCATAGCCCTTAACAAAAAGATATTGACAATATGTTGTTAATAGGCAAAAACAAAACTGTAGAACTGGGTAAAAAGTATATTTATCTTGTCAAGGTGGGAAAATAAATAGTTAGTGAACGAGAAAGACTTAAGAAGAGGGACATCCGTGAAAAAAGGGAGAAGGCAAAGACAACAATTAATAATCATTTCCTTCTTGGATGTTAAGACCATGGCGTTGTATGGTCTGGATGCGCCTTATCCACATTTCTCCTTTACTCAGACGAACAGTCTCTCTGTGGTTACCTAATGCATCATGCCCTGTAAAATCATGTCAGAAATAAAAGTAATTAGGCCAATGTAATTGATGTCCGTCAAGAGTATTTAGCTTCTGGTTGTTGACTGTGGATCTATGACCGTAGAAACGCCTTTTGATTGTAGTTCTTGTTTCACCTATTATTATATTGAACACCAAAAGCTGATGCAAGATATTAAAGATGAGATTCGTGGTGGTGCAGGTGACATGACCCTGGTCTGTATGGAAACCTTTGCCATTGACTATCGGTGGCGCACTATATTTCCAATTTTGTTAGTTATAAAAAATTTGAAACTTTTTTTTTCACACATTTTTTTGACAAAATGAACCTGTGGTTAAGTTTTCGACAAGAAAAATAATGTAGTATTGAGATTTTAGAAATTAAAAAAATAACAAAACCAAAACCAGGATTAAATTTTAGCTAATTTTAGGACGGAGTACATGTCTTGAGGCACATTTGAGGAATCATATCATGTGTACACTGTTTTATTAATAAAACTTGCACTTTAATTCCTGAAGTAACATCCTCAATAAATGACATTACGTGCGGAAATGAGAGTCTGTTGAGCCCAATATTTCAGGAAGTAATACAAAAGTACAAAGTCATGTGGCTGATCTAAACAAACAATTTCGATTGAAAGATTATCTACTATTCATGTATTTTATTAAGAAACAGTACAGTGGACCTTCTTTCAAAACATACAGCCTCATCCCTACCCTTGGACTATGGTAATTTCCTTCAAACAGTGACATCAGCACGAATGATTGACAGCTCATTATTTGTCAATCAGACCCTAGCTGCATTTTTCTGGTCAATGCAATGGAAATTCAGCAGCATATAAAACGAGCTGTACCCACCTGCAATGCTCATAACAAGTTTGCATCTTCACAGCAGGAACAAAGAAAGCTTAGACTGCAAGAACACAAAACCAAGGTAAGTGTTTCTCATAACACTAGGAGCAGGGTCCAGACTTTGAGAGCTTTTGATACATAGTTGGGTAAGAGGCGCCTGCAGTACATTTAAAAGTTGCAATTGCTGAGAAATAATGTAATGTAATGTACAATTAGGGGCGTTTATAGCTACAGTTATTCATAAATTCCAAAAGCTTTTCAGAGTCATATTAAAATTTAAAACTTTTGAAAAGAGGGTTTTCTTCTACACTTCTCTGATTTTCTAACTCGTTAAGATTTCAGTTCCTGGTTTTTGTTCAGAAACCATTGAGGAAAAATTAATCTAGTGCTTTCATTATACTAGGAGTGGGATTCAGGCTTTATGGTCTTGGTACATAGTTGGATGTCACACGCTTGCATTGAATTTTATGCTGGTATATAGAAAAATTAAGCAATGCTTAATGGTATTTATGGAACAGCTGGTCTTTGAATCGGTTACCTAGTCGGGCGAGCTGGCAAGAAGGGGTAGCGAACATAAAGGTGTGCAGTGGAGCAAACAAAAGCTACTGCCCGATCAGGGTACTCTTACATAATTTCAAAACCTTGTGTATGTGGGTACTTTGTTACTCTTCAATAGGTGGTTTAGGCTCACTTAGGAGGTACGAGGTACAGGTAGCTCAAAACCAGTTTAATTTGAGTTTGAGCGAGTACAGCAAAAGACGTACCAGTGTTGGTCAAATCGAATCAAAAATTTCATGTTCAGTTGTTTTTCGGGAGAGCCTTACATTAGAAAAGTAGAATCGACAGCATAGTTACTGTTGTGGGGGTATTAGCAGAGAGGTCACCTTTACAAACTGAGTGAGTATTTTTTGCGCTGGTTCTTGGTAAAATATGGCTGAAGAGGGCTTAGTACCCACATTTAAGGTCACGATTACTGGACACTCCTTTATCAAACGCCTCAGGGATGATATTAGTCACAATTGTATTACGTTCGAACCCAACTTCGGGATTCAAAAGGCTAGTAACAGTTACGTGTGCCGAGGTGGCTGGAAAGTGCAGGATATTCGCGCAAACATACACAAAATTGTGGCGCAGGAGCCACGAGTAATCTTTATACAATGTGGTAGCAATGACTTAAGCCATAATGATAATGCGGAAAAGGTAGCCAGTCAGCTGCTCGACACAGCTGTAGAATTGCGTAGAAGGTCGGGGGCGAAAATGGTTATTTTGGGTCAAATCCTTCATAGATGCAAAGGCCGGTATGTCCAGTCTGAACGTGACGCATTAGCGTTTAATAAAAGAGCTGACAGGGCTAATGCTTTCCTGAAAACAAACTGTACCAAATTCGCAGAAGTCAAATTTTGGAGACATCGAGGTTTGGCAAATGTGACGAATAATGAGCGTGATTCAGCCCTTAGTCGAGACGGGGTGCATTTTTCTGGCAGAGGACAATTCAAATTCTATAAGTCTTTGCGGGGTGCAATTCTGTATGGTTTACACAAAAATTAATGGGTGTAAACCATTTTAATGTTTGGTTAGGTTTAAGTCGTCAGCAGGTGGCCATTCTTTGGTGCGGCAACCGCTCGGTGACCTATTACCGCTCCAGTGGGGTTATTAAAAAAAAAAAAAAAAAAAAAAAAAAAAAAAAAAAAAAAGTGGAATCGTTTTTATTTTTAAGGTTCAGGTTTGCAAACGTTTCCGCTTACTTTCTTTCGGGTTTTCAGGTTAACACCTTTTTCCGCTTTGAATTCTTAACAAGGCATTTCAAAACCAATACTGAGAGCGGGGCGCCCGTTGAACACCTTGGCACCAGGTCGCCGATGGGGCTTGCGAGCCGTAACCAATCTTGTACCATTACGTGCTTTGTGTGCATATTTGGCATGTAGTTTAAAAGTATCTTATTTGGCCATGTATTTAAGAAGAAGCCTATTTGGCTATGTATTTAAGAAGAAGCTTATTTGGCTATGTATTTAAGAAGAAGCCTTTTTGGCTATGTATTTAAGAAGAAGCCTATTTGGCCATGTACTTAAGAAGAAGCTTATTTGGCTATGTATTTAAGAAGAAGCCTATTTGGCTATGTATTTAAGAAGAAGCCTATTTGGCTATGTATTTAAGAAGAAGCCTATTTGGCCATGTACTTAAGAAGAAGCTTATTTGGCCATGTACCTAAGAAGAAGCCTATTTGGCCATGTAGTTAAAAAGAAGCCTATTTGGCCATGTACCTAAGAAGAAGCCTATTTGGCCATGTATTTAAGAAGCCTATTTGGCCATGTACCTAAAAAGAAGCCTATTTGGCCATGTAGTTTAAAAGAAGCCTATTTTGGCCATGTAGTTTAAAAGAAGCCTATTTGGCCATGTACCTAAAAAGAAGCCTATTTGGCCATGTAGTTTAAAAGAAGCCTATTTGGCCATGTAGTTTAAAAGAAGCCTATTTGGCCATGTACTTAAAAAGAAACCCATTTGGCCATGTACTTAAAAAGAAGCCTATTTGGCCATGTACTTAAAAAGAAGCCTATTTGGCCATGTAGTTATAAAGAAACCTATTTGGCCATGTTGTTAAAAAGAAGCCTATTTGGCCACGTATTTATTTGAATAGAAGCCGAATTGGGGCCTCATATAACTTAGCTGATTATTTCGAGTTGGTTGGCCCAAAGGTTTTGTTGGCCATGAAGGCAAAAGAAGCCTGGAATGTATGAAATATGCCTAATTGTCAATGTTTAAAAAAAAAAAAAAAAAAAAAAAAAAAAAAAAAAAAAAAAAAACGTCATTCATTCTCGACACAACACTGGCCATCTGCTGATAGTCGCAACAAATCACCATAACGTCGACCTTGTTTTTGGAACAAGGACGGCCAAGGAGTCCGAATAGCTTAACTTGAGGATATAAACGTATTTCCTATACTTATAGTATTGCTGTTATACTTAATAAAATAAATAAATAAAACCATTTAAGTTAGGCTAAACTGCTTTCGTAGTTTTTGATCGATCTTGTGCAGGATGCCACGGGAAAATTCTAAAAAGAAACGAAAGGTCACACCAACAACAAGCTCTGCCAATAGTAAACGTCGCTCCACCAGACGACGTACAGAGAGTGGGGAACCACCACAATTGAGATCAAAGGTACCAGCAACCCCCGAGGTACAACAAAATGAGGTACTTGGAACGGCACCGAGCGGACAGACAGAGTCTACAACAGTGCTGGACATTAACGCGGCAGGCATACAAGAGGCCGTGACCGAGTCAGTAGTTACAGCGATATCTGAACACGTCAGAAGGGCGGTGAGAACTGAGCTAGACAAACTATTTCCTCCACAAACAACAGAGAATGTCCAGCAAAGACAAGCCGGACCTGTCACTGCCGTGGGGTCCCATGCATTGACAGCGAATACTTCAACCTGGACACCCCAAAATCTTACAGGAGGACTACAAGGCAACGACACTCAGAACAGGGAGCTCAGAAACTCTACGAACATTCAAGATTCCGCCATAGGGTGTCTTGAACAAGGCCAAAGCCCGATGATGCTGGCTCAGTCAACGCCGGGAACGTCGGGATTGGGACAGGGGCCGAATCTCGGCGAGCCCGGTGCGGCTGGTCTAGCAGGTCTGTTTACAGGTGTTACAGGTGAGTCGGTAGGAATTAGGGGTGCCGTCCCCCTGTCTGCGCCCCTTTCACTGGACTTCGCGGTTAGCCAAGATATGCGCAATAAAATCTGGGCAAAAGAGTATATAGAATTGGGTGGCTTACTTGACCCAAGCCAAAAATGTCAATCAAAAATTGTGGTCCAGAAAAACGACAACGGCGAAGATTCTTTGTGTCTGGCTCAAAAAAATAAGAAGCTGCCTAAGAATATCAATGAATGGATAACGGCCTTTTCAATTTACGCAACGGTGTATTCACACAAGTTTTCAGACGAAACCACAAAATTGCTTAAATACAGTGAAATAGTGCGGCAAATTGCCGCTGAAGGAGGTAGTTTTAACGATTATGACGTTAAATTCAGAAAACTTAGACAAGTCACGAGTCTACCCTGGGACCATTTTCACACGGAACTATATTTAAAGGCAATCAGTGGCGGTACTCGCAGTAACAGTTTCACAATCGACACACAAAATGGAGTCCGCAACAATTTCCAGGGTCAAACTGTGGGTTACTCATATGTGCCTAAAGGTTTTTGTTACCGTTTTGCCAGAGGGCAACAGTGTGATCGGCCTTGTGCATACAGCCATAGATGCCCAAGGTGCTCGGGCCCTCATCCCGTGGGTCGTTGTAGGTTTAGCATGGGTAACCCCCAGTTCCTGCAGTATGGCTCCTTTCGCGGTCGAGGTACGAACTCAAGAGCCCGGGGTGCAAGACCAGGGCAGCACTGGGCACAGCGCGGAGCCCGAAAAGACCAGGAAAGGGGAGCCTCAGGGAGGGGCCATTTTGATCCATACCGATACAGTAACACCAGTAAATAGGGAAAATCTAGAACAATATCTGTTTGGTTACGACACAGCCAAAAGTAGTTACTTAATAGAAGGCTTTTCTGTTGGCTTTCGACTGGGTTTCACTGGCATTCACAAAGCACAGGCGTCCAAAAACTTAAGGTCAGCAATGGAGAGCCCAACAATAATTTCCGAAAAAATCAGAGTCGAGGTACAGGCAGGAAGACTAGCTGGGCCATTCAATCAAATACCACTGCCGAATTTTCGAATAAGCCCGATAGGTTTAGTTCCCAAGAAACAACCTGGAAAGTTCCGAGTTATTCAACATTTATCTTACCCATTTAACGAGTCAGTTAACGATGGAATTCCGGATTACAATGCTACTGTACAATACGCTTCCACAGACGATGCTATCCGCATTTTAAATAGTTTAGGGCCAAGGTGTTTTTTATCCAAGGTCGACATTCAATCAGCCTTCAAAATTATACCAATCCACCCTCTAGATCATAACCTTTTAGGTTTTGCATGGGAAGGAAAATATTATTACGACAAGACCTTACCAATGGGTTGTCGGTCAAGCTGTGCAATTTTTGAACGATTCAGCACTGCAATTGAATGGATAGCGACAAACGTCATCAAACCGGGTGGTATTGTACACTATCTCGATGATTTCTTAATCATTTCTACCGCATCTAGAACGGGTCATGATGATTTGGAGGCTTTCCTGGCTTTATGTGGCAAACTGGGCATCCCATTGGCTCAGGACAAAACAGAAGGACCTTCACAGTGTCTTACTTTTACAGGTATTGAGCTCGATACGAGGACTATGACAGCTCGGTTACCAGCCGACAAGCTCAAAAAGGCGCGAGATTTAGTGAGTGAAACTCGGTCAAAAGAAAAAATAACACTTAAAAAGCTACAATCAATCATAGGTTTGCTTAACTTTTCATGTAAAGTTGTACGCCCCGGAAGGGCATTTTTAAGGAGGCTGATTAACTTAACGATAGGGTTATCTAACCCTAACCACTTCTTACGTCTCAGTAAGGAAGCTCAAAGAGATTTAAAGGCATGGGAATTGTTCTTACAGAAGTTCAATGGTAAAGCATTTTTCTTGTCGGAACAATGGTTACCAGCACAAACACTACATTTTCATACTGATGCCTCGGGATTCCTGGGGTATGGTGCGGTCTTTCAAAACCAATGGTTTTACGGCAAATGGCCAGAAAGGTGGATCCAAGAGGGTATAACCCTCAAGGAACTGTATCCAATAGTTACAGCTGTTTGTATTTGGGGCCAATCATTTGCAAACAAAAGAATTATGGTCCACACTGATAACGAGGCCTTGGTTAGTATCATTAACGCCAGTTCCTCAAAAGATGGTAAAATCATGACATTAGTGCGTAGATTAGTAATTGAAGTTATGGGGCACAATATTCAGCTGAAAGCACAACATGTTCCAGGGGTGAAAAACAACCTAGCAGATAAACTATCCCGTTTGCAGGTACAAGCCTTCAAAGAGCTAGCCCCATGGGCCGACGAACACCCAGTGGCTCTACCTCAAGCAGTCCAGCCACAGAATTGGTGCCCGGGCTGCTAAATTTACTGTCGAGTTCGATGGCAGAGTCCACGTGGAAGACATACAGAAGAGCACAGGAGGTGCTGGTATTGTTCCTTACACATTATGGTTTTTCAAGTGCAATGCCATTGCAGCCTGTAGTAGTAGCTTTATTTGTAGCGTATCTCAGCGAGGCCAATTATGCTGCTAGTACGATATTAACGTTTCTCTCTGCCATCAACTTCATCCACAAATTATACAATCTGCCACCACCAGGTCATTCATTTTTAGTACAGAAAGCAGTCTTAGGAGTGCAAAAAAGCACTAAGAATCACAGCGACATTCGCCTGCCAATTACTCAAGGCTTGCTACAAAAAATCACAGCCGCGCTAGATCATTGTACACAATCATGTTACCAGAAGCTAATGTATAAAAGCATGTTTTTATTAGCCTTTTCGGCATTTCTAAGGATCGGTGAAATGGCAGTCGCAAAACAGAACACTGCGAACGTACTAAAGATAAATAGCGTACATAAACAACCAGACAACCAAGGAATTAATTTGATTTTCAGTAATTTCAAGCACTCGAACGGAAGGCAAGTTAGTATAGCCATAGGTCGAACGAAACCTCCATTTTGTCCTATAGAGGCCTTACAACTTTATATGGCACAGCGTCAAACTTTTCAATCAGAGTTTTTATACTGCTGGCCGCACGGGGGGGCAGTCAAACGAACCGAATTTGCCAAAATACTTAAAGCAACAATTAAGTTTGTCGGTTTAGACCCACGGCTTTATACGGGACACAGTTTTAGAATTGGGGCTGCCAGCCATGCTGCAGCTAATGGGTTCTCTGACACACAAATCCGTGAGATGGGTAGGTGGCATTCGGATGCATTTAAAAGCTACATCAGGTTGTGAATACTAAATGCAGCTTTTTTGGATCCACAGGATGCGAGGGCAGTTTCTATGTCTCCCCTTAGAGTTTTGGTGGGGAGTCGCCTCAGGCAATAGCTGTCAGCAATTGCTAGGGACGACTTGTGGCGTTTTTTCCCCTCCAAAAATCGGATTAAGGGAAGACAGGTATCAAAGTAATAAGAAATATGCATAGATTACTAATTATTGATATATAGTATGATGCAAAACTGACATGGAGGCTTAAAGAAGTCGAGTAAAATATAAGTAACTTAACCTTTCAGCTATCTCTTTACAATTTACTAAGCCTCACTACATAAGAGCATAGTTAAACTTTTGGTGTTGAGAAATCTTTGTTAGTAATTAAGCATTAAGTAGTAGTAAAAATGTCTTTGTTAAATTTTATTTATATTTATTTTAAATATTAAAAGAAAGGGGACTCCTTAAACCCAGAAACAAGTCTAACTGCCGTTTTAATTTGTTGGTGTCAGGGACCAGTAATCCATAAAGAAAAATTAAGCAATGCTTAATGGTATTTATGGAACAGCTGGTCTTTGAATCGGTTACCTAGTCGGGCGAGCTGGCAAGAAGGGGTAGCGAACATAAAGGTGTGCAGTGGAGCAAACAAAAGCTACTGCCCGATCAGGGTACTCTTACATAATTTCAAAACCTTGTGTATGTGGGTACTTTGTTACTCTTCAATAGGTGGTTTAGGCTCACTTAGGAGGTACGAGGTACAGGTAGCTCAAAACCAGTTTAATTTGAGTTTGAGCGAGTACAGCAAAAGACGTACCAGTGTTGGTCAACCACCGCCAGCCCCGCCATCCTTCCAGTTCGAGAGTTGGTTGCTTTTGAGCTCTTTCTTAGTTTCAAGGATCCCTCTTTAGGCCTCATATCATCAATAACAGCAGCCGCAACAAGGCTTGCTCTGCCGGGAAGGAGCGTAAAACTTAAGGGGCGTTTTTTCCCCTCCAAAAATCGGATTAAGGGAAGACAGGTATCAAAGTAATAAGAAATATGCATAGATTACTAATTATTGATATATAGTATGATGCAAAACTGACATGGAGGCTTAAAGAAGTCGAGTAAAATATAAGTAACTTAACCTTTCAGCTATCTCTTTACAATTTACTAAGCCTCACTACATAAGAGCATAGTTAAACTTTTGGTGTTGAGAAATCTTTGTTAGTAATTAAGCATTAAGTAGTAGTAAAAATGTCTTTGTTAAATTTTATTTATATTTATTTTAAATATTAAAAGAAAGGGGACTCCTTAAACCCAGAAACAAGTCTAACTGCCGTTTTAATTTGTTGGTGTCAGGGACCAGTAATCCATAAATAGGTTTCTCCATCCTTTTCTCCCCCAAAAAATGCCTATCACACGTCATTATATTTAGCCATGCAAAATCTGTAGGAAAAAGTAGAGATTTCCACGAAAAACTGTAGATTGTTAAATTGAATTGTTATCTTTTTGAACCGCATCCGCATGACACAAAACACGTTACTTATATCTGTAGTGAAATTGAAAGACTGTTTTGGGGAGCTACCAATATCGCACGAATTAGAATAGCGCAACGCTTAAATTGGTCCTCGCTTACCGGGGGTATTTGCCGAAAATTACTGGGAAAACTATACTATTTAAAATATACAAAATTCTTCTTCTTTTTTTCTTCTGTGTAAACATCGAATTGATACAAATCTCTTTGAACGTCCTACTTGAGTCTCAGTGTAACGTCATGTTTAATCAGTCGAGAAGCTGAGAATATCTTAAGGCCGGGGCTGACCAAAGAATAAGAACATTATAATTATGGTAACTTGCCTTGTCATCGTGCTTTATGTAAGCACAGGTTGTCGTTAATCGGAGATGACAGTTCTGATAATTTATTATCGCAACATATTTCGAAAGCTTTTAATACAAGGATCTTGGTTAACATCAAAAAAGGGAATAGCATTAATAGGTTAAAATATCTGATATATATATGTTGGCAAAACCAAAAGCTAGAACTGTTCACTATGGTCAGCTGCCTGTGTTAATGGCGCAGGTGTCATTTAGAACAAACTCCGTAACACACTCGATCCAACAACAACTTTGAACATCTTCGAAAGAGAACGAAAAAAGAATATGTTACTAGTTCTTTACATGCGCCAAGTCTTTTGCGGCTATTTGAGTGTTTCGGAACAAGTCACCAGTACTTTCGGCCATCAACGTTCAGGGGAATTTGGTTGTTTACTTTACTGCTTTACACTTCCAAAGTTCTGTAGGCTTTTGAGGAGTGCATGGGAGTTCTTGCTTATGGAAATTGTGAATTCGTTTCCGACGTCAGAAAATGTTTACTTCTGGGTAGTCGGAATAGAAAGCTCATTTTAAGAATCAGTGTTACAGTCCAGTACCAAGCACTGCTGTGTACTTGGGTGGCTGAGTTGTACTCTGGTATGAATACATGGCCCATCGAGTACGAGCATCAAAGTGTCCAAGTATCGAGTACTTCGATCTCCAAGTACCGAGTCCAACAGCCGAGTACGAGTACTTTTTGCATAAAAACATACTGCAAAATGAGGTATACAAAATATATTATTTTTTTATACTAATTTTAGACAGCAATTTGTGCTTGTTATAACATGACATCTTCAGGTTTAATTTTTTCGTTGTCCTTGCGTTAACGCACGAAGATGAAAGCGGAAAGGAAAGTGGTAATTTAACCACTAAAACCGGAGTCTTATTATGTTTTCAGTCGAGTATCGAGTACATTAGTTTGAGTACAAATTCATTTTCAGTTTATTATCGACTTTGAACATTGAGTACAGTACCGAGTACGAGTACTCCACCATTGACTCTTTTTACGGTAGACTAGGTGACTAGGGAGACCGGCTACACTATTGGCTGGAACAACCCTAAACGAGCTGGTTCAAATAGTAATCCGAGACCGTTTGTTATGGGCAGTTTAAGTATCCGCAAGTTATTGGCCTACATTATTTTCTGCTCAAATTTCTGATATTGTACTAGAATATTCTGCAGTACTAAAACTTTCCATGGGCGTTTTGTTTGTTTGTTTGTTGGGTTGTTTGTTTGTTTGTTTGTTTGTTTGTTTGTTTGTTTGTTTTTTTGTGTGTGGGGTTTTTTTTGTGTGTTTTTTGTGGGTTTTTTTTGGGGGGGGGGTTCTAGGAGATAAACCTGATCAAAAACATAATAACGAAAACGTTGGTTAAATTCTACAATATTTAGCTCAAATATGCCTGTCTATTCTTGAAAAACGCTAAAGCATAATGGCCTACTTTTGCGCACATCTATAGTGTATTTTTTTCCTAGTCACGTACTCAAGCTGTTTATGTATAAATTTTAAAAGCTGTGAACCGCACATTAACATCTGTAAAGACTAATTTGATAACTTTTAAATGAGTTTTGAATCTCAAGTTGCAGTATAATCGATATTCGTACTCGAGATCAAAGTACGTTATTACGAATAAGTAATACGTTATTATGAACTAATAATGGTTTTCACGTTAATACCAATCACTCTTCCCAAAGCATAATTCTGAGATTAATCCATAAATTCCATAAACTTACTTGATTAATTTCAGAAATGTTTTTGAAACGCTGTTGGTATGGGTGCACCCCAGTAAATAGTGACTAAATCAATACGCCCAGCCTCATTAACAATTTGTAGGCCCTCAAAATGTATGTAAATGGCAGAGTTTTGAAGGAATACTTAAGGGATTGTTGAAATAGTTTCCAATATTTTATATCGGAGTTATTGACTTTCAATTGTTGGTAGTATGGGTAGGCCAGCCCCTGACAAAATAGTCCTATTTTGCTCACAAGTGCTGGACCCATTTCCCAAGATGGTTGGTTTTCTAGATGGAAATTAACACTCGTGTAGCAATGTTTCTGCCAGGCGTAGCTCAGTGGACCCTGGACTATCACTATCAAAATAAAGAGAACATCTGAAGTTCAGATGAAACTGCTAATCTTTGTTTTTATTTCAAAAGTAGTTTTGAATAGTTATCATTAGCGTTGGTTGATTAGACTTTGATTTACTGGGGTGCACAAGTATGATCATGAAAATCATTGGTCATTTTGATTTGAAAGAGGGCATAAAATGTGAGGAGCTTTCGTACATGCACAATGATGGATTACAAAACCAATTTCTAAATCGTAATTACATTTTTTTTTTTTTTTTTTTTTGTATTAACGAATTATTTCATTAGTAATAAAGAATTATTTCACCCGTAATAACAAATTAGTTCATTTGTAATAACAAGTTATTTCATGCGTTATAACAAACTTCTAATCATTAGTAAAAACGAACAAGAAGTTCATAAAACCAAATTCGTACTTCGTACTAATGAATAAACAATTCGTAATAATGACCTTTGTAGTTCGATAAAGAATAAGAATAAAAAGAATTTACAAAACTTGAACAGCATGTCTTTCTAGCAGTTAGTCGATCGGCCAAATAATGTTCCAAATATTACTGAACTAAGAAATAACATGGGACGGGGAATTATTACGGGACTGAGAAATATCCGGGACGGGAAAATATTAAGGGATTGAGAAACAACCCAGGGACTGGGAAATATAACGGGGGGAAAAGGGGGGGAAGGGGAAGTATTTAGGGACTGAGAAATAACCCATGGGCGTGGAAATAACCCGGGTCTGAGAAAAAAAACCATGGACGGGGAAATATTACGGGACTGAAAAAACCCATGGACGGGGAAATAACCCGGGTCTGAGAAAAAATCCCATGGACGGGGAAATATTACGGGACTGAAAAAACCCATGGGCGTGGAGATAACCCGGGTCTGAGAAAAAACCCATGGACGGGGAAATATTACGGGACTGAGAAAAAACCCATGGACGGGGAAATAACCCGGGTCTGAGAAAAAATCCCATGGACGGGGAAATATTACGGGACTGAAAAAACCCATCGACGGGGAAATATTACGGGACTGAGAAAAAACCCATGGACGGGGAAATATTACGGGACTGAAAAAAACCCATGGACGGGGAAATATTACGGGACTGAAAAAAACGGGAAGGGGAATTATTTAGGAACTGAGAAAAAACCCAGGGACGGGGAAATATTACGGGACTGAAAAAAACGGGAAGGGGAAGTATTTAGGAACTGAGAAATAACCCAGGGACGGGGAAATATTACGGGACTAAGAAAAAACCCATGGACGGGGAAATATTACGGGACTGAAAAAAACGGGAAGGGGAAGTATTTAGGAACTGAGAATTAACCCAGGGACGGGGAAATATTACGGGACTGAGAAAAAACCCATGGACGGGGAAATATTACGGGACTGAAAAAAACGGGAAGGGGAAGTATTTAGGAACTGAGAATTAACCCAGGTACGGGGATTTATTACGGGACTGAGAAAAAACCGGGAAGGGGAAATAACCCGGGGACGGCGGGAAATCCGGGAAAGGGATATACTAAGGGACTGAGAACTAACCCGTGAAAGGGAATTATTGCGAGGCAGAAAACGGAACAGAGAAATAACCCGGGGACAGGGAAATATTACCGGACTGAGAAATTCCCGGGACGGGTAAAACATTTATTAGAGGCAGGACACAGGAAAAAACTTATTGTACTGGTGCCAACTGGGTAATATTTTCAACCTCAGGGGCAGCAACAAGAGGAGTTATCACCCTTTTGTTAGATTACCCCAGATTAGCGGGGATTGAGGTTGTACAGATTGGTCCCTTTGTGCCTCTACCTGAAAGCTTGCCTGTACAGCTTGCTTTCTGTCATGAATATGCCAGTGACGACACGCGGCTGTGTGCATTGACCTGAAGATAATGAACTCATTACACCGAGGTGATACCTTCAGCTCAATACCTTGTTGTACCGCGCGGTACAACAAGGTATTACCGCGTGTTAGATTATGAGGTCCTCCCTAACAAATTACTAATTCGTAATAACGAGTTACTAATATACGTAATAACGAATTTATAATTCGTAATAATGGATTAATCATTCATAATAACGGGTTATTTTCCCGCTGACAATAATTACTTCCGAGGCATGAATGGCCTTTTATACGATCCTGAAAGCGCATGAAGTGAATTATCAATCCGAATGATTACTTTGATCTTGAGTTTCCAGTAATATGCAAAACCGTTTGGTTCCGTATTTCTCTTTATCGAGCACAACCTTCAACGCCGAAGAAGAACTAGATAAAGTTTTGTTGTTGTTTTGTTTGTTTGTTTGGTTTTTTTTTCGTTATGTAAGATCTCAACCTGACGATGAAATTCCTCTTGTTCGACTGCTGAGAACCTCCCAGGTCTTTTTCTTCAGCCCGCCCAAACAACACTGTCACTTGCTGGGAATAACATCCCCATTTTCAAAGTCTCGTCCTTTGGCGTCATCAATGGTCTTGCAACGATACGCCATTGGCCACCAACTCTGTACTCTGCTCATGCTCCATGATACCAACTCCAGTAAATTCCTGCGTCACTCCCTCAAGGCGTTGGGAACGTTTATGATCTCTTGCACGGAAATCTGTGGCCACTTTTACTTAACCTTTAATCTTGTTCCCACCCGAGGTGATGGATTGCTTCTGAAGGTCAAGTTATCACCTGTCCGGTTTTGGCGAAAATCCTACCAGTCTGAACGTTTTATTCAAGCCCAAGCTATTACCTTCATGGGGAGACCGTCAACTCCATAGCCAAAAGTCCCCACTGTGTTGGCGTGATAAAAAAAAAAAAAAAAAAAAATGTCTAATGACCACTGGAGTGCAATTCTAATATAGACTGTGTTAGTCTCGCGTGTATCGAAAATGAGAAAACAGAGAAATAATATCCGAACGAAGACTATGGTGTTTTTTTCTTTTCAAAATCAAATCCTCTCTTTAATTTTAATTCATAAAACAAGTCATGAAGATAAAAACACCCATAACATTTGTTTCTTGGTATGAATGCAAGTTTCTGTTTTTACATTAGTACAAATATTTTATTAATTCTTATTATTGAAACAAAATTAAAACTCCTGGAAAAGGATGCTTAAATTTGGTCTGAACTTTTTAGAAACCCCTTATGTAAATCAAGCCCTAATTAATTGTGCAACCACTAAAGGCTGGTTTAGACGCGGACCCGCGATGGTCGCACGGGATTTAACCTGACGCGTGACGCAGTTTATAGGTAATGCTGACGCCTCGGCGACCATAGACTGCACTGAAAAGGCCTAACGTCTGGCGATCCTAGATATATTTTTGGGAAAAGTCAGTAAATTTCGCAGTAAACAGTCTGAGCGTTAAAAGGTTACTGCAAATATTTGGTAGGAGCACGTTGTGCCCCCCCCCCCTCCTCCTGGTAGGATTAGGCTCTGGCAAACGGTGACTCCAGCGATAGTGAAAAACAAACAGTTCACCAAAGGTGCACTGAGCTGGAACGCAGGGGTGAGCTCACCTCCAACAAACGTCCGGAAATAGGCAAAACAACTAGTTTTAAGCAGGACTATTCAAAGATTCTCAACTGAATCTGTGGACGTTTTCTTTTTTAGCGTTCAAGTTTCGGAACCTTAAGTGGCCACGGAGAGGACCAGAGTCCTGTACAGCTCGAATTTAATATCGTTCAGAGTTGATATCGTTCCCTCTCCAGAATGTGCACTGTATAATAAAATATGACAAAATGGACACTCAAAATAAAGACGCATATATATATTTTTTTTATTTAATGGCTGCCGTCGTTGAACTATGTGCTGGCATTCTAGTTGTATTGAGAGCGAACATAATCACGAATGTTTCAAAGCTAAACAAAATTCACCAAACACAAAGTATATGCAACAGTTCAGCATGAATTTAGCATTAAAAACAACTTGAGACTCCCAAATTTAGCATGTTGAAATCAACACTGATCAAATAATTCTCTAAAATTGAATCAAAATCGGTGCCTAAAAACACCTAACACTCAATTCTTTGGAAACTTCAGACTTTGGTATGCGAAAAAGAAAAGCAATCTACTTTCCAGTAATTACTGCCTTGATGACATATGAATGCTGATTGAGAGCCCATACATTAGCATTTTACAAATTAAACTAGTTAAAGTTTCCACAGTGTAAATGGCATATATGTCATTGACAACTTTGAGCACAGCTGTCATTAAACCCTCGCCGAACTTTCAATGCTGTGAACCCGAGATGAAACTCCATAACGTCCATTCAAAGAGTTTTACATCACAATACGATTCTTATTTTTTTTCGGTGCAAAAATAGTGCGTTGTCTCACTCTCATTTTGCTCTCTTTTTATCCTTTTCAATTCTGCAGATGCAGGCCATCCTAAACGCGACCCTTGTTTTGGCTCTCAATGTCGTATTCATACTGGGTACGGTGATGCCGTCATCCGAACAGCAGGTGACATGTCCTTCCTGTTGCCAGGGTCCTACTGGAACGCCCGGAACGCCTGGAACGCCCGGAATACCTGGTCTGAATGGAAACCATGGTCAAAATGGGTCAATCGGTCCGAGAGGTGATGCTGGCTCTCCTGGTGAGACAGGTGAACCCGGGGCTAAAGGAGACAATGGATCAGATGGACTGGTTGGTGAGCCAGGCGCTAAAGGGGATCACGGACTGAAGGGAGAGCAAGGAATTGGTCAACCAGGGAAACAAGGACCTCGAGGTCCACCTGGGATGGATGGGTTGAAGGGGACGAGAGGTGAACCTGGACTGAAGGGTGGAGTGGCAGTGAGTCTTACGAGACAAAGTGCCTTCACTGCGGTGAGGACCACCGGTTTCAACACTCCATCCACTTGGGACCCTCTGCCCTTTGAAGAGTTCATTTCTTTAGAGGAAGGGACAGAGTTCAACTTAGCAAATGGCACATTCACATGTACAGTGCCTGGGATGTACGTCTTTATGTTCTCAGTCATGAAACAATCGAATATACATACACTATATGTTCAGCTGAAGAAGAACACTCACGTCATTGTTTCGGGTCTCGTAACTGCGTCAGGGTATCATCAAGTGAGCAACAGTGCAGTTATTTTCCTGCAACTAGGAGATCTGGTGTACTTAACTTTAGATGGTTATGTGCATAGTGGTTTTCACCATCACACGTCATTTACTGGATTGCTGATGCATGAAAAATAAATGTCATACAGACATAAAGGCGAATATTATCTTACACCCAGAACAGTAACCACATCCAGCTGTTACCTTCATTTTATTCTCATAAAATTGAAATTAAAACACTTGAATAAAAGTCAGTCCATAATAACGTCTTATTAACTCGTATAAGTATTTTTTCCATGTATTTATGTTGTGTTTATGTTGTAGTTTCATCACCAAATATCACTATCAAGTTTAAATTACCGAATCATTTTTCTAAAACAAATGCATAAAATAATGAGACTACTGTTTAGTTTTATTTCTCCTGTGATTTGTTTGCTTTTTCTCTTGTTTCCTTTATTTCCGATTCCCTTCCTTTTTATTTGTCTTTCCCCCCCTTCATTCTTTCTTTCTTACTTCTCCACCCTTCTTTCTTTTTTCCCTTTTTCGTTTTGCTTTTCTTTCTTTCGGTTATCACCAACTGGAGTGCAAAGTGTTTTAATCTAATGTTTTTATATTCAATGGTAAGGGCTACTTTTATGCAAATCTTTTCAAAATCTTCGGTTTGTAAGCACAATGAATAATAGTAATGCCAAAGTGAAATTTAGCATCAAATATGCTTGTAATGAACCGCGTTAACCCAGTCAGGACCGGGGTTCTTATTATTATTACTATTATTATTACTATTATTATTATATATATCTTTTTTTTCTTGGAGGACTGAGGGCATATACGGTCCCCTCCGTATTTCCAAGTTTTTCGAGCGCATTTTTATGAAAATTGTTACAAAGGTTCATTTTCCAGTACAAGTTGTGCATTATGACGTAAAAATAATTGTTTGTTGTTGTTTTTGTTGTCGACAAAAAATGTATCTTCCCCATAATTTACGCTTCCTTCGTCCAAACACTATTTAAATTTGCAAACTTGTTTATTTTGACATAATCAATAATATGACATTGCTTGTATTTCTTAAAAATTGATACACAGCCAGCTAAACTTGGCTAAGGGTGCAATGATGATGCCTGGTATTTTGTTGCCTTAAAAGTTTAAAACTAGCCCAATAGTAGTATTCTTTTGTATAAAAAAAGCGAAATATCCAAGATCGCAACCGGTCATGGCGGCCATTTTGAAATCCCAATTATAACACACATTTACCACTTTTGTGGGGGAAAATAAAATGGTGAATTGTTTGTATAAAAGACAAAGAAGTCACTAAAACATTAACAATGTTTAGCCCAAGGTCAAATAAACAGCTTTAACGGTAACAGATCACACCTGATAAGAACTATTTTTTACAATGATAATTAGATAATTATTGGAAAAGGTAAGACATTGTAATGCTGATCGGATGCAGCGGTAAAATGTTACGTGCAAAATATGATAGGGGCACATTGTGCCACCCCACCCTGTGTCCAGATAGGGTTAACATGGATTCACAATACGTTGGGTTGGGAAATTTTAGTTTTGTAATTGAGTACGGTCTATTGTACTTTTAGACGTGATGCTAAATTCATGCCTAAATATGCCAAATTTCATAGACAAAACAAAATCAAATAATGCCGCCAGCTTTAGGGTTGGGCCTATATTGAATCCCCAACAGGCATTGCGATGATCACGTGACAATCTTTTATCCATATCAAACCTGAAGAGTATTATTATGTTATAGTTATAACAATAGAAAAGTCAATCCCAACACTTATCATCTAACTTCACAAAGAAATCATAAGTCACAGAGAATTTTAAGGAATGCATTATAAACTGTCGCATATTTCAGAATAGCTTAAAAATGATTGTAATAATTGGTTAAACAGTTGTAAATAAACTGTAGATACAGGTTACTGGTTATAAGGTTATAAGGTACAGGTAACCTGGTTACAGGTTATAAGGTTACAGGTTATAAGGTAATAAGGTAATAAGGTAAAATCTATGGAAACAATATGAAAATAAAGGCCTCGGCACATCGTTCCCCCTCCCCACAGGACTCGGGAAAGTACTTAGTATTCAGTGCTTAAAACACATCGATGTATGGGTAAAAATTACAAATAAATGTTCTTTATCTCTATCGGTGTATGGGTAAAAATTACAAATAATGTTCTTTATCCCCGATGCAAAACTTAACATATATTATAAAAACAAACGTAACTAGCAAAATAATGATTTTCGAAAAACTCGAAACAAACGGGGGGATGATTACAAAATAAAATTATTAGTATTGCTCAATACTATCATGACCAGAAAAAGCTTATTAATAGCTTATCTTTTTCGGCCTCGATTCAATTAATAAATGACATCTTAAATCAATGTTTAGGTCTATAATGTGTTAAATGTCTGTAGTCATTTTTACCTCCACAGGGATTATGGGTGATTACGTTCAGCGATCTTTTTTTCAAAGGTTTATTGCTATTTATAGAAATTTATAAAAACAAATATGGTTTATTCATAAAGTTTATAGTGAAGTTTATTTCAAAATACCGAAAGAATTTCGGTGGATAACGTTAACCTTAATGGAATAAACGTTAACCTTGGTCGTCAACACGTGGTTCGTAGGATTTGGGAAGGGTTCGTTGGATTCAAAAAAGGACTGCCGATGTCATCCTTGTTCTGAACAAAACAATCAAACAGTCAGTCAATTCACCTGGATCCATGATGAAGTCCTAGGCGTCAACTCTTTGCCCTGACAAACGTCGACCCCATTGTTTTCGTATGTGGTACCATCCGTGGACATATTGTCCCTTTTATTAAGTCCTTGGTTTGAATGTCACCACAAGTACATCACACGCACCCACATAAGATCGCAATAGGTATCATTTGTTCCTTAGGAATATATTGGCACAAGTTTGGCATTGTTATTTATTTCTAGGCTACACCTTTTTAATGCATTAACTCCAGGGGTAAGCGATGGGACGAAATAGCCCACAAAATGCCGGTGTAAAAAATGACTTGACTTGACTTGACTTGACTTGACTTATGCCGTTCACTCCAACCCGGGGGTTGAGTGGTGGCATCCGCATCACAATGTCACTCCACACTGCCCGATCCCATGCTGCTCGGCTGGCTTCCACCATGGACTCCATGTTGGCCTTTTTGATTTCAGCCATGATGCAGTCTGTCCATCTCTTTGGAGGTCTTCCTCTGGGTCTTACTCCCTGGATGCAGCACTCAAAAGCCATCTTGGGGATGCGTGAGGGTGGCATTCTATGGATGTGCCCAAAGTAGCGCATCCTTCTCCGAGATATTCTGTCCAAGATGGTTAGCTCCACACCGGGGTTTTGCGGATGGTGGTGTTTCTGATCCTGTCTCTGCGTGTTACTCCCATAATTTGTCTGAGGCACATCATCTCGAAAGTGAGCAGTCGGTTCTCATCTTCTTTTTTCAATGTCCAGGTTTCTGCTCCGTAGAGTAGGATTGATAGGACGAGGACCTTGTATAGTTCAATCTAGGTGTTGGTTTGAATGTCCTTGGCGCTCCAGATGCTCCTATGGCTTTGCCTATACGTAGTTTGATATCTTCTGTGCAAGATCCTGTTTGGGTGATCTTTCCTCCCAGGTAGATGAATTCCTTCACCTGTAGAAGCTTGGTATCGGCAACAGTGATGTTAATACGGATGTCTTCATTGCTTATGGTTTGGACTATTGTGATGTTTATTTTGAGCCCAAAAGCTGAACTGCTTTGATGCACGAGGTTGACCAGTGTCTGAAGGTCTTCTTCACTGTTTGCAATGAGTGCGATGTCGTGAAAATTACATAATTTAATTTGCAAAAATAGGGCGTGATACATCGCCCTCCGCCCTCCGCAGATACTAATATGAAAACTAGTAATAGTTGTAAATTGGATGTTTTGGGACAAAATAATCTTTGTGACAATTAGGCCTATATTACCAATTGGTAAAAGTTTGTTCAAGCTGCAAAGGACTGTTTGAACCCCGCTACATTTTTCTACTTCTCTTCTTCTACGTCAACAGCAGTGTAGCCGGGGGGAGGGGGCACACATTTCCAGTGCCCCCCCCCCCCCTTCCACTGTAAAGCAGACCACCTCCTCCAGTACCCCCTATTGAAAAAATCCTGGCTACGCCGCTGTCACTGCCGGGATCACTTTCAAGTGGCTAACCCCCTTTTCTCAGCGAAAAGTGTAATGGGTTCTTTTACGTGCATTGACGTTTTTGATTACACCACACCCGGACCTATGTATTTGCGTCTCATCCGAAGGACGATGCAGTTATGGTTAAAGGTGTCTTGACCGGGACTCTTTCTCATTCTCTGCTGAGCAGAGACACCAGAGCTTGACCGCTCAGCCTCAAAGAACCGTAAAAAGAATTGTGTGTATTTGTACTGCGGAAATAAAAAATGAGCCACGGAAACTTCACGTCCAAGTTACAAATGTTCACCTTATTTTTTTTGTGATAAGGACATCCATAGCCAATAACACACTGTTTGCAATTGTACATGTGTGTGTGGTTTGGGACCCTTAAGCCTGTCGACAATTATCTATAATTGAAATTATCCATTAAAACATCTACTCGGGAGACCTGCGTAAATTTTGTTGGAGATTTTGAAAATACTATTTTGAATTAGGCCATGTCTTTTGAAATTGGCCCGACAGTACTGTCCACCCTAAGTTTAACGCCTGAGCGTTCTGTCCTCACAAACTAATACTTATTTAATTCCAATGTGATCAGTTTTACAAGAGGATAACCAAAGTTGAGCTTTGCTAATAGTTATAACAACATCACATAACATTTGGTGATAACACTGACATTTGAAGAAATGAAATTAAAGCATATTCATTGTTTTCATGCATTTTTTACTGTATTTACTGCTTTATGTATAAAGGGCTTTTTTTACAAATACATGAATAAAGTTAATTTCCGTGCATTTTTCAGTGAAGTTGAAAGTATAATTATCTGAAAAAGAACAATTTTTGAGATTTATTATCATACCTGGTGGCATTTTTGGCATTTATTAATTTTCGAGCAAGAATATTGAGTTTGTGCATAGCCCGGATATCCGCCAATTATGACGCTCATGGCGCTCCATTATTATTAACCCTGTCGGGTCATTTATATCATTCCTTTTTCATAATTTCAGCTTCCTGGAGGGACTACACAGCCTGTGCTGCAACGTATGTAGCGCACCAAACTAAAACTGTAACAAGAACCATCTATGAACTCACTGGTATCAATTTACTCCTGGTTGAAGAGAAGCAATTATAGTAAAGTGTTAGCTAAATGACGCAATTGTCACGACCGGGTTCGAACCAATACTCCGATGACTTTGCCACCAGAACTTAGTCCGTTTCACCAGACCGCTCAGCCACGACATAAGAATCGTTTACAATGACTACTAAAGCTTTGAAGAGATCTTATTTGTTTAATTTGACTTAAGTCGACTACATGTACCATAGCAAATGGTGTAACTTTAGTTATTACGAATCTCAGGTACAATTAGTAAATGTAAAACACGTACTTTGAGAATATATTGTTACCCCCCCCCCCCCCCCAATCCTCTCTATAATCAACTTACCCCCTTTTACAGTAATCTAAATCCTCAGATAAAATGTTCCGTGTCAAAATGTGTATTTTAAATCAAATTATTAAAATGCACTTATTCCAAAGCCAGTAAATGTCAACTTTGATCTTAGTTAAAAGAAACATGATAAGCGTCACGAAAAGTCTTGCGAGATAACCTTGCACAAATTTCGGTCCTGAATTTTTTTAGAGAAAGGGAATTAAGAGAATGTTTATATGCGTTGTGAAAGAACAGTAAAATCTTAAGATAGACAATATTATTAGAATATTGTTTTGGATCATTTTTAAATGTCTTATTTACATATTTATCATGCAACAAACCCAATTAGAAAACTATACATCAAATTTGTTTACACTTATGATAAAAAAGTGTGCTTAAACCTTTTGGCAAATTAAAATAATTAAATCAATGTTGGATAACAAATCATGTTTCCTCTCTTGCAAGTATTTTGTTGGAAAGCTTGTATACATTTGTTTATCATTATCTCAAGTGTCTTGACGTTATTTTACAAACATTTTGCTGAGGGTCAGTATCGTCAAATATCATCCACTTTATTTAAAATATTAGTTGTTTTGAGGTTTAAAATTTAACATATTTTTTAGTTTACTTTTTTAATCAAATAATGTTATATTTTATGGAACCAAATCATTTTAGTTTGTAAAGGACCATAATAAGAATATTAACAGTAACATATGTTTATATATATAAACGTTGTATATATAAATAAACGGCACTAATTATGGATTAATTTCTCATGTAATAATAACTTTAATTTCGAAAAGTCAGAATGAACACAATATTCAATTTGCACTTTTCAAGATTTCTTATGTCAAGCGGAGACCCTTCAGTTTGCAGTCAAATTCAAACATTACAGTAAAAAATACAAATATTCAATGCCATATCATTGACCTAGCGTTTAATCTCGTATTATTATTATTAATGTTTATGTTTTTGCATTTATTATTCAAAATGTAAGAGACAAAATAAGGTTGTATTGGAGTAACTATTACTTTATAGTTATCCGTTGGAATCACTTTTTATTTTCATACAACAGAAACCCGGTAAATGAAGCGTAATTGTTAGTATTACTATACATTCTACCGTTTACTGATAAGTAGACTTGATCGTTAATTTGCAGGGAAATAATCGCACTACTACTCGCTGCATGATAACCTTGGTCACCTGCTAGCCCAGTAACTATATTTTGACTGTTCTTCCTCAGCTGAGCGTACAAGGTACCTTCGGTCGGGTATTTTAAGATTGAAAATTTAAACTCGTATGTTCCAGGCACAGTACAAGTGAACGCACCATTGGTCAAGTCGAAAAGTGTCCCTTCCTCTGAAAATAATAACTCATCAAAGGGAAGACGTTCCCATGCTACAGGATTGAAATCGGTATATCGCACTGCAGTAAAGGCAGATCGTCGTCTGCTACATTCACCCGCTACACCCTTCTGTCCAGCTGGTCCAGGCTCACCTCTCTTACCAATAAAACCCATCTCCCCTGCTGGACCCTTTGGTCCCAATGCCCCTTGTTGTCCACGTTCACCTTTATCGCCCGGTTCACCATTCAAACCCCTTTCTCCTTTAGCTCCAGGGTTGCCATCATCACCGGGAGGGCCCATACCACCCTTTGGACCTGGGAATCCAAAAGCACCGTGGTTTCCGTTTAAGCCCGGTTTTCCCGGCATTCCCATCGGGCCACGACAACATGCGTTACACGTCTCGTCCTGTTTCGGTGGAGCCGTAACTGTAGCGTGTATGGTCTTGACATGCATAAGCACCAAAACAAGAATGGCGAGCTGCATCTGCAAAATGAAAAGAAAAGAAAAAATGGGGAACAAATTCAGATAGGTCACATTCAGGGACAAAATACGAATCCGAGTCATCTGGGATAGATACAATACTCCGATAAAGAACATTTACACATTATATTAATGCTTTTAGAAAGTATAGGTTCATGTTCAGTTCTCTATCACCGGGTGGCACAGATAGACATAAGTCTACAACTTCCAGCCTGTCACGCAAAGTACACTTCAATTTTATCCCTGCAGAAGATCGTTACACATAAGATGGCTACTTAAAATAAATATAAACAACTAATATAAATAAAACTGATGCAAAACTGTTACTTGTTTTTTTTTTTCATTCCTACAATGACGATTGAATGGCCACAAAGCGCTCAAACTTTCATGGGCTCTTGGTTTTATCGAACATGTAAGACCTATTGAAACCCATATTTGAACACACAAATATTTAAGATTTTAGACCTCTTACTTCCCAGGTTATTTTTATGCGTCCCCCCCCCCCCCCCCCCGGCCCCGTACATCCCCAAAAAGTCCAGTTCCGATGGTTCAATGTTTACACGTGTGCCAGGTTATGAACCTCTTGCCACATAGTGCACGAAACTTATTATTGGACGTATCAGCTGGAGTGTTTAAAACAATTTCACAAAAAAGACAGGGACCAAAGAAAGATACGGTACGCTGAGGAGAGAAGTTTATGCCACGAAAACACGCCACAAAAAGTAGACCAAAGAACAGCCCCAAATTAATAATTTGGATCAATTTGATCTGGTGAAACGAGTTTTATTACACATTTCATCGCACTGATCAATAATAATATCGTTTGTTTACCAACAGAGGGCGCAATTCTACTTTAACGGCATGGCTAATTGTTACAAATTGCAAGGTTAAGAACGCAAATTTTGGGATTACTTTATTTTAAGAAGAATTTAATCTCATAATCATCATCACATTTGATTTGTACGTTGATTGCAAAAATTATCAAAACGTTGTTTGCAATCTGCAGTTTTTCATTCTCAAAATAATCAAGGTGAACTTAAAAAAATTAACTGCGTTAGTATTTTTTAACCTTAAGGTGTTCACATAATCGAATTTAAACTTTGTATAGGCGATTTCATATTTCGAGCATTGGAGGCAAAAAAAAAACGTTTCGCAAGCTGAATTTATGTTAATAAACCTAGTGGCGAGCTTGAAAATGTTTAACGATTTCAAACAGGTATAAAGATAAAAGCTTTTAACCCGGGAAAACAAACGTTTGCATTTTCCATTGCCAAGAACAACAATGAAAGAAGTGAAAAAAATTTCGAAAAAATTATAAATTCGAAACAATCACGTGATAAGACCGGGCTTAAATACCACTGGCATGCCCTCCGAATTAAGATTGTTTGTTTTAATCAAGGAGTAACTACGTAAGAATTGTAGGATAAAAGTATTTAACAACTTCAAAGATATTTTTAAAAACGCCTTGGTTTGTTTTGATTTTCATTAAATTAGCCTATGGAGAAGCATAAAAACAGCTGAAAGTACACTTTTTTATAGCGACGTCTTTACCCTCAGTCTAACTGATTTAACTTCAAGTGATCGTTTTTCTCTCCAAGGTTTTTCTCAATGCGCACATTTCTTTAAGAAAACTTTAGAGTTTTATTTGCTCGACCCTAATACTTGTAATGAAGCGGTCCGAACTATGGAATTCTATCTCTGCCATTTCAACGTCGCATATATGGTGGTGATTGTAGTTTCCATAGCCGCTTGCGCCGTCAACGGCGCATTGTCGCGTCGTGCCGTCGTATAGTCGCGTCGTGCCGACGCCTAGTCGCGTCGTGCCAACGCATTGTTGCGTCGTGCCGTCACGACGCGACAATGCGACGGCATGACGCGATTATCTGACGGCACAACGCGACAGTGCGACGACACGACGCGACTATGCGACGGC
The DNA here is from genome assembly GCA_911728455.2 of Marthasterias glacialis. Classification (NCBI taxonomy): domain Eukaryota; kingdom Metazoa; phylum Echinodermata; class Asteroidea; order Forcipulatida; family Asteriidae; genus Marthasterias; species Marthasterias glacialis. The sequence goes on from OU452235.1 coordinate 9,446,000, forward strand.
ACGACGCGACAGTGCGACGACACGACGCGACTATGCGACGACAAGACGTGACTATGCGACGGCACGACGCGACAGTGCGACGACACGACGCGACAGTGCGACGACACGACGCGACTATGCGACGGCACGACGCGACAGTGCGACGGCACGACGCGACTATGCGCCGTTGACGGCGCGAGCGGCTAGGGACATTGCAATCACCACCATCATGCGACGTTGAAATGACAGAGATAGAATTCCATACCGAACTATATACTCAAATCTCCAAGCCCATGGTAATAGTTGAGAACGTCTCTACTGGTTCATTGAGATGGTTGTCATAACCAAGAAGGTGGGGATCCGTGTGTTTCGACAGACCCAAGATGACGTTCTCGCTTCTCTTTCGTGTGTAAGACACCTGTAGACGTCGCTTAATTAACAGAGAGAGTTTGAGGGGGAGAGAAGTCTTCAATTTACTGGATCGACAGACATGCTTGAGTTTGCATGTGTGTTTCCGTGTTGGCTGATACACACACATAGCTTTCCCCGATTGGTGAAGAATGTTTTCATAATGATGTTGCAATTGAGAAACACTTACCTTGATGTTGTGTTCTTGTAGTCTAAGCCTTCTTTCTTTCCTCCTGCTGATAAGATACACAATTGTTATGAACATTGCAGATGGTACAGCTCGTTTTATATGCTGCTAAAATTCCATTGCAGTGACCGGTAAACTACATCTACAATGTGATTGGCAATTGTTAAACTGTCAATCATACGTTTACCCACGTGTTGGTGTCACATTTTTTACTTCATGGGTTAGGGTTGGTTAACCTTTAATTTGCATTAATGATTATTCTACGCCATAACGTGATGAGCTTTATGACTGATTCCCAGAAATACCAGGTCCATCCACATTTTACTTCCGTACGTGACATACATTTGTCGACTACATTAGGTTAGGTATCATCTGTGATAAATCAATTCAGGGACATATTACCCGCACTCTTACTTTTTTAAAACCAAATATACAAGTTTAAGCTTATCGTCAGATCAAATGTAATACAAAGGAGGTAAGAAATTTATTAATGACACTACAACAACACGTTATGTGCCTAAGTTACAAGGCAACCTACTCAGTGACAAAAAAATTAAGCCACTGGGTGTCAGGGCCTCTAAGTTATATTGGTGAAATATAAATACTTGAGTTCTATTGGGCCAATTTTCATTCAATAATTTGAATGGACAATAAACTTTCACAAACGTGAAGCTTCACTAGATGTAAGGATTAAGGTGCCCTTCTTCAACAATTTTAATTTACCAAGACCACCAAAATGTATTTGGTTTACATTGCAAAATGTTGTAAAGTAAAAGAGAAGTTGAATGCATTTACAGTGAACTTAACACATCAAAAAGCATGCTAAGCGTAGGCTTTTGCACAGGAAAACGTGTAAAACGCGTGCCTTTACTTCCGTCCATGGTTTCAGAACGTCCTAATTTTTCGATTTGCGCCCTCTCCTTACCGTCTATAAGTTTTGTCTGTGATCAAAACTAAATCTGTGTGATGCGCCCTCTCCGGTGAATTGCAATTTGTATGATAATTATAGTAAAACCCCAAACTAGTCTTTAAACGTGTCGATTAAATACTAGTTGTGATGTAGGGCGCCCTCTCCTGGCAAATGCTATAAAAACTGGAAACTTATTAATCAAGAGTACAACTTGCACAGTACGTGGATGGAAAGAGCTTTTCCACAACTAGATTATGCCCTTTTAAATGTTTCAAGTGATTTACTGTTGATTATGTCTGATTCCAGCCTCTGACGGTTTGAGGGAAGAAGTTAAAATCTTTGATTGAGGGACGAATGAAGTTAGTTGTCAAAGTTTTTGTGTATTTTTTAATTTGATATTATTTTATTTTTTTATTTTTTTACTTACAGACGAAGATTTACAGAAGTAAAAAATTCAATATTTCTTCAAAATATTGTACAGTCCCATAGACATAGCAATACCAGTCCCACGTGTAAAATTGGTAAATCCCTAATTACCTAAATACTAGTTTTGAAATAATACTGTATGTTTTTGTAACCTACTTATTCCGAAATTGTAATCGTTGTCAATTTGTACCATAACTTATAAAAACAACTCAGCTTGACAAACGGCCACTGCGGTCTACAAAAGTAAATTTTTGGGCGGTAGTTGGTTCAAAATCATTTGGGGTATCTTTGTTGAAAAAGGAAACAACTTACACATTTGAAAATAATTTTATAATATACTAGATCAATGTGTTGTGAATTTGTTATTATTTCTTACATGTTAAGAATGAAATGACTGATCGATCAGCTTCAAAGCTATCGTCTGCTATCCGTCCATAATGGCTGTTTATCCTTGTAATCAAGTGATAGTTTGTATTGTTTTGTTCAGACATAATATTTTTATGCTTGTGACACCGAAAACAGTTTGTACAATCAAATTATTCACTGAATAATTCTGCTTGCGCACTTAATCAACAAGTTTTACATTTCTTTACACTGATTTTGATATAAAATTAAATTTGTTCCTTTATTTTTCAACACTGAAACAATACAGTATGAAGGAATATTGTGATAAGCTAGGAAATGCAAGTTCTCCTAACATATCTCGTGTCTTCAGATTAGGCAACTGCTGAACACCAGTGTATTACTACAATCTATTGAAAGGAACCTTTCAACAGACCTCACAGCTCTCAGCACATACTTTCATAACTGGAGACTTAAACTCAACACATCTTAAACAGTCTGCAGCTTGTTCCAACTCAATGTGAGCTGCCGAGATGTAAAGATTCCCTACGAGAAGTCTCCAAAATACTTGGACGTCACTCTAGACAGAACACTCTCATACAAGGAACACATGAGACATGTCTCTGCCTAGGTGCAAGCAAGGAATAACCTGCTCTGTCGCCTCGCTGGAACAAACTGGGGCACTAGTTTCTCTGTACTCGGTACCTCATTTCCTGCACTCGTCTACTCCATCGCAGAATATTGTGCACCGGTATGGTGCAGGACTGACCACTGCCAACTAGAGGACAGTGTCTTGAACAGCACAATGTGCCTTGTGTCGGGGTGTATTCGTTCTACACAAGTTGACATTTTACCAATCACTAGTGGCATAAGCACATCCGTCATTAATGAGAACCACTTACTCAACCATCTCACTACCAATCAAATCAAGAACCCATGACTAAAGTCTAGGAAGCCGTTTGCAAACCATCTGCAAGACATCCTCACAACCTCCGATGGCCACAGCCCGGAAAACTGGGCGATATGCGTCAGGAGGAACAGTGGTCGATGTCCACATCGAGGCTTCATGACTACATCATCAAACCTGACAACAAGCCGTTTGGATGTCAACTACCCAGAGCAGCTTGGTGTAGACTAAGCAGATGTCGCACTGGTCACGGTTGATTCCGGGCAAACATGTTCCGGATGGGGTTCATCGCCAGTCAAGCTTGTCAGAATTAGGGATTTTAGGGAGTGCCAGTAGACCCACAGATTCTTGAGAGAGGAACACACAAATTGGAGAGTGCCAATATCTCACCAGTGTCGAGCCAAAGTTAAAAACCTTTAGGTTGCTGCGCTGCATTTCGATTGCCAAATCAGAAACGGATTGATCAGACTGTTTCTTGAGCAATTGGTTGGAAGCCAGAAGATGAAGCAGCAGATATCGGCAAGTTAAGTTTGGAAACGGGAGGAAAATCGTGAGTTAAATTTGCTTGCATCATAAGGATATTGATTCGTATTACTTGTATTAAGAAGAAGTCCTAAAACTTAATTGTTCTTGGAAGAGTATGTTCTAGTTTGAAATAATGAAGTAGTATTTTCAAAAAAAGTATTTAAAAAAACGACTTTGTGGTTCACATTAGTCTTCGGAATAAGATTTCAGATAAAGAAATGATTTGAAAAGCATGTCTTTAATCAATTTAATTGAAGCATCAGGCATTATTTTATTTTTGTTCTACTGTTTTATAGATGGCCATGATGCGGGTACCTTATCCCCCTCCTAGAATGCAACATTAACCCACCTATGGTGACGAGAAGGCAGAGCTTGCCCATAAATGTATATATACCACCACACCCTGCTGAGAATTGACATGGCAGAAGATTTTTATAAAGAGAGACAGCTGTGATAGTCATCAAAAGTTGCACCTAAGGAAATAATTATCCTTTGGACAAAATCACGGTGGACCTATTTTAATTTGTTTGACGATTTAGACGTTTACTTTTGGGTTGGAGTTTGAGTTGCATTTGGAGTTGAAGTTGGAATTGGAGTTGGAAGCTAGGTGTCATTCCACTGAATAACTTTTGATTTAATTGTTCAGCTTAATTGACTTAAAGCACTAAGAACGCAAGAGTAGTTCAGCATTTAGTTAAAAGTAGAGAAGTATAGGATTAGTATTTTCCCAAACAATAAGTTTAACCCTGGGAGAATTAACTTTGGGGATGTTTAGTTTTTGGTGTTGCGACGTCACAATAATTAAGGGGTACGTTACCAAACTTAATTGAATTTCTGTGCATGCATCGTACTAAACTTTAATTATTGCATTTAGTGGGATTTAAAGATGCATTGCTCGATTTTGGGCCAAAGGATTCAAAAAATCAATTTCATTGAGCGAACGAATTTAAAAAGTTTATATGTTTGTGTAACGAAAAATATAAAGAAATAAATAAAAAATCTGATATCAGGAACTCGAGATAGAACACGTTTAAGTTTCTGTGGGAATTTGCCGATTTCAATTTGATTGGTTTCCCAGCGGCCAATCAGAAGAATCCGCATGTAATGAATACTCATGAATTTTGTGACCTTTTTTAGTATGAACGGGTCGCAACCCCTGCGACCATTGCTCTCGCCGCTGCCGGCCCACACGGCTCGCTGTGCGTGTACATACAATGTACATGGTGTATGTACATGTACAGAGTGCGCGATCCGAGCGATAAACTACCACCGGCTCTCTGCTGCAAACACACCGTGCGGGTTGGTAGGATAGGGAGCAGGCCGCCGCTGGTCAATCGACGATCACACGGACCAGACGTCCAGACGGTTTTGAAAACTTCCTGCAAGTTGGAGCTTCAAGGCATGCAGAAAACGAACCAGAGGACGACCAATATTGTACATGTATAGTTCACATACGTGGACAGTGTGTGGGGTTTAATTCCCATTACAACGTGTACAATGTGCGCCACACATACAACCGGTCGATCGTCGTAAAAGCATGAATATTCATATCCTGTGCTTCTGCAATATGCAAATGACGTACGTCTTAGCTCTGAGGATTAAAAGGCTGGCCCAGCCTTTTATTCATTTACGTATTTAAGTAACTGCCACTTATCCTTGACGGATTTTTTCGTTCAAAGTATCAAATGAAAGCTTTATAACTTTTGCATTTGTTTGTTCGATCGAGGCTTTTCTTTCTCAAAATCTGTGAAAAATATTCCAGAGTTTGTACCAGAGACCTTCGAGTGGCTGATAAAGACAGTAAGGATAGTTCCAGTATTGGAAATTGTACAATTAGTAATGTAATGTGCATGATTGTGTACGAGTGCACGACGGAACGTTTAGGCATGACGAGCACGATCACACACTTTTCAACACAAAAATTCCAAAGTTATGAAGCTGAATCATCCAAAGAAATTGTGTGATTCCTTTGCCCATTTGAAATTTCGCAAGGCTAGGTATAAATGCTCACTTTGTCAACGTTCTTTACCCTTTTTTTACAGTGATTTAGGTCTACATTACAAACAAAATAACAGGCGGGTGGCTACATAGACGTCCAACGCCGGTAGTGCATAACTCAAAATAAACCTCTTTTGTAGTAGAATACTGGTAGGTTATGAAACAGTAATGTGATTAATATCAATGTCACAACATACAACTTTAATGGAATGGCTTTTTAGCTGTGTTATTATTACCAAATGCCGACTGTTGGTGTGACTCTATCGGTCACGGCATGTAATTGCACATAGTTTGCCATCAGCTAAGATGACGTAGTACCCACAATAGGTCATGTGAAGACATGTAAACATTTGTCGCGCAATCGGTCTGTAAGTGTCTGACTACTGTTCGTACCACATACATACACATTTATAAGAAACGATTCATCTGTCCCTCGGAAATACAAATCTCTCAAACAAAATGGCTTGTTGTAAACCCAAAAGATACTCACTGGGGGCGCTATAACATATCCCTCCCAGATGACAAACTTTAGGAACATGGTCAGGGCCATGTCCCCTACACAATGTAAACATTGGTCGCGTAATCGGTCTATAAGTGTCTGACTACTGTTCGTACTGTAAAGCATATCAGCGTATCAACAGAGTATTTCACGTGACGTTGCTACTTCATTAAGTTGACACCGGTAGTGAACGGCAGTGATGACACGCACCGACGAATCTATTGTTCTCTGCTGCTGTAGGACACCAGATCACAGTGCGTCTACACCGATCAGTTATAAAAATTAAACTAGGGCCAAATGTTTATAATGTCATAATGTTCAGTTAAATGAAGTAATCATCGAACACAGCTAACGAGATACTGGATTATTATAGTTTTGTTATTAATGTTTTGGTTCGACTAACATCAACGGTTTTACAGCCCGGAAAACTCTTAAAACAGTTTGGCCTATGACAAGAGTGGGTCGGACCATAGGTCATCATCGAGGTAAGCAGTCCAGTTTTCAGCGTTTGTTTGCAGTAATCACTTCGTTTAGTTGGAACTTGAATAATATTGTAAATTAGGTAAACCGAATTGTAAGGACTCAAGTGCCCCTTTCACGTTTAATATTATTTTGGTTTTGGCAGAATGAGCACAGAGAAAATCCATTAATTGGATTGGCCCTGGATTAGATTGTGGTAAAAGCTTATTGAAACCATTCTCAAGGATTTACATTACATTATGAGAAGATACATTACGTGTGTTTGACAGTACTGAACTTTAGATGACTGATGTACTCAATCACATTGCAGTTGCATTTGAGAAAATATTGGTATCTCTGCACAGGCCCCGGTTTAATATGGTTTATATTCTTACTGCTAATTGTTTTGTTGTTGTTTATCTTGCCTTCGCGGATGAGATAAATGTTTGTATTAATACCATAGAGGTGTTTCCACTCTATCATTAACGCACAAGAATTGTTGTTGGCAAATGTTTGAAAGTTGCTTTCTGTTCTCTTTCCCTCTCCTGAATTAAATGGCCCAGTGACCGGGAAAATAATGTTCATGCGCCATGACGCCTTGCACGCAGGTCACAAGCACGGACTGTACCACGCTCACCATTTTGGAAGTCATGTGTTTACATGTGTAAACGCCGTGTCGCCTAAGATTCACACTACACTTTACCAAAATGGCGCAATCAAGATTATTGTGATATGACGTCTAGTGAATTGTGTCAATAGTTATTATCACCATCATCATGGCACCAACTAAGTTTAAGAATCGTAAAACAGTTTGGCTGCTCATTACTTATTTTATGAATGTAGACCTATATGAAATTGAAATATCAGATTTTCCACTGGTCATATTTATTTCCTTCCACCGTACATCCACAATGTTCGAATGTAAAGACGTGCGCCCCTCTATTATTTAAATGAGTGACTTGTATGGTTTATCGCAACATGCATTCAAATTTGCATGAGGACGTCTTAGTATTAGCTTCCACTAAAGCTTTCTAGAACGTTCTCTGTGTTTTTGAGAACGTTTTGTACAATCGTGTGCCCTTGTCCCTTGTAGTCAAGATGACCCTAAGATACATCAATGGATCACGAAGAGCATATCTATGAGTATTTAAGTCCTAGGTCAAGGTTAAACTGTTCAGTTATGCCGTGACAAAGCAAGTGGTCTGTGAAGAAGACTATTCCACTTCCTGCACAACCAGAACTACGAAGCCCCGGAAGGGACAGGGGTAAGAAAAAAATCTGTGGGCTAATTCGTTCCCACGAATTAGCTAATTCGTTCCCAGGAATTACTAATTCGTTCCCACGAATTACTAATTCGTTCCCACGAATTACTAATTCGTTCCCACGAATTAACAATTCGTTCCCACGAATATTCGTGGTAACGAATTGTTAATTCGTGGGAACGAATTAGTAATTCGTGGGAACGAATTAGTAATTCGTGGGAACGAATTATTAATTCGTGGGAACGAATTGTTAATTCGTGGGAACGAATTAGTAATTCGTGGGAACGAATTGTTAATTCGTGGGAACGAATTGTTAATTCGTGGGAACGAATTGTTAATTCGTGGGAACGAATTAGTAATTCGTGGGAACGAATTATTAATTCGTGGGAACGAATTATTAATTCGTGGGAACGAATTGTTAATTCGTGGGAACGAATTAGTAATTCGTGGGAACGAATTGTTAATTCGTGGGAACGAATTAGTAATTCGTGGGAACGAGTTAGCTAATTCGTGGGAACGAATTGTTAATTCGTGGGAACGAATTAGTAATTCGTGGGAACGAATTGTTAATTCGTGGGAACGAATTAGTAATTCGTGGGAACGAATTGTTAATTCGTGGGAACGAATTGTTAATTCGTGGGAACGAATTGTTAATTCGTGGGAACGAATTAGTAATTCGTGGGAACGAATTAGCTAATTCGTGGGAACGAATTAGCTAATTCGTGGGAACGAATTAGCCCACAGATTTTTTTTCTTACCCCTGTCCCTTCCGGGGCTTCGTACAGAACCACATTGTTCCACACCCCTAGAAAGCTTGTCCAAATCAGTTTGTGATTTCAGCCTGGCTTGTGGGTGCACTGAAATGCAAGTCGGCCAGCCAAAGCTAAAGACCCGCCTTAAGTTAGTATTTTTTCGTATTTGTATTTTTAGAGGGATGATGGTTTTGTGTAAAATGGTATTTTGCCTAATGCAAGCCCTGTTGGTAGATGTGTCAGAAGTCATATTAATAGTGAAAAAGTACTCATATTTGATGGCCCAAGTACTCGTTAATGCGCACAACTCGGCCACCCAAATACACGGCAGTACTTGATACTCGTTTGAAAGTACTTGACTAAAACACTGTAAAATGCATTGGTCAATGCGAAACACTAAACTTGTATGCCTATGTTACTGAATGAAATTTTTAAGAGACGTGTCTTAAGATTGAATATTACTCGTATGTCTGAGACTGAAATTCTCTTTCTGATATGCAGTGAGAACATGATAAAACCCGCGCTGTTTTCTATAAGCAAGTCTCAGTGATGTGTTGTGTGTTGATATCATCATCCGTTACACTGAGAGATAATAAAGCTGTGTAACATCTGTGTAAAAGTGAGGATGTATTAGTCATGATGTCCGGCAATGTATTGTTGTGATAACCAAAGGCCCTTAAACAGACCCCTGTGGCACACAATAACTGATTTGACATTTCATCCAATGAACTACGTGATAACGATAAATTGTGCAAATGATAATGTGAAACTGTCAAGAGCGACAGCTTGAATCCCAACCAGAAGCTGCAAACTACGTATGAGGATGTTATAATCATCATCTTTTGAAGGCCGCTGAGAGATCGGGTACAATGAGGGGACATGCCCTTGATCGAAGAGAAGGAGGTTTGATAATTTGTGGGAGTGCTCGGTCTTTATTATTTAAAAGGAGAAAGGAAATACTCAGGAGTTCTATAATACCACTTATTAGATATTGAGATAGTTTGTCTTGCCACGTCGACTGATGTTGTTGGAGAAATTGACTTGTCGATATAACAATACGACTTATTTTATGGGAAAAGTCGACTTGTCGAGGTATGTATCAAGCCAAGACGAGTTATTGATCTGAAAGGTCGACTCGATTTGCTTGATTAAGTCCATTCATCATTATGCTTTTCTTGACAAGACCAAATTTTGAACCTAATTTTTCACAAACCCACTCATGCGTGATTGTTTTTCACAGCAACTCGGGGTGTCTGTTACCCACACAGTCTGGCACCTATAGACATGCTGATCTCTAACTGTTAAAGAGAGGCATTTTCGAGTATAGTCGTCTGCACCTGGGCCGAATTTCATGGCTCTGCTTGCCGCCGACAGACACAACACAATACTAAAAGTGTGTACGTAAGGTGCGCCAGATTATTGCTTGCCTACCTATAGGTTGCTAAAAAAAACATAAATATTCACGCCTGACTGGGTTTGCGACTTGTAACCCAAGTCGTGAATATTAGCCTCGATATTGGCGTCAATATTTTCGGCTTGGGGTACAAGTTGTTAATATTGGCGTCAATATTGGCGTCAATGTTTGCGAATTCGGAACATGTCATGAATATTGGCGTCAATAGTTGTGACTTGGGGCCAAATCGTGAATATTGGCGTCAATGTTGGCGTAAATAGTTTCGACTTTGGGTAAAAAAAATCATGAATATTGGCGTCAATATTGGCGTCAATATTTGCAACTTGGGAGGCAAATCGTAAATAGTTTCGACTTGGGGTAAAAATCAACATTGCCGTCAACATTGGCGTAAATATTTGCGACTTGGGGTACAAGTCGTGAATATTGGCGTCAATATTTGCATCATGGGGCCAAGTCGTGAATATTGGCACAAATATTGGCATCAATATTTGTGACTTGGGGCAAAGTCGTGAATATTGGCTTCAAAATTGACGTCAATATTGGCGCCAATATTGGCATCAATATATATGTGCGATGTTCCTTTTAAAGCCACCATAGCTAAGAATGAATCCGTACATACTCATTATATTATGTCAGCAGCACCAGAACACGTTTTTTGTTCCACCTTTAGTTTTTCTATTTAGACGATTTATTGCATAACGTGTTAGGTGGGACAACCTGTTTGGTAACGTCTCAAACTTGCCAAACAACACCATCCCCCGATCTCACGAAGCGCTACGACGCGTCGTAAACGAAAGATACGACCTGTTACATGTCTTAAGTTGCGATGCGTACAAAAACGATTTCATCAAAGTTTTGCGTCGGATAACGACAACTAGGAAGAACACATGGAAAGTTATGATGACTCAAACAGTCGTCTTAAGAATGTGTTGTTTCATTTAATAACACGCAAATGCATGCAGAATGGCGTTGATGCTGCTTGATAACCGAGAAGCCGGAGGAGCACTGTGTAGTTCGCGACCGAACTAACCCTCTCGACATGATGATGAAATATTTCGTCGGTATAAATTAACCATTGTATATAGTTTCCAAGAATGTAACCACAAAGATCGACAGAAATTCTTACCAACAACGTTAAATACTTTCAACATACGATATTGCACTCTCCTCCAATCATTTTCCATGATCTCTCGCCGATGCGTCCATGGTGCGCGGAACGGCACTGAGTGTCTGCAATCTTAAATGAACTATATACACGACTGTTTCATGACCGAGTTGTATACAACACAAAACAGCCGCACAACTTTAGCAGTTCATCCTCGTCCAAAAAATTGTTTTTATTAAAAGTGAAGGTGGTTTCGAGTTTCGACTCGTCGCGCTTACGACGTGTATGGCGAAAAGGATTTTAAAGCACGTCGCAACCGCGACGTGTCTTAGGTGTGCGACGCATCGCAAACCCTACGATGCATTGCTTCTTGCGATGAGTTTAATGAAATCGGGGGCTGAACAAACCAATTACAGTTTGGTCAGGATATTTTATTGTTTTTGTAGTTTTTTTAACCCCACCCATTTTCTTTTATAGAATCGTGTTTTAGTTAATTTTTGTGCAACAAGAATCCACAAAAAGGATCAGAATCACTAGATACCTTCTCGAGCACGGACAAATTAACTTGGTTTCCGTAGTGTAATGAAGCGACCGCACTGTTGCTCACGTACATGATGAGACCTGTGGCTTTGACCATCCCTGAAGCAATTGTTTGACCGTTCTTACTTAGCTTCACTAACAGGGAAGTCTCCTTGTTTGCTTTCCATTTTAATAAAGAAATCATAAAGAAGTATGTTCCTGGTACGGTACACGTTAACATGCAACTGGTCAAGTTGAACTCTGACCTTTCCTCTGAAAACGATAGTTTTTTTTTTAAATTGCAGGGGATCCCATGCATATAAAGAGGAGAAAATGGTATTCCTCACTGCAGTGAAGGCAGACCGTCGTGTACTACATTCACCTGCTTAACCCTTCTGTCCAGCTGGTCCAGGTTCACCTCTTTCCCCTCAAACCATCCCTCCCAGGCAGACCCTGATTTCCCCTTTAGCGCCAAAAGGACCAAGATTGCCTACCAAGCCATTTATTCCAGGCAGCCCAGGTTGTCTGGGTGGGCCTGAGCAACATGAGTTACCGCTGTTACCCTGCTGTGTTGTAGCGTCAGCTATGAGCACAACTTGCACCAGAGCAGAAACAAGACTCTTGGTCATTGTAAGCTCCATCTGCAAAATTAAGAATTAGATAAACAGAAGATCTCAGCTGTGTCAGCAAACAATGAAAAAAGAGGGCACGGGGAAGGTTACAGCCGATGTTCGATTGCATTATGGATGCCTTCTATGATGTTAATGTTCTACGTAGTTTGTTTAAATAGTTTTGAAAAGCAATCACGTCTCCTTTGTGCAAAACAAAAGGCCAGAAATGTGAAATACAACTTACAACAAATTTACAGCTAGTATAATTTTAACTGGAACAGCGCTAGTACTGCAAGGGCGTATCCATTCCTCCAAAAACGATATTAAGTTGGTGTAAATGACCGTCTGTTACAACTGATAATGTAATAACCATTAGCATTATCGGTTGGTGATACACTATCGGTCAATTTGTAATACATTATCGGTAGGTTACAACATTATCAGTTGTAACACGTCTACATACTGTTTCCACATGGAGATGGGCGTACAGGCGTGTACAAACGTGGGTGTTGTCTTGATGGGGATTGTTGAAATATTTCTTCATTTGCTAAGCTATCGGGTGTTTTTTGTGAAAACCACTTTTTTTTGAAGGACCACAAATCCAGGGGGATAATCCTATGGACCATCCCACCCTGAACAAAAAGTGGGTGGATATATCCCCCTGGTATTTACGCCCATGACGCGACGGTACTGTCATTGAGTAGCGACGGCAAGACCTGACGGAACGACGCAGCGGGCGACGCGACAACACGAAGCGACGAGCTTCTTTAGAACAACCACAGTAAACACTTAGATTTGTTAGTAATGTTTCCTTATCTTTTGGGGAATGTATTTCATCATTTTTAGTGAGCAGGCGAGCTCCTCTGTGAAACTGAGGTCCAGATTAGTTTCGGTGGGAAAATCACAACAACACTGTGGAAGTTGCTTGTTTCCTTGAAGTTTAAGTGCCGAAGTCAGGCCGCTTACATGGCTATATTGATTGATACATTTGAAATGCCCATCAAAAATGTATGACACCCTTAAATTTTTGTGTAAAGTTAGGTGAACTATTAACTGTTATTAGTTTGCATCTTCACAGAAAAAGATGATGTCTTTAGTTGAATAAAACACTAAACAAATATTAGCTTTGTAAAAAATATGATTACTTCATGTAAATGATCGTAAACGTCGGCGTTAAAGAATCAACCAAATTTAAGAAAAATATTTTTCTTATTATATATTTGGGGTGTAAAGAAAGGCCCTACTTGGAATTCAAGCAATTTAAGCGACAGCTCAAGTCATGCTGCATAATATACCGGTAACACTTGCATCAAATATAACAACCACGCGGGTCATCTTGCAAATGAATCAGGACCCGATCGACGACCCTCCTTTTTGAATCCGTAATTACGAATTGCGAATCCGTAATAACGGATTGTGAATCCGTAATTACGGATTGTGAATCCGTAATAACGGATTGTGAATCCGTAATACGGACTGTGAATCCGTAATAACGGATTGTGAATCCGTAATAACGGATTCGAATCCGTAATAACGAATTTGAATTTTTTATTTTTGTTGGCGCTAATGGGCTTTCGTAGTGCTGTATGTAGTAAGCACTATCATTAAAATTGGTGTTGTCTTCACTCAGGCCAAGCAACAAATAAAAACAGTGTCTCGTCAGGGCTTTTTGACAAAAAGAAGTAGTTGTAGGTTTGGGTTCGTTTTATGACTGGAATACATAGTTTTACCAGTGTCTGGTCCTTAAAAGTGAACCAAAATATATGCGCCGTGACACCTTCACTGGTTGTACCCCGTACCCCAGTCTCAACTGTCTGAACCCATGGTGCCACAATGTCCAGTACATGCACATCAATCTTATTTACAGCAGAGATTTTGCAGAATAACTAAGTTACAGAACTGCATTCTACCGAAACTCATTGAAGTTTTGAAATCAAATCTGATATTGTGATGTTATGTTGCCCTTTTCCTAAAATACCGGACTTTCCACTTGCTGTTGTTTTGTAGACGACGAAATTTCATATGTTCCATATGTTAGCTAGAAACTTTGTGTTTGTGAGATTTATGAGGGTGTGCGGGCTAAACAAATGAACATCAACAGCTAAACAAGGTTTTGGTTGTCATTATGATCACAACAAATTCAACATAAAGCATCATAATATATTTTCTCATTTGAACTTCCGGTTTGAACAGGCAGCAAGATCAAATCAGGTCATCGCCGTTCAAAACACTATTGCGTGTCAAATTTTTTAAATAATGAAAAGATTTAAATCATAACAGCAGTGGTCATCCATAATAATATGAGTTTTTTAATATTAACTATTTTTAGCGTAATATGACACTTGACAACGTCATCATTACGTCAACGCTTAGCTCTCTTATAGGCTATGTATTTGTAGAATTTTGTAAGAGTTTGAGCTTGCAACGTGTTTTTAGAAATAAGCAGCTTTTTAAAATATGTCACCTGAGGGTGCTGTTAAATTTAACAACGCGTTTGATAACTCGTACATTTCAACTTCTGGTTAATAGGACCAGAATACAGGGTCAATCTGGAGTCATGATAATGTAATTTTGATTAGTTATTCGAAATCTTTCATAAGACATATAAGTTGTTTTAGGTAGTTCTGATGTAGTTCAGAAGATAATAAACTTTAAAATTACCGTAATTCAGCACCTTGACAACGTCATCATGACGTCATTATAAAATGTGTATCTCCCAGTTAGGTTCTAGCTATCTGTGAAGCTTCAAGTCAATGTGATTTTTGTAAGTCTGCAATTGTTAGTGAATAAACACCGGTCAGAAAAGCGGATATACACCCGGTCAGAAGAAGAAGAAGAAGAACTAGTATTTAGTGTTTTTGAAGTCAAAAACATTAGGGTTTTATGAAACATTACAAAATCAAAATGTAACAATTAATAAGGTTTCGTCACATAGATAGCCATTCGGACAAAAAAATCGTCATACAGGAAGCAAGGTCAAACCAGGTCATCACCGTTCATGAAAGTACTGCTTTATCTTTCCGTTTAAATAACGCCGGTTATTCTGATTTAATTTTTGAAATCACAAAATTAGTTGGACACGATGTTGCTTGTAGTTTAATTAAGTTATATAAGAGTTGGGCTTATAATCTGTTTCAATTCACCCTATCAGGACCGGTTTTTTTTATGTACGGGGACCGAGGGGCACATTGTGCCATCCTCCTACCCCCCCCCTTGTATTTTCCAAAGTGTTCTACCGGTTTTGATTAAACTTGCCACAAATGTTTATTTCACAGAGTTCTGACGTTAAACAAAAGAATTTAAAAATGTCACTAGAGGGCGTTTGGGACTTTTTTGGCCATTGTTGGTCAAAAATCGTCTTTTCCCCATAACTTCAGTATTTTTCGTCCGATTGTTTTGAAACTTGGCAAACTTGTACACTTCAACAAAATCAATATAATTCGAACCTAATTTAGAACTGATGTTACCGTTGGGGGTTATAATCCATTAATTTATCCCATTTGGGGGAATGTTGCGTTTTTTCACTTAAAAATCAAATTGGCCACTGCCAAGGGCCAAGAGAGCAATGGCTTGGTTGACAAACCTTAACATGTTTTGGGTCTAAACAGTAAGAAAGTAGCATGTTGGAAATGTTCAATTGTTCAAAAAAAACAGTTAGGAATTTTTACCATTAACAGTGTGTAGTACAGATATTTTCAAGTCCAAAAACTAACAGTATTTATTTTTTGTAATATAAAGGCAACAGAACGAAGCGTCGAATGGTTAAATGGCTAACGGATCAGTCTTCAAATGTGGGTTGTCTGTACTCATATGGATAGTTCCCACTTGACGTCGCCGTCACGTCTTCTGTAGCCTCGTCCGCCTTCCTTATTGTTAAAGGTTTTAGACACTGGTGTAACTTCTCCGATCATTGTCTGTTCGTTCCACTTATTTATTTTATTTTTTTATGAAATATACATACAGGGTTGGCGCACTTCCATTTTGGATCCCTTAATGCAAGATCTTGACGATTGCTATTCACGCTTTGTACCCCAAGTCACAAATATTGACGCCAATATTGACGCCAATATTCACAACTTTGCCCCAAGTCGTAAATATTGACGACAATATTGACGCCAAAATTCACGACATGGTCCCATGTCGCAAATATTTACGCCAATACTGGCGCCAATATTCACGACAGCGGCCCAGTGTCGCAAACATTTACGCCAATGTTGGCGACAATATTCATGACATGGCCCCATGTCGCAAATATTTACTCCAATATTGACGCCAATGTTCACGACATAGCCCATTGTCGCAAACCCACTCAGGCGTGAATTTGTTTTTCACAGCAACTTGGGGTGTTCGTTACTCTCACAGTCTGGCACCTAGGCACTCTGATCTCCGACTGTTAACGCGTAGCGCTCTCGAGTATAGTCGTCAGCTGCACCTGGACCCAATTACATGGCTCTGCTTACCGCCGGATTCTGCGATTGCGGTTAACATTCGGAACCTTTATATTTGAATAGAATTTATTTGATTTTTTTTTTTAAACTACATAGAAATAAGTAAAATCTGACTTTATTAGTTTGCGTTGGTGTGACGACCTGCGTTTTTTATTTTCAAACATCTAGAAAAAACGCAGGCGTCAACGTTGTCCTTACCTATCCTGGATTAGTGCAGTTATTGTATTAATGGAGATCAGTGGTGAGCGCCGCGTTGCCTTAAATACCCACAACACTGTAAAATGCACTGTGACATTGACTTCAAAAATGGCGCAACGAAGATTATTCTGTTGATGAGGTCAGGTGATTTGGGTTAATAGCTGGTAGCAATAGACGCCATCTTTGATGACAATATATCTACTATGGCCTTAAGCTGCGTCAAGCTCTGTAAAGTTCAACATAGCTTGAGGTGCTTATTAACCAATCATTGGAGGAGTTTATGGAACGCACGCGTGCCGCGCGCATCACTTACGCGTCAAACA
Source organism: Marthasterias glacialis (assembly GCA_911728455.2). Taxonomy (NCBI): domain Eukaryota; kingdom Metazoa; phylum Echinodermata; class Asteroidea; order Forcipulatida; family Asteriidae; genus Marthasterias; species Marthasterias glacialis. The sequence continues at coordinate 9,463,272 of OU452235.1, forward strand.
CACTAGACCTTATGCATTGACGTCATCCAGCTGCCATCTTAGAGGTAAAACGCTGATGAAACAATGGAAACGCACCGATTTGTACGCGCGGCGCCGGGATTGGCCATTGAACAGCCTCCTTTTGACCTCTAGGCAAGGGCGCCCTACTTAACTGACGTCATTTGCATAAGGTATATTGTGCACTCAAAAAAATGTGCAGTCATTGTCTTGGCTGGATTTCCCATTGTTGACGTTATGTGCAACATTCTAACAAATAGTCAGCCTTGTGATTGGATTTTTACCAGAACGAGATTCTCTATACCCATAGCAACCGGTGTATAAATTCCTAATAGACCGATTGCGCGACAATGTTGACTTGACCCCCCCCCCCCCCCCCCATTGGGTATAACGCCGTACAGCTGATGGCAAAATACGTGTAAAGAGATAGGCCGTGACATAGAGTGAACTCGAAAACAGTCGATTTTACTTTTGTTAAGTGATAAATTAGTTAATTAGCCCCTTTATTTAAAGTATTATGTTGTGGCATTAATTTAAAACACATCTCTGTTTCATAATTTAACAGAATTCTACTAAGAAGAGGTTTTTCTAGCCATGCACTACCGGCGTCGGACGACTATTATGTAGCCACCCGTCTGTTTGTTTGAAATGTAGGCCTAAATCACTGTAAAAAAAAAAAAAAAAAAAAAAAAAAAAAAAAACTAACAAACAAAGGATAAACAACGTTGGAAAAGTGAGCATTAAAATATAGCCTTGCAGAATTTCAAATAGGCAAAGGAATCACACAGTTTTGGAAAACAATGTCTTTGGAGGATTTCAGCTTCAAAACTTTGAAATTTGTGTGTTGGTGATCGCAGTCGTCTGGCCTAAAGTTCCGTCGTGCGCTGTACACATCGTGCACATTTATACAGTACTTTTACAATTTTCAAGACTTGCTGGAACTGTCCTTACTGGCTTTATTCAGCCACTTGAAGGTCTTTGGTACAAATTCTGGAAAATCTTTCACAGATTTCGAGCAAGAAAAGCCTCGATCGAATAAACTAAATGCATTAATCATCGTGTATCGTACCGCCCTTTCCTATGGAGGATGTCGTGTGTGTTTAAATTAAGGTGGTTACGTGACGCGGGTTGCGCAATCGGTCTATTAACGGTAGTTAGACGTCTAGGCACAATATGTGCATGGGTGTTTTGATATTTTTTTCGCTTACTTATTTTATTTTCTTTCAATACGTTTCGTTTTATTTTATTTCGTTCCATTTCATTTCAGTTCATATCATTTTATGTCATTTTACTTCATATCATTTTTATGTCATTTCACTTCATATCAATTTTATGTCATTTCAGTTCATTTCAATTCACTTCATTTGTTTTCATTTCATTTAAATAATGACAGTAATAAACAGTTCTAGTAAGCGCATAATACAATGAAGTCTCTACGCGCTTCTGTAATTAAAAAGATGAGTTAAAAGTTGACCTTTGAATTGTTCTAGCGTGGTGCAGTTTTTTTGGTGGTTGCGGGAAGTGAGTTCCATAGTTTTGGAGCTGCATATTGGAAGGCACATTGACCATATGATTTTGTGTGGACTCAATAAGGATTGAGAAGACCCTGAGAACTGGAACGAAGTTTTCGTTATTTTTGTTTTTTTTTATTTTTTTATTTAACTTCATTTTTAATTTTCTTCATATGATTTTTTTTCGTTAAATTTTATTTCATTTCATTTCATTTTATGTCATTTCATATCATTATTAATTTCAGTTAATTTTTTCATTTCATTTTACTTCAAATCTTTTCATTTTTTTTCATTTCAATTCATTTTTTAATATTTTCTCATGTCATTTAAATTCATTTCACTTCATTTCATTTCATTCCATTGTTATATTTATTATTTTTTAAATATTATTATTTCTTTTCTTTTTTTCATGAACCGTAATTTATTACCAATATAATCTCAATGGTCAACATTAGCTGAGCACGTTGATTATACTTTTTCATTTACTTTATAAGTAGATTGTCTCCCCTAAAATTCATCAAGTCTGTCTTTCGATAGTGCTGTTGATTGGCGCAATACCGCCACATGAGGGCGCAAATCAACACACTTCAAAAACTGCAAATCACTTCAACGTTGGCCCCAGATGAAATTAATTGGAAAACGGCAGAGACTTGAAACTGATCATACAAAAATTAAAATCATACCAGTCAAGTAGTGTTTCTGACAATTAGCAATAAAGCTGTGGAAATTTAAGCTGCCTTTGTGGCACCCTGCGTAGTAAAGCTTCAATTTTAATGAAAAGTTTTACGTCATTTCCTGTCACTTTGGTGTCACAGTATTATTTATTGTACACACTTCATAATTATACAAGTTGTCAAATACAAGTCCTCAACCAATGTTTTTTGTTCTTGAAAAAATGATACTCCAAAGTGGACCTCTTACAGCTTCAAATGCCCCTAGGCATCTTATTCCATTGACTTTTTTGTATTAGTAAGTGGTCTAGACAAAATAAATGATTACAGTGTGTGGTGACTTATACAACTGAATTAATCAACAGGGTGAATATCTGTTTCAATGTCATAATAGGCCTATGTGATTTGCACACTTAGATCTCAAAAGGCTTGCTTTCTTTGACCGAAAGTATTTGTTGTGACTTAACTTTCACGATATCAGTTAATATTGCAGCTCACTCCAAACGAACTTGCAAAGCAGAACCATTGTTGAATAATGTATAGATACATGTAACATCCTATTTCATTTTTTTTTCTTTTACTGATTTCTGAAAATGACACAAGAACATGCAGTTGCATTTTCCTTATTGATTTAAGGCGATATTTTATGATAATTAAGGACAAACAATAGACCAATAACTAAAACACAAATGTAGCAAAAAGATGTTGCAAGCTTATGTTTTCGCCTGTTAATTTACTAGTATTTCAAACCCAGTACCATGCCTTTAAACCGGAGAGGAACTGCGTGAAAAGAAAAGGGCCGCCAAACTCTTCCCGACAAGGTTTAATTATATCCTGTAAACACTTTCTATGACCACAAACCTATCGAGAATGACGCATATAAATCCAATAATAATAACAGTGTGCAGACTTCGAAGTTCTCATACAAAGCGATGGCAATACCACTGCGTTATTATGATTGGCTGTTAGTGTGAGACATGCCCACATCATCGCCTGAGAGGTGGGACTTACAATCATCATGTGCGCATGTCTGTGCCTACGTGTAGAATTGGCTGGCTTTCAAATCAATTAGTGTTAAAAGGGACACAGATCCTGTTTGTCTTTCCTTTTGATGAAGAGAGGTTTCGATTGTCGCGGAAACTGTTAAGATCTGTTTACACCAGAGAAGATTTTAGATAGGAGTTTTATTACAGAGCCCTGGGGAAAAACAAAAAAACAATCTGATAAAACAATGAATTTCCGTAAATGATGTTATCTATCAAGGAATTACGGAAACAGAAACATAGAAACTTCTGGGTTCACGGATGTCCAAACCTGGCGCCCTTTATACATTCTAAACCTATATTTTTCTCAGCTAATGTTTCTCCCGAAATTAATGTTTTACACTCTTTTTATTTTTTCATCTCTGTCTTAAAACAATAATGTAGTTCTGTGTTTTTCAGGAAAATTTATTTTATAGTTTTGGGCGGAAGCGCAGCTAGTGGGCAAGGGGGCATGTGCTCCGGTCGCGGCCAAATCGACCGACTTCATGCTCAAGTAGCCTTCCCCTCAACCAGAGGCCTCCACCACACTCAAACGCTTGCACTCCCATGAGATCGGCAGAAAAGAACTGTATGGTTTTTAGCAACAAACAAAAACATAATTCGTAGCCTGTCAGTAAAAGTCTTTAGAAAATGCATAAACGCATGATTCACTATATCCACTGATATTCTTAACAGTATCTTGTGTAGATTATAATATAACTAAAAAATAAGGTAGGTAAATCGTTGTTACGGTAGTGCTGTGTTATTTTTATTTAATTTTGCATGATTTTCGAAACAGTGTTTTTTTCATTCTTTTTAATCCCCAAAAAGGGTTTTTCATGTTAATTTTAAAGCCTACATTTTTATGGTTTTATAAAATTTTAAGCCCGTGATTGTTAAAAACGTGATAAAGTTAGTAATGATTTTTGTAAAACATGGTTAAAGTAGTAGAACTGCCGTCATGCTTTTTCCTGACAGTTAAAGCGCTATTGCACAGCTGTGAATCTAATTAAAAATGTTTACGGGTTGGGGCAAAGCTGGAAGGTCAGCGTCCCGCCTGATGGCCTCAGAAGATTCTTAACTTCTAGTTGATATCTATTAAGAGTTTTCAGAACAAGGAACTAGTGGTTTGAACTACCAACTGTAGGAAATATCAACGTTATTTTGTACCGGGTACTACTTGCAATGTTCTGACGTCTCGCATAGAATTCCTTTAGGGCATGATTTGGCGTCCATAACCAGAAATGTTAAAAGTTTCAAATAGTTTAAGCCAGACAAATCAAAACATCCACCATGCGAACAAGTAGGTGTCGGATCTTACAAGGGAAAGGACCAAAGCTGTGAGATTTGGATTGAATAGTTTCCTGGGGAAAACTTTTCAGTCGTCAGACTTATAGTTTCCATTATGAGGGATTTAAGAGGTTTCGGACACACATAATGCCTACAGCTCCAACTGCCAAAATAACTTGGATTTGGTGGTTTGAATTATGTTCTGTCGTGATCATTTATAAACACAATATGGGTCGCGACGTGAATTGCATTATCATTATATTTGCACCCGGTAGATGCGCCCACAGTTTTTATTTGCAACATTTATTATACTAATGTGAGTAACGTGTCTGTTTGTTACGCAAAAACTCCATAGAGTTATATATATAAGAACTTGAGGGAGCACTCGCGATGCCACGCACGGAACTCCACTGACTCACCTTGGGCGAAAATCCCTATGGGTCAGTTGCATACAAATGTCCACTTAGAAAATGGCTGCTGTGTGAACAGATGAGTAAGCAGTGCAAATGAATGGTCCGCGCCATTTTCTCAATGGACAAAAATGCTCCCTGTCGGGCCGTGTCGCATGGTTTGTATGCCCTCTAGTTCTTATATATAACTCTATGAAAAACTCCGAGGTGCAAGCATAGATGTAGCTGGAAATTGTCGTGGGTCGTTCTTTTGGACCCACATTCAGGCTAAAGGCACCGAAACCATTCAATAGTGATTTTTGGGGATAATAAATTCCTTGACAGAGGACTTGTCAGACAAAAGAATGCGTGTGTGTTCGCATGGGTAGGCACACACACCGTTATGGGGATACAATGGAACAATAGTCCCCACAACGTTTTTCTTTGTCAAACCCTGTCCCTACATGGTAAATCAATAGAAAAGGGAATAATAGAACAACGATAGGGAGTGCCCACAACCAGATGTTAAAAAGAATACATGTACGTAGATAACAGTGTACTCATACATAAAATGGTGATTGTAGTGTCCGTCGCCGCTTGCGCCGTCAACGGCGCATTGTCGCGTAGTGCCATCGCATTGTTGCGTCGTGCCGTCGCATAGTTGTGTCGTGCCGTCGCATTGTCGCGTCGTACCGTCGCATTGTCGCATTGTCGCCTGTGTGTTGTTGGTCTTTGTAGCCGCTTACGCCGTGGACGGCGCATAGTCGCGTCGTGCCGTCGCGATGTCGCGTCGTGCCGTCGCATTGTCGCCCGGAAGCAGTTTTACTGTATTATTCAGCGTCGTCTGGTCACCAGTTCTACCGACCTGAAAATAAAGCACCAGTACACCTATCATTAGAAAGGTAGCACACTTCATTGTGTACTTGTTATGCAATAATTCTATATTATTGCTTAACAAGTAGGCCTACACAATGAAAGAAAAGGTGTGGTACCTAGAGCTGGTGACCAGACAACGCTGAATAATACAGTAAAACTGCTTCCGGGTGACAATGCGACAATGCGACTCTAAGACGCGACAATGCGACGGCACGACGCGACTATGCGCCGTATTGGAACCGACAAATCAGAACCATGTTTCACCAACAATTGCAATCCTCATTCTCGCGAGCGAGTTGAGCTAAAGCAAGCAACTTCCACAGATTTGATATCCCATCAATCTTGTTTATTTTTCAACAATGTATTCTAAACGGAACCAAGACAAAATAATTAATCACCAGATGCAAATAGGCACTGCTACTGTTACATCATCTGCAAATGCTCGTAATCTTGGGATCATGTTTGATAGCACCATGTGCATGGAATCCCATGTGAAGAAAATTTGTCAAGCTGCTTTTTACCATATTAGAAATATTAATGGCATTCGTAAAATCCTCAATAAAAAGTCTGCCTCTATCCTTATACATGTTTTTATTACATCCAGGCTTGATAATGGAAATTCATTGCTCTGTGGTATTAACAAAAATCTCATCAAAAGACTGCAAAATGTCCAGAACGCTGCTGCTCGTGTATTATCCAAAACACGTAAACACGATCACATTACACCAGTCTTGAAACAGCTTCACTGGCTTCCAGTCTGTCAAAGAATAAAATTCAAGATCATTTTGCTTGCCTGGAAAGCTATGAATGATAGAGCTCCTCCCTATCTCAAAGAAATTCTCTCACCATATACGCCAACTCGCAATCTTCGCTCCACAAACCAACTTCTTTTAACTGTCCCTAAAACAACCACTTCCAACGGCGATCGTGCCTTTTCTGTAGCTGCACCCACTCTCTGGAACTCTCTTCCATTAAATATCCGATCTACAGAGTCTCTGGACATTTTCAAAACATTGCTTAAAAGTCACCTGTTCAATATTTTTTACAATTGACTTTCTGTGTATTATTTTTAACCACTTTTTGCATATGCGTTTATGTCAATCTGTTTTTTCTTTTCTTTCTTAGCTACATACTTTGTAATCTTTTTTGTTACTCTCTACATTATTTGTTTGTACTTTTTGTTTTCAAGCGCCTCGGAATATGTTAAGTCATAGATAGATGGCGCTTTACAAGTTTTAATTATTATTATTATTATTTCTCACACAACAGTAAAGTCCCCCAACACCCTACCATGTTTCCCCTTATTTTCCACTTATATCACTGTCAGACCCGCAGGAAGCGGTACGACTGGTACAGCCATACATGCACTTTCCAGTATTGTGTGGGTGTTGTTTTCTGAGCAGTTGCATCTCTAAACTTGCTTGAGCCCACAAATTCCCTAAAATTAAAATTGAATGATATTTGTGGTCGTTATTAGAAGATGTTTGTGCCCAAAGCAACCGATCGTGTCCTTCAGAACATGTCAAGATTAGCTCCCCTACTCTGCAAGATGGAAATGTGAGTACATAACGAACTTTAAGAGACGCAAGATTGAACCAACCTAATGGAAATCTCATTTTACCCCCACATCGAGGGAAAAGTGGCCTGGAATCGCCTCACATTGTACCAAAAAGTATCGAGAATCAAATCAAAAATTTGTCGGGGCCCTTGAGCGGTCCCCCGACCCCACACTGTAAGGGATTATTGTGTGTTTTTTTTTTTGCTTTTCAACCTTTTGATTAACTCATTGTAATCCTCAGTACTGAAAAAAATTATCTGGATCTTAGCCCCCTCCAAAAAAATAAATAAATAAATAAATACAAATTAATCTTGATCCGTCTATGGTTGTAGATGTTTATTGCTATATGGTGGTTGGGAAATATGCATAAAAACAGTTATCCGCAATACCCTATTCAATTCCACCAAAATTTACTTATATGTTGAGCTATATCGATTGATATGATGATGCTTGATCTTTGGACCCAGCTGCCATGTAACACCAAGGAAGTGGTCTTGACCTGCCGGCCTTCAATACCTTACTCAGATATTTCATGTTACCTCATACTTATTAAATGTTTCCAGTCTGTTTTTCTTGTTAAACACATTTTTCGTCCGTCCTTCTTGTTGTGATGAGGCGCTGTGTTTCTTGCAGAGCAATATATTTTAATAGCACTATTAATGGTTGTGATTAAACCAAATGTGTAAAAGTTTTCCCGTCCGAATTGAATGCCTTTTCTGACATTTATGAACAACCTCAATGAACAGACTAAACCTTCATAGAATAGTTTTCAACGTTTGGTTGTTATTTATTTCTTTACCTAGCCATTTAGCCGATTAAATCGTTTGATTGATCATGTGATAAATGTGACTCTGTACCAAGCACAGATCCAATAACAGCTTGAGGCCATTTCCGCCCACAGTTTAAATTTGTAACATCGAGGAAGATGGAGCAGACCTCGAGTTCGCCCACGTTTGAGGTTCGAGGGCCAAATTTTCAGAACTTGAAATGTAGGTTTAAGTGTCCAAATTGGAGAACCTTGATAGAAAACTTGCTCCGGAGCGAATCCTCCCCTGTGTAATGGTTCCAATGGTTTTATTTTGAATATTACCCTCAAAAGTGACCAGCACTGTGAACCGAGGTCCCTGAAGATACCATGTTGAAAAGGTGATGAAGAAAGTTCCGTTTTAGACAAAGAGAAAGCCAAAATTAAGAAGTTACGCCATCAGGTAGGAACTTAAACCCAATCCAAATACAAGGCTCGGGTCTGGGATGCAAACCTGGTAATAATACCGGAGTCACGCACGAATCTACCAACAATCGAGTGCTTTTTTTTCTTTTTCCTTCCAAATATGAGACCCATTTATGTAGCACCTCATAAAGGTTTACAAGGAACTGCGTTCCATTCAGTAGCCACTTCAGTAGCGTGTCAAGACTGGGACTTGGCGGGTCAAGAAATACCAGAGCTTGAGTCTAGTATACTAAAAAGTCGTTCTTGATTCTCAGCCCCCTGAAATAAACTCTGGATCCGCCCATGCCATGGATCTTATCCTCATTGTTTAATTTTCACAGTTTGGTTGATGTTTATTTAACTGCCTCAACCTATCCCACCAGGGCCCAATGTTATGGCGTTGCTTACCACGAAATCTTCTCATTATACGATGCCCGTTAAAACGCCATGTTATGGCGTTGTACCAAGCACAGATCCAAAAAACATTGAGGCCATTTCCGCCCACAGTTTAGCTTGTTGCATCATGAAAGACACAGTAAACAATCAATCTGCTAATATCAGGTCCCTGGACCAAACTTTCACAAAATGAAATCTAGCTGAGTCTCACTGTCAAAATTGGAGAATCTTGACACAAGTACGTTTGGTTCACGATTCCAGACTTGGTATTCTGGAAAAGGTGATGTGCTTACGAGATCTACATAGTGAGTTGATTTTTTGGTGAAAAACATAAGAATTGTTACACCGTGGGCTTAACCCCAGAATAATTTTATCAGGGAAAACATTAAAAAAGGGTCATTTGGTAGGACTCCCTCTCCACATAACAGGCATGGTTTTTAAAAAAATCTTCTGGAAATGTGGCTTATAGCATTTGTTTGGTTTTAGCACTTGAAACTTATTTCGTGAATAACCCTGTCCCCAGGGTTATATTTTTCTTATTACTTTTTTGTAATCCTCAAAGTGTGTTATGAATGAATTGATATGTTCCTATTCTCCAAGTGTGTGGCCAAATGTGCCAATTGGCGGCCATCTTGGCGGCCATTTTGGATTTCTGACGAAAATCTCAAATCAACATAATTGAGCTTGAGTCTAGTATACTAAAAAGTCGTTCTTGATTCTCAGCCCCCTTAAATAAACTCTGGATCCGCCCATGCCATGGATCTTATCCTCATTGTTTAATTTTCACAGTTTGGTTGATGTTTATTTAACTGCCTCAACCTATCCCACCAGTGCCCAATGTTATGGCGTTGCTTACCACGAAATCTTCTCATTATACGATGCCCGTTAAAACGCATGAATCTATGGGCCATAAGTGCAGAATTCTGCCATGAAACTGTATCCTTAGTCAGATTGTTCAGATCGTTTGATTGATTTGTGGACAAATAGACCTATACATGATTGGTTGTCTGAAAGCTCACTGATGATGAATTTTATACCAGTACCAATCCATCAGAGACTTCATCTGAAATGTTGACAAAGAAAATATCAATTGAAGACCAATCGAAACATCAATCAAAATGGTTGTTTGAAGCTTTGTATGGTGTGGATAATAAGAAGTAACCAATTGTATTGAACATGTGAGTACAACCATATGTAAATCTCTCTTGGGAAGAGTGTTGTCTCAATAAAAAAACAACCTCCCCAAAACACTGATTTACTTTCTAGTTATTCAGACCTTCATGACAGCTTATAATAGGAACGTGTCTGCATTAGCTTACTGCTGCAAACAAACTGTGGGCGGAAGTCCCTATCTACCATTGTACATCTTATCCATCCAAGTATGAGAATGAGTCTGCTGACATACATGTACATGCTTTGGACACCTTTTAAATTGTGCATCCAGATTCCTTCTTGAAAACAGCTACGCCAGCAAAACGCTGCTGCATGTCTCGGCAATTTGACCACATTACTCATACACTCATAAATCTTCACTGACTTCCAAATTCGTCAAAAAATCCTGTGTTTGTTTGTTCAGCTCATGGGGGTTTGCACCACCCAAGCTATGGCCGCCGCACGCGTGCGTCGACGCACACTCACTGTGAATCATCCATGCTGATTAGTACTGTATGTATGAGCGGCTGACGCGCTATTGTCGCTATAACTGCGGTTGTGTAAACCACCATGGACGAGCTGCTCAGATTAGTGTTTATGGATCATCTTCTTTTTACCTTATCTTCCATCCTGTTCTGTAGATCTTCTAACAAACTGCTTCTTTCAAAACTAAAGACAAGTTCTTCGTCTTCCGACGTTTATTATCAATAAACACACTATTTGTTGCTACATGGATGACATTATCACCCCTTGCCTTGAGATTGACCAACATGTACCCTGGGAAATGTAGACTTCTGCCTACAGTTATGTTTGCAACATTTCCCAGCATTCTTGCTTACCCTTTCAACAAAGTTTTACTCTCACACAATCATATGAAACGAAACTGAATCTTGCCCAGATATTTCATATAAACTCATCTTACCCTCAAACTATAGACTCTGTCCGAAACTACCTTCTCACTGTTTTTTGATTGGTTTGAAAATATTAAAAAGAACTTTCGGTTCAGTCTTTGAAACCATTACAACGACGTAACCATCCACTATGAACAACTGCATAAATTAAAACGAACGTGGAATCTCCAACGATGACTTAAACCATTTCACCTAATAAATATAAGACTTCGGGATGTGCTCGAGCAGATTAATTTAGTGATTCGTTTAATCTCAATTTTGAGAAGTGCAATCTATAGGGATCTGCTCTATCTCGAGATTCAACAACGCAATGTATATAGGGATTTGCTCAATCTCGAGATTGAATAGCTCATTCTAGGGCTTGCTCGATCTTGAAATTGAGCAGTCCGATGTAGGGGTTTTGGGACCCGTGTTTTCATCCCTAATTTGATGGCTCATTAAATTAGAGCTCAACAAAGATGGTTCCATTGTGGTCCATTTTTTTTAATTAGGCTCTTAATAATTTTGTGTTACCCCCCCCCCCCCCATCCCACCCGCCACCGTATACCCCATGATCTGTCCTATGTGGTTAAGCAAACTGTATTAGTGTTTGTTCTTTGTGGGAGGGTACATAAAACATAATATTTAAAAAAAAAAATTGATCATTTCGCCACCACGAATTTGAAAAGGCTTTTAGTTAGGGTCCTCGTAGCTGAGGGACTTTCAAACCCCGATGCATGAGGTGGGTCAATATTGTAACGTCATGGTTGTATAAATAAAACCAAATTTGAAAAGGCATTCCCTTCTGGAATGAATGAACAACCTCAATAAACAGACTAATCTTCATATTTTGAGTTTCACTGCTTGGTTGTTATTTATTTCTCAGCCTGGCCCTTTAGCTGGTGAGATCTTTTGATTGATCATGTGATCAGAGTGACTCTGTGCCAAGCACAGATCCAAAAAACATTGAGGCCATTTCCGCCCACAGTTTAGCTTGTTGCATCATGAAAGACACAGTAAACAATCAATCTGCTAATATCAGGTCCCTGGACCAAACTTTCACAAAATGAAATCTAGCTGAGTCTCACTGTCAAAATTGGAGAATCTTGACACAAGTACGTTTGGTTCACGATTACAGACTTGGTATTCTGGAAAAGGTGATGTGCTTACGAGATCTACATAGTGAGTTGATTTTTTGGTGAAAAAAACATAAGAATTGTTACACTGTGGGCTTAACCCCAGAATAATTTTATCAGGGAAAATAAAGGGTCATTTGGTAGGACTCCCTCTCCACATAACAGGCATGGTTTTTAAAAAAATCTTCTGGAAATGTGGCTTATAGCATTTGTTTGGTTTTAGCACTTGAAACTTATTTCGTGAATAACCCTGTCCCCAGGGTTATATTTTTCTTATTACTTTTTTGTAATCCTCAAAGTGAGTTATGAATGAATTGATATGTTCCTATTCTCCAAGTGTGCGGCCAAATGTGCCAATTGGCGGCCATCTTGGCGGCCATTTTGGATTTCTGACGAAAATCTCAAATCAACATAATGTTTGTACTAAACTTCATACAAAGAGACAAATTAACATATTTTCAGCATAACTTTGGCATGGACAATGATTGGGATGGTTATATTAGTGGCTATCTTGGATTTCTGGTAAAAAAAACTACATCAACACCATTGAACATATATATCATTACAAAAACAAATGAACACATTTTCCAGCATAACTTTAGCATGAGGGCATGATTGTGAGGGTTATATTTGTAAATTGCCCGAAGGGGTCCATTTTGCGGCCATTTTGGCTGCCATCTTAAATTTCTAACAAAAATCTAAAACCATCCTAATGTTTATACTGTTCATCATACAGAGACAAACACATTTTCCAGCACAACTTTGGCATAAGAAAGTGACTGGGGGGTATCTTTCCTGATGAAAATAGGTTGGAAACCTTAGACTTAATAACATATTTTAAAAATGAGTGTAATATCCCTTAAAAATGACCATGTCTTCCTGCTTTACAAGTACCAGTAATACCAACATTGTAATGTAACCAAGCATGTAAATAATGCTTTTATTACTCGACTGTGTGAATGGGTGTCTAGTAATCATAATAACAAAGCTCATCATAATCTCATTCTTCATCATCTTCCTCATTCTCCAACTTTTCAGATGTCTGTTCAACCAGATTGATGGGGGGGGGGGGCATCGGCGGCACCAGACCTGTTAATCTGGGGGCAAGAGGGGGCAAACAAACATATTTAAATGTAATTTTTTACTGCTGAAAAACATTGACTTACCACATTGACAGTAGCTGACACCAGTTGAGGCAAGCTACTGACATGGATGAAATTGAGTTGATTTTTTACAACGCAAACAAAATTACAATGATGTGGATGCAACAGTTTGGGGTTAAACTCAATTTCGGCCATAGGGGAAAACTTTAGGCGGGAACTATGGGGGCAAATTGGGGGGACCGGGGGCATTTGCCACGTATCAAGAGTATTAAGACTTGTCTGTAAATCTCTTTTTGTTGAAGAGTGAGATTTTTTATTTTTATATTTAAAATGCAAGATGTTGCTCTTATACCAAACTTATGCATGCACATTTGAATTTATATATTGCTGTGAAAGTTGTGCTAATCCAATACATTCAAATCTTACCGGAATTAAGCTCGTGGATTCGTTTATTTTGTTGTTATTGTAATTATTATACATTTTTTATATTACTCGGGAAAGTACTAAGTATATTGCACAACACATATCAACAATAATATTCTTTTTTCCCAATACAAATGTAATATCTATTAAAATCGTTGTGGTTCCTGCTGCTAAATTAAAGGATTCGGACTGCCTCTATGTACCGGGCAGTCTCGTTGGTTTGGTGGAAGACATCTGCTCTAGAATGGCAAAGGTCGTGGGTTCAAATCCCAACAGAGTAATATGCAATATAAACATTAGTGTAAAAGAGACAACCGAACGCATGGTGCCAGGCGGTCAATATTGGTAAGCCTAATGTCTGCATGGTTGTAATAAAATCAAATTTTAAAAGGCTTTCGGTCCAGAGTTGCAAGTCTTTTGCAATTATATGTTAACAACCTCTATTCACACACGAATCCTCATTATTTTGATTTCATGGTTTTGTTGTTATTACTTTCTCTGCTAGGCCCATCAGGTAGATCGTTCCATACATTACGTGGTCGGTGTTCCTCTGTTGGTACATATCCAAAACAATCCAAGGCCATTTCCGCCCACGTACAGTTTAAACGTGTTGCATTGTGATAGATGAAGCAAACAATGAGTCCAGCTTAAGGACTCCGTCTTTCGTCTGAACTACTGGCAAGGTCAAGGAAATTGTTGCTTTTATACTTAGCTGGATATTCACAAGAACAGAATCCATGCTCAAACATAAACCGTGTCTCATTGTTTTCATCGTTTCAAACTAATGTTTTTTTTTAAACAAACCTCCATGATCATCCAATTTTTATACTAGGAGTCCCAACTTATGGGCTGCATGATACTATGCTGTGCTTTTCACAAAAGGTTTGTATTGTCGCGTATTTCTTGATCGCTACACAAAACTGCTTCATTCACGGTAAATGTTGTGAAACAGGCTGAGCAAGTCTTGATGTATTGTAACTTTTTGACACGTTTAAGTACCCGTTGAAGTGCCTAATTTCATTCAAGTTACCGAAGATTCAAAGAAATATCGAGAACTTGGTAGGCCTTGGTCTAACTTCATGGCTGTGCTAACCGTGGAATTCCGCATAATTAAGCGGTAAACAGTACCATGAAGTTAGGCCCTGGTATGTTCAGCTGTCGCCAGCAACTTCATTACATGTATGCATTGTCCCTTGGCGCACCCGGGTACATTTGTTATGTATTAAGAAACTAGAGGATGTTTAAACTAAATTACGAAATGGAACCATATTGTATTCATTCTCTTTTAATAACCCTCAATACAGACATTGGCTAAATGTAGATGCTCAGCTCATACAGTGCTTGTATAAACTGGAATATACAATGATTTAGAATTTAATCAACGTATGTGGAAACGGAAATGCATTTTGTATGTTTTTGTGCGATGTATAATTCTTTGAAAAAAAAATATGTATGATACGGTTTATAAAGGTAATGCAGTATTTAATATTAATATCGAAAAGATATAGGTTTTTTTATAATGACCTCTCAGGAAAAAGGGTATTTTTTCTATCGCTTAGACAAGTTTTTATTTTTATTTATTTATTTATTTATTTGTTTATTTATATTATTATTTTTGTATGTCTGCTAAGTTGAAGGAAATTAAATCTACAAATAATTCGTTGAACACGAATGCTCTTTGTTACTTCTTCCGTCATGATATAGACTTTATTTGTATTATTTAATGTATCATTGTAACCCTTCCCCAGGGTGATGGGGTATGTCCCTTTTGGAATAAAACAAGAAATCAAATCAAATTAATTATTGTGCTACCTACACGAAAGTTTTTTTTTTCTTTTTGCTTTTATTGAGTCGGTACGGACACTTCTCTGTTCTAGCTATAAGGTATGGGCCATCAATTAGCTTGTCCCAGATGAGATCCCAATTCACCTCTGATCAGAAGATGTAAGAATCAATTAAATGCTGTTTATTCTGTTGTAACACTTACATCATGCTGTTTTAACACTTACATCATATTTACATGTTTTTGGTTCTGCATCTATACCAGCTTTGACGTGATAGATCAACTGCGTGTTAAGCTGCTTCTAGAAGGTGGAAGACCTTTCATAGCCACGTCATTATTGTTTCAAAAAATCAAGAAACTTGTCAAACACTAAGTATTTGCCCAAATGTTTAATTCACCTTATTGGTCAATTTCCATAGCGCTCATATCGTCTTAGAAAGTGTGTTATGGCAACTGAAGAAATGTGCTTACGCACGGGCCTATAATGATTATGTAAGTAATGGAACAGTGCTTCTTTGTTCTTTCTTTTTTCAAAAATCTCATGGTGTTTTGTCCGAACGAGGACGACCTCGATTCGCTTTCGTGTAAAAACAAAATGGGAACGTCGCCAAAAAGAAACTATAAGTACAAACACAAGGAGAACAACGAGAAGTTCTCGATTTACAGGGTCGACAAACACGGGCTCAAAATCGCTTAATTGTGTTTACGTGTGCGTGTTGGGGGTATTTTTCCCCAATAACCCCCGCCAATTACTCCTTTGCAACAGGTAGATCAGGTTTGCTCAGTGGTTGCTTGCACTGACTTTCACCTTGTGGACCCCGGTTCCAATCCTGCTTCGATCTCCAGCCTTTCATCCCCATTTGGAATGAGTTCAATCCTTATCTGATTGCATTACTTTTCCCTCATGGGGGGAGAAATCCTCCCACATTTAATTGAATACTTCTTCATTATTATATTATACTATTATTAATATTTTTATAACAATTGCGATTTGGATGTTTAATAGAAAAAAAGAAAAATATATATAATATATAAAAGACCTCCATAAGTTTGGACGTCTACACTCTTGGCTGGGCAATCAGTATCAAGGAAGTACTATTAGTTATAATTTTAATGTATTTATTTATTTTTAATTTTTACACCATTTCAAGGAAGTATTCTTTCGCGGTGAAGACTAAACAAATTTGTTCCGTTAACTTTTGCCTTACATGTAGATCTCGTGATGACATTCAACTGTCCGTACATATCACACTGCCACGCTAATGATATCCAGGGTGAGCCTCAATAAAGCCCAAGTCTATCAGTGTAGAAAGGAGCTGACAGTAAACACCATCCAGTGATTACAGGAAATATCTGGACCCTCGCGAAATGATTTCTATTGACGTCACAATGCTTTAAAAAGAAATCCTTGTACATTGCAAGAATTACAAGAAACTAAAATTGCATTTATATAAACTAAAAGCTGTACTTGTAAGAACGTAAAGAATGGTTTTGGTATACTAATCGTCGTGTGCCCAGAAGTATAGGACGCAATAAAAGTGTGACCAGCAAAAGGTCGTAAGCAATTACTGTCCAAAATTGTGTTGAGAAAACTGAGTGTGTACGTTTGGTCGTTTTTCTGCTATTTGCAAGTCAATCAGGATTGTTAAATTCCGCCTAGGAATGGAAAAACGTGTCCCGGGTGTAATGCTAGCAACAAATGTGCAACAGTAATGCCCTCTATATTTCAAAAGAGCCATGTTATTGCTTGTGACTTTCTGCTGGGGCAAAAAGTTGTAACTTGTGTGCCCAGAAAAGGGTCTTACAGCCTTACGACATTCTTCCAGACACACCACGTAATCATTCTGAGAATTTTTTTGAAATAATCAGTGCAACTTCGTCGTCATGATGCCCGCCACCCCTTTACCCAATTCAATGCTATCTACATTTAACTCCACTGCCAACAAACTATTTGTCTCCTTGATATAATTAAAGCCTGGTATGTTTTCTTCTGTTGAAGTTGCGTAGTACAGAGATAAATCAAATACAGTAAACACCATTGAAAATACACAACAAACATTGGCACTCATAAATTGTACACATCTGTATTTGATAATCGTAGTGTTGTTGATAACGATATGAACGTTGAACTAAGCTTGAACCTTCATTATTTCGGAAACTATTCACAGTAGTGGTTGTTAATTGTTTCCGCATTACATTCCATTCCAACCATAGCCTTGGTCCAAGACTTTTCGATTCTGTAAGTACACGATCCACCCTTAACTAGAATTGCCGCCGGTAGAGGGCGCTACATCAACACGAACCGCATCACCCCCCACGAACCATGAGGGCTGGTCGTGGAATAATAGCGGTTCGTCAGAGCTGTGCGGTTCGTGAAAAATAGTATAGTACCCTCTATCGGCGGCAATTTGTGGATTCGTGACATTAGTGGATCATCAACAAAAGAATAACGTCTTGGACCAAGACTAACCACTGACAGGGGACTGTCTGTTTACAACATGAAACCTCCCGATCTTTAAAGGATAATATTTTTTCATCAGTTTTAAGCTGAAACACCGAGTTAACAGTTGGCTGACAGGAAGTGGTAAGTGTACACTTAAGTATTCCATTTTTAATTAAGGGTAGAATCGTTACATGAATTGCACAATGATGCACGTACCCCTAAAGCTGAAACATGGATGGTCGATTTACCAAAAAGCTTAAAGGGTCTGTATAAGTTTGGTAATGACTCTGAAAATTTATGGTACTTGGTAAGAAGTACAGCAGCTTTGGATAGTACAAAGCATTTTGAGAAAAGTTTCACTTCGAAGTACTTCAGTTATGGACAAATACATCACTTTTTATCCCCCCAAAATTTGAATCTGAGAAGCGTTATGGCCGTAACGCTTCTCAGAATGTGTATTCCAATGACGGATACTTCTTCTGCGTGAACACAACCGCCCCAGATTTTTGGTGATATCTCAAAAACGCTGCCACTTTTTGAACTGAAATTTACACAGGTTAGTTTTATGGCATATATCTACAATTATATAGCATTAAGGCAAATGTACGGTTCCAAAAACCAAAGGTATACTTGGCCTTTAAATAGTCCAAATATTTCGCGTTAACCGACTGTTAAAGTTTTCGATTGGGTTTGTCTCCCGTTATTGAGTAATAGCGCCCTCAGTCTGTGTAAAGCTGTGTGAACCTTATTATTTCAGGCAAAGGGGTAGACTGATTCCCGGTCCGTACATCGTTTTCGTTCTGACTGAATATAGGGACCGGTAGCGGGTAATGAAAATTAGCATATACCTGGCAGATTTCTGCCAGGTATATGCTAATTAGAATTAGCATATACCTGGCAGATTTCTGCCAGGTATATGCTAATTAGAATTAGCATCTACGAAACCCAAAATTCAATGCGGCCTTACACAAAACGTGATGGACACAGAATCTCCCACCTTAAAGTTAGCTTGAATTTTAATGTTGAAGGTTGGTTCACTATATGTCCGGGTGTCAACAAAATGCACACGTCACGAGCACAGCCAACGTCATCTCTAAAACTAGAAAATTATTACTGCGCCCGAGCAATCGATGGCCTATCAAAAGCGCCATATCAGTAGTAGCTCCGGTCCCTATATACAGACAGAAGAGAACGATGTACGGACCGGAAACCAGCCTACGCAGAGGGGATGTAAAAGGGTGCATTCTTTAACGTTATAGCGCCCTCGTCAGTTAAAGGGACACACCGGCTTACTGTTTACCTAATTTAGTGATGTGGAATAATAGACAATAATATTTAAATGGTTGTTCTTGAAAAAAATCATCAAAATATCACGTAATTAACGAAAAATGTGAAAAAACACGGTCAAATGTCAGCTTATACGCTTTTCCAGCCGTTGCAACTGTCAAATTTACGTGACAATGTTGCGCAATGTTGTAAGTAGACTGGTGCTCTGTTTATGTATGAATTATTACAATGACGAGGCATGATGATCCAGACTTCATATCCATCCAGCACAAATTCACGTGAAAATAAAAAACAGACATAAACGGACAGTGTATTCTGTGTACGACGAACTGGACGAACTTACTTGCAATGAGAACGTTTCTTCATTATATCGCAAGTAGGCCCTATGTTGTAAAAAATTACTTGGACGAATGTCAGTTGGGTCCAGGACTGATCTGTGTTGTCAGGTCGTGTTCAAATGTAGAAAGGGAGACAATAAGCTTGGCATAATGTGGACATCACAGACATGATGGACCATAAATATTGTCAAAATGTGAGTCTTCATGAATTACGCAGGCATATTCACAATACAGTTCTATGACACAAACCTGTCCATCAAAATTAAGGTAAAGACCACATCCTTCATGCTCATCGTGACCAGCCTGCTGCAGTCTAAAAATTAATGGTAGTGTCCCTAATCTTGGACCGTCTTTTCACATTGGCTTGGCCAGTAACAGTCATGTGCCAAGCGAGCCTCCCGCTTTCGCTGCAAACGGATTGCCAATCCTGGCAGCTTTAGCGAAGGCATTCTCCCGTTTTTCGGGCGATGACTTCACCTGCCGGCCGCGGCCACCGCCACCGGTTTTTTGTTGTGGCGATTGGGGGGAGTGGACATTATGCAGCTGAAGTAGATAGATCAGCTGTATGGGATAAACATTTCCTGTCGTCGTGCCGCGTGTGCGTAGCGCAGGCAACACGTTACAATAGTTAGGGGATAATAGCGAGGGGTACAGACTAAAACCCTCGTAAAAAAAAACTTGATTGTTGGTCTGGCTCCCTACCCCTCCGACAAGCTCCCACGCTTACAGTTAGACCGACCGGTGTCGCATGCAATTATGTCCTCTATGCGATACTATCCGGCGGACATTATTGCATATGCAATACCGTCCGCCGGACGATTTTGCATATGCAATTGTGTCCGCCCGGACGCTGCTGCATAATGCAATTGTGTCCGCCCAGACACATTTGCATATGCAATCGTGTCCGCCACCGTGCAAAACGGTCCTCGAAGCCTATGTTCAAATATTCGGCGAAAACAAGCCCCAGGCACGGCGGGCCCGTGGAAATTTTGCTTGTCCATGACACCCTCGGGTTATGTTTATAAATATGTCAAAAGATTTGAAACAGAAGAAAAACTAAAGCGCTGAAACCGTTGCAGTAAGCTGCAATCATAATACATGAATATTCATGCCGCACATGTGCATACGTACATTCAGTGCATGCACGCTCGCTGACGCACAATGTACATGTACGTCGGACGGTTTTGCATAGCCCCGGACACGATTGCATATGCAAAAGTGTCCGGAGCGGACAGTATTGCATGGCGGACACAATTGCATCTGACACCGGCAACCTGGGGAGTTCATGCCCCGGGGTTTGTCTCTCTGGCCCCACGAGACACGGCACCGGCTGTACGGGATAAGCCCCAAGGTTTACGTTCCGCTAGCTCCCACGCTGGTGCGCTTCGGTTGCACGGACTCTCTGAATGCGAATATTACGTTCGATTTTTCATCATTATTTACAAATTGTATCAATAATCTGAATACATAAGTCTTTTTCGTCAAATACTCATGAATAATTGTAAAAAAAAAAAAAAAAAGGATTTAAATTTGGTTCAGTAATTTACTTTTATACGGCTGGAAGTAAAACTAACTCCGAAGATCACGTGATTTATCCGAACCACTTTTTTGGTTCGGATAAATCGTTTTTTGAAACATGCTCGAAAACGGCAACATTTGATGGTTTCTTTTAGGAACCATTCTTCTCCATTCCTGAAAGACCTTTGAAGTCATATGTTAACCTATTTTGTAGCCCAAATAGCCCAACGAAGCCGGTGTGCACCTTTAACAATGAATTCCAACTCAATAATGAACACTTCGTAACTATTTCTAAATGCTGAAATTCATAAATATTAAATCATTATTTAATGCACAGTTCCAATAGAAAAGAACAAGATATACATTGCATGTCAAACAGCCAGTTGCTGTATATTTTGCATGTACGTAGGAACCGGGGCCGGGGCCAATGGCCCCTGAAAATATGGTGGGGGCCGGGCCCCCTAAAAAAACGAAAAATAGTTTATTAAATCTTAATATAAGTACAAAAATTTACTTTTCATTTTCTTTAAACTGTCCTTAAGCATGGATATTTGATAAAAAATACATGGGCCTTTTAGCCTTGAAAGGTGCTGAATTTTTTAAATGTTGCTCAAAAAGTGTTCCAGTGAGGCTATTGATGCACTGAACAGCATCAAGCATTAAACAATTTTCCGGGCCCTTAATTAAGCGGGCCTGGACCCCACGCCGTACAGGCTTCCCACTTTGCACTCCCACGCTTGCGCTCGCATGCCTTGGACTCCCCATACGGAGAATCACTTCATATCGTGCCTGTTTTGGGGTGACCTGATGAGTCTAATTCCCGCACATACAAAGACAAAGACCATCATTAAGATGAAAATGATCAACATTAAAGGCTTTAAAATGTCTTCTTTTGTACTTTGTTGGTTTTGATGTTGTTTAATAAAAATTGTTGTTTAATACACTATTACAAATTGTAAAAATGATTTTTAATACTAAAAATCGAGGTGGACGTAAAATTGGAAGGTTTTTTTCCCCTAATTATTCTATACTCTGTGACGTTGCTCTCTTGGAAATGCTATACTCTGTGGAGTTGCTCTCTTGGAAATTTGCTCACTGTAAACAAACTCATTCTCAAATTGAAAGCATTCCTTTTGCCTCCCAAGAGTCAACTTTTCAATCTAATTATGAAGCAAGCGCTTTATAATGGGATTTCACTGGAGCAGTTTAATTAGGTTTTGGGTGTCACCGCCTATTAGTACTGGTGTATTGTGAGATTCTGTCTCCCCGCGAAGATTCTGTGATTCCCAACCCCGCCCCCTCCCCCTCATACGGTGAAATTGTGCAGAAATTTCGTCCGATAGCGTCCTCTTTTGATTTAACCTCCTTTAGTCCATTTTAATTTACCGTATTGGGAACACACACAGCGGGGGAACAAATCCACTACCCTATACATGTTCAAATGCGTACATTGGGGGTGGGGGGTCAGTGGCCGTTTGGAAGTAGTACTCTTGCGTAATTTCCAAAATCTTTTAAAATATTCTGTAGAGGAGTCAAATTACTTCGGGACTTTATTTTAAAAAAACGTTCGTACATTGTACATGTAAGAACACTGTAAAACAATACAGTAATCTTACTGTATTTATCCTCAGTAATTTACTGTAAACCGATTGCACAGTAATTTACTGTTTGATTTACTGTTTTATTTACATTATCTTTAATGTAATTAAAATTCACAGTAAAATACTGTTTGAAAGCCAGTACTACCGTGGTTTACTGTATTTGAACTAAAGTATGGTTAAATGTAGCAAACGCATGTAAGAGTAAATTGATGTATTATTATTACGGTAAGTTATTGTTTTGTATAGTCAGCGGTGAATAGGCCGATTGCGCGACCAATGTTAACATGTCATCACGTGACCTATTGTGGGTACTACATCATCTGAGCATATGGCAAACTACGTGCAAATACATGCCGTGACCGATAGAGTCACACCAAAAGTCGGCTTTTGGTAATAATAATACAGTTACTAAACCATTAAAAGTTGTATGTTGTGACATTGATATCATTCACATTACTGTTTCATGAACTACAAGTATTCTACTTTGAAAGAGGTTTGTTTGAGTAATGCACTACCTGCGTCGTACGACTATGTAGCCAGACGCCTGTTTTTTTGTTTGTAGTGTAGGCCTAAATCACTGTATAAAAAGGGTAAAGAACGTTGGAAAAGTGAGCATTTATACCTAGCCTTGCGAAATTTCAAATAGGCAAAGGAATCACACAGTTTTGGAAAGCAATTTCTTTGGACGATTCAGCTTCAAAACTTTGAAATTTTTGTGTTAAAAAGTGTGTGATCGCGGTCATCTGGCCTAAACGTTCCGTCGTGCACTAGTACACATCGCGCACATTTTTTACGTTATTTGTACAATTTCCAAGACTTGCTGGAACTTTCCTTACTGGCTTTATTCAGCCACTCGAAGGTACAAACTCTGGAATATTTTTAACAGATTTCGAGACAGAAAAGCCTCAATCGAATAAAGAATTGCAACAATCATCATGTATACCACACTTCGTGTTTGTTTACATTGTAATACCCACAATAGGTCACGTGCCGCAGGTCGCGCAATCGGTCTAATACTGTTAGGGGTAAAAGTAATTTACTGGTTCATTTAAATAATACTGTAATTTACAAAAAAAATATGCAAACTTGTAGGCAGGTCATGGAAGTGATGCGTTATCCATGAAAATATCTTAACTAAATGACGAAATAAAACAATTCAATGCTATTTTTGTGTATTATGTGTATTTTATTAAGGATTTTGTTGATATTACCAAACGTGCAAACAAAACATTAAAATAGTGGCGGCAAGGTCTTACTCGGCCGATTAACCTGTCAGTGTCGCAGCCCGTGTGATATAAAGGCCCAAGCCAAAGGTTCTCGAGACCAGCTTTGCACTATGAGTCTGTTTGGCGCCTCCTCATATGTTTTCTAGTATTTGAGTATCAAAGCAGGAAACTTGACTAAACTAACCGGTCTTAAACAGCTCCAGCCGTGTCTTTATCAGCCGTTTAATACCAGGTAAACATGGTCATGTGACCACCCTTTTACCAATAGGTGTATGTTATTTAGCTTACCGGAGCCGATGTCATACTGTAACGGTAAATAACGGGGTTGTAGACTATGTGTATTGTATAGTTTCATATGTTTGCTTTAGTTTATAACGTATAAATTAATGATAATACGTGCCCCACCATAAGAATGAACTTATTAGTATTGTACGGTAATACGGGGTAAAATTTAACCGCAAATAACTGTTTTATAATTATCAGTAGTTTTCAAAATTTCACAGAATAAAACTGTTATTAACAGTAATACAACGTATACTGTAATTTTACGTTACTGGCGCCCTTGCTGCCAGTAATTGACTGTTAAATTTTCAGTAATTATGTTCCAGTGCCAAATCCAAGTAGCATAGCATTCCGTTGTCATGGTAAATAACAAAATCAATAATATGAAAGGGTAAACACAAGTTGTTTTGGTTGAAAGCAATCAATAAACGGACTTGAACGAGACGAGGCGTGTTCTTGATACTCCTCTTGTCAATTAAGCCTCTTTTAATTCGTCCTTAAAATATGGAACGCCAAAGAGGCATTTAATGTGATCACCCGTTTGTTGATGTACATTCACAATCGGTGTTGTAATTGTGCACGCGATCGGTGATAAGTATAAATAAATGCATAAATAATAACGAACAATAACTTATATCTTATGTATATTAAATAAAATTTGATTTGAAAACATTTTTAAAAAGACCCGCAGGAACCAAGGGCCGCATTCCTGGCATGGGTTACCTAATGAAAATAAATCACATGGCAACAATAAATACAATAGAATAAAGAATATGTAAATGAGTTTACAGAGAAATGGGCTTCTTGCTTATCCCATCCAATAGTAAAGGTAACATAGCGTTGATGACATATAAGTTGCTGAATCAACCCCGACTATAATGTTGTACACTGAAGGATACATCGATAAGCTGTGTAGCAATACTGACCATACATATACTCACTTCCTATTTCCTAAGCACAAAACTTACTCAGAAAATATCCCACATCAAATCCACACCCTAGCCACAGAGTTAAACATTCCACAACAGTGAGGCATCAATATTGTTCGCAACTCAGACTGTCGTCATAGGAACAAGGAAAGTTGAACACGGTTGTAAAATGAATCACCAATCGTTAAGTTCCATAACCGATCGCAAAAGATCATCACCGATCGCAAAAATCAATCAACGATCGCAAGAGTCCATCACCGATTGCCAAAGTCAACCAACAATAGCAAAAGCCCATCATCAATTACGAAAATGCTTCACCGATAAAGATATTCGTCACCGAACATGAATATGCATCACCAATAGAAAGAGTCATCATCGCTTGCAAAGTTAATCACCGGTACTAAACGTTCACCACCGATCATGAATATGCATCACTGATCTCAAAAGCTCACAACCTATCGGAATGTGCATCACCGATTGCACCAGTTCACCACCGATCGCAAATATACTTCACTGATTGCACAAGTTCACCACCGATCGCAAATATACTTCACCGATTGCACAAGTTCACCACTGGTCGTAAATAAGCGTCACCGATCGCAAAAGACCATCACCGATCGTGAATATACGTCACTGATCTCAAAAGTTCACCACCAATCGTGAATATGCAACACCAATCACAAAAGTTCACCACCAATCGTGAATATGCAACACCAATCGCAAAAGTTCACCACCAATCGTGAATATGCAACACCAATCACAAAATATCACCACCAATCGTGAATATGCAACACCAATCACAAAAGTTCACCACCAATCGTGAATATGCAACACCAATCACAAAAGTTCACCACCAATCGTGAATATGCAACACCAATCACAAACGTTCACCACCAATCGTGAATATGCAACACCAATCACAAAAGTTCACCACCAATCGTGAATATGCAACACCAATCACAAACGTTCACCACCAATAGTGAATATGCAACACCAATCGCAAAAGTTCACCACCAATCGTGAATATGCAACACCAATCACAAACGTTCACCACCAATAGTGAATATGCAACACCAATCGCAAAAGTTCACCACCAATCGTGAATATGCAACACCAATCGCAAAAGTTCACCACCAATCGTGAATATGCATCACCAATCACAAAAATTCACCACCGATTGGAATATGCATTACCGATCGCAAACGTTCACAACCGATCGTGAATACGCATCACCGATTGCACGCCCAATCATCGATCGCGTGCACAATTACACCACCGATTGTGAAAGTGCATCAACAAATTGATGATCACATTAAATGCTTATTTGGCGTTCCATATTAAAAAGGTTACTTTTAAATGTTACATTGCTAACTGAAAATACTACTCCGAGTTCAATTATATGTTTAGTTTTCATCAATTCGTCTAGAAGGCTACATCGGAGATGCCTCACTTTAGTTAAAAGATTAGTGAAGTCAAAAAGTAAAGCTGAAACTGGTGATGCTATACAAAAACTCGTTAATCGGTGTAAGAATAACTATTATTATATGAAAACAAGCATGTTTCTTGCTGGTGTTTTGTTGTTCCTCGTTGGTTTTTATACAACCCAGGCTGCTGTCTGCCCTACTGACTGGCAGCGATACGGCGAGTCATGCTATTTACTGATAACTCAAATGGTAAGCTGGTACCACGCAAATGCTACTTGCTTCGATCGGCATTCATCCTTGGCCGTTCCTAATTCTGAATTAGAACAAACTGCAATTTGGGAAATGATCCTGGATAAATTCAACGGAACGCCAACCTTTGCTCTTTGGATTGGCTGTAATACTTTACAGCATCATGGGAAATGGCAGCACTGTCCAGTAGGAGGTGATGGATCGAACGAGTACAAGAATTGGGGTGATGGGTATCCCAAATACATCGATGGTCCACAATGCGCAATAATCTCAGTCAGGTCAAATGGCGATTGGAGAAACAAAAAATGCTCCTTGCAAAAGTACGCTGTCTGTGAGCTCCCTGTTGACAAAAGCATCCGTTTATCATGCCTTCAGATCGGTCCTGATGGTCGCATCATGTCCTAATGCCTGACTGGTCACGTCATGGAGGAGCAAAGGGTTGGTGGAGTAAGACCCAAGAAATATAGTTAGTCAGCAGAACAACACTATTCTTAAAGAAGCTGAAGATAAAGACGTAAACGAACTGTTTATAACTGTATTGTTGCCAATGTGGATTTATACATTGTGAATCTGTTGCATAACTTTGTGTAGACAATGAACTGTGATTATGACAATACATTAATGAACGTCATAGGCCTACAACTGGTGACTGTTGCTGTCTTGATGTGGATAGGCGAGTGACATCTAATTTAAATTTAAACACGCATTACCGCGTCTTTAAAAATGTCTCTACATAGACATTAAAATACACCTTTCTAATCAGTCCCATCGTTCTTTTCACTTCTACACTTAAAGGGGCTGTGTCGTCATGGTTGAAGCAGGCCTGTGTCTGTGCATGGAAAGATGAACTCTCACCTAGATACTGCACACGCACGCGCTTCACAAAGGGTGCCGTCTTTGTCAAACTGCCATGTGCCCGCTGGCGGACACGCGTGCACAGTAACCGGGTTATTCCATTTTAATACTGCTAATACCACAACCACACAGCCCCTTTAAATGAAATGAGGTGTACACATGTTAATTTGCTTGTTTTATCAAACAAACAAAAACGTATAATTAAGTCATGGACAATTCTAAAGGATATGATCCCACGGAACACCCCGGTCCAAAAATTGTTCGTATTTTGAATACATCGAAACATGAACGAGGTGGTTTGGGACGGCAAAATTTCGTTTCGACTGGACGCTTGTAACTTCGTGCTTTACACAAGCCTGAGCCTATTCAGGATCTTTCGTGTCGTGATCAGGTTTCAGATTGTGTATCTTGGGGGAAAACCTGCGTTTGTGAAGTCCAATTATTGTTTGAAAAAAATTGGCGATGTTACTATTTGTTGCTAAATAATTATAGATTTATATTTAAGAACGGTAGGTAAAAACACTAATTAAAAAAAAAAACAACAACAACGACGGATCTCTTTAATTATTAAAACAAATTTACCAGAAGTAAACAATATTGTTGAAATTAATAGATGCAATATTTGCATCGTGGATAAGGAAACATTTGCTGTGCTTTTGCCCATACACCGATGTGTGTTTAGCACACTGTATACTCAGTACTTTCCCGAGTCCTGTGAAGAAGAAAAATTCTGACACAGGACGCAGTCTACAATGCTTTATGGATAAAACACTAATAACGTTTTCATCCCCGATGGAAATTCAACATCTATTAAAATCGTTGCGGTACCCACTGCTGAAATAAAGAATTCAAACTGTCTCTAGCTACCGGGCAAGCTCGGTGGTCTAGTGGTAAGACATCTGCTCTATGGAAGGGCAAATGATTATATAGTGCTTATCACACATCGGTGTATGGGTCAAACATAAGTAGTAACTATTGAAGATAATATTTTTGGTGAAATTAAATAATGGGTAAAATCTTACCTTTATTACTACTGTCCCAAATGACTCACGAGCAGGCGTATGGTTGTAATAAAAATATAGGAGTAATAAAAATTTAACACTGGAAACAGAACAAAAACTTTGTATAACTCTAACTCATTAAGACTTGCACTCTAAAAAATAATTGCTCAACATTGGGTAAGATCTTTACCATTTCGGTATTAAAAAGGGAACATGGTCGTCAACATGAGTAAAATAACTGCACAACATTCAATGTGTAAAAAAGTACCCAATATTGGGTAATTTTTAACACAAACATCTGCATGATTTTTAGCACAGTACAGTTGGGTAAGAAGCTACCCATGTGACGACCATGTTCCATTTTTACTCCAAAATTGGGTAAACCTTACCCAACCCTCATTTTACCCAGGTGTTGTGTTATATTCTTACCCAATGATTGGGTTATATCATTTTACCCAGCACTGTTGTGTAGTTAAATTACCCCCACTTGTGTTGCTTTTAAACCAGTTTTGTGCACAAATTAACTTGCAGTTTTATGCCTGAATTGTCATTTTGTGAGAAATGAGTAAAGACGAAAACTAACAATTAAGTGAAACACTTTTAATCAACTATAACATGAAACGTGATAAGTAGAAAAATATAGTTTATAACAAAATTAATAATTGTGATTACAGCTGTGATAAAACTATTACTGTACTTGCACCAACATTTGCCTCGACTCAGAAAACTAAAGGGGAAGGGAGTTCAGCAAAAGAAAAACTATAACGTTAACCATCATAACATTGCTTTTTATTTAATTGATACACTGTTTATCGGAGTGAACTGGCCTTGTACAATCTCTGATCAATCTATGATTAACGATAAGTAGTGACAACGCAATAATCACCTTGCTTGAAACTATATATGCGTTTACAATTCCGGGCGGGAGCCAGATACACTTGATCCAAAGATGAATGAATATGGTGTCGAATTGTACAACATGACTAATAACAAAAGTCTTGAGAACAGACAATGTAAGAATCTCTTCTTGTGAGAAGTGATGGCTCTGAAAAGAGCCGAGTGGTTTTGTCAGACCTTTTGTTGGTGGTTTAAAGTGTCAGTGATGAAACCTATGTTGAAAAGTCAATGCAGCTTTCCTTGATAAGACATTTCCCTCTTCACCAGACAGTTGTTCCTCAAGCAGAATGCTAACATGAAGCCAAATTTTCTCTTGCAACTATGTTCATGAACGCCCCACATCAGCATAAGACTTACGTCCAGCCCCGTCCATATTGTACTGTGATTTGCCTGTGACTTGCTAATAAATGTACGAGTGGATGCCACACATTGCATTATAGGAAAAATGTTTCCACGTGGGCCAATTTACCTCCTCGTTGGTACTTCTTACCACTTGTTGTGCAAATGTTACACTGCTTAATGGTAAAACAACTGTTGTTTTACCCACTTCTTCAGTAAACAGTTTTGATTCGAACCTCTGTGTTGTGCTAACTGATTTCTTACCCACTTTTGAGTACCGTATGACCTTTTCATTGTGTAATATGTTTTACACAAGTGAGAGGTGATACAAAAATTGTGGTTTCACCCAATATTGAGCAAATGTTATACAACATTTTTACTCAACTGTTTTACCCAGCAAATATTTACACTTCTTTTTTAGAGTAGGGTTCATTTTGGGATTGAAGTATTTACTGGTCCATGCATGTGTTTCCAGCAAAAAACAAGAATAATCTCATGCAAATAAATAAAACTAGAGACAAAATTACAAATGGATAAAATATGGGAACCATAGAAATAAAAAGGGATGCGCTCATATCGAGAGAGGCGATTCAATTCGAAAACTAACTGAAAAGTACTTTGTGCAAACTAGAAAAAGAACACAATTGAGGACATAGGTTAATCATTGCACATCGTGATTGCTGCACTGGAATTAAGTAATTACACGACCACACAATTCACAGATTAAATAGTAGAGAAATGGGATTGGTTCTAGAAAACGAGAGAATGGGAATTGGGAATTACTAGAGAACATAATGGGCTTGGGTATTACTGGTGAACATAATGGTCTTGGGAATTACTAGAGAACATAATGGGCTTGGGAATTGAGAACATACTAGGTTTGGGAATTACTAGAGAACATAATGGGCTTGGGAATTACTGGAGAACATAATGGGCTTGGGAATTACTGGAGAACATACTATGTTTGGGAATTACTAGAGAACATAATGAGCTTGGGAATTACTAGTGAACATAATGGTGTTGGGAATTACTAAAGAACATAATGGGCTTGGGAATTACTGGAGAACATAATGGGCTTGGGTATTACTGGTAAACATAATGGTCTTGGGAATTACTAGAGAACATAATGGGCTTGGGAATTACTGGAGAACATAATGGTGTTGGGAATTACTGAGAACATACTATGTTTGGGAATTACTAGAGAACATAATGAGCTTGGGAATTACTAGTGAACATAATGGTGTTGGGAATTACTAAAGAACATAATGGGCTTGGGAATTACTGGAAAACATACTAGGTTTGGGAATTACTAGAGAACATAATGGGCTTGGGAATTACTGGAGAACAAAATGGGCTTGGGAATTACTGGAGAACATACTATGTTTGGGAATTACTAGAGAACATACTATGTTTGGGACTAGAGAACATAATGGGCTTTGGAATTACTAGAGAACACAGTGGGCTTGGGAATTACTAGAGAACATACTAGGCTTGGGAATTACCAGAGACATGTATTGGAAATTACTAGAGACCTAGAGAATGGAGATTGGAAATTACTAGAGAACAAAATGGGATTGGGAGTTACTTTTTCTATAGGTTGTAGAGAATGGGGAATGGGAAGTTTTCGATTTTTAAATTTATGTTATCGACAAATGTGGTGAAAATGCATCATTTAGACGTAATATGAACACCGTTGTGCCCTTGTTACCTCCTGATTTGTATTTTGCAGCCTTTTCAACACTCAAATAGGTAATTATGCAAACTCGTGTGAATTGCGAGACATAGAATGCACCAAGGAAAACGTTCATTGTGGCAGTCCGTCCTTAAATACAACATCATTGGGCAGGATAGCTCCATGATTTAACATATACAAAATTAAACGTATTAGGAACGCATCCTCATTATATCCGCACTAATTGTTTTAGTCTACCCATTCCTGTTCTACTGTAACAAACATTTTTTAGGTGCACTGTGTGTCATGTAATTAGTAGACAAAGTCATTTTGCATACATATATTTGAGTGTTGGACACTAAAACATATATTAAACAACAGACGTAGCACATCTCTTCATTTTCCCATTTTCCCTAGTCGGTTTAGATTCCCGAGTTTATGCTGACCTACGGGCATTTCAAGACATTACAAAATTTCTAGGTAATTACATATCGAGTAGGCCTATATACCGAAATATATATTTTAAGAAAAAGGCATAAGATCATCTCAAGATAACTCGAAATTATTGTGGGGATACCTTGACATGAATTTAACAAATACCCGGAAATTCCATTTTTATCTCAAAGTCTGAACGATATTATAAAGGTAAATACCGGATTGATATTGTTTTTAATTAGTATCAGTCTGAAAGCTAGCTGATTATGAATTTCATACCAGTGCCAATATTCCATAGAAATATTTCTGTCTGAAGTGTCGTGAAATAGAATTTGAAGACCCCATTCTAATTTTGGTTGTAACAATCGAAATTAAGGGAATGTGCTTACATGTTAAAAAGTGTAAACGGTTTTAACTTCTTTCTCTTGACTAAGACGACGCATTGAGCCAAAATTTCACAGATCTTTGTATATAATTATTGAATCACTCAAAGTAAGAACATTACACTATCATCAGCTTTACCAATTCTATATTTTACTGTTAAAATTTCTGGTACATCTTAAAGTTTTGTTTAATGAAAAACACGCTAAAGTTGGTTATATACATGCTGCGTGTTGGTCAAGTGCAATTTAGATACTTATAACAATTGTACAAATAGGATAGTTGATTCAAATATTAATCCGTACAAAGAAAACATTGTGTACAAAAATATGTTTACAAATCTTTCAAGTGCCAAATAATAACATTACGATAGCCTACTTTAAGTTTAAACACATCACTTCTTCTAATGCATTAAAATGATATCTTTATAAAACATTTTAATTGAAACACTGCTTTATGTTTGCCACTAAAACAAAAGCAAGAAATAAAGTAATCTCATCAATATACTGCCCAGTGAACGGTTTTGTTCAAATTGTGTAACTTTACTACCAAGATACTTTAAAAGCAGGTTGATGCAAATGTAGACTGTGTAACTCTTGTGTGTATATACTCTAACATTGTTGGGGGTCTTGGGTTCCTAGTGAAGGGAACGTACTTTAAAGGAAAGAAAATCAACGCTCTTTACCTCCAAAGACGCACGTGAGTTGCCAAATGTACTGCAGTGTAGGTTTCGTTAAGAAAACAAATTTTACAAAACAAACTAGGGTAATTTTACCGGTTGTCATTACCTTTTATCAAAAGTGACCAATTTGAATGAGATTAATATAAAGGTAGTGACGCAGTCTTAAAATACCGTTAATAACTGGCAAAGGGGCTTAAGGACCTCAATATCGGCACAGTCCCTGCCATATTGAGACCTCCATTCTGTTATTCCCCTTTTAAATCAATTGATTGATCAACTTAATTAATTGAGCTAAGATTGATCTTGAGATGTGCATCAATCTTAATTGCACAGCAAAGTGTAACATCACAGGACAAATCACTATGGTAATATTGACAAATCATCTTAAGATGAATCTTATTGCTTAGTGAAATCGAACCCAGACAGTTTAAGCAATCACATTGGTTGAAAGGCTGTCACATGATCATTATTTCACCCAATTAGCGCAATATATGTGTATATCCCCCATACACCTATTGTCAGAAATATCTCTAAGACCCATTTCGAAAACTCGGCTTGGGTTTGGGCCCCGACTTGGGCTCCATCAGTTAGTTTGAACAGTCGCGCCGAGCCTAAGCCCAATCCTTTGTTTTGAAAT
Source organism: Marthasterias glacialis (assembly GCA_911728455.2). Lineage (NCBI taxonomy): Eukaryota > Metazoa > Echinodermata > Asteroidea > Forcipulatida > Asteriidae > Marthasterias > Marthasterias glacialis. The sequence goes on from OU452235.1 coordinate 9,496,875, forward strand.
GGGCCTAGATGCTGTTATATACTTGTTTGTACAGGCACGCTGATGGCGAAATGTATAGAGGTGATGTACGCGTACTTACGCAAAACCATTGCAAGCAAGGACCCTTGCGAAAGGGGCTTGTTCCAAACGGGAATTGGATCGATTATAGGTTTACAGTATTACCATATACATGAAAAGAATCTCTCTTTATGAGTTGGGATGGTTTTAAAAAGAACTGGCTGTGAACTAAATCGTCAGAATGGACGTGAACGCTGTAGCCTAACTCAATATTTTACGTTCTGATAACGTTTCTCGACCCCCTGCTCTTCAGCGACTGCTTCATAAGTGATGTTGCTGCTGTCAGGATGGGGTCGTGGATGGTCGTATTGTGGATTCCGGTCAAGGTGGTCGTAGGTGTGTTGAATTATGTCGTTATTCTGCTCTGGTATTGTGTCTATATCATTTCGGTTTCCATCTCCTCTTTGCTTCATCTCCATGTAAGGCTCAGTTTGGGGCTGTTTGGGCTTTTTCTGTCTTCGTCGCGCGAGGGCAAAGATAACGTTAGTTATGACCGAGATAATCAAGAGACCTACACTGACCAGGCAGGCTGATATCCACAGGATGGGGGAGGACTCAGTTAAAAGCAGACCTTCCGTCGTCCTGGTAGTACACTCTGTCTCACAAAGATAGCAGAATGCAAGATCAGTCGTTGGTTCCATTGGCGTGCTATCACTAAGCGTGGGTCCACTACTGTCTGGAGTCTGATGGCTGGTAGTCGGCTCACTGGAGTATTCTGTTGCATTATTTGGTGGGGTTGCCGTGGATGACACACTGATGGGACCAATAGTACATGATCTTGACATGCCTAAGAAGGCTGCTAAATCAGATTTTATTTCAAATTCAAAGTATTTTCCATCATCACCTGCGGTAATAACCCGCTCTAATGACTGTGTTTGTTCACTCATGGAAGCTTGATGAGTCCACTGGTAACTAGTAGTGCCAATTGGTGTAGCTCGTGTAATTGATACTGATGGGTTACCTCTTTCAGTAATGAAGTTCATAGTTAGCGTCTGTCCTTCTTGAACATTAAAAGGTCCTTGGGGTAAGCACGTAGGTTCAGATGGGAAGTACAGCACAGATATATACTTGCTTGTCGAAATCAAGCTCGATCCCATAAGATCCGTAGCTCGGCAGATGTACTCCGCTGCATCATATTTAGTAATATTAACGATGTTTAGGAGTTCACTCTTTGTTGTCGGGTTGCTGATTAGTCTTTCGATTGGAAATCTTGGGTCGAGGCTTGTTCCATTTCTTGCCAATGTCACATCACTATTCATAACAATTCTCATCCATTCAATGATGAATGGTTGTGTGTGACCCACGTTACATTGTAGTAAAGCTGTCTCTCCTTCAGTTGGGTCATCCAACGAAGTAATGAGACTGATACTAGCCTGAGCATTAATGACTGTAGTTAGATCCAGTGAGCACCATATACAAAGCAACAGATACATCATCACACACACTCGAGCCATGACAACCTTACGATACACACACGTCTGACTGAGTTATGGTTCCATGTAACAGTGTAACAAGTGACAAGGATACCGGGAGGAAATGATGCCAAAAGATAAAATACCTATGCAAAGCTGGGCGTCCTCAGATGTCAACCGGAAACGGAAATGACTTTTAGAAATCCAAGCTCGTTGTATTTAGCCAGCAATTCTTCTCAAAGGAAATTTAATTTTATTGCAAATATTTCTTGTTCACTATTTTTTTTCAGGGTAAGCTATCCAGCAAGCAGCCCCGCCCCGCCCCACCTCCTTCTCCAACCACATCCCATCATTGTCCCATCAGAGAAAATCTGCGTTAAAATGATAAGTTGATACATTCCCTAGTACAAATATCAGTTGTAATGAAATAAAAAGTACATCAGCTTGGTTTTCATTTAGCCGAGAAGTGACTCAGACAGCCTAGTCTGCTGGCCGAAACATCAATTTTGGACTACGGAAAAACACATGCCACTGGGAAAGGTTCGAAAAAACATTAAAAACACAATAGTTTTTATGTAAGCTAGGAATAGCTGAGACTCAAAAGTGGCCATCGGTCACCTACACATACGCAAACATGCACAAACTCAAAATTCTAACGTAAAGAAACATACCACAATCTTCAAGGGGTGTTATTTGGAATTTAGCAACACCCCCCCCCCCCCCGCACAGCCCTGCCACCCATCCTCGCCCAGAATACCATGTAGACTTCTCAGAAGTCGACATTCCCTAAAACATCAAGGTCATTTTACTGTGAGGTGACTGTAGTGAAATGGAATGTCAAGATAACACGTTACGTCATATTTCCCCATGCAGTTGGTTTGTTAAAGATAACTTACAGACAATTCTTTTGCAGCGTCACAACCGCACTAGTTTTACCAGCCTTGGTTAGCAAAAGTACGGACCGCCTCCATTGCAAAAAAAATATGACAGTTTATTATTTGACCAGTCATGCTGTCAAAATAATACATGTATTGATGCCAAATAATTTACTGTCCAAAACAGAAAGTAAACTTACTTCATAAAAAAAGGAATTTTTGCCAGCCAGATTATACGTTTTATCACGTATCATGATAACGCTCTCCACACCCTTCTAAATAAACCGTTCTAAATCAGCATCGCTTATCAGAGTGGGTGCCCCGTCGTGATACTATGAAGTTGAGCGAGGAGGCTCGCTTTTATATAATAAGCGACGGTGGCTAGGCAAATCCGTTGCATTTTAGTGTACTTCACTGTGAACCCTTGGGCATATTGTACAGTACACCAGTTATACATCTTTACACTTACAAACATTAAAAAGGACATTTCTGCTTGATGTGTGTATCAGGTTGCAAGGGAGCAAGCGAAAAACGGGGAAAATCAGAAGTTATTGTACAAAAATGTAATAGGAACTTGAAAAAGTCCCCTGCCATTGCGAACAAAATTGTAACAACATATTTTCATATTAATACCTGATGGAGGAAGCTGAAACTTCGTTCACGGTCCGGAATTCCTTGCCTGTTGGGTTTAAAATGGTTAATTTTTTCCATGGGTGACATTATTTTAGAAAAATATTTGAATGTCCGGTCTAATTCACGTTGCAGCCGTGCTCATTTACCATAATGAGCAAATTGAACATGCGTGCTGTTTTGCAATTGCGCAATTTTCGAATTTGCGCTTCAAATTTTGGCTTACTATTGAGTTGGCTATTATTTTATCTTGTGCATTTTATGCTGCTTTAGTCTTTCGTTGGCTTATCGGTGGTTTTGACCATTGTTCGTTACTTTATTATTAGCTCGTCTAGTGGGCTTGCTATATACATCTGTCACAATGCCATTGGGGGATTTAGTTACAGTCACATCCAGAAAATACACTCAAGTATAAACAGAGAAATCAGCAGTGAACTTTATGGTGGGGTGGAATAAGTTGACATGATCAATAATTTTTTCCTAGCTATCTTGACTACCACAGATGGAAAAAATATCATCGACAAATCTCCACCAGACGAGTGGGCGGTTGGGAGCAGAGGACAATAGTTTGTCTTCGAAGTCAGACATAAACAAGTTAGCATATGAGGGCGCCATTTTAGTACCCATGCATGGCGGTACCTTGTGTCTGTAAGAAATGCCTTTCTGTGAAAGAAAAATTATTCTTAGTAAAGATGAGCTGGTTTGTTTATTGGCTGTGAGTGCAGAACCACATGCATTAATTCCTTCTCTGAGGGGTATGTTAGTATACAGTGATGAGTCACTAGAAAAGCAGAGTCGGGTACTTGGTGTTTGATGCCCTCTAGTTTACGGAGAAGTCCGTGGTATCCTTTATGAAGGAGGGAATATGGGTATAGGGGGTTTAGATAGCTATCAACAAGTTCAGAGATACGCTCTACTGGGCTACCATTGCCAGATACAATGGGTTGGCCCGGGTTGTTAGGCTTGTATCTATCTGTAAAAGATAGACGCGTGCTGTACGGGGATCCTGTGGGAGAAGATAGTAAAGTGTATCTTTGTCGATACCGTTAGCATTGTGAATGCTTAGGAGGGTGTCACTGATCTGTTTGGAGAATGAATAAGTGAGGTCAGTATCACATTCAACATAATGATAAGTGTTACTGAGCTGTCTGAGGCCCTCAGCTATAAATAGTCGTCTGCGTTCATGACTACAACTGCAGACCCCTTGTCAGCACGTTTAATCACTATGTTGGGTGAATGGCGAAGTTGTGTTAAGGCATTGCGTTCATCTTGGGGGAGGTTATTAGATACCCTGGTGTTGGGAACCTTAAGCACCTCAGAGTTAATTGAGTTGTGTCTAGAGCTACATCTCGGTTCGTTGGGGTACCCAATTGCTCTTTTCTTTGAAGCGGTTGCGGGCAGGTTGAGTGACCCTCAGATGACTCATCATCTGTTGAGGGGTCTACATGAAAATATTCACATAGACGTAGCCTGCGATTGAATTGGGCCATGTCTTGTTGGAGAGACAGTTGGTTTGGTTCTCTGAGTGTGGGGCAAAACTTAAGGCCCCTTGAGAGCAGTTTTACCTGTGGATCAGTTAAGACAGTGTCAGACAGGTTAACTACTGTTGTTAGTTGGAGGGTCAGTCAACCCCTGTTTGTGGAAACGCCTTTGAATGTATTTCTTGTGGTTAACTTGGACATTACGGCGTTTCTTATTATGGTTGTCCATTAGGTTGGACCTTGAGTGGTTGATAGTAGAATGTCTTGGAAACGTTCATACTCTACATTGGAACATATTTTGGACACCCGAGGGGGCAGATGGCACCCGAGGCCAAGCCGAAGGTGCCACCGGCCCCCGAGGGTGTCCAAAACAGCATGAACCACATATCACAGCAGACAACAATTGTTTTGTTATACCATAGTATTAGATTGCAGGATTGTTAAAAAGGCCCTTACCTACATAGTTTGCAGACGACAATATTCAATTCAACAAAAGTGCGTCGGTTACAAATTTTTTATCAACAAAAATGTATCACTGGTCCCTATATCGCGAGCATCGTATCGAAAGTACAGTAGCGTGCATAGTACCAGTGGTTGCATACTAACCTCTTTCTCAGGTAGTACTGCTAATGTGGTTGTACAGATCATTGGGGACGATGAAATAATGTTCTGAGAACGATCTAGGTAATGGACGCGAGCGACATGACCTACCTTTCTCGGGTATGCATATCAATGGGGACGATGAAATGAATTTTCTGAGGACGATCTAGGTAATGGACCCCAACAACATCACTTTTTTGAGAAGACATGAAATTTTGTATTATGTCACGTGATTGGATCTCGACCAATAAATATTCACATTCTAATACAATAACAAGAATCTTTGAGTTGAGATTCGGTCTGAGTAATCTCGAGTAACTGGTCATCAATGTCATCAATGCATTGTTGGCATTGTTCTTCCAGCGAAATGAGTAAATGGAAAGAACAACGTGTCAGTTAGTGTCTTATTCCATTTCTTCTGGAAGGCAGGGTTGGTCCCCAAAGAAAGGGGCACATTTGATTTGGAGGCATTTCGGGAGGATACGGGATTGATGATAAAACGGTAACTGTCAAGATGTGACAAGTAACGCAAATTCTTTTCTTTCAGTTTGCGTAACTTACGGAAAAGACATTTAGCATCAACAGGAAATGCCATTAAGAGCAATGAAACGTAAACAACAGAACAAGTTGGGTAAATAAAACGGATTTGAAACAAGTCTATGAAGATAATGGGTAATAAAAATCTGTAGGAAAGAAAGGTAAAAACCTGAAAAATAGAACGGTTAATTTATAAACCTGTGGAAAAACGGGTTATAAAGACCGGTAGGAAAGAAAGGTAAGAACCTGAAAAATAGAACGGTTAATTTATGAACCTGTGAAAAAACGAGTTATACAGACTGGTATAGGAAAGAAAGGTAAAAACCCGGTTAATTTTATAAACGTGTGAAAAAACGGGTTATTAAGACCGGAAAGAAAGATATAAACTTGTAAAATAGAACGGTTAATTTTATAAACCTGTGGAAAAATGGGTTATAAAGACCTGTAGGAAAGAAAGAAGAAAACCTGAAAATTAGAACGGTTAATTTACAACTCTGTGGAAAACGGGTTATAAAGACCTGAAGGGTAGAAAGGTAAAAACCTGAAAAAATTCAACAGTCAATTTACAAACCTGTGGAAAACGGGTTATAAAGACCGGTAGGAAAGAAAGGTAAAAACCTGAAAATTAGAGCGGTTAATTTACAAATCTGTGGAAAACGGGTTATAAAGACCTGTGGGAAAGAAAGGTAAAAACCTGAAAATTAGAACAGGTTATTTGCAAACCTGTGGAAAGAACAGGGTTACAAAAACCTGTGGACAATTGGTGAAAACCTGAAAAATAGAACTACATTTAGTTATTAGCAAACCTGTGGGAAAGTGGGTAAAAGCATGAGAGTATGGAGTAAAAGGAATTTAAAAAGGGGTAATGTACTGTTCTGAAAAGAACAGGTTGGGTGGAGGTTACAAAATAATGGATGCAATCAAAACAAAACAAAAATAACGAGGACAAGCAACTCAAAGGGATCACCACGAAGGGATACCACAACATAAAATCAGTTTCTTACTACGACTGGGGTGTAGGGTCTTTTTTCCTATCTATAAATGTTATAGTAAAAACATAATAACAATCAACAATTTATACAATAAGCCTAGTTGTTTGTAAAATGCAACATTATCATTGCGCACGTTTGTCCTGTGCGACGGTGGTGCCAGTTACATTTGTACATCTTCATCAACAATAAATGTCATTCAAAATAAGATTCACTGAATGATGTTTGAAGCCTTTTTATAGTTTTGACCTTCTAGAACAAATTCCCATAATTGACACACGTTTCTGACGTCTTGGGTATTTGCTTTGAAATGCCACCATCATGGCGAAGATTTGTTTAAGAAAAGTGGAGGAGGATTTTGAAATTGACATAAATTACTATGTGAGATTAATTTATTACATAGATTCATAACAAACATTTGGGAGTCTTATCATCCTTATTTGCAGCTAAGAAGCTTGGTTGGGAAGGACACGGCTACAACGGGCACCTTTGGCAGCCAGCCACATCGACGTATCATTACCATGGACCGCTGCCAGAGATCTAAAGTGGCTGGACGCCGAGGAAACCGCATGGGCCAGGAGAAAAACCCTCGTGGCGCAGGTCTGAGAGAACCAACACACAGTTCTACTTGCTTAACATCTATTTATTATGGCCCTGGAGATGCGAGACGCGAGATTGAGGAGATGCGATAACAGAGATGCAAGATTCAAAACCTAACGCGAGATGCGAGATGCGAGATGGCAGATATTGAACACCATTATAACATGTACATGCACATGGTCTTGTGTGCACAAACCCTTGTGAATTATTTCTTGCTTCTTGTTTCGTTATTAGTATTATTTTTTTAATAAGTGGAAACTTTTCTTTGCGTTGTCGGTGGTTAAAAAGAATTTCATAAGTCGTTGCCTAATTCCTTCCCCTCAAATGGAAAAAGAAAAACTCTATTGCATGCCACTCGACTGAATTTTTTGCGAGACAGTGTGTCAACTTTTTTAACAAAGAAAATTATTTAAAAGAAGATTGATTTATCCGCACAAATTGGGTTTGAAGCAACGTAATTTGTTTTGTTCGGTTTTTTTTTTATTTTTTTTTTATTTTCAGATTCCACAACTGTAGCCATAGAGTAAGGACCAGATCCTTGAAACGCTGACTGGACTGGAGTATTAATATAACTGGTTGTTAATGTTACGGTCACTTAACAGTCGGCTTGCCTGTTTATTTATCCTGCCACGTATCCATGACAACATCACGACAAACATGCTGTTTAAAACACCTTTCCTACAATTATTTAAAACGTCCTTGGGGAAGGGGCTCAGTTCTTCTAAACACAATAATGAAAAAAGTGTGATGGGAAACAACATTATTAAAATTAGAAAAATGTTGCTGAACATCCACAACATCTCCAATTAGGGTTTGATGTTTGCATGTTTACATCCCGTTTGTAGTTAATTCAGTAACACACACCCGCAGTCGATTTCACGAAACTCATCTTAACTAAACTGCTGAGGTAAGGGTCTTTTTATCACCATTGTGATTTGTATTAATTGTGGTTTTTAAGACTTTAGCCCCTGAAATCGGACGCTCACAAGTTTCATTGTGTTAGAGCAATGAGATTTGTTCGGACAGTAAAATAATAATAAAAAAATAAAAATCTACACAAAAACGAAGGTGGTTTCGGCGGGTGGCCGAAAAAAAATTGTTCTCTTGTCTCTGTCTTCGATTGATTGCAGAATATAAAAACATGAACATTTTTACAGCTCAGCAATTTATTTCATCAATAAGACAAACGAAATAAAGTGATCGCGATGTTTCCTTGTTCCCCCCTTAAGAATTGGTCATTATCAGTGGCGTAACCAGACTTGGTAACCCCAACCATTGGGGGCAAGCGGGGCAAAGACCTTCTTTTTTTTCTGTGACAATGTATCCACAATCCATTTGTGCGTTTTTTATTTTATTTTTTATTTCGATCTCACTTTTGAGTGCAAAGGGTTCTGAGCCACCCCCCCCCCCCCCCCTCTCTCTCTCTCTCTCTAGTTACGCCACTGGTTGGGCAATTATTTTGTTCATGGCTCTGGTTTGAATGTGATGATCCAATGGGCAAACCCTCCCCCTGGTCCAAAAAGGGGAATCATATTTAAAAGGGATGGTATTAAGCAAAGTTAGCACCACGCAGCAAGTACATGGTTACAGCACAGATGAAACTAGTATCGGATGAAGACGACTTTATAGCATTGAATATATTAAATATTTCGAGAACTACATGGAAACAGCATTTCACTTTATATAGTGAGACATTGGATGTGTTCGATTAGCTTTCCCGTTCGACCCATGTCTGACCCCAGTGCGTTCGAATAGCTTTAACGTCATTGCCGTTGTTCACCGGACCAGCCCTCAGTAACCTGCTTGTGGAACAGGTTACTGGTGAGGGGGGGGCTCCTCGGTGCATGACGTCACGACAAAAAAAACTTTTTCAATGGTCGCCATGTTTTTTATTCAGCGGGACGAAGAAGTTTGACACACATTTCACCCTAAAACAGCGACTTTGTGAGCATTTTGTAATGTTTGTATTCGTAGACGTGTACTTTTGTATTAAGCTGGTCCTGCAAAATAATTTAACGATGCAATTTCACCATGAGAATAATTATTTTACGATCTTTCCGTGAATTACGAAGAGTTTCGGACGCAATGCTAACATCAAAAGTAGTTCCGTTCCGGTCAACTGTCCCAAGATGCATTGGTATGAATGCTAGGGGAAGTTGGCATTCGGCTCTTGTTAGGGGCTCACCCGAATGAGCAAAAATCAGGTCGACCCAGGCATGCTAATCGAACGCATCTTTGATATGTGGATTTATTTTTCTGCAGGACTCATACATAATAAAAAATATTTCCCGCGTTTCGTAGATAAAGAGGGAAATAGTTGTCTTTTCTTATTCGGGTATTCATGCATTGTAAAGCACTGGGTACTAAGCAGGAGTGTTACATAATTGGAGAATGTGAAAATGGAGGTTTAAAAGCCAAGGTAATTGAGGGTTAAAGCAGTTGTAGCGAGAGCATCACACTGGCACGACGTATACACCAACAATTTTCTTTTTATGTAAATAAGTTAATCATGCGCATACAACTGAATAAAACGAAAGAGTTCAAATTTAGGGGGTGTAGTCCGACACTTACACGGAGAGGGGTAATGACAGCTATCGGGCACAGGTTTTCAGAGCAAATTCTTTGTTTTTTTTCCTGGGCGTCTTGTTTCCTTGATGAGTATTTTATTTTAGCGTCATTAAAATTGTGTAATGACAAATTTGAACTGAAAGGCAGATAGGCCTAGATGACATTGATGTACGGCGGATGAGTATGTAAGATCAAAAAACATGTTTCATAAACCTCCAGGGATTTTAATAAGATTTCTGAAGATGCTTCATTTTAGAAAGATTAAGGAAATCTAGCTGTTAAACTCAAAGTAATTTGGTTATACAAACTAAATTTATGTTGTGAAGAATTAGAAAAGAACCAGTAATAAAAGGTGGGAACGTGCCACTTTACGTGCTACGCTTACGCCAAAAGTAAAATTGTAGTTTTGACTTTGTGTTTTGTAAAATTAAGAAAGGGAAAGACCAGACCGATCCCTTAAGCCCCCGCCTACTAACGTATGGAGCAATCACAGCCTTGACAACGCCACTGAAAGTCCTACAAAAGTCTGACACTTTAAAATTCCATCAGAAAAGTAAGCAAATTGCCACCATTGTTCTGACACACAACACCACACACAACTGTTCTAACTTTTATTTTGTTTAGAGTTCGGCGTCTTTGGAACACCGTACAAAAAGGCCACAAAACTAAATTCATACCGTTCACGAAAACCATGTACGTAGTGTAGTCCGATACGTGTGTGTGGCTACAACCGAACCACCGCTGCGATCGTGGCAAGAAAGTCACACCATGTGCTGTTGCTAGGCAGTTACTAAAAAGTAGGCGGGGCTTAATGGATCGGTGTACTGTTTGGCAAAACAAAATACAAATGCAATAAATTTCATAGATCAATTAAAACTAATAGACATTATAACTAATATACATTTCTCCCATTGTTTATTTTTTTATAATGTACATTTCATCTTTTTACTTCCCTTTAAAACATTTTCTGTGGATTTGTTTGTTGTGTCTTTTTATGTGAATTTGTTGACATGTGCAATTAAGTTTTTAACTGCTAGTCATGTTTTTAATAAACCATTTTTAAATTGAGTCTTACCGTTTGAGACGATGAATACGCAAACTGTATTTATTTCAATGCAAGTATTATTTCAAAGAAAACTAACATCGGCATTCCTCTTGGTATCCGTGTGTAATGATATATATTTATACATTCGACTATAAACAGAGATTCAATTTTCGCTTTCATCTATTGTTTGTGTTTGCTTTCGGTTCTAGCATAATTGAATTTTATTGTTATCGCTACAAACTGAAGGTATACATGTAGCCTATGATGCAAATCAGTTTTAAGTTGAGTGCAATTACAATCATAATATATACAAGTTAACCTCATAAGTTGTTTCTTTCTTTTTTCTTTTCGTTAAGTCAATACATAAATATCTGCAACATTTTCTAAAACAATAAATTGCTGCTGTTTCATTTCATTTCTCAAAATTAGTTTCGATTGCCTTTTCTACAATCTATATTTATATCATTAGTTTCAACGGTAAATTGTGGCGTTAATTTTTTAAAGAACTAATTCATGTCAGTGATGGTTAAAGCTCTGCAAGGTTAATAGATAGTAGGAAGTACCAAAGACCAAAATAGGGTAATATTTCTGGGGCATAATGGGATGTACGGTTTTTTTTCTTAGGGGGCACTTCTGGCCAATTAAAAATGTAGTTTCCGTGTGCATTTTTTGTAAACAAGCCCCTTTCAGCGCTTTTGCTATGTCGTTTACTATTTTTTAAGATAAAGTGAAATGCAGGTAAAACAAATATTATACATCTACGTGTAAATACAAAAATTGATTTAAAAACATTGCAATTACTATACATAAAAGCTTATAAAATGTAAAATTTTATACTGGTAAACTCTAATCTCAAAAATCCAGATTTCAAATTGAAGGGTACGGACATCAATCCCCATGTGCGCCCCCCCCCCCCCCCGACACACACACACATGTTTGTGTATGGTGTAAACTGAGGACCTGTCTTTGTTCTCCCATTTTTAGCGACGTCCCAATTGGTTTTGTGCACGAAAACCAAGCGAGGACGTCCTCGCTTAGTCGTAACACCCGGATCCCTTTTGTTAAAGTCCTCGGTTTGAATGCCTGTACATGCTCACACACACACACCTTAGTTACCCCACTGGCGGGTACAAGCCGTTACTTTTGGGAGGAGTGTTGGCTCTACAGAGAGCAAACACTGAAGATGAACAGAGCGCACTACTCGAAACGTCGAGACCACACTCCTCCCAGAAGATATTCATACATGGTTGTACCCGTTACCAGTTTTAGTTACTTCATTATTTCAGATCAGATGAACTGTTTACAGAGATATCGTTCAAAGTATCTTTAAAATGGATTATCGATGTTTTTGTGTCAACTCGACGTTTTTACCAGAGCTCTGATCGACCTCAGATTGGAGCATGTTATTTGATTGAGTACAATTCATGTTCTTATAATTCCCTTTTAAATAGCCTGCCAACTCTTTTGTCATCTATCCAATATATGAAAAGTTATAACTAAAATCAAGAATAAAAATACAAGTATACATTTCTCGAGCCTGCCTAAAAGTTTGGCATCTCAGCATTGGACATCAAGTTCATGGTATGGCTCTCCCGATGTAAAGTAATGTGTTTCAATCTTAAAAGACGTCACAATACGAACTACTAGACAACTCGATCTTAAGATGAACCTTAGTATTTTGAGAAATCAAACCCCATTTGACTAATTTACAATAATGAGAATGAGATCAAAGAAACTCAATTTGGAAGGAACTGGTTCAGCAGCAACTTCAGGGCGGATACAATACTAAGACAGCGTTAGTTTATTTCTCTCTCTCTCTGTGCTTCTCTGTGTGGCATCCAAGGAATGAGTTGAGTCGTAGCGATTCGAAAGTTTTTGTTTAAACAAATATAAATTATTGGGTTGGCACTCGAGTTGACGAAGGCTAAAAGTGCAAATGAGCGGTACGCATAGCTCCCAAAGTAGGGCGTCGGAAGGGCATTTAGATTAAAAAGGAAGTAAGCGACTTGATCTGGAGACCAGCAGATGATGAAGGTAATAACGACAATGAAGACCACCCGGATGACACGACGACGGCATCGTAGCAAGGAGAAGGCCGGGGAAGATGTCGACTCGTTCATCTTAAGTAGACTCTTAGCTTGTCCTTGCAACTCCCTGATGGCACAGTAATGGGTCACAATCATCACGGTAACTGGGACCGTGAACTCCATCAGGAAAATACACACCCCGTGGAACACCCGGAAAGCAGAGCTTGGCCAAATGAGAACACACTCGTTATGTTCATCAACTTGAGTAATGTAAAAGCTACTGCTATTAATAATAACTGCCAGAATCCATATCAAAGTAATCATCAACAAAACATTACGATTACTAAATGCTGTCTGATGTCTGATGGGATGCACTATAGCAGAGTATCTCTCTAGAGACAACAGGGTAAGAGTAAAGATTGAAGCGACGATTGAAATCCACATTATAACCGCAGAATATGTAAAGATGCAGTAGACTCTACCAGCCGCTGAGTTGGGTACATGGGCTAGAGACGGCACAGGGATAATAGCTATAGATGTAATCAGATCAGCAACTGCTAACATCACGATCAGTTTGTTAGAGTTGCTTCGATTACGGAGTTTCTTGACGTACACGAAGATGACCAGAATGTTACCAAGGATACCGAAGAGCGCCAAGATGAGTTGAATGATTGTGAACCATCTCCAGCTATCATTAAGGCCTAGATCATCGACAGAGACCGGTGCTGTAGTGTTTACTGTGTAATCCATGCTGAGAAATGTTAAAATTGCTTCCCACGTTCAGGATCTATCAACATGAAATGATAAGCCCCATTCGTGAGAGCTAAGTTAAATGTCTTAAATCAAAGCAACCACTCGTGACAATCTTGATTTATTCTCTGTTTTTGTTTTTGTTTTGGGTTTTGTTTCTTGTGTAGTTTCTTCTCAACAGATAAGTCGTCTGTTTACTTTGTCTATAATTATCAAGTAAGATAACTATCTAATGCGTTCTGTGTAGTGAAACAAGGAAACTGGTCAGAGAAAAACGTAACTGGACTTCCCGCATAGTTTCGTCCTGCTCAAAGCGTTCCTGGCATAACCAACTCCAAACTACACTTTTTAAAAACCCCCAATTTTTGGTAGCGATCAACGCCCTTGACTAGATCCCTAAGTACAACTTCTTTAACGTCCCAAGCAGCACCCTCAAAAGGTCCACAAATGGTAACAGGACTGTGTAGGGAATCACTTTGCATAACAACCATCTTGGTAAAATAAGCCATAATAAAATGAATAACCTGTGTAGTGTTCGAGGCTCTAACTTGTACGGATTTATGTGGTGTTTATCCTGAAGAAATTCAATTATTTCTCAGAAACTTCTGATCGAGCGGACACACAGCAACCTGTGTTGGTGCTTTGTGAGATGATTAAATGTGCGCGTCTGTTTAAGGGAAAATTTGAATTCAATAAAAACACCATACAGACATCCAGTGGCGTAACTAGAGGGGGTCAAGAGGCTGGAGCCCCCTCACTGCTCAGAGCGCTCCCCCCCCCCCCCCCCCATGCACAAATTAAAAAGATATAAAGTATAAAATAAAAAATTAGGTTTTTGCCCCTGCTTGCCCCCAGAAAAAAAGAAAACATTAAATAAATAAATAGATAAATAACCAAATAAATAAATATATATTTATAAATAAATAAATACAGATACACTTAAAAAATTATTAAATGAAAAAGTGAAAGCATCTGGTCATGGCACCGAAACAACCTATGAAAAGTTAACGTTCAATTCAACTGTTACGTTTTAATACAAACAACGAAAAACGGCTTACAAGGTTTTTTTTACGGATTTTTTATTTCGGCAATGAAACAAGCAATGTTGACGAAGTCATTTGACGTTATTTGCTTGGCAGTCACAGGTTCTCTTTATATTCCATTTTTGTTTCGAACAGATCTTTGATGCATGTTCTGACATTGTGTACTAAAGCGGTCAATATTTCGGTATTCATTTGTATTGTTTGCTTTTTAACTGTTGTTTTTGTAAAAAAAAAAAAAAAAGTAAAATGTTGCAATATCTCTGTGACTTCTACTTGGACAGTCCACACATCATATTATTTCCTAGATTTATGTTGTTGGATTCTTCTTCATAATTTGTTTTTGTATGTACGTGGCTGAGCCCCCTTACCCCCCACTCCCCGAACCCTTGTCCACCCCTCTCCCCCACCCTAACCCCATGTGATAAAAAAGCACGGGGAATTCCTCACTACGCTGTGAAACACGCAACGCTAAGCACGTAGCATTGTGGTGGGTATACGTAAGTTCGAGGGGGGAGTACATTTTCGTGTAGAAACCATAAAGTGCTGTGTGCAAGGTGGACAGAATAACCGTTCGTAGAGGGCGACAAGTTATCCTTGGAGGATCTGTCTCGAGAGGCACAATAGGCAATACAAGCAGTTCGGTCCGGAAACATAATCTGCTGGACACTGGTATTCAAATCAAACAGGAAGGTTTGCACAAGACAATTGGCGCACTCGGGCCACATCAGGTTACTCTAGCCACGTAGCAAACGACGAATGAGTCGGAATTAATGGTAAAGTTCTCACTGACCAGCGAGCGCCGCTTCGTATTGGTTGCTTTGTAAAGAAACAAAAAACACTGGCTTGAAATTAAGTATACTTAACTATTAACGCTAATGCCCAAACTCGCCCATCATGATCCAAGAAATCCACTCGTACCGTTGGAACGAGGTAGACATCAATCGGGGTTGACCAATGACAGTATGCAACATTCTCAAAGAGGATACTGTGTTTTTTGTTCTTGTTTTTTTTTGTGTTGTGTTTTGTTTTTTTAATGTTCGTTTTTTTTTCGTTTATGGGTAACGGATTTCAACATTTTGAGCGTTCAAATTCAACATGAGTTTGATACGGCTTATGCTTGCGTTTAAAGTTAGCGATAATGTTCTTTTTCCGGCAGTTGCGTGAATAATCTGTTTAATGAGTTTTTAACTTAATTCTTATATTTGGTCTTTTTGCAACTGTTTTTTTTTTACTTTGTTACACACTAAAAAATTAGATTGAAATCCACTCTAATTAGATTGAAAATAACTTTTTTTCGATTGAGGCCAGGGTAAAACATTTTGCATTTTGTCCCTAGTTTCAATCGAATAGAGTAAATTTTAATCAAAGACTTTAAGAGAGTACCCCATGATTAAAGTTTTTAAATGTGTCCTCGAACAGTTAAATAAAGTTTTATGGCATACAAGTATACAAAAACAATAAACAATACAAAAAACAATAAACACCATTTGCTTGCAATGTAAATGTTTGCTTTGGTCTTAAATTCACTTTTTGTCATCTTCTTTATTCGTTAATAGTTAGACCTTGCAAATTAACTCTCGAATACTTCAATCAGCCTTCCTCCATTTACAGTGCTCAATCTTCATAATGACCACAGGAAGCCATTATTTTTGCTTCAAAATCGTATATTTAGTGAGAGGTATAACTCGGCAACAGTGTAGAAATGAATTACCCTCATATTATCCTAAACTTTATATTATAGGCAACTACGTACCAGAAAGGGCATACCGAAGAAACGAATTTGAATGCAAACATTTCTAAAATGTTTGCCAGTTGACGAAAATGAATAGTCAACCAGCCCGTTCCTGCTGTCTTTGACGAAATTGAATGAACTAAGTGACCATTTTAAATTGAATGATTTTATTTGTCAAATGAATGTTCACGTGTCGAAATTGAATGACTCTTTTTAACTGTTGAATGCTGATGTATCCGAGGATTTATTTTTAAGCGAAATTTAATGACCCGGGCATTAACTTGAATGGATTTTTGTTGAAATTGGCCGGGAAAACCTATATTAGCGATTATATAAAGTGCCTTTTCCCTAAAGTTCAAAGCCCCTCGAAAGAAGCAACATGGTCAACTTAAAGATAAACCAATTGCATAAAATAATCACATATTATTCGAAGATGTGATGGGAGTGAGTTCCACACATGAGGAGCAGCAGCTTGTGCATTGCTCGGCCAAGAAGTTCTCTGAGTAGAGCGCGGGGAACGTGAATGGACATAATTATTGTTGTTGAATGTCAGATATGTATGATTGTTTCTGGTGAGCAAGGGATTTCAAGACAAGTACATATAGTTTTTATTCGATTCTGAGAGCCAGTGTAATTACTGAAGTGGGTGTCACGACGGCATGTCTTTGAAAATAAGTCTGGCAGGCAAAATCGTATATTATGTGATACATATCAATTTCGATTCGAGTGAGTTTGTGAAATACCAACATCGAACGCATGTATCTTTGTCTATTGAACTAAGCTTACAGAAAGAAACAAAATATAAAAGCTGAGACTTCAGAGATTAAACGCACAGACGATTCTTGCAGAAAACAGGTTTCTTGTATTTTTATTGTGAGCGTCTTCATAAGTTCATGTCAATGGATCTACCTTCATGTTTATAACTTTGACAACTTTCAGAAGGCTGTAAGTTTGATACAATTACACGCGTAAATACTACAGCCTATCTCTACACAATGTGTGCTTACTATCATAACAGTGGCGTAGCTAGTTTGGGGGGAGAGGGTTCGGCCACACGCCGAAACCACCATTATTTTCGTCGAGATTTTTATTGGGGTTTATCTTATATAACATTGATAGTTTGTGTACTTGGCTTTCTTTTTGTAGTGTATTCTTCCTTTATGTTGTTTCCAGGATAGTCACTACGCAGCTCTTCTCGGTGTCCCAGAACTGTTCCTTTGGGTCCCAGGATTATTATTAGTCATATAATATTAATAACAATCAAAATATCCCCAAGACGATTTATTCAATAGTAAAGATACTTAGCTCAGAACCGGAAGAGTATAATTAATATTTTCTGAAGGTCAAAGATCAGCATTTGGTTTGCTATACACTGTGTGCTAGTGGTAGATTACTACATTAAATTACATTGTGCAAAATACAATAAGCAACCATCCACCTATCCCCCAAAATACAATTTCTATGACAAACTGATGACATAAATCAAAACATTACTCAATGACAGTGGCGTAACCAACAACGGGCAGGGGCACCCCACCCCCACTCCACCCGCATAAAACCATTGTGAGTGTTATATTCTGAACTGTGTCACCCGGGAACAAACTCAAGTAAGGCAGCGAAGTGGGACTTTTGAGGCAAGAATGTATAGATGCCCCATGTACCAGATCCGACTAGCCACCGTAGCTTCTGAGTGAGACAGTCACGTATCATGAGTGGATGCTCTGTCATGATACCATGATATTATCATGGGAGGTTTATAAGCGAGGCGGTCATGCTTTGGCGGCTCGCTTATAAACGACGGTTGCCATAATTCCAAAAGAGGTAGGAGGTGTTTACAATAATTGAGGAGAAGATGGTTGGGAAGGGGTAAGATAAATGTCACTAATCTGCTGGACACCGGTAATGAAACGAGTGCGGTGTGTTCTTTTGTGTTGCATTCTACCTGTGTTGCTGGAGTGCTTGATGATGGTCTGATTCCAAGGTCTCCCGCCTGAAGGAGAATGCGATGTTTTCAAAAATAAAACACGTTTGAGCATTACTCCTACTAATAACATGGGCTGAAATAATGGAGGTTTTAATAACCCAAAACCTCGCCCTTCCGCCCTACCCCACAGAGTGAAGCCAGCCTGCTGAGCAAAACTCATTTTCTTGGATAAATCTTCAATTCAATTTTCAATTCAAATTAGGAGCACCCCATGCAGTGAAACTGATGGAAATTGAAGGGTTTTTCTTAATTATCTATTTCTGTTTAAGAAACTACGGAAACTAGTTTGAAGGCCTTCGTGGGAAAAAGCAATAACAATGGCATCAAGAGTTTTTGTATTTTGACGGGGGGGCGGTAAAGAAAGTTACTTTATGCTGAATACGATTGTGAACTAAAAAAAATGATAAAGTTGGTGTATCAAGTTGAAGCAACATGTGTGTGCCATTTTCTTCATTATCGTCGTCTTCTTTTTGACATTCTTGTCTACGTCCTCCTATCTGTTTTTCAGTGTGTGTTTTTATCAGTGAATGTGTACAAAACTAACGGCATTAATCAGGCCTATAATCGTTGCTAATAAGGCAAAGCATAAAGGTTTTTTTTTTCTAAATGCTCTCGAAAAAAATTGCTCTCGGAAAAAAAATTAATAGTAATTTTAAAATGGCACCAACGGACTTTCGTATATTTATTTTATTTATTATGTTGGGGTGCTGTTTCAGACATGCTGACACTAGAACATTTTCCCATTATCACTATCCATTCACCAAAAATTCGGGGAAAGCTCGGCAAACTTCTCTGAAACAGCGGAAAGATTTTTCATGTAGCGTGTTGTCATCCTGATAATAGTATCTCAGGAAATCAACAAATCGGATGGCACTTCCAGAGCTCCGTAGACAACAACCCAAGAAGAGTTACGTGTACTCGACGGCAGCGGCATAGCAACGGGGGCTGGGGTCACGTGCGCCCCACAATTTTCCAGTGTCCCTCCCCCAAATGCTCCTCCCCATGAAAAATATCAAGATACATGTAATTAATTTTTTAAAGAATCCCGCTACCCCCCCCCCAACTCCCTATGAGAACATCCTGACAACGCTGCTGCTCGTCGGAAATTTAGACAATCATCGAAACCTCTTAAAGATATTAGACGCTGGGACAAGGACTATACTGAATTTGTAGCCTGCAATAAAGTCTGACAGCACTTTGATATCGCAAGAGTTTTTTTGGTTCGTGTTTTGTCCTGTTTTCATCGATTAATTTGTTGTCTCACAAATACTAACAACAAAACCCGAAAGGATCGTCGGGAATGTTCGCGTAGTAGGTTCAAGGGGGAGGTGGGAACATAGTACATAGTGAGCTTTGTTTACTCGAACAATCGTTGCATATAAAGGGGACACATTCATTACAGTTTTTGCCATACATTAGTTGGCCTGGAAATTGTTCTGTGCATCATATCATGACGGGGGCATCCACTAGTGTATATTTCTCAATTGGAGACTACATTGTTCAAGGCTTGGTGTCTCTTTCTTCAGAACGAGTTCCATCAGCAGTATTAGGTAATTGGATAGCACCAACTCGATCTTCTGGGGATAGCCCTATCCTTTGCTTGAAACAGGGAATAAGTTGGACCATTGCCAACCGGAAGTTTTTGTTCAAACTAATATAGATGATAGGGTTAGCACATGAGTTGATGAAGGCTAACACAGTGAGTGATTTATACGTAGGGCTAGCTAAGTACACTGGTTTTAAGACTCCGATATTGAACAAGAGGAATCCGATTTGATCGGGTAACCAGCAGATAATAAACGTCACGACGACAATAAGAACCATTCTGATGACTCGACGACGGCAGTGGAGTAGAGAGGAAGCTGGTGAAATCAACGACTCATTCCTCTCAAGAAGTGTCTTGGCTTGCTTCTGCAACTCTCTGATGGCACAGTAATGAGACACAACCATCACAGCAACTGGGATGGTAAACTCAATCAGAAATACCAACACTCCATGAAGTGCTTGGAATGTAGAACTGGGCCACGTGATTACGCACTGGTTTTCGTTACTGACGCTTACAAAGGCAGCAATATAATGCAATGCAATTGCCGACAGCCAAACTGCGAGAATGAAGTATTTTATGTGTTGCTTCTTAAACACTTTCTTGTGTTTTGTTGGATGTACGATAGCAAAGTACCGTTCCAGTGATAAGAGAGTTAGAATAAAGACCGAGGAGATGACTGAAATCCACATGACGACCGCAAAGGGAACAATTATGCAATAAAGCCAGCCTGCTGCTGAGCTGGGTACATGGGATAGAGGCGGCACAGGGATAATAGCTATAGATGTAATTAGATCAGCAACTGCTAACATCACGATCAGTTTGTTAGAGTTGCTTCGATTACGGAGTTTCTTGACGTACACGAAGATGACCAGAATGTTACCAAGGATACCGAAGAGCGCCAAGATGAGTTGAATGATTGTGAACCAATCCCAGACAACGGAATGTGTTGTATTTGAGTTTGCGTTAGATGTTGCCTGGTTGGTTGACGTGTCCAGTGATGGCGAATCCATTGCGGATGAAGCCAACTTTAGCAAGTGTGTTGATTATTTAGACGAAAACTCGGTGATTTGGAACCCTAAAATGATAAGAAAAAAAGGAATTCGTCATGGAATAAAAGTTTTGATTGCGACAATCATGCTCGTATGAAGAGTATGTTCATTGCAATATAATTATAATAAACACAGTTTGTACGTATAACTACGACTAGTTAACTAGTAAACCTGTGGGTACAACCATGTATAAATCTCTCATGCAAAGCTTCAAACAACACTAAACACAGGTTTCCATAGAAATCTATGAAAACGTGTTGGAATTTGACACAGGTGAACAAGTTTGAAAGAAAACCACGTACAGCAATCTTTGTGGTGTTAGAGATTTTGTACAGAATAAGAACTATGTTCACATAAAATCTGCCCGCAAATTTCAGACGAGAATCTTTATCAATTTGAATTGTATCAGATTAATATTATTGCAATTTTAGGCTGAAGTGTGCGGCACATTACTATGCAAACCCTAACAACATGCTATATTATAAATGGGTCTCATTATTCAAAAGAAATGTGCATACTTGTCGAAAAAAACAGTGAGTACTTTGAGACGCCCGTCGGGAGGGAAAGACACTATATTTTTTTTTCTTAATTACAGTAAATTGGTATGAATAATATTTAAGTGACTCGGCATTTTAGCCGAACAAAGAAGAAAACAAAGATTATCGATAGGATCTGGATTCGTCGCCCATACTTGTCCACCCACTGATGGAAAGTAGGTAGCACTGCCCCACACGTATGCTATCTGTCATCACTTAGTTCGATTTACCAGGTTGATTGCGCATAACCGGCCACAATCAACAGCCAAAATGGCGGATACCGTCGTTACAACTGTAGGCGTAGTCGGGGTTTTTTATTTTGTTTTTTGTTTATTTTTTTGTCATTTATAGCATTGTTTTATCAGGGGGTATTCGATGGGAAACTATTTACTGTCAAACCATAGAATTTTAGGAAAACAAATACTTAAAAGTGTGAAATAACACCTTGTACGTTTTCGTTTTAGACAGAAAATCATTGGAGAGGATATAGTATTACGCATGATGCTCTTTAGTTATCCCGATACTGTGCTCTTTGGAGTTTAACAGTGTCATTATGTCAGAGAACAAGTGAATGGAAATTCATAGTGAGGAGTATGGTGAGACTGATATTGTCCCATTTTTCTGAACAGATCACTCACGTGCTTGTGTACACACAAAGCCATGTTGTGTGTGTACATTCGTGTTTGTACTGTACAGTACATATACGTATGTACATATACGCTAATCATAATTATAGGCCCTACAGTCATTTACATGTACATGTCAATATAAATACGTGAATACAAGCATTACAAGAAGCAAAGGGAGGGACAGTGGTAATAAAGGAAACAAATCACATCACTACTTCAACTGAACTACTGTAATCAGTTCTCAAGGTTTGGTAAACCATTCACACAGTTTGTCGCTTGTACTACGAACTGACCTATCTCAGTTTTTGGCAAAAATGAGTTTTTTATATATTTGGACTACATATAGTGAAATCTTCATTTTCTCAAAATTTTTGGACAAAATCTCATCTCTTGTTGTTTACAGTAGTAAACAAAATGATCATTTGGGGCTCACGAAGTGACGTATCGCGATAGGTCACTTCATGGGACCAGACATCCGTGTAACGCGCATTTCACAAAGTGACTTTTATGAATATTCAAATGATATTCTTTTTCAAGAGCCGAATCTTTTATTTTCTTAGAGATCATTTTTCATAATTAAATTCCTAAACATATGTAATAGGAGTTTAGCTTCTGCAACTAAAACCTCATATCCTGTAATATTTATGAATCAATCAAACAAAATCATATATGTTATTTCTATGGAGAAAGCGAGTCTGGTAATTGAACGTAATGCACACTAACATTGTGTATGTGTGGAATGGGATCAGTCCAAGTTAACGACGTGGCGTGTTATTATGTGAATGATTGTGAGTATATTTTTTACGTTTCGTTCTTGAATTAATTTCTTATGAATACATTAATGGATGGCTCAGTTGACAAATCAATGCACAGATTTTGTCTCAATTAGCCTAGGCCTGGCCCTGGACCCGTCCGCTATTTGTGTGGTTAACCCACGCCTACGGAGGACATGCCTAACTCTCTACATAATACTAACAATGCTCTAGTCTCTACTCTAATCATTTATTATGTTGAACTAAAAAGGTCTAACGATAGGCTGGCTGGGTTTCACTAATTAGTTGGTTAATTTTGTTTTTTCATTCGACAGGACCCGAGGATAGTAATAGTGGTGAAGACGACATGCCTCTCACCTCATTACTAGGCCATGCAGCAGAGAGTGAGTCTTAGTGTTATACTAAATCATAAATATTATGTGGTCTTTGTTACTGTATTCTGTTATGGTTTTTTGGTCTATATGTCATCAGCTATTTATATTGCAACTGAGCATGCATCATATCCAGAATCCTCACTAAGTCTAATGTTACTCCTCAATTGTGTAAAGACAGGGTCTTTTATTCAAACAATGGTTCTTTTTCAGGTGCAATGTAACATGTAAGCATTAAGCTGTTTTCTTTCTCCACCTAAAACCATTATTGCATTTTATACTCTGTTTCAGTCTGTGAGGGTGACTCAGGGGGCATCACCAGCATTCCCGATGAGAATGCAGCATTGGATGTTACTGCATTGGACACCACACCACAAGACACCTCACCAGACATTGGACACTAAACAACATTGGAAACAACTGCGAATCCCAATGAAATAATTTTTAAATTAACGTGTACGTTGAATAAATATATTGAATAAAGGTATGATGCGTCATATGATTTTGGAAGAACGCATTCATTCTGATTATTTAGTTTCCAAAATGCACATCATAAAACAAACCTCTGAAAATGTCATCAAAATTGGTTTTTTGAGAAAACAGTGAATAACGGTTCGATTTTATCAGTTATTTTGTATACATTGTCTTTGATAACTGTTGTTGCATTTACATCATTTAGACGGAAATTTTCAAGGAAGGAGGGGAGAGGTGGTTACAATCATCATCTTTACCAAGCTTTCAGATTGAAATTAATCAAAACATTTCTGCTTATTACTACAGCTATATCAAACCTTTAGAGTACAATTTAAAGATTTGAAGCTTGTATGTGCAAAATGCCAAACAAATCAATTTCAATTCTTAATGTATTCACAACATTTCACGATCTTTCTACATTTCGGTTTTAGTCATCATCATGACCAACCTTTTCCGAGATGAATTAATCCATTTCTTTAGTATTTTGGACTTTACACCAATAAGGACTCGGTATTTTGGATCATTGTTAAAAACGTCCTTAGTTCATTATTGCCTTTCGTTAAATGACCAGCCTGGCAATCCTGTGTATGTACATGTAGAGGTTTTGAAATGAGATTCATTTTTACAATAAATCATTGGTTTAAATCGGCAGAATTGGCTTGTCATGTGATTGCATAACGTACTGACATTAATGAATGACTAAATCACTATTTATTATAAAATTACCCCCGTAAAAGCTATTATGGCATTTTGTTAAAGAGCAAGTTTCCACCCGACTTTCCCCATGATGAAATATAAACAGATGAAAAATAAACTTCCGTGTAACAACGTGATCGGATTTTAAATGCCCTTTTCCGACTATTTTAGACACACATTGACCCCCCCCCCCATAGTATTTTTTTTAAATCGACCTGTATGCCAGCGTGTGTATTATGAACGCGTTGAGTGCCATAGGCAGAGTGTATTGCGCGTGCGGACAACACAACACGCTCGCTGCGCGTAAGAAAACTTAACGTTATAATTTCACGAAGTGACGTATAACTTTGCAACTTTATATTTACCTTACTATTTGATATTTTTACATTAAACTAAAACAGTGTGGATCTATGACTTTAAATCTACCTGCTGTAGTATTATCAATTCCAAAGAAGTATTTTGTTTAACGTCGCTCGTACCACGAACTGACCTATCTCAGTTTTTGTCGTTTCGAGATAAACGGGTTTATACAGTTAAGCTGTTTTTGGATGGGTCATTTCCCACAGAAATATCACGATTTGTTGGGGGGGTTTAGGGGGGGGGGTTCGACAATTTATTTCTTAACAATGAAAGGGCATTTATGAATGGGACTAAAAGAGTGGTGACTCGGTCTTAATCGGTCGTTTAAGACCTTACAGTGTCGTGGCCGTGTCGTCAAACTGCGCGAAACTGACGGTTTTAAACGGCCGAAGAACTCGTCGCAACTCTTTTATTCCCTTAGTTATATTTTGAATAAACTAAAGTTCGACCAGTCTGTGCTAATTTATGTTGTTGACCAACAATTTTAACGAATTTTAGCACCATCTCATAATTCCGTACAAATGACCGTGACAAGAACTCAGTGGTTTATATACTCAAATAGTCCAAATTCATTACATTCATCAATGTTTGTAGTTCATGTGGGTAAAGCATTTAGCGGGCTAAACCATGCATAGACAGATCTGACACAAAGGCGTGATAGACAAATACAAATTTCAATATGAAGCTTATTTATGTTATTGGCACCCGTCCTGCTGTGTCAAGTTAATATATTTATCGAAACGCAAAAGCTTTACTAAAGTAGAACAAGATGTCTTTCAATTTTTTGGGGACACGTTGATATTTTGTTAGTCGTTTTCGATATAACACAAACCATTGTTTAAAATGCATCATATGGACAGCTTCATTGTAATACTCAAGCAATGTCATAGTTACATATACGTTAGAAGACCTGGGTTTACTGAATGATTTGTATTAGGTGTATAGCTAGTTTTGCTAAACTCATTGACTAAAGGTGTAAAGATTATCAAGAAAGAATGTATGATTTACCGCTGAATTGCCATTTATGATATTTTAAGCGAGTTTGATATAAACAGTACTTACTTTGATTTTCGAGTGTTCTCTCTCAGTCTAACGTTGCTGAAACGCTGATAGGCTTTCTTTAGGTTAGGTTTGTGTCTTATATTGATGTCGCTTTCTTCGAGCAGGAGAGTTGATTGGTTCGTGTTGAACTGCCTCTACCCATAAGCGTAACACTCTGTGTGCTTCCAACGAGTCAGAAATCGCTGAGGCGACAATAGCCAACTAAATTAAAATCCACCGCCAGTATTAGAATATCATGAATATTGATGAGGTGCTCAAGTTAAACTAACCGTGAGAAATAAGGATGTAGCACACTTGTTTTTGTGCTATTACACGGGATATTTTTATGGGGTGACGCAATGAAAGATGTGCGCCTAATCAGAAAACAATTATTTTTTATGAGGGGGAGGGGCATCTTGTTTTAGAAAGATGAAAACAATATCTAATGACAAAGCAATTGTTTTAATAATTTAACGATTTTTGCGCTGAAGTTTAACATTATTAACTTTTATTTTTATCGCATTTCGAATTACCACAAATTGTAAGTGTGTGTGTGACACAAACCCAACCCCACCCCACACCCGCCCACACCATAATTATTCTCTTTCGGCATGCTGAACCTCAGTTGGCAAATGAAGGTTCAGATCAAGAAAACAAGGGCATTCAGACTTAAATTTAATAGTGTAGTCGACCCAAAATTAATATTTTCCAGTAAGCACGCTCATTTGAAAAAGGAGGTTTGCTTTGACATCATTGAATGCAGTGGGGTTCCATGTTTGGTTCGCTAGTCTCTTGAAATAGAAGAGAATATTGGTAGTCAGTATCTCGACAAATCTTCCAAACACCCTCCCAGAGAAAATGCCTTTGTCACGCTACTGCAGCTTTCGTGTTTGTGACGGACATGATGGTGGGCTTCATTATGAAACAGAGCGGCAGAAAACAATTTGACCTTTCCAATATTAAAAAAAACATACAAATCAGAATTGTGTTTATTACATTATTATTTTATTATTATATTTTATTGGTTTTTTTTCGCCTAATGTAATCGCAAGTGAATTGTTTTTTGGCAAATGCAATCAATGCTTGAGCATCAAGGTTGACGTTTGGGGAACTGAAAATGATTAGAATTTGTTCTTTACATTTTAATGACTTTATCAAAACATTTTAAGGTCACCCAAGAACAATAAAACCTTAACACCGGATAAAAGATTCTTGCTAAAAAGTTGTACTTCTACATTACTGAGACATCAGTGGTAAAATTCAAAAAGGCTGCTCTGTCAACTTTAGACTATTGACCAAGGAAATAGTGTTAAAAAATAAATAAATAAAACATTTGGGGTGAGCAAAGAGAGTTTGGCTGATACTAGACTCGAACCCGCGACCTCTCGACCGTACGAGCGCTCTAACCAACTGAGCTAACCAGCCCTATGTTGTAGGTCCTGTGCAATGCCAAACCTCTTTGCTTGTATCCAGTCAGAAGCCAAACCATATCGGCCGATAACCCTTTGTTATTACACATAAATTCACACTAATTTATTTAATTGTATGCAGACTTAAAAAATAATAAATTAACAAAAACAACTTTATTCGCAATTAACTGTGATCAACTGATGCCTAAAATACATATATGTTTACCAATTAGTAGTTTAGTCTTACTAATCAACTCTTAAAAAGAGTTCGGTCAGTGACAACACTTTGACAGACTGAAATTTACAGTTGGCCTACTAAGAGTTAAATTTCAGCTTCTGAAACGCTAGTTTGGCACTTGTAATAATAGTTGAATCTAGCTTTCAGTGTTTTCAGAGAGTATATCCCATTGCAATATTCTATCATATAAAGTGTTTAGAATCGCTGAAAATAGATTCTAGCACCCATTAACACAAAACACATCTTAAAGGGGTTAATTCTGTTCGTTGTGGTGCTGCTAAAGGACAAACTTGCCTTGAGCTTTATGTACATCATTTTTATGTACATAACCAGAGGTAAGGGAACTTATACTCCAACAACGCAATTCCAGTCTTCTTCACAATTCACATTATACTCCGGTACTGTATTAAAATTAGTACGCCTAATGTCAATGTTTTTAAAACTGTTTTTCTATTTACACGCAGACATTACATTTGTTTTTACCTCCTCGTCAGATTATTTTATTGGAAAAAAGAAACTGGCGTAACAAGAGCGTTGGAAATGGGCTTCAAACGGGAATTGCGGTTCTAAATGGCCAGAAGTGCCCCCCCCCCTTAAAGTAAATGCACCCATTTGTCCCCACCCCCTCCCCCTAAAATGTTAAACGTCGCTGTGCCACAGTGATTAAGATGAGGTCTATTTCAACTCCAAGGCAAAAACAGGAAACCAAAATACATTATCATAAACGAAGGTCGAGCAATCATAACCGTGAGTTGCATGTTTTATTCAATATTAGCTCAAAACACCGGGATTTACTTCCATTTTGTGTTTAGATGCACAGAGGCTGCATGGTGAGATATCAAATTACCAAGCCCGTATATCAAACACATACAATATATTCCTGTAAATCAAGGTATTTACTACAACTGTGAACCATGGCCTAGACATAAATTTTTTCGAAATTAAAAATCTACAAATCCAAGGAAACTAAGATGGCAAACTAAAAATACCATGACGGCCGTCATCATGGACAGAGTGAAAATGCACGATAACTCGATGTAAAAACACCGCAAATCTGTAACGGAAATCACCATTTAGTTGAGTACAAGTAGGAACAAAAGATATTACAAACAGTGGTGATTTATACAAACTATAAGCGATGACTATACATGCTAGGATAAACGCTTTTCTTATAACTTTAATAACAATACCAATAAATATAAAACAGGCCTATACTCTTAAGTAAATGAAATTATTTGCGTATATGAATAAACAAATCAAGGTTATGGGTTACAAAAATAACTAAAGCTCAAATGTTTGTTGCAACAAACACTAGGTGTTTGGGATAGTTGTGCTAATGATGTCATCATTGACAAAAACAAGATGCTACGATTTAAAATCAAAATTCATGTTAAAGTGGCAAAGTCATCGTAAAAGTGCATTTTCACGGCTTTTGGCAGTAAACTATCAAATAAAACCTCATGAATACCATCCAGATCATGAATAATTTCTGCTTTACCTATTGCCAATTGGGACACAAAAGAGTGATCTGTAGATAGTATAGCAGAAAGATTAGGGTGAAATTTGTAACAATATAGATCTTTTGAAACCCTATTAAGATGATGCAACGTGATAGGTTATGACGTCATGATGACGTGACTTCATACTTTATGAACTGGTGACCTTCAAGCGTGGTGCAAGAAAAGTTGTGATTGTACCTGGTTTCAATCTCAAAACATTTAAAATAATTGATCACAAATTCAAAAAATTGTAAAAGTCAAAAGATGATGTCATAATGACCTCACATTTTTTTCTGCAATAAACTCCATTGTCTAACAACAAACCAAGTTTCAAGTCATCCAAATATGTAGTTTGGTAGATAAAACACTTCGAAAAGTGCATATTCAATGTATTACCACGTGACATATTATGATGTCATCAATGTACTGTTTCACACTTACGTTGTCTTTGTGAAGGTCATTATTTATACCAACTTTGAAATGATTACGATAATCTTCACCTCAGACATTAAGTATGTTTATTTTGAACGGTATTTAACTTGCTGCTAGAGGAAAAATGAAGACCTTTAGTAGCTAGATATAATCCCGCAAAAAACCACCAAAAGTCTCTCGTGGTTGATTTGATATTGATTTTCAAAAATGTACAAAATTAATGCTTAAAAATCTTCAAATTAGAAACCTAATGACGTCACAGCTTTCCCAGCATCTACAAGTTATAGTCTAACTACATATAAGGTTTCAACAAATGCATTACCTTCTGTGTTACAATCATTCTACAAGTAAGACCAATATAATACAACATAATATAATAGCATGGCATCCCGCTAGTATATCCAGCCATGTGTTGAAATTTGATATGTTCAGACTGCATTGCATCAACTGCAGTTTGGTGGCATCAGTATCTTAAGTGATAAAACGGCCGTTGTTTGTACAAACCATGTACTGCAGGTAATAGACACATGAGGGAAGTTGGCTCAATGCCAACTGCGAGTGTATACGTTTGTTCATGAGTATCTAGAAATAACCTTGAGTTACAAAAACAATTGTAACTCAGAGTAGACTTTAACGCGTTTCTACAAAAGAAGCGGCAATATCTTTCCAAGTATTTACAATCAACAAATCAATTTCGTCATTCGTAACAATCGTTCTACGAACTATCAATTACGTGAATTTCTGACTTGTAGTTTTTGTGATATTCGTAACGAACTTCAACATCCGGTTTCGACCGGAAGATGATGTCTGATAAGGTCACTTGCACACACAAAGTTGTTAAGCCGTTACCGTACTGTCTGATGGTGAACAAATTGGCTTAGCTGTTTTCGTTTTTAAAACGGAGGCTTTCAAAAGAATTTAACCGCTAAACCTTATCAAAAATAAGTAGCAAAATACAGTTTTCGCGCCATAATTTCCGACTGGATCACGTGACTACTTTTACAGTTCACACCGATGTTGCTTATGTAAATCTTAAGAACACTGCAAAGTTACGTGACAATCGAAAGTACGGTTTATGAGATATTGTTTTTTAAACCTAGAAACTTCAACTGCCGGTTTCGACCGGAAATTGACCTCTGACAAGGTCACCTACACAAACAAAAATGGTAAGCTGTTGTTTAACTATATGATTGTGAAAAAATTATTGCCATATCTTTTTGCATTTTCATTATGGCGGGTTTTCAAAACAAGTAATTGAAAAACCCTTTTAACCTGATGACGTCATCATGACGTAACAAATTTGCATACATTTCGAAGTTATAGTCTTACTACATGTGAAGTTTCAAGTTGATACAAGCTTCAAAACTATGTTTGCTTGCGGAAACGTTTCGCACCGAAAAGAGAAGAAAAACTAAGCAAAAACTAGAGATTAGTGTTTAATGGTACAAACTCAGAGGTGTTCGGGCATTTGTTATTATGGTGAAGTTATTGGCTTTGATGTTGAAGCCCGGTTTCATCTAAAAATATATGATGATTTCGTATCATGTGTGCCTTGGTAATGGACGTGTGGAACCCAAAGTCAGTACATCTATACGTTTAAACCCGCCGCTAGAGGGCGCTGTGAGATTTGATGACATCAAGGCCAGATGTCAAAACAGATTTCAGACACAAATAATATGTTGGAATTTACAACCTAACTTGTTTTAAGAATTTTCAAGATTTTTTTTACAATGCCACTTCCAGTTTGAACACGATATGAAGGTCAAAACATGACTTAACATGTTAAGTAAGCTCGGTATAATTTTTCCAGGTATCATAATAAAGACAGAAATACGGAAAAATATTATTTCAGGAGCTAATATTTTTCAAGTATTTACCTTTGAATTTACCTGATTTAACATATGATGACATCATCATGACGTCAAGACTTTTGTTAAATACTTTTCAACTATATGCCAAGTGTTTATTCAATATGACCTGTGGTTTAGAAATTTTAAAATCTTATGTTTTAAGGCTTTTCTGATCCATTTGTTGTTTGTTTTAAGAGCCTTCTTTGCCAAACATTCAATTGAGCCGCGTCTGCATGCTCGCCTGATTTGATTTAATTACTCAACAAGAGGGGAGAGGTTACCAGCACTTGCACCCTCAGCCAAGATCCTCAGCATCTGGCTTTTCTGATCCATTAGTTGTTTGTTTTAAGAGTATTCCTTGCAAAACATGCAATATTGAGCCGCGTCTGCATGCTCGCCTGATTTGATTTAATTACACAACAAGAGGGGAGAGGTGACCAGCACTTGCACCCTCAGCCAAGATCCTCAGCATCGGGCTTTTCTGATCCATTAGTTGTTTGTTTTAAGAGTCTTCCTTGCAAAACATGCAATTGAGCCGCGTCTGCATGCTCGCCTGATTTGATTCTGTTACACAACAAGAGGGGAGAGGTTACCAGCACTTGCACCCTCAGCCAAGATCCTCAGCATCTGGCTTTTCTGATCCATTAGTTGTTTGTTTTAAGAGTATTCCTTGCAAAACATGCAATTGAGCCGCGTCTGCATGCTCGCCTGATTTGGTTTTGTTACAAAACAAGAGGGGAGAGGTTACCAGCACTTGCACCCTCAGCCAAGATCCTCAGCATCTGGCTTTTCTGATCCATTAGTTGTTTGTTTTAAGAGTATTCCTTGCAAAACATGCAATTGAGCCGCGTCTGCATGCTCGCCTGATTTGGTTTTGTTACAAAACAAGAGGGGAGAGGTTACCAGCACTTGCACCCTCAGCCAAGATCCTCAGCATCTGGCTTTTCTGATCCATTAGTTGTCTGTTTTAAGAGTCTTCCTTGCAAAACATGCAATTGAGCCGCGTCTGCATGCTCGCCTGATTTGATTCTGTTACACAACAAGAGGGGAGAGGTTACCAGCACTTGCACCCTCAGCCAAGATCCTCAGCATCTGGCTTTTCTGATCCATTAGTTGTTTGTTTTAAGAGTATTCCTTGTAAAACATGCAATTGAGCCGTGTCTGCATGCTCGCCTGATTTGATTCTGTTACACAACAAGAGGGGAGAGGTTACCAGCACTTGCACCCTCAGCCAAGATCCTCAGCATCGGGCTTTTCTGATCCATTAGTTGTTTGTTTTAAGAGTATTCCTTGCAAAACATGCAATTGAGCCGCGTCTGCATGCTCGCCTGATTTGGTTTTGTTACAAAACAAGAGGGGAGAGGTTACCAGCACTTGCACCCTCAGCCAAGATCCTCAGCATCTGGCTTTTCTGATCCATTAGTTGTCTGTTTTAAGAGTCTTCCTTGCAAAACATGCAATTGAGCCGCGTCTGCATGCTCGCCTGATTTGATTTAATTACTCAACAAGAGGGGAGAGGTTACCAGCACTTGCACCCTCAGCCAAGATCCTCAGCATCTGGCTTTTCTGATCCATTAGTTGTTTGTTTTAAGAGTATTCCTTGCAAAACATGCAATATTGAGCCGCGTCTGCATGCTCGCCTGATTTGATTTAATTACACAACAAGAGGGGAGAGGTGACCAGCACTTGCACCCTCAGCCAAGATCCTCAGCATCGGGCTTTTCTGATCCATTAGTTGTTTGTTTTAAGAGTCTTCCTTGCAAAACATGCAATTGAGCCGCGTCTGCATGCTCGCCTGATTTGATTCTGTTACACAACAAGAGGGGAGAGGTTACCAGCACTTGCACCCTCAGCCAAGATCCTCAGCATCTGGCTTTTCTGATCCATTAGTTGTTTGTTTTAAGAGTCTTCCTTGCAAAACATGCAATATTGAGCCGCGTCTGCATGCTCGCCTGATTTGATTTAATTACTCAACAAGAGGGGAGAGGTGACCAGCACTTGCACCCTCAGCCAAGATCCTCAGCATCTGGCTTTTCTGATCCATTAGTTGTCTGTTTTAAGAGTATTCCTTGCAAAACATGCAATTGAGCCGCGTCTGCATGCTCGCCTGATTTGATTTAATTACAAAACAAGAGGGGAGAGGTTACCAGCACTTGCACCCTCAGCCAAGATCCTCAGCATCTGGCTTTTCTGATCCATTAGTTGTTTGTTTTAAGAGTATTCCTTGCAAAACATGCAATTGAGCCGCGTCTGCATGCTCGCCTGATTTGATTCTGTTACACAACAAGAGGGGAGAGGTTACCAGCACTTGCACCCTCAGCCAAGATCCTCAGCATCTGGCTTTTCTGATCCATTAGTTGTTTGTTTTAAGAGTATTCCTTGCAAAACATGCAATTGAGCCGCGTCTGCATGCTCGCCTGATTTGGTTTTGTTACAAAACAAGAGGGGAGAGGTTACCAGCACTTGCACCCTCAGCCAAGATCCTCAGCATCTGGCTTTTCTGATCCATTAGTTGTTTGTTTTAAGAGTATTCCTTGCAAAACATGCAATTGAGCCGCGTCTGCATGCTCGCCTGATTTGATTTAATTACACAACAAGAGGGGAGAGGTGACCAGCACTTGCACCCTCAGCCAAGATCCTCAGCATCTGGCTTTTCTGATCCATTAGTTGTTTGTTTTAAGAGTCTTCCTTGCAAAACATGCAATTGAGCCGCGTCTGCATGCTCGCCTGATTTGATTCTGTTACACAACAAGAGGGGAGAGGTTACCAGCACTTGCACCCTCAGCCAAGATCCTCAGCATCTGGCTTTTCTGATCCATTAGTTGTTTGTTTTAAGAGTATTCCTTGCAAAACATGCAATTCAGCCGTGTCTGCATGCTCGCCTGATTTGATTCTGTTACACAACAAGAGGGGAGAGGTTACCAGCACTTGCACCCTCAGCCAAGATCCTCAGCATCTGGCTTTTCTGATCCATTAGTTGTTTGTTTTAAGAGTATTCCTTGCAAAACATGCAATTGAGCCGCGTCTGCATGCTCGCCTGATTTGGTTTTGTTACAAAACAAGAGGGGAGAGGTTACCAGCACTTGCACCCTCAGCCAAGATCCTCAGCATCTGGCTTTTCTGATCCATTAGTTGTTTGTTTTAAGAGTATTCCTTGCAAAACATGCAATTGAGCCGCGTCTGCATGCTCGCCTGATTTGGTTTTGTTACAAAACAAGAGGGGAGAGGTTACCAGCACTTGCACCCTCAGCCAAGATCCTCAGCATCTGGCTTTTCTGATCCATTAGTTGTCTGTTTTAAGAGTCTTCCTTGCAAAACATGCAATTGAGCCGCGTCTGCATGCTCGCCTGATTTGATTCTGTTACACAACAAGAGGGGAGAGGTTACCAGCACTTGCACCCTCAGCCAAGATCCTCAGCATCTGGCTTTTCTGATCCATTAGTTGTTTGTTTTAAGAGTATTCCTTGCAAAACATGCAATTGAGCCGTGTCTGCATGCTCGCCTGATTTGATTCTGTTACACAACAAGAGGGGAGAGGTTACCAGCACTTGCACCCTCAGCCAAGATCCTCAGCATCTGGCTTTTCTGATCCATTAGTTGTTTGTTTTAAGAGTATTCCTTGCAAAACATGCAATTGAGCCGCGTCTGCATGCTCGCCTGATTTGGTTTTGTTACACAACAAGAGGGGAGAGGTTACCAGCACTTGCACCCTCAGCCAAGATCCTCAGCATCTGGCTTTTCTGATCCATTAGTTGTCTGTTTTAAGAGTCTTCCTTGCAAAACATGCAATTGAGCCGCGTCTGCATGCTCGCCTGATTTGATTCTGTTACACAACAAGAGGGGAGAGGTTACCAGCACTTGCACCCTCAGCCAAGATCCTCAGCATCTGGCTTTTCTGATCCATTAGTTGTTTGTTTTAAGAGTATTCCTTGCAAAACATGCAATTGAGCCGTGTCTGCATGCTCGCCTGATTTGATTCTGTTACACAACAAGAGGGGAGAGGTTACCAGCACTTGCACCCTCAGCCAAGATCCTCAGCATCTGGCTTTTCTGATCCATTAGTTGTTTGTTTTAAGAGTATTCCTTGCAAAACATGCAATTGAGCCGCGTCTGCATGCTCGCCTGATTTGGTTTTGTTACAAAACAAGAGGGGAGAGGTTACCAGCACTTGCACCCTCAGCCAAGATCCTCAGCATCTGGCTTTTCTGATCCATTAGTTGTCTGTTTTAAGAGTCTTCCTTGCAAAACATGCAATTGAGCCGCGTCTGCATGCTCGCCTGATTTTATTCTGTTACACAACAAGAGGGGAGAGGTTACCAGCACTTGCACCCTCAGCCAAGATCCTCAGCATCTGGCTTTTCTGATCCATTAGTTGTTTGTTTTAAGAGTATTCCTTGCAAAACATGCAATTGAGCCGTGTCTGCATGCTCGCCTGATTTGATTCTGTTACACAACAAGAGGGGAGAGGTTACCAGCACTTGCACCCTCAGCCAAGATCCTCAGCATCGGGCTTTTCTGATCCATTAGTTGTTTGTTTTAAGAGTCTTCCTTGCAAAACATGCAATTGAGCCGCGTCTGCATGCTCGCCTGATTTGGTTTTGTTACAAAACAAGAGGGGAGAGGTTACCAGCACTTGCACCCTCAGCCAAGATCCTCAGCATCTGGCTTTTCTGATCCATTTGATGTTTGTTTTAAGAGTCTTCCTTGCAAAACATGCAATTGAGCCGCGTCTGCATGCTCACCTGATTTGATTTAATTACACAACAAGAGGGGAGAGGTTACCAGCACTTGCACCCTCAGCCAAGATCCTCAGCATCTGGCTTTTCTGATCCATTAGTTGTTTGTTTTAAGAGTATTCCTTGCAAAACATGCAATTGAGCCGCGTCTGCATGCTCGCCTGATTTGATTCTGTTACACAACAAGAGGGGAGAGGTTACCAGCACTTGCACCCTCAGCCAAGATCCTCAGCATCTGGCTTTTCTGATCCATTAGTTGTTTGTTTTAAGAGTCTTCCTTGCAAAACATGCAATATTGAGCCGCATCTGCATGCTCGCCTGATTTGGTTTTGTTACACAACAAGAGGGGAGAGGTTACCAGCACTTGCACCCTCAGCCAAGATCCTCAGCATCTGGCTTTTCTGATCCATTTGATGTTTGTTTTAAGAGTCTTCATTACAAAACATTCAATTGAGCTGCGTCTGCATGCTCGCCTGATTTGGTTTTGTTACAAAACATGAGGGGAGAGGTTACCAGCACTTGCACCCTCAGCCAAGATCCTCAGCATCTGGCTTTTCTGATCCATTAGTTGTTTGTTTTAAGAGTATTCCTTGCAAAACATGCAATTGAGCCGCGTCTGCATGCTCGCCTGATTTGATTCTGTTACACAACAAGAGGGGAGAGGTTACCAGCACTTGCACCCTCAGCCAAGATCCTCAGCATCTGGCTTTTCTGATCCATTAGTTGTTTGTTTTAAGAGTCTTCCTTGCAAAACATGCAATATTGAGCCGCGTCTGCATGCTCGCCTGATTTGGTTTTGTTACACAACAAGAGGGGAGAGGTTACCAGCACTTGCACCCTCAGCCAAGATCCTCAGCATCTGGCTTTTCTGATCCATTTGATGTTTGTTTTAAGAGTCTTCATTACAAAACATTCAAT
Source organism: Marthasterias glacialis (assembly GCA_911728455.2). NCBI lineage: Eukaryota > Metazoa > Echinodermata > Asteroidea > Forcipulatida > Asteriidae > Marthasterias > Marthasterias glacialis. The sequence continues at coordinate 9,533,762 of OU452235.1, forward strand.
TGAGCTGCGTCTGCATGCTCGCCTGATTTGGTTTTGTTACAAAACATGAGGGGAGAGGTTACCAGCACTTGCACCCTCAGCCAAGATCCTCAGCATCTGGCTTTTCTGATCCATTAGTTGTTTGTTTTAAGAGTATTCCTTGCAAAACATGCAATTGAGCCGTGTCTGCATGCTCGCCTGATTTGATTCTGTTACACAACAAGAGGGGAGAGGTTACCAGCACTTGCACCCTCAGCCAAGATCCTCAGCATCGGGCTTTTCTGATCCATTAGTTGTTTGTTTTAAGAGTCTTCCTTGCAAAACATGCAATTGAGCCGCGTCTGCATGCTCGCCTGATTTGGTTTTGTTACACAACAAGAGGGGAGAGGTTACCAGCACTTGCACCCTCAGCCAAGATCCTCAGCATCTGGCTTTTCTGATCCATTAGTTGTTTGTTTTAAGAGTATTCCTTGCAAAACATGCAATTGAGCCGTGTCTGCATGCTCGCCTGATTTGATTCTGTTACACAACAAGAGGGGAGAGGTTACCAGCACTTGCACCCTCAGCCAAGATCCTCAGCATCTGGCTTTTCTGATCCATTAGTTGTTTGTTTTAAGAGTCTTCCTTGCAAAACATGCAATTGAGCCGCGTCTGCATGCTCGCCTGATTTGATTCTGTTACACAACAAGAGGGGAGAGGTTACCAGCACTTGCACCCTCAGCCAAGATCCTCAGCATCTGGCTTTTCTGATCCATTAGTTGTTTGTTTTAAGAGTCTTCATTACAAAACATTCAATTGAGCCGCGTCTGCATGCTCACCTGATTTGATTTAATTACTCAACAAGAGGGGAGAGGTTACCAGCACTTGCACCCTCAGCCAAGATCCTCAGCATCTGGCTTTTCTCATCCATTAGTTGTTTGTTTTAAGAGTATTCCTTGCAAAACATGCAATTGAGCCGCGTCTGCATGCTCGCCTGATTTGGTTTTGTTACAAAACAAGAGGGGAGAGGTTACCAGCACTTGCACCCTCAGCCAAGATCCTCAGCATCTGGCTTTTCTGATCCATTAGTTGTCTGTTTTAAGAGTCTTCTTGCAAAACATGCAATTGAGCCGCGTCTGCATGCTCGCCTGATTTGATTCTGTTACACAACAAGAGGGGAGAGGTTACCAGCACTTGCACCCTCAGCCAAGATCCTCAGCATCTGGCTTTTCTGATCCATTAGTTGTTTGTTTTAAGAGTATTCCTTGCAAAACATGCAATTGAGCCGTGTCTGCATGCTCGCCTGATTTGATTCTGTTACACAACAAGAGGGGAGAGGTTACCAGCACTTGCACCCTCAGCCAAGATCCTCAGCATCGGGCTTTTCTGATCCATTAGTTGTTTGTTTTAAGAGTATTCCTTGCAAAACATGCAATTGAGCCGCGTCTGCATGCTCGCCTGATTTGGTTTTGTTACAAAACAAGAGGGGAGAGGTTACCAGCACTTGCACCCTCAGCCAAGATCCTCAGCATCTGGCTTTTCTGATCCATTAGTTGTCTGTTTTAAGAGTCTTCCTTGCAAAACATGCAATTGAGCCGCGTCTGCATGCTCGCCTGATTTGATTCTGTTACACAACAAGAGGGGAGAGGTTACCAGCACTTGCACCCTCAGCCAAGATCCTCAGCATCTGGCTTTTCTGATCCATTAGTTGTTTGTTTTAAGAGTATTCCTTGCAAAACATGCAATTGAGCCGTGTCTGCATGCTCGCCTGATTTGATTTTGTTACACAACAAGAGGGGAGAGGTTACCAGCACTTGCACCCTCAGCCAAGATCCTCAGCATCTGGCTTTTCTGATCCATTAGTTGTTTGTTTTAAGAGTATTCCTTGCAAAACATGCAATTGAGCCGCGTCTGCATGCTCGCCTGATTTGGTTTTGTTACAAAACAAGAGGGGAGAGGTTACCAGCACTTGCACCCTCAGCCAAGATCCTCAGCATCTGGCTTTTCTGATCCATTAGTTGTTTGTTTTAAGAGTATTCCTTGCAAAACATGCAATTGAGCCGCGTCTGCATGCTCGCCTGATTTGGTTTTGTTACAAAACAAGAGGGGAGAGGTTACCAGCACTTGCACCCTCAGCCAAGATCCTCAGCATCTGGCTTTTCTGATCCATTAGTTGTTTGTTTTAAGAGTATTCCTTGCAAAACATGCAATTGAGCCGCGTCTGCATGCTCGCCTGATTTGATTTAATTACACAACAAGAGGGGAGAGGTGACCAGCACTTGCACCCTCAGCCAAGATCCTCAGCATCTGGCTTTTCTGATCCATTAGTTGTTTGTTTTAAGAGTATTCCTTGCAAAACATGCAATTGAGCCGCGTCTGCATGCTCGCCTGATTTGATTCTGTTACACAACAAGAGGGGAGAGGTTACCAGCACTTGCACCCTCAGCCAAGATCCTCAGCATCTGGCTTTTCTGATCCATTAGTTGTTTGTTTTAAGAGTATTCCTTGCAAAACATGCAATTCAGCCGTGTCTGCATGCTCGCCTGATTTGATTCTGTTACACAACAAGAGGGGAGAGGTTACCAGCACTTGCACCCTCAGCCAAGATCCTCAGCATCTGGCTTTTCTGATCCATTAGTTGTTTGTTTTAAGAGTATTCCTTGCAAAACATGCAATTGAGCCGCGTCTGCATGCTCGCCTGATTTGGTTTTGTTACAAAACAAGAGGGGAGAGGTTACCAGCACTTGCACCCTCAGCCAAGATCCTCAGCATCTGGCTTTTCTGATCCATTAGTTGTTTGTTTTAAGAGTATTCCTTGCAAAACATGCAATTGAGCCGCGTCTGCATGCTCGCCTGATTTGGTTTTGTTACAAAACAAGAGGGGAGAGGTTACCAGCACTTGCACCCTCAGCCAAGATCCTCAGCATCTGGCTTTTCTGATCCATTAGTTGTCTGTTTTAAGAGTCTTCCTTGCAAAACATGCAATTGAGCCGCGTCTGCATGCTCGCCTGATTTGATTCTGTTACACAACAAGAGGGGAGAGGTTACCAGCACTTGCACCCTCAGCCAAGATCCTCAGCATCTGGCTTTTCTGATCCATTAGTTGTTTGTTTTAAGAGTATTCCTTGCAAAACATGCAATTGAGCCGTGTCTGCATGCTCGCCTGATTTGATTCTGTTACACAACAAGAGGGGAGAGGTTACCAGCACTTGCACCCTCAGCCAAGATCCTCAGCATCGGGCTTTTCTGATCCATTAGTTGTTTGTTTTAAGAGTATTCCTTGCAAAACATGCAATTGAGCCGCGTCTGCATGCTCGCCTGATTTGGTTTTGTTACAAAACAAGAGGAGAGAGGTTACCAGCACTTGCACCCTCAGCCAAGATCCTCAGCATCTAGCTTTTCTGATCCATTAGTTGTCTGTTTTAAGAGTCTTCCTTGCAAAACATGCAATTGAGCCGCGTCTGCATGCTCGCCTGATTTGATTCTGTTACACAACAAGAGGGGAGAGGTTACCAGCACTTGCACCCTCAGCCAAGATCCTCAGCATCTGGCTTTTCTGATCCATTAGTTGTTTGTTTTAAGAGTATTCCTTGCAAAACATGCAATTGAGCCGTGTCTGCATGCTCGCCTGATTTGATTCTGTTACACAACAAGAGGGGAGAGGTTACCAGCACTTGCACCCTCAGCCAAGATCCTCAGCATCTGGCTTTTCTGATCCATTAGTTGTTTGTTTTAAGAGTATTCCTTGCAAAACATGCAATTGAGCCGCGTCTGCATGCTCGCCTGATTTGGTTTTGTTACAAAACAAGAGGGGAGAGGTTACCAGCACTTGCACCCTCAGCCAAGATCCTCAGCATCTGGCTTTTCTGATCCATTAGTTGTCTGTTTTAAGAGTCTTCCTTGCAAAACATGCAATTGAGCCGCGTCTGCATGCTCGCCTGATTTTATTCTGTTACACAACAAGAGGGGAGAGGTTACCAGCACTTGCACCCTCAGCCAAGATCCTCAGCATCTGGCTTTTCTGATCCATTAGTTGTTTGTTTTAAGAGTATTCCTTGCAAAACATGCAATTGAGCCGTGTCTGCATGCTCGCCTGATTTGATTCTGTTACACAACAAGAGGGGAGAGGTTACCAGCACTTGCACCCTCAGCCAAGATCCTCAGCATCGGGCTTTTCTGATCCATTAGTTGTTTGTTTTAAGAGTCTTCCTTGCAAAACATGCAATTGAGCCGCGTCTGCATGCTCGCCTGATTTGGTTTTGTTACAAAACAAGAGGGGAGAGGTTACCAGCACTTGCACCCTCAGCCAAGATCCTCAGCATCTGGCTTTTCTGATCCATTTGATGTTTGTTTTAAGAGTCTTCCTTGCAAAACATGCAATTGAGCCGCGTCTGCATGCTCACCTGATTTGATTTAATTACACAACAAGAGGGGAGAGGTTACCAGCACTTGCACCCTCAGCCAAGATCCTCAGCATCTGGCTTTTCTGATCCATTAGTTGTTTGTTTTAAGAGTATTCCTTGCAAAACATGCAATTGAGCCGTGTCTGCATGCTCGCCTGATTTGATTCTGTTACACAACAAGAGGGGAGAGGTTACCAGCACTTGCACCCTCAGCCAAGATCCTCAGCATCTGGCTTTTCTGATCCATTAGTTGTTTGTTTTAAGAGTCTTCCTTGCAAAACATGCAATATTGAGCCGCATCTGCATGCTCGCCTGATTTGGTTTTGTTACACAACAAGAGGGGAGAGGTTACCAGCACTTGCACCCTCAGCCAAGATCCTCAGCATCTGGCTTTTCTGATCCATTTGATGTTTGTTTTAAGAGTCTTCATTACAAAACATTCAATTGAGCTGCGTCTGCATGCTCGCCTGATTTGGTTTTGTTACAAAACATGAGGGGAGAGGTTACCAGCACTTGCACCCTCAGCCAAGATCCTCAGCATCTGGCTTTTCTGATCCATTAGTTGTTTGTTTTAAGAGTATTCCTTGCAAAACATGCAATTGAGCCGCGTCTGCATGCTCGCCTGATTTGATTCTGTTACACAACAAGAGGGGAGAGGTTACCAGCACTTGCACCCTCAGCCAAGATCCTCAGCATCTGGCTTTTCTGATCCATTAGTTGTTTGTTTTAAGAGTCTTCCTTGCAAAACATGCAATATTGAGCCGCGTCTGCATGCTCGCCTGATTTGGTTTTGTTACACAACAAGAGGGGAGAGGTTACCAGCACTTGCACCCTCAGCCAAGATCCTCAGCATCTGGCTTTTCTGATCCATTTGATGTTTGTTTTAAGAGTCTTCATTACAAAACATTCAATTGAGCTGCGTCTGCATGCTCGCCTGATTTGGTTTTGTTACAAAACATGAGGGGAGAGGTTACCAGCACTTGCACCCTCAGCCAAGATCCTCAGCATCTGGCTTTTCTGATCCATTAGTTGTTTGTTTTAAGAGTATTCCTTGCAAAACATGCAATTGAGCCGTGTCTGCATGCTCGCCTGATTTGATTCTGTTACACAACAAGAGGGGAGAGGTTACCAGCACTTGCACCCTCAGCCAAGATCCTCAGCATCGGGCTTTTCTGATCCATTAGTTGTTTGTTTTAAGAGTCTTCCTTGCAAAACATGCAATTGAGCCGCGTCTGCATGCTCGCCTGATTTGGTTTTGTTACACAACAAGAGGGGAGAGGTTACCAGCACTTGCACCCTCAGCCAAGATCCTCAGCATCTGGCTTTTCTGATCCATTAGTTGTTTGTTTTAAGAGTATTCCTTGCAAAACATGCAATTGAGCCGTGTCTGCATGCTCGCCTGATTTGATTCTGTTACACAACAAGAGGGGAGAGGTTACCAGCACTTGCACCCTCAGCCAAGATCCTCAGCATCGGGCTTTTCTGATCCATTAGTTGTTTGTTTTAAGAGTCTTCCTTGCAAAACATGCAATTGAGCCGCGTCTGCATGCTCGCCTGATTTGATTCTGTTACACAACAAGAGGGGAGAGGTTACCAGCACTTGCACCCTCAGCCAAGATCCTCAGCATCTGGCTTTTCTGATCCATTAGTTGTTTGTTTTAAGAGTCTTCATTACAAAACATTCAATTGAGCCGCGTCTGCATGCTCACCTGATTTGATTTAATTACTCAACAAGAGGGGAGAGGTTACCAGCACTTGCACCCTCAGCCAAGATCCTCAGCATCTGGCTTTTCTGATCCATTAGTTGTTTGTTTTAAGAGTATTCCTTGCAAAACATGCAATTGAGCCGCGTCTGCATGCTCGCCTGATTTGGTTTTGTTACAAAACAAGAGGGGAGAGGTTACCAGCACTTGCACCCTCAGCCAAGATCCTCAGCATCTGGCTTTTCTGATCCATTAGTTGTTTGTTTTAAGAGTATTCCTTGCAAAACATGCAATTGAGCCGCGTCTGCATGCTCGCCTGATTTGATTTAATTACACAACAAGAGGGGAGAGGTGACCAGCACTTGCACCCTCAGCCAAGATCCTCAGCATCTGGCTTTTCTGATCCATTAGTTGTTTGTTTTAAGAGTCTTCCTTGCAAAACAGGCAATTGAGCCGCGTCTGCATGCTCGCCTGATTTGATTCTGTTACACAACAAGAGGGGAGAGGTTACCAGCACTTGCACCCTCAGCCAAGATCCTCAGCATCTGGCTTTTCTGATCCATTAGTTGTTTGTTTTAAGAGTATTCCTTGCAAAACATGCAATTGAGCCGTGTCTGCATGCTCGCCTGATTTGATTCTGTTACACAACAAGAGGGGAGAGGTTACCAGCACTTGCACCCTCAGCCAAGATCCTCAGCATCTGGCTTTTCTGATCCATTAGTTGTTTGTTTTAAGAGTCTTCCTTGCAAAACATGCAATATTGAGCCGCATCTGCATGCTCGCCTGATTTGGTTTTGTTACACAACAAGAGGGGAGAGGTTACCAGCACTTGCACCCTCAGCCAAGATCCTCAGCATCTGGCTTTTCTGATCCATTTGATGTTTGTTTTAAGAGTCTTCATTACAAAACATTCAATTGAGCTGCGTCTGCATGCTCGCCTGATTTGGTTTTGTTACAAAACATGAGGGGAGAGGTTACCAGCACTTGCACCCTCAGCCAAGATCCTCAGCATCTGGCTTTTCTAATCCATTAGTTGTTTGTTTTAAGAGTATTCCTTGCAAAACATGCAATTGAGCCGTGTCTGCATGCTCGCCTGATTTGATTCTGTTACACAACAAGAGGGGAGAGGTTACCAGCACTTGCACCCTCAGCCAAGATCCTCAGCATCTGGCTTTTCTGATCCATTAGTTGTTTGTTTTAAGAGTCTTCCTTGCAAAACATGCAATATTGAGCCGCGTCTGCATGCTCGCCTGATTTGGTTTTGTTACACAACAAGAGGGGAGAGGTTACCAGCACTTGCACCCTCAGCCAAGATCCTCAGCATCTGGCTTTTCTGATCCATTTGATGTTTGTTTTAAGAGTCTTCATTACAAAACATTCAATTGAGCTGCGTCTGCATGCTCGCCTGATTTGGTTTTGTTACAAAACATGAGGGGAGAGGTTACCAGCACTTGCACCCTCAGCCAAGATCCTCAGCATCTGGCTTTTCTGATCCATTAGTTGTTTGTTTTAAGAGTATTCCTTGCAAAACATGCAATTGAGCCGTGTCTGCATGCTCGCCTGATTTGATTCTGTTACACAACAAGAGGGGAGAGGTTACCAGCACTTGCACCCTCAGCCAAGATCCTCAGCATCGGGCTTTTCTGATCCATTAGTTGTTTGTTTTAAGAGTCTTCCTTGCAAAACATGCAATTGAGCCGCGTCTGCATGCTCGCCTGATTTGGTTTTGTTACACAACAAGAGGGGAGAGGTTACCAGCACTTGCACCCTCAGCCAAGATCCTCAGCATCTGGCTTTTCTGATCCATTAGTTGTTTGTTTTAAGAGTATTCCTTGCAAAACATGCAATTGAGCCGTGTCTGCATGCTCGCCTGATTTGATTCTGTTACACAACAAGAGGGGAGAGGTTACCAGCACTTGCACCCTCAGCCAAGATCCTCAGCATCGGGCTTTTCTGATCCATTAGTTGTTTGTTTTAAGAGTCTTCCTTGCAAAACATGCAATTGAGCCGCGTCTGCATGCTCGCCTGATTTGATTCTGTTACACAACAAGAGGGGAGAGGTTACCAGCACTTGCACCCTCAGCCAAGATCCTCAGCATCTGGCTTTTCTGATCCATTAGTTGTTTGTTTTAAGAGTCTTCATTACAAAACATTCAATTGAGCCGCGTCTGCATGCTCACCTGATTTGATTTAATTACTCAACAAGAGGGGAGAGGTTACCAGCACTTGCACCCTCAGCCAAGATCCTCAGCATCTGGCTTTTCTCATCCATTAGTTGTTTGTTTTAAGAGTATTCCTTGCAAAACATGCAATTGAGCCGCGTCTGCATGCTCGCCTGATTTGGTTTTGTTACAAAACAAGAGGGGAGAGGTTACCAGCACTTGCACCCTCAGCCAAGATCCTCAGCATCTGGCTTTTCTGATCCATTAGTTGTCTGTTTTAAGAGTCTTCTTGCAAAACATGCAATTGAGCCGCGTCTGCATGCTCGCCTGATTTGATTCTGTTACACAACAAGAGGGGAGAGGTTACCAGCACTTGCACCCTCAGCCAAGATCCTCAGCATCGGGCTTTTCTGATCCATTAGTTGTTTGTTTTAAGAGTCTTCCTTGCAAAACATGCAATTGAGCCGCGTCTGCATGCTCGCCTGATTTGGTTTTGTTACACAACAAGAGGGGAGAGGTTACCAGCACTTGCACCCTCAGCCAAGATCCTCAGCATCTGGCTTTTCTGATCCATTAGTTGTTTGTTTTAAGAGTATTCCTTGCAAAACATGCAATTGAGCCGTGTCTGCATGCTCGCCTGATTTGATTCTGTTACACAACAAGAGGGGAGAGGTTACCAGCACTTGCACCCTCAGCCAAGATCCTCAGCATCGGGCTTTTCTGATCCATTAGTTGTTTGTTTTAAGAGTCTTCCTTGCAAAACATGCAATTGAGCCGCGTCTGCATGCTCGCCTGATTTGATTCTGTTACACAACAAGAGGGGAGAGGTTACCAGCACTTGCACCCTCAGCCAAGATCCTCAGCATCTGGCTTTTCTGATCCATTAGTTGTTTGTTTTAAGAGTCTTCATTACAAAACATTCAATTGAGCCGCGTCTGCATGCTCACCTGATTTGATTTAATTACTCAACAAGAGGGGAGAGGTTACCAGCACTTGCACCCTCAGCCAAGATCCTCAGCATCTGGCTTTTCTGATCCATTAGTTGTTTGTTTTAAGAGTATTCCTTGCAAAACATGCAATTGAGCCGCGTCTGCATGCTCGCCTGATTTGGTTTTGTTACAAAACAAGAGGGGAGAGGTTACCAGCACTTGCACCCTCAGCCAAGATCCTCAGCATCTGGCTTTTCTGATCCATTAGTTGTCTGTTTTAAGAGTCTTCTTGCAAAACATGCAATTGAGCCGCGTCTGCATGCTCGCCTGATTTGATTCTGTTACACAACAAGAGGGGAGAGGTTACCAGCACTTGCACCCTCAGCCAAGATCCTCAGCATCTGGCTTTTCTGATCCATTAGTTGTTTGTTTTAAGAGTATTCCTTGCAAAACATGCAATTGAGCCGTGTCTGCATGCTCGCCTGATTTGATTCTGTTACACAACAAGAGGGGAGAGGTTACCAGCACTTGCACCCTCAGCCAAGATCCTCAGCATCGGGCTTTTCTGATCCATTAGTTGTTTGTTTTAAGAGTATTCCTTGCAAAACATGCAATTGAGCCGCGTCTGCATGCTCGCCTGATTTGGTTTTGTTACAAAACAAGAGGGGAGAGGTTACCAGCACTTGCACCCTCAGCCAAGATCCTCAGCATCTGGCTTTTCTGATCCATTAGTTGTCTGTTTTAAGAGTCTTCCTTGCAAAACATGCAATTGAGCCGCGTCTGCATGCTCGCCTGATTTGATTCTGTTACACAACAAGAGGGGAGAGGTTACCAGCACTTGCACCCTCAGCCAAGATCCTCAGCATCTGGCTTTTCTGATCCATTAGTTGTTTGTTTTAAGAGTATTCCTTGCAAAACATGCAATTGAGCCGTGTCTGCATGCTCGCCTGATTTGATTTTGTTACACAACAAGAGGGGAGAGGTTACCAGCACTTGCACCCTCAGCCAAGATCCTCAGCATCTGGCTTTTCTGATCCATTAGTTGTTTGTTTTAAGAGTATTCCTTGCAAAACATGCAATTGAGCCGCGTCTGCATGCTCGCCTGATTTGGTTTTGTTACAAAACAAGAGGGGAGAGGTTACCAGCACTTGCACCCTCAGCCAAGATCCTCAGCATCTGGCTTTTCTGATCCATTAGTTGTCTGTTTTAAGAGTCTTCCTTGCAAAACATGCAATTGAGCCGCGTCTGCATGCTCGCCTGATTTGATTCTGTTACACAACAAGAGGGGAGAGGTTACCAGCACTTGCACCCTCAGCCAAGATCCTCAGCATCTGGCTTTTCTGATCCATTAGTTGTTTGTTTTAAGAGTATTCCTTGCAAAACATGCAATTGAGCCGTGTCTGCATGCTCGCCTGATTTGATTCTGTTACACAACAAGAGGGGAGAGGTTACCAGCACTTGCACCCTCAGCCAAGATCCTCAGCATCGGGCTTTTCTGATCCATTAGTTGTTTGTTTTAAGAGTCTTCCTTGCAAAACATGCAATTCAGACGCGTCTGCATGCTCGCCTGATTTGGTTTTGTTACAAAACAAGAGGGGAGAGGTTACCAGCACTTGCACCCTCAGCCAAGATCCTCAGCATCTGGCTTTTCTGATCCATTAGTTGTCTGTTTTAAGAGTCTTCCTTGCAAAACATGCAATTGAGCCGCGTCTGCATGCTCACCTGATTTGATTTAATTACACAACAAGAGGGGAGAGGTTACCAGCACTTGCACCCTCAGCCAAGATCCTCAGCATCTGGCTTTTCTGATCCATTAGTTGTTTGTTTTAAGAGTATTCCTTGCAAAACATGCAATTGAGCCGTGTCTGCATGCTCGCCTGATTTGATTCTGTTACACAACAAGAGGGGAGAGGTTACCAGCACTTGCACCCTCAGCCAAGATCCTCAGCATCTGGCTTTTCTGATCCATTAGTTGTTTGTTTTAAGAGTCTTCCTTGCAAAACATGCAATATTGAGCCGCGTCTGCATGCTCGCCTGATTTGGTTTTGTTACAAAACATGAGGGGAGAGGTTACCAGCACTTGCACCCTCAGCCAAGATCCTCAGCATCTGGCTTTTCTGATCCATTAGTTGTTTGTTTTAAGAGTATTCCTTGCAAAACATGCAATTGAGCCGTGTCTGCATGCTCGCCTGATTTGATTCTGTTACACAACAAGAGGGGAGAGGTTACCAGCACTTGCACCCTCAGCCAAGATCCTCAGCATCGAGCTTTTCTGATCCATTAGTTGTTTGTTTTAAGAGTCTTCCTTGCAAAACATGCAATTGAGCCGCGTCTGCATGCTCGCCTGATTTGGTTTTGTTACACAACAAGAGGGGAGAGGTTACCAGCACTTGCACCCTCAGCCAAGATCCTCAGCATCTGGCTTTTCTGATCCATTAGTTGTTTGTTTTAAGAGTATTCCTTGCAAAACATGCAATTGAGCCGCGTCTGCATGCTCGCCTGATTTGATTTCATTACACAACAAGAAGGGAGAGGTTACCAGCACTTGCACCCTCAGCCAAGATCCTCAGCATCTGGCTTTTCTGATCCATTAGTTGTTTGTTTTAAGAGTATTCCTTGCAAAACATGCAATTGAGCCGTGTCTGCATGCTCGCCTGATTTGATTCTGTTACACAACAAGAGGGGAGAGGTTACCAGCACTTGCACCCTCAGCCAAGATCCTCAGCATCGGGCTTTTCTGATCCATTAGTTGTTTGTTTTAAGAGTCTTCCTTGCAAAACATGCAATTGAGCCGCGTCTGCATGCTCGCCTGATTTGGTTTTGTTACACAACAAGAGGGGAGAGGTTACCAGCACTTGCACCCTCAGCCAAGATCCTCAGCATCTGGCTTTTCTGATCCATTTTTTGTTTGTTTTAAGAGTCTTCCTTGCAAAACATGCAATTGAGCCGCGTCTGCATGCTCGCCTGATTTGGTTTTGTTACACAACTAGAGGGGAGAGGTTACCAGCACTTGCACCCTCAGCCAAGATCCTCAGCATCTGGCTTTTCTGATCCATTTTTTGTTTGTTTTAAGAGTCTTCCTTGCAAAACATGCAATTGAGCCGCGTCTGCTTGCTCGCCTGATTTGATTCTGTTACACAACAAGAGGGGAGAGGTTACCAGCACTTGCACCCTCAGCCAAGATCCTCAGCATCTGGCTTTTCTGATCCATTAGTTGTTTGTTTTAAGAGTCTTCCTTGCAAAACATGCAATATTGAGCCGCGTCTGCATGCTCGCCTGATTTGGTTTTGTTACACAACAAGAGGGGAGAGGTTACCAGCACTTGCACCCTCAGCCAAGATCCTCAGCATCTGGCTTTTCTGATCCATTTGATGTTTGTTTTAAGATTCTTCATTACAAAACATTCAATTGAGCTGCGTCTGCATGCTCGCCTGATTTGGTTTTGTTACAAAACATGAGGGGAGAGGTTACCAGCACTTGCACCCTCAGCCAAGATCCTCAGCATCTGGCTTTTCTGATCCATTAGTTGTTTGTTTTAAGAGTATTCCTTGCAAAACATGCAATTGAGCCGCGTCTGCATGCTCGCCTGATTTGATTCTGTTACACAACAAGAGGGGAGAGGTTACCAGCACTTGCACCCTCAGCCAAGATCCTCAGCATCGGGCTTTTCTGATCCATTAGTTGTTTGTTTTAAGAGTCTTCCTTGCAAAACATGCAATTGAGCCGCGTCTGCATGCTCGCCTGATTTGGTTTTGTTACACAACAAGAGGGGAGAGGTTACCAGCACTTGCACCCTCAGCCAAGATCCTCAGCATCTGGCTTTTCTGATCCATTAGTTGTTTGTTTTAAGAGTCTTCCTTGCAAAACATGCAATTGAGCCGCGTCTGCATGCTCGCCTGATTTGGTTTTGTTACAAAACAAGAGGGGAGAGGTTACCAGCACTTGCACCCTCAGCCAAGATCCTCAGCATCTGGCTTTTCTGATCCATTTGATGTTTGTTTTAAGAGTCTTCCTTGCAAAACATGCAATTGAGCCGCGTCTGCATGCTCACCTGATTTGATTTAATTACACAACAAGAGGGGAGAGGTTACCAGCACTTGCACCCTCAGCCAAGATCCTCAGCATCTGGCTTTTCTGATCCATTAGTTGTTTGTTTTAAGAGTATTCCTTGCAAAACATGCAATTGAGCCGTGTCTGCATGCTCGCCTGATTTGATTCTGTTACACAACAAGAGGGGAGAGGTTACCAGCACTTGCACCCTCAGCCAAGATCCTCAGCATCTGGCTTTTCTGATCCATTAGTTGTTTGTTTTAAGAGTCTTCCTTGCAAAACATGCAATATTGAGCCGCGTCTGCATGCTCGCCTGATTTGGTTTTGTTACAAAACATGAGGGGAGAGGTTACCAGCACTTGCACCCTCAGCCAAGATCCTCAGCATCTGGCTTTTCTGATCCATTAGTTGTTTGTTTTAAGAGTATTCCTTGCAAAACATGCAATTGAGCCGTGTCTGCATGCTCGCCTGATTTGATTCTGTTACACAACAAGAGGGGAGAGGTTACCAGCACTTGCACCCTCAGCCAAGATCCTCAGCATCGGGCTTTTCTGATCCATTAGTTGTTTGTTTTAAGAGTCTTCCTTGCAAAACATGCAATTGAGCCGCGTCTGCATGCTCGCCTGATTTGGTTTTGTTACACAACAAGAGGGGAGAGGTTACCAGCACTTGCACCCTCAGCCAAGATCCTCAGCATCTGGCTTTTCTGATCCATTAGTTGTTTGTTTTAAGAGTATTCCTTGCAAAACATGCAATTGAGCCGCGTCTGCATGCTCGCCTGATTTGATTTCATTACACAACAAGAGGGGAGAGGTTACCAGCACTTGCACCCTCAGCCAAGATCCTCAGCATCTGGCTTTTCTGATCCATTAGTTGTTTGTTTTAAGAGTATTCCTTGCAAAACATGCAATTGAGCCGTGTCTGCATGCTCGCCTGATTTGATTCTGTTACACAACAAGAGGGGAGAGGTTACCAGCACTTGCACCCTCAGCCAAGATCCTCAGCATCGGGCTTTTCTGATCCATTAGTTGTTTGTTTTAAGAGTCTTCCTTGCAAAACATGCAATTGAGCCGCGTCTGCATGCTCGCCTGATTTGGTTTTGTTACACAACTAGAGGGGAGAGGTTACCAGCACTTGCACCCTCAGCCAAGATCCTCAGCATCTGGCTTTTCTGATCCATTTTTTGTTTGTTTTAAGAGTCTTCCTTGCAAAACATGCAATTGAGCCGCGTCTGCATGCTCGCCTGATTTGATTCTGTTACACAACAAGAGGGGAGAGGTTACCAGCACTTGCACCCTCAGCCAAGATCCTCAGCATCTGGCTTTTCTGATCCATTAGTTGTTTGTTTTAAGAGTCTTCCTTGCAAAACATGCAATATTGAGCCGCGTCTGCATGCTCGCCTGATTTGGTTTTGTTACACAACAAGAGGGGAGAGGTTACCAGCACTTGCACCCTCAGCCAAGATCCTCAGCATCTGGCTTTTCTGATCCATTTGATGTTTGTTTTAAGATTCTTCATTACAAAACATTCAATTGAGCTGCGTCTGCATGCTCGCCTGATTTGGTTTTGTTACAAAACATGAGGGGAGAGGTTACCAGCACTTGCACCCTCAGCCAAGATCCTCAGCATCTGGCTTTTCTGATCCATTAGTTGTTTGTTTTAAGAGTATTCCTTGCAAAACATGCAATTGAGCCGTGTCTGCATGCTCGCCTGATTTGATTCTGTTACACAACAAGAGGGGAGAGGTTACCAGCACTTGCACCCTCAGCCAAGATCCTCAGCATCGGGCTTTTCTGATCCATTAGTTGTTTGTTTTAAGAGTCTTCCTTGCAAAACATGCAATTGAGCCGCGTCTGCATGCTCGCCTGATTTGGTTTTGTTACACAACAAGAGGGGAGAGGTTACCAGCACTTGCACCCTCAGCCAAGATCCTCAGCATCTGGCTTTTCTGATCCATTAGTTGTTTGTTTTAAGAGTATTCCTTGCAAAACATGCAATTGAGCCGCGTCTGCATGCTCGCCTGATTTGATTTCATTACACAACAAGAGGGGAGAGGTTACCAGCACTTGCACCCTCAGCCAAGATCCTCAGCATCTGGCTTTTCTGATCCATTAGTTGTTTGTTTTAAGAGTATTCCTTGCAAAACATGCAATTGAGCCGTGTCTGCATGCTCGCCTGATTTGATTCTGTTACACAACAAGAGGGGAGAGGTTACCAGCACTTGCACCCTCAGCCAAGATCCTCAGCATCGGGCTTTTCTGATCCATTAGTTGTTTGTTTTAAGAGTCTTCCTTGCAAAACATGCAATTGAGCCGCGTCTGCATGCTCGCCTGATTTGGTTTTGTTACACAACAAGAGGGGAGAGGTTACCAGCACTTGCACCCTCAGCCAAGATCCTCAGCATCTGGCTTTTCTGATCCATTTTTTGTTTGTTTTAAGAGTCTTCCTTGCAAAACATGCAATTGAGCCGCGTCTGCATGCTCGCCTGATTTGGTTTTGTTACACAACTAGAGGGGAGAGGTTACCAGCACTTGCACCCTCAGCCAAGATCCTCAGCATCTGGCTTTTCTGATCCATTTTTTGTTTGTTTTAAGAGTCTTCCTTGCAAAACATGCAATTGAGCCGCGTCTGCATGCTCGCCTGATTTGATTCTGTTACACAACAAGAGGGGAGAGGTTACCAGCACTTGCACCCTCAGCCAAGATCCTCAGCATCGGGCTTTTCTGATCCATTAGTTGTTTGTTTTAAGAGTCTTCCTTGCAAAACATGCAATTGAGCCGCGTCTGCATGCTCGCCTGATTTGGTTTTGTTACACAACAAGAGGGGAGAGGTTACCAGCACTTGCACCCTCAGCCAAGATCCTCAGCATCTGGCTTTTCTGATCCATTTTTTGTTTGTTTTAAGAGTCTTCCTTGCAAAACATTCAATTGAGCCGCGTCTGCATGCTCGCCTGATTTGGTTTTGTTACACAACTAGAGGGGAGAGGTTACCAGCACTTGCACCCTCAGCCAAGATCCTCAGCATCTGGCTTTTCTGATCCATTTTTTGTTTGTTTTAAGAGTCTTCCTTGCAAAACATGCAATTGAGCCGCGTCTGCATGCTCGCCTGATTTGGTTTTGTTACACAACTAGAGGGGAGAGGTTACCAGCACTTGCACCCTCAGCCAAGATCCTCAGCATCTGGCTTTTCTGATCCATTTGTTGTTTGTTTTAATAGTCTTCTTTGCAAACCAAGGCAGTTGAGCCGCATCTGTAATGCTCGCCTGATTTGGCTATGCTACAAAACAAGAGGGGATAGGTTACCAGCACTTGCACTCTCAGCCAAGATCCCCAGCAATCTGGCTTTTCTGATCCATTTTTTGTTTGTTATCAGAGTCTTCGTTGCAAAACAAGGCATCTACTCGCTCGACTGATTTGATTTCGTTACAAAACAAGAGAGGAGAGGTTACCAGCACTTGCACCCTCAGCCAAGATCCTCAGCATCTGGCTTTTCTGATCCATTTGTTGTTTGTTTTAATAGTCTTCTTTGCAAACCAAGGCAGTTGAGCCGCATCTGTAATGCTCGCCTGATTTGGCTATGCTACAAAACAAGAGGGGATAGGTTACCAGCACTTGCACTCTCAGCCAAGATCCCCAGCAATCTGGCTTTTCTGATCCATTTTTTGTTTGTTATCAGAGTCTTCGTTGCAAAACAAGGCATCTACTCGCTCGACTGATTTGATTTCGTTACAAAACAAGAGAGGAGAGGTTACCAGCACTTGCACCCTCAGCCAAGATCCTCAGCATCTGGCCTTTCTGATCCATTTGTTGTTTGTTTTCAGAGTTTTCTTTGCAAAACATGCGATTGAGCCGCGTCTGCATGCTCGCCTGATTTGAATTTGTTACACAACAAGAGGGGGAAGGTTACCAGCACTTGCACCTTCAGCCAAGATCCTCAGCATCTGGCTTTTCTGATCCATTAGTTGTTTGTTTTAAGAGTCTTCCTTGCAAAACATGCAATTGAGCTGCGTCTGTTGCTCGCCTGATTTGGTTTTGTTACACAACAAGAGGGGAGAGGTTACCAGCACTTGCACCTTCAGCCAAGATCCTCAGCATCTGGCTTTTCTGATCCATTAGTTGTTTGTTTTAAGAGTCTTCCTTGCAAAACATGCAATTGAGCCGCGTCTGCATGCTCGCCTGATTTGATTTTGTTACACAACAAGAGGGGAGAGGTTACCAGCACTTGCACCCTCAGCCAAGATCCTCAGCATCTGGCTTTTCTGATCCATTAGTTTTTGTTTTAAGAGTCTTCCTTGCAAAACATGCAATTGAGCCGCGTCTGCATGCTCGCCTGATTTGATTTGTTACACAACAAGAGGGGAGAGGTTACCAGCACTTGCACCCTCAGCCAAGATCCTCAGCATCTGGCTTTTCTGATCCATTTGTTGTTTGTTTTAAGAGTCTTCTTTGCAAACCAAGGCAGTTGAGCCGCATCTGTAATGCTCGCCTGATTTGGCTATGCTACAAAACAAGAGGGGATAGGTTACCAGCACTTGCACCCTCAGCCAAGATCCCCAGCAATCTGGCTTTTCTGATCCATTTTTTGTTTGTTATCAGAGTCTTCGTTGCAAAACAAGGCATCTGCTCGCTCGACTGATTTGATTTCGTTACAAAACAAGAGGGGAGAGGTTACCAGCACTTGCACCCTCAGCCAAGATCCTCAGCATCTGGCCTTTCTGATCCATTTGTTGTTTGTTTTAAGAGTCTTCTTTGCAAAACATGCAATTGAGCCGCGTCTGCATGCTCGCCTGATTTGATTTTGTTCAGCCAAGATCCTCAGCATCTGGCTTTTTTCTGATCCATTTGTTGTTTGTTTTAAGAGTCTTCTTTGCAAACCATGGCAGTTGAGCCGAATCTGCATGCTTGCCTGATTTGGCTTTGCTACAAAACAAGAGGGGAGAGGTTACCAGCACTTGCACCCTCAGCCAAGATCCTCAGCATCTGGCTTTTCTGATCCATTTGTTGTTTGTTTTAATAGTCTTCTTTGCGAAACATGGAAGTTGCGCCGCATCTGCATGGTATTCTAATTTGGTTTTGTTACAAAACAATAGGGGAGAGGTTACCAGCACTTGCACCCTCAGCCGAGATCCTAAGCATCTGGCTTTTCTGATCCATTTTTTGTTTGTTTTAAGAGTCTTCTTCGTGAAACATTGAAGTCGAGCCCTATCTGCATTCTTTTCGGATTTGGTTTTGTTACACAACAAGAGGGGAGAGGTTATCAGCACTTACAACCTAAGCCAAGATCCTCAATATCTGGCTTTTCTGATCCATTTTTTGATTGTTTGAAGAGTCTTTTTTGCAAAACATGGAAGTTGATCCGCATGTGCATACTCTTCCGATTTGGTTTATTACAAAACAAGAGGGGGATCCGTTCTTTGTTTCTTTTCAGAGTATTCTTTGCAAAACACGGACGTTGGGCCGCATCTAGCCGTCTCTCCACAGTTGCAAACAAGAGGGGAGATGTTACCAGCACTTGCACCCTCGTCCAATATCCTCATCAAACTGGCTTTTTGATCAGTTTAAGTTGTTTCAAGAGTCTTCTTTGTGAAACAGAGAAGTGGAGCCGCATCTGCTTGATCTTGTGATTTGGTTTAGTTATAAAACAATAAACTATTATATTATTACAGCACAAAGTGAACAACTTGTGGATTTTTAATTTTTAATTTTTTTATTTTTTGACACTTAATATTATAGGAAAAATATATAATTAAAATGAGCCTATAAATGTGATTATTATTTGATTGCAAACTGATCTCTCTCAACACAAACAGTGACGAGCAAATACTCTCGGGGTTTTCTTTGTTCGTTTTCTTGTTCTATTGCTTTGTGTCTATTTAAGACCCTCTACATATGCGATGTTAGTTCATTGCAAAAACTGGGGTGTTAAATTTATTTACTATATTTGACAACACCGACGTGTTAGTTATATCCATTGATTTATCTTTGGTACAAGTAACACCATGTCTGTGTTGTCAAATTAAAGATACAAAGAGAAAAAAAATTAACACCTCAGTTTTTGCAGTGTACGTAACAAGCTTTTGCTATTTGAAACCTCCATCCTGGGGGATTATCACAAATTTATTGGAGCCAAAAGAATTATCCGGTGTTCACAAGGGCCCACTTTCAGTCATCTCTCTAAATGTAAAAGAGTGAGAGAAAAAAACACTCGTTTCACTCACTCATCAATCAGTCGACAAATGTCGGACATTATGATGGCTCGCCAAACACTCCTGTCTTGTGCAAATCTTCGTTTCAATTGGTTTTAAAGGTACACACCGGCTTACTGTTTACCTAATTTAGTGATGTGGGATGACAGACAATAATTTTTAAATTGTTGTTCTTGAAACAAAATCATCAAAATATCACGTAATTAACGAAAAATGTAAAAAAAAACTAAACACGGTCAAAGGTCACCTTATACGCTTTTCCAGCCGTTGCAACTGTCAAGTTTACGTGCCAATGTTGCGCAATGTTGTAAGTAGACTGGTGCTCTGTTTATGTATGAATTATTACAATGACGAGGCATGAGGATCCAGACTTCATATCCATCCAGCACAAATTCACGTGTAAATAAAAAACAGACATAAAAACAGACAGTGTATTCTGTGTACGACGAAATGGACGAACTTACTTGCAATGGATAACGTTTCTTCATTATATCGCAAGTAGGCCCTATGTTGTAAAAAATTACTTGGACGAATGCCAGTTGGGTCCAGGACTAATCTGTGTTGTCAGGTCGTGTTCAAATGTAGAAAGGGAGAGAATAAGCTTGGCATAATGTGGACATCACAGACATGATTGACCATAAATATTGTCAAAATGCGAGTCTTCATGAATTCAAATATACACAGGCATGTTCACAATACAGTTCTATGACACAAACCTGTCCATCAAAATTATGGCAAAGACCACATCCTTCATATTCTCATCGTGACAAGCCTGCTGCAGTCTAAAAACTAATGGTAGTGTCCCTAATCTTGGACCATCTTTTCACATTTTCACATTGGCTTGGCCATTAACAGTCATGTGCCAAGCGAGCCTCCTAGCCCTGCCTTCGCTGCAAACGGATTGCCAATCCTGGCAGCTTTAGCGAAGGCATTAGTTTTTCGGGCGATGACTTCACTGGCCGGCCGCGGCCACTGCCACCGGTTTTTTGTTGTGGCGATTGGTGGGGGGGGGGGGGGAGTGGACATTATGCAGCTATCATAGAAGTAGATAGATCAGCTGTATGGGATACTACATTCCCCATCGTCGTCGCTCGTGTGGGTAGCGCAGGCAACACGTTACAATAGTAAGGGGATAATAGCTAGGGGTACAGACTAAAACCCTCGTTAAAAAAACATAATTGTTGGTCTGGCTCCCTACCCCTCCGACAAGCTCCCACGCTTACGGCTAGACCGACCGGCGAGCTGGGGAGTTCATGCCCCGGAGTTTGTCCCTCTGGCCCCACGAGACACGGCACCGGCTGTACGGGATATGCCCCAAGGTTTACGTTCCGCTAGCTCCCACGCTGGTGCGGCGTAAGACACGCTTCGGTTGCACGGGCACCTCTGAATGTGAATATTACGTTCGATTTTTCATCATTATTTACAAATTGTATCAATAAACTGAATCCATAAGTCTTTTTTGTCAAATACTCATGAATAATTGTAAAAAAAAAAGGGATTTAAATTTGGTTCAATAATTTACTTTTATACGGCTGGAAGTAAAACTAACTCCGAAGATCACGTGATTTATCCGAACCACTTTTTTGGTTCGGATAAATCGTTTTTTGAAAAATGCTCGAAAACGGCAAAATTTGATGGTTTCTTTTAGGAACCGTTCTTCTCCATTCCTGAAAGACCTTTGAAGTCATGTGTTAGCCTATTTTGTAGCCCAAATAGCCCAACGAAGCCGGTGTGCACCTTTAAACCAGTATCCTCACACATCATCATCATCAAGCGCTTGCATGAAGTAGATCTGACACTGCGCACTCTGTTAGTTTCTTCCACTGCTCCCTGTCTTCAGCTCCGTTGTTCGTTGACCACCTCTCGGCAGCTTACGCTTGCGGATTCCCTCTACGAGCGCCTGCTTGGCTGGTGTTTCATCAGGTAATCTGAGGAGATGGCCTGTCTAACTTAGACGTCTTTTGGTTATGATGATACTCCAAGGGGTTTCTTTAGTTTTCTCATACAGCGCTTTGTCTGTCACCTTTTTCGGCCACTGGAGATCAAGGATTGAACGTAAGAGTCTTCTGTGAAAAGCATCTATTTTCTCTTCGAGTGTCTTAGTCAGTGTCCATAATAGTTCACTGTTGTACAGAAATACAGACGCTATAAAGGCATTGAAGGTTTTGAGTTTCGTTCTGTTGGAAATCGCCTCGCTGTTGAAGACATCACGAAATTTATTGAACGATGCCATGAAAAGCACTTTCCTCCTGGTGATGTCGTCCTCAGTGTCGAGTAGGGAGCCTAGGTACGTGCACTTCTTCCAGCTGTTGTCCACTTCCTTTCTGCTGATGTGGTGTTTCTCTGTCTTGGTGAGATTTACCTTCAGGTTTCGTTCTTTGAGTATTTCAGGTGCCCTCCTCTCTGCTACTGTAATTGGGTGCTTATTGTTGCTTGCCCAGGTTTATATCATCGGCATACTGCAGCCCAATCTCAAAATATGCTTGCAGGCAGATGGAGTAGTTGTGGTTTTCGAGATCTGCTGGGACTGATTGGGACTGGAACTGCGGTTGAGTGGCGTAATTATGATCTTGGACGGTGTTTCTGGGTTTAGTTGTTCCAGTGCTTTCGCAAGGTAGATCGTGAAAAGAATGGGACTGAGGCAATCTCCCTGAGGTTCGTCTTGCTCCAGCATCTCTTTGAGATCTTCAAAGAGAATTACTCTTTTCACTGAGTTGAACGCCTTTGACATGTCAAGTCAAGCAATAAGTGAAGTTCGTAGCTATCGGCTGTGATGGCCTTTATTGCTAGGATCTTTAAAGTGAAAACCTGTTCAGTACTGCCTCTGCCGTGTCGATAAGCTGCACGGGAAGCCGGTATGTGGTTATTTATTCTATCGGCGATTCTTTTCGTCAAACATTATGGCCAGTATTTTGCGGATTATTTGCATGTCATTTGCAACATCTTCCAGACAATTATTCTTAAGAATTCCATGCAGGTTAAAGCCCCGGCTCAAGATTGGTAAACTGACTGTAAATGCTTCCATTCTTTGCACAAATCAAGATATGTGTAATACTGTAAACCAACCTGTGAAAATGTCAGCTCATTTCGTTGTTTCATTTGCGTGAAAACGGTAAAAACACATTCAGCATTTTTGTACGCTTTCCTGTATAGGCAGAGTTTTCGTGTCACTGATACAAAAACTAATTTTGGATCTTATTACATTTATTATTTAAAACTATAACACTTCAGGCAGAAATATTTCAAGGAAAGTTTTCAACAATAGATATCTTTATACCATGTAAAGTATATGTAAATCTGTTTTTCTTCTCACCAATGTTGAGCTGGTGCTTTAAGCGGAATATTCATAAAAGTTAACGATGGATTTCCATGAAACGTTGTAGAATGTTCGTTCAATCATGGGCCACGGATACGATTCTAGGCCCAGTTTCATAGAGTTGTTTAAGCACAAAAAGTAGCTCAGCACAACAAAATTATGCTTAAGGTTTTCAGCGAAAAAAATTGTTACATACAATCTGTGACTGGTATCCTGCTTATTTTGGAATAAACAGAAACATTTTAAGCACTGTTTAGAAGAGTAAAAAAGGAACTCTCTTGGGATCGCCACAGTTGTGTCGCTTGGCTTTTTGAGAGTGAAACTCACTTGAGAATCACCCTTTTTGCAGTGAAATTGGAGCGAATTTTTCACTATGATTCAACTTGAAAAAAACCCGTCTTTCACTTTTCTTCGCCATATTGCCCTTTGCAAGAGTAGTATGGCGGACGAAGGATTTAGATGATGCCCATGAAAAAGCTAACAGAGTTTTTCTGGAAAGGAAGTTTAAAGAACTTGAAGAGGCCAACACTAATCATCAGCACAAGATGGCTTGGAATCTCATATGTGGCAGGAAGAAAACAAAAATCAGTAGATTGGAACCTCCAAGGAAGAAAGAATTAGCAGCTGGTCAATCACTTCCAACAACTGCTTGGTAATCCTCCAGATGTCAAGTTCTTGAAGATGAGGAAATACCACGAGTTTATGAAGAGCTGCCAATCAGAACAGATCCTTTTGACATGGAGTACCTGAAGGCTAAAAAGACCATCAAAGAAGGACAGAGTTTTGGCGAAGATGGGATTCTTCTTGAAGTCTTAAAAAGAAGTCATTTAAAAAAGATGAGATAATTCAGGATTTCTGCAATAGAGTACTCCTTGACAATAGCAAGCCAGAACAGTGGTCAACATTAAATCTGATTCTAGTACCGAAAGAGGAAGAATTTTAGAGGGAATTCATGACAAAAACCTCACTGCAATCGTGACATTCATAGACTTCAAGAAAGCCTTAGGTACCATCCACCGAGGCAAAACGATTAAAATACTCAAGGCGTATGGAATTTCCCACATTATAGCAAAGGCTATAGAATACACATGCAGAATACATCAGCAAAGGTCATCACTCCCGATGGTGAAACTGAAGGAGATACCCTTGCTCCATACCTGTTAATAATAGTGCTGGATTATTGCATGCGGATTATCATAGATGGAGAAGAGGATCATCTGTGATTTACCATCAATCCTAGAAGCAGAAGGGTCAATCCCTTAATGGTTACTGGCTTAGATTTTGCAGATGACATAGTGCTAACATCTGACACTACAAGGCGACATCTAAAAGTAGGATATTCGATTGAAGAATTAGAATCAACTGACTACGTCAAATTTGACTTCGATGGTTCATCCCTTCCTCAAAGATATTCTGCATAACTACAGCGACGTCTTCTCCTAAAATGATCTTGACATTGGGTGCACAATCACTGGACAGCACAAGATTCACCTGTCGGACGAGATCCCTTCCGCGAGAACTGTCCGCGTATTCCCCCTGCTGACTACGCTGATGCAAGACACCACCTCCAGGACAAAGGGATGATAACGAACTCAGAGAGTCAGTTTGCGTCTCCAATAGTCATCGTACGAAAGAAGAACGGCGACCTGAATTTGTGCCTTGACTGTACAGAAAATTGAACTCCCGTACTATCCGAGACCAATATTCCATCCCGAAGATTGATGACATGTTGCATGCCATGAGCAGGGCGAAGTGGTTCAACTGATTTGATTTTAAGTCTACGAATCAGGATCAAAACTAACTTGTTTTGATCCATTATGTTTGTTTGATACACATGTCTCTTCTCCAGTAATTTGTGTTTGCTATGCGAAATCGGCGAGTCCGTTAACAAAACGAACGTCGCCAATCAAGACTAGGGTACTACCAAATTGAGCTCGCTGAAGAAGATAAACACGAAACAGCTTTTTGGTGTCCTCTTGGATTTTATGAATTCAACCAAATGCCACAAGGGATAACAAAATAATGCACATGCCCCTTTCCGGCGACTGATGGAAAAAATGTATGGGCGACCGCAATCGAACTTAAGTCGTCGTCTAACTAGATGACATTATAATAATCGGTAAGACGGCAGAAGAACATGAAGACAGACTGCTGAATGCTGTAGAGTGCCTTCGCCATTTTGGCCTGAACCTTGGATCCAACAAATGTAAGTTTTGAGCCCCTGGAATGGGTTGAAAATGCTGCTCTGTGAGTTGCCCTCCACCTAAATGCTAAGAAGACTAAGAGCATAGTATTTAACCACTGTGAGGAGGTAGATATCAAAGATATCAAAGATATAAGCAGTCTTGAGATTGTAAAATATTTCAAATAATATCTGGGATTTTGGGTTCAGAGCACCGAGGAAGACATAAGAAAAAGGAGGGCACTGGCATGGAGGTTTTGCAATAAACTCCGCACAATATGGAATTCAAAACTACCTCGACCAGTCAAAGTCCAACTTTTTCAATGTACTTTGGAAAATATCCTCCTTTACGGTTCAGAAGCGTGGACGATTACTACTAGAGTCCGCAGACTTCTAAATTGATGCTACACTAGACTTCTCAGCCCCATATATCAGCTGGACGACACATACCGCAAACTGTATGGAGGTCTTACTCGAGGGAGTAATAGGATCAGAACAAGGAGACTACATTTTGCTGGTCATTGCCTGAGGAGTACCACACAGGTAGTTTCTGATCTAGTGCTATGGAGACCAAACCAGGGCAGGAGAAATGTAGGACGTCCAACAAAAATCTATACGTGGATGTACTGTGATGCGGTTGTTGTAGTGACGCGCCACTGGGTGGGAACGAGTTACCTCTCACCTAAAGTCATTTTTACTCTGTTCTGAGTATTCTACTGTACCCAGAAAGCTAACCTCATGAAGTGCAACATTGGAACCTTTAAAGGATAAAAAACACTACCTCCTTTTGGTGGAAATAATAATGACCATTATGTAACTCGTTATTTTTAGATTTGTTGTAACCCGAGTACTAATTTTTTTATTTTGACAAGTTAAAAAAGCAAAAATTAAACTTACCAACAAGTAGGGCCTACCACAGTAGAGTTCCAGAGTGGCACCTGGCAGTCATTTTGTCTGTCATTGGCTCCTGATCCAACTCCAGAGAGGCTCCAAGAGCAGTAAGAACATGGAATAAACATGTAATTTCAACTTTCAAATTTCAACCATTCCGAAGTCCACAAGCAAACATTTCGTGCGCATTTTCCCCAATGAAAACGGTCATTTTTATGCTGACCGTCGGTGCGATTTCAAAAAAAATGTTATCAATGAGCACTAAACACACGTTGCAATGGATTACTGCTTGTAAACACACTAACGCTCGCGCGCGGAACAGGGCGTTACTAGCGGTGACGTCAATCGTC
Organism: Marthasterias glacialis; assembly: GCA_911728455.2. Classification (NCBI taxonomy): domain Eukaryota; kingdom Metazoa; phylum Echinodermata; class Asteroidea; order Forcipulatida; family Asteriidae; genus Marthasterias; species Marthasterias glacialis. Next base: position 9,559,911 of record OU452235.1, read on the forward strand.
GCTGGTTTATATATTTTTTTTGTTTAGTTTGGGGGGAGCCGCAGCGGTTCTTTGTCTGAAATTGCGTCATCAAACGCGAGTACAAGCATCCCTTACTTCCTTATTGATGGAAACGTCACGCGCGCACAATGACAGCTGCTCGCTCAGTGGTGCTGCTCACGCGCACCGTGGTGCGGTCAACATTTGGACGCAACCTCTCCACCATGCATGCCATGGGCAACGCCCCGTCTCTAACCCCTGGAAGGGAAGCTCCGACAATCAATGATGGTGATTGGCTCCCAAAACTGACTGCTATGCGCACACGCTTGTTAAAAACTTTCGAGTATCCTTAGGGCGCTTGGTAAGCGCGTGTCAAAAAGAATTCGCGCGTTGCAAAATGCAAGTTTTTTGACGCAATCATAATTCAAATGATTAGTTTTTACGCGGTCACCATGTAAACTGCATATACAGTTCATAGAGTTATATATAACTCTATGATACAGTTAGACAGGTCACAAATCAAAGAAGAATGAGAGGGGACCAGTTGCTCTATGATTAATGATGCCACTTTTGCGGGAAACCATATTTGAGCGGCGCGTGGAGTGGATAGGCCACAGGCCTAATTTAAATCTCCCATATTATAGGAAATTTTTTGTCACGATTCCGGGGGTTTTGATCGAGCCAACCTCGGTACCAAAAAATGGCGCGGCGAGTAACCCCCTGGGAACGTAGTTGTTTGAGCATGTGCGCGCACGCTCAGAACTGGCAAAAAGGACCGTTGGGTCTGCTGCAGCCAGCGTCTCAAAAGTCTCCCAAAAATGAATTCGATTTTGATTATTTTGTGTATGCCATGAATATGTTTTTCCAGTCATTTTTGGCAAAAAGGAGCATAATTCACTTACATGCATTCGCATTAAAAAGTGATTTTGCCTCGTAAGTTGAAACCGTCGTTCCATTTCACTTAGAAGCATGCGTAGCATTGTTATTCAGTTACTTTTATAAGGCGTTTTTTAGCCATGCGAAATCAGCATTCAATTTAGCAGAGTTATGCATTTTTTTGTCAGTACAAAAAATACTGCAATTGATATGCCTTTTGTTTTTGTTTTTTGTTAGTTTTAGGACAGTGCGGTTTAAAAAAGACATTTTACTTACTTTTTTCCTAAGTTTCCGGCTTTAAATAAGTACAATAAATTACAGGTTAATTGTTTACTCTGTTTTTCTTTTTGTCTTGTGTGCATGCTCAAATGTAGGTGTTTGCTTAATATCTTTGCAGTTTGAACTCTGATGAGTAGTTACTAGAGCAGACCATAAATAGCTTAATTAAGAAACAAACATTTAATCTAAGTAAACTGAATTGATATCAAACATAAAGTAGCCGGTGTGGCAGGAGATTATGTCCCTCAGAGAGTCTGTCCTCCTGGCGAATTCTGTAGATAATATTTCGTGTGAGAGCGCCCTCTTTTGACTAACTTCCTCAGCCTGTGTTAATTTACCGTATAATTACTCTATGACAACGGGTTGGTTACTGTATAAACCCATGATTTCAATCTTAATTGAAAATGTGTTCACTGACTTTTAACAACATTATGCTTTATTTTTAATATTTTGCCCTTCGTAGCACTTTCACAGTTATCGCATGAACAGTTTCAAAATTGATGCTTTCTGGCTTAGCGGGACGGGATGCCATGCACATGCACAATAAGGTTGTTTATGGCGGCGTCGCCATGGAAGACCCGATTTCACAATGAGTTAAGATCGATCTTAAGATGTGTATCAATCTTTGCCAATACAAATCAATGTGGCAGTTTAGACAACTATAGATGACTGTTGGTATTTAATTTTTGTGAAATCCGCGAACATTTTGTGCGCAGAATGACAGGCACGTGTGTCCGCCTGCTGCACGTCCGGTCTAGTCTTTTTATTATGACCCAAGGTTTTTTCCAAAGTTCGAACCCCTCCCAAATCCTCTCCAGGAAGTTGTCTGATTGGGGAGGACTGAGGACTGCAGTCGGCGCCCGAAGAATTCTGCTATTTTTGGTGTGGGTGAAGGGCGGACTCTTGTTTTGTTGGTCTGGCTATACTAGCAGCCCAAAACATGAGTGTTCTCATATATTGGTCTCCCAACCCTCTGTTCATTTTCTGTATATTATGCCCACCATTATGCTGTGACTCTTATCCAATTTCGTTTTATTATTTTTGTAGTATTATTATTATTTTTATTTATTTATTTATTTATTTTATCTTTTTTTTCTTTTCTTTTTTTTGCGTGGCAGATAAGAGCCCATGAATGCAGTCCTATAAAATACACATTTGTGTCCATCTAACATTATTTTCAACTTTCATTTCGCCATTCTCAAGGGTATTTTGGCGCCTTTTGGTTTCATGCTAATGACAATTTTCATATTCATGAGCAAAATTGTGACGTCATATCAGGCAGAAACCTCAATGTTGCAGTTGTGTATTTTATGGCATGCCAGTAAGTCAATGAGCAAACTTTTCAACCTTTCAATAAGCAAATTTGGGGATCACAATTTCATGAATTTCAACAGAAAACCACAATGTCTCCCTGAAATGACATCACGGCAACAGCGCCCTCAGTTGTCCGGAAAAGCATGGAAACTAACTAAATGTTTAATAGAAGTGCACTTCTCAATTAAATGAACAACGAAGGGATGTCCATTTTTCATACACTTAAGGGAATTAGAAAGTAGCACAAAATATGTTCCTAATAAATTATTCACTTCAGGGGGGTCTATAAATGTTTTTTGTTATTTTTTTTTTTTTTTTTTTTTTTTTTTGCAACGGCACATATAGATCAATCATAGAGCATAGCATAGAGCAAGGACCAGTCATGCAACCACGAGCTGCATAGACACTTCACAAAAATACTCGCACAAAATACCCGTAAGCATGCACAGCATGTACTTATTCCACAGCTGGCTAACACGGAGTATAAAGTAATGTTTTTGACGAAGTGTTGTCCGTTAAGTTTGGTTTGGTTGGTATGGCGCCCTCAACACTCCTTTCGCAGTCGCGGACTCATGACCAGTCGTAATCTTGGATAAATGGAAATAGATTTTCCTAAAGTCCCATCCGTTACAAGAAACTGTTTTAGTTATAACATTAGTCTTTGTTTTGTGCTTACAAGGCCCTGCTCTTTGCAAGGACCAACTTTGATGGTTATACTGTACCGTCAAGACTCTTTGATCATGTTAATTTTTTGAGTGTTGATCAAAAATGAACATGACCTTTAAAAAAATGCTCTGGATAAATCTGGTACCCCAAGTATTGTTTATAGAGTATTTTTCTGCGATGAAGAGTACCAGACTATTTCAAGTCGATTTGGCGACTTTGCTATTAGCAATGTATTTGGATGCTGGTCATCTCGCCCCCAAACACTCTCGCCCCCAACAATCTCGCCCCCAACAATCTCGCCCCCAAACAATCTCGCCCCCAGCCTTTGACAATCTCGCCCCCTGACAATCTCGCCCCCAAACAAAGTCGCCCCCTGATGATGACTGGAAGTTCTGATGATACGGTGTAAACTTAGAAATTAATTGATGGGAGATGTTGTCGCAATGCTGTCAAAAACTTGTATGATATTTTGTCAGAAAAGTATCGGCTTATAATCATCCACTGAACGAAGTTTGAGAAGGGTATTCGGAAAAATCACAACAAAGAAGTGTGAAATGCTCCGCAACTAATAACCACCGTCCCATTGATCTCTTCCACGGCGGCGGACTATAGTTTGCGATCGATCGATTTCGGTAATCAGTGAATCAAATCAAAGTGGCATTTTTCAATGTGCACCCCAGCTTGTCAGGTGACACGTTCAATGACTGACAGTTTGATTTTGTCTCCACGAAATGCCCCTGAGTGCATTAAAAAATTATTTTTATTCAAGAGTGAGAGACAATTTTCAATAAAAAATCACAGAACATCTTAACAACATGTACCATTCCTTACTACGAGGGAGATCATTCACATATTCTTTGTTTTTTAATTTACGCATTTTCCTTTATTTTCGAAATCGACTTTAAGTGAACACTTTATTAACTTCATCATGGTTAAAAAGGCGACTTTTCCAATTTTTTCTTCAGATTGTCAGGGGGCGACTTTGTTTGGGGGCGAGATTGTCAGGGGGCGAGATTGTCAAAGGCTGGGGGCGAGATTGTTTGGGGGCGAGATTGTTGGGGGCGAGTTTGTTGGGGGCGAGAGTGTTTGGGGGCGAGATGACCGGCCTCCATGTATTTAGTGCAAACGTATCAACGTTGCAATTTGCAGTACACTTGCCTAATTAAAAATATAAAGGGACGAGTGCTTGGGAATTCGTAAATGGGCATCTGAAAGCCTATTTCGTCATACGTGAAGTATTTGACGTTTTGTCGTACGAAGGGGAAATTGTGCTGTGGCTGTGTGTGTGTACGTCGTTCAAGCAAACCACAGCCTGTGACGATTGCTCGTTAAATTCGTTGCTTGCCTTCCCCGAAACGAAAATGATGTAATCAGTGTTTTATTTCTTCAGTGTTCTCTTTTGGTTTTGTGTGTTAAATAGGGCAAAGCAGATGGACAAATTCTTCGGCATCGTGTAAGAAAAGTTTAGTAAAGTATTGCTCATGCTAACTAGCATTTTTTTTTACTTGAATTGAATGACAATCTGCAATCATTATTCATTGTCTGCCGTCGTCGCCGCTTCATAAAAATAGGTAGGCCCTATATATATTTTAGTATTGTTATTATTATTAATTAAATTGAATAAAAATAATATTTTTCTCAACTTATTTAGGCCTACTATTAAATAGTAAACATTCATTTGGTAGGCAAGGACTTAACAATCTAAAGGAAGACATGGTGTTTTGCAGTTTTTTTTGAGGGGCCACATAGGTGTTACACTATTTCATGTTTTTACACTACAGTTGACAGTCTTGTGTAAAATATTAAATAGACCGATTGGGCCACCCAAGTCACGTGACCTGTAGTTGGTATTGAGCGTAAACAAACACGACGTCCTCCTACATGCGGCATTACAAGAATAAGATGGTTGTTTTCTTTTTCTAAATCTGTGAAAATTATTCCTGACTTTGTACACCAGAGACCTTCGAGTGGCTGAATAAAGCCAGTAAGGATAGTTCCAGCAATTCCTGGAAGTTCTACAACTTACAAGAAATGTATGTTCATGAATGATGTGGTTGGTAGTATCAGTAACTTATTTCCAAAAGTGTGTGATTCCTTTGTCTATTTGAAATTCCGCAAGGCTAGGTATAAATGCTCACTTTTCCAATGTTTTTTACTCCCCCCCCCTTTTTTTTTTACAGCGATTTAATACAATATCAAACAAAATAACAGGCGGGTTGTTACATCGAAAATAAACCTCTTTTGTAGTAGAATTCTGGTAGTTTATGAAATGGTAATGTGATTAAAATCAATGTCACAACATTGTCATGACCGAGCGGTCTAGTCCGCTGAACTTAAGTTCTGTATTTACAGAATGTGGGTTCGAATCCCGGCCTGGCCAGCCGCGACACTTGTGTCCTTGAGCAAGACACTTTACCATAATTGCTTTGTCCTTCAGATGGGACACTAAGCAGTAGGTCCCGTGTACTAGGATGGGTAGTGCACGTTAAAAAACCCAGAACATTTATCAAGAAAGAGTAGGGGTTTACCCCCCGTATTTCTGCTAATTCTGGTTCAGATAGCAAGCATCCTTATCTACAGGTTTCCTCAGGCTTCTGAGCTACAGTGATTAAGTTTGCTTTTGAGGCATCCTTGGTTTCACTAACAGAAATTAATAATAATAATAATATTAATAATAATACAATTTTAATTAGTAACTGTGTTATTTTTACCAAAAGCCAACTGTTGGTGTGACTTTGTCGGTCACAGCATGTATTTATACATACATAGTTTGCCATCAGCTGAGATGACGTAGTACCCACTTCAGGTCTATTGTTGTTCAATTCAATAAGCACCTTCACAGTAATATGCGCCATCTTGTTTATATCAAGGGGCAGATTTGTTTATTTCGAACACTCGTTGCTACCTGCATCTCCTTGCTTGAATTTCATGATTGTGAACAAAAGTGTGTGCCCCCTGAGAGGTCATGTGTGATCGCCAAATTCAATCACTGATTTCAAGTGGTTTGTGTGAAACGGCGCATTGGCATTGGCGTAACTAGACATTTTCATTGGGGGGGGAGCAAGCAGGGGAAAGTAGATAATGTTGCATTTTGTTTGTTTATTTACTTATTATATTTTTAGTTGGTTTTTTTTGTTCATTGATGGGTTTGTTTTTTGTTTTCTTGGGGGGGGGATTCAATACATTGAAATATTCATTTGTGCATTTTTGTTTATCTCATATGGAGCAAGAGGGGGAGGAAAGGGCTCTGAGCATGGGGGGGGCACTGGTGGCGTAGCCGAGGGGGGAGGCAAAGGGGCATTATGCTAATGTCACTTTAAAAAGTATTCTCATTGGTTCTTGCTTGACCTAACGACTCCTGGCTACGACATCAATCACAGCCTGTTGCTTACAACGTGTACAAGACATAACTGTAACAATGGTGCTGCCTGAAATGACGGATTTACTGTATCCAGTAGGCAAAATTACAAATGTGTCATGCCCTTCTTCAATGATTGCCTTCTCGAATATTATCATTCAATTTAAATGTATAATTATTTGCTTCTCCAAGGACAGCATTGAAAGTAAGCCTACTTGAAATGCTGCAGGACTGTCTCTGCTCTGAACCAATATCATTGATTTGTAGCTTGTCAGCAGCCGAGATTTGATGACCTTTTATTATTTCTTGATCCAAGGTGATCCAACCATAGAGCAAGGAACAGACCTTGTTCAATGCTCTATGATACAACATTTGACACGAAACGCCATTTTGTCCAAAAAACAACCAGCTTATGGGGTGCAGAGCGTGTTGCATCACCACACATACGGGAAATAAAGAAACACTAAGCTTTTGGTTACAAACGCATAAAGGCTGCCATCCTAACGGACTCCGTGCGTGGACAGTGTGCGTATGCGAGTGCGTATTGTTCTTACGGACACCGTGCGTAGACAGTGTGCGTATGCGAGTGCGTATTGTTCTAACGGACTCCGTGCGTGGACAGTGTGCGTATGCGAGTGCGTATTGTTCTTACGGACTCCGTGCATGGACAGTGTGCGTATTGTTCTTACGGACACCGTGCGTGGACAGTGTGGGTATGCGAGTGCGTATTGTTCTTACGGACAGCGTGCGTGGACAGTGTGCGTATGCGAGTGCGTATTGTTCTTACGGACTCCGTGCATGGACAGTGTGCGTATGCGAGTGCATATTGTTCTTACGGACACCGTGCGTGGACAGTGTGCGTATGCGAGTGCGTATTGTTCTTACGGACTCCGTGCGTGGACAGTATGCGTATGCGAGTGCGTATGCGTATGCGAGTGCGTATTGTTCTTACGGACAGCGTGCGTGGACAGTGTGCGTATGCGAGTGCGTATTGTTCTTACAGACTCCGTGCATGGACAGTGTGCGTATGCGAGTGCGTATTGTTCTTACAGACACCGTGCGTGGATAACTCGGGGCTAAGGAAAGGCGTAAAGACAGCCTTGGACAAGGCTACTTGCCTCATGTAAAATGTCAATTAGCTTCTTCATTTTATTTTGATTTTACTTTGTGGTATTTAATTCCTTTTTATAATATCAAAAAAGGTTATTTGTGTTCAAGTGATTTATTGGAAATGTTTTACAGTAACAAGATAAAACAAAACCAAACAATGAAAATGTAAATTTAAAATAGTATCATACTTTTTTTAATATTTCCTTTAGATCTTTGTGACTGACACACCGACCATAGACAATGAGTAAACGAGTCAGTACAACGGCTACAGCCAGATTGAAGCAAGATTACATGAGAATAAAGAAAGATCCAGTGCCTTATGTTACAGCTTCACCACTGTCATCAAATATATTAGAATGGTAAGACAAGTATGCCACAGAGTGACGTGTGGAGTTTGGAGACGGCACATTCAGCCCTCTTTCATGACTACATGTACCTAACTTCATAAAACACAACCAACGATAAGAAGTAACAATAACTAATAAACTAAAAAACAGGTACAACCATGTATAAATGTTTTTGGGGAGTAGTGTTGACTCTGAAAAGAGCTGGTGTGGTCTCAACATTTTGAACAGTATACTCTGCTTGACTTCAGGAGAATGCTGGACTGCTGCTAATGCTGGAGCCTAAGTAGGAATGGAGAGATGCACATTTAGGCAGAAAGAATCAAGCTGTTCTTGATCAGTGAAGCATTGGAGTTGACACATGGCTGGTTGTGTGTGCTAGAGTGTAAACTTGAAACATCCAGACCACAATGGCTCTTTTCAGAGACACCACTCCTCCAAAAAGAGATTTATACATGGTTGTACCCGCAAGTTTACTAGTTCACTAGTTATAGTTTCCTATTATCCTTCGCACCATGCAAAGCTTCAAACATCACTTACATGTACTTACTAAAAATATTTGGCTTACAGATTCATGGTTCCAAACAAACTATTATGCAGCAGTAGACTATTTTTGTGACTGATGTCCCAATCCTTCTATATTCAATTTCTAAAGTGAAGGATTTAGAAGGACTGCGGCCAGCAGGCCCAAAACGACAATTGCTTATCACTAGGTTAGGCATTCCAAACTTTTCTACAATGTAAGACCAAATAATTTGGTGTGGAGTAACATAGGAGAAGAGGATATGGGAGCATTACTGCCTACTGCGTGGTGTGTAAGTTAATGTTTTGCTTGTAGAACAAGTCTTCCAGAACAAGTTTTGGCTTTAATAGCAGATAAGTGAAATTGTTCTAGTGTGCTTAAAGCCCCAAGAATTATGCATCCTTCAGACAGTCATAGTCACAGAACTCCATGATAAATAGTGCCATGAAATCATGCTCAGTTGGTGAGCTATGATTTTTTTTGTTTAGGTTCTAAGTTTCAATTTCATTGTCATATCTCCAATCAAGTCTGGATACACCAGTGTGAAAGACAGTGGCACCCTGGCCACTGGGCATGCAGACAATATGCAGATTACACTACACACTGTGTGCAAATAAAGCACAACAATTTTGGAGAAAGGGCTTGGAACATAAGGAAAGACATTTCAAAAATCGTGGCGACAAAATTTCTAGATAGTAACTACTAATTGACACTACTCGAGCCAAACTTGGCTAGGTAAGTTGTGACCATTGGTTTTTCCCAACTGCCCTATGTTGAAATTGATCTCTGCCATCTGACAGCCCAATTATGTGCAGCACGAGCAGTCTGATCAGGTTGAAGGCCAATGGCGTTACAAGGTTGTCTATGATCTGAGATATGTAGGCACAGCGCCCTCCGCAGGCCTACAACCTGTTGAAAAGGTTCTGATGGTTGGTGTTGTGGGTTTAAGAAGACGGCCAAAGGCTCCTCAGGTCTGGGTAATGCTTGGCCAATTAAGCGAAGGTGACTTCAGAGCAGGGTGATTGTGGCAGGTGCAATGCATATGTACGAGCATATAAGTAGACGTTGGATTGACATACTGGAAATTGTACACCAAAGCAGAAGAGAACAGTGGGAAGCATCATGCCATGGTTTCAGTGATCACGACAACATCACAACTGTATTTAAAGCACTGTCTCAACTGTGGACTTAAACAGATGCATTTTGTCGCTATCGCTGGTTACTCCATCCCAAACAGGTGCGAGTTTTCATGCAGCTACCCATGCCACCAGCTGCTGTTGTTTTGGGAACTAAAACGACAATGGATCAACACCATTCCAGTAGATGGTCATCGCCAGCCAGCATGTGGCTCATGATGGGCAGCACAAATTTCAACAGCAGTAAACACCAATAATGTAAGATGGCAGCTCATCGGGGCCTGCAGCCTTGCCAGGAGGAGTTTGTTGGTCAGCCTTGTGAAGCTCTTCAGTTGTGACAGTTATTGATATTAGGTACTGATGGTTCAGGAGGGAGCAGTGGCAGATCCACATTAACGTTGAAGGCTAAGGGTGCATGTTACAAGGGTGTGATCTGAATAAACGCAGTGTGGCTTGATGTGGCTTGATGTCCAATTCTTAAAATCATAAAAATATAGTCTAGTTTTTTGCATTTCCGGGACCAAAAAAAAGTCTGAAGCTGGGCACGACGTTACCGCATAACACCATTACATGCCACCAAATCGCTGCTGACAAAGTGGAGAAAAAAATCCTAGACCAGTTTATGAGAATGTTTGTTGTCTTTACTTGGTTAAGTCATGATTTCATTGTGATATCGATACTCTCATAAATGTTGTTTATTTTTTAAGTTAATCCCACGGGTGAGTGTTGAAAAGTTTTGGAATTCCTGGCAGTGAGTGGTTAATATCCTTCTGCCTACATAGGCCTATCTACATGTAGGTTTACATACATTCGTTGATTGGTGTTTGCATGCAATATTACTGAATATTTCAGTCACTGAAGCACTGTATTCTTCTGAATAACAGCTTTTTGCTTTATGAAGACACAATCCACAGATTACCTCATAATGTGATTGGTACACCTTATATGTTTGATGATATTGATGATATTTCAGGCATTATGTGGTTAAAGGACCAGAAGGAACACCTTATGAAGGAGGGCTCTATCATGGTAAACTAGTCTTCCCAAGAGAATTCCCATTCAAACCTCCAAGTATCTACATGATAACACCCAATGGAAGATTCAAGTGTAATACAAGGTTAGTAATATATCAACTTAACCACCCTATATAAGTGCATACTCCAAGATGCTTCACAATGATGAGGTAACCCGTGCCACATTTCCCTGTCATTGTATTTGTATGAGTGATCAATCAGTGCCACAATCGGTTTTTCTGGTTTATTGCAAGAACCCCTGTCGACAGGTTCCCTTAGGCTTCCAAGTAACAGTGATTAAGTTCACTTTTGAGACATCCTTGGTTTACCAGAATTTAAAAATAATATCAAAAAAAGATTTCTCTTCCATTTTATAGCACTGTTTAATTTTTGTAATTCAGAATTAGAAATTGCCAATTGAGAATGAAGTATTTATGACTTATACCATGTTCAAGTTCAAAAGTTGATCACAAACAGCAGCAAACAAGACATTTAATTGACACATTCTCCACACATTTTATAGGAGAATAATAATACTGGTGTTTCAAAGAACTTAAATTCATGCATAATATGCTTCCTTTTTCAATTAGATTTCATATTTCTTTTATTAAATTATGTAAAAAGTAGGCCCTGATTTTTCCCCTTCTGTTTTTTCAAGGGTCACATATCATGCATGCCAAATATTGTGCAGCAGGAAGAGAAGTTTGAATGATTTAAAGAGTTATAAATACAGCTACAAGTCACTGTTGGCAAGTTGCAACCAAACCAAATCAGTGTCTTTTTTAAGGACTCGGTGCCACAACCAGGACCAATACACTCTGAAAAATACAAGAAGCTAAGTCACTCAGCCACGGCAATCCATATTTGTACTGTTATTTTTTTTCCCCTCGATGCAGGTTATGTTTGTCAATAAGTGACTTTCATCCAGATACATGGAATCCAGCATGGTCAGTGTCTACTATTCTCACTGGGCTCCTAAGCTTCATGGTAGAAAAGAATCCCACATTGGGCAGTATAGAGACCTCGGATTACACAGTAAGTCATGATGATAAAAAACCTCATATTGGGCAGTATAGAGACCTCAGATTACACAGTAAGTCAAAATGATAAAAAACCTCACATTGGGCAGTATACTGGTATAGAGACCTCAGATTACACAGTAAGTCATGATGATAAAAAACCTCATATTGGGCAGTCTAGAGACCTCAGATTACACAGTAAGTCATGATGATAAAAGAACCTTATATTGGGCAGTATACTGGTATAGAGACCTCAGATTACACAGTAAGTCATGATGATAAAAAACCTCACATTGGGCAGTATACTGGTATAGAGACCTCAGATTACACAGTAAGTCATGATGATAAAAAACCTCATATTGGGCAGTATACTGGTATAGAGACCTCAGATTACACAGTAAGTCATGATGATAAAAAACCTCATATTGGGCAATATAGAGACCTCAGATTACACAGTAAGTCATGAGGATAAAAGAACCTCACATTGGGCAGTCTAGAGACCTCAGATTACACAGTAAGTCATGATGATAAAAGAACCTCATATTGGGCAGTATAGAGACCTCAGATTACACAGTAAGTCATGATGATAAAAAACCTCATATTGGGCAGTCTAGAGACCTCAGATTACACAGTACGTCATGAATATAAAAAAACCTCACATTGGGCAGTGTAGAGACCTCATATTACACAGTAAGTCATGATGATAAAAAACCTCACATTGGGCAGTATACTGGTATAGAGACCTCAGATTACACAGTAAGTCATGATGATAAAAAACCTCATATTGGGCAGTCTAGAGACCTCAGATTACACAGTAAGTCATGATGATAAAAAACCTCACATTGGGCAGTATAGAGACTTCAGATTACACAGTAGGTCATGATGATAAAAAAAACCTCATATTGGGCAGCACAGTCGACTTTCGTTAATACGAGGTCCGTTGGACTGGCCTGTTTTTCTCGTATTAACCGAACCTCGTATTATCCGAGCGCGGTATTAACAATGCACAGTGCATGACATAATGGACGCACGTGTATAAATGCACACGTACTGCAATTGAAACTGCATAACTGTGATGATTTACAGGTACATGTACCATACAAACATACAACATTTTGGGCAAATAAAACTGTTTTGATTTAATTAATTTATTTCGAAAGTCAATTTATGAAACAATTTACATTTTTCATGACTGAAAAAGGAACGCATATGACTTTAACTTGCCGTTCTTGGCAACCAAGTTTCGGTCGCAACGGCCAACATGACAAGTTGAATGTTGATTTTCATTGGTTGTCACACCGTACCTTAGTAAGTAATGCGAGATAGCTCATAGCCAAGGCGGGATACCAGCGAACAATAAACGGTCTGGTGTCCGCCTCTCATCTGCGTTGTACTACCATTTAATAGACTGGTACCATTGCCAACGCTCAAATAGCACCTCTATTGATCATGATCAACGTAGCGGTAGCACATGTTTTGAAAGGCTGGGACGTCAATTTTTACCCTCCATGAAGGTAAACTATCGATGCCCTACAATTGATTCCCCAAACTCGCTATAAAAGTAAGACAAACAATACATTTGCTTGTTACGGGGCCGCAAGATTACCTCGTATTATCCGTGTTCTCGTTATAACCGTGCTCGTATCATCCGTATTTAAATGCATTAAAACACGCACGGGGCAGTTCGGGACCGACAAAATATCTCGTATTAACCGGAACCTCGTAACATCCGAGCTCGTATTAACGAGAGTCGACTGTATAGAGACCTCAGATTACACAGTAAGTCATGAGGATAAAAGAACCTCACATTGGGCAGTCTAGAGACCTCAGATTACACAGTAAGTCATGATGATAAAAAAACCTCATATTGTGCAGTATAGAGACCTCAGATTACACAGTAAGTCATGAGGATAAAAGAACCTCATATTGGGCAGTAAAGAGACCTCAGATTACACAGTAAGTCATGAGGATAAAAGAACCTCATATTGGGCAGTACAGAGACCTCAGATTACACAGTAAGTCATGAGGATAAAAGAACCTCATATTGGGCAGTACAGAGACCTCAGATTACTCAGTAAGTCATAGGGATAAAAGAACCTCATATTGGGCAGTATAGAGACCTCAGATTACTCAGTAAGTCATGATGATAAAAGAACCTTATATTGGGCAGTATAGAGACCTCAGATTACACAGTAAGTCAAAATGATAAAAGAACCTCATATTGGGCAGTATAGAGACCTCAGATTACACAGTAAGTCGAATAGATGAAAGAACCTCATATTGGGCAGTATAGAGACCTCAGATTACACAGTAAGTCATAATGATAAAAGAACCTCACATTGGGCAGTCTAGAGACCTCAGATTATACAGTAAGTCATGATGATAAAAGAACCTCACATTGGGCAGTATAGAGACCTCAGATTACACAGTACGTCATGATGATAAAGAACCTCACATTGGGCAGTATAGAGACCTCAGATTATACAGTAAGTCATAATGATAAAAGAACCTCACATTGGGCAGTCTAGAGACCTCAGATTATACAGTAAGTCATGATGATAAAAAAAAAAACTCACATGGGGCAGTATAGAGACCTCAGATTACACAGTAAGATTACGTCATTCTTGTTTTGGTTGTCCTTTGAGTGTGCAGCAAATGATTAATTAGAAACTTTGAAATCTTGCTGGTAATCAGTTTAAACTTCTACATTCAATTTCATATTTCTTTGAAATTGTAACTTTTCTGAAAGAATACTTTTGTAGAGTTCTCTTGAATCTTGAAAATTATTGGAAATAATTATACAAATTAAATAGTTCACATTGTTACTATCTTTTTGTATGTGTTATTGCATTAATATTTATTTATGTATTTGTTGTGTTTGTCAGAAGAGACAGCTGAGTGTACAGAGTGGCCCATTTAACCTGAACAATCAAACTTTCTGTGAACTGTTTCCAGATATTGCTGAGGTATGCATGTTATAGATTTTCTTTTCAAACTTTTATGTTAAGAATTTAACATGTAAAACTATCCATGTGAAATAGCCATTCGACCCAAGCAGTTTAATGGTTGTCCTATATTCATGTTGACTGATGCATTTTTTGCAAATTTGTCTCCAGCTTAATGTTCAGGCATTTACATGTGGATACTGTTTGTTAAAAAGTGTATCATCATGTCAGTGCAGCAATATCTTCTAAAAGAGCATATTTATCTTACACACAAGTTTGAAAGTACTGGATTTTACAACCATATTGGCGCCCAGATACAGTTTTTTTACAGAGCGTCTCTTGTTCGGGATACAACATTATTACAAAATCGAGACACATTGTTGCTGTACTGGCACATCTGTAGAACTACCAACATGTCAACATTTTTAGGACCTCCTATGCTATTTGTACTTTCCACTACTATTTTCTTGTTTTGACTCAAGAGTCTTCTCAGTGTGTACAAAACCAACATTTAAATCTTTCCTGCTTGTAGTATTCTCTGTAACTGTTGCTACACAGAATACAAATCATCCCTTCCCCACACCTGGGATTGTGTACAATAAATCTAAATAATATCTGGATGTTCTTAGTTCTTTATGACTAAAATTACAACAAGTTAAATGTAACTTCATCTCACAAGGTGAGTGACGCACTGTATTGGTTATATTGCATTTAAGAGATCTAGATTGTTCCAACTTGACGTCACACATACTAAAGTAGGTCATCTTTACCGACAATGATGTATCATTTTTTTAACGTACACCTATGCCTTATGAGTAAATACTGCATGTAGTACATTTAATGCAGCTTAGTGCCAAAAGCCCAAAAAGCCAAAACCCAAGTTGCATATAAAGATGGCGTTTATCGGGAATGTTTATCTATTGCGCAAACTGTTGAGCTTGATCTTTATGGGTGACATTTATATACCTGATCAAATTAAATTTCTTATTGTATTATTTGTTTAATCTATTGATTCACAGGAAGTAAGAGCAACTATCCGGCGGAGAGAAGAGGAGATTAGAGCAAGTACAGAATCCTCCTCACTAACAGGACAGTCAAGGCAAGCAAACACTCAAGATGGTCAACTACCACTAGGTCATCAAGGACCACAAGGCATTGTAGGAAGCACACTAGCCAATGTACTAGTCATCGTTGGCTTTGCTGCATTTGCATATACTGTAAAATATGTACTGAAGAGCATAGCACACACAGAGGAGTAGGTTATACATGATATTGTAAGCTTGTTCTCATAGTTATTGGTTATTACAGGTATTAATCTTGACAGAGATGACAATGAGAGTAGCCTCTGTGTCCCTAGTTTGGTCTTTGTGCCTTTGAAATGTGTCCGTATTGACCTAATTCATCTGACGTCATCATCACAATACTCTTGGTTGTGCCATTTGGGGAGTCAATGCCCCTGTGTGTTGTACATGGTATTGTGCTTTTTAAGCGATGCGACGTTAACACGCCATAATTTTTACCTGCAGTTCAACTCCCAAAATGATGAGTTTGGCAGACAGTAGCTGCCTGTGACGCTGGTGCAAGGGGGTCAATATACTTTCTGATATTCCAATGGATGTGCCACTTTATTCAATAAAACTGTCATAATAATTCTTGACCAAGGCAGTATGCCATGGTACAAATATTTGCTGATCATAAGCTAACAAAAGGGCTGAACAGAAGGGCCAAATCCTAATCATTTTGAATCTTCCTCCACTGCAATGTCCTTGAAACCTGAATCCTTCTGTATCCTTTGGGCAAAGTCGATAGGATTTGGGAGTTTAAGTATTTACTTTACATTTCCTACATAGAGCTGTCAGAGGTGTGTGTTTGCTAGTGAACAGCGGGCTGATCAACAGTGTCGGAAAATTATTTTCCCTTGTAATACAGTTGTATGGAGAAGTAGTTTGGAGAATTCCTTCAATTTGTAAAAGATCTCTTGGGATATTATTGTGATTTTCTTTATTGTGTTCTTAAGCTTTTATCTCTTTTTCGGTTTTATTTTTTATTTCTTTGTCAGGCAGGTTATAAAAGATATGAAATTATATGAAATTAGCATTACTTTAAAGAAATTTAAAAGGTTGAAGACTGGTTTTATAGTACATATGGAATACCCATTGGTTATTGTGGATGAGTTAGGATTTCAAAGCGAAATAAATCATCTCTTTTTTTATACTCATGAATTATACATTTTCCTCCAAAATAGTGGAATGTACATTGTTCAAACAGTTGATTTGCTATTAACATTATACAAAAGATTATTCTTTTATTGGTAGCTCGATATATTTGGTTAGGGATCGGGGTTCACAAGAGTGTTTCCCAATTTCCTACAACTTGCTGAAAGTGCACACCCGAAAAAGAAAGTCACTTTTTATAGCGCTTCTAACAACAGTAAGCAAGGCAAAAGCATTTTGTTGCTGTGACACAATACACATTCCCTGAGCATGCACACACTCACTGCCAATCCATCTATATGTAATGTGATGCAGCTAGGGTTTGTGGCACCCAGGGGCAAGGTTACAGGATGGTAACCCTGCACACATTTTGTATTTGAAACTCTTGGCAATACTTTGAGATGTTACTATTAGTAATAACCACAACCCACACCCACTGCTTCAAAAAAAAAACAGAACTTGGTCAATTTGGCGCCCCCCCCCCCCTTCCCAGGCAATGTCCAAGGCACAAGCCCCACTTGCTAACCATCTGGGCCCAATTTCATGGCGCTGCTTACCAAAGAACTCTGCGCTTACGGTGCCCTGTAAAGCGCTTACTCCTATGGACCATGGCAGGGCGTAAGCGCAGAATTCTGCGGTAAGCAGAGAAACGTGTTTATTGTTATAAAAAAGTATGGTTTCTGCTCATTATTTCAGCATCGCACACATTCTTCAAACCAGTCGATAGAATGATTTTCTGGTTAGCACAAATCAGAGAGACCGTTTCAAAGGTTATTTAATGTGTTGTAATTTATGACATGATTTTTGTGAGATCTTTTTAATTGCTTATGTAGTTATCTTAATGTATAGAAAGGAAATAAACACATACATGTGTATTAATGTAATTTACTGATTGCATTGTTCTGCGATATATAGTTCTTATAGGACATTAGGACAGCGCCAAAAAGTAGGCACATTTTATCAATAGACCGATTGTGCGACCCGCGTCACGTGACCTATTGTAGGTATTAAATGTAAACACACACGACATCCTCCATAGGAAAGTGCGGTACGGTGCATGATGATTGTTGCATTGAGTTTATTCGATGGAGACTTTTCTTTCTCGAAATCTGTGACAAATTTCCAGAGTTTGTAACAGAGACCTTCGAGTGGCTAAATAAAGCCAGTAAGGACAGTTCCAGCAAGTCTTGGAAATTGTACATGTAACGTATAAATGTACACGATGTGTCATAGTGCACGACGGAACGTTTGGGCCAGACGACCGTGATAACACGCTTTTCAACACAAGAATTTCAAAGTTTTGAAGCTGAAATCATCCAAAAACTGTATGATTCCTTTGCCTATTTGAAATTTCGCAAGGCTAGGTATAAATGCTCACTTTTCCAATGTTCTTTACCCCTTTTTTACAGTGATTTAGGCCTACATTACAAAAAAATAACAGGTGGGTGGCTACATAGTTGTCTGACGCCGGTAGTCCATATTAAACTCAAAATAAACCTCTTTTGTAGTAGAATACCAGTAGTTTATGAAACAGTAATCTGATATATACCAATGTTACAACATACAACTTTAATTTTAAAAAAATGGCTAAACTATGTTATTATTACCAAAAGCCGACTTTTGGTGTGACTTTGTCGGTCACGCCATGTATTTGCACATAGTTTGCCATCAGCTCAGATAACTATTACCAAAGATAGGTCACGTGATAACATGTAAACATTGGTCGCGCAATCGGTCTATCGTTAAAGGACATAAATTACTGTCTGACAATACTATTGACGAGTCCCGGGCAGCAGACATATCTGGGATGTTTTACATGGTTCTCAACATTAATTGTATCATTTTTAGAATGTCTCGGTACATCTTCTGACCAGAACATGGTGTCCCCCCCCAAAAAAAAAAAAAATAAATAAATAAATAAATAAATACAAGTGTTTTCCTTCTTATCATATAATTTTTAGTATGACATACAACTAACTGTTCACGTTAACAATGTAACGTGGATACAACTTATCTGAAAAAGGAAACTCTGAACAAAAAATCTGAGCGACACATTTCTTTACTTCACTTGATTTTATTTATGATAAACTCAGAATAAGTCCAAGAACAAGGAAGTTGTTTATCAAATAATTAAAATCGTGAAAGTTTATTTAACTTGTACAAATCTTGTTTATAAGACTTGAAATCTCTACAACGTATGTAAAAGCTAAGAGTACAAATCCGCTACCATGAGATAAAAGCAATCAACACGCCTTGCGGAATTGCTATTTCGCTTTGAACATTGATAAAAGCAATCAATACACCATGCAGAATTATGTTTCACTGTGAACAAAGGAAAGTACATCTACACACATTTACCCTTTACAGCTACATGAAAATGCATCATTTTTTATTTGTTTGGAGTTTCTCTAGTAGGTCAAAGCATTCATTTTTTCCAGTATCAAGCTTACACATTAGAGAGAGGACTATAAATGTGACATAGCCTACCCAGGGTTTTTGTATTACAAACTATGGGCAGGTATTTAAAACTCATACAATTTAGTAATCATTACAAACAAGAATTATTTTTGTAAACAAGGTATTCAAAAAAGGTGGCAAGTGGACTTTGGTTTTCCTTTATTTGTAACTTTTTCACTTTTCTTTTTAACTTTTTATGGCTGCACACATGCACAACTCAAATGGACGGCAATTTTTTGGTAATGTGACTGCAGTTGCCTTGACCATTTTGAAGACCTTTTAGCTGATGGATTCATACCATGTTGTGACTGATACCTTTCAGACAAATTCATGTCTTCATTCGGCAGAATCACATGCCCATAGAGCCACAACACTTGATTAATTTCAACCTCAAATAGTATTTTACCATCTTAACCTTTTGTCTTAATTACTGAATTTAACAAATAAACAAAAGTACTTTATGTACAGTTGTACCGAAGAAAACGTTAGGCAGAAATGTACAGTTGTACCGAAGAAAACGTTAGGCAGAAAATACACCTTGAAGTTAACTGCTGAGTATTAAGACAAGCTTAAAAAGACAAATCCTAGTGCTTTTGTATCAAGCTAAATTTCAATGCAAAATGTGATGTCACAATATGACTTGGGATAGTGACAACATTTTTTTTGAAAAGAGTTCAGATAATTAAGGATGTCTTGTGAAACTGTGCACAGGAATTCAAATATTTGTAAGTCTGCAATGAGTAAATTTATTTTTTCAGATCCTCATAATCAAAAGGCAACATTTAGAATAGTCCACTGAATGAACTGCTATGTTTGCTATTTTCCTGTCTCTTTGTGAGAGTAATTATTTGTACAAGTTCTTAGCTGCATGTTTTTTAACACACTAATTCAAACAGATAAAGTAATTACTGATGGTGAACCTTACCATACATTAATCCATGGCTACATATTAAACTTTCAAAGCAAGCAAAAGGCAAACAACGAAAAACGATGCATCATTTTAAGACAAGAAGTTACACTGCTTTGGCAAAAATGTTGCATTTAAAATTTCTAAACATGAATGTAATAACAGGAAGTTCACAAAATATATTTTTTTAAATTGGCTAAATAATGGATGAACTTTACACTATGTTCAATTAGCTGTTTATAGTTAACCATGAAAAGTACTAAGTTAGAATCCTACTTGCTGGTAATCATCATGGTATAAGAGGCATGGAAACAAATCTGTAAAAAGGAACAAAAGTAGGCCTGGAATTTTATCTTTTAGAGGGCAAGGCCATGTTCATTTTGCAAAGAGCACTTCCATTGGAAAATGTCAAAGTCTATGGGAAACTTTTGAAGGGGCACCGGACGGCCACGACGGGGGCAAAAATACAGTGTAATTCCTGTTATTCATAAAGAGTGATTAATACCATGGCAGATGTTTATGGAATTATCATTGCAGTTCTTAATGTTTTTACTTCCATTTAAGATTAACAAGACAACTGCTTTTGTCTTTACCTCATTGGTCCCTAACATTTCCCAGCGGAGCTTTGGTCCCCATACTAAAAAGAGATTGTCTTATTAAACGAAACTGACATTTCTTGGCTCTTTCCTCCCTTATAACAAAGTGCGAAAATTATTGTTCAATCCTGAACGGGTCCAACTTTCTGAAAGAAGTGTTCATGCCAATCATGCCATGAATCAAGTTACCATTATATCTAGTTAATAGTGTGCACAATTGAACTTACCAAATCAATTCATCAACAAAATTGTAAGAGTCGAAAGTATGTCTCTAAGCAGATAACTTCTTGACAAAAGTTACCATGGAAACAATCGTGCAAATACTGAAAGTGAGTGATGTTGCGTCATTGCATTTATCACCTTGACAACAGTAAGCACATCCTTCAATGCCAAGCAAAGAAGAACACAGTTCAGTACATATTTCACTGCAGCTGCGAGTCAAGGATGCAAGTTCCCCATTTATCTTTGCTGAAGATTTCTGAAGAATTTAATAAAAAGTTTTGATTCAGTGAAAACATTATTTTTACAAATGGTTACAAATTTATGATTATTATGAGAAAAGAAATTACACGTTTTTTTCTAATATATAACAGTTAAAAAAAAACATTTACAAAACACAGGCCTGTTGCACAACATAAATTTTGCAAGACCAAAAATGTCTGTTCGTTTCTCTTTTTTGGAGTTTTTGTTTAAAAAAAAAATAAATGAAAGTCATCATATAGTATCTCTAGAACAGTCATGTTCATTGTTACGTTTTGGTGCAATGCTAGAACCAAAGAACCAGTTATTTCTTCATCTAGAAATCAGTTAGTCATGTTCTGTAAATATTCTGACAAATTTTTATTTGGTGGGGGGGGGGAGACTGGGAATTAAACTGTCTTAATTGTCATGCAAAATGTGATGTCACGATATGACTTTGGATAGTGACAAGCATACTCTTGAAAGAGTTCAGATTAGAATATTTTGTGAGACTGCACATGAATTCAAATATTTCCACAAAAATAAGTCTGCAGTGATTAAATTGATTGATTTAGGATCTTGTTACTGCCCATAAAGGGCACCCTTGGTAAAGTGTCTATTGAATGAGCTGCTAATGCTATGTTTGTAATTTTCCTGTCTGTGTGAGAAGAATCATTTTAGCTTTCAAAGTTCAAACACATTGATTCAAACTGTAACACATCAAGTAATAACTGATGCTTAACTTTATCATACAAACACATAAAAACATCTGTGCACCTATTATTGCAATGCTTAACTTTAAAAAACCTACTTATTGAACTATAATTTGACAGTCATCTTATTCTTAAGTACAAAAGTTACAATGCCATTAAAACTCACCATACAGTAAGTTCCTGTACACATTGTTGAGTTTTCAGATGAATCAAAAGGATCATTACAATGGTCACCGCTTACACCAGGGACATAAGCACAAGAGTAACATTCTGCAGCCAGTAATCCATCTGTAAAGGAATCAATCATTATAATGCGTTCTTCCTCATATGGCTTGGCAGACTTTTTCAGTTTATGGCAGCAACACTCAGTGGCATGTCTGCATTGAAAGAAGTGTAAAGTTGTACTGGAAACTTTTTAAATAAGAAGGGGCAAGGGGTACTTAAGCCCAGGCCAAACAAGGACTCAAAGGAGGATTCAAAGGTGTTTTTTAGACCTTAGAGGGTTATGCCTCACACACAGTAACCTACAGACAGTCACCATGGTCACACTACACACCAAATGCACAAGACCTGTCCGTTTTACTATAACATTTAGGCCTAAATATTAATAATATAGCTTTTTTATAGGCATAACCAAGAAATTATCAAGCTTTCATAGATTAAGGCTTAGACCTATACACAGCTACACATGTTCAGTTTTAATGTTATGGTTAAAATTTTGATAACGTTTTAGGCATGGTTTACAACCTAGCAATGCCAATATAGCATCATGGGAGCAAGCGTACGAACCGGTCATCTCATAATCATATGGGCCCATTTAATGGCCACAAAACAAGGAACTTAGACTAAGAATAAGATAGAGTAAAACTCTTAGCTTATTGGAAACTTGCGTTAGTTTTCAGAGTAGATAAAAAGGCCAAGTTTTACATCTAGAAAAAGAAACATTGAAATTCAAAGGATATTGACTTTTAATTTGTAGAAGTCTTACCAATTGCAGCGAAGAGGATGCAAGCAACCAAGACAAACTTCATGATGATTGTGATATTGCAAACTGTATTGATAACCTACACACGTTGACACTGATTCCTGTTTAAATTGAGAATGAACAGACATCCAAATGACAAAGGAACAAAACTGCAAAAGTGTCAATTGATTTGGTAAAGATTAAGAAAAGATCAATTGTGCTTGTCTGAAGTTTTCGCCGATTTCTGACTCGGGTCTAACGTTAGTTTTCATTATATTTTCGTTAATGATGTGTGCTCAAAACATTCTCAAGATTTATGAACCCGCCTGTCTGCAAGTATGGGACACAAGGAATATTAAACGAAGTTTCAGCTAATTTAATCAGGTAAAACAATGGAGTAATTTTGTTATGATTTTTTTCGCTACATGTAATGTATGTAGCGCTGAGCGACCCGGCCCTATCCAGGACGTCAGTTAGCAGTGCAACGGAGACACTGACGTCCAACACCACACTCTACACAGTACCAGGGCTAAATGTAGGCCTACACTCCTCAAAAATGATGTTGGTGTGGAAGAGCTACAATCAGTGGCATATGTAACTTTCAAAACAAAATGTAATTTAAGTCGATCAAATAAACCTCGAGATAAATAATGGACAAAGATGACACTTACCACTGCCTAATTTATTTGCGGTGTCTGCTGGATGGCGAAGAGACGGTTTTTAATTGAGCTAAAAATAAAACGCCTGTGAGTTTTTCCCGCCTAAAAATAATACAACTAAATAACCGCTTTTATCAAAGTTTTGCGGTTGATTAAGAGTTTTGATTGGTTAACCCGCACTATAATCTGTCATGATTGGTTGAACCTTTGCCAAACGCCGAGGGGGGGGGGTTGTCACAGCGATGCAAGGTCAAAGCATTAAAGGTGCACACCGGCTTCGTTGGGCTATTTGGGCTACAAAATAGGCTAACATATGACTTCAAAGGTCTTTCAGGAATGGAGAAGAATGGTTCCTAAAGGAAACCATCAAATTTTGCCGTTTTCGAGCATTTTTCAAAAAACGATTTATCCGAACCAAAAAAGGGGTTCGGATAAATCACGTGATCTCCGGAGTTAGTCTTACTTCAGGCCGTATAAAAGTAAACTACTGAACCAAATTTAAATCCTTTTTTTATTATTAGTCATGAGTATTTGACAAAAAAGACTTATGTATTCAGATTATTGATACAATTTGTAAATAATGATGAAAAATCGAACGTAATATTTGCATTCAGAGAGTCCGTGCAATCGAAGCGCACCAGCGTGGGAGCTAGCGGAACGTAAACCTTGGGGCATATCCCGTGCAGCCGGTGCCGTGTCTCGTGGGGCCAGAGAGACAAACCCCGGGGCATGAACTCCCCAGCTTGCCGGTCGGTCTAGCCGTAAGCGTCGGAGTTTGTCGGCGGGATAGGGAGCCAGACCAACAATTACGTTTTTTTACGAGGGTTTTAGTCTGTACCCCTAGCTATTACCCCTGACTATTGTAACGTGTTGCCTGCGCTACGCACACGCGGGACGACGACGGGAAATGTTTATCCCATACAGCTGATCTATCTACTTCTATGATAGCTACATAATGTCCCCTCCCCCCCCCCCCCCCAATCGCCAGAAAAACCGGTGGTGGTGGCCGCGGCCGGCCAGTGAAGTCATCGCCCGAAAAACGGGAGAATGCCTTCGCTCAAGCTGCCAGGATTGGCAATCCGTTTGTAGCGAAAGCGGGAGGCTCGCTTGGCACGACTGTTATTGGCCACGCCAATGTGAAAAGATGGTCCAAGATTAGGGACATTACCATTAGTTTTTAGACTGCAGCAGGCTGGTCACGATGAGCATGAAGGATGTGGTCTTTAACTTAATTTTGATGGACAGGTTTGTGTCATAGAACTGTATTGTGAATATGCCTGCGTATATTTTAATTCATGAAGACCCACATTTTGACAATATTTATGGTCCATCATGTCTGTAATGTCCACATTATGCCAAGCGTATTCTCTCCCTTTCTACATTTGAACACGACCTGACAACACAGATCAGTCCTGGACCCAACTGGCATTCGTCCAAGTAATTTTTTACAATATAGGGCCTACTTGCGATATATTGAAGAAACGTTCTCCATTGCAAGTAAGTTCGTCCAGTTCGTCGTACACAGAAGAATACACTGTCCGTTTATGTCTGTTTTTTATTTACACGTGAATTTGTGCTGGATGGATATGAAGTCTGGATCCTCATGCCTCGTCATTATAATAATTCAAACATAAACAGAGCACCAGTCTACTTACAACATTGCGCAACATTGTCACGTAAACTTGACAGTTGCAACGGCTGGAAAAGCGTATAAGCTGACCTTTGACCGTGTTTTGTTTTTTTCACATTTTTCGTTAATTACGTGATATTTTGATGATTTTTTTTTTAAAACAACTATTTAAAAATTATTGTCTGTCATTCCACATCACTAAATTAGGTAAACAGTAGGCCGGTGTGTCCCTTTAATGTAGCAGGGGAAAATTGAGGGAAAGTTACTATTACGAAATACATACAGGGTTACTACATTTATTACTAGTTTCTGTTAATCATACTTTTATTCACACTTGTATTGTAAAATTTAGGGGAAATCAAACATTATTCAGTTTCTGTTTTTTCTGTTTTCTGTTACAGGACAATCAAAAGCGTTTGGATCTAACCACAGCCATCCGACGATACATGCGATACAGCCGGCCGCCTTCATTGCCGTCGGTCGTTCTACCCTCTTTAATTGTCAACGTGCGCCTTCGATGCGAAGGCCGGCTTCTTCGGACGGGAATCTTTGATGCGCATAGACCGATTGCGCTACCATTGTTTACATGTCGTCACGTGACCTATGGTGGGTACTACGTCATCTCAGCTGATAGCAAACTACTTGGAAATACATCCTGTAACCGAGTGACACACCACATTAACAGTCGGCTTTTGGTAACAATTAAGCCCTTTTATTAAAATTGCATGCTGTGACATCGATTTTTAACACATTACTGTTTCATAAATTACCAGTATTCTAAAAGAGGTACCGCACTTTCCTATGAGGACGTCGTGTTTGTTTACATTCAATACCCACTACAGGTCACGTGACGTGGGTCATGCTATCGGTCTATTCACGGGTTGTTTGTGGGTTGGGTGGAAAATGACTTCGTGAATAGACTTGATTTCAAGTCCAAGATCGCGGTCTATGCTAATTAGAATTACCGTAGGTCTACGTAATCCCATAATGCAATGCGGCCTTTACATAAAACATGATGGTGGGCACAGAATCTCAGGATCTCCCATCTAACGTGCAGCCTAACGTTAGTTAAGATGTTCTTCTAAAGTAACTTGAATTTTGATGTTGAAGGTTGGTTCACGGTGCCCGGGTGAAGGGTTACGATACACACGTGTGCTAGTAGTGTCAAACAACAACATGCACACACGTCACAAACGTCATCTCTATAACCAGAAAATTATTACTGCGCCCACGCAATCGAGGGCCTATCAAAAGCGTCATTTCGGTAGTAGCTACCGGTCCCTATAGACCTTTCCATTGTTTATAAACAAACCACGCTGGTTGGCATGGACGGCCAAATGTAGCAAAACATTCAAGTCTTGTTGACATACGTTGTGACCAAATTCAACATTTTTGCAACTTTCTATTTAAAGAAAATACATCCATTATAGGTTGGTTTGTTTCCAACAAATTTTGAACATTTTTTTGAATATTTGTGTAACATTTTTGCAAACTATGATTATCTGTTTTTGCTTTGCATTCATGGCTCCCCGTAGTTTTTCCATCTTGGCTGGCAAAAACTCGGGCTGTGTGACGTTGCAAAAGAAAGGTCTATTTTATAGAGTCAGCAGAGAATGATGTATGGACCGGGAACCAGTCTACTCGCGATCTCGTGATGGAAAGTTCGAATTCTCATGCTCAGGCCACAAGAGGGCGCCATTTCGGGCAATAATTATTCTGTGTCTGACATTAATTAATAGAGAACCACGATCACAGACTTGGAGCCAAGTCTACTTCGTGATTGGATGAAGACTGTAGGCCTACCTTCTCAATGAATCATTTTTTTGCGCAATATAAAACGAGTTTTATAAAAACTATGGGTGAAATGGCTTTAGTCAATGGGTGTACGCATACATAATGTTTCATTTGCCCCACTTTCTAAATTTTAAAAGAGTGAAAATTTCACTCTCTCGCCTGAGTGGTATCATTTTGGCTCTTTCGAGAGTGAAACTCACTGTGCATCACCCTTTTTGACTAAATTGGAGTTAACTTCATTCTCATTCAAGTTGAAAATACCCATCTTTCACTCTGAAAAGAGTTGTCCGCCATAATGGCTCTTTGCGCAAGTCTTATGGCGGACAAAGCGAGTGGTTTTCACTCTAGCGATTATTAGCAAAAATTGTTCATCCCCGTGGCGCAACGGATTAGCGCGTTGGACTTCTAATTCAAAGGCTCCGGGTTCGAATCCCGGCGGGGATGGTTTTTCATCAAAGCATCATTTTAAATATGAAAAACGGACAAAGAAATTAAAAATAAATTGTTGTGATTTTCACAGGATGTGAAAATAACGTTTACCAGTAAAAGTAAATGCATATCATCGGGCCGCATCTGAAGTCTTTTGTTTTACATTTTTACAGTTTTTGTTCATTTAATATAAAAACAGGTTATATCCATAGAACTAGCTCCATCATGGTTATATCGTATGTAATGGGGTGTGATCCCTGGCTACACGGCACTAGTAACCGGTTGAATGGCTTCTGACTGGCACCCCCAAACAAAAACATCGACAAAGTATAGGGAGATCACCAATAATGCTGGGTAGCTCCAATAGAGCATCGGTACATTAAACCGATGGTCGCAGGCTCAAATCCCGCTCCAGTCAATTTTCTGTTTACTTTTTATCCCAAAATTAATATAAAAACCAAATAATATGACCGAGTTTGTAAAGTGATAGCGAAAACGATTTTTCTTTTTCTGATCTTTATTGTGAAATAAGTCGGAGATTAGAAACGTGGAAATGAGGTGTGTTGGTTCCGACGAACAGAATGGCCACGGGGCGCCGGGGTCATTCAGCAGCAGCCCCGAATTAATTAATAAGAAGAAAAAATGTCGGAAGTCACACGTAATAGCTCGATCCGGGTCAGGGAGAGAAGAAAAACATCAGATGCGTTTGTTTCTGTCTGTTACCGCATTTATTATTTTGTTTATGCTGTTAATTTCTCCAAGGTTTGGTACGCTCAGCCAAGTATCTCTGACTCACAGACAGAGCCTCCCCAAAATGTCTGAAAACCCCAGCTCAACATTGGTAAGAAGAAAAACATAAAGGTCACAGAATTACATATGGTATAAAGAAAATAATGGTAGAAATCTGTCCTTGAAATAGTTCTGCCTGAAGTGCTATCGTAAATAAAATCCAAAATTAATTTTCGTCTCAGTTAGACGATAACTCCTGCCGTAGGAATGCGTTATGCTGAATGCATTTTTTCCGTTTTCTCGTAAATGAAACAACGAAATGAGATGAAATTTTCACAGGTTGGTTTTATTACAAATATCTTGATTTGTGCAAAGAATGGAAGCATTATTTTACAGTCAATTTATTAATGTTGAGCTGGGGCTTTAACAAATCTGGCATGACTAGGCCCCCATTATTGTTACGATTGATGCAGTCCTCCATACCACTTTACTCAGCCAATTCCAAACACCCTAAAATGGCGAAACAGAAAACTCATCATTGCTTAAAAGGGCGGGACAGTTTTGCGGTAAAAGGTCATTATTTTTATTATAGCAAGAACTGCAAAATGTTGGGCTCAACACTATTTTGGGCCTTTACTAAAAAGTTGATTTCACCTGATCTGAAAGGATAAGCCTATCGTAGTCTGGTTCCCTGACCAAAGATTCCCTGACAACTCTTGTTGAAAATCTTAGGTCCCAGGCATCATCCAAAGCTAAACGTATAGATTGTGACGCAATATATTCATGACTTGTCACCAACGGTGGACGATGTCATTTGATGACGACGGGCTTTGTTTACTTTCTAAAAAGCCTTGGATAATCAGCTTGTAAAAATGTTACAAAATAATATATTCAAATATAGTGTTGAATTTGTTGGGGGGGGGAAACAAAATGTCTACAAAATGTTTGAATTTTTATCAACAAAAGAAATGTCAGCCCATCAACGACACCGTCCAAATGTTGACGACAACGAGTTCGGAGCATTTTGGATATTTTCGGAAAAGAAGGAATTCCTCCTTTTTTGTCACGTGACATTATGGGTGATACCCACTGATCTCTAGTATAGAGATCAGTGGTGATACCTGACCCTAAAATTGACAGAGAATAGTGGGAGATTTTTTGGTGTGGGAACCAGACTAGGCCTATCGCACAGTTTGACCGTGTTGACCCCATTCATCTGACGTCATCATCATCACAATAATCATGGTTGCGCCATTAAATTTGGGAGTCAATGTTCCCCGTGTGTAAAGTATACATGATTGTCTAGACCACCACTGATCTCCTGAAATCATGTATCGACTTCTTGATTTCAAAAGATTGTACATGTAGTTAAAGACTTGATTTCAACTCGATAACTCGCGATCTCAGACTTGAATGTTCAGATCGAATGCTTTGCGAACAATCATTATTCTTACATCCACTTAGACGTGTACATTCTTTGGTACTAAAGTCGATGAGACAATACTGTGCGATCAAAGGTTCATCCACAAGAGGGCGCTATTCAGTAGTTTTGCTGTCGCGCTGCGAAAATTAATGTTTTGGAAAATCGTTCTGTGCTGAAAAGTTGTGGTACAGGATCAACAGAAACGCGTTGTGTAATGTTGTGTAACCAAGTGAGCCACGGCGTGTATTTTTTTAATGTTTAGATGGGACTACTTTTCAAAATAATGTGTCCCGCTGGTGACAGGATTCCAATTTGATGTTATAACACGCTTATCATTCTTATGGAAATTGACTGTATTTGTAAGCGAGTTGGGGTTCAAGACCCTCTGCTATCTAATCCAAACCATTTGCCATCAGTCTATACTTTCATGACATGGAAATTGGAATAAAATTATTAAGAAGCTGTATTTCACAGGGTGTGTTACAGTAACTGGGACCAGCAGCAGCGTAGCGACTGGGGGGGGGGGGGGGGGGGCAATATTTTTCCTAAGTCGGCATTAGAGCCACAGTCGGCAAATTGAGCACCAAACTTATCCAAGTAAGGGCTCGGCAAGCCTAGAGATTAGCCGACTGAATTTGTTTAAT
Organism: Marthasterias glacialis; assembly: GCA_911728455.2. Classification (NCBI taxonomy): domain Eukaryota; kingdom Metazoa; phylum Echinodermata; class Asteroidea; order Forcipulatida; family Asteriidae; genus Marthasterias; species Marthasterias glacialis. Next base: position 9,590,090 of record OU452235.1, read on the forward strand.
CCTTGTAGTGTGAGAAGTCAAACTTTTAATTACAAAATTTAATATTCTCGGCAACGTGCGGAAATCTACGCTCTGAAAACATTAAAAGCCGTAAGAGCGTCCGGGGGCCCCCCTGACCCCCATAAGAATTGTTGCCCATATAAACTCCATCAGTAGGGGTTTTGTCCCGAGTCCAAAGTATTCAAAGTTTGAATTTCAAAATTAACCGTCTATTTTCGGCAACTTGACGGTCCTCCTTAGCCCTGAAAACATTTAAAACCATAGAGCGTCCGGGGACTTCGCCCCCTGGACCCCCACTAGAAATTATGTCTATTCACTCCAACAGGGGAATTGCAAAAAAAAATTACGGTTTTCAAAGCTTGCATTTCGAATATGAGTCATCTAATGCTAGGTATCTGAGGGCCATTTTAAACCTTCGAATCACTCAAAAACCTCATGAGCACTCGGGGCTTTGCCCCTCGAACCCCAACATGTTGGTGAGTCCCATGTCATTGTGCTTTTACTTTCATTTGATAATGTCAGTCGGCAAATTTAGGCTTCCACACCCCGAAAGAAAGTGCCTTCGCTACTCCGCTGGGGACCAGTAAGACGTCCAGCATGAGAGCGACTCAAGACTTCACCGAAACGAAAAGGACACAATCTCAATTCATGTACATTGCAAATGTATAAACTTATTCTTTATTTCAGTTGTTTTCCAAAGTTAAACCATAATTGCTCCTTGATACAGAAGTATTGCATATCATTGAAATCTGGGTCCACCTACAGCACTTTTAGTGTAGGGGCATCTGCAATTGTTTACTATTTATATGAAAAAAAGTCCATAATAATTATTATTAAAATAGTGTATATGACTGCAGTTATCCAATCAATATGTTGGTGTCCCTTGAACTACAGCTTCTAATAAAACAAAAATTGCTAAAACTATATTCATCTTTAGTCTTATCAAAAGCGACTACACTGGTACCTAGTTAAACTGCCTCACTGACAACTGAAGGAAAATGGCGCTTCCTTTTGTCAAAATTCAAAACTTTTGATTCATTGTAATATCCATTATGTAACAATGATGAGAAATTTGAACATTTTTCTGCCCATGTTTGCCTGGCCTTTCCATTTACCCAGCTCAAAACTAAAACAAACCAAAAACCATGATGTACCGGTGGATTGTTCGGGCAATACAGTGCATATATACGGTAAAAACGTGATTTGACCATTCCAGTGAATTTTTCACTAGCTTCTTTAAACCAACCAGCCACTATTCTTAACGTCAGAGTGGATGAAAACTATGATCACAGTTTTTCTCATTTGCTCTTTTTGTTCCACAAATTCTTGTGAACTAAACAGGACAGAATTTCTTTTTAATTAAATCTGGAACAAGTACTACATGACTTGCAAGAAATGTTTAGGCAAGGCAATAAAATGCAGGAAAACAGCTTCTTATTAAGCACAACAATCTACTAGTTTTCAGCTAGCCAAACCGGGAACTGTTTGGAAAAGATTTCAACCCAACAAGACGAACTTGCATCATCTGAGGTTGACATATAATTACTTTGACACCATTTAAATAAATGCCTATCTATCACCTAATATTCTTCGAGAGATTACAGCATTTACAAACCAAGAACACCTCATATTTCCCATCATCAACATTCTTTCAAGGAGCCTTTCCATCCATATTCTTCATAAATTCCCTAAAGTTCAACCATTCAAACTCAGTCATGATTTTATTCAGGGCATATATTTCCAGTCGTTGTCGTTGCTTCAATGCAACTGCCTGGTCTCGCTGGAGTTGCTGTTCCGTCTTTCGTGCTTCATCCCTTTGTTGCTGAACTTTCTTTTTCACTTTCTCCTCCATACCTGAGAGCCGCTCACGAACAGTTCGCTGACTCTGATAATAAAATACCATTCAAGACATTTAATACTAAAATTAAACATAAAGAGTAGCGTTATAACATAGACCCTAAAATTGGTTGTAAAAATTGGTATCAATCTACCTAAGAAAACACCTGCTCTTGGGTAACTGTCATTTCTAAAAAAAAAAAAAAAAAAAAATCAATCTTTTTCTGTAATGACTTTATGAAGGAAAAACTTTTCCTAATTTGTCAATATAGAAGAAATCAAATAACAGTGTTAACTCCTTTAAAAGACACAATACATGATTGGTAATGGCAATGAATACAAAAACTTAAGATTGACCTTGAATGTAAAAGCGTTATGTTTTATAAACTGGGAACCACTACCAAAAATCTTTCTGTCTTATTTTGTTTGTATTTGTCCCCAACACCCAGTCTCTCATTTCAATTTGAAATAATGCTCACATGACATAGTCATACAAACCTGACAAAACATAAAATTTCTTGCAAATGTGACCACTTTATTAGATGTCTATTGTGCAGGTTGGTTGGTTGTGTTTTTACTGAAAACCAGAGGATGTACTCTTCCAAAAAACCTATTTTATTTGCTAATTCCGTATTTAACTGAAGAACCAAACATGTTTTTATTATTTACGTCTGATTCCAGCCTCACTCAAACAACACAATGTTGTTTTAAAAGCAATTGAATTCTCAATGTTACTGCTGGAAATAGTTCACAAATAAGTTTCCTAATTTTGTTACCAAAGTATGATTATTAAATCAATCTTTAAGCCCAGTTTTATGCACAAGCATTGATTACAAAATGTCAATACCTACCCTGAGGTCTGTCATTGATGGAATGTACTGATATTTCTGTAACATCTGAGGGGTGGGTGTACCAGGAGGAGCACAAGGTAGGATACATCCAAGCTCCCTAAGGTTACCAGACTGCTTCTCAGACAGGAATACCTTAGTGACCTTTGACACGTCGTCCTTTCCTCTATGTTGACTTGCATGAAGTCCCCCACCTACTCCTGGTATTTTAGGTGATACCCTACTGCCATACATAACTGGATCATGTTCAACAGTTCCTAGATGGTTTGAAGCTATCGTCTCAGATGAGCGTTTTTTGATTGAGTTTCCTTTCATGTTGTATTCCTTTTCTTCTTTGTTTGGCTTGACAGGTTTTGCATTCTCTGAGTCACATTTGTTATATCTGGAGCTGTAAATCTCAATCTTCTTAGGTTCAACAACTACAGGCACAGTAAGGAGTAAGGAACCAATTGAGTTGTCTTGTAGCGGGCCTCTTCTATCCTTGGGAGCTTGAGACCCATTTGGATGCTTTGCATCATGAGAATGTCTATGGGATGTTTGACTCCTGGATTTGGCTCTGGACTGCCTTTTCTTTTTCTTGGTTGACTTTTTCTTGCGGAGTTTTGAAGAAACAGGATGATCTGTTGATGAGTGAATTGATCAGACCCATGTTTTAAAGCATAGAAACTGGATGAATGTGCAATATTGGTAATATTATTATTGTAATAATCATTGAGCTATTGAATATCAATTTCCCCAAAATGTTAATCTTTAATAAGTCTTTTCAGTCAACAGTTTGGTAAAAAATAATGACTAAACAAAATGTTCATATTTGTTGACAAGTGAACGTGTCAGTTTTCCTTTTTGGTGTTAAATCCAACTTCAGAAACTTACTGCATAATTTTCCAGATTTGTTTTATTGAACTGAATAATAGAAGTCAGGCCTGGGCCTGGAATTAGTTCTTGTGGAAAATGGTTCACAAGGTTAGTATAGGAACATCACAAACACTGAGGACAAGACCACAGTGAGGATTGAAAAGAATGCACCATCCTCCTGAACCTCAATAACATGTCACTGTTTCTTTTAGCTAATAAACCCAACAAGGTGGTACAATTTTAAATTGATTGAAGCAAAATTTACGCAGTCTGCAAACTGACAATGCAGCACTTGCACAAGATGCAGAAAGATTCCATGCATCCAAATTGTGAGCTCGTACATGAGATCAAGGAAATAGCTCATAAATGACACAAAATTAACACTTTCCAATTAGTATTTTCTTTATTTTATGGCAAATTGTCATGTTGAGGTGGTGATATGGCACAAGCAAGGGAGGTGGTCACTCAAAGTAATGAGGTGGGCCACCTCACAATTGAATGGGCAGGAGAAACACTGATGTGCAATATCAAAAATGCTATATAAATTTCAATTTGCCTTACACCGATGTGTGATAAGCAATGTATACTCAGTGCTTTCGAGCTGTTAACAATGCTTCAATTCAATGTTTTCACATACATGTAATGCACTGTATTTGAAAATAATATACATGTAGTGGAAGATTTCCATGAAAATGACAAGAAAGAATGCAGGGTACTCCCCAGGATTTTTCAAAACTGGGGGGCATTCTGGACCAAAATTTTGAAAGTGTGGCCGAAGCACGCTAAATTGAAAATGTGTAATCTGGAGCATTTAAAAAGATTTTATGTGAATTTGTTTATAAAATAATTAGGGAATAACAGTGCGAGGACCCGGTCTTCACTGCTTGGTAATGACCGGGGTGGTGGCTGGCCGCTGTTAACGACCAAGCCGGAGGCGCGGTCGTTAACAGCGGCCAGCCACCACCCAAGGTCATTACCAAGCAGTGAAGACCGGGTCCTCGCACTGTTATTCCCATTAATAAATACCTTTTTAACGAAATAAACGGCTAAAATCGTCCATTTTGTAACTTTTCTTTCTCGGCGATACTTTCTTGTTTTGTTAGACGGTCTTTATATCGCCGTTAATACACCCCCACGTGATCACGTTTTGACCAATCAGAATCCACAAACTGTCCTAGGTATTTATTAATTATAATTATTATTATTATTTTTTTTGGGGGGGGGCGTATTTGCCATACTTCTAACATATTGACCTGTAATTTGAGAATATTGGCCCAAGCTAGCTTGTGTATGGGGGAGAGCCCTGTGTAATAAAAGAAGTACAGGTAAGTATTTCAAAAAGTTGTATACAAATATTAACAACTTTTAAAGGGGCTGCGTCATCATGATTATAGCAGTAAATGGAATAACACAGTTACTACACTTGCACGAGCGCCAGAGGTCACATCACAGTTTGACAAAGACGGCACCCTTTGTGATTTGACTGCAAGCGGGCTCGTGTGCAGTATCTGGGTGAGAGTTCATCTTTCCATGCACAGCCACAGGCCTGCTTTAATCATGACGACACAGCCCCTTTATACGAAGATTGTAAAATGATTTACCTGCAACATAAACTTGAATCATTTCATCAGATCGAGCACAGTTTGGTTCTTCTCTGTCACCAACTGTGTTCCCTGGTAATAAGGAATTATAACCAGCTGGAACCTGGGTATCCTCCAAGCTTTTATTATGCACTAAATGATGACCAACAAGTCTTGGTTGGTCATTCTCTACCGAGTTCAATGGAGTAACTAGTTCTATACCATTAGACATTGTACTACTTAAGGTTGCTGGACTTTTCATCTTGCTGCTTTGAGTCAGACCCAATGCTCTAGTCTTTGCACTTCGTGATAATTTATGAAGAGCTCTAAAATTAGGAAACATGCTATTCCTCATTGTTTGATGCTGAAAGCTCCCACCAAATGTCTCCTCACTTTGCTTTTCTGCTACTTTCCGTGTCTGAAGGAGTAAGGGTGTGTCGGATGACACAAAGGACCGCTGGCTTGGACTGATTGGTATTTCAGGTAAAGAACACGTGCGGTTGTGGGTGGGAGATGTCTTCCTGCCTTCATTCTGAACTTTCTTGTATATCACAGATGCAGAAGTATTAGTGTTGTGTCTTGAGATAGAAGATGATATAAGCCTTGTTGGAGTAGCTTGATGACTGCTTGATGCACTGCCATAGCGTGCTGCAGATTCAATCATCATAGGATGACTATACAATGTCAGGGACATTGTGAAGCATCTGTTGTCATGAACTCTGTCAGTTAAAAAATACAAGATAAAATGTTATTGAAACAAGCGGTAACTGAAAAAGGCTCAATTTAAAAACTCTTTCACATGTTTGACATATGTACCAATTGTGCATTTGTTTTGGCCCATGCAATTTGCTCCAGAACACTGGACTTCAACCACATTTGGTGAATATGGAAATAGAATATCCGAGATTAACTTGTCAAGTTGTAATGCATCCCAGGAACCATTGCATTTTAATAGTAATCTTATTAGGGGCTCTGATGAACTGACGCATACATTTCACAATTCACTACAATTACATGCTTTAAATTTAGTGCATGCATGTTTCTCGCACTCACAGTCAAAGGATGCAATGTTTACATCATTGTTATTGTTATAAAAAGTGCCTCGTTTGAAGGATGATGCAGATGGCAATTGGCATAAATGTATTCATGTAATGTATGTAGGTCTTGATCTTGATATGATGTAATTGACAGGTTCTAACTGGAGCAACACACAGTGCGAGAAGCCAGGTAAAAATAGAAATCGACTCATCCACAAATACTATAGGCCTACATCATCAAAAAATAATTGCATATAAAGATGAGACTATGACTGACATGACTGAGTAACAACTTTAATAAAGAGCTCCTTGCTAACATGAACATCATGTGTATTGATATGGAAATTGATCAGTGATATTGAAAATGTAAAATCATGAAAATAAAGAGAACACTGTTTAAAAAATAATAAAAAGAGTCCTTTTTAAATTTCAAATCTTTATCTATCCATCAAGTTATTTTATACCTTGGTCTTAAGTGTTAAATAATTGATGCAAATTTGTTGATGTAGGCCGACCTTGACAAACCATCATGGATGGCAAATGTACGGCAACGGCGTCACCTTATTTTATAAAAATTTCTTACCAAACAAATTAACTACGGGGGTACTACTTAACAATTAAATAACACTGATAAAAAGTTACATTATTATTTATATTAATGAGGAGGTATACAAATATACATACCTCTTTATTCCAGTTCTACACAAGTGATTATCGTATACAATTTCATGGTTTCATTTAGCATGTTTATCAGTTGTAATCAAAGCCGAGCAGTGAAAACGATATCATTTCATGGACACGCAAGACTAGACAAGGCACTGCTGGCACTGCGTTATTTTGTAAGAAATTTGCATATCAGGTGTGTTTATTGTTGTGTACATACAAGAGTACATGAAGCTACAAAATGCAGCGCGGTCCGTGCCAGGCCAGCCACGCACGTAGGACGGCTCGCCGTAAACAATCGCGTTACTGTTGCTTAGACACTGTGGCTCTTTAATGGTTTTAAAATTTTAAAATTTGTTTTAAAAAATACACTATTTTTTAACACGTATATGTATTAAAAGAATAATAGTCAACAATGTAGTATAAAAGTAATTTGATGCAATTATACAATTTCTTTGATTTGAAGTACACGTAAATTTAAGTACTCATTTTTAAATATAGCTTGAACAAGGATCACTTTTTTTCGCGCCTGCGCATTAAATCAATACCACACGTGGGGGAAAGTCAAATGAATCTGTGCTGTACTGTACAAAATGCTGCTGTGTGTTACTTGACTTAGGATTGACTATCGTTTATCAAGTTTCATAACAGCATTTCAGTATTATACGTTCAAACTTTTTATCTCAATCTAACGTCACATATAACTGGAACTCAAGATGAGACCGCTCACTGAGGAGGAGACCAAATTAGTCTTCGAAAAATTGTCAAAATAGTAAGTTAACGTATACATACTTAGCAATAGCACTGTTATTTAGTTAACTTTAGACCTAGACCCAGTAACTGGGGCGCTGTACTCCTTTTTGAGATTTTGACATTAGTACAGCGCCCCAGTTACTGGGTCTAATTTAGACCCAGAAATGTGTAACTGGGGCGCTGTACTCCTTTTTTAAAAATGTTGACATTGTCGGTCGTACTAGCTAGTACGACCGACAATGTCTTATGTTTTAAAAAGGAGTACAGCGCCCTAGCCCCACTAGTGTGGCAAGGATTTTTGACATCGGTTGAATCCTTAGCCACACGTCCAAGCCTATCTTTTGTGCAGCTCGTCCCCCAATCCGCCGCATCGAAACCGAACGGGTGCGGCGCTGGATTTTAACCAACTAAATGTGTCCACGTACCTCTTAGCTTCCCTCCGGTACTTTGGCTGTTGAAGTTTCTAACTTTATTAAGGGCAAATAATCATTTGAATTTGGCTCAAAATTACTCCACACGAATAGACATCGGCTAGCGATCGGGGCCATTTTGATTACCCAGAATGCAATGCCATCACGAAATCACGTGTGGCGCGCGAGAGTATAAAACAATTTCAGAATGGAGTCAGCAAAAAGTGCAAGTACCAAACTATGCGTGCATGCAACCGATGCCATGCATAGATTTGGTGCATGCACTTTTTCTGACTCCATGCATTTTGTATTCTAAGCTGTTTCATTAGCTGTAGCTGTCACGTGAAACAACCGCTGAATTGTTTTTGCACTCTCGTGACTTCGTGATGGCATTGCATTCTGGGTAATCAAAATGGCCCCGATCGCTAGCCGATATCTATTCGTGTGGAGTAATTTTGAGCCAAATTCAAATGATTATTTGCCCTTAATAAGGTTAGTAACTTCAACAGCCAACGTACCGGAGGGAAGCTAAGAGGTACGTGGACACATTTAGTTGGTTAAAATCCAGCGCCGCACCCGTTCGGTTTCGATGCGGCGGATTGGGGGACAAGCTGCACAAAAGATAGGCTTGGACGTGTGGCTAAGGATTCAACCGATGTCAAAAATCCTTGCCACACTAGTGGGGCTAACAGCGCCCCAGTTACTGGGTCTAACTTAGACCCAGTAACTGGGGCGCTGTACTCCTTTTTTGAGATTTTTGACATTATCTGTCGTACTAGCGCCCCAGTCCGTGGTATATATGGAAAGTGCTCCGATTCGGAGTCCGAAGCGGTTTTTTTCTGAATCAGTTACAAAATTGTCAAAATTGCAACAAGGACTCGACAGAATTGCTTGAAAATCGTCTACTGGCTTCTCCAAGTATCTACGGTGAAATAAAATGCAGTTAATTGTACTCACGATCATTTTTGGTCCTCCAAATCGATGATTATTAGCCCACTATCACGCATATATCAAATTTGCCGTTAGAATCGCCATTTTGAATGTGATACTCAACGACCGTTTCCTTATGTCTAAAACGCTGCGAGGATTGCGTGTTCGCTGAGGCCCTGACCTTCATATTGTTTTCCGCGCAGTCAACGCAGGATACCAGGCTGTGTGTAGCGCCAATGTTCGCTGATGCCCTGACATTCATATTGATTTGCGCAGTCAACGCAGGATACCAGGCTACACAGCTGGTATCCTGCATTGACTGCGCAAATCAATATGAATGTCAGGGCATCAGTGAACATTGGCGCTACACACAGCCTGGTATCCTGCGTTGACTGCGCGGAAAACAATATGAAAGTCAGGGCCTCAGCGAACACGCAATCCTCGCAGCGTTTTAGACATAAGGAAACGGTCGTCGAGTATCACATTCAAAATGGCGATTCTAACGGCAAATTTGATATATGCGTGATAGTGGGCTAATAATCATCGATTTGGAGGACCAAAAATGATCGTGAGTACAATTAACTGCATTTTATTTCACCGTAGATACTTGGAGAAGCCAGTAGACGATTTTCAAGCAATTCTGTCGAGTCCTTGTTGCAATTTTGACAATTTTGTAACTGATTCAGAAAAAAACCGCTTCGGACTCCGAATCGGAGCACTTTCCATATATACCACGGACTGGGGCGCTAGTACGACAGATAATGTCAAAAATCTCAAAAGAGGAGTACAGCGCCCCAGTTACTGGGTCTAGGTCTAACTACTATTATTTATTAATACTTACCAGTCTTACACCAACACTGTGTTACTGTTAGTAAAAATACACTTGTGACTTGGTTGGACCCAGGCAGTGCACCCTGGGCTGGGGCACTGTATACTCCTAGAACTATGAGGTTCGTTCCGCTATCGTCTCCACGAGCCTCATAGAGTGATATGTACAAAATCCTATTCGAAACTTTCTGCCCTTCACGTTTACATGGCTACAGTTCTTTTTTGAAATCAGATCTCGCCAAAACTAGGCTCTATGTGTTCTTTCAACTCTGATCGAGCGTTGCACTGGTCCAGAAAATCCACTCCGCAAACTAAAAGTTGTTAAAAAGTGATAAATTCTCACTGCAATTCAGATCCCATTCAAACAGTATTGCAACAAATATGGCGACCGGAGTTGCAAAATTAACTGGTATGCTGCTATGCGGTGCGCTGGTCCTATGGGCTGGTTCCGCGTACCAGTTAATTTAAAAAAATTTAAATTAACTGGTACGCGGAACCAGCCCATAGGACCAGCGCACGGCATAGCAGCATACCAGTTAATTTTGCAACTCCGGTCGCCATATTTGTTGCAATACTGTTTGAATGGGATCTAAATTACGGTGAGAATTTATCACTTTTTAACAACTTTTAGTTTGCGGAGTGGATTTTCTGGACCAGTGCAACGCTCGATCAGAGTTGAAAGAACACATAGAGCCTAGTTTTGGCGAGATCTGATTTCAAAAAAGAACTGTAGCCATGTAAACGTGAAGGGCAGAAAGTTTCGAATAGGATTTTGTACATATCACTCTATGAGGCTCGTGGAGACGATAGCGGAACGAACCTCATAGTTCTAGGAGTAGGGCACTGTACTCCTTTTTGGGAGACTTTGACATCGGTCGTACTAGCACTACCACTAGCAGTGCTAGTGCCACTAGCACTGCTGTAGTGGTAGTGCTAGTACGACCGATGTCAAAATCCCCCAAAAAGGAGTACAGTAGCACTAGCACTTACCAGTATCAGTATCTGTAGCTTTCTGCACAAACAACACCCATTCGGGTTATCACGTGTACAGTTAGCATGACCGATAATGTCAAAATATAAAAAAAGGAGCACAGTGCCCCCAGTTACCAAGTCAAAGTTACACTGAGTAATCTGCAGATGAGTTATTCTTCATCAAATAATTCAGTTAAGTCCAGACTCCAGAGTTTATATTCATACGTCGTCATAAAAAATGCAGTACTCCAGTACAGTACACCGGCTTTCTTTTTAGTAAACGTTAACATGTCAAGCCATAACGGCACATTTTGGGGGAACTTAGAAATTTTACCGTGAGGCATGAGAAAGTTATTAACTGTTATTAACTGCTTATGTAGTTCCCCGCACCAAATTTAAGACATTGTCGTTGACATTGTGATGACACATGGACGAGATGGGAATGAGACCATTTAAGAATTTCGGACTTAAATTCCCTTTAAGACAAACCCTTGAGACTGAGACTGAGATGGCCCCATGAATAGTGCCAATATGCTGGACTACCTCCGCCTCTTGGCCCTACAAACGCTGTCGCCCAAAATCAGACATCAACTTTCGAATTGAAACTTACATTTTTGGGGCAAAATTTTTCCATCGATGATCTTTTCATCATTGCGCAAGAGTCTCAAGTACATTAGACCCGAGGTATAATGACTTATTTTGGTGAAATTTCATGAATAATCTCAGAGCTGATACTAACACAAACATCGTCGGCGCCATGTTATTGATGGTTGCTGTTGTGCATGTGAGCTGTACAGCACTATGAGATGACTCGTTGTACTCCTGCTCTAGACTTTATTCCAGTCTTCTTAACACAAGATAGCCCCACTAGTGTGGCAAGGATTTTTTACATCGGATGAATCTTTAGCCACACGCCCAACCATATCTTTCGTGCAGCATTACCAGCAAGTCGCCGCCGCGAGACCTAGCAGGTGTGGCGCTGGATTTTAACCAACAAAGTGTGTTCCCTTACCTCTTAGCTTCCCTCCGGTGCTTCGGATGTTGAAGTTACGCACCTTTTTAAAGGTTTTTGCAAATAATTTTCAATTTGCTCAGAGACTTCTTCTTCGCGGTTGCATCGCAGCCATGATGGTGTTGCACATGTGTGCTGTCATGGCTGTACACCACTATGACTGGTACTTCTCTAGTCTTTTTCATGTTGCTGTTCGTGCTGCTCTGAACAGAAGACTTCTGGAAGAAAGACTAGAGGAGCAACCATCATGACTCCGACGACGTTTGAACGTGTCAGCTTTGGGGGGAATTTTTTATAAAATTCCCCCCAAATCAGTCACCACATCTCGGATCTAATGTACTCCAGACTTTTGAGCAATAACCAAGAGATCATCGAGGGAAAACATTTGGCAAAAAAATGTAATGTAATGTAAGTTTCGATTTGAAAGTTGGTCTCTCAATCTGGTCCATAGCGTGTGTAGAGTCAAGAAGTGGAGGTAGTCCAGCATATTGGCACTAATTGTGGGGCTATTTTGACCTCGGCCTTTTCCTGTACTAAGTGCTCATAGTGACGTCATACGCATAAAGTCTATAATAGGCCCTAGCCTGTCGTTTGAAGTCTGAGATTGTGCTTAGTTTTTGTCTGCATCGTCGGTCGTGCAAAATGCTACTGGTATTTGGAATGTTATTACAGAAGAGGGCACTCTTTCAGAGAGACGAAAAACCACTTTCAGAGACTTGATCTTGTACAAGAATAACCCTGACTCATGACATGTGCGTTTGAAACAAACAGGGTCCGTGGTTGATATGCAAAACCCATAGGCAACACATTTTTTTGTCATTATTAACGATGTACATGGCCACCATGAAGGTAGCTCAGTTTGCATGTTTTTCCCTGTTTCCCCAGTTTTGAGCCAGTCTCAAGCCGAGTTCCAGGGTCGAGTCACAGATCAATGCCACAAAAAAATGGACTCAAAATCTAGTCTTGAGTCTGAGACCAACCTCAAGTCCTCATGCACTGCAACAAAGTCACCCACTACAACAACAAGAACAAAATCACCCCCAGCTAGCAATAGACCGATACAGATTGCGCGACCAATGTTTAGATGTCATCACGTGACCTGTAGTGGGTACTACGTCATCTCAGCTGATGGCAAACTATGTCTTATGACAAAAGAGGTTTATTTTTAGTTATGCACTACCGGCGTCGAACAACGATGTAGCCACCCACCTGTAAAAAAATAATTAATTTAAAAAAGTTAAGAGCGTTGGAAAAGTGAGCATTTATACCTACATTGTAGCCTTATGGAATTTTAAATACACAAAGGAATCACACAGTTGTGGAAGGCATTTTCTTTGGATGATTTCAGCTTCGAAATTAAGAAATTCTTGTGTTGAAAAGTGTGTTATCGCGGTTGTGTGGTTCAAACGTTCCGTCATGCAACTAGTACTACAACATCAGGCACATTTATACGTTACTTGTACAATTTCCAAGACTTGCTGGAACTGTCCTTACTGGCTTTTATTCAGCCACTCGAAGGTCTCTGGTACAAACTCTGGAATATTTTTCACAGATTTTGAGAAAGACAATCCTCGATCGAATAAACAAAATGCAACAATCATCATGTACCATACTGTATTTTCCTATGAAGGACGTTGTGTTTATTTACATTCAATACCCACTATAGGTCATGTGACATGGGTCTCTCAATCGGTCTATTGTGTGATTTCAAAGTGGCGGCCATCTTTTATTACATGTTTTTGTCAATGGAATTTCAATTTTCTGGAGATCAGGCAATGTGCGAACTCTTTTCGGTCACAGTATCTTCATTACTCTTTAGACCCCCTACACTACATGCATAGTCCATGCATGTTGTTTCATGTATTTTCACAGGTCCATTTACGGTTACTCGAATCATCACAAACGGGTACCAGGTTCCAAAATTATCGGTAAATGCACAGGCCTGCCACATTAACATCAGAAACTTTGTACATGTACAAATGCAATTCTGATTTTGTTCTGTACATGTTAACAGCAACTGTTCATATTATTGTTTTACAGTTTAACAGCATTGAAGTGATTGTATTGTTAACGGAAAAATACTTTGATCCAAAAAAGGTTCATTCCAAAAGTTATGCAAGTATATGTACATGTACATGTAGTACACTTACTACAGTGAACAGTAATATAAAGTAATGTGAATATTCTATCTTATCTTCCAATATGTGCTAATCCTCCAATCAGATTGCTCAACGGGAGTGTGATAATAAATCATATCATAGTCCCAGTAGTCTATATTGCACTCTGCGTATTTTGAGTATCTTGTGTCTCGCTCCGTATACAGACAGTGCAAAATGACGTTCTAAAATTTGCGTGTTGCATGTTTTGCTTTTCATCAAATAATGCTCATCAAATAAGTTGTATTATCTTTCAGTTGACTGAAGATAAATTTGTTATTACACCCGTGCTCATGGAATACGTGAAACTATAATGTGTCTGTGTCCCATATCCCACTCGGCCTCATGGGATATGGGACACAGAAGCGCTATATTTTCACGTATTCCACTCGCACTTGTGTGATAACTTATAATGTACTATTTTTTTGATTATTAATATGTACAAATTGTGATCATTAGAAAAGTAATTTAATCAATTGAATTATTTAACATTCTTAGTGTCACTAGCAACAATTTCCTGATTTATGAATTTCAAAACTTGTAATTTTCTGTTTTTGTAGTATTGGAGAGAATGTACGGCTGTTGATTGATAGACCCGATGGAACATATTGCTTTAGATTTCACAGAGAACGAGTCTACTATGTCAGGTAAGATAGTACAGGGAAAGATGCTAACTACTCCAATCATCATCTCTGTTGTTTGGCCCCTAACCCTCCCAGATCAAAAATAGCAAAACAAACTCTCACCATACACACACGCAGCTCTAGCTCTGCGAGCCCCCAACACACTACGCACACCAGTTGCACATCACAGTCCTAGCATGTGAGCCTTGATGATCTTGTATTCTTCCAGATCTTTCAGTTATGGTAATGAGCATGATATACTTGTGATGCGTTGATTACTAAGCTCTCGACCTGTTATAAAGGTCAACATCCATGGCAAATTTTACGCTGCTGATTGGACGACTGGAAATTAATATTCATGATCCTTCCAGCTAAACCAGCAATCAGTGGCCTGTGATTGGCTATTAAGATTGATGTATTATTCATGAACAAATAGTTTGCATATGCACTCACCCCCCCCCCCATTTTTCGTTATTTCAGAAAAGCAATGAAACACATAAGACAGAATTTACAAGATCATCGAGGCTGTGAGCCTATAGCCCACGTGCTACGACAGTTTGGTGCAAGCTGTGTGTATGTGGGGAGGGGGAGGGCTCGTGGAAGTAGCACTGCTTTTTTTTCTTTTGTGCTGCCGAAATGTTCCTTGTATATGCAGTGCAGTTGGTAGTCTTGACCCAAGACATCAGTGATACATAGTTGATAATGCGCCTTCTTTCAGCATTATTTAACAGCATTATTTAACCAACTTGACAAGCTCTCACTAATGTCTTGAGAATCATGCAGCATTTGGTTAACTTTTTTGTTGTTTTCTCCCCAGCCTTTCCTAGAGAACCAATCAGCACACAATCACAGAAATAAATTTACATACATTATTGTTATTAACGTTATGATCTAGGGTAACAATAATTTGGACATTCACTTTAGCGAGTTGTAACCAAACTTGGACATGAGGACAACTGACCAAAGCTTGTACTATGCATTGGGTAAAAGGTTACCTAGAGGTCATTTCAATGAAATAATTAAAACTGCTCTTTTTGTCATATTCTCCTGATGAATTTAGCCATATTTGATCAGATGCATCTTGACCACAGTCCCTACAGCCAGCAGGCTGATATTTCTGCTTTGTGAAGCACAGCCATTGTTCTCTCTAATTTAATGTGTTTCTCTTTTGGTTATTCTGATTAGACAAGACATAATGAAGCGTGCAGCCAGTGTGAGTAGGAAGCAGCTGGTCAGTATGGGTACATGTTTTGGAAAGATCACCAAGTCAATGAAGTTTCATCTGAATATAACAGCCCTGGACTACCTGGCTCCATATGCAAAGGTATGTTAGTCTAGAAAAAAAGATGGCCTTGACCGATTGACGCCAGCTTTTTCCAAATTTTTACTGCACCACCGACTGGTTTGTTTTCGGTGAAAAAGCCAAAACTAGTTTTATTGTGAAATATTATTGTTGAAATGAAACTATGACTAAATGAAGTAAAGACAAGAAACTAAGTGGTCTTTGGTGTGGGATTGACATTTTTCAGTTAAGAAAACTTGCACAGAAGACCTTGTTCATTATAAACGGTTGTCTCTTTGCATGATAAAACAACCTCCAGTGTCAAGAGATTTCAAAGCAGCATTGGTCATTATATCAATGTTTCTTTATTCTAGACATATTTGTGTAAAGAGCCATGTTTGGAAGAAGACAACTGTGCAAATTTAAAATGTAATACTGATTTCTAAAGTCTCTGCAAAATGTACAATCACTTTGTATATGGGTCCACCAAGTTGGGACTTTTGTGCAACATTTGTCCATATTATGAAAAGAAATCATTTATTTGACTCAATTATTTCATGTAACATTCTCCTTTGTATGTGAAAAAGTTTGTTGAAGTATAAAATTGTTTTAATGTATTTTAATGGAAATTATTATGAAAAATAAAATTCTGGATGTAACACAGACACAGTGTCCATGTTACATCCAGAATTTTATTTTTTTAATTTTTCAACACTCAAATATTTAATTATGCAAATTCACTTTTTGCACTAATTACAAGGTACAAAATGTACCAGGCAAAACATTTGTTGTGATAGTCAGTGATTAAATACAGCAGAAATGGGGCAGGACTAAAATCATTCAGACGTCATGCAAATGTCACAAACTGTGTGTCCCAACTTGGTGGAATGACCCAAATTGAAACATTTAAATAAACTTGATAACAACAATTTCTGAGAAAAGAGTTCTAGATTGCTCTATATTTCACAAATGTCTGTTCATTTTTGTTTCTTTTCTAGTTTAAGGTGTGGGTGAAGCCAGGGTCAGAACAGTCATTTTTGTATGGTAATCATGTATCAAAGGCTGGCCTGGGTCGTATCACAGAGAATGCAGGACGCTATCAAGGAGTTGTAGTCTACTCAATGGCAGATATTCCACTGGTAAGTACATGTAGTTGATCATAACCCTCTGGTCATTGATTATCAATAATGTAATCATTGTTAGTTAAAAAGTAGGCTCTGGTTGACGTGTATACTCGCAAATGTTTCCCCTGCCTGGAAATGGAAGCTGTGTAAAGACGCCATCCCAGTGTAATTTTGGACCAACGGAGCCCATACATTTCCACTGTGGAACGTGCACAGGCCACACACACGCCGTCTAATGCTTCGTTTCACCCAACCAAGGACAAACAAAGGTCTTGAATATAATGGCATTTTCTGGCTATTGAGGGTGGTTTTTGTGTAATCCTTTAAAACAGACCATGTCCTTTTGTTTCAAGAAGGGGATTATTCATTGTACTTTGGCTCAAAGGAGGTAAGTCAGAGTGAGCCAGCAATCGAGCCATGGTTTCGTGTTTAGTACCACTTCTATGCCATAGGTTTTGTAATTCACGCTACGTGAATTTGACATTTTCTCGGTCAAGAAACAAAATTACCTTCCTATAAAAAGAATCTATGTTTTCTTGGCATTGTCAAGTCTGGGTTTCTTTGTGTCAGCGCTACCCTGAAAGAAAAATGATTCAGGCAATTCCGCCAAAAGAATCTCGCAAGGGAGCTGGGACAAAAACTAACATTCCAGCGGCAACTGGTTAAGGACCAGTCTCATGCTGATTAAAGGAGGAAGGAGGTACAGTATGATCCAATAGTTAAAGCAGACGAGCATTCAATGATAATGATGACTAGATGTATCAGTAAATGCAACTCTTCCGCAGATCCGCAGATTTCCATGTTTTTGAAAAAAATCCCGCCATTCATGAAAATTCCGCATTTAAAAATTAAATCCCGCTGAATTAAAAGAAACTTTTAAAAATACAATTACCGCGCGTGAGTTAGAAAAAACAAATACAAGTCATGTACATCATGATATTAATGGATAAAGTCTGCCTCCCCCGCAGTTTACATGTGCAAAGGCTTTACACAGTCTAGACACAGACACATTGCTCCTTTTACAGCATATATTCTACTACATGTGCAGAGACTGGCTCCTGAGTTTTTTTATTAATGGTTCACGTGTTGGGATGCGGCGGGAAACAGACACTTTGAGAAATTGCAAGCGTGCATCGTACAGTGAAACATCACTGCATCAATTTGAAATAAAATGGTAAGAAAGGATATCATTGGTCGCAATGGAGGCAAAGATCTGAAGAAAACTGTCGATAGAAAGGCATAAAGAACACAATGGATTGAAATGGAATTGGTTGGAAAAGCAGGTTGACGAAATTCCTCTTGCTGAAGTTGTTCAAAACTTGACTGGTCAGCTAGGATGGCGTGTTTGCTGTGCAAATGTGAACATTGTAATAGACCGATTGCGCAACCCAGGTAACGTGACCTGTAGTGGGTATTAAATGTAAACAAACACGTCATCCTCCATAGGAAAGTGCGGTAAAGTACATTATGATTGTTGCATTTGTTTATTCGATCGAGGATTGTCTTTCTCAAAATCTGTGACAAATATTCCAGAGTTTGTACCAGAGACCTTCAAGTGGCTGAATAAAGCCAGTAAGGATAGTTCCAGCAAGTCTTGGAAATTGTACAAGTAACGTATAAATGTGCATGATGTGGTAGTGTAGTTGCACTATGAAATGTTTGTGCCAGACGACCGCGATCACACACTTTTCAACACAAGAATTTCACAGTTTTGAAGCTGACTCATCCAAAGGACAGGCTTTCCAAAACTGTGTGATTCCTTTGTCTATTTGAAATTTCGCAAGGCAAGGTATAAATGCTCACTTTTCCAACGTTCTTTACATATTTTTTTTTAAGTGATGTACATTACAAACATAATCAAAGGTGGGTGGCTACATCGTCTTCCGATGCCGGTAGTGCATTACTAAAAATAAACCTTTTTTGTAGCAGAGTACTTGTAGTTTATGAAACAGTAATCAATGTCACAACATATAACTTTAATGAAAGGGCTTGGTAACTGTGTTATTATTACCAAAAGCCGACTGTTGGTGTGACTCTGTCGGTCATAGCATGTATTTGCATGTAGTTTGCCATCAGCTGAGATGACGTATTACTCACTACAGGTCACGTGATGGCATGTAAACATTGGTCGCACAATCGGTCTATTTTCCTCTTTTTGGGGGGGGGGGGGTTGATGAGTTGCATGCCTGATGTATTATAATAAACAACTCCTGCACTGATTTACAACTGTATTTACTCCACAAGAAACAACCTTGAAGCATACCACTTGTGGAGAAAAAACAGTAGTTGATGCTCAGCTATACAAGAAAAACATTGTCTGAAAAAATACACACATAATAACAAGTAACCTCACATACATGTACATTGTAGCAAAGCACTACTCAGTAATGATGTGAAGTGAAACACAGTAGAAATTGCAAGTATACATGTACATATACAATTTGTGAGTTCGGTTTGAATACTTTGTGGTACAGTGACTGTCTTAGTTACAAGTCACCGCTTAAATTTGAATTCCCAGAATAAAGTCAGTGTTGCTAAGTCACATTGTTTGGGTCAAGCTTTTGCATAGCAACCTCCAGATTGGCAAAGCCTGGTACTGTTGTGCCATACAAAATCATTCAGAATTGTGTATGGGTGTTCGCCGTCTTTTACGTAACTACGCAAAAGCTTGCCTCAGACCATGTGACAGCAATACTGTCTTTAGTCTTGGGATTTCAAATTTAAGTGGCTGGCAAGTCAGTGTATCATAAAGTATTGAAATCTAACTTGCAAATGGTTTGTTATGGCATGAATGTCAATCCCCACAAAAGTACAACTTTTCTTGCAAAACGACTTTGTACGCAAACAATACTCGCTGCAGATTTTCCATGATACAATGTCTCCTACATTATTAACATTAGAACACAATCAAAAATATCAGCAAAGCTTCTAATCAGACTTCACTGCTCAGAACCTTTTGGGAAAGAGATTGCTCATGACAGACTACACAACCTTTTACAAAATCATGGCACTCTGACAGTGGGTCTCCGTGTTTCCCACTTCCCTGCTCAGAACCCTCCCCCCCCCCCCCCCCCCCATCCCTAATGAAAATGTCTTGTTATGCCTTTGGATCTATGAAAAGTTTACCATCCAGACAATGATCCAAACAGTATTACACCATGATAAAAAGATTTTAGAATAATAGACATCAATTATTAAGTTTAAGCATGTTAAGAAGTAAACTTTGTGTGGTTTAGATACTGTGAGTTATGAAAAAATGCAAATTGTGTGCAAAATTTTATGCTGCAGAAATTTGAGTGTTTTCTGATTTTACTCAATGGCATGTTTAAACGTCGCCTGTTTGCTTGTATACATGACATCCGGCACCAACTGGTTCTGTGCACTTTTTTTTTACCTAAGTACAAGTGAATTAATAATAATGTGTATCAACTTGTTTCTTTGACTACAGGGTTTTGGAGTAACAGCCAAATCGACTCAGGAATGTAGACATACAGATCCAATGACAATAGTAGTCTTCCATCAAGCTGACATTGGACAATATCTGAGAAACGAAGATACATTACTCTGAGCTGAGACAATCCATTATTGATATCTAAACTCAGTCATGATGTAGAAAACAGATTGCAGAATGGAATGTGAAAGTCTATACAGTATGATGATTCAGGAAGAATATATTGTTACTATGTGGAGAGAAGTGTTGCTGACATGGGATAATGTCATCCTAGTCTGAAGAGTTTCAATAGTGAATCATTTACATCTCATTGCCACCGTACATGAAGGTCAACCATGGCCATGATGGCACAGCAGTCTGTGTTTACAATACATGTATCCTTAAAAAGTGCCCACTATCAACAGTGAAAGCAACAGAGTTGTGAACATTGTCTCCCCCCCCCAAAAAAAAAAAAAAGAGAAAGAGAAAATCACCTAATCATGTTGCCAGGAAGTTCAATTTCAACTAAATGTACATGTTGGGCACAATGGGTCAATCATGTTGCGGGATTGGTTGATTCTGAAGGGTATCTCAGACTTTACTTACCTTTAAAAAAAATCCTCCATACTTGTGCATTGTAAAGAAAAAGTGTTTGACTGGTGGCAACGGGATGGACCGATCGCGCAGATTGATGGATTGTTCGTTTCATATATTTTTCCAAAGGGAATTGGTTAGTAGCTCCAATGTTTTGCAAAGATTTAAGTTAAATTGCCCAATTTGTTTGCCGAAAGACAAAACAAATGATCCTTTTTGTCTCTGAACTAATTACTTTGTCAGATGATGATGTTACAAAAAAACACAACATAAATACTTTTGCGTATGCCACACACAATGCACAAAAGTTTTACATTTCTTCTGGGAACGCGAGATCATGTCGTGTACTGACAATAACTCATTTGTGTCCTTTAACCAAGTTTTAATTAACTATTATTAAAGACATTTTTTAAATTAAGTATAAAAGAACAAAAAAATTATTTGTGGCATTTCTTTCTGGATTATTTTTTGGAGTCTGTATTTTATGTTCTAGGGCCAAACTTTTAGGATATTCAATTTTTGAGTGGTACCTAATCTCCATCACAAGATTCAAGATTATTACATATTTTTGAGAACTAGACTAAAGATTTCTGAAACACAATCCCTATGAATTGAAAGAACTTTGATTGCTACTCCCTTGATACGGTATTATGCTCCCCATTATGAGGGCTTGTTCGTACCAGCTACCCCAAATTGATATACACTGTACATACATAGTCTTGTGTGTTCACACATCCACCCACAAGGGCAGAGTGCATACAATATATTACATAACACAATATGCTTGTGCAGGGACATTTATTTGAGTATAACAAGGCCTAAGAAGGAGTTGATCAATCCCCAGATTAACCTATGGTTTCATTATGAACTATTTAGTTTAATTTATTCACCAATTATAACTCCATATGTACTTCATCAGTAAGGAATTCAACATGTTTCAAATTATTTTGTAAAATTGATTTGATGATAATAAATGATTTAACATGTCTAATGGAAACCAACTAGAAAGTGTTGCAGAAATTAAATAATTGATAAGTACATCAGGAACTTAATTGATCCTATCCACGTTCTGATGTAATTTCATTATTTTCCCAAGACTGAAGATGGATAATAATTAGTAGAAATTGATGGATGAAATTTTCAATGTACATTGTACATCGGTTAATGGTGGTCATTTGCATGCAAGGTAAAACTAATACTACTGTGAACAGTAAACCACAGTACAAAATCTGGGTGGGAAGGAATTTGTCAGATTTTTTTTTATTAATCGTTTCATCATTTTTTTATTCCTAAAAATGAAACTCGTTGTTGTATAAAGCTTTCTTTGATGTACATTGTACATTCTTGACATTTAATCCCTAATAGAGATATCTTTGTTAATAATAGAGATATCTCTGTTTCGGCGTACAAAGTAAACATTTAATTCCAGTGCTAGAGATATCTTTATTATTAATGGAGGTATCTCTATTTATATTTATTTTAACAGAGATATCACTGTTTCTACTATTAATAGATATAGCTTTAATAGAAACAGAGATATGTATATTAGAAATAGGGATATCTCTATTGTTAATAGAGGTATCTCTATTATTAATAGAGATATCTCTATTTTGGAATAAGTGTCAAGAATGCACTCCATAATTACCATTAAACATCAGAGTCGTTGACTCGAGTCATGCGACTTGGACTGGAGTGGGACTCGAATCACTATTTTTGTGACTGACTTTACTTGTAAAGTTCCTACCAATAGTACCAGCACTGACTTTTAATGTTCCTACCGGCACTGACTTGAAAAGTTCATACCAGCATTGATTTCTGACTTGGACTCGCACAAAAAATGACTTGCTGCCATCTCTGCATTTTATCGAACCATATTTCATATACGTCTCAACTTATAGTACATGTTTTCCAGTTGTGTATTATCAAAACATCGTCATTGAGTCTCATTATGAGATTAAAAACCTTTGTCGACGGATGTTTTATACTTCCCCTCAAATGCTAAACATTTTCTTCTAATATCGATCTTCAGTATAAACGATTTTTTTTTATTTTCAAAAAAACAGACTAACGTTAGACAGATACATGTAGTCAGACTGACGAACAGACTAATGAAAGGAGGGCTGAAATCGGAAGACAAAAAAGGAACTGAAAAATATTAAAATATTAATTGCATGAACATAAGATAAATCTCTACTGGAGTTTACGTGAGGAAGAAATTCCTTCCTCCGTGATTGAACTCACAGACAATTTAAATGTGCCAGGGTTACCGTTAAAATTAAACAGCGCCCTCACTCGTATGAAACTAGATATTAATGTTTGCATAACGAAAATAATGAGCAGGCCAGCAGGCAAATAAGAAACTTTACAAGACCGTAAGAGTATAAACCAATCAAACGGAATTATCTTTGTCTAACAATAATAGTAAATAATAAAATGAACATTTATATAGTGCTTGTCCATGAAACATGCTCCTGGGCGCTTAAGACATTTAAAAAAAATGGGTCTAATCAATAAAGCTTTTGCTCAAAATCGACGGGAAAATGGTCAGGAATCGCCTGAGACGCACCACAGAGCATCCAGAATAAAAATGAAAAAATAAAAATCCGGGCCCGCTTATACTAGACTTCGCACTTTGCTTCCTATGGGAAAAAATTTGTGATATCCCATATCCGCTTCTGAGATGGGACTGGCCCTTTGATTTATTATGGAGCTTTATGGGCTTGTTTTCATTGCATCTTACTATAACACCTCATCCATAGATTACCATTCAACCAAATTAGATCACCTGCATTAACATGTTCAACTCTTGTAAAGTTAGCCCTCAAAGTTTGGGCCCCATCTGAAAATCCTTGATCCACCCCTGATTTTACAGTATATCTCACGTTCACATTTTTCAAGGGGTCATACTGTAAATTAAAAAAAAAATCCAACTCATTCTATTCAACTAAAAAGATGCTTCAGTAACACAGTTTTGGTATTTTAGAGCTGGTGAAAATACCATCTCTCTCTCTCTCTGCCTCTCACTAATCACATGCAACTCCAACATATTTTTATGGATCAATGAACCGTGCATCCAGTGCGATATGGAACATACCGCGCGCAACGGATGGGTATGGGATGCACAGGGTGAGCCTGTACATGCAGACTAGACCACCAGTACATACGATTTGGTAGTGCATATCATGTAATACTAAGTGCAGTCGACTTTAAGAAAGCTGCGTATGCATTATGGATGGGGGGTGAACGTCGGAAGAATAAAGGCGATTCTCGTTATTGTTAGCATTGTGTTAATGCAAAACTGTTGTAAAGTTACTACTGAGGAATTCCCATCAGGTGGAGATTAGCTGTGGTTTTAAAGTAGGTTATACCCCTAGCTGGTACCAATGTCATTCAAGAAGGGGAGTGGCGATGAGGGAGCAAATGGTGGTCTCTCCAATGCAGCCATAAATATGGACAACTACGGGGCGACAGACGAGACCAACGCACTGAATAGCGACTACTTGGTGAGAATTATACACAACCATGCATGTTCCAACAGTGTCTCGTTTCAAACTAAAATACAAAACATGTACATTGATAAAGATTATTTATAAATAACATGGCAAAAATGCTGTATCTGGCTGCCAGTGCCACTATCTCCCTTAATCTAGGTCAAATTTAGCCCAGGTAGGACGTCAGTCTCCGTTGTACTACCACTTGCTTGATTTTTCTTCTATAAAGGTCAATAATTAGCGTTTTAGCTACTAATTCCTGGAGAAGAATAATAAAAAAGGGAAATAAAGTCTAACACCCATAAAAAATCTAAAAAATCCCTTAAAAAGTGGTAGTCGAAAATTAATAGAAGTACATAAATAAATGCAGGTTAAAAGGTGACACACCCTTGATGGATTAAAAAAAAAAGATAATTTTATGTACTCAGAAGACATGAACATTTTAGTCTAGAGTGTGTGCAAAAAGTTGATAAGTTTGAAAATATTATTGTAAATGTTTACAGATTTGCACATAACTTTCTATGGTATTTAAAGATGGTCATTGTGGGAAAATTTCATTTGAATTGAGATATTTTTGCCTAAAATGTATTGAGTAAAACAAGTAGTTTTTACCAAAACTCAAGGTTTGAAAACAATGATAATATTAGGTTCTTTCCTCAATATTTTCTTGTAACTCCGATAATTGATTGAGCTTATAAACTTTCTCATGAAACTGCTCATAAGTGTACGAGCTGGGGGGGGGGGTAGGGGGCTTCCCCCCCCCAAAAAAAAAAAGCAAGAAGAAAAAGTAATAACAAGACGTTATTGTAAATTGGTGCTTCAGTTTTTATATGTGTAAAATTTCAGGCAAATCAACCCCTCTGCCCCCCTTAACCAAAGACTCTGGTCTTTGACAATTTTTTTACCAATGTTGTCCACTTAGTTCTGAAGACATTATGGACAGTGCATGATTGACATTATGTTTTGGGGCACAAAAATTGGGGCAGTTTAAGAACAATATGAGGCCTTACTTTTTATTTTCTTTATTTTACCCGTTTTTGGCTCTCGTGTCTCACCCCTAAAAACCTCATTCCCTACTTTAAAAAAGAGTTCTAGGTGAAGATGACAATCTGGCAAAACAAGATCTTTGAATATTGAGAATAATTTTTTTTAAATGACAAGGTAATTGTATGCATGGGCATGGAAATGGCTCCATAACCATAAAAAACCACTATGTTGTCGGTTGGGTACACAACTGCTGATTGCAGGAAAGAATGTGGGTGGGGCTGGGCTAGGGGTTGTATTAAGCTTCAAAATCAAAGCCTTTTGACCTTCACACAATTCATTCAGTCTTCGTGTTAAGTACTTTCATAGGCTATGATAGAGTTTTTACTGAGAGCATCATGATGGAGTCTGTCCTCTGTGGTTTAGGTTTGAATCAATTCAACAAATATTCACAATCAGCAACCTAATGTACAATGTACCTTTATGCACATCTGTAGGCCCTAATCTAATTAACAAAACATTAGTTTGTTAACTTGTACTGTAAGTACATGTAAATACCTCAGAGAGTTTATGCACTCTGATTGGTTGAATACTGGTTGGGTGGGGGTTTATAACATTGTGGTGATACGTTTAAAGACTGGCTCTGTGAACTAGCAAAGAAATGTCCCCAAAACAAGCATTATGTTATGTAAAAGTTCTGTATGAACTGTGTATGTTGTGCGATGCGGCCAACTACGGAGTCAACTGTTTTCTTTGTGTGCGTTTTGTTATTTTTATTTTAGCAAGAGATATTGTTGCCGTGTATACACGCATACCACCTGTATGCCTGAACGTGCAGACAAGGTATCAATTTAAGGTGGCTGGTGCACACATGAAACTAAAATAATGCAAAGCCCAGTAAAGCTGAACACCAACCAAAGTATTTCCGTATAATGGAATTGTTACATTTCAAAGCTCAAAGTCTGGTTCTTGAAAATATGCATTTAATAGTTTATTATGTGTAAGAGGTTAGGTGCCATGCAAACATTGAACAGCCCAACTAGAACATTGAACATGAATTGAACAATTATAAAAAATATCTGCAGGAAGAAAAATTACAAGCTCTGATCATTTTTACCGTTTTGTTTTTTTATTTTTTCTTATAGTTAACTACATGCCACGCAAAAATTGAGCAGCTAAAGAATAACCTTTGAACATGAAAAGAATCATTCTTAAACTATCAGCGAAAGAAAAAACTTTTTTTTTTAAATGTTTGTTAAAGCTATTTATTAATGGGAATAACAGTGTGAGGACCTTGTGTTCGCTGCATAGTAATGACCTTGGTTGGTGGTTGGCCTTGGGGTCTGTCCATTAACAGTGGCCAGCCACCAACCCGGTCATTAATCATGCAGTGAAGACTGGGTCTTCACACTGTTACTCTTAAAATTATGAGATCTTAGTTTTTATAAAATACATTAGACCTTAAATTGTATTCAACAATTTTCATTGGCTTTTAAAGGTAAAATATTAGGATTGGTTAAGCTGATAGTGCAGTGTGATTCAATATACTCATGAAAAAAAAGAATGTGAAAAGTTGGGCTCAATCCGTTGTCAGAAAAAAATAATGAAAAACCGTGCACACTTTTCAGCATGTAAAGACAATGTTTGTAGGTTTCGATTGTTACAACCAAAAGTAAAGTGGGGTCTTCAAATTCTATTTTCTAGGCTTTGACAATATTTTGGAGAAAAATATTTCAATGGAAGATTGGTACTGATGAACTTTATCATCAATAAGCTTTCAGACTAAAATACTAATAAAAACAATTTGGACAAATACCATTCCTGTATTCTACCTTTAAAACATTTATTACACTAATCTTATGCATTTGTAGACCCATTATATTGCCTCATATAAAGGATCTTTCTGGTTCGTTGGTAAACTGGCTACAGAATATTTATAATGTACACAATGTAAGTGGTTCATGATGAGGAATAACCGCCTCCTTTGCCACTAATGTACAAAAGGTGACCTGAACTACTGACCTGGGATTGGGATACTATGTAGGCCTACATGTACTTTTTCTGTAGTGTAAGCAAAAAGGTACATATATGATGATTTATGATTATCAATGTTCATGTGGGCACCATTAACTTTGTCACAATACATGTAAGTCTACAATATTCAGGCCTGGAATTACAGGAAGGCTACAAAGGCCATGGCCTCCGTTGCCCTTGTCTTGGCCGTGGTACCACGGCCAAGACAAGGGCAACGGAGGCCATGGCCTTTGTAGCCTTCCTGTAATTCCAGGCCTGCCCATTCAAAAGTTTCCAGTGGAGGTGCCCTTTGTAAAATAAAAATGACCTTGCCCTCAAAGGTGAAATTCCAGTCCTTATTATTATGAGTTTCCTGAGAATCTGTAAAAGACACGTAAGAAGAATTGAGACAAATGTGATCACTCATTTCAGATTATACAATGACTGTTAAAAAACCTAGAAGAAGCTAATTGTGTTAGCAGCATCTGGAAAAGGGGTGTCCACATTTGGAAACTGGGTGTCTTAAATAAGGAAACTTGACTGTGTCCAGATTTGGAAATTAGGTGTCTAAAATATGGAAACTCAAACTTGGTGTTTAAGTTTAGAAAACTGTTTTGGCAGAATGAGATAAAACTACGCTAGTGCCACCAGCTAGATTGACTGTTATCATTTCCTTCTTACAGACTTCAACACATGAATTTTTTTAAGAATTGAACACTGCACAAAATACAAATTGACAGGGGTACATATCATGTAACAATAGATTAAGAATTGAACACTGCACAAAATACAAATTGACAGGGGTACATGTATACATGTATCATGTAACAATATACTGATTGTGCGACCAATGTTAACATGTCATCACGTGACCTATTGTGGGTACTATGTCATCTGAGTTGATGGTAAACTACGTGCAAATACACGCCGTGACCAACAGAGTCACACAAAAAGTCGGCTTTTGGTAATAATAACACAGCTTGATGTTACTAAGCCATTTTGTTAAAGTTGTGTGTTGTGACATTGATATTAATCACATTACTGTTTCATAAACTACATGTACATGTACATGTACCAGTATTCTACTGCAAAAGAGGTTTATTTTGAGGTATGCACTACCAGCATCGGACGCCTGTTATTTTGTTTGTAATGTAGGCCTAAATCACTGTAAAAAAGGTGAGCATTTAAACCTAGCCTTACGAAAGTTCAAGTAGGCAAAGGAATCACACAGTTTTGGAAAGCAATTTCTTTGGATGATTCAGCTTCAAAACTTTGAAATTCTTGTGTTGAAAAGTGTGTGATCGCGGTCATCTGGCCTAAACGTTCCGTTGTGCACTAGTACACATTGGGCACATTTGTACGTTACATGTACAATTTCCAAGACCTGCTGGAACTGTCCTTACTCATTACTGGCTTTATTCAGCCACTCGAAGGTCTCTGGTACAAACTCTTGAATATTTGTCACAGATTTCTAGAAAGAAAAGCCTCCATCAAATAAACAAATGCAACAATCATCATGTACCGTACCGCACTTTCCTATGGAGGACGTTGTGTTTGTTTACATTTAATACCCACAATAGGTCATGTGACACGAGTTGCGCAATCAGTCTATAGTGTGGAAAGTCCTTTAAACTTCATTTATAAATTAACCCTTACGGTCCCAATTCCTTCTATACCCAATTGCAAAAGTGAAGGATTCAGAAGGACTGGGTAAGGTGGGCCTACTTATGTAAGTGTTAACAATACAATGTGCAGTAACATACACATGTACATGTATGGAAGAGAAGAGGTTATGGGAGGATTGAGGCAACAAATCAACCTAACTGACTAGTTTGTATTAATATGAGAATATAATGTCTATCTACGACAGTCTAATGACATTAATTCTATTATACATACATGTACATGTACATGTAGTAAAGTACTACACTGTATCTCTGTGCAGTGTTATCAATAGTGTGCAAATCAATAGAATAGGTTGATCATTGCATAGAGGCTTTACAGAACCATGGTACAGCATAGAAATGGTATTGATCTGCACTACCATGGTCTGAGGGACATTAAGCCCATCATATCAGTCATGTCAGTCTGTAAACAGGGTGATTCAGCCTTCCTAATGTGTGTTATTTACAAATTTGCTTAATTGACATTTGACAGGTAGTACAATCACACACACACTGTACCATGAGGCCCTATACCTCCATGCTGTACAGCATTGTATTGGTATTTTTATGTGCAATGAATGAGAAAATTGGGTTTCAAAATTGTAAGTCCATTATTGTATACATGTACGTAAGGCAGCCAGAATATACAATAGCACCATGGTCATGTAGGTTTGGTATATTGACAGTGTATGCATTGTGCATGGTACATACATGTAAATGTATTGTGTAATATTACTGTAAATTATTAGGTATTGGGGAACCAATAGTCATGTGAACCTGAGGGGAACACCAGAGAGGGATGATATAACCTGAGGGTCACACCAGAGAGGGATGATAGAACCTGAGGGTAACACCAGAGAGGGATGATAGAACCTGAGGGGAACACCAAAGAGGGATGATAGAACCTGAGGGTAACACCAGAGAGGGATGATAGAGTCTAAGGGTAACACCAGAGAGGGATGATAAAACCTGAGGGTAACACCAGAGAGGGATGATAGAGTCTAAGGGTAACACCAGAGAGGGATGATAAAACCTGAGGGTAACACCAGAGAGGGATGATAGAACCTGAGGGTAACACCAGAGAGGGATGATAGAACCTGAGGGTAACACCAGAGAGGGTTGATATAACCTGAAGGTAACACCAGAGAGGGATGATAGAGTCTAAGGGTAACACCAGAGAGGGATGATAAAACCTGAGGGTAACACCAGAGAGGGATGATAGAACCTGAGGGTAACACCAGAGAGGGATGATAGAACCTGAGGGTAACACCAGAGAGGGTTGATATAACCTGAAGGTAACACCAGAGAGGGATGATAGAGTCTAAGGGTAACACCAGAGAGGGATGATAAAACCTGAGGGTAACACCAGAGAGGGATGATAGAACCTGAGGGTAACACCAGAGAGGGTTGATATAACCTGAAGGTAACACCAGAGAGGGATGATAGAGTCTAAGGGTAACACCAGAGAGGGATGATAAAACCTGAGGGTAACACCAGAGAGGGATGATAGAGTCTAAGGGTAACACCAGAGAGGGATGATAAAACCTGAGGGTAACACCAGAGAGGGATGATAGAACCTGAGGGTAACACCAGAGAGGGATGATAGAACCTGAGGGTAACACCAGAGAGGGATGATATAACCTGAAGGTAACACCAGAGAGGGATGATAGAGTCTAAGGGTAACACCAGAGAGGGATGATAAAACCTGAGGGTAACACCAGAGAGGGATGATAGAACCTGAGGGTAACACCAGAGAGGGATGATAGAACCTGAGGGTAACACCAGAGAGGGTTGATATAACCTGAAGGTAACACCAGAGAGGGATGATAGAGTCTAAGGGTAACACCAGAGAGGGATGATAAAACCTGAGGGTAACACCAGAGAGGGATGATAGAACCTGAGGGTAACACCAGAGAGGGATGATAGAACCTGAGGGTAACACCAGAGAGGGTTGATATAACCTGAAGGTAACACCAGAGAGGGATGATAGAGTCTAAGGGTAACACCAGAGAGGGATGATAGAACCTGAGGGTAACACCAGAGAGGGATGATAGAACCTGAGGGTAACACCAGAGAGGGATGATAGAACCTGAGGGTAACACCAGAGAGGGATGATAGAACCTGAGGGTAACACCAGAGAGGGTTGATATAACCTGAAGGTAACACCAGAGAGGGATGATAGAGTCTAAGGGTAACACCAGAGAGGGATGATAGAACCTGAGGGTAACACCAGAGAGGGATGATAGAACCTGAAGGTAACACCAGAGAGGGATGATAGAGTCTAAGGGTAACACCAGAGAGGGATGATAAAACCTGAGGGTAACACCAGAGAGGGATGATAGAACCTGAGGGTAACACCAGAGAGGGATGATATAACCTGAGGGTAACACCAGAGAGGGATGATAGAATCTAAGGGTAACACCAGAGAGGGATGATCCTGAGGGTAACACCAGAGAAGGATGATAGAATCTGAGGGTAACACCAGAGAGGGATGATAGAACCTGAGGGTAACACCAGAGAGGGATGATAGAATCTAAGGGTAACACCAGAGAGGGATGATATAACCTGAGGGTAACACCAGAGAGGGATGATAGAACCTGAGGGTAACACCAGAGAGGGATGATAGAATCTAAGGGTAACACCAGAGAGGGATGATAGAACCTGAGGGTAACACCAGAGAGGGATGATAGAATCTAAGGGTAACACCAGAGAGGGATGATAGAACCTGAGGGTAACACCAGAGAGGGATGATAGAATCTAAGGGTAACACCAGAGAGGGATGATAGAACCTGAGGGTAACACCAGAGAGGGATGATAGAATCTAAGGGTAACACCAGAGAGGGATGATAAAACCTGAGGGTAACACCAGAGAGAGATGATAGAATCCAAGGGTAACATCAGAGAGGGATGATAGAACCTGAGGGTAACACCAGAGAGGGATGATAGAACCTGAGGGGAACACCAAAGAGGGATGATAGAACCTGAGGGTAACACCAGAGAGGGATGATAGAACCTGAGGGTAACACCAGAGAGGGATGATAGAACCTGAGGTTAACACCAGAGAGGGTTGATATAACCTGAGGGTAACACCAGAGAGGGTTGATAGAACCTGAGGTAACACCAGAGAGGGATGATAAAACCTGAGGGTAACACCAGAGAGGGATGATAGAACCTGACGGGTAACACCAGAGAGGGATGATAGAACCTGAGGGTAACACCAGAGAGGGATGATAGAACCTGAGGGTAACACCAGAGAGGGTTGATAGAACCTGAGGGTAAAACCAGAGAGGGTTGATAGAACCTAAGGGTAACACCAGAGAGGGATGATAGAACCTGAGGGTAACACCAGAGAGGGATGATAGAATCTAAGGGTAACATTAGAGAGGGTTGATAGAACCTGAGGGTAACACCAGAGAGGGATGATAGAATCTAAGGGTAACACCAGAGAGGGATGATAGAACCTGAGGGTAACACCAGAGAGGGATGATAGAATCTGAGGGTAACACCAGAGAGGGATGATAGAACCTGAGGGTAGCACCAGAGAGGGATGATAGAATCTAAGGGTAACACCAGAGAGGGATGATAGAACCTGAGGGTAACACCAGAGAGGGATGATAGAACCTGAGGGTAACACCAGAGAGGGATGATAGAACCTGAGGGTAACACCAGAGAGGGATGATAGAATCTAAGGGTACCATTAGAGAGGGTTGATAGAACCTGAGGGTCACACCAGAGAGGGATGATACACATGTTTACCGGTGGAACCCAAGGTTACTTTACGTACATTGCATGCAGTTTTAGTTATTATTCATTATCACACAAGTGCGAGTGGAATAAAAAAAAAAATATAGCGCATCTGCGTTTGATACCCAATCAGGCCACAGGCTGAGTTAAGATATTGGACACAGAAGCGCTCTATTTTTCCGTATCCGACAAGCGCGCATGTGATATTGAATCTTCCAGCCAACAGTAAAAAGTACACATAAGCGTTATTTCGTAACGAGCAGCAAGTCCAACGGGCAAAGTTTAAAACGTTTTAGCACTGTCTATATACGGAGCGTGATGCAAGATACTCACACTACGCTGAGTGCAATATAGACTACTGGGAGTATAATATGGTTTATTATCACACTCCTGTTGAGCAATCTGATTGGAGGAATAAAGGAGAAGATAAAAGCCTACATGTATAATTTACACATGGCTACACCTCACTTCAAGGAGGGGAAAAAGCTTCAAACACAAAATACAACTCATTAGAGAAGAGTGATTTAGTTTTGTTGCAACTTACAAAAATGTTGTGAAAGCTATGTACTTTTACACAAGATGAACAGATTTGTAATACCCATATAGGCCTATATTTTGAAAAGATTCAAAATTTGTATGTCATATGTAATGTGTATTATACATTTTTTTGTCAGCAATATTTGTACATGTATTGTGTATTGTGCTATCTAGATAATAAATGTATGTAGGTATTGTACATTGTATGTACTTCTTGGACTATAAAATTGAAAAAGATGAAGGATGATACATGTAATGTATACATAGTTGTTATTGAGGAAACAATACTGTGCCATTTGGATTTTGTCTATTCAGTACTAATGATACAAGTCTAATGTTAAGTTTTATCTCTGATTTGACCAGGATGAAGATGAAGAAGGTGTTCCCATTGAGTTTGGTCCTCGTCTTATCAATGATGACCGAGGCACATACTTCAATGATGAAAGAAGAAAGATTGGTGAGATATCAACTAGTCAATGTACATGTATATGTAACCCTTAAACTAGATGTAAAAGTCTACATTTTGTAATTTGTATTTAGTTTCTCAACCAAAAATTGAATATAATTAAACCTATTTTGAATATTTATTGACCAGTTGCCACCGGGTATCTTCCATTTTTTCCCCGTCCAACCTGATGTGGTTATTTTCTTGGAAGTGTCGGAATAATTTTTCTTTGAAAGTATACTGCTGGCACTAAGAGTCCTTGTCTTTTAAAGCCAAAAGGATAAAGATTCTCATTATAGCACTGGGATTTTTGTTTTCTCTATCTAGAAAATGTCATATACATGAAATGTGAATTGCAAAACCTTTGCCATGAACTACGGACAAGGCTGGATTCCCGGTTCACTCTGACTTACCTCCATTGAGGCGAAATACAATGAATAAACAATGGTTGAAGCCTCTCAATGTCTTGTAATCAACTTCTTGAAACAAAAGGACAAAAGTCTGGAATCAGTGACTACATCAGATAACCCCCACATAATGGGAGAATATCGGTGAAATATTCAAGACCATGTTTCTTCATTGTGTGGGTAAAACGAAGCGTTACACAGTGGTGCATCATGCTCTGTGCACACTCAGCAGTGGAATGTCCAGCTGACCTTTGTTCCTGTATTATGATTTTACGTAATGGCATGTTTAAACATTGCCCATTTGCTCACTTAGACAATATTTTCATGTGTACATGTCATCCATTGTCTACTGGTTAAACAACTATAGTAAATTGATAGTTTTGTACGTTAAGAATATGAAACAAGGTTCAAACAATGCTCCAATTTGTTTTCATGTGTTATATGTACAGTTGTTTAGATTTGTGAAGCTGAACAACATTGCTGGATTGGTCTTGTTTTATTCATAGATTTTGTGATAGTCTATGAGGAAGAGAAACTCTCTGATAAGCAAAAGCAGAAGAAAGAGAGAGAAGAACGAGAAAGATTGGAGAAGAATTTACCACCAGAACAGGATAACGATGCTCAGCATAGTGAATGGCGTAAAAAATACATTAGTAACCTGCTAAGGTAAATAATACTTGCATCAATTACAAAGTACATTCCTTGTACATTAACAACTGGGCCCAATGTCATGACACTGCTCACCTTGGAATGCTTGGTTCACAGCCAGTAGCCTATCCAAGGGGCACAGGGGGCCATTGCTTTTCTTTGTGAGGGAGGGCAGGGGCCATGTTTTTTAATGAGTTACATGTATCTGGGTTTTTTTTCATTGGGGGCACAGAAAATTATGGGGGGACGTGCCTATCCCCACCCCCCCCCACCCCCCCGCTGCTTAAAGCGCCCTGTAAAGTGCATATTTCAATGGGACATAAATGCAGAATTCTGCAGTTAAGCAGTGCCTGAAATTGGGCCCTGGTAACAACTTTCTAACCAAATAAAGTAAATACATGTAAGTGGCCACAACATTCAAGGTCGTACAGAGTCTTTTCTTTGTAATGTACAGGTATGCGCAGTCGGGCATGGCATATGCGACACCCATGAATATTCTATGGGAATGTTTTGTAGTAGAGTACTGTCAAAGGTCACAATCATTGCTTCACTCACTCGTTCTCAGGTCACTGTACACCTACATGTCAAGTTTAGGTGGTAAATGATTGGGCTTGAGTAACAGTCTGGAAGGCTTTTGCCTGTGCACTGCATTCCACATTGTAGTTGGCTCCAAGTGACTAGCACTAGCAGGTTGTAGCATGGTTTGCGATTGTATGCTCCAGAAAAAAAGGTACCACCCGCGAAAAATCCATTTTAAATCAAGGTGGGGCAGTTTTATCTTGGCTGATTTCTTGGGTGTTTTGAATGCCTTCTGTATGGAAAAATGTGTGATTTTATTATTTTTTGCCCAGTTGATTAGGATTCACATCATATCAAGAAGATGTCACATCACATTAACTTTCTGTTAAAAAAAAAGCCTCTAGCTTCATCGCAGAGCCTCTTATTCGGCCTTTAACTTGGACTTGAAATGTCTGAATATTGTAAAGACCCCTTGCACTCACGTCACATGCTGCTACAGTCCATGTCTGCCTTCTGTCTGCCATTTTGGGAGTCAAAATACATGTGAAAATGTGAACGCGTGCATCACTAAAAATGCACACTACACAGTAAAACACAGGAAACCGACTTCCAAAATGGCACAACCAATATTCATGGTACGTGTATGATGTTGTGGGAAGGCACTATAAATACTAATCTCTGTAGTGGTTCGTACATTCTGGAGTGCGTTTGGAAGTTTTCGGGGTACTCTCAGTTTTCGCAGACAATAACAGGATCTATTTAGCGCCCTCTTTAGGTCATTCTCAGGTCCCCTCATCTGAAAGTGCGGAACTGCTATACAGGGGTTAGTTTTTAATGCCTTCCAATGTTGTGAGGTGAATTAGGTCAGTAATCTTTGTTGATCTTGGTTTTGAGTATCAGGCCTACAAATCAGGAGAGACATTTACGTCAAAGTAATTTACATAGACTGAATGCAATGTTTGTTTTCATCAGAGCTGGTTTGGAGATAGAGGAGGATGTGGCTGAAAGTGATACAAAGATCATTACATATTACAAATTACATGCACCATGGTCTGTGTTGGAATTCTATGCTGAAGAACTCAACTTCAGGGCTCCATTACAGGTAAGCATTACCAATGACTAGCCAGCAGGACTGGGTAGCTTGTCCTGATGTAAAAGGATGCTTTCTGGCACTGAACTAGCCAGCCACTTGGAGAGAATTTTGGACTGGTCCTCAGGTGTTCTAACTGTTTGTAGCAATAGACAAGTGACTTACTGTTAAGAATGTTGATTTCTTTTTGTATGAATTAAAGTTTGTTTATAAATCAACATTAGCCAATCTGATCTTCATATGTGATCAATTTCATAGTGTTGTAACAAAGGATCACGACTTTGCAGTCATGATGATAGTGGACAATGCTATGTTTACATACATCTTATAAATAAGCATAGCCAACAGGGGTTACATTTCCCATTGCTGTTAAGCAGCCTAAAAAATCTCGCTTAATGCCATTATTTGCTGAGTAGGTGGAACCAGTCACATGCAATGTTCATCACATGGTATTTTAGCTGGTAACGTTCTGTTATTTAGAAATTAGAGTTTGCCTTCCTAATAAATTTGTGATAAATTGGTACCCTGGTTAGCATTGTTTAGCTTACACTATACTCTTTTTCTTAGGATAACTTCAGATTTGTTGCTTACACTTGTTTAGTTAGTGTAAATATTTGATGTTAACCTTATAAGTAGAGATTGAATAGTTCAAGAGCACTGTAGCACAGAAAGCAGCCCCATACAACAAACTGTAAGTCTGGAAATATTGGAAAATTACGACTTGTAAACCAGTAGGCGTCGGCTAACGGGTATCCACGAAGACCACAAAGTTGAATCTTCAATTGATCATCAGTGATTGTAACATTTTAAACTAGATTGTTTCAGCTACATATTTAGGTACAGATAATAACACAATAAATTTTAAACAACAGTACGTTTGAAAGTTTACATGTAAATAAAGCTTTGCATGTTAGAACGTTCTTAAAGATTATTATTAGTATTTAAAAAATTTTTTTTACATACACTGATGTGTGTAAAGCACTGCATACTCAGTACTTTCCTGTGAAAAAAACCACAGGCATATTCCTTAGGTGGGATTCAAAACAATGAACCCGGCCATTCTAGAGCAGATGTCTTACCAACTAGACTACCGAGATTGCCCTTTTGCTAGAGGCAGTTAGAATCCTTAAAGTTCTTAAAGATATTTTGTGATACATGTATTTTCTATTTGTACATGTAGCCTATATAATGTATATTATACTGCAGTGCAAGGACAACTCAGTATTGCATGTAGATGTAGACAACCTTTTGGATGCTTCATTTAACATCAATTGTGCACAATATGCTGTTTTGGAATCCCTACAGAGCTGAGGTACAATGTGCAGTAAGAAGAAGCATTGAACCAGCACAGTGTAACACACATCCCTATTTGCTGCTGTATAAAAGGCCACAGGCCTGCAGCTCCAGGTATAATGGACCAGAAACTCTTTGCCCTGAATAGAGTCAGTCTCAGTTGTGTACATATATAAGGAGAGGAATCTAGCAAGGTTAAAGGGACACACCGGTTTACCGTTTACACTAAATAGTGATATAGAAAGAAAGACATTAAATTTTAAGATGGTTTTCATAAAAAAAAATCATCAAAGTGGCCCATAATTTACGAAAAATAGACAAAAAAACAAAAGAGGTCAAAGGTCAGTGTATACGCTTTACCAGCCGTTTCGAGTGTGAAATTTGCATTGGAATGTCACGCGATGTTGCTAGTAGACTGGTGCTTTTATTGTCAATATTATCACAATGTCAAGACACGAGGATCCAGTCTGTCTCCAGCACATGTTTGTAAACATAAACACGGTCACAGCTCCATCTTCACACACACAAAACTGTATTTCCTTCGAAGGGTTCGAAACCATGGAAAACGTTCCTTCGTGATCCCAAAGAACGTCGTAAAAACATAAAGACAAACAATCCAAAGATGGTAAAACCACAAGTAAAACACGATAAACTCGATCAAAGCAAAACAAAACAAAACATGAGTACCACACTACCAACAGACAACGTCGCACCGTTGCGCAAACCACTGGTTAGTCGTCATGAACATCTGACTTGTATAAAGAGTATTGACGTCTTTATTATATTTTTTGACTACCTCCATGATTGAAATAAACCTAGGTCTATCCAAAATTCTATGCCGCAAACCTGTCCATCAAAATTCTGGCATGAAATGCATCATTCACAATGTCATCACGATCACCGTCCGGTTAGTATATCCCTCATCGTCGTTCATCGTTTTACGTTTGACCAATAACTTTTGCCAAGCGAGCTTCCCGTTGTCGTCGAGAAGAATTGGCCCTTCTCAAGCAGCTTTTGCGATGGATGTCACACGTCTTTCAGAGAAGAGTTTTTTGGACAGCCAGGGCCACCGACGGGTTTTTGTTGTTTTTTGGGAGGAGTTGGCACTGTGGTGTTCAACACAAAAGCGTGTCATTCACCGAGACCGCCTCTACGTAACGTGGTACAACCAGCTAAGCGTACAGACTAAAACTATTGATAACGAAACGTTCTTGATGGTCTGGTTCCCATTCCCTCCTGCATGTTCGTAAGCTCACAGCTTGTGGGTCGTGTGGGAGTTCTTGCCTGGGGAATATGCGCCTTGCAAGCCCTGCGAACCACGGCGCTGACCTTGGGATAATGCATTGAGTATGAGTCTCGCAAGCCCCCACACTCGTGCACTGTGGAGCACGCTTCCGTTGGCCGGACTATCTAGGTTAAGATTTTACGCACGATTTTTCATAATTATGTATAATTTGTGTCCGTAATATGAATACATGCTCTCTTTTGTCAAATACTCATGAATAATTATTTTTAAATCACAGTTGAATTAGATGCAGTAATTAACTTTTATACGGCTGGAAGTAAAACTAACTCCAAAGATCAAGTGATTTATCCGAACCAAAAAATCGGGCCGGACTTTTTTTTTAAATGCTCAAAAACGGCCAAATTTGGTGGTTTCTATTCAAGATGTTTCATCTCTACTCCTCAAGACCATTTCAAGACCTTTATTTTCTAGTTTGTAGCCCAAAATAGCCCAACGAAGCCGGTGTGTACCTTTAATCACCAGCAGCCGATTTCACTAAAGTCTCCTTTTGCGATTATCGCTATTGAACTAGCAATGATATTGCTACTGCAAATCCTTCACTCTTGCGATGGCGTTGATTTTACATTTCACTAAAGTCATCGCTGAAGCGATGATATAAAAAAAATTCAGACTTGGCAATCGATTTGGGCGTTTGCGATGATCGCAAAGCGTTAGTGAAATCGGCTGCAGGTGTTGTGTCCATGTGTAATAGACATGGTTTATTATGAGCCTAGTCATGCTAGTGTTATTATTACATCTTCCTGCCTCCAAGATCACACACAACATGTACACTATTATAGAGGTAGCCGTGTTAGTCTAACATGAAATATTAAAACTCATTGATTTACATTATATTGTACATGTGTAGTAAAAAAAGGGAGTGGCTGTAGAGCTTTTGTTTACAAACATTGACCACAATTTTGTATGGGAGAGGTCTTGAGTCTCACAATTTGTATAAACTGACTTGACAAAAATTTGCCCTTTTTAGTAAAAAAAATAAACTTTGTTTTACTAAGTGTAAGTTTACTTTTTGTTATGGACAGTAAATTTTATTTCAAATTATTTATCATTTAATATGTTTTTTGGGCAGTGAAGGCCACCCATATTTTTGCCAACCATGTTCGGCAAAACTCGCGGTGTGACATTGAAAAAAGTTCTACGTGATGTGATGCTATGTGATGTGATGTGATGTTATGTGGACAATTACAATACAACAGAATATGTCCACTTGTTTAAATAATGTAGATTATGTGTTTTGTTGATTCTAATTGACTTTGAGGCTGTATCCAAATTGATGGCTTTGGCTGTGGCAACGGCTGGACTGCCGGAGAGTCCTGTTCATCAATGCCTGTTATTGCAGCCTATAGCCATACATGTAGCTGCAGCCGTAGTTGCTTGATTCAGTCATGGCCTAAGATCTCAAGGTTTTGTCTATGAGAGAGAGTAGACTGAGACTAACTTGATAATGCTTTATATTCCCTGATACCAGCTTAATACAGGACCAGCAGCAGATGTACCAGGAGAAGATGTAAGATTGAACAATGCCCTGGGCTCTCGGGTTAACATTAGCTTCTTTATTTCTAGCAAACTGATTCTCAGAGGATTTTCAGCCGGGGCAACTTTTGGAAGAGTGTGGTTGTGGGTCAATCCTGATGCTTTTCCTGTCGCCCTCTCGTTTATGTTTCCTCCCCTGTCCACAGCCTCTTGAACTGAAAGTGTCCGTTACTTGTGGGTTCTTCTCTTTGTCCGTGGCTGTCAAATGTTATCTTTTTCCACTGTCAGGTGGAGTGGGTGGAGACAATGTGAATTGGTTAAAGATCAGTACAATGTACATGAATCTCTTTCTGCATGCAAACTGAGTACAGTGCACTCTATCCCATGTTACATTCTACACTGTTTGTTCCATAAGTTGACACTACATTATGGTGCACAATATCAAAATTAAATTGTGTAGTGTAAACAAGTGGTTGGTGGCACTGCAAAATTGATGCATGAATTCTACTTGCAAGTTAATGCTATATATTTCCATAATACATGTATGTAATGAAACTGAAGTTTGCTGATCTTGATAAAGGATAAAATGTTAACGACTACAGTCACACATGTCAAGCCTGAATGCATGATTAAATATGCATGCTTCTAGCTGGCCTACATTCCTACCTCTATGGCCAATCAAACAATATTTGATACAGTACTGGATGGTTTATATTAATACTGAGCAGTTCTGGAGGAAAAGAGAATGATATTGAAACTTGTTTAAGTGTCGGATGTACAACATTCTTGCAATATTGGAAACATGTACAGGTGGACTTACATTATAAAATGAACATGATTAAGGATAAATAATGCTCACTGAGGATTTACAGCACATTCAATAGACTGATTGCGCGACCAATGTTTACATGTGGTCACGTGACCTTTTGTCGGTACTACGTCATCTCAGCTGATGGCAAAAGACGTGCAAAAACTTGCTGTGACCGACAGAGTCACACCAAAAGCCGGCTTTTGGTAATGATAACACATTTATGAAGCCATTTTATTAAAATTGTATGTTGTGACATTGATTTCAATCACATTACTGTTTCATAAACTACCAGTATTCTACTACAAAAGAGGTTTATTTTGAGTTATGCGCTATCGGTGTCGGACGACTATGTAGCCACCCGCCTGTTATTTTGTTTGTAATGTAGGCCTAAATCACTGTTAAAAAAGGGGTAAAGAACATTGAAAAAACGACCATTTATACCTAGCCTTGCGAAATTTCAAACAGGCAAAGGAATCACACGGTTTTGGAAAGCAATTTCTTTGGATGATTCAACTTCAAACCGTTAGAATTCTTGTGTTGAAAAGTGTTTGACGTGGTCGTCTGGCCTAAACGTTCCGTTGGCACAAGTACACATCGTGCATCGTACACTTGTACAATTTCAACGACTTGCTGGAACTGTCCTTACTGGCTTTATTCAGCCACTCGAAGGTCTCTGGTACAAACTGTGGAATATTTGCCACAGATTTCGAGTAAGAAAAGCCTTGATCAATTAAACAAATGCAATAATCATCATGTACTATCTTTCCTATGGAGGACGTCGTGTTTGGTTACATTTAATACCCACAATAGGTCACGTGAAGTGGGTTGCATAATCGGTCTATTGCATTCCAATATAATAGCAATAATGTTATATGAACCATGAACATAACCATGCCCTTGAGTATAAATGCTACACTTCAGTTACATCACATGCTGTACATAGACTGTTGTAATCCATTGTACAAACATAGGAAAAGGGTATACAATCGCAATACAAAGGTGCACAAATAACACCTTGTTATTGTCATTTCCAGTACAATGTAATGACTTTGTAATCCTTATCTGAATTACATGTATTGGATAAATTTTGGTATGTTTGGTTGATATGTTTGTTGCGATATCAAATGCGTGCTTGAACGCTGAATGAGATGCAGGGTTTTGTAGAACGATATAGAAAAGCATTGCATTACACAAACAGTATGGAGCGACAACAATCGTTTTATTGCTGCTGTTGCAGTATGAGTGATGATTTGATTGTAATTGCATGTAGTTTATGAATCGACCTCTTCCATGACTTCTTCCCATTGCACCAACATCACATGCAGGTTACTGTCGGTGTGCCATATTGGGAGTCCAATTTATGTAAAAAGTAAATGTGTTAACGCTCTGCGCATAAAATGTGCACTACACCGTATTTTATTTTAACACACTGGACATTGCCTACCAAAATGGCACAACCAAGATTATTGTGATGATGATGTCAGATGAATTAGGTCAATATGTTATGTACCTCAAAAATGACGTAGTGTATGTATTGTAAGCTCCTGTTTGGCGGCAATAATTGATTATGGAATTCTTGTCGGTTTACACTGTTGGCATAAAATTCAATGACAATATAGTATACATGTACACATAATTGCCAGTTACATTTTTATCTACATGTATTGACCCAATTCACCCTGACATCATCATGACAATAGCTGGTCACAATAGTCAGTGTCGCTGTGCGTTGTACAGTAGTGCAAATTTAATGCGATGTGGCGTTTGCACGCTTTCCCATTGACTTCCAAAATGGTGAGTGTAGCACAATCGCCGCATGCGACGTTTGGCAAGGGGTCATAGTAACATGTTGTCATGGTTGTGTACAAGCAATGCTTTAAAACTACATGTACGGTAGTTAGTTGTAATGTACAACTGTATAATATGATGTAACTAGTATTAGCACTCCCAGAATGTGTCTGTGCTTTCACTACAACAAACTAAAGCTTTCCTGAGTAAGCCATATCCCCTCTTAGTATGCCAGTGGTTAACTACTACATGTATACTACTAGAACATGATCTTGCTTTTTGCTACATCTACATTGTAGCTCAGCTTTTGCAGCAAGTATGTACACTTCCCTAGTGTACTGAAATGTCTACACTACACTGCTACACTGCTACACTTCTGTAATAGAATGTGTTCATACAAGCCAATACCTTTTATTGTGTGGCAACAGAATCTACCACATTGAATTCCAAACACATCTGGTACTATTTAAAAGTCATCTCAAAGGCACCATAGCCTTGTAATAAAACATAATATGACCTAACTTAACTATATACATGTACAAGTCATTCAATATTGGCGTACAGTTATTAATTCACAAATTCACAAATTCACAAATTCACATGTTCACGCTGCATACATGTACACACAAAGGGAATGAGATCACTTGTTGATCATGTTGCGCATATAAACTATTTCCAGTTTGGGGTTTGAAATAGAATGTGTTCTCACGAGGAACA
This sequence comes from Marthasterias glacialis, assembly GCA_911728455.2. Lineage (NCBI taxonomy): Eukaryota > Metazoa > Echinodermata > Asteroidea > Forcipulatida > Asteriidae > Marthasterias > Marthasterias glacialis. The sequence goes on from OU452235.1 coordinate 9,633,953, forward strand.
CTATAGATTAGGATATTTTAACAGTGCATGTGATGTGATGACAAAATGACAGTAAAACTGACTGGAAAAAACAACCTCTGAAGTTTATCACATTGAGCAAGTTTAAACTCAGTTCATAAGCATGTAAAGCATACAAGTTCTACATGTATGCTGAATGAAGCACTGTGTGTTATGCCAGTTGAACCCAAAGTAACATCATGTAATGTGGATGTTACAAGTATTGCTTACATGTAGATGCTACTTGTGGTACGTAAGGCCTTGAGTAAATTTAGCAGCAACTACTGGCTATACAAACCTCATCTCCTACAAACTAAATACATCATGGAGTACACAAACAATGTAACTGACCATTTCTTGTCTCAGGTAAGCTGCAGGTGCTGGTACTCTGTCACATTTTATTCTAATCTCTACTCTCTTCATTACAGGCTCTGTCACATTTTATTCTCATTATCTACTCTCTTCATTACAGGCTCATACAAATCCAAGCTCCAACTGGTCAGCTCGCATGCTGAAGAAACTAAAAATACCCAATATCATGAGCAACAATGTTCCCAACAAGCCTCTGGACTTCTTCACATGTTCCTTCAAGAAATCCAAGATCAAAAAGTATGTTAACAACTCAAGAATATTGGGCTAATGCTATTTGAAACATTCTACATTCAGTAAAAGAATACATTAATAACAATAATATATTCTTTCCAGTTCACTATGTAAAAAATCTCTCAAATAGAGGTTTTGGCTAGAAAAATCTAAAAGCATCAGCAGGCTGTCCCTTGATGACGACTAATGCACATTGCACACTAGTCAAAATATTGATCTTTTCAGAGCCAGCACCTCTACATGTACTTAAGGGATTTTTACATTAAAAAATGTTTTGCAACACACATGAGGACTAGCATGACTAGTGAAAAAGCTTGTGGTCCTCTCAAAAGTTGTGCTCACTGGTCCAGCCAGCGAGTGAATAAAAAAAGTTAAAAAGGGAAATGCATTATGTACATGCATGGGTGAGATTTCTCAAGATTTTTCTGGATTTCCGGAGTTTACAAAATTATTGTCATGGAATGTATTTTGGGAGAAAAACAATAAATAAAATAAAAATTATAATGAATGTCATTTACATACATCCAGTCCCTTGTAAAGCCTTAACATACATGTAGTACATTTAAAGCCCAGAATGCTGCCATTGATATGGGTTATAGCGTGGTTGGTAGCCACCAAACCTTCCACCGATGTTTTGTGGATTTTTCCTTTCATCCACTCTCATCCCTTCATATAATCTCTCTGTCTGTCTATCTGTATGTCTGATTGAATAATATTTTGGCTTGATATGTTGATCTAGAGAGCAGTATTATTCAATGAATGTTTTGATGTTGTTATTTGATAGGTTTCTGGGCAGTGATAACAAAGGCACTTTCTTCAGCAATACCGACCGTACTCGTGTTGTGAATGAGATTCTACAGTCTAGTACATACGGCAAACGTCGTCGTGCAGAGATTGGCATTGATCGACTACTAGAGGAAGACATCTTCCAGGCTGCTTATCCTCTTCATGATGTAAGCTTAACACTTCAAATTTGTTTCACTGGATAAAAACCCACTTACACTGTACATGTAGACTGAAAAAAACAGTAAGAAAAGCTACATGTACAGTCTAAAAAAAAAGTAAATCAACATTTTTACTACTTGACATGCTCTGGCGTCCGTTACGTTTTCAACAACACAGACCCTTCTATACACTGGTACTACAGACTTCACATGAAGTACCAGACTTTCCAGGCTAACATTGGGTTCATGGGTGTCTTCTGTTTGTACATCTGGTATTACATTTATGTGGAAACCCCATGTCTTGTGTACTGTGGACTTGGTCTCCACAGGCTCAAGTGGAATTTTGTGGCAAGAGCCTGTTGGGCAGGATAGTGCACTGATAGCAATAGGGTTTGAAACCATTTTAATAAATTGTTTTAATGTAATATTTCTGCTAAATGGACAGTTGAATATTTATTTAATATTTAAAGTTGAACTCCAATTAATCTAACCTTGTTTGAGGAAGGCTATTCACACAATGAGCATTGTGATACATGTACCTCTGCGTAAGAACGCTATATGAATGCCTGGATTATTATTATTAGTATTATTATTAATGAATCATTGATGCATGAAATCAATAAAATAAATATGTACATTGTAAGTATTAGTCAACACAACAGGCAATATGAATTATGGTACATGTATGGTCATGTATGGCTGTTTGAATTGATTGATTTGATAATTTAATCAGACCTGTATCTGATTGCCATTGATATATAATATTAATAGATACCTTGGAGAGTTTATGCACTCTGATTGGTTAAAGACTGGTCACATGGGGGGTGTATTAACATGTGATATAAAGGCTGGCTCTGTGAACTAGCAAATACACGGCCCCTGAACAAGCATATTGTGTGTAGGGTGCACTGTACATGTTGTGCTGGGAACTATCAAATCAACCATTTTCTTTGTGCATATTTTTTTTCTTCTTCATTTTGGCAAGAGATGTTGCTGCCACGTGAACGAGCATACTGTACCATGCGTATACCACGCACATACTTGAACACGCACACAATGTACAATTTAAGGTAGCTGGTATGCACATGAAACCGACATACATGTATTACAAAGCATAAAGCTGAACACCAACCTTAAGTATGGTACTGTTAATTTTCAAAGCTCATAGTCTGGCTCTCGAAAATATGCATAAATAGTTTTTTATGTGTAGTGCCACGCAAAATTTTAACAGCTAAAGAATGGCCTTTGAACATGAAAAGAATCATTCTAAAACTATCGGCGAACGAAAACACATTTTAAAAATGTTTTATTAAAGATATGTAATATTGGCAATAACAGTGGGAGGACCCGGTCTTCACTGCATGGTAATGACCTGTTGGTGGTTGGCTGCTGTTAATGGACCTCCCCTTCGGCTTGGTCATTACCACGCAGTGAAGACCGGGCCCTCACACTGTTAGTCCCTAATTATTAATGTGGATTATGCATGGTATTGTAGTATTAAAAAAAACAGTATTCCGTTAAATAATGCAGAAATGCATTTCACAACAGACCAGACCTGTGGTACAGTTTACACTTGATACAAATCATTTGATACATCAGTGACCATCAATTACATAAACACATGGTTAGCATAGGACAGTGGTAACAGCTGGTTGCATCTAGAATACATTGCAACTGCATAATTAGTTGTACATAGGGTGTACATGTAGACCATCCTGAAGGTGGTTACATTATCATGTTCTACTAGTATGACTAGTATGACATGCTCACCACCAATGCTTTTCAGAACCAACACAGCTCTTGAGGTATGTTTTTGATGGTTCGAATCCAAAAGGGGTTGTGTTGTCATGATTATAGAAGGCCTGTGGCTGTGCATGGAAAGATGAACTACAGATGAAAGATGATACTGCACACGAGCCCGCTTGCAGTCAAATCACAACTGCACAAAGGGTGCCAAACTGTGATGTGACTGCACGCGTGTGAAGTGACTGGGTTGTTCCATTTACTGCTTTAATCATGATGACACAGCCCCTTTAACTTGCCAGTATAATAATGATAATAGCCGTCATAATAATAATAATAATACAGATACAATTATTTGGTTTTTATAGCACATACATCCCAGTAGCTAGATCAAGGCACTTAAAAGCCAAAGCTCAACATTGGTAAGAAAGAAAAACATGAAGGCTTACGGATTTACATATAGGTCTACCTTACATGTACATGGTATAAAGATATTGATCATACGGTAGAACATTTTCCTTGAAATATTTCTCCCTGAAGTGTTATCGTTTTTGAACAATAAATGAAAAAGGATCCAAAATTTATTTTCGTCCACTGAGACCAAAACTCTGCCTAAGAATGCATACAAAAATATTGAATGTATTTTTACCGGTTTGTCACAAATGAAACAATAGAATGAGCTGAAATTGTCACAGGTTGTTTTTATTACATACAGTGTATCTTGATTTGTGCAAAGAATGGAAGCATTTACAGACACTTTATCAATGTTGAGATGGTGCTTTAAAACATTATTGTCCCTGTTTATCAGGCATCAGACCATTCCTCAAACTTTCTCAACTCCCTGGGGAGCATACAACCTCAAGCTGCTTAAATTAGCGCTAAGGGGTTAATCCAACACAATACTGTCTCAGCCCTCTCAGGTTCCCATTTATACACCAGGGTTAAGAGAAGCAATTATGGTTTAAAGTGCCTTGCTCAAAAGACCTACCTGTTAAGTGTCATGACCAGAAATCAAACCTACGCTCTGATGATTCAATGTCAGAACTTGAGATTGGTACAAGACCTGCACCGCCACGACACACCACAGAATGAATGCATTGAAACATTGTATACATATACATGTACACTGTAGCAATAATCCACATTTTCGCTTGTTGTGTATTTACATTTATAACTGAGATTGTCTTAAAACTTCTTTATTCTTTTGCATGTGCAGCATGGGATGTTAAAGGGACAATTTGACTATAACCTCTTAACCTTTCATGAGGCTGGATTCAGTCTTTTTAGAAGTAAAACATAAAAAAGAGCCAATGTTGTTTGTCACACCTTATTCACAATCACACACATATCAACATGTATTTATAATTTTTAAGTTGTCTCCTTGAAAATTATTTCTTTCCTTTTGTGAGTGAATAGTACAGTGCATGAAACATTGCTCCCTTCAAGTTAAATGGGGCATTGAACTGTGTTTATGGAGTAAGAATTGATTATTTTGTATATGAAAACTGCTGTATAAGGCAGTTGTAATTTCTGTCACACCTAGATTATTTCAAAGCATGCAGACACAAGTTCATGTTTGTCCCTGTTGCTTGTGTTACATGTCATGTTTAAGCCATGTACACATGAAAACTTGTTTATTTTCATCAATGTTACATGTACATATATTTTTCATTTGTAAATGTGTTTATTTCTTGCTCAGGGTACAGAGGAGCTTCCAAAGGGTAACTTGATTAGTGATGAAGATTTGAACAAACGTCAGATTTTGAATAAATACTGGGCTCGTTGGGGCTGTTGGTACAAGTATCAACCTCTAGATCACATTAGAGAGTACTTTGGAGAAAAGATTGGTATCTACTTTGCTTGGCTTGGTAAGTTGGTCCTGTGTGGTGCTCTTGACTTGATCTATAGGGTCTTCATAAATATCCCAGAAAGTTTTGGACAATTTAGACTGTCCTATTGGTTGAAGGGTGGCCAAATGACCCTTTAAGACCGGTTTTGTAAGTCTGATAGAAACTTCTGGAGGCGCGTTTGGCGCTCATAACCTTACATGTGTGGGCCCGCTAGCTATACGTGGGCATGCTAATTTACATTAGCAACTCAACTGATACTACAGGTAATCAATGTAAAATCTATTAGCAAGCACGTGTGAAGCACGCGCACATGAACCCTATGTGAAACGGAGCTTGAGGATGTGACAGGAAATAATTTTTTGAAAGCTAGATATTTTTTACAGTTTTTCCTACATAAGTGTTTTTAACGAAAAGGGTATTTATGAACTGATGAATAAAAATAAAAGAGTAGTGTCTCAGTCTCAAACGGCCATTTATGACCTTGCAGGAGGTCCTTTTATCGCACGGCCATGACCAAGATGATTTTAAACCTCGGTCACCACTCTTTTATTCCCTTATTCATAAATACCTTAGACAGTTTATGCATTCTGATTGGTCGAAATGTGATCAGGCCATGCTGGAGTACTCGCGCACACGTCATGTCCATATGTTACTAGTACTGCTTGACATGTGCTATGAAACGCACTGCTGGATGGCACATAGTACTCTAGCATGGCAGACCTCCTACATTGCTCATGTTGCTATAAGAATGTGATGGCAGTGAGAAGGGTCTATACTGTATCTATTAACATAACAAAAATTTGATTTGTATTTGCTGACAGGTTTCTATACCGGTTGGTTATTACCTGCATCAGTGGTTGGTTTGTTGGTTTTCCTGTATGGACTAGCTACTATGGGAGCCAATGTCCCTGCGTAAGTAACAACCAAAAGTAATGCAGTTATGTCTCAATATCATACCTCAAAATTTGAGTCTCATGTCAAGGTGGAATTGATAGACAACACAGTAAAAGAAGTACAAACTATGTTTTGCAGTCAAAAAACTTTTTATTTATAAATTACAAGTTAAAGGGGCTGTGGTGTCATGATTATAGCAGTAAATGGAATAACCCAGTTACTACACACGCGTGTGTGCCGGTAAGTGCTCGTGTGCAGTATCTGGGAGAGAGTTCATCTTTCAATGCTCAGCCACAGGCTTATCATCATGATGACAGGGCCCCCCTAACGTAATTATGAAATTTAGAAGTCTGAGGCAACAAGTGTACCTAACAAAGTTAAAATGTTCATGACAAATATAATGTATGATACATGGATTTGCTCTCATCTACACTTAGAGCTTTAAATACTGAGCCTCACCTTTAACCAGTAGGTGCCGGATGCCGTGTATCAACACAACTATTTTCAGAGCCTGCAAACGGATGACGTGACTTTTGTATTTTTGTGTGAAATTCCAAGCATGGAGCAAAGGGTGCCCACACATTCCACTAGGAGCGTGCACAGAGCATGCACATGGCCTGTAACGTTTGATTATTAAGCAAAATTTCTGCCATTATGTAGGGGTTATTGTGTAATCCCCGATTCCAGACCTTTGTCCTTTTGTTCCAAGAAGAGGATTCCAGACATCCAGAGGCTACCACCATTGTCCATTCATTGTATTGTGGCTCAATGGAGTTAAGTCAGAATGAACCAGGGATCCAGCCATGGTTCCAAGTTTAGTACCAATCCTATGCAGTGGCTCACGTATGATGTTTTGTAATTCACGGTGCATGAATTTGACATTTTCTCTGTAGAGAAAACAAAATGCCTGGTGCAATAAAGGAATCTTTGTTCTCTTTGCTTTGTCAAGTCAAGTTTCTTTGTGTCAGCAGTACTCTCTCAAAGAAAAATTATTCTAGTAATTCAAAATAGTCCCGCCAGAGGGATCGGGAAAAATAGAATAATCCCGGCAGCAACTGGTTAAGTACAATAATATTCCATACATGTAATTATTTATGATTGTATTTAATACAGGCAAGAGATTTGTAACAGTGGTGGTGAATTCAAGATGTGTCCTCAATGTGATCCTGATATTGGTTGTCCTTACTGGAATCTATCAGATACATGTATGCAATCTGAAGTAAGTAGTCAACATTGTGGTAGTAGGGAAGTTTCATTGCTACAGGGTTAGACTGTATGGGCCATAGGTAACCAGTTCCAGGCAATCTCCAAGAAGAAAAGGCATTCACGATTGAATGTTTCCATGTTTTTCTTGGGGATTGTAAGACGTTGTCTGAAAAATTACTCAAGTGCTGCCACACAGTTGGTTGCCTCCAAGTTGCCTGTAAAAATTGCCTTGTGTGACAAGGCCTTATGACTACAATAAGCTAAAAGTAGGTGTAACCATTCAGACAGGTTGTGTAGAGGTATCGCTGAGGATCCCAGGTGATGCTTAAAATAAGCTATTACATCCTCCATTCCAAGTCAAAATAGACTACCAAAGAAGTCCAATCTCAAATGAGTTGTAAGACCATAAGCCAAGACCATCTGTCTGTTGGTTATTTGTGTTTTCCCTCTTTGAAAAGTTGAGGAAATTGCTGATTTCTACTATTCATTTGTTGCTTATGTGTAGTGCTGCGCTATTCATCCTGATAAAACTTTTACACTTATACCAAGTGTGTAAAATGTCATAAAATGCCCAAAGAGTGATGATCCACTAAAGGCTAATAAAATTCATCATTGCGCTAACTTTGCGCCAACAAAACTTCTCTGTTAAAATACATTTTAATCTCCATTTTCCTTTCAAAGGTACATTTTTGACATCACAATTTGTTATCTCAAAGCTAAATTTTGTTCACTTCTTTTTTCTGTATCAATTTTCTCGGTGCATCTTTCCAGATAGCATATCTCTTTGACAATGCTGGTACCCTCTTCTTTGCCGTATTCATGTCATTTTGGGGTAAGTAATTGTAGATACATGTGTTGGGTACTTGTATTTGACCATGTTGATTTGTAAATCAATCAAAAGCAATTGAAGATAACATTGTTGATGCTAAATACTCAAAGATATTCTGTTTGATTCATTATTTTTTATTTTTTTAAGATTGATAACAGTAAATTTAACATCAATGTGAAATGGACAGAGAATCAGAGCTATAGTTCACAAAGCTTTAAGATTCATCTTAAGATGAGATGTAAATACCACCATATTGATTTGTATTGTAACATCACTCTTTGCATATAATATTAGAATATTTTATGACCTAATATCACAAAATGAGTGGTCAATTAGCTGCCAAATGCTATCCAAACTTTAACGCACTATGTAACAGGCAGTTGAAGTCAATGATTGTATGACACCATGCAGTTATCACGAACTGCACGTTAACCAATTAAACCGCATAAAACATTTTTTTGCAAGCACATCATTTTTGCATCTTTTTCGGCTTTGAAAGCAAGCATTTTCATATTTTCACAAACATTTGAAAATATAATTCCTCAAATTATCAGTTCCAAAGTTGGGACCGTACCATGTGACTGAAGTCGCTCATACAGCTTTAATTTTGTTAAAGTTGAATCTGGTTTCCACCAATTTGAAAAACAACGAAGATTGTGATGCCATTTTTCTACCAGCAGGTAAGATGGGCCAAGATCAATGCAAATGAAGTCTCCGATGTTTACTGAGTGTTGTGTGTCATGGGCTCGATTTCACAAAGAGTTAAGATTAATCTTAAGTGCAAATGAATCGTAATTGCTAAGCAAAGTGTGATGTCACAATTCAAGTTACTATAGTAATATTAACAACTCATATTAAGATGAATCATATTTTGTGAAATCGAGCCATGGTCTGTTAAGACTGAATCTCTGACCAACTCATATTAAGAGGAATCTTAATAGTGCTTTGTAAAAATTATGAGCAGTGAGCCCAGGGGCCATTTTCATAAATTCATTTACTGGTTAGCACATTTTTGTGCTGATGTAGCAAAAAAGTCTGCATAAGCAAAAGTGTGATACATCAACGATCAATAAGATTTGATATCCTGCGTGCGCATTGACATAGGATTTTAATTGAGAATATTATCAATGGAATCTATTACTAATAAGCTGTAACCAGAGCAGCCAGCAAGCTGTGGATTTAAAATAAAAACTGTGTTAAGGGCAGCGCTCCTTAAGCAGAAATGTTCACTTTATAAAATATCTACCAATCCCCAAATAACATTGTAATAACTAGGAAATGTAAACATTCTGAGATAAGGCTGTTTTCTATTGATGATAATGTTTTGCTTTTCAAAGCTGTGTCTTTTCTTGAGTATTGGAAGCGCAAACAAGCAAGTCTTGCTCATCATTGGGATGTGATGGACTTTGAAGAAGAAGAGGTGGGTACAAATTGGAGTCTTATATCAGCTGTAAAGAGGAACTCTAAGGACACGTTACACTGAGCGCTCATTTTCCAGTAGATAGAATTCTTATGAAAGTGGACAAACATAAAAAGTCTGTAAATTTATGTTAACTTGGTGTTAAACATCATTGTACATGTATGTGATATACCCATCCATGACAAACAAATTTAACATCCAAACACACCAGAGATGTAACATTTCAGTAATTTGGGTCTATGCATTTTTATACAGGAATTTTATTAGTTCATTCCTGAATTTCAGCGATATTTAATCAAAACATGTTGACTTTTTGGCAAATGAAAAATTCCTGTATGGAATGTACAGACCCATTTATTAAAGTCATGTTTCTTGATATTTGTCCACTCTCATTAGGACTCTATCTATTGGAAATTGAGTGCAACACAAAACTGAATTTGACCTTGAAGTCCAACTTTAAACACCTTGTATTGCTGTAGTCTCTGCCATGGTTTGTTTCCATTGCTAGTTTATATCCTACATTGACCATACATGTAACCTGATTGATGTATTGTTAGGAGAGACCACGCCCACAGTTTGCAGCTAAAGCTCCCATGATGGAGAAGAACCCTATTACTGGCATTATGGAACCCTACTTCCCTGAAGATATCCGCAAGAAAAGATGGCTGACTGGAGTAGGAATCATGTGTGGAATGGTAAGATATTTCATATTATGTCTTGGAGTTGATTGGGAGTAATTTGTAAATATCAGTGAAGTAAAATTGTACTGTTCCGTTTTTTACAAAGGTTTTTTTTTTATTCTTTACATGCCATAAAAGAAAATACTCTTGTGTCCATTCTAAATCAAGGGACTTTGGCTAAGGCTAAAGCCAGTGGCTGCAAGACAGCGTTGAAGAATAGGCTTTTCAGTGATCCAGCCATTGCCACTTACGAAGTCATCAATTCAGAAACACCCTAATACTGGTTTGATAACCAATGCCATTTATATTTTGTACAGCTGCTTGCATATCAGTGATTTTGTGTTGTTCTCTGTGTTAAGAATCCATAAACTGATGAACATGTGTGCTTGTGCGTCAGTTTCATGCATGCAACATACAATCGTACATGCTCAAACACATTATGCAGCAATATACGTACTGGCAAGATTATCTCCTCCAAGGTGGATTCAAAAATTAACACACTAACACATTTTGAGACACACACATGCTGGTGAAGAGAGTAGAGCCATTGCCCAAAGTGCTTCCATGAGAGTGGTAAACTGGAAAAGCCACCAGCTGTGCTCAAATGCAATGGAATTTGGGCCACTGTGGAAAGAGAGATAAGGTTCTCAACCTTAATCATTTTCTGTATTGGCAATCTGTGGCATTGATGGAACACACATACAAATACAATGACAGAAATGTAGTATGGGTTACCTCACCGTTGTGTGCATAGCATATTATGGGATATTTGAGGCATCTTGGAGTATATTCAGCTTTTAAATAGCTTGACTGCATGGTTTGAAAGTGGATACTTTTGTTAAGTTAACTTCAAAACAAGAACATTGAAAAATGGTAAGACTTTATCAGGCCTTGATCTTAAGAAAAATGGGGGCAGGCCTATGCTGGACAAATCAGAGAAATTGTACAAGGGCATGCTGGCCAAGTTGGTAGTGACAGTGCAATTTTTCTGAAGGGCATGCTGGCCTCGGTTAAGATCAAGGCCTGCTTTATTGGAAGTAAGTGCATTTGTTGAATGTGGTCATTTGTCTTTACTATGGAATCTGAATCCATAGTTATTTATAATAAATAATCAAATAATCTAGGAAACTACACATTTACAATAACACATTGAATCAATGAAGCATACATGTACATGCATAGTATATCAAAAGAATGCTATAAATTATCTTGGTGCTGAATTTAATTACTTGTGTAATACACAAAAAGCATTTAATCTACCCTCAGAAACAAGCAAGCAGGCACACGTATGCAATGTCGTGAAACAATTCGCGAATGTGTGCGCACACGTATGCAATGTCGTGAACCAAATCGCGAATATATGCGCACACGTATGCAATGTTGCGAAACAAATCGCGAATGTGTGCGCACACGTATGCAATGTCGTGAACCAAATCGCGAATATATGCGCACACGTATGCAATGTCGTGAACCAAATCGCGAATATGTGCGCACTCGTCTGCGAATATATTCGCGATGTCGTGAATTTTATTGCATACCATTGTCGCATACCTTTGAATAAAATGTCTATTGATCTGGGGGGTTGAAGCACCAAGTCTGGAATCAAGACGTACAGGCATATACACAATGTACCTGCCTGGTACCCAAGCTCCTGCATTGAATGTCTTTGGTATACAACCATTTGTATGGGACCAGGGCCACTTGCATACTCCCTAGTTCACTAACACATTGTCCGCAACTATGACATCACCCCAAAGGTATGCGACAATGGTATGCAATAAAATTCACGACATCGCGAATATATTCGCATACGAGTGCGCACATATTCGCGATTTGGTTCACGACATTGCATACGTGTGCGCATATATTCGCGATTTGATTCACGACATTGCATACGTGTGCGCATATATTCGCGATTTGGTTCACGACATTGCATACGTGTGCGCACACATTCGCGATTTGTTTCGCGACATTGCATACGTGTGCGCATATATTCGCGATTTGGTTCACGACATTGCATACGTGTGCGCACACATTCGCGAATTGTTTCACGACATTGCATACGTGTGCGCACACGTATGCGATGTGCGATGTCCCTTCAGGGCCACCATACAATTTGTGTTAATGATGATAAAATGTTGATTGGCAGGTGGTTTGTATACTGGTCATGCTGGTACTGGTGATTAGAGATGTAAAAAAACTACCGTCATAAATAAACATTTGAAATAGATGCTCTAATTGCATCGAGGATAAAGAATATCATTTGAATTTAAACATTACACCACCATGTGATGAGCACGGTATACTCTGTTTTTTCCTGCCCACCCAACATTGCCCAAGTAGTATGTCAATGGATTTGTTTCCTCAGGCCTCGGTGCACATTGGTGTAGGGTAAAACACAAATAATACACAGGTCTGTAATACTTGATCAGGCATGATATGCTCACATTTTGATACAAGTTTTGCCATCAGAAAACCATTGTTAGATTCTGATTTAGATCTGTCGCAATATCTCTTTTCTGTTTTTAATTTATGGCATTCCTTGTATACGTAATACTGATTATTTTTTTATTTATTTGGCATTTGTACGGAGTAAAGAGCAAAAATGTAGCAAAGTGTATAATCCAATAAAAATACAAAGGTTTTCATATACTTTTTATATACTTTTTAGACTGAGAGAAAATGCCAAATAATGACTGACCAACCATGGTCATTCATTATTTAGTAAATAGCTACTAATACACCCGTATGACACTAAAGATGCTGAACAACAGCAAACATTACCCGACTGATCTAAACAAACTGGGGTCTACATGGGTATTCAAGGCAGGGAAGAAACTACTGAGCCAATCTGAATGGCATACACAACACAGTGCTTACATAACATAACAGTACACAGTGTTTTACACCATGTAACACTACATAGTGTTTTACATAATGTAATGCTACACAAGTGTTTACATAATGTAACACTGAAAAGTATTCACATAATGTAACACTACTCAGTGTTTAACATCATTTACACAGTAATTTACATCATGTAACACTACACAGTGTGTGCATCATGTAACACTACAAAGTATTTTACATAATGTAACACTACACAGTGTGTGCATCATGTAACACTACAAAGTGTTTTAGTTAATTTAACAGTACACACAAATTTATGTCATGTTGTTACACTACATATTGTTTTACACAATGAACCGCTACATATTGTTTTACATAATGTAACTTGACACAGTGTGTTCATCATTTGATACTACACAGTGTTAGACATCCTGTAACATGACACATTGTTTTTTACATCAATAAACACTATACAGTGTTATTTCAATTCATTTTATTCAATTATTCTGGTTGTAAAGCCAAGGATTCTCAAAGCAAATTAATCATTATCCTGTTGGTAAGTGTTACATAAGTCATGCCAACTTCACACAAACTGGCTCAATCGATTGCCACAAGCCCATAAGAAATGCAGTGAACTTTTGTCTTTGATGATTTATGTAAGAAAAATATTATTTCTTGACTCGCCTTTCACGGTGTCTTGCAAAGACTCAAGGTCTATCAGAAATGTTGGTTTCTTTCATAAGAACTGTCTTTGAATGAAGAAATGAGTGTTTTTTAGTAAGATAACACAGGGAGACATGGAACTGGAAGTAGTAAAAACTTTGGGTGTGCAGCAGATGCGTACGCGTGTGACATAATGACTTACATTTACCAACAAGATACTAGCCAAGAACCCCATAGTGTCATCATGTACCAGGGAACTAGGACAAGGAAGACAGTTTGAATTTTAGGAGGAAAACCTTAGACATGTTAGAGAATTATTCGGGGAAAACCCACGCTATCAGGTCACTGAAAAACCCAATCCACATAGCGCCCAAACATAGTGGGATTCAAACCAGTGTCCTATAGGTGTAAGACAAGGAAAGATACCACATGCCAACCCGGCCACATTATACAAAACATAACAACACAGTGTAACATAATATAGTGTAGTTGATGTTGATCCTGATTGTCTTTGATTCACAGGTTGTATTGGTTCTGATCTTCATGGTTGGTGTCATCATGTACAGGGTACTGATTGATATTCCACTATCACAGAATGCACTATTGAGGAATGAATCCCAATCTATTGCTAGTATGTCTAGTGCTGTGGTCAATCTAATCCTCATCATGGTACTAGGTCAGGTGTATCAGACGCTAGCTGGAATCCTGAATGATTGGGGTAAGACATTGGTTAAGATTATTCATAGAATAGTAGGTTAGAAAGTCTTTCCCTCTAGGGTAAACCTTTCAATGTGTATGGAAAAAGCATGAGACTGCAAGGCTTGTAAAGGTGTCATGTTAATGTAAAGGTGTGAGATTATTCATTTGATGTAACCAGAATTCTTTACTACTCCTTTATTGGCATTATTGAAAAAAGCCTCCTCTGTGTAAAGCAGCCTGATGGACTCCTGTTCACTTAACCCACATGATTGTTAGCTTTGTACAATACATACATCAGAATATCATGTACAAATTACATTTATGTGTATGTACATAGTATGGATAACACTCAAGCACACTTAATACGTACCCATTTACCCACTACTCTGATGGTCCAGCATTACCTCCACTATGTATTTTGAATCATTGCTTCATGGTTCTTGGCTTTAACCAAGTGCCGTTGGGAATCTTGCATTATTTTCTGTCCAGCCTTACGAGATTATTTTCATGGAATTGCTGAAATCATTTTTCTTTGAGAGTACCGCTGGCACAAAGAAAATTGACTTGACAAAGCCAAGAGAACAAAGATTCCTTTATTGCACCGAGAAAATTTTAAATAGATGCACTCTGAATTGCAAAACCTCTGCTTTGAGCTAAGGCCCATGATTGGTACTAAATCCAAAACCAATGGCGTGTTTTAACGTCATTCATTCGCTGGCTCAGACATTGTATTTTTGCCACGGTCATTCGGCATTAAGGTTTTTTTACTTACCGTTGGTTCAACATTTTCACAAGGACAAGCACAATTATTTCCCTCCAACTGGTGGCCTATTTGGGATGTGTGTAGACTGTGGCTATTAAGCACAGAACTACAAATCCAGACTAGGGCTTGATGAAGTCTACAGCTATCTACTTGGGTAGGTTTGTTTTGCTATTTTAAGAGCAAAAAGACTAGTTTTGTTGTACAAATATTTATCAGTCAATCCAAACTGATAGACCAACCCATCAGCCCTTCCTCATGTGCTGCCACTGTGTATCGGATCTCGCAATTTTGCAAAATACCAGATCGTCACTAAGGGCACTAAATAAAGAATGGAGTAATGTTGATTCAATGTGACCACCTGTAGTTGATGAGCCCGAACATCTGACATCACTTCAAGGCTTGTATTCTGATGGATGGATCAAGACGGGGGAATGTTACCAGTCTATTGCATATGATTGCTTGACACTTTAAGGAAAAATAGCCTCTCCAGGCCAAACCATTTCCAGATAATGACTGACAGCTTCATAAAACTGAAAAAGGGTACATTAGATATCACCCCTCTCCCCCACCCCAGCTTGGACATAGCTTAGGCATTGTCAAAATGAAATAACTTTGGCTTTGGCCATGGTGGCTGTGCTGGATGGCTATAGCATTGACAGAATAGACAGAAGAATTGATGATTAGGTTTTGCTGAACATCTATGTACATTGTATAAAAAGAACTCTGTATCGCTGCCTATTGAGTATTGTAGGAAAAAATCCACAGAAACCCTATGTGAGATTCCAACCCAAGAACACTTACAACAAGAGAATTAATCTAGCCGTAGCTGGCACTATCAATTCTGACATTGTCAGTGTCCTTTATTACATAAGAGGGAGCATGGTACCCTGACTGCTTGTAATGGTATCATTATGCTTTTATGACAGAGATGCATCGTACCCAGACTGAGTATGAGGACAATCTAACCTTCAAGGTGTTTATCTTCCAGTTCATGAATTTCTTCTCTTCTATTTTCTACATTGCATTCTTCAAGGGCAAGTAAGTCTCATTTCCAATATCATCAAGTTAGCAGCCACACCATTAAGTAGCACCCATGTAGATACTTCTACACAAGTATTGACTGCTTAGAGTGTTATGGTTAAAACCATGACTCCCGAGGTTGAACTCTGCAGCAATCCATTTTCCCAAGGCTGAGGGAAAATAGATTGCTCCATTGATCACGGAGGAAGTCATAGTTTTAACCACAGCACGTTTTATAACATCCCATACATATGTTGTGTGCCTAGACGTCTAGGTACCTTGAAGCTGACATTGCTACTGGTATTTAAGTACACTGGTTGCTATGGGTATAGTACATTGGTTGCTATGGGTATAGTGCGTCACGTTCACCCAGCTTTCTAATAAAAATAAGTCATATCGTGTGATGCAATGTAAACTAAGCACAAAGCAGAGTCTTTGTAAGAGGTGTTATAAAACCTATCAATCAAAGAAAATGGCATCTAAAGTTGAACACCACTTTCCCTCAAAAATTGAGAGTTTTTAATTGGCATTTGCTTTGAACTAGATAAATGTCTGTTTTTGACTCTTTCAATGACTAAATCAATAATGTTAATTTAACAATATGAATGATATTGGATTGACAATCAGGGTTCAACTATTAACATGATTAATTGTTCTCATTGTTAAGGCATGTAGATGTGTAGATGAAATCTTATATTGCCTGTAAAATTAAAATTAGTATGAGAAAATTAGGTTTGTTTTTATAAATAAATGTGGTTTTAAAATCCTTTATTGCTTTGAAAGTCATCTTTAACACTAAAAATAATAATACTAAAATCTTGATTGAAATATAGGAGATGGTGTCTTTGTATGGCATTAGATGCACGGTCATGTTAGTTTTATACACAACGTAAATAATCCTTCATACTTGACAAGTTACAAAATCAACATATATATTTATTTGCTGGTATGTTGGGCAAAGTTGATATTACTAGCAGCAATAAAAATAGGAGATAATAAAGACTGACATTAATTCTTGCATCGTTTTTCACATCAATAATTCAGGGTTAATGTAAGGTATGCAAGTCTGAGGCAGAGATATGTCAATACGTAGATGGAAGGCAAGACAAATAAAAATGCTAAGTTAGAATTACCAGATATATACTGTAGGTACAAAAGATTTAGCAACCAGCAGATTGTACATGTATTCCCTCATGTACTTTTACTTCATGTCTTCATAATAATTGTGGTAACCTGACATAAATGATTGTGTACATCAGCAGTGAGTGATGGTGCTGGTAGGTAACTTTGTTCTGGGGAAGCTGTGTCATTGGGCAACTTTGCAATGGGCAAGATTGGTCATGGGATGGGTGAGGTTGCTGGGGGCAACTTTGAAATGAGAGCTCTTTTTTTTCTTTTTCTTTTTTTTTTCTTTTTTTTGGGGGGGGGGAGGAGGTGGGAGGGGTAGTGGCAGGGCAAGACGACAGGTTTCCCTATAAGTATATCCTGGTATATGCAATGTTTCTTTGGAGGGTTCATACTCTCATTGTATTAGTTACTGAATTTAGTGTGAAGAAATTCATTGTTACTGCCAATGTTCAGCACAATTTAAAAACACATACAGGATTTTGCAGATCTATGTCCTGAGACTCCTTGCATCCCATTCAAGATCTTAACACAATGGATTAAAAATGAGTCTCAAGTTCCGGAACAAGGCTGTTTAAGTTTGTTTGTCTTTTTCTATTTCTATATTTTCTATTTTCACACTAACATTCACACCTTCCTCTTAGCAGGTGAACTTCCTGTCTGCAGATGACCTTTGCTCTCTTTGGTGCTGTTACGCTGTGTCTGATTTAATGGCTTCAGTAGTGGCTATGGCTGGATTGCTGAGAAGGGCAGCAGCCATAGCCAGAGCCAAAGTCTCTTGATTCAGATGCAGCCTTATTTCTTTTCTTTAGATGATAGCCTGGTACTTTACTCTCTTTCTCTATATTTTCTTTATAGCCTGGTTATTTCAACTTCTTGCACACTGTTAATGGGAAGTGAGTACACTCTAGCATGACTATTGACTCTACTGCATGCTGACTGTAATGTTAAACTCATTGTATGTTACATTTATTTCATTATATTGATCTGTCATTAAGTCTGTATCATATCAAATAATGCATAATACTAATAGCATTGAACAAATTGATACAAGTCTACAATACATTACCTGAGTTAACCAGTTCTTGCTGGAATTCTTCCAGTTTTTCCCATCCAGCCTTATGGGGTTATTTTCTCGAAATTGCTGGAATCATTTTTTTTTTTTTTTTAGAATAGCGCTGGCACAAAGAAACCTTGACTTGACAAAGTCAAGAAAACAAAGATTCTCTTTAAAGTACAGGGAGTTTTGTTTTCTCGATCTTGAAAATGTCATATAGATGCACAGTGAATTGTAAAGATCCATATATTTTAAATGTGAGGTCATTGGATGTTCACAAATTTCACACTGGAAGGGTATAAGATATGGCATTTTACCAGGAGGTTTAGAAACTTGTAATATTTGATCCACTTTCATAAGGACTCCATCTATTGAGTAAGTTAGTGCATCACCAAACTGATTTTGACCTTAGAGCCCGTCTGTAAGATATGTCTGCAATCAGCATGGTAACATTGTTATGCTCTCATTATTCCACTACAAAGCATTGTTTATATACCTCTTGATGTACATTCTACCATTCATTTAACACATCCATGCTCATTACAGAAACAAACAAAAATTGAATGACTCAACATATACACACAGTCTTCACACTGAAGGGTGCTATCTCATTATGTATTTTCACTGTACAGTATCAACTTGTTACCTTTGATCTGCTTGTAGCTCAAATGAGTGAAACCAAGCTGTGAGGCATACTTGTATCTCAAAATAATGCTAATTCCTAATAATATTACAATTAATTAATAAACATTTGAGTAGTAATAGTGAACTTGGTGATTAAGGCACACATGAATGATACTTGTAGTTTGCAGAGCTTGATGCAGTAAGTTTTAGTGTTGGTCAAAGGTAATCATTGGATACATAGAATTGTTCAGGATAAACATAATGGGGTAACACATCCAATGTCTTGCCAACTAATAAAGCTCCTTCTACTAATACTTCAAGTCTAGTATCTCTATGAAATCTGATCTGATATGAGTTGCATGCATCTGTGTGGGTGTGTGTGTGTGTGTGTGTGTGTGTGTGTGGGTAGGCACACACACCGTTGTGGGGACATTTATACAATGGAACAAAGGTCCCCACAACGTTTTTCTTTGTCAAACTCTGTCCCCACAGAGGGATTCTTTAGAAAAGGGAATAATAGAACAACAATAGGGAGTCCCCACAACTCGGTGTTAAAAAGACTGTGTGTGTTTTCAGTGTATTTAGAGTGAACGATGGCAGCAGCCACTGTAGTTGTACCTGTATGTGATTGTGGTATATGTAATGATTATTGCTGATTGTGATAATCCAGTGATGCTTTATTCTTAGTACCTTTACCCATAATATGTGCTAGGGAAGTTAAGGTTACTGTACTAGTGTACTTCATATGTTAGACTGCGTAGGAGAGTACGTATTTGAAATGAGATGAATAAGTTGTCATCAAGCAACATCATGTCTCTGTCATTGTATCAATCATTTAATAGACTATAATGTCCAACAAGATGTTGCCTCTTTATTTTGCAAGTCTATATTTGTTAGGTTGTCCACACAATCCAACCATTACATGTTGCTACCATGTAAAGACTTCCAGTGTTATGTGAGCATGTTGCCTTGTTCAATGTTATTCTTCAGTGTCAGATTTAAATAAAAATCCCGCGCAATAAAAACCAGAATGTTAATTCAACTTACTGCATGTAGTTTATGTGTGGCAAATGAGTACAGGATGGTTTATACTCACTGAGTTATAATGTACACGCTCTGGTGAGGTTTTTATCAACTATGTATAGAAATGATAACTAGTTCTTATATAGCATGTTTTACAATCATGTTTCAATGCGCTTTACATTAGTGCCCTGGTCATTGGGCCAAAAACATTCATGTAATCTTTCTCAGCTCCCTGGGGAGTATATAGCCCTGGGCTGCCATGGTACTCTGAAGGCGTTTTCAGATGCATTATCAACCTCTACCCGCGCAGGTACCCATTTATACCCCTACGTGAAGAGAAGGAATTAAGTAAAGCATCTTGCTCAAGGACACAAGATAAGCATCAAACAAAAGTTTAAATATTACAGGCAATCCAAAATACAGTGTGCCACCAGAGTGGCTGTATTCCAAAATGCATCATCTACATCCTGTGCAATATTCAAAGTTAATGTAACTGGTGGTTTATGTGCAAGTTGGAGTACATCTTTAGAAAATGGAGCCTTCATTTGTTCAAATGATTCTTTATGTTGGGGTTAGTTACATGGAAGTTAGCATCTCCATGAGTCATCAATGTAAAGCTGAAATTATTTGGATTCCCTCATTGTTTATCATTATCAACACAGTTATGTTTGTCTAATACCATGTGATCAAAGATTCTAGCACTACTTGATTAGAATCAGATGTCTTCATATTGTTATTACTTTGTAGGTTCGTTGGTTACCCAGGTAACTATACTATGTTATTTGGGTTGCGAAGTGAGGAATGCAGCAATGGAGGTTGCCTGGTGGAGTTGGCTCAGCAGCTTCTGGTCATCATGGTTGGCAAACAAATCATCAATAACTGCCAAGAAGTAGCTATCCCGTAAGTCAAGTCTGTGTTCTATGCAGCATTCTTGTACACTGAAGGTTCATAGTAGCTATAATGTTTAGTCACAGTTCCAGGCAGATATCCTGCAAGTCCAGCCAGGGTTCCAAGTAGAACAATCTAAACTCCAGTCAAGGTTCCAAGAAGTGATATCATGTAAATCACGTTAGAGTTCCAAGTAGATATCATGTAAGTCCAATCAGGGTTCAAGGTAGATATCCAGCCAGGGTTCCAAGTAGAACAATCTAAACTCCAGTCAAGGTTCCAAGAAGTGATATCATGTAAATCACGTTAGAGTTCCAAGTAGATATCCTGTAAGTCCAATCAGGGTTCAAGGTAGATATCCAGCCAGGGTTCCAAGTAGAACAATCTAAACTCCAGTCAAGGTTCCAAGAAGTGATATCATGTAAATCACGTTAGAGTTCCAAGTAGATATCCTGTAAGTCCAATTAGGGTTCAAGGTAGATATCCAGCCAGGGTTCTAAGTAGAACAATCTAAACTCCAGTCAAGGTTCCAAGAAGTGATATCCTGTAAATCAAGTTAGAGTTCCAAGTAGATATCCTGTAAGTCCAATCAGGGTTCAAGGTACATATCCTGTACGTCCAATTAGGGTTCAAAGTAGATATCCTTTAAGTCCAGTCAAAGTTCCAAGTAGATATCCTGTAAGTCCAGTCAAAGTTCCAAGTATATTCTGTAAGTCCAGGCAGAGTTCCAGGTAGATGTCCTGTAAGTCCAGTCAGGGTTTCAAGTACACATAGATGTCCTGTAAATCCAGTTGAGGTTAATTCTTAATTCAAGGTATTTGGGCTGAATTGTTCAATTGCCATCAAAATAATTAAAAACAAGTATTAACACTTTTGGACGTGATGAGATAAGTAAGGCCAGCCCCTAGTCCTCATTATGACATCTATCTTTACAATTACTATAATATAGTTGTAACATCTTGAAAGTTGCATTTATCATTCAAATGCTTTAAAAGATGTGATATTATACTAATTCCTTCCAATGTTTCTCTGTTCATAGAAAACTGAAGCAGTTTATTCTTCGCTGGAAGTTGCGTGGTTCCCTTGGTGACCGAGAATGTAAACGATGGGAAGCAGACTACCAGCTAGTTCCCAATGATGGACTGTTTGAAGAATACTTGGAGATGGGTAAATGAGTCTAATACGCCATTCTGATTTACATTACTGCCAAGTATGGAACTGAGTCAACTTAAGTCTGCTCAACACAAAATAATTTGTTGAATATACTGCACTCTCTTCATATCAGCCTGGTTTTTCGAGGGTGCAATACATTAACAGTCCTAGTTAAAAGTTTATACAAATTAGCAAAAAAATTCAGATTACACTTTCTAGGCAAGTAAGATCGAGAACCTGGCTGTTTATTGACTAATCTTCTTGATTTTTGGATTATATGAAGAGGAATTCAAAGCAAGTTTTCAGTACTCATTTTGCTCTAAAAAGAATTTTACAGTGTGTTAATCGATTTTGTAAAAATTTGTCTCAACACTTGCGTGCTGCTGTGTAAAAGAATGTGTGCTTCACACATACATATGCCACAAGGGATTTTCTCTGAGCCCTCCGGTTTTCCTCCCTGCGGAAAAATCAAATACTTTAGATCTGTGGCTGTGCTCTGTGGTCATATTATGGGTTGATGTGGCCAGTTACCAAAGCTGCCTTTACATGCCTGCTACTTGAACATGTTGTAGCTGCAACTCAGATTCTCAGCTGCGAGTAAGGATGATCAGCCTCCCAAATTATTCTTATTATATTATTTTGATTATTACTGATGTCAAAACATTTTAGTCATGTCAACTTAGGCACATTTCATGATCATGCTTCTTTAATAATCAACTGTCAACTTGTGCATGATTAGGATTGTTACTGATTTCATAATGCATAGACTACAAACGTCATAGAGTACATCAAGTCAACAAATCAAGTCATCAAGTACAAAATTGGATGATTATTTCAATCTCTGGTGTATTGTTGAGTGAGCCATTTATCTGAATATTTAGGTTTTGAGTAAATACATTGACAGTTGATATCACTCTCTGCATTGTGTTGTGTTTTTTTGACTGTAGTGATCCAGTTTGGATTCATCACAGTGTTTGTGGCTGCTTTCCCTTTGGCTCCTCTCTTTGCTTTACTCAATAATTGGATTGAGATACGTCTGGATGGATCGAAGTATGTGAGTGAAGTACGTCGCTCTGTGGCTGATAGAGCTCAAGATATCGGCATTTGGTATGACATCCTGGAGTTTATTGCTAATCTAGCCGTAATGAGCAATGTAAGTATTACTTGAATTATTGTTAAATTTGCATCGGGAATAAAGACTGGTATTTGGGATATAAGTATTACTTGAATTATATCTGTGTCATAGCATAATTTATACCAACATACATGTATACAAATACTGAATGCATGTGAGTGCATTGTCGCAGAATGTAATCATGAGGTGAAATCTGGACTATTCCATTTCACGAGGCAAAGCTGAGTGAAATGGAAAAATCAGATTTCACCAATGCACGAACAAAATGCATTCAATATTTGTTTATATACCTCACACATAGATCCTTGTCATTTGAATTCTTTTTACACAATCAACATACAATAGACACAGAAACTTATCCACTCCTCACTAAAGAAATTGTATTTAAAAAGTCTAAATATTGTTAACGACTCCATGTAGACACCAATCTTGTACGCCGTAACAAGACCTTGCCTTGTTTGGACGATACTGTGAATTAAGCATCAAAAATTCATGTACACCGTCCAAAAATTAATGATGTAGGACGCGCCAACGTTGCAGCAGTAAATCATGTAAATACATGGCAAAATAAAGTTTGATACCAATCAAATAACAAGGATCTGTGTGTGCGGTATATAATCACAAATATTTGATCTTCACAGGCAAATTTATTTTATGTGCTTTTTATTCTTTCAGGCATTTTTGATAGCATTCACCTCAGAGTTTTTATCTCGTCTGATGTATCAATACAAATATGATTTCCATTTACACGGATATACAAACTTCACCTTGTCACATGCACCAAATGGCACCACCTCTGAGCCATGCAGGTAAGTTGTCTACATAAAGAGTCTGGGATCTATACTTTATTATTACTCTTATTTGTTATTTTTATTTTCTGGTAATGAAACCAAGGATGCCTCAAAAGCGGAGTGAATCACTGTAGCTCAGAAGCCTGAGAAAACCTGTAGATAAGGATGCTTGCTATCTGAACCAGAAACACCGGGGTAAACCCCTACTCTTTCACGATATGTGTTCTGGGTTCTTTAACGTGCACTACCCATCCTAGTACACGGGACATACTGTTTAATGTCCCATCCAAAGGACAGAGCATTTATGGTAAAGTATCTTGCTGAAGGACACAAGTGTCGCGTCTGGCCAGGCCAGGATTTGAGCCCACATTCTGTAAACTACAGAACTTAAGTTCGGTGGATTAGACCACTCTGCCACTCCACTCCACTCCAGTTACATGTACATGAGCATTGATAAACACAATTCTTACAATGAAAGATAATACTGCGCCCAGAAACAAATATGTCACAAACTTTACTAAAATGAAGTCTCCAAAATCCATGCCCTAGTTTTGTCTGGTTTAATGGATTCATTATTGTACAGCCAAATCATCCAAGGTAAGGTTCTCAGTTAAAACAAATGCACAAAGCGCTTGGTAAACATTGGGGACCTAATTTGCATATTGATCATATATACCCGTGTAGCAAAAGTTTGCCTGCACTGGTAGAAAAATTATGTCGCAATTTTAATTTTTGTTCAAACTGGTATAAGCCCTATTCCAAGGAAAGTTTACTGAATTTAATCTGTATGAACTATTTCAGTCATGATGTAGGGTCTCATCTCTGCAACCCCAAATTTCTGGAATTATACTTTTAAGTTACTTGGCATTTGTCAACCAAAATGATGCACAAATTCTGTGTTTATGCGGGGATGGGTTTTATTTGCAAACATACAGTTCGTGGTAACTGCATGGTGTCATACTGGCATTGACTTCAACTACCTGTTACATTGGTTTCAAATTTTGGAAGTCAGTTGAATACCGAGGTTTGTGACTGATTGTTCCATGTAATGATCTATTAACTGAAAGATTCTGCTGACTATGGGAAGGTTACATGTACAGTTCAACCCTCAGCTTGATTATGCAAATTCAAGCAATCCTTTTTGCACATTAAGGCTTTTTGCTGCGACACACTTTAAAACTGGCATCTGTGTAATTTAACCAGACTCTCTTGTTCTGACAAAAGATGATATTTATGATAATGAAAACTTCACACTTCACATAATTAGTCACTGATTTCACGAAGTGACAAATCCACCCCACAGACAAATTCCATTTTTGTGAAAATCACATTTAAAGTTGAAGTATTTTTCAAACTGCTGTTTTGGAGACTAAACGTTCTTACTTTAAAAATGACATGTGTAACTCTAAAATTACAGCTGACTTCTTCAGTTATACAGAACTGTTAACTGAAAATGTTAACAGTAATAAGTGTTACAGAAATTTTGTACAGAAACTGATTTACTATTGTTTGGGGGGGGGGGGCGGGGGGTATTTGGAACGCATTCGCCACCTGGTGAAACTCCTTACAAATTGTTGGAGCCAAACTGAACAAAATGGGGCTACTTCATGATGGAACTAATCTGCAGTGTCTGTTCTTGAGTGTACATACATCAGGTTAGGATGTCCAGTGTTGTTTCTAGGCCTTAAGTCAGATTACACATGGTCTACATGACTTGTATTGTATACATGTTTGTTTCATGCAGATACAAGGATTTCCGGGATGATGAAGGGAATCACACCACATTCTACTATCAACTACTGGCTGTTAAATTAGCCTTCGTCATCATTTTTGAGGTAAGATTAGGCCATGCTTGGAAGCGAATAACATTAGTAGATGTTACATTTTAAATCATGGAACAACAAAGAGCCACATTTTTTTATGATTGGCCCAGTCCTCCTGGCGACATCACCCATGGCAATCTTTGTACCACCATTTTGGCAGTCAGATTTCCTGTGTGTGTGTGTTACAGTGCAGTGTGTATTTTGGCAATGCTAGTACGACACGCACCTTAACTTTACATGCAGTTTGATAAGATAGCAGATGGTGGGCAGACACGGCAAGTGAGGTCAGTGTAAATGGTTTAGACGGTTTGAGAGATATCTTTAAACAGGACTAGGACTCCAAAATTTTTAAGCTTTTTTTTAAAGGAATTGCAAGTTCAGCCCTGATAAGTGATATTACAATAAATATTTGTGTGTTGTTTTAGCATTTTGTTTTTGGCGTCGGACGATTCATTGATTTTGCTGTACCTGATGTACCTGAAAGCCTAGAGATTAAGATTAAGAGGGAAGCCTACCTGGCTAAACAAGCTCTACAAGAGATCCAGGTGAGTAACTGAAATAACCACAGCTCAATCACTAGTATTGCTCTCCAATGCATCAACTTTATAATAAGCTTCATAAATAGGCTAACTCCCCCAAAGCCTTGAGCCTTGTTCAAACCATCCTGTAGTCTTCATCATTGTTTGGATTCCCATACCTCTTCATTTATTTTACCCTCAGTAGTACCATTCATGGTATTCAAGTTGATGGTTATTGCCAAGTTTACTCCTGGATAAATCTCTAAGGCCCCCAGTCCTCCAATACTTTGCAATTAGTCATCTTTCTCCTGTAAGCTTTCTTCATTACTATTCCATCATGCCCATTGACAGCTCCATTGGACCATCCATCAAACACACCACACTGAACCTCTAAATCCCATCAATATTTCTCAGTTATGCTCCATTGCCTTTTACCCATTATTAAAATAACTGATGTATGACGACAAATGGAAGAAAACTAGCAGGGTGTGAAAGTAGAATTTGGCCTTTGTGGCAATATTAGTACATGTCCTGAATGTCATCTAATCATAATGAGACATGAATGCTTGGCTGGTTTGTACTGGGCTCAAATCCTAAATGAGGCTTTGATCCCAAATGAGGCTTAATTGATCCCAAATGAGGCTTTGATCCCAAATGAGGCTTTGATCCCAAATGAGGCTTTGATCCCGAATGAGGCTTTGATCCCGAATAAGGCTTTGATCCCGAATGAGGCTTTGATCCCGAATGAGGCTTTGATCCCGAATAAGGCTTTGATCCCGAATGAGGCTTTGATCCCGAATAAGGCTTTGATCCCGAATGAGGCTTTGATCCCAAATGAGGCTTTGATCCCGAATGAGGCTTTGATCCCAAATGAGGCTTTGATCCCGAATAAGGCTTTGATCCCGAATGAGGCTTTGATCCCAAATAAGGCTTTGATCCCAACTGAGGCTTGGTACTAACAATTGAACCAAATCACTCGTTATCAGCTATAATGTGACTTGTTCCTTGTTCCTATGGCAACTTCATTGGAACTTATTAATTCTGATGAATGTGTGTTGATGTTTCATGCACAATAATTGATGTCTCATGCACAATAATGTATTGATGTCACATGCACAGTGTTTATGAAATCAGCCATAACCCCATGTTAGGGTGTGTCAGAATTGGTGGCTATGGCTGTTGCTAAGGGTGTTGCTAAGGGCAACCTATGCTTCAACACATGTTAACACATTGATCCAGCCACAGCCACTTATTCAGAAACATCCTAATATCTTACATGTACGTGTCTTGTGGTATGTTTGACTTTGACTGTCAATAACTTTTCTCTTCATTCATGTAGATTTATAGCACTGTATACTTGATGGTTTCCAAGTTCTACTGAACTCAAACATTTCCCTGTTCTTGTAGATGTTTACAGCAGATGTCGAACAATACCAATTCCAAAGGATCTAGGTTCAATTCCAAACCGGCTCACTCTTTTATTTGTTTAAATTGGAAACCACTGAGTACAGTATACAGTGATTCTGTGCATGAAGGCAAAACTGAATCCAGTCTCTATTTTGCTTTTTTCTTTGCTTTGCATGACAGCATCATTTCCAGCACACCCCAATAGAACGATCCATTAAGCCCTGCCCTTGCTGTATTGACCAATCACAGACCTGATTGCACAACCAAAAGTCTGACAAACACGTTAGTGGATATGACGCCCATGCACAGTGGGAGGGGCTTAATGGATTGAACTATTGTATTAGATCTTCACATCGATATTCAAAATATTGCTGCACAGTCTCTTTACATTTCCTCTAGACAAATCAGTATATTTTGTTTTGATTGATGAAGTAACAATGTGAATGAACTAAGTATTGCCATTTAACTGCTCAGTGGTACCAACTAGAAACACTTGTAGTGCATCTTGAAGTGGATATAGCTTGATAGTATTTGTCTTGTACTGGTGCATGTTGCAGATGTTTTGCATGTTAAGTATCTTGTACTGGTGCATGTTGCAGATGTTTTGCATGTTAAGTATCTTGTACTGGTGCATGTTGCAGATGTTTTGCATGTGAAGTATCTTGGTTTACCCAATTCATAAGTGAATAGCAGTTTAACATTGTAAGAGTGAGGCATTTATAGATTTATAAATCATCAAATTGTTACATTTGGTTACATACCAGGTTAATCATAAAAAAACGGTTTTCAAAATTAGATTTAAAGTGATAATGAATTTTGTTGCATATAACATTAATATTAATCTTGGTTGTTGAAGCTTTCCCTTTAACATGCTGTGGTTCTATGGGGACACTAACCTTTGTCTTTGTCTTGTGTTTGTGACTTTTCTTGTTTTCCAGGCTGATAAACTCTGACAACACACTCTGACTATAACTGTGTAAACAACTAACACAATTAGTAACCTCTTGAGGTCAGTGTTGAACTGATTCCTGACTATGATTTAATTTCAAGTAATGCTGTAAGGACTGGGAGAGGACTGATGGATAATGTACTCTACTCTTCTAAGATGCATGCGTAGAATCGTCATAACATCAGAAACATTGATGTCTTCATTAAAGTGTATCCTAATTGGGATAGATTTATTGTCATTTGGAATAGCTAGTAGCCCAAATGGAATAATTAGTGTACCGGTATATATCCTGAATTGGGTAGATTTATTGTCATTTGGAATTAGCTAGTATCCTAAGTGGAATAATTATAGTGTATATATCCTGAATGGGGTAGTTTGGATGAAAAATACCCAGTAAGGCTGAGCTTATATTTTACTTCATAATGTCCACAAAATGTGTTTGTTTTGACAAATGTCAAGCTGTGCTATTGAGAATAAGAAAGATCTTGTAAATTTGAATAATATTATATGCAAAGTTTACCCCTAAATGCTGAGTACAAACTGACAATTGCAATGACACAGGTAAGTTTTGTAGATCTATAGGACATGTGTAGATTGTAGTCACAACACAAAGATTCAAATTCTTTAAAATCATCAATTAAATTGAAGTAAAAAGATAGGCATGATTTGTCTGTTATTTAGAGTCTGATTGAATGATGTATTTAATTTGGATTGTTTTCTGTTTTCTTTGTCTTTTATGTTGTAATTTACACACAAGTTCTTTCAAGATCTGTGACTGAAGATGCTTGTCTATTTTTGAATCTGTTTCCATTGATTTTAAACTTAACACTCAAGCTTTAATTTTTATACCAAGTGGCATAGCCATGGGGCGAATTTTTATTCCCCATATGACATCGCAAAAACAGGTTCTCAGACACTTTTCCCTTAAAAAAAATTAATTCCTAAAAACCAGAAATGTAAAGAAAAATAATAAAAGACATTTACAAACAAGTTTAAACAGAAAACTTGCCCAAAAATGATAAAAATAAAATTAAAAAAAGATAAAAAGAAAAAGAAAAGACCATGGAGGATTAGAACTTGCAACCTTCAGGATGGTAGTCAGTTTTAGACTATCGGCGTACACCGCAAAACAGCTTGGTCAAAGTGTTTTACATAATGTCTACACATTTCCTATGAATATAATAGGAAAGGCAAACATACCACACATGCGCAAAAACCTACTTTACTATGTCGTTTGGGGAAAACAAATTTGCAACAGGTCTAAGAAAAATAATCTATGAATATTAATTAGTACTGCCAACAAATAATAGTCTTATTCAAATGAATCATTCAACATCATTTAACCCATTTGTAATAGGGCTAAATGGAAGGAAATGCACTCGTGATCAGGATATCCAGTATTTCATGTTGGGGTTAGGCATTGCATGCTCACAATGGTAACATGCTCGACCCGGTTCCCACAAATCTAAAACAGACTGTCAGCTCTGTCAGAACAACATCAAGATTTCCTGGCTCATTTAACTCCATGCATCAATGGAGCCCAATGTTCCAATCCATCATTACTTGCAAGATTTATAATGTTGTGAGATCCTTAGTAATTTGTAGGCCAACGAGTGTTTCGGATCTGGAAATTGCCAACGGAAAGGAAAGTTCAGATTATTTCTTTTTCGTCATCAAAGCAGCCATCTCAGCCTTAACACAGTGCTCCAATACCAGAAGAGCGCTCTAACCATGTTGGTGGGCGGTTCTGTGCAATGCCAAACCTCTCTGCTCAGTATAAATATTCATTGTTTGACCCCCACGTGCACCCCAAATGAAAATGACAAGTTACACCACTGTTTATACTTACACCTGAATTTAAATCACTCCTAAAAAGTTACCTGTTTGTTGAAATGCCTTTTGTTGTCGTAAAGCAAATTGAGACTTTTGTGTGATGCGCTATTTAAGAACTGTATTATTATTATTATTATAATTATTATAATACTTAAAATGAAATTATTCATTAATACTTGCCGTTAGCACTAACTTGTAACTGATATAACAGCTAGCTAGACTGGAGTTACACACTGCTTAGTAAGAAATGAACTTGGTTATGTCTTGTAATGTTTGTTAACATCAAAACCACGACAAGTTTGTCTCAGATTTGATATTTTATTTTCTGTATTAACTAATGACAAGGTAGAAGGCACGTGTATAGTATTGGATAACAAGTTTGTAATGTCTAGGGATTGACTAATGTATATGTGTAATATATGTTAATTTATTCATATTTAGTGGCCACTTGTATCAAGGTATACTAATTATGGGAGATGTATATTTTGTGTTGAAGGTGTTACTAATAATTTATGTCACATAAATGTTTATTCTAAGAAATGTTTATTTTAATTACAGCTGAAGTGGTTTCTTGATAAAGTAGTCAAGTATCTTAAGGTGTAGGGTTTAAGGGTTATTTATTAAAAAAAAGACATTGTGGAATACTAACCTTTTACTTATTGTCCAATGTAATGAACAGCATATTATATACTTTTGTTTCAGGATTTAAAAGTCAAGAAAGTTGTCTGTGATTTCAACACAAGGTTATTAGGCATGTTATTTGTTGTTGAGCATAGTTACTAGTACTTACCTGCAGTGCCTCCATTGTAGGTCTAATTTGATTGTGATCCATACAGCAAGAAATTTAATTTCAAGTTTCAAGTGTGTACAATACATGACACACATGATCTTGGAAACTTAGTTATACCATGTCTTTACTCTTGGTATATGTTTTGGGTTTTATTTATTTTTTAAATTGTAACAAATCTTTATTATTACTTTCATGATGGAGATTTGAAATCTTCATGACCCAATTCACCTGACCTCATCGTCACAATCATTTTGTTTGTGCCATTTTGGAAGTCAATGTCCCTGTGTGGTATACAGTGTGGTGTGAATTTTAGGTTGACTCCCAAAATGGTGAGCTGGGAGTGGGGCACAGTTGCCCCATACAACGTACGTGCAAGGGGTCAATAGTCAATTCAGTACTTTATGAAGCAATATCACATTTGACCTGGTAGGACTCAGTGCTGTACACAGTAGTATTTATACCCAAGTGAAATTCATCCGTGTCTTGTTTTGATACATAAGTACATGTGTAAGGGATTTATCGTTTATCAGGTACCATAGCTTATTGACTCGTTGTGAATGTTGGCACAATCAGTCGGTCGATTCTGAAGGACATCTCGGACTTTACTTACCTTTAAAAAAAGTCCATCAAAGTTGTGATATGTAAAGAAAAAGTGTTTGGCTGGTGGCAGTGGGAATGACCGATATAGTGTCATGATCGACCGATCGCGCATTGATCAACTGATTGCACCCGACAGTAATATTCCCTCTATCATGATATGGTTATCAGATTGTAGGACTTACACTGGGGCTAGGATGAATAATTTGCCTAGACCCAACACAGTTTCAGTCATTACTGTTTATTGTGTACAAAAGAAATGACATAGATCCTGCATGATAAATGTGTGTTTGTTACTCAAACAGACTCCCTCATAAAGCCGTTTATAGTTCAGGTAGATCCCTTCCCTTTGATGTGTCTTGGTCTTGTAGTGAATACAAATTGATAGCAAATTTCTACTAATTCTTTATTTACTTACTAGACTCATTGAAAATTATATTGAATTGAATTATATATCTTTATCTCCAACATAATCTTCCATGTTATACTCATTTGTTGAAACTTCTATAAATACCTTGAGACGTACAGGTATGACCATAGTATGACAGAGAGAAAGATGAGGTGCAGATTTTTAGTGTCGAAGTGATGTTTCTTTTCATGTAACACTCATTCCGATCTACTTGTGTATCTGTCCTTGGTCTGTCATACTTTGGTAATAATGTCATCTTCTATTATAATTGTCCTCAAATTCTGTTTGAAAAATTGAAAATAAATAATGTATCTTGATTTCACGATAGCCCATGAAAATATAGTTTACAGCCCGAATTTTGAGTATTTGTTTTATTATCATCGATCCTAGAATGAAGGAATGCTTTGTATCGTCTTGGATCCCAAATAGCATCAAATGGTTTATACTAACCTAATTTCAGTCAATGGTGAACTACTCAGTAACCAGTGATAGTAAGTAGACATAGTGGAAGCCTGTGATACAATTCAAGTTTGATAACTTTAACACTGTCAGAATATGGCAAACTTAAAAGTTATTCCTTAAAAATGTTGATTGTAAACTTGCCTTTATAATTACATAAATAACTAATGAGTAGAAAAATGGGCTTACATGTAGCTGTAAGCCTGTGGAAATCCTCCAGTCATTTGCTTATTGAGCTGTTAGGATGTCAGATGGCTTATGAATAAAAAGTCTGGTTTGTAGTCAGAGTAGAACTGTGTATGGAAACTGTGGCAATACATGTAGCAGCTTTTTGTTTGTGTCAAAAGATACGGGGAGACAGTGGAGATGTACGTGTAGCAGTCGGAAGTACAGTGTAACAAATGTTCATGTACAACTATGTATACCATTCGCTTACATTACACTTCCAAAACGTCATCACTTACCAACAGGATACACTGCTACAGCAATGTTTATGGTTCAGAGTTGTACAAACAGGCCGGATACTTCACAGTGCCAGTGGGGGCAATTGCCTCCATGCCCTGTTCATTGCCTTGGTGCACCTTGAAATGTTCTAGTAGAAAATCAAACTTCCCTCCTGAAGTGCCCTTTAAAAAGTACAAACTGCCTGGCCAGTACCACCCTGAAGTATCAGGCCCATCTATGGCAATGTAGTCAGACCAGACTGCTTTATAATGATCAGACCCTGTATTTTTGTGACAGTAAAGATTATTGAGTATTGATGATTGTTTGCAAGTGTTTAATAATAAAACTGGTCACTCAAGTTCATCAACAGGAAGAGTTTCTCTTGTCATTTCATCCATTCTGTATATGAGAACGTTCCTTCCCTTAAATGCAATACCAGCACTGCTATAAATCAATGTTTTGTTTATGCCCCCAACCTCCTGACTCCAACCTTCCTGGGACAATATTATAAAACACATGAAGAACTCGACTGGGTCTTATATTTATTTAGAATATATCGAATTGTTTTATTATTTATCAATATTGTTGCAATTTATTGATTTAGAACTTTTAAGTTCCCCAACATGGCACATCTTAATCTCAATATACAAACCTAGTACATTAATCCAACACCTTCTTAGCTGGCTTCAGTATTTAGTTTCATCTCTTTCAAACATTTACTTCTTTTACATCATTTCTGCAGATAAAGAGTGATTTTTAGATGTAAAAGATAAGAATACACTGCGTAGGTATCCTCATTACCTGGTCAATACATCAAGGATTTTTCACTTGGGCAGTGTAGAATAAAAATCATTCAAACCAAAAACACAATTCTGTGAAAATTAACACCACAGATATATTAACTTGAGCTTCATATTAAATAAACATAATATATTATGGTGGCCATTGCTACAACTGTTCCCCAAAATTGCAGTCCAGTGATGACCAAAAATAAAAATAGTTTGATATTTAAAAGTTATTAAACAAATACTGCATTAATATTACAATTATATTTGATAAAGTTTCATATGTTCATAACTAGATTGGTCTAATAAGCCAAAAAAAAAACATCAGTCTCTCATCACCTGCAAACTGTTTACTAATAAACTACTGTTTAATATCAAGAAAGGAAAAGGAACAAGATGAAATTATGAAAAATAAACATGTACAATATATGTTCAATTCATTATATATTACTGATCTAAAAATCAGACTGAAAATAATCTTGACCTCTGAATACCAAAAATAGTCCTGACAAATAGCAATCAGCAGACAACTCTAAACATCCACAAAGCAACTTGAATGAAACAGAAAAGGGCAAACGAAAATTCAAAACTAAAATATTCTAACTACACCCCTACAATTAAATGAATTTGTATTTCGAGTGGAGTAACACATAACACTCATACTTCATTTAAGAACAATTCTATTGCTAAATTATTCAATAGTTTATTAATTGTTTTGTGTTTGGAAAGAGCAACTATACTGAGTAGGGAGGACTGATAAGTAGTAATAGAAACATCTTAAGTGTCAACCTTTGCCAAAGATGCTTAATATGACCATTTTCTTTACCACATGTATTAAACAGTAATGAAATCCTCCAATACCAGCTGCAATTTTATGGGAATGTCGATATACCACTATTGACTTATGATTCCAGTTAGGCCATAAGTAGTACAGCTTATATCTACATTACAGTTGCTTTGATTAATACACTTTCAACACATCCGATGCTAGTTAGCTTAGCTCCTTTATTTTTGTGCTGTTTGCAAGATGACGTTATGTTATTAGTTACACCAAGATGAAGATAATGAGGTTGACATGGTATCACATTTGTCTACTTCCATCTCCTCCGACACGTACTGTTACTTGCCAAGCTGGTCATACCGAGGAGTTGTATCAATCAAAGGACAAAGAAGTGGACAAATATTTTAACAAAGTAGCAAGATTTTCAATCTTGGTTAATCAAGACATTTGGCAATATTAATATTAATATTACTACAAATAAAAACTATTAGTCACACATTTGTTAAAACCCAAGTACATGGAATGTTTTTCATTAGAAAGCTATTAAGATGATGCTTAGCGATTAAGAAGCTTTGAAGCTAATTGGGTTTGTTGACAATTGACACACAATGCTAACCATTATCAACTACATGTACATTGCTCTGGTACTTAATTGTCAAGTATATACAGAAGTGCATAGAGAATAGTAAGTAAGAAACAGCAATGCAGTGCTTCTTCAACTTGATAAACAAAATGTAAATCAACAAGTCTTTTTCTGGTTTTTATGGAACATGAAGTGACTACAAAGCAAATTGTAACATTAAAAACACAAATCCATGTCAAGGTTTTCAAACAGTTGAAAACAATTCAACCTTTATGAACTCTTTGCAGCATGCCTCAAAATTCCACTTTGCATTTGTGTTGAGTATGAAGCAGACATATTGTAACATTGATAAGCGTCTAAAAGTTGAAAGGCTAAGATGTTTCAGAGAGGGGATTGACTTGGAAGCTAGAAACCTACTGCATTACAAAATCAAGGTTTGTTCCTTGCACGTATAAATAATTGCAGATTCATTCTGATAGTCCAGCACGATTTCTAAAATATGGAAATCATCTTGGTAGCTAGTTGCAAACTATATAAGAGATACTCAATATTTATTGTCATATCTTAAGATGAGAAAGCTTATCCATGGACAAGGCAACATGGTATTCAAGATGCATAAATAAAGATAATAGGATCCCTTCCAATCAGCATTAAGAGTGAAATTATCAGTTGTTCAATTAGAAAAGATAAAAGGTTACATCTACAAAGAATAAACAGATTGCAGCATAGAGATATTGACGTATGCTGATTATTCCTTCTATTAATATGATACAATGAAAATGAAACCAAGAAACAAATAAAGTAAGATGTAATAGAGAAATGAGAGCAGGGGCTCCATTTCACAACGCACTAAGATTCATCTGAAGATCAGTTGTTAATATTACCATAATGATTTGTATTGTGACATCACATTTTGATCAGCAATTAAGATTGATATAAATCAATCTTAGCCTTTTTTGTGAAATTCAGCCCAGCAGCATTATCTGGGTCTAGTGTTTAGCATGTAGATGATGATCAGTTGTTAGCTGGGTCTAGTGTTTAGCATGTAGATGATGATCAGCTAACAGTTGGGTCTGGTGTTTAGCATGTAGATGATGATCAATGTTTAGACCATGGTCCCCATGTAGATGAAGATCCAGTAACTACTGATGGCCTTGTGTTTTCTGCAACACCAATACTAGGGAAGTCCATAGTATTGGATGTATCAGGAGGTTTATTCCATGGGGCACCCCGTACTACAAAGCCAGGATTATCAGCTTTAGGTTGTTGATCTTCATGTTGACGGCTTGGAGGCTTAGTATACTGCTGTAACTCCACTGACTCATCCATCTCTTGTAACTAAACACACACAAATACATACAGATATAGACTGCCATTAACAAGTTAACGCAGGAAGACATGTGAACAAGCACAACTTCTAGGGAAACACAAACGGTAATCAGATAAACCCATTTTTTAACAGATGTCCAGGGATGCTCTTGCGATAGATGTGTTAACATGCTCAGACATTTCCTTGTGTAGCATGCACAGTGCACACACTCAATGTGTAACAAAGCGGGACACTGGAATTCATGCTCAAAATTCTGCCTTATTCCAGGGATTATTGTGTAGTCCCCAAACCCAGACCTTCGTCCTAGTGTTAGACATACTAGGATTACGAGAGATCGTTAGGCTGCCACTATCAATTTTTTGGCATGGGCGATAAGTCTGAGATGCCAGCATGCCATGGCCAATTATCGGCTGTGGTTTATGGAAATTCAGGGAATCCCGGTGGTAAGTGGTCAAGTAAAGCTCAAACTCCACCTTTTTTAAATCAGATTTTTATGCGAATATTCTGTCCCTTAAAATTACCAGTGGTGAAAAATAATTTTTGGCAGACACTTGAAGTGACCAAACTTTGACTAAATTCATATACAAAGCAGTATAGACTTGCAATCAACTAGCAAGTTATAAGTTAAGTGCTATTTATAGGAAAGATTGGATTGCACTCAGCAACACTAGTGAAGCATTC
This sequence comes from Marthasterias glacialis, assembly GCA_911728455.2. Taxonomy (NCBI): domain Eukaryota; kingdom Metazoa; phylum Echinodermata; class Asteroidea; order Forcipulatida; family Asteriidae; genus Marthasterias; species Marthasterias glacialis. Next base: position 9,671,298 of record OU452235.1, read on the forward strand.
CAACTTATAGTAAACACCAACATTTATGTAGGGGACAAATCTTAGCAATCATATTGTTCCTTTTTATTACATTGGTTACATATATCATGGAATGCAACAGATTGATGCACATGCACTTACATATTCCTCTTGCCGATTGAGTAGATATTCCTGGCACTCATCTATATTCTCATCTAGACCAGTAATGGTTACTAGATTAGGATTAGTATCCGTGCTACGAGGGAATCGGATGTCCACTTTGTATAATTCCATCACTTTATTGATAGCTCTCCCTTTAGCACCAATTAGTCGGCTATGGATACGATGATCGATCTCCATCTCCACAGTGTGTTGATCCTCCTGTTGTTACAATCAAATTCAAAACACTACTTTAAACACTGCTCTTGGGAAACTCCTACTGTATCCAATATGATGTCTTTGTGAAATATAGGTGTAGGTGTAGCATGTATACCATAACATTGGTTTTCATGTTCGCATTGGACTCTTTTTGGGTAAACTAACCGAGCAAATGGGTAACTTGACCATTTTAAGTCCAGTGCAAACAGCCCAGTCAAATTTCACCCAGGTAAAATAACTGAATCCAATGAGTAGTTTAACTGACCACCTTCTGCCCAGGTAAACTAACCTGATCAAACTAACCGAGCCAAAAAGTCCAGTGTGGACGCATTGTCCCGGTAAAACCGGCCAGTAAAATACCACATCCGGTTCACACGTGCACAGGCTGGTTTAAAGGTGGCCAATGCTGATGCCTCAGTTGGTTTGTTTCACCCATTGTCTCGGTTAGTTCACCCATTGTCTCGGTTAGTTTACCCACGTCAAATAATCTAAGTGCCGACACTGGTAAGATTTACCCATTGGAAGTTACCCATGGTCTCGGTTAAAATATTAATCCAATGTGAACGCGGCTTAAAATGACACTTTAAACATGGGTGCATAAGAAAGAGGGTAACAAATTAGAAGGCAAAGTGTCCATGTTTGGCACTGAATCTTCACATAGTTTCTCTTTATAACAGCAGGAAGTAAAACGACTTAAATTTGATAATGAAATTTGAAGAGATAACATTTTGAGTTACATTTTTTTGGGAGCATCCACATCCAATCTGACATTCAGATATTGAAGGGAATATAAGTCACATGAAGTTTTGGATGTTTGTACTCCTGGATGTGGGATAACTACTTTTGTAATGTGTGACTCCAAAGCCTAGTTTCATACAGCTGCTTCAGAACAACAAGTATCCAGGTACAACCAAATTATGCTTACTAGAAAAGGGCTACCAACCAAAAAACTATATCACATATGTCATATCTGTGATTGGTATCCTGCTCTTTTTTGCTAAGCAGAAAATTTGTAAGTAGTATTTTCTGCTTAAGCAGCTGTATGAAATTGGGTCCAGATCATCAATGTGCTAATAACAAAGAGTTGATTGATTGTACATACCAAGTTATGAACAATATCCAATATGGCCTCTTTGGCTGCTTGAACGTTCTTCTCATATCCAATGATAGTAATGATGTTAGGATTAGCAGCATTACGATCAGCAAACTGGATATTCTTCACCTTATGATCCTCTTTAATCTTAGTGATAATCTGTCCTTTACGTCCAATGATCTTAGGATGATACTTGGTATCAACTGCTACTTCCTCACTGAAGTTCTGCAGACGCTGTATTAAAGACAGTGTGTAATTTGATGTATGTTAGCAAGTCAATGGTCAAGACAATGCTTTGCTGCATGCGCAAAATTTACAATAACAAAGCTGCATAACTCTAAAATTCCTTTTGATGGAATTAATTTGGAATGAATTATTATTACATCTATAAGACGACATTCTACTGAAACTGTTGTGATTGTTTGGGAATTGGTTTAATTTTCTTCTTGAACTTATTATTAATATTGTACATTGGTTTATTATCAATTACTTGGAGAAATTTCTTCTCAAAGACGCCATTATGTAATTTTGGACATTCCACTGCGGAGCGTGCAGACCACACACACGCTGTTTAACGCTTCGTTTCACCCACACCAGGACAAAAAAGGTCTTGAATATATTGGCGTTTACTGGCTATTGAGAGGTAGGTTTTGTGTAATCCCTGATTACAGACTATTGTCCTTTTGTTCTAAGAGGATTAGGAGGCATTGAGAGGCTTCCATCATTGTTCATTCGTTGTATTTCCGCTCAATGGAGGTAAGTCAGAGTGAGCCGGCAATCAAGCCATGGTTCCATGTTTAGTACCACTTCTATGCACTAGGTAATGGCCGATATTTTGCAATTCACAGTGCAGGAATTTGACATTTTCTCGGTCAAGAAACAAAACAGACAATCTAATAAAGAGAATTTTGTTTTCTAGACATTGTCGAGTCAGGGTTTCTTTGTGCTAGTGGTACTCTCAAAAGAAAAAAAGATTCTGGAAATTCCGCCAAAAGAATTTTGCCAGGGGTACGGGACAAGAAAAAAGAATCCTGGCGGCAACTGGTTAAGACACTGAGGAATACATTATTTATTATATCTAACTATTTCACATTGATTTTATATTTAATGATTAAGCCTGAAGCACTCCATAAAGCTAAACCACTCACCAGCAGCAGTAGTACTTTTGTTCTACTGTTGACTATTAATGAGAGGTGCACACTGATTAACATGATAAATACACATCTGAGTGCATTATGGTTTTCCTTGTAGGTAGATAAACTTACTCTATCTTCCTCAGACTGATGTAATTCTTCCACTCGAGCCTTCAATGCCTGTACAGCATTTTGTACATTAGGTGCTGGTCCACTCACTTTAACCTGATTTGATTTCTGCATAGCTGGTGGTATAGCAATGTTCACCTACAAAATACATAACAATCATATCATAACTCAATTAACTAACAAACAAGTCTACCTTTAAGGTACTGTTCCAATGCAGTAACTTCAGTAACTTCATCTCCATTCTTTAACCTCATGTCAATGTGTAAAATCAGAATACTGGAACGTAAACACCCCAGACATTCCATTGTAGAGCAAGCACAATGCATGCACTCACCATGTAATGCTTTGTTTTCCATGGGCAAATGCTAGTTACAATACAACAACCCATTGTGTATAATTAAAATATAACCTACAAGACAAAAATGTTATTGGATAACAATTATCACATTCTTAATAGAATAATTTGAACACAACTGATAATTATGTAAAATTAATGTTTCTGCAAATAAAACAGGAACTTTTCTTTCTGATAATAATGTATTTTAACAAAATCTAGAAAGAGAAGGGTAAACTTACTTCAAAAGTATCCATCAAATGTTTGATGCCAGCTCCTTTCTGACCAATGACAAAGCGATGATAGTCAAATGGTACATCCACCTCCTCAGTCACTGGCACCAGTTTCTAGCAAGTTCAATAAATATATAGTAGTCCATTTCATGAAAATGCTTGAACAGTTGGTGAGACAAATTATGCACATCAGGGCTCGAAATTTACACTGGACTGCAGGCCAGAGGCCTGTGATTTTAGAGTCAGACTAGTGAACTTATGACCAGACAAGTCCAGTGCTCTTGTGTTTTTCAATTGAATAATACTACCTCACTGTGTATTTTGTTTAATAAAAAAAAATGTTCAAATGTTTACTGCAAGCCTGATAAATATCTTTCAATTCTGTTGAGTATCAACATATACTTACTCATAAGACCAATGAGGTCAATATTCGCTTAGTGTTTGTTCAAATAAACGCATTTTATAGGTTTAACTGTGAAAAAAAAATTCCCATTTTGATTCTGGTCCTGTAAAAAAAACATTCCAGGTCCAGTATCAATTATGAGCTACAAGTCCTGCAGTCTGGATATTCTGCCCAAATTCAAGCCCTGCTCATCTCTTGACAAGTTTGACAGGGATGCCAGTAGCTCCTATGCTCCAGAGCATATGTGCACTTAGATTAACACACATACATTACATAATACATGTACATTTCTTTGTTCATATCATTGTGTAAACTAACCTCCAATGCTTCCTTGGCTTGCTCACAGTTTTCTTTCTTTCCAGTAATCAGAATAGTGTCACATTTCTTGGGTTTGTCGTCTTCATGAGCATCCCCATTAGTATCACCATTCAGCACCGGTTCATCATCTACAATAATACAACCAAATCATTAGAATCACCATTCAGTACAAGCTCATCATCTACAATAATACAACCAAATCATTAGTATCACCATTCAGTACAAGCTCATCATCTACAATAATACAACCAAATCATTAGAATCACCATTAAGTACCAGTTCATCATCTACAATAATACAACCAAATCATTAGAATCACCACTCAGTACAAGCTCATCATCTACAATAATACAACCAAATCATTAGAATCACCATTCAGTACCAGCTCATCATCTACAATAATACAACCAAATCATTAGAATCACCATTCAGTACCACTTCATCATCTACAATAATACAACCAAATCATTAGAATCACCATTCAGTACCACTTCATCATCTACAATAATACAACCAAATCATTAGAATCACCATTCAGTACCACTTCATCATCTACAATAATACAACCAAATCATTAGAATTACCATTCAGTACCACTTCATCATCTACAATAATACAACCAAATCATTAGAATCACCATTCAGTACCAGTTCATCATCTACAATAATACAACCAAATCATTAGAATCACCACTCAGTACCAGCTCATCATCTACAATAATACAACCAAATCATTAGAATCACCATTCAGTACCAGCTCATCATCTACAATAATACAACCAAATCATTAGAATCACCATTCAGTACCAGTTCATCATCTACAATAATACAACCAAATCATTAGAATCACCATTCAGTACAAGCTCATCATCTACAATAATACAACCAAATCATTAGAATCACCATTCAGTACAAGCTCATCATCTACAATAATACAACCAAATCATTAGAATCACCATTCAGTACAAGCTCATCATCTACAATAATACAACCAAATCATTAGAATCACCATTCAGTACAAGCTCATTATCCACAATAATACAACCAAATCATTAGAATCACCATTCAGTACCAGTTCATCATCTACAATAATACAACCAAATCATTAGAATCACCATTCAGTACCAGCTCATTATCCACAATAATACAACCAAATCATTAGAATCACCTTTCAGTACCACCTCATCATCTACAATAATACAACCAAATCATTAGAATCACCATTCAGTACCACTTTATGATCTACAACAGTTACATGGGGGTACTAGTGCTTACCTTCAGTTTGCTCAGCACTAGGATTGCGATCAGGAAACTTAATTCCAACTTCATACTGACTTGTGACAGACTGAACCCGAGATCCTTTAGCACCCATGATGGTACGATGATGCTTCTGAGGTATGATACACTCTATAGTCACTTGAGCTTCCTGTAATACAAGATCAGCTATGGTTAAGACTCCTTCAGTAGACGTAGGAATAGAGTAACCTTGTGAACACTTAAGTTTATATTCCCATCTGACTACTTGGATCAATGCTTCATTTAGATATATATAATGACAAAACATTGTTAATTAGAGTGTTTACTTTCAATGACTAGACTAATCAAAAGCTGAATGATAGTGAAGGTTATCAAATCCCATAAGGGTAGTGATTAATAGAAATGCAGACTAACTATTCTTACCAAGTCAGCAACGATTTCAGCAATGCGAGCAGTAGCTGCTTCCACACAGTTCTTAGCTCCTTTGACCATCACTCTATCACTCTTAGATCCATTGCGAGGGAAACTCACAGTCACATTACCATTCTCATCAGCAATCTCTCTCAAAACCTGCCCACGACGAGCTACAAAATAACGATGATACTTCGGATCAACAGTGATTTCACACTCTGTGATGTTTTCCTGAAAGAAAAGATTTCAAACTAAAAATAAGTGAATTTTTATAAAGAGGCTCTATGCCATCAACAAGTTGCAAAACCATGATTTTAATTCAATGAAACAAAAATAAGACAATTAAGGTGTAGAGAACAAGCAGGCTTTGTTGTGTACTTACTAGATCTTTGATAAGTTCCAGGAGTTTGTCCTTAGCCTTGCCAGTATTCTCCTTAGTTCCTATGATAGTAATCAGTGTTTTGTCTTCATCCCTAGAGGTTGGGAATACTACACGAGCTCCTGTTTCCTCACGTACTTGGCGAATATTAGCTCCTCCTCGTCCAATCAGGAACTTATGATATTCTGGTTTAGCATGAACTTCAATGGAATGGTTGGCTTGTTCCTATACAAACAAGAATAGACTTGTCAACTTCTGGCACAATGTTTTCTTTTTAAACATCAATTCGTAAATACCCAAGACAGTTTATCCACTCTGATTGGTCAAGAGCATGTCACATGGGAGTATTTAAATGGCTGAGAAAGACATGGCCAAGAGTGTTTATAACCAGTCAGCAATTATACTTACGCAGGCGTTAATTTACATACCAGTACTCAATGTAAAGTCTATTAGTACGCATGCGTATTATGCACAATCATTGAGCGCTCCATGCAATATGACCCTTTGCGAAATGGAGCCCGATGACGACACAGGAATTGAAACATAAATTATTAAAATAAATTTAAAAAAAAACTGAACAAATTCACGCGTTTTCCTAAATTATTACGCTTTTTACCACAACAGGTAATTTATGAATGGGAATAAAAGAGAAGTGCCTCGGTCTGAATTGGCCGTTTAAAACCTTTGGCTTGGTCCATAATCTTACGGCCACGGCCCTGACGGTTTTAAACAGCAGTTTAAGACCTCCATCACCACATACCTTCTCATTGGCCAGTTCAGTTAGTTTTTCTTTGGCTTTATCCACTTCCTCTTTAGGTCCTCTGATAGTGACTTTATCACTCTTAGATCCCTCACTAGGGAAATGAATGTGTACACCTCCACATTCATCCATGATAGCACGTACCAGACGTCCCTTAGCACCAATAAGGGATTGATGAAACTTAGCTGGGATGCTCACCTCAGTCTCAGTGATATTGGCCTAGTTCATAACAAATAACAAGCAGGTTTAGTCAATGAAGCATGTTAAAATAAAAAGCGTTTTTTGTTCATCTTAAACATGTATACAACCAACCTTTATTTTATGCAACTCTTCAAACCACAATGTCTTGATATCCATCTCAGGATTGGTCTTTGTTCTGGTATTGGTTGTTTTTCAATTTGTTTTTATTTATTTGATTGTCTAATTCCTTTCTTCTTCACATCATCATTTTTTCTTTGTCAAATGCCATTTCAATTTAAGATTGTTTTTTGACGAATAAGCCGTTTCTTAACTCATATTGCTCTTGATGTTTCATATTGATTACCTTTGTGTGTTGCATCTGCTACTATTTGCTACATATAACTAGTTCTGGTAAATGGAAATAAATTTTAACTTGTCTGAAGCTTCTAAACCATTTGCCGCTGGGAATCTTCCATTTTTTCCCATCCAGCTTGACAATATTATTTATCTGCAACCAGGGCTGGATCCCTTGTTCACTCAGACTTACCTTCATTGAGTCGAAAAACAATGAATAAACAATGGTTGAAGCCTTTGGATGTCTGGAATCCTCTTCTTGGAACAAAAGGACAAAGGTCTGAAATCGGGATTACACAATAACCCCAGCATAATGGTTTTATACTGACAAAATATTCCAAACCAGGTTTCCTCTGTTTGGATAAAACAAAGTGTTACAGGCTCAGTAGTGGAATGTCTGGGTTCTGTTACTCCGATTGTATACACTGGTGTGTTTAAATGTTGCCCGATTGAAGGCTCAGACAGGTTAAAACAAACCTTTTGGACACAGTTCATATACATATTTGTTTAATTTACTGATTTGACAAATTAAAGTTTACAACAACCAGATGACAATATTTTCATACCAGTTCATTTTGAATAGCAATGATCTGTGTTTTGGCTTTCTCTACATTCTTCTTCTTGCCAGTAATCTGTATGACATCACTGTCACTGCTCTCTGTAGGTATCTCAATACGCGTATCTGTATCCTCTTTGATCTGTCAGATAGATAATAAGTCAATCAAAAGAAAACTTTGTATTATCTGCATGTCATCTAGCCATCAATCATGTGTACCTGGTTTCAATATCTGAATCAAGAATATTGCTCTTACCTTGTTAATGGTAGAACCACCTTTTCCAATGATATTCTTATGGAATTTCTTGAAGATGGGCACACTCATCATATAGTTATTGGTCACCAACTCTTGGGCAAGTTGCTGGAGAAACTTGTAGCATTTGTCCACATCTTGTTTAGGTCCTCTCAATGTCACTACATCAGACTTCATTCCAGAATCAGGAAATGTAATCTGGACCTAATGGGTCAAATGTAAAAGCCAGGTCAAAGTTGTGATACATTTATATCATTCGTACAGTTATACTGCACCTTCAAGTACATGTACACCTTAGGTGTTTAGGTTTAAATACTCGCCCCCCCCCCCACCATTATTGACTTGACTCACCTAGCTATGCAAACTATCCCTTAATATAAGATATACTGAATGAAGAGTTTTATTTCTCAACCACTAGAATGACTCGGTCAACAACACTCATCACAGATAAGATATACAGTATGAAGAGATCTTTTTTTCAACCACTACAATATTCTCTGCACAAAATAAATTGAAGTATTAGCTCAATGAAAACAGCGGTGATGACATTTCTTACCTGGTTGTATTTGTCACGGATATCCCTGATGTTTTCTCCCTTGGAACCGATGATGGAGCGATGGAATCGATGCTCAATTAAGATGTCTCGACTTTTCTCATTCTCCTGATAGAGAAAATCAAATGAAAATATAACACACATTTACATGGAAAGACATCACCCCAAAATATCTAAAGGGCAAACAATAAGGTCACACACCAACTTTGTTCACAAAATGGCAGAGCATGGCTACCTAAAGTTTTCGGTAAATTGGCAAGACAAAGTCTGAATTGAAATGATCCAACATACCATACGAGTAGCCATCTCCATGAGTTCAGTCTTAGCTTGACGTACACCTTCAGGGCTACCTTCAATACGTATCTCATTACTCTTCTCATTATCAGCAGGGATACGTATTGATACTCCGGTTTCCTTCTTGATGCGGTTAACTATAACAAACAGCAAATACCACTTAGATTACCTACTACTTACTATATTACCTGACTGTGGTTCATTACTTCCTACAGCCACATATAAACCACTGCATGCCTGGATGATCCTAGGCTATCCAATTAAAATCCCATACAAATGACAATGTTGACAGACAATCTTCAAATATGGACCAGTGAAACAATCTAATTGGTCGAACTTGCTGCGACAATTATAAATTAAGAGTAGCCACTTATATTCAATTCCAAGTTTCTCATAAACACAGTCTATCAAATAAAAAGAAACCCTTTTCAATCAGCACTTTTATCTAAATCCCTTCATTCTCCAGCATGGGATACCACTTGCAGCATGTACATGTACATTGAGTAACTTCAAAGCAATCCTTACCATTAGCACCACCCTTGCCGATGATGTGCTTGTGGAACTTGGGATCTATTTTGACAATAGCAAAATCCAGTCGACTCTGTAGATCGCGTGAGATTTCTTCAAGAGCCCTACGTGCCTCTTCCACCTGTTGTGGTGGTCCTTCCAATGTGATCTTATCACGCCCTTCCTCAAACTCCACATGAACCTTCAATTCAGAAAAACAAACAGTCAGCATCAATCTCCTAGTAAGATGGTTTAGGACCCATTGGGGGCAAATATGTACCTGATATAAATGGACATGGTGTCATCTCTTACATGTCTTACTCCCACTATGCACTGTTTCAAGTCTGATGTGATAATTAAATGTACTTAAAACTCATGACAGCGGATGAAATGGCAAATTGTTTCTTAAACAGAAGAGCTAAAAAGCTTTTGTGTTGAAAAAATCACACCCACTTTTCAAAAAGACTTTCAGCACAGTTTGATACCATGTCTAATATTGAGTGATTTTATTCTTTAACCCTCCTACTCCTGTAACAATATCCAGTGATTTGACCAACCCTTTGAAACCATTCAACTGTAAGGGTTGTGTAAGGTGGCACAACTGTGCGCAGAGCTAACTGTGTACATGTGGGTACTGTGTATAATGCATAAACAACATATTATTCTGTAGGCTGGCAGAGTTTATCTATCATTAGAAACAATAAAGGGTGATACTGAATGGTCAGACAGTAGGAGGGTTAATGGCCATAGGGCCACAATTATACAATACACAATGCACTTGCCAGAGCATCATATACAATGGAAGACTTTGAGACGTTAGCGAGCGCCCCAGTAAGCGGCCCTCTTCTATTATGAGAACAATAGAAAAGGACCCATTACCGGGGCTCCCGCTAACGTCTCCAAAGTCTCCCATTGCTATCGTTTGCACCTATTCATTTTTTTAATCACAAAAGTACATGGGATTCAAACTTATGGTCTATGATCAATTGCAATGACTTACATTAGACAGGTTCTGGGTGATGCTACGGATGTTTTTTCCTTGCCGCCCTATGATGAAGCGATGCAACCAAGCTGGGGCACCCACCTCACTGATCACAACACTATTAGCCTGTTACAAATCACAAACAACTCTCCTTTATAGCAAACTCAATTAGTAACCAGTTTGATATATATGAATAAACGAGCCGGCATTATTGCTGTAATGTAAGAAGTCTGCATTCCTACCTTGTCATACACCATGGTAATGGCCTGTCCAAGTTGATGTTGCTCACCACGCAGTGTAATAGTCTCTGAGACTGTATCCAGGTTTGGCATCTCTACAGATACACCTGTCTTTTCCAGAATCTCAGTAATATTACTGCCTCTTGGTCCAATCACATATTTATGCTGACACTTACGCACCTCAAGAGATACAGTAGTAGTCTTTAACTTCTGCACAAATTAAAAAAGCAATGTAATCATTCTTAAATTTAATCTTATACATAAACAGGACAAACTTGCAATCATTTACATGAAAGTATCTCACAATACATTCATGCAATGTTACAACATTACCGAGTCTACATTGTAAAACAACCGTGGCTTTTTCCTTTGTGTAACATGATAATGTTGCTTTAAATTAAATCATAAATCAAGCTGAATACCGATTATGTATTTTCTCTTTGACTAGATAGCACAGAAAGCAAATAATATATGATAAAATGGTGTCCCTGAGTTACAGCTGATATCAAGCCTTATAAAGTATTAAAAAGTAAGGCACGGCCATAAGGGAAAGGGTAAATTTCTACTAGCAAATTTCACTGGACACAAAGGCAGTATAATCAGAGGAGGCCTGAAGGTTATCACCTCAGATGTTTCTATGAAGTATCATGCCAGTGATGTTGTGGGTAAATCTAGATTAGCACATAGACCAACAAGCGCTAACCAGAGGGGCATCTGGTGGTTGCACTGGGTGGTCTGATTAGCGTAGTGGTATCTTTCCTTGCCTTCCACCTCTAGGACCCCTGTTCGAATCCCGCCGGGGGCACTATGTGGATTGGGTTTTCAGTCCCTGATTGCGTGGGTTTTCCCTGAGGTTTTCTAAAACTGAAACTTTTTTGTCTTCTCTCCCTGGGGTTCATGGCTAGTAAAGTGATTAGGTTTGCTTAATCAGAATCCTTGGCTTCACAACCAGAATAAATATATGAAATGAAATCTGTGTGATTTGAATGTTGACAACCCAATTTAAATGTGTGAAACTACGACACCAATTCTTCTGTCTGCTAAAACCTTGCAAGAAGCAGGATACATTTGCTTACCTTCTCATTATATGTGGCATTGATCCACTCTATAGCTTCTTTCACACCTTCCTTCTCTCCAGAAACAACAATCTCATCTGTCTGTGCACTGGGTGGTGGTACATGGATCTTAGCACCCGACTTGGCTTTCACTTCCTTGATATAATTCTTATCAGGTCCTTCAATGAATGGATGATACACACGAGGAATGCTAAGACGTTCAAAGGCTAGCTTGGCCTGCAATCAACCCAATAAACATCATAGTTGTTATACAACAGTACTCACTATTCCAGCAAAAAAAATATATTTTTCATATAAAAGCAACTGTGAAGAATGGCCACATCAGTATTTGACAAAAAGATGTCATTCTGATAGGCCAATCAAATGGTTCACTGCAGTTCAGAGTAAAAAAGGGGGAAAAACGGCAGGAGAAAAAATTGTATAAAAAAAAGAAAGAGAAAAAAATATGAAGCAAGGAGACGGACACAAAGTTTGCCAGACCCTGTGCGGTGAAGGTATGTGCTATACATGACCTGATCTGAAAGCATCATAATATGACTCAGAACAGATCGGGTTCAAAGGCGAACCACTTGGTCAAGGATTGGGTCATCAGCACTGATGGAAAATTGTATACCTCCACTACCCGGCTTAACCCTATACTCCATAGGCCCACTTGCCTAAAGTTGACCGTTTTAATGATCGTTCATGTCATAGCGAAAAAAAGTAAGTCAAAATCTCCACAGCTAATTGTGTAAATTTTAAAAGAAAAACTGGCTTAACCCTATACTCCATAGGCCTACTTGTCTACAGGTGACCTACATCCTCCAATATCCTCTTCTCCTATGTCACTTCACACCAACATGTTTAGACTTAGATAAAATTGAAATGCCTGGCTACAGTCCTCTGTCCTTCTAAATCCTTCATTTTGGCAAAGAGGATACAGACTCATTCTAAAGGCACATGGTTAATGCATTTCCAATGGACTTCTGATTAGTGGAAGCTACACTGCATAAAAAGGCTTTTCTTTACGGTGGAATTAATGTTATTACACTTAGGATATCATGGGACTGTGAAGTCCCAAGAGGAGATGGTCTGTGAGTATGGCAACTTGACATTACTTAAGACATTACAAGATTCCTCCATTTAACATGTTGTGAATCTAATGTTACCTGTTCCTCAGAGATCAGTTGAATCTCATGACGAGCTCTCTCTATACCTTCCTTTGGTCCCACAATGTGAATCAAATCAGAGTTGTCATTAGGAGTAGGGATGTTGATCTTAGTAGCAGTAATATTCTCCAGCTCTTTCATCTTACTTCCTCCTTTACCGATGATGAAACGATGATGCTCCTTAGGGATCGGGATATTGATGTTGGCCTGTACCACAAATACATATCAGTTAAATAAACACTTTCAGCAATCATATTCTCCATATCCTTATTCAAGAGAATTAAACTATTCCAAAAGACCGGCAAGTCTTGCACATATTTGACAATTTGACACATTTACATGTATGTGCACAACTTCATTTCCCATTACACCTTAAAGCAATGTACAATATGTATGAACTCAAGGTTGTAAAATGTTTAAATATGTGTATACAGTACTTGCTTTTATCTATTAGGAAAAAACATAGGTGTTGATATAACCCAGTCACAGTTACCCAAACTACAGAAACCCAACAAAAATATGAGCACAAGAATCACACCCTATCAATAATGTAGCAATAATGTATGCACAATACATACCTGTGTTTGCAGCCTATTGAGGACTTCCCTGCGTGCTGCCATGACTGATAATGGTTTTCCAGTCACAACAATTGTCAGGCTTTGGTCCTTTGCCAAACTCATTTCAATTGAAGCTCCTATATTAAGGCAAAAAAAGAGTAAAATAATTACTTAATTTGGAATTGTCTTAAATCCAACACAACCAGCTAACTGGCTAATGAGTTCTTATCTCCAGAAAGATTCTTGATATTCTCTCTCCAGACACTTGCATTTTGGATTCATATCCATCCAATTGTTTTCAGTTTTATTCAAATTATGACAGTATGTGAAACTACTTGATTTGATGCATGATTCCTTGTTGAATAAAAAAACACTCAGACTAATTATCATTGGTTATATAATGCACCTGTTGACTTCATGATCTCAGCACAAATCCTGCTGGACTGTGAATCGCTTTCTCCAAACCCTTGATTCATCTCCTTGTATCGACGTTCCTCCAAAGGCACATAAAAAACCTATCAAGGTAAAAACACAAACCAACAAATAATGACAGATAAGAAAAAGTATTGTACTTTATAAGAAAGGAAAAAAGACTTGTTCGTTATACTAAAGGATTAAGGACTACAGAGTCTCAACTATAAACAGACCTTCTTTTTTAAGAAGTGTGAATGCAATCACTCTCCTGCGCACTCTTTAACCTTGTCAGAGGAAATTTTAAAAATAGACTAATAACATATTTGTATTTACAGCAGGAAATGAACTGCCGATGTGGCATTTATAACATCATGAACTGTCCGATTTTATAAAATCATGTTACAATTTCACTTTTTGACTTATGTGTGAAGTTTGTGTCTGAGGAGAGCTCTCTTCCATAGTTTAAGGAGAGCAGTTTATAGCTCTCCTTGTATATCTTAAAATGAAGGACTGCAAAGAACAAAAGGTTTTATAAAAATATTTGGATCAAAATAGAGATGAGCTCTGCTCCTGTATCTCTTTAAATGCAGTTAACATAGTGGAGCACTAAAATCTTCATAATACAGAGACAAACATCCTAGCATGCCGCGTGTATAATTAATGTAAAGGGTTTGCTGGAGCACAACCTAATAATCTCTTTAAAGCTGTGAAAATCTCATTAAAATTTTGAAAAGAGCTTGTGACACGACAACTATAACTATACTATAAGTATATTCTGATCATCTTCTTATAAATTGTCTCATCATTGGTATTTTTCAGAGCCTTCAAAACTCTAGAGATTATTTTAAGCTTCAACATTATTGTATCTCCACATAAGACCTACATTGTGAGGTGTGAAATGCATCATGAAGGTTTACCTAAACAATCTTCAATATAAAACTATGACTTTTAACCACTAGATAAATGTTGTTCCTCATCAGCTACATGTACATGTCCAATGCTGATACATGTCTAATACATGGTTAAATAACATTGTGTTAAAAGTTAAATCTACTACTATCGCAGAATCCACCTTTTCCAATCCTAGTCCAGTTCATTAGTTAACTAAAACAAATTTTTGGAGTGGGGGTGTTTCAATGTGAGAAGAGGATTGAAAATTCTTAATAGTCCTTATGCATTGACAACATCCAGCCGCCATGTTAGAGGTAAACCAATAATAAAACTATGAAAACGCACTGCAGATTTGTACTCGCAATGCACAGGATGGGCCAATAAGCATTTACTGTTAACCTCTAAGCGAGGGCGCCCTACTAGAGTGACATCATATGCTTAACCCAAATGGTACTAAAATCAATCGGCTGGTTATGCTTGATTTCGATTGATTCAGTACACCACCAGATTGAAACATTTAGTTGTTTTGGATGGAGTTGGTCTTTCAGCCATTTAAAACCACTGGTTGATTTTAATGAACTACATGTAGGTGTTTCAGCCTTTTCAAACACAACCACATCTTACCAAGTGTGATTTTGTTGATTTAGTATTAGGCCTACACCATACCATGTGCACAACTTGTACATAGTTATTTTGAAAACACTGCCTTGTGTACACCTAATTGGCATTCCTGTAGGGATCAGTAAATAAAACAATTCAAAGGCAGTGATGTAACAATGGTATTCCTGCAATGGCAGTGCAAATAACATGGTATCATTGTGACTGAGCCACAACCAAAAAAATAAACATTCTTTAGGTACAGACATCCCTAAATTTGTTCAATCAACATTCAATTGATTTTGATGGATTCAGTACTGTAAAAAACAAGTAGTGCACTCAAGTTGAAAGCCTACTGTACCAAATGAATCAAAATACTCTAAAATTTTAGTGATTGATTCTGATGGATTCAGTACTTATGCATATAAAGTGCATTGGTTGATTATGACTGATTTATTACAGTTGCACATTTACTGTCAATCAATTGATTGATTTTGGCGGATTTGGTATGGTTTCTAGCAAAAACACCTTGGGAGTTAGGGTTAAGGAATATTCCAAGTACCTGAGTAATAGTGGAAGACTTGACAGCCATTCTGGCATAGGATGTCCGTGGCAACATGGCACCAGGAACCCCCTCACTACTCTGATCATTTGCAGCCACAACTGCTGTTGCCAATGGGGGGAATACTTCATCATAGGTTGGTGGTTCATAAGCTTCATCATCTAGACTGACTACTATGGGGTTACTATCTCCCATCGGTCCAGGTATTGGCCCAAACCCTGGAGGGGGACGGGGGGATGCTACTGCTGCTGTGTCCGTATTCATGGTCTTGGCCGTAATCAAGTCAAACAGATCCACTGCAAATACAGAAAAAATAACAAGAAATGCCATGTTACCAAGTGCCGCCACGTTTCCAAAAATTAATTCCGGGATTAATTTCTTAGAATGGCCAGAATAATTTGTTTAATGAAAATATGGTTGTCACAAATACAACAAAGGTTCTCATTGGCGGAACCAAGATTTATTGTTTCTCTTTTCCAAAAATATGAGATACGTTCAGCGTAAATTGCAAAACCTTGGCCCTAAGCGGGGGGGGGGGGGGGGGGGGGGGGGGGGGGGGGGGGGGGTGGAGATGGACGGACGCGGTGAAAAGTAAAGTGCGCCATCAACGTTGGTACCTTCTCATTCACTCAACGACTGTTTCCTGAAAGTTCCATTGGTATGATGATTGGCCGAGCACGCACACTAGCCATGGGGGGGGGGTCATTGCAATACTGAAGTGGTATCCTCCATTGACTGCGCAAGACATTGTGCAAGTCAGGGCATCAGCGAACACTCAATCCTCGTAGTGTTAACACGACTTTTAACACATAAGGAAACAGTCATTGAGTATCACGTGACTATCAGTAGTAAAATGGCGATTGTAACGGCTGCATTTTTAGTGGCTTTAGTGGGCTAAAAAATCGATTTGGAGGACAGAAAGTGATCGTGAGTAAAATTAAATGCATTTTATTTCATCTTTGATGTCTTGAGAAGCCAGCAGGCGATTTTCCAGCAATTTTGTTGAGTCTTTGTCGTAATTTTTTTAGTATGACCAATAATGTCAAAATCTCAAAAAAAGAGTTCATCGCCCAAGCAGTTACTGAATACTGCTACTGGGTCTAGGAATAGGAGTAGATTACCTAAACGTCTACACTAGCAGACTAGTTTAGTTAGGGCCTTTATCATTTATTAGGGAGTCCGGTGAAATCGCTATGTTGTAATTCCTTTCTGGAATAACACGTTTAGTGCGTGAAAATAACTTCCGTTTACAACTATTTCCAAACTTCCAATAACGTTTTGAGATAATATAATCGAAGATAAAAGACGGATCTTTTAAACATCGTAATTTTTACTTACGACGAAAGACGTTATAATGCATTAAAAATGTGTCAAAAATGGAGCACTTTTGGAGAGTCCGATCATCTGTCTGAACTGTGCACTGCCATTTTGGAAAATTTTGGTTCGCGGTAGTGTGACGTTATTTACGTCATATCTCTGTAACCCTTGACCTCTTGCAATCACACGGTAGATGACCGTGTAGTAAACAAGTCAAGCTTTCGGATCATACCATGTGCGTGGTTGTAAAGCAAAGTTTTAGTGTTTTAGCTACCACGACTCTCTGACCAGACAAAATTTCAGGTAATTTTCACTTATTTTTTGCGTAAAAAAGCTTCCAAATTGTTTATAAGGAGTCGATTACACCCATATGAAACCAATATTTTATGAAAATATGGACTGTGAGGAACATTTTGGACGAGATTATTACCCAATAATTTATAGCACATAGAAGCACAACAAGGAATTTCACACGGCCCTTTCTCCCCAAGACACCTAGTGTTGGCAGTAGTTTTCGTTGTAAAGTTATGTAATACTAATATATCTTTTACTGTGACACACTTGTTTTAAACGAATCATGTACAGTACATATCCTACTACATGTATTATTAGTGTATGAATGTTTAAATAATCTTGGACATTTTTGTTTTCACAATTTAGGCCTATATGCCAATTGCTATATAAATTAGCAATTAAACACAATTAAATTAAATGGGGAAAAATACTGATGATACACTAGTATAGTACTAGTGAGGCTGATGTAGGCCTGTTGGATTAATTTATTCTCTTCCTTTCCATCGTCATCATCATTGTTCTGGGACCATGTCATTAAAAAATGTTTAATTCTTTATTATTGAACTAGAACTATAATGCAAGTGGGTATGTAGTTGATTTGTACACTAACTGATGCCTTTCTCATTCTCGTTTACTGTGAAAAAAACCATAACAAAATAAATTGACATTTAGGAGGAGGTTACTCCTAGAACTATGAGGTTCGTTCCGCTATCGTCTCCACGAGCCTCATAGAGTGACATGTACAAAATCCTATTCGAAACTTTCTGCCCTTCACATTTACATGGCTACAGTTCTTTTTTGTAATCAGATCTCGCCAAAACTAGGCTCTATGTGTTCTTTCAACTCTCATGGAGCGTTGCACGGGTCCAGAAAATCCACTCCGCAAACTAAACGCTGTTAAAAAGGGATAAATTCTCACCGTAACTCAGATCCCATTCAAACAGTATTGCAACAAATATGGCGACCAGTGCTGCAAAATTAACTAGTACGCGGAACCAGCCCATAGGACCAGCGCACCGCATAGCAGCATACCAGTTAATTTTGCCGGTTGCAAAATTAACTGGTATGCTGCTATGCGGTGCGCTGGTCCTATGGGCTGGTTCCGCGTACCAGTTAATTTTGCAGCTCCGGTCGCCATATTTGTTGCAATACTGTTTGAATGGGATCTGAGTTACGGTGAGAATTTATCCCTTTTTAACAGCGTTTAGTTTGCGGAGTGGATTTTCTGGACCCGTGCAACGCTCGATGAGAGTTGAAAGAACACATAGAGCCTAGTTTTGGCGAGATCTGATTACAAAAAAGAACTGTAGCCATGTAAATGTGAAGGGCAGAAAGTTTCGAATAGGATTTTGTACATGTCACTCTATGAGGCTCGTGGAGACGATAGCGGAACGAACCTCATAGTTCTAGGAGTTGGAGGAGGTAAAGTAACACTTCAGGAATAAAAACGGCAGATGTAAATAGCCCATTTTTCAAATTAAAAATGATGTAACTCCACTGTACTTCAACCAATTGGGCTGATTTACATACCATTGGATTTCATTTTAAATTCTCTTTCCAGTGATGCTAAACTTGATAGGGTTGTTAAAAAAAAAGGAAAAAGTGTCGGACTCACTACATTTATGTTGGAAACCAGCAGTGATCTTGTCCATGACAAATTCTCTACGACCAGTGGTCATGAGATACCACAGACTTACTGAGTTATACTCAGTCTCTAAGCTCAGTCATAGTCAATTCAGTAGTTCTCTTGTCTTAGTTTTTTATCAAGTTAAACTCAACTGTGTTGATTCATTCACGATCGATGGTCAGATTGGAAAAGTATAAATCGAGGTCTGAGGAATAAAACGGGCTCCGGCCATGGTAATATTTGACATGAATTTCAATGTTTACTTACACAAGTGGATGCTGTCTTCCGGAAAATCCGTCCAAAAATTAGACTTTACGTCGCTTTCGCTCCACTGTGTCTGTTTTTACAGGCCACGGCGGAGTAAAATTGTGAAAATATCGTGTGAATGGTGGTTAGTCTAAACCGTCCGTCGTAGCTACTCCGGAAAGAGTCTGAAGATGCACACCCACACGTACACATGTGTAACTGCGCGCTGTACCACGTAGGTCAATCTCTCTGATTTTCAATACGTGGCAAGAACAATATCACTCCGCTTCATCGTCAACATGTTACAACTGCAGTGATTGGGCAAAGCACCCCATACAAAAAGATATGGCCGAATCAAAAGTGTCGATGTATTGAAATAGGCGAGGATTAAAACCCAGTTGCAAATACTTTGGTTTATTTTCGTGGAAATTAATCTTTAACAAAAATACAACATGCTTTTTGTATGTATGTATGTATGTATAATTAATATTATTCTTCGTTAATTGTTTCTGCCTCCTCTGGCACCTATCTCGGCACAGAACCACCAATCCCTCATGCAGTGATAGGCCTATATCACGATATACTGGCAGTGTCGCAGCTAGTGTAACCAGCTTGCTGATGACAGGTGTACACGTGGTAGTGTACGTTAACGTCGTGTGCGATATACTGGGTGATACAGCCTGGAGCAAGAAATTTTGCCACTTCGCACTACGGAGTGGCGTTTTCATTTGTCTCTGGTCCATGCACTTTGTAATGCTGAAACTTTCTGGTGGGACCGTGTGGGCGAGTGTTACCAGGGGGCGTGTTTTGCAGCCCTTACCAGAAACAAGTTTCTGACGTAAAACTAGTCATGTGTCACCATTATTTCGAGAGCGACAATAATGCGAAAACGTGTCAGGAAGGGTATAGTATAGGCTTACCTTTGGTAATTACTCCACAAAGTAATGATCATATAAAAGCTTACTTGGTAAGAAGCACTGGAGAGCTGTTGATAGTATAAAACACTGAGAAATTTGAAGTAATGTATTTTTGGTGTCTTGGACACTTCGTACCTTGGACACTGTACATTTTGCAAGGTACGAAGTGACTTTGGATACTTCGTACCCTGGACGTTTCGTAGGCCTACCTTTCACAAGACACTTCGTATCCTCTAACAAGACTAACAGATGAGCATTCTGGGAAGTACAAATAAACAAAACTCAGGCCTAACAACTTCAAAAATGAACACAAATAATGAAACAAATAATATTTTTTGTCTCATTGGACTCCAAATTTTTTATAAAATCCGCGTGCCAATGTACGAGGCCTGTGTTGGACCCATTAGAATTGTACACTGAGTTCAAATTACAACAGTGAAGTGCACAACAAGGTGCCCATTAAGTGCAACACAGCAGGTACGAAATGACTCGGCCGCGACGGTACAGTGACCGAAGGTACGAAGTGACCATGGTACGAAGTGACCAAGGTATGATGTGGTCAGGGTACGAAGTGAATCGAATCCGTATTTTTCGAGTTAGTAGAGATAATTTTCTGCCTCAAAATTGTAATGAGAAACGATTCATTTTCGGATCCTTCTGCGCGGAAATAACCTCTACAGATTTTCGCCGATTTTCGCCTATCTATAAAAAAAAACGATACCATCTTTTGAAACAAAATGTTCACAGGTTAGTTTTATGGTATGTATCTAACGATATAGGATTGAAACAAACGTCCTGTTCCAAATACCAAAGGTATCAATTGCCTTTTGTAAAAACATATACAGCCTTATATAGTATTTTTAATTTATTGTTAACCTTTATCTTATCAACGTAATCGGATTGGTAAGCTTCAAGGTTTTTATTTTTAAAGCAATTCCAATGTATATTTGTTGTTGGTTTGTAAAAAATCAACCAACTTGAAACCAAGCTACCGAACTAACAACTCCAGCGGTCGTGGATTGGTCTGGACAGCTGCGTCACCGGCTGCAAACCGAACATGAATACGCTTAAAATGCGCTCCAGATTAAGAATGACAATGCAGACAAGTCAACGTAGACATGGAAAACCCGCACATTAAGCCAGTTAAGATTGATTTCGAATAATTTGTTATCTTTGATTAAAAAAAATTAAAAAATTGAAACCTTCAAAAGTACACTTTCTAGAAAGCCAGTCAATTTGACGACTGAAAATTAGGCGTTACATCCCACACCCACTAGGCCCAACGTATTTGCCCTAAATGGATACATAGAAATAACCCCAAAAATGTTTATGGCCTCAGGTTTCGACCCCAGTAGAGTCTTTCTCAAAGGCTTAAAGAAAGAGCCTTTTGAGAAAGACTCTGCTATAGGGCCAAAACGATACAACAGGTTCTTTTGGTCGATAAGCAGTTTGTAGCAGCTAACATGGCTAATTCCATTTTTTTCAAAGAAATGAAGCGATATAAAAATGGGTACATTTAACTGTACTGTTTTTGAGAATGAATTGGCGATACATGTTTTTTGTTGTTCAACATTTATAGCAAGGAAGGGGAATATTTGCTAACCTTTGAGGCTTGATGATCTTTATTCCGATAGCTCATGCATGACTGTGTCAATTTAACCATGATTTAACCGACGTCCTCCACACCACTCTACCCCCTAGCCGGCCGCTGTAGATTAGAGACTGATTGGTTGGTTGATTGATTGATTGATTGATTGATTGATTGATTGACTGATTCATCATTAAAGAGATTTGCAAGTTCCCATTATAACAACATTAGAGCTAGTACCCAGCTCAACAGAAAGAAAAAACATAATGTTCACAGATTTACACCTTACATGGTAAAAAGATAATGATGGTACAAAACTTTCAGTTTAGAAATATTTCTGCCTAAAGTGTTATACTTTTTAAATAATAAATGAAATAAGATCCAAAATTAGTTTCCGTCTCAGTGAGATGAAAACTGCCTATAGGAATGCCAACAAAAATGCTGAATGCATTTTTACCGTTTTCTCGCAAAAATAACGACGACATGGGCTGACATTTTCACAGGTTGGTTTTGTTACAAATATCTTGATTTGTGCAAAGAATGGAAGCATTTACATACATTTTACCAATGTTTTTTGTTTTTGTTTGTGTTCTTTTGCGAGGGGCAGGCGGGGAATACATTATTATACACTTTTTGAGGTTGTAGGGGCTTTTGGTGTATCGAATCGATCGTTCATTTGTGAATGTCTTCTTTCTCATTATTAGCGGGGGGGGGGGGGCGGGGGCAAGGGTTCTATTTTCTGTGGTCCCGGTTGCAATTTTTTCTGCAGTTCAGAACTGCCATCCTCGAAAATTTTCATTTTTTTTTAAGTAATCCCTTTTATGAAATCTATTCAACAACAAAAAATTCCCCATTGAAAATCCTTACGAGAGTGACAATTTTGTCCCGGTTTATACTGGTTGCATAGCGCCCCTTTGCGTTTTGATATGTTTATTATTAATCACGTCTACATTTATTTATTTATTTATTATAGTTTAATCTTTTGAACAGAAAAACCTTTTGCAACTGGGTATTTAGAATTGCCATTTAGATGACGACAGTCTAGTCCAAAGGAAGATACAACTAACAACTTTGCTTTTGGAAAAGCATTTTTTATTCAAAAAGAATACATGTGTCTAGTTTTCAAGAAATGTCCTCCATGTGAGTTTATCTTGTGAATATAATTTTTTTATTTTATTTATGTACTTTCCTTTTCATCTGTATGTACATTTATACATAGTTGTAAATCAGACATTTTTTGAAATCTGATATTGTTCAGCAACAACATGAGAGCATTTCAAGGAGGAACATTTCATCATGTTTGATAATTATACTCAAATTAGGAATGTACTTTTTAAAAACTGTTTACCTCTAATTTTGATTAATAGGTTTTTTTTTTAAATTACACTTACTTAAAGGGGCACATTGCCTTCAAATCTCAACGAGTGTTGTAGTTAGCGAGTAGTGATTCAAAAATCATACATTTGCCTCTGGAAATATAACCAGACTCTAAATAGAACCACACTCTACATAGAAACATATGGTATGCAATTGTGTGGAGTCAAACATTTGGTTTTACAAGGTGACTGACGGCGTTAATATACAAAACCCACACAATTTCAAGGGATATTTATGTGAATTATTATTTTCTACTTTCGAAATATCTATCCAACCATACTTATTTCATAACAAACGCCTTTTATAGCCCATAAGTGCATAATTCGAAGGCAAGGTGTCCCTTTAAATATGTTGTATATATATCTTGTATTTTCAGTACAGTCACTTCAAGATAAGTGACATGAAATCAATGAATTGAAAGTGGAATCATTTCAATGGTGAACATAGCACATTTTTTGGTATATATACACTTTGTCTTTCTAGAATTTTATATAAATTAAAACAATTTTATAAATATAAATTATGGCCTTTATCTAATTTCAATAAACAAATTGTATAATACTATAATATTTTTTTGGTTTGTGGTAAATCACTTATTGACAAATGTCAGTGCAAAGCATGATTCTTAAAATACTTTAGCTACAAAATAAGCACTCACTTCCACTCTTCCTAAACTTACCACAAGTTGCCCTCTGCACCATCTGAAAGGGTATTTTGCTGCTGGAAACATTGTCACCGAAAAAAGATATCTCCTACTCCCGGAAAACGCCAACATGTCACTGTTTATGCATAATATGTTGTAGGTCCTACCTAGTTGTATATTCTGAGTAAAGTCCTAAGTTTTCATGTTGAACATGAACCTCTGTGTCCTTTTACAGAATCTTTCAATGTATAGCCCAATCCATTTAAGTCTTTACAAGCTGTTACTGCATGCCATCCACCCTGCCATTGCTGGGACTCTATCAGTGCAAGGTTTTGTAAAACCATTGTCCTTTGTAAGTGAATTAGGTGTCTTGCTCAACGATTTACTCAATTTCCCTGTGAGAACAGCATGACGTAATGACAGAGAAAACTGACCACAAATATTTGCAACTGAACAGAAACTGAATTCTGAAAATGGCGCAGACAATAGGTGAGTTGTAAGTGTGATAGACACACACGAAAACTGCCTGGTCGCAGGTTTAATGTGTGACCTTACCATGGTTTTTTGTCAGATTTTCAGTATTCATCTTCTGTTTAGTCGCAAATATTTAATAAGTATGTTCTACAGCGATATGTCTTGCTGTACTGTCAGGGAAATTGTGTCAATTGTTGAGGATGACATTTACATGTAACTCACATAAAAAGTAAAACAGACGAGGGTTTTTCTATGTCTTTGTGTATAAAACCTTGTGCTGCCAATGTCCGAGCAATGGGACTACGATGGATTGGTCTATACCCCAAGGTGATTAACGTTTCATCCTCTTTGGATGCAACACATCATACAATTAGTTGAGCCCAAACTAGTCAATGATTACTGATTCAGTCTGCTTGTATAATCACTGCTGATACTACAATCCAATCTTGTTCCAAAGCACCAACAAAGACAGAAGGAAGCACATCATCTCAGTGGTGTAGTTTGACTGGTTATTGAGCATGTGCATTGCTACACAGAAATCAACCACTAGTTAAACCATCATTCACACTCAAACAAGATTTCAACAAATACAACTATTAACAAGTTATTGTTTGAGTTTTACACAAACACCGATGTGTGTCAAGCACTGTATACTCAGTATTTTCCCCTGAGTACTGTGAAAAAAATCCACAGGCATATTACTCAGGTGTGATTTGAACCCATGACCTTCGCTATTCTAGAGCAGATGTCTTACCACAAGTTTCTTTTTCTTACATTGTTATCCCTGAGTCAGTCAGTGGTCAATGGCTAATCTGGTTCACGTGTGTATGATGGACATTATGTGGATCAGTGGTCATCAAATGAGATCACACGAGATTCTCGCCTTGCCTTCTCTGCCTGGAAGACTAACAGGTGACTGGTCAGTATTTCTTCTGGAGAAGTAGATATGACAGAAGGGTCGTTCCTCTGGAAAACAGAAAATGTTGTAAATGTAGTGGTTTTGCAAATGGAGGATTGATGAATGTGCAGTGTTCATTTCAACCAACTATTACTGATCCTAACCCATGGAGTTTATGATCATATAGTATTTATTGGTGATTAGTCTGTGAACAAATAAAGATATGAAGAAAAGACCAAATATTATCAACATGAGTTTACCACAAACTCAACCTTGAGTATTGTCAGCTTCTGCCAAACTGTTTATGTTA
Organism: Marthasterias glacialis; assembly: GCA_911728455.2. Lineage (NCBI taxonomy): Eukaryota > Metazoa > Echinodermata > Asteroidea > Forcipulatida > Asteriidae > Marthasterias > Marthasterias glacialis. The sequence continues at coordinate 9,696,937 of OU452235.1, forward strand.
GAATAATAGTAATAATGGACATTTATATAGTTAGGGTATCTGCCAATATTCGGCTCCCTAGGTAGTATACAGCCTGTGCTGCCTAGTATATAGCGCACCAAGCTAAATCAATCACAAGAACAATCTCTGCCCTCACAGGTATCCATTTACCCCTGGGTGAAGATAAGTAGATATATTTATTTTAAGCAATTATGCCCAAGGCTTAAATACACACACTATGGAGTTGGTAAATTTCTTTTTGCAATTGCTTTTTATGTGGGTCACAAACTTGTTGAAGTGTGACATGTAAGTTTGAAATTGTTCATATTTTGATGCCCTTTTGAGTGTGTCAACTGATTTTGAAACACAATAGGTTTCTTGATGCAATAATCACACTCTATTGAGTAGCTACTTTTCTCTTTCATTATATACCCACAACCGTAAATCTTCTTTTGTTTTCTTGAATGTGTTTTTTACATTTCTTCCTTTGTATGAACCAATCAGAATAAAGATTACAAAGAAGTCCTTTTATATGACTTTGACTTGGTTACAAAAGACTTGGATTCAAATGACACAGTCATTTCCAACATCATTAGAATTTGACATTTCCAGAAAAAAATATCTGAACTTTGGTTGGATGTTCAAGATCCCTTAAATCTGTAAGATGTAGAGATCTTTAGTAAACTGAAGGGCTTGACCTACCGCTACAGCTTTGACAAAGTTATCCATTAGAAGATAATCTGCAATGGCATGACTTGACAAGCTTTTTTGAATTTCAGACAACGCAATTGGAGCTTCCACTTTGACGTCCATTGACTGTTGACTCAGAAAATCATAGAGTTGTAGTTGACCATCAGCATTTAGATTCAATTCACCCTATACAGAAATACAGCAATGTTAAAACATGACACAGTCATTTCCAACATCATTAGAATTTTGTTTGCTTATTCATCATGTTTTAATCCAGCTATATTATATCTAAAATCATAAATTACAACCTTCTGGTTGTAAAATTATGTCACTTTTGAATATTAATCAGTCACATGAACTTTCCAACACTTTTTTTGCATTTTTATCAACACATCTTGTCAAAATATGTAAATTCATAGTATCATTAAATATTATTGAATCCCTTCATGACTGATGCTGTGTTTAGATGCACAAACTTTAAGGACACAAGATTGGGGACCACGAAGATGCGCATTCATAATTATGGACTGTGTGTGGGTGTGGATGACAAGGCAACCCACTAAGAACAATCTATATGGGACGAGTTCAACAGCCGATGATGTGTCAACTCTCTTGGAATGCTCGTTGTATATCAACGTGCACCATGCATGCACCCCGGGTGTCATGCTTCAATGGACAAACAGGAACAAAAAGCACTGGAATCAACGGACAAATTAACTCTTTACCGGAAATATTTGTAAAATCCATTGATCCAGACCTTCGTTCCTTTTTCTGATATTAGGATTTCAATAGATCGAATAGCTGCCATGATTATTTCCATCGTTCTCAGTACTAAGGTTGGTGCAAGATTCTAGTATGCCATTATCGGCGATTATCGGCAGTGGATTATGGCCCGAGTGACAGCCAAGTCACTACCAACAAAGAAGGCTTTAGTGCAAATTTTGTCAAAAGGAAACCTGTGAATCCCAGTGCTAAAGACCGCCACGTTTGTCTTTACTTTAGTCATGGTTTCATTGTTTTCATTTTAAAAACAACATACAACTTCCATAATTTCTCAGATTTTTCCCCTAAAAAAACAATGTGGGTACGGTAACAAAAAGGAGAATGTCGACGTCAACACGTTAGTAAGTGCCGTGTATTTACTCATATGAAAGTTCTACAAGTTTAGCAAAATTTAACTTTGAAACGGTTCATTCAAGCCTGTCACCATGCATTCTTCCGCAATCTCAGTTCAGTAATTACCTTAGTTCCAAAGACCCTAACGATTCTCTGGCACAAGCTCTCTGTGAAGGCAACCATTGTGAGTGAAGCTGTCTGACCTCCACTAAAGCTTAGATTTACAACCTTCAATATAAAAAAACAATGATCATTAAATGGTAAAATGGGAAAATGGGAGGAATGTTATCGCAAGGTAAAATTTGGACCGTTCCATTTTACGAGGCAAAGCCAAGAGGCAAAGCCGAGTGAAATGGAACGATCCAAATTTTACCGAGTGATAATATTCCTCCCATTCCACGAATTTAAGTCACTCAATAATTGTTTTATATAACTGACATAAACATCTTTGTCATTAGATAAAATAAATTAAACATTATTTTTATTTGTATTTGGTTGACAGCATTGCAAAAAAATTATATCGATCGGATCACAACCTTTTGCACAGGTGCTCCTTTGTTTTAGCAGCCGGGCTCTACTGCTCAAAGAATTGGGAACAAGGATGATCCTACCTGTTGAATGGGAAATACTAATCCCCATGGGTGAATAGGACTTTTTGGATCACCGATGCGGAGTAGTAGTGAATGTCATGTGATGTAAGTTCCACCTATCAAATGACAAGGATCTGTACATGTATGTCAGTTATATAAACATAGATATAAGGCTAGTAAAAATGGATGATACAAATAAAACTAAGCATATAAAGCCAAGTCTGCTTAGTGGTTTCTTCCTTGCTTTTCACCTCTATGGACCACAGTTAAAATCCTTGCATGTTTAATTGGATTTTCAGTCCCTACCTGTTTTCTTTGGTTTCCCCATTTAGGGTTTTCCTCCCACATCTAAAAACAGAAAATTTCTTCAGTCTTCTCTACATATACATCTTCAGGCCTACAGGGCCCAATTTCATGGCTCTGCTTACCGTAAGCAAAAAATCGGCGCTTGCGGAAGCAGAAAATTCCGCGCTTACTTAAGCTTATTTCACGGGTTAGCAAGGAATTTTTGCTTGTGCGCGTGCGTAGTTCACGTAACTAAGGATTCGTCGCTTACACAGCTAGCGCAGAAATTCGGCGCTAACCTCGTAAGCGGCGAATGGTCTTCGTAAGCGCAGAATGACGCAGTAAGCAGAGCCATGAAATTGGGCCCAGGTCATAGTGCTGGTAACTTTTGAGCGTCCCTTGGTATCATTACCAGAAAGAAATAACATAATAAATAAGGTACATACCTGATTATCACATACATCGTTATCACTGTCATATACACAGCGTCCATATGGACCACGCTGTAGAGATTCAGTAATTGACTTTACTGATGGTGTATCACAAATTACAGATACTGGCCAGCCAGTAATCCCCTATCAAATAAACAACACAACAATCATTACCTCCAAGTCAACAGAATACATGTATGTAAGACAAGCTACCTAAAGAGCATTCAGATTTACCTGCAAATGTGGATGGGTGGGTCAAAGAAAATAACTGCAAAACTAAATTTAATTTTCAATCCAAAAAAACAATAATGAAATTTTAAAAACTTAAAGGTGTAAAATAAAAAACACACAAAAACCAAGGCAGTCTCTGTTCAATCATCGGTGCTGTCCTATTGTCAGTCAACCTTGTCTTAATAGTCCATCTTGATCTAACAGTAGTTGGACGGCAAATTGTGATCAACTCTCAAGTACATGGGGACAAGGTTGATTTATCATAACCGGTCAGGTAAACTTGATGTCAAGTTGGTTTTTGGTGTGGTTTTGTTGGTCATGTCATCTATACTCACTCACTAGTGCTGAATGCCCAAGCATGGGGAGGAGTAAGCACTCCTGGTCCTCATTATGAGATGAATAAACTCAATATGCTCAGTGCTGAGCAATGCCGATGAGCAACTGGTAATGGTCAATAGGACCATTTACCAACTTGAATCAAAGACAACCAATGCAGTGCTAAGTACACATTCATTGCATTAAATGTGGCTACCCATTGGTGGATCCAGGGGGGCCAAAGGGGGCAATAGCCACCCCCCAAAAAAAAATAATAATAATAATAATTATAACAAAAATTGTAAAAATAAATAATATAAAAAAATGACAGAAAGAGAGACAGAGAGGGGTAAGAAGAACACTAGAATCAGATACATACAGTGAGAGTAAATGACTAAAAATCATCTCGAATTGCACCAAAGAGCATCTAGATCAAACAAATTTCCAGGGACCTGAAGCAGTTTCACACTTTTCGCCTCGTAGTACTGGCAAATCGTTCTTGATTCTCAGCCCCCAGAGACAAATCTGAATCCGCCCATGCTACCATCCTGCATGTCATATGTGATTGTCCACCAGCTGCAACATCTTTTGACACACCAAAAACGAATGGAACACTTAGCCCAAAGATTCTTGCAAGAGTGTAAGATGGGTTCATAGTGATCTTGAAAAGTCCTTCAATTTCATTTCACCTTGGAAGTCCTTGAAATTTGGTGCATGTTTCTGAAGAAATGAAATCACAATGTTTCAAGGAGCATCTGTAATACCATGTACTGATTTATGTCCGCATTACATAAATTAGCTATAAATGAAAAAACAGCGTATAGCCAAAACCAGAAACAGCCAAAACCAGAAATAACCAAACCCAGAAATAGCCAAAACCAGAAATAGCCAAAACTAGAAATAGCCAAACCCAGAAATAGCCAAAACCAGAAATAGCCAAAACTAGAAATAGCCAAACCCAGAAATAGCCAAAATCAGAATTAGCCAAACCCAAAAATAGCCAAAACCAGAAATAGCCAAACCCAGAAATAGCCAAACCCAGAAATAGCCAAAACCAGAAATAGCCAAAACCAGAAATAGCCAAAATCAGAATTAGACAAAATCAGAATTAGCCAAAATCAGAAATAGCCAAAACCGAAGGATGAAGTAATATTGGTTAAGTGCCTTGCTTAAGGACCGTAAGTCAAGACTGGGATTCGAACCCCCACTCTGCTGATCAGAAACACCAGTGCTTGAGTCCGGTGCACTTGAGCACACTCGGCCATGATACACCAATTAAGTAGTGATCTAAAGGTTCTGCTTTATATATTCTTAAGTCAATATTGAAGTCAATATTTTTAAATCCAAACTTGGGGTAGGTGGTTGGCTAAAAACACTTTGGGCCTTGGCTGTACCTTACTCTGTGTCATACCAACTCTGCTCATTACAAACTATCATAACATGCCTGAAATCTCTACTAAAATGAGGTCAATTCTAAACAAAAATACATTAAAACTTGTTTATTGCATTATTGTTCAAACTTAATAATATTTTAAAAACCCAATCATACCTGTTTGTACATGTCCAGATATATTTTCTTGGCAGAGTAGCAGCATTCTTGTTCAATCTTACAGTCAAGGCATCTGGAAGATGCTCCACTGGGCTACAGCAACATCAAGTCAATGATACAGTCATTATTACTTTACTTATATGACACACATTAAGCACACATCAAATCAAACTAAATGTTGGAGTTACATGTATCAGACAGCTCATCAAATGCATTTCAAGACAAGGTATTACAGGAAATTATAACAATTTTCAATTGATAATTTGTTTACTAAAAGCTTACTTGTGAGATGTTATCAGCTGAAATTATTTTATCTTAGAAATATTAATGTTACAGTGCACCTTGATGGCTAACAATATACATTTTATGATAGAGATGATTTTACTTGTTCCATCTTCTATGGTGGTAGACGCTTCTCAATTGCAGCACATCAGCCCCCCCCCCCATCCAGCCTATGGAGCAGTTTGACCCTCACAACACAACCTGACATTGTGTCCTTCAGAGCACAACTCAGAACTTACTTTTTTCATCAAGCTTTTACGAGTCTTACTATCATTATTGCCTGGAATGGCAATAAAATAATATTCTGTAATAATTTGTTTAACTGCAATAAACAGCTTTTACGAAAACAAGTTATACAGGTTCAAGGTTATACATACTCTGTTTTCCTTTCTGAAGTGACACAGAGACCCAAATGATGACACCTTTGTACATCTGCCAGAGTATTTTATAAAAATAGAAGGAAAAAAACAGTTTAGGTAGAAATAATATATGATTAGTAAGATTTCGGTGAAACTTTGTATGGTGGGAATACACCTTGAAGCCATCTCTGGAGTAATAGGTTTCAAAGAGCTTTTGGAAAGAGTATCTTTGGTACTAGAGAAGTAGATAAAAGAGCAAGATTTCTTTAATATGAAGAAAAGAACAGCTATATTTCAGACCAAAAACAGAAATTTCTCATCCCTGAACATAAGTTAAATTTAGAACCACATTAACTCAAGAGAGATTATTAACAATGTGCTATTAACGACACATCTACAGTTAGGAACTTGACGTTTTCAAATGAAGCAAATTTTGCTTGAACGAGTTGACTTGGAAATCAATGCATTTGTTCCTTTATAATTACAAAAACAACACATCTCAGCTGTGCATATTATGCCAATAATGGGACATTTTGTGGTGTTCTCCTAAAGTTAAATTTCTAGCTCTTTGCCAACAAAGAATTAAAGGTAGGGTCATACTTTAGTAATGAACCCCCACCCAAAATGATGTGACTTTTATCCGAAAGCCTACTTGTTATCAGTAAAGAGGGTCAAGGTAGTAAGCATCCTGCAAAATTATTTCGTCTGAAGTGCCCCTTTTAATTAAAAATCAATAAAAATATGTCAAAACATTTATAACTCCAGAGATCGCCTGTAGGCGACTTTCTAAAATTTATTACTAATACATGTAGCTCTTGAAAACTGGTTGCAGACTGGCTGACGTGACCTCCTGTATTGGATTACACACTGAAATGCGATTGGTACCCTCCATGAACGAAAACCGCAGTGCTTTTTCATCCGCTAAAAATGGATTTGACGTTCTTGATGTAAATTTTGCTGTTTCCTCAACAAGAAGTCACTGCATTCAAACTTTCACAGGTGACTTATATCGTATCTTTCTTGATAATTTTGCCTACACACTAATCCGAGAAGCGCTCGTTTATGATGTTTTACACCACCACTGCTATGGTCCCCGCACGCGCGCAACATGACAATAGCGTGTCAACGTGCATAAGGGTGAGCTATTTAAGAACCAGTATATTATTATTATTTACTTCATAATGAGTTACACAAACAATTAATGAAAACGTTCCTGATAAAATCTTGATCAGTTTAATGAGTTACTGACTAACCTATATTTGTTCATCCACCATGATAAAAGATCCACATCATGACAGCATTTAGCAAGAAGAGAAAATGTGGATTTCTCTTCACAGCACCAATTACCACGTACAAAGGAATGGGCAAAGTGCCAAAACCCAACCTGTTGGATGATAAAAGTACCGATTGTGGTCAATTGGTTTATAACAGTGTTGAATGTATCAACTATTGTTTACATACTGAATGATCATCAGAAGCTGTTCACATGCTCAATTTGCTCATCTCATTCCTCCCCTATAATAAGGGAATAAAGGTGTGATGAAGAGGTTTTTAACTATTGTTTAAAAACCGATGAGGGTCCTGGTGGCCGATAATTGCCCGAGCCGAAGGCGAGGGCAATTATCAGCCACCAGGCCCCTCAGAGGTTTTAAACAATAGTTAAAAACCGATTCAGCACACCTTTATTCCCATTCATAAATGCCTTTCTGTCAAAAACATGCAAAAACCTTCAAAAATTGGGAACAAATCTGACAGTTTCTCAGCTCGACTCTGCGTTAAATTTCTATCCATGTTTACGGGCCAATTCCTTGAACGGAATGTCGATCTTCATGTCTCTGCAGCTGTTATAGTCTGAGTCCCAGTCCGAGTCCTTGTTGTCCGAGTCCGAGTCCCAGCCAGAGTCCTTGTTGTCCGAGTCCGAGTCCCAGCCAGAGTCCTTGTTGTCCGAGTCTGAGTCCCAGCCCGAGTCCTTGTTGTCCGAGTCTGAGTCCCAGCCTGAGTCCTTGTTGTCCGAGTCTGAGTCCCAGCCCGAGTCCTTGTTGTCCGAGTCTGAGTCCCAGCCTGAGTCCTTGTTGTCCGAGTCTGAGTCCCAGCCCGAGTCCTTGTTGTCCGAGTCTGAGTCCCAGCCCGAGTCCTTGTTGTCCGAGTCTGAGTCCCAGCCTGAGTCCTTGTTGTCCGAGTCTGAGTCCCAGCCCGAGTCCTTGTTGTCCGAGTCTGAGTCCCAGCCTGAGTCCTTGTTGTCCGAGTCTGAGTCCCAGCCTGAGTCCTTGTTGTCCGAGTCTGAGTCCCAGCCCGAGTCCTTGTTGTCGGAGTCTGAGTCCCAGCCCGAGTCCTTGTTGTCCGAGTCCGAGTCCCAGCCTGAGTCCTTGTTGTCCGAGTCTGAGTCCCAGCCTGAGTCCTTGTTGTCCGAGTCTGAGTCCCAGCATGAGTCCTTGTTTTCCGAGTCCTTGTTGTCCGAGTCCGAGTCCCAGCCTCAGTCCTTGTTGTCCGAGTCCGAGTCCCAGCCTGAGTCCTTGTTGTCCGAGTCTGAGTCCCAGCATGAGTCCTTGTTTTCCGAGTCCTTGTTGTCCGAGTCCGAGTCCCAGCCTGAGTCCTTGTTGTCCGAGTCCGAGTCCCAGCCTGAGTCCTTGTTGTCCGAGTCTGAGTCCCAGCCTGAGTCCTTGTTGTCCGAGTCTGAGTCCCAGCCTGAGTCCTTGTTGTCCGAGTCTGAGTCCCAGCCCGAGTCCTTGTTGTCCGAGTCTGAGTCCCAGCATGAGTCCTTGTTTTCCGAGTCCTTGTTGTCCGAGTCTGAGTCCCAGCCTGAGTCCTTGTTGTCCGAGTCTGAGTCCCAGCCTCAGTCCTTGTTGTCCGAGTCTGAGTCCCAGCCTGAGTCCTTGTTGTCCGAGTCTGAGTCCCAGCCTGAGTCCTTGTTGTCCGAGTCTGAGTCCCAGCCTCAGTCCTTGTTGTCCGAGTCTGAGTCCCAGCCTGAGTCCTTGTTGTCCAAGTCTGAGTCCCAGCCCGAGTCCTTGTTGTCCGAGTCTGAGTCCCAGCCCGAGTCCTTGTTGTCCGAGTCCGAGTCCCAGCCTGAGTCCTTGTTGTCCGAGTCTGAGTCCCAGCCTGAGTCCTTGTTGTCCGAGTCTGAGTCCCAGCATGAGTCCTTGTTTTCCGAGTCCTTGTTGTCCGAGTCCGAGTCCCAGCCTCAGTCCTTGTTGTCCGAGTCCGAGTCCCAGCCTGAGTCCTTGTTGTCCGAGTCTGAGTCCCAGCATGAGTCCTTGTTTTCCGAGTCCTTGTTGTCCGAGTCCGAGTCCCAGCCTGAGTCCTTGTTGTCCGAGTCCGAGTCCCAGCCTGAGTCCTTGTTGTCCAAGTCCGAGTCCCAGCCTGAGTCCTTGTTGTCCGAGTCTGAGTCCCAGCCTGAGTCCTTGTTGTCCGAGTCTGAGTCCCAGCCTGAGTCCTTGTTGTCCGAGTCTGAGTCCCAGCCTGAGTCCTTGTTGTCCGAGTCTGAGTCCCAGCCCGAGTCCTTGTTGTCCGAGTCTGAGTCCCAGCCTGAGTCCTTGTTGTCCGAGTCCGAGTCCCAGCCTGAGTCCTTGTTGTCCGAGTCTGAGTCCCAGCCTGAGTCCTTGTTGTCCGAGTCTGAGTCCCAGCCCGAGTCCTTGTTGTCCGAGTCTGAGTCCCAGCATGAGTCCTTGTTTTCCGAGTCCTTGTTGTCCGAGTCCGAGTCCCAGCCTGAGTCCTTGTTGTCCGAGTCCGAGTCCCAGCCTGAGTCCTTGTTGTCCAAGTCCGAGTCCTCCCGACCGAGTTCAAGTCCCCTTATGTCCGAGTCTGAGTCCCTTATGTAAAGTAAGTCTTTGTTGGTAATTCATTGCGCTTAGTTTTGTCTGCATCATTGGTTGCGCAAAATGCTATTTGGAAGGATAATCCAGAAGATTGGGCTATTTCAGGCAGACAAAAACCACCATTACAGACTGGAACAAAACAACCCTGAGATGCGTTGTTGAAACAAACAGGGTCCGTGGTATGTGTGATTGATATGCAAAGAGCATAGTCATCGCATCCACGGAAACTTTTTTTCTTTTTTTTTCATTAATGCCCACAAGTTTTTGCCCAGTCTCGAGCCAGTCTCGAGCCGAAGCGTGCAAAGTCCCAAGGTCGAGTCCGAGTCTGAATCACGGTGCTCCGAGACCAAGTCCACAAAAAAATTTACTCAAGTTCGAGTCTGGTCTCGAGTCCTACAGCACTGGTTACTGTATACCATCTTTATCAATTAATTCTTAGTTGTAGTATGTCATGTATGGACTTACCTGCTCAATATGCTGAATATTAATGACCTCTCCCACTGCTCCACTGTCAATCAGTTCCTTGATCTTACGCATTGGAGGATAATGACGTAATACATGACATACTGATAGCATGACACCATTATGTCCACAGGCCTCTGTAATGTCTCGACAACCCTGCTCAGTAGTCTGTACAGAGATGGGATTAATTGGAATATAACAATCGGAGAAGTTTGTAAGCTTTCACTTTACCAATATTGGTCATCACTGTTTCATCAACTAGTTTCATCAACTATGTATTCAAATGAAAAAATCAACGTTGAAAAATCAACAACACTGATTATGTTTGCATCGAGGCGGTGAAAAGTTCAAGTACCTACTACATAGCCATGGCATTAATGTAAACAGTGGACCTCAACATTGATCGAACAATGGAAACGCACTTGTATGTACACATGGCACACAGGATAGGCAAATGAGCAACATCATGAGCAGCATGCAACCTCTATCAGAGGGCGCCCTACTCAAATGACGTTATGTGCATAAGGGTTAAGATTTGATACAGCAATACTTTGATAGATTGTTAAATGCAGCTAGGGGCCAAGTACATAATATATCAAATGCCCATCTGGTCTGTGTATGTGTCAACTGAAACCCATCAATTCAAGTATATTCCTCAGACAACACTTGTTTACACAGCTAAAATGGTTCACAATGTGCATAGAACAAGCTCTTCATATAATAATAAAAGTGAATTACTATTGAGAAGTGTTTCATAAATTTGTAGCACAACATGTTGTTGATAGTTTGTATCCCGGTAGGCAAGTTTACTCAATTTACATAATTACATTTGACTGTTTGTAAAGTATCCATTACCTTACATTGGATGGTATTTTATGAGTATGAATTGTACTTACAGCCATTGGTTTCTCTAGTAAGATATGGTAGCCTTCATTTGCAAATGCCACTGCAATATCCTGCAAACACAATAAGGATTGCAGAACAAAAGTTTCAAATACACAATTTAAGTCAATTTCACAAACATATATTTGCTACCAAATCAAAACTTATATTAGCCATGTCCTCTTTTCAAAATTTAACGAAATTCTGTTTTAGCCAAATTATAGATTATATAAGCATGGAAAAACAGGCATGGTAACGTCAATGGATAAAATAAAAGCAAAGACAGGTGTTAAGTTGCATAGATACTTTTTTTACTTTGTTTGACACTACTGTGCAATGTTTTGGGAAATACTCTGATCATCCGGCCGCCACCTTATTATTATTATTGTTATTATTTCTGGTTTATTAAAAACAACGCATTTGTAGCCCGGAGGCTAAATTACTGCAATGTTTACAATTTAAAAATACCAAATGTACACATAGTTACCAAACAGATATTTTAAAAAATAGTTACTGACTTAAACATACTTAAACACCTTATGTCTTATTCCTAAAACCAAATGTTTCTTAAGTGTGCAATAGTTACTTTTGTAACCAGATTATTTTTGTCTCTTTGTAAAGGTAATAGAGGTTTCCCTTAACCTTTGTTTTTTTCACTCGCCGCACAGACTAATAAACCTGACTTTTGAGTAGTTCGCAAGATTTTTCACTGGTTTGGTTGCATTTGCAAGATTCCTCCAATCAAATTGCATGTTTTTTCCAACCAGACTTTCTTTCAACAATCCAGTTACTAGTAGTACTATCTAGCTGGTGCAGAAAGCTCCAAAATTTACTGATTGTAGAACCACATGGTAAAATTTGTTTTTATCGTGGCCTATATACATGTATGAAAGTGTTTGATTCGCTTACCAATGTTTTCACTTGCACAGGCGACTGCTAAGGTCGAAGTCTGGGTGACTTCAATTTGAAATGACATTGTGTTTTGTTTAAGTAGAAGACAAAGCTTCATCCAATCATTTTTCATGTCAAGAATACAACAGCGTTATTAAACTATCAGACTATTGGTCTTTTACATGCAAGTGGCAGAAAAGCTACAGTGTGTGGTTCTCAAAAAGTACTGCTTTTCATATCAACTGTGAATAAAACAATTCAGTGTTACAATTCATTGCCTGTTTGCATTTTAAGCATCATGCTCAAGGTTGGAACCATGTACATGCTCAATACCTTTTGTGAAATATGACCCTTATGGAATGCATAGCAGCTGCATCTGTACAGAGTCTATGGGTTCAATAGACTTGATACATGAATATGATGAGTTTGTTTCATTACCCTGTGGAACTTATCAGGTGTTGTGATTATAACAGCATCAGCAAACTTCCCATGGGTAATCACCTTAGACCAATCTGAAATATGAAATGAATCAATTGTCATTAAGGGAGCGTCTCAACAGTCGAGCATGTTGTAGACGCAAAACAATGTTCCTGTAGGCATACATCCGCAAACCAGTGGACCGCCAGAGCGTTCTGCTGGACTTCAACATTGTCCTAAACTATGGGAAAATTTTTACACAAGACATGCAAGAGAATAATGCATTGGCATTTTGAACGTTCCATTGGAACACTCTGGCTGTGCAACGGACCGATCCCGTTTGCCCTATGGAATACTTAGCCGATCCAATAAGAACGTTCCTTCCGTTCTGACTTGTGAGACGTTCCTTAACAATGATCCAATGACACTATATCTTCACTTTACCCTTTCAAAACATTCAAAGGAGATTGCTCTGTTGGATTGGTTTTAATTTAGGGTTCAATTATGAACCCTATTCATACATGGAGTACGGATATGACTATATGATTTGGTCAACAGAAAATAATCAACAATGATTCAACTTGTCTCACCATCAAACACTTTATCTTCTGGAATGTTGTGAAGTTTCTGCAGATGATTCCGAGGAAATTCTTTGGGATCAGCAACCCCTACAACCTGTAACCCAAATAATGGTTTTTTTTTTATCTTATTTAAAAGTTCACTGTTCATCAGTCATTACCTTGACCAAGAAACTAATATTGTCAATTGAAATATGAGGCAAGAATGTGTAATGTTATAAAAAAAAATTGGATATCATCATCAAGCCAGCTGACAAGGGCTCTGTTAATGTTGTCATGTGCTGTCAGCAATACATCAATAAAGCCATGAGACAACTTCACAATCCAACTAACTAAACCTCTTGACACTGACCCAACAGGTCACCTTTTCAAAGGAGATTCAACAAACATTGGATGACATGCATGACTATGACAACCTCTCTAAGAGAGCCCACAAGATTCTCTCTCCAGTCGACTGTAGAACAACCAGATTTTACCTCCTTCCCAAAGTACACAAACCCGACAACCCAGGGAGACCCATCATATCTGGCAATGGTTCCCCCACTGAACATTATATCTTTTTTTGTTGACAGTTTTCTCAAGCCATTTGTGCCACAGATCCTGTCCTATATTCATGACACTCTAGATTTTCTCTGTAAAATTTCAGGTATTCAGAACCAGGTTCCCAACACAGTTATCATCGGTACTTTTGATATGTCCTCTCTGTACACCAACATTCCCAAAGATGAAGGGAATGCTGCCTGCTCTTCAGCTCTGGCTATGAGTGGTCACACCTCACCATCCATTGCTGACATAGTATCCCCAATGCAACATGTTCTAACTGAAAATAATTTTCCTTTCATGGTTAAGAATTTCCTACAGGTACTTGGCACCGCGGGCACACGGATGGCACCGTCAATGGCCTGCTCATTCATGAGCCAACTTGAACAGCACATGTTGGTGTCAGCCCTGTGTCGTCCTTGGGTTTGGTGGACCAGTGATGAATGAAGCCTCACAGCTTTCATTAACCACATGAATTTGTTCCACATGACCATCAAATTTACGACCGAATACTCAACCAAAGATACCCACTTTCTGGATGTCAAGGTTCAAAAGACGAGTGACAGCTTAACCACAGATCTCTTTGTTAAACCCACAGATAAACATCAATACCTGCACTCCACCAGCTGTCACCCCCCCCCCCCCCCCCCGACACTGCAGTACCACCATAGCCTACAGTCAGGCCCTCAGACTCCGATGAATTTGTTCTAATGATTTCTGATTTCATCCATCACTCACAGGAATGTAAGAAACACCTTGTTTCCCGGGGTCATGGCTCTCTAGCAGTCCATCTAGCGATCCAGAAAGTCAAGGCTTGTTCAAGAGAGTCGGTACTTGCAAGAGAACCTAAACAACAATCGAGTTCCAAGGGGAAGTTCCCTTTGTTGTCACTTTCCACCCTTCACTTCCTACCATTCGTAAAATAACCAGTTCTATCAAATATCTTGCAAAGTTTGTGGTGTTCAATATACCGGTATAGGAGAAACAAAAACTACACTTAAAAGGCATTTATATGGTCATATATCCAGTCAACAACCAGAAGCTAGATACACCTGTTGGACATCACTTCAATCTACCTAATCACTCTATTTCTGACATGATTTTACAGGACATTGAGGCACTAGATAACAACAGAGAGACTATTCCTCCGAGTAGGGAGAAATTGTGGATAAGGCTCATCCACACCATTCAACCCCATGGTCTGAACATCCAAGAAGGAAATTATGATTAATCACTTTTTTCTTAAATCAGAATCATTTAGTATCTTTTTTGTTCACTAATTAATTAATTTTCCCCCCTTTTATTTTGTCTTTTGTGTTACCAACTTCTTGTGTTTAAACCAGCCTCTTCCCTCCACCCCCCCCCCCCTTTGTCTCCCTTTTCATTGTTTATCCTTTGCATCTTCTATCCTTTGCATCTTCTGACTGCATTCTGCCTCTCTCTCTCTTTTCACTTCTTTCCACTTGACTGCTTCTGCTACTCCAGTATACTTGTATGTGTGTGTTGTGTTGTTTTTTAGCCTTTGAGGAAGACTCTGCTGGGGTCAAACAGGAGGGCCATAACAAACTTTTGCAAAACAAATTTCGAGTGAAAACAAAATTGACTTGAGCAGGATTTGAACCTGTGACCTCCAGATTTATGGACCGGCCCTCTACCAACTGAGCTATCTAGCCCTTTATTCGCAATTGCCTTATTTTGTCAATAACGCTGTTTGGGGGCGACAGTCAAAAGGTTATTACTTGATATTTAAAGAAAAATTTGCATCCCCTTAAGAAGGTGATCACCTTACAATGATGTCATATAACATAATAAAAATACCTTCAACTTTTCTGGTAATTCCAACGCATAACGACTATAAAGTTGTCCTCTTTCACCAGCTCCAATCACAATGACTGTAACTTGTGTCTCTACCCTCTGCGATCTCATTGAACTCATTGTTGAACTGGTTGAAATGCTGTATGTAGTGGTATGCATGTACCTGAGTAAGGCAAACAAATTCATTAAAAAGGAGTGCCAAACATTGGTAAAAATGAAATATTTAACAACTATGTCCTTGTATGTTTTTACCTCTATGTCAGATAGTTTTATAAAAAATAGTCAACATAAGAGCGCTGAAAAGGGTCCCGTTTAGGAAAAATACAAATGGAAACTACAGTTTTAATTGGCCAAAAGTGCCCCCTAAAAAAAAATGGTGCACTCCCTTGTACCCACCCATAAATTTTACCCTATTTTTTCCGCTGTGATTTTTTTTTTCTTTTCAAGAATTTTGTATTAATAGGATTTAAAAAGATTTGATTTCATAAAAAAAGTTTAAATAAGACTTACAGATTTGCATGGTGGGAAAACAACATGTAAGGATTTGCGGTGCCACCATGTGTTAAATCTCTTTTTGAGTATGTGTGGTTTCAAAGGAACCGGTTGACTCAACGTTTTGGACAGTATACTCTGGCCGTCGTCAGGAGACTGCTGGATTCCAACAGGGGCTGCAGCTTGGAAGTCAAGGCACAAGTTCCCCCACCCCAACCTAGGGTCCTCTATACCCAAAGTTATACTAATTAGGGTACTAGTCTACGCATCCTCCAGCCCCCCCCCCCCCCCTGCCTGCTCCAGCACCCAAGCCAGACTGACACGCCCGAATGATCAGCCACTTCTCTCCCCACTCCAGAGGGATCCACCACACAATAGGCATCCAGTTCCAGCCTTCACAGCCAAGCACATCCAGTATCCACAGCTCACCGTACTACATAAGCTGCAGCCCCAGTTGGAATCCAGTAGTCTCCTGACGACGGACATAGTATACTGTCTGAAATGTTGAGTCAACCGGTTCCTTCGGAACCACAAATACTCAAAAGAGATTTAACACATGGAGTCACTGCAAATCCTCACTGATTATAAAAAAGTTTCTTTCGGCTCGACTTGCACAGTCTATTTAGGGATATTAAACGCCCAATTAATGGTTTTGCATGAAACATGTTTGACAATAACTGTTCGTCACATTTGTGACTATTTTCTATTGGCATTAATATTTGTGCATGGCATGTGTCTTCTATCACAAAAAAATAATCACTTTCTGTAACGGCTCTGTATAGATTTAGCTAGATTTCTGATTAAGCTTGAAAACCTTGTCTGCCAATTTCTGAAAACATATATATTATTTTTTGCATGCGTGTAGAGCCATTCTCTACAATGTGTAAATTTCCTGGAAAATACAGCACCACCTACAGTATATTATTTTCCGGAAACTTATTCTGTATTTGGGGAACAAGCATGTCAGAAATTATAGCCTCATGTGACATGATAACCTCTCATTTCCTACAGTTTCTCAAATAAGTTGGTTGCAGTCAAAAGCTTCCATGCATTATGCATACCAGTTTCAAAATCAGAAAACTTTGTGGTGCTCAAACTACAGGATTGGTACAAAAATTGTAATTTCATATCAGTAGCAATCCTCCAGAGAAATATTTCCATTTAAAATAGTGAAAGTCAAGAAAATAGCATTATTCAAATTGCCGCAAAAAGTCACTTGACAGAATACGGTAACATGTTTTTGTATTTGTTTCTTTATGGTAAGCGTGTGGATTTCAAAAAGCACTAGGACTAGTTTTATCTTGAGTTAGGAGTAAATACTAAACTAGTCATAACTTAAAGCACTAGTCATAAGTTAGGACTCGTTTTTGTGACATTTCCACAGGCTGGTTGTAAATGTAATACACTAGCGTATTATTACTACTACCATTACCAAGTACTACACTAATGTAGTTTACTGAACTACAGGATTGAAATTCTACTCCTCCAAAACCATTTAACATACATTCCTTTTTAACAGGAAAGCTCACTATTGAGTATAGAAAGAGTACCAAGGTCTGAAGGTATTGGTCTGGACTGCTTGTGAATTTACTATCATTTTCAAACATGGTCGTCCTCCATGGTATGATTCATACCTCCGAGAACACAGTGAAAAGTGCCACATACTGTACAATATTCATCGTGAAAGCATAGAACAATGTCCAGTACACCATCTGCCGTGTGTACGATTGCATTTTAATCATTTACAGTGTTCAGTGTACATGTAAATGCAATACTGTTACTCAATACTGTACTTGTTTGCTTCCATGATCCTCTTGCTCATACGCCACGGTGTGAACGAAGGACCTCCCCCTATGGTACTGTTCCGTCCCAACTTGACAATCGCCCCAACTATAGTGGGGACTGGTGTACGACTACCTACCTACTCGGACTCCAAAATATGCGAACGTACAAATGTGCATTATGATATAGCCCCCATCAACAGGGTCAATCCACTTCGTATCCTTGTGGGTTGGCCCTATTTATGTGACTACATATGATACAAAAGAACACTTTGACCTTCCTATCTCACACCATTAAACAAAACATTGCTCTATGCAAAACCTGACTTTAGCTTACTCACTATGCTCGAAATTGCTGCAGTTGATGTGGACGTGTTTGTAATGATACACGAATGTACATTGTACCATGGAGGAAGGAAAATTTTCCTTCCTCCATGATTGTACGTACCGGTAACACAACTACAGCGAGGCTTTTGGTGTTTGATCGTTTGACTCTCAATGATACATACTCAATACTTTTTCAGTTTTTTTTAGCAAGGCGTGATTGAAGCGACCCATCCAATTTTGACAACAGTGTCAGTAGCACCATTTATTCCTCGATGCATAGAGAAAGTGGAACTATTTAGCACACACATTATAATGTAGGAACAAGATGACGTATCGATATATAAAAATGGTAACCGTAGACTTTCTAAACCTCCCTACCCCCCTGTTCCAGAGAACTACCAAAGTGTACTTTTGTTTTAACAATGCAATGCTTGATATTGCATTATTCACTGCATGGCCTATATTATATAAATATTATTGTTATTGTTTAATCACTGGATGTTATTATTCTCTATTATACAAAACCACCCTATGATTTGTTTATTCGCCACTCATCAATAAGGCATAAATATATTGTTATTGTTGTGCATAGTTCACGAGAAATATAAATCAATATTGTACTTTGTGCTGATGCAAGTGTACAATACACTGTTATCAGTTGTTTTTCGAACTACATGCATGGTGTATATCACAATGGTTTGTGATTTCATTGCTGTCCAGTTTTGTCATATGACGAAAAACTGTGCTGGTCCAAGATCAGCAAAAGCTCAACTTGACCACTTTCCAGCCTGTTTTGTGTAGAAAATAAAGAACTTGAACTAAAAGAGTCGTCGCTGGGGCTAAGGCGTTTCTTGTTTCATCAAAATCGTTGTAAGGCCCTTAAAAAACATGGATTGACCTGTGTAAATTCCCAGTCTCCGCGCCATGGATTTGTGGCTCTATGGTGTTTAAGTTGGCCACCTGAATGCACGTGTGCCTGCGCTGACCAATTTTCTTTTGTTGGGCAGGGAGGGCACTGAGCCACACAAAGCATTATGTCAAAGTTCTTGCAGCTACTGGGCTTATAAAAGGGGGCCAAATCTGTCTACTCAAGACCAAAATGACACAAAGAGAAGTCTGACACTTGACCAATACAGGGTCAATCTGAATAATCTCTGCACAGTAAATGTGGCTCATATCAATTTTCTTGGTAATCACATTATCAGAACGTTTCTCTCCGGGTATGGAGAAAAAATATTACTGCCATG
Organism: Marthasterias glacialis; assembly: GCA_911728455.2. Classification (NCBI taxonomy): domain Eukaryota; kingdom Metazoa; phylum Echinodermata; class Asteroidea; order Forcipulatida; family Asteriidae; genus Marthasterias; species Marthasterias glacialis. Next base: position 9,716,008 of record OU452235.1, read on the forward strand.
TTTAAATTCCTTCAGATAAGTAGGCCTATGCTACTTCACAATTCCATGATGTGACTTTCCATCAAGTTTGCATGATTAACTTCCAGAACGGTTTTATTTGTAGCTATAATCATTTCGAAAAGCTCGAATACTCAGAAAACTTGATCTGCTTGTAACAATCTTGTTTAAATGCTCTTTAAGAAAACTAATTTTGAAATAGGTAGGCCTAGACCTACATCGAATAGTTATTTTTTAAAGTATTCGAACTCTAAACTTGGCAGTGACGCAATCTACGCGTGTACGCTGGATCGTTGTGTAAACAAAAAACAGCGAGTAGCACGTGTGCGTGTCACTGCTTGTTGACCACAAGTTGTCACTTGTCAGCGTAAAATTCAGCAATCAATTAGAAAATCAACCTGCTAAAGCCCGCCAACGGATACGTAATCAAGTTTCACCATTGACCAATGAATGTTCAGCAACGAGGGATAGTGACCAATGAAAATACGTAGATTAGCTGACGTCTCAGTAATATTTACATACAGCTGTGACCTGCGCCACATTGTTGCCTTCATATACATGTACATATCGTACGCTCGTACTTCCTTCTTTGTGATTCAGCGTGCATTAGTTCGTTCCGTTGGGCTTCATCTTCATTTCATTTTATCATAATTTCATCAATCTTTCACACAAAAACACATCGAAAAATGGCCGACAGTGCACCACAGCTTACTAGGGACAACACAATGACCGTCACAGCAAAGGTTGGTTGCGTTAAAAATTGGTTTTCGTGGTTAGAAAAATACTTCCCCAACGAGTTAGCATTAGGACGGTAAGAAGTATGTATTTTCTCTTTGTTCCACATGACTTTGTGCTATTGAAAAAGTATGGCCGCAGCAGCGCGGCGTTGTTCAACGGTGTTATTCCATTTACAAATTTCTTTGCTACGCCGTGTGCAAAATAATGGAACTGCACAAAGTTAGTGTCAAATTTGGCTGTAGTAATACTAATACTAGTATAGGGCTCCTAGTATAGTATAAGATAAGTACAGACACTCCGTGGTTGTGACATAATTAGGACAGTGGTTTGGAAACCTTCTGTTCATAAATATCTTGCCCGTCATAAAGTGGTCATGAGCTGCGCTGCTTCAACACCGTAGCGTTAATTCAAGTTGACTTTAGATCGTGATTACAAATAATATCAACTTACTCTTTGTGTTTTTAAACTGATGGTGTCTGTGTGTATATTAATATATTATTTACTGTAATACAATGTTCGTTTACTTAGTTGGAATTAAACATCATTGTGTTCAATTGTCAAGCTCTTGGGAGTTTTATTTGTATTGCGTTTTAAAATTTGTGGCTGTTCAGTCAACTGGTTTTTGACATGGTGTGACTGGAGCCATTTTGAAAGGGTAAAAAAGGGATTTTGTTTTGAGGCAAATCGTTGTGTCTGACCTCCACTTTTTCTCGGTCAGTTTTCTTAATTTATCTGTTAGAAAGGTCAATAAATATGAATGTGTTTACTGCCAGCTCAAGATAATTTTATTTAAGAGAAATAAAGTCCAATGTTCTTCCAACCAAGTGAGTTTCACAAGTGACTTGTGAAGTGGAGGTTGGATACTGCAATATTTCCTGTTTTAGTCACCCACATTCATTAATTCCTTAGGGAATTTCTGTAGTATGAATGTGTAGCCCTGACCCTGAGGTGAATGCCACCTGATATGACACTGCCCTTCTTGTGGCTTGTCTCCAACCTTTGTCAGGCATGCAACTTCTCTGTGGTTCAGCTGATTTCTTCTTTTTCACTTAATTTTTAATAGTGCCATTGAAAACTAAAAAGTTCCACTTCCAGGCATATTTCTCTGTTTTGCAATATGAAAATTGCACTGGGTCTGGGAACTAAAAGTACAACTTTAGAACAATTATAAGAGTGAAAATGGTTCTTACATTTAAAAGGAATAGTTAGAAGTAGTCAATTTATTGTGTAGAATAGTACAATTTTTCACCAGAAAATGTTTGTTAAACAAATCCCATTTGTTGAATTCCTTGTAGGTCTTACATAATTGGTTATGAGCATTTGTTTCTATATATATTTATTTACTATTGTTGGGATACTTCGAAGTTAGTGTGTTGGCATAATACGATGATAGCATACTACGAAGTTAGCATACTACGATTTTAGCATACTATGAAGTTAGCATACTACGATGTAAGCATACTATGATCTGTGAGAACATTATTATCCCTAATCATGCAGTTTCTTATTTTGATTTTCCAAATAAAACATTAGCGCTTATTAATGTTTATTTATTCATCTATGTATAGAAATTTCTAAAAAGAAGTACAAAGTACAAGTTGTTTCCTGTAATCATTATTCTTTGTCTTCAAAAAAGAATTGAAACCCATGAAAAAACTGATGTACCTGTTTTGTTTTTTGACAAAAGTTTTTGTTAATTTATAACCATATCGTCACTGACACCACGAACTAGCACACACGTAGATACCAATAAAAAAAGTAGCAATCGGAGAAAACGACGTCTAAAGCTGAACGCTTTTTAAAACGCCACTATCCTTTAAAATTTCAGAGTGTTTTCAACTGGTTTTCTCATTGTGGACTCTGGATGCTTTGAAATTGATAAATATACTGCTTTTGTCCGCTTTGCATTCTAAATTAAGCTATAAAGGAAGAAAGATGCATGTTAGTTCGTGAAACCGAAAAAGAAGCAAAATAGACTATTTCCGTTTTCACGAACTAGCACCCCCCAATGTATTACAATGCAAACTTGTGGGCACGCGCACGTCCTTCGCACACAAGTGGGGTGCTAGTTCTGCAAAATCGTTTTGTTCACATTTGAGTATGGTGTGCGCCATGCATTTCAATGGTAAATAGAACTTGTGTGCTAGTTCGTGAAAACGAAGATTGTCATTTTTGTGCAAATGTTGCTATACATAATTGTTATAAATAAAAAAGTAAAGCTCTTGAAGCTTTGAAACTTCATGAAATTGTAGGGCATGACGAATGTTGTATAAACATGTAGAAAACTGAAAACTGAAAAAAAATATGGTTTTGTACACAAGGTGCTAGTTCGTGGCGTCGGTGACGATATATAACTTATTTATCCACCTTGGAGTTATTTGTAACAATTGACTTATGGTGTAAAAACTTCAGTTTTGTCATGTTGTACTACCATTAGACAATTTGTCTGAGCTGTGTTTAGGTCATGGTGTAATACAATATGACTCATAATGGTATTGTAGCTGAAGATGATTAAGGAAGCCTGCCTAATCTGGATTGCTGGTCTTATCAATCAAGCTGGCAAGTCAAATACTTCCCAGGAAATTAGTTCAAGAGTAAACTTTATTTTGTGTAGAATCTTTAGCCTATTATTCCTCAAAGCAACGGTTCCCTTATGAGATTAAATGTTATCAGTTAGCTAGCTTAGTGTAGTGAAACTCCCTGTCCAAAGATTATACAGCTGTGAAACTCATTAGGCTACTTTCTTAGCAAACAAAAGGTTCAGTCAGAAGTTAGTCTTGTATCCAAACTTTCAAAGAAAAGATACAAAAACTGTAATTCAATTAAAAGTCATGCCTACGCAATGATTTAACAAAACCTTTTCATTGTTATTATCTATTTTCTGTTACTTGGGATGGAATAAGGTACTGGTGCACACAGGATATTATTCGGGGAGGGTAAACTCAGAACATTCTGCAGTAATATGAGAAGCTCATAAGGCCCATGTTTTGTTGGCATATGGAATTAGGTTGACCTTCCCACCCAACCTCCTTTTATCACCTCCCCTTACTGCCTAAAATACTTAAAACTCTTGTTTGGTTTTTATTTTTTATAACGCCCTTAAAAAAGATTCTGCCTTTTAAATGGTTTAGAGCTATACCTGTAGCAACCAATGTACTTACTGTACCCATAGCAACCAAGGTACTTAACCCATAGCAACAGCAGTTTCTTGATACCTAGACATATAGGCACATATTATGTATGGGGTGTTATTATACACATATGGACTGGCAATGAGGGCAATAGTGTACGTCTATGCACCCCGAGAGCCTGTGAGTGACCAGGAGGGTCCTATTTCCCGAGGCTGAAGGCCGATGGAAATAGGACCCTCTCCTGGTCACTCACAGGCCCAAGGGGTGCATAGATGTGCACTATTGCCCGAATAATGCCAGTCTCTATGTGTTTTATAACACACCTCAGTCCAAAATGTCATGTGAAAAAAAATACTTTCAGGACGCACGGTTTTACAACTGTAAACTGTTTTATTTCAACCTCTTGAGGGCGCTGTTTACCAGTCAATAGTTTTTGGGTTTTGGAAACTATTTCCCGCTTTGAGAACTATTTCCCCCTAATGAAGCGCGTGCGGTGCATTGACGCGCGTCAAGTTCACGGTGGTGCAGATTTCATGCACTAGGCTATATTAGTTCACCCCACGTGAACATGTTTCAGCCAATCAGGATAAAGAACCAGGGAGAGGTGTGTTATAAAAAACAAATATTGATTGCTTTTTACTGGTGCTATGGTTCGCCTTGGGAAAAAAGAACACACTGGGGATCACCTCGGGAGTTGTAGTTTTAGCACTTGAAACAGTCAATATTTGTATACTATACCTCTTCATTTGAAGCTATTGCAGAGGGGAAATGTTACCAAAATTACCAAAAGGAGTGCTTAAAGTGTTATTAAATGACAAGGAGAGAAGAATGAGACGTTTTACAATTTTTATTTGTTAAACTTGATACCTTGTATAAACACACCTGCCCAAGCTGTATTAAGTTACAATAATTTTTTGTTTTCTTGATTTCAACCCAAACGAGCTGTCTCAATATTACTAATACTATTATTTACTATTACTGCCCTATTACTATTATTCACTATTACTGCCCTATTACTATTATTTACTATTACTGCCCTATTACTATTATTCACTATTACTGCCCTATTACTATTATTCACTATTACTGCCCTATTACTATTATTTACTATTACTGCCTTATTACTATTATTCACTATTACTGCCCTATTACTAATTTATTCACTATTAGTATTACTGTTATTCACTATTACTGTTATTCACTATTACTGTTATTCACTATTACTGTTATTCACTATTACTATGTTATTCACTATTAATATTATTCACTATTACTGCCATATTACTATTATTCATTATTACTATTTTTATTTATATTTTGTGTAGGAGGGGGTAGAGTTCTTAAAGTCCCAAGGAGCTGACCACCTGGTACCAGAAGACCCTGACAAGCCTCAGGTGCAGAGAGACACTACCATTCAAGCAACAGTCAAGGTAGACAATAATAAGACACTCTGACTCTTAAAGTGGCTGTGTCGTCATGATTATAGAAGGCCTGTGGCTGTGCATGGAAAGATAAACTCTCACCCAGATACTGCAGGCGCGCGAGCTTGCGGTCAAATCACAAAGGGTGCCATCTTTGTCAAACTGATGTGAACGCATGCACGTGTAGTAACTGGGTTATTCCATTTACTGCTATAATCATGATGACATAGCCCCGTTAAAGTCACTTAGTGCCATACAATAATCTATCGTTTTGGATAGCTTGTTAAGCTCAAGTTGCTTGAGAAACACAAATATATGCCTTGCACTGGATACAGTTGAAGTGTGCCTTCCAATGTTATTCAAAACATTGTACATGTACATGTGAGATTTTGTAACAAATGCAGTACTTTTTTTTGTTTGTTTATTTATAACAACTGAATAGAAAGAGATTTAAATATGTAAAGAAAGGGCATATAATGATATTTAAAAGTTTATTGTTCTATACTTTTATAGGACAGTGAAGCAATCCTGAAGGATGCAAATATTGATCAGGATGTCAGGACAAGAGGAGAACAACAACGTCTTCAAGATATTACTGAAGAAGGTAAAGAGGATGAACCTCCCAGGGTGCCACGTGACCACACCATTAAGGAAACAACAAAGGTAACACATCTTGGTATTTTTAAATGCATCACGATGAAAAAGTTAACCAGAATTTGAAAATGTATCAGAGATGTACATGTGTCAAACATGCATTTTTGGTTGCAAAGGATATAGAAGGAAAACTACACAATCAGGCATTTATTCTGACAGCTAATTTTATGAGGATGTCAGAACAGAACAATAAGACATGGTCCGATAATCATAGTCAAAGTCTACCCAATAGAATCATGGAGGAAATGTTTATACCAAAGCTATTTCATATTCAATAGTCACTTTGTTCCCATTGTAATGGAAACATCAATGTGGCTGAAAGATGCCTTTGATCTTGAGGTTTAGCATGGTATCTGCAATTTTTTAATTCAGCTTCCCCAAATTAGGTTACTTGACTTGATACCAACTTTTGCTCAAAAATGCCTCTAGATGAATAATTTTAATTTGCCATTGGCTACATGTATACAAAATACAACCCTAGTACAACTGTTTGAACATCAAACTTCACCCAAATTGTTATTTTATGAGTTTGGTGATATGTGACAGGATCTAGTTAGTGAACACAAACCCTATTTTTGTCTTGAAGTGCTACTGCTACTGTTTTGTTTTTAGTTTGGTTTTTCGATATTGACCAAAAAGTGTTTATACACAGTCATCAGTCCACTTTTGTTAGTACAAGGTCCACCGAACTGGCCCGTTTTTACTCAATTCTTTACAAAGCTCTTAAACACAGCACAGGCAGTGAACTGCACCACAGTTGCATTATATGGACACATGTACACATTTGCTGCATTAAAAAATGCATAACTGTCTGTGTATACAAAAATGGGGCTGATGAAAGTTTTGCACTAAATTAGTATAAAAATCAGTCAATCAATGTAAGGCATACATATTAAGACAACAATTGGTGCTAAGGGGCAGTTACAATTACAATGATCATCATGCAGGGAACATTACTGGATATTTTAATTGAAAATAACCTCACAAGTTATTTTCAAAGTGTTTTTAATTGGCAAGCCCAAATAGGAAGGGTTGTTCCATGCTTGCATTGAGGTAATTTGAAAAGAAAGTGATTATTTTTTAGTGCCCGAATGCTTTTCACACAGTCTGCTTAAGACACACAAAAGACTGATTGAAGAAACTGCTCAGTAAAGTAGTTTTCTAATACTATGTGGTTTTTATACTCAATGCAATATTCTTCATGTGGTAATGCAATAGTCTTAAGTATTAAAAGTTAAACCCTACATATTTTGTTCAAATAAAAGGAAGCTCAGGGTTTTCTTGGGGACGCTCCAATTGGAGAAACTCGCTCCCAGACACAACAGATGGTCAAGACAACAGAGGAAGAGGATGATGATGAAGATGAAGAAGAAGATGAAGAGGATGATGATGGAGTTGAAGATGACCTGGTAGATGAGGTCGGCAATGGAGATGAAGAAGAAGATGATGTGCCAAACTTAAAGAGAACTCATACCATGGCAGAGACACTTGAGGTAAGTTCTCTACTGGTCTATGTCACTTTTTAATGTCATTTCCTAATGAAGCTATGACAGCCCTGTTTTGAACCTCTATTTTCAACATTGGAACTCATCAAAGTAAGGGATTTGTTTCCTTCAAACATTAAAGCAATGTACTTAAGTTCATATATAGGCGGGGACTTGCACAGTGTAGTACAGATTATTTATTATGTACAAATAGTACAATGATTTAATAAATCACCAGGCCTGGAATTTCATTTTGAGAGGGCAAGGCTATTTTTATTTTGCCAAGGGCACTTGCATAGCAATGGAAAATCTTAAAGTCTATGGGAAATGTTTATAAGGGCACCAAGGCCAACAGGCCTGGATCACCATGATTAAAGGGGCTGTGTCATGATTATAGCAGACCCGTAGCTGCGCATGGAAAGATGAACTCTCACCCAGGTACTGCACATGCTGCGCTTCACAAAGGGTGTCAAACTGCGATGTGACCACCGGCCACACATGCACGTAATAACTGGGTTATTTCATTTACTGCTCTAATCATGACAACACATTCCCTTTAATAGCTTGACTAAGATATCCAGACTTTCTAGCAACCTTGTTGTTTATATAAAGCATGACACAAAGTGTTGATAGTAAATTATTATTACTGAATGATATCTTTGTAGGAAGGAGAGGAGTTTTTGAAGAGACAGAAGACCAATGGTGATGTAGTGGAGAAGGAAGCCACAGGTGATGCTTAATCTAGAACCTCATCTTAATAAGGAATCAAGATGAATCTGTAGAAAGACATATTTTGTTGGTATTTGGAATTCCTGTTTGTTGTTTGTAGATGTAATCTATAGGTTATAACTAAAGAAAGCTTCTAGAATTTTTTAGAATTGGTCGGCTGAGTTTTACTACATATTTTCTGCTCTTGCGCTCAACTCAGAGGGACATTGTTATTGTGTTTCAATTATTGTGGCTTGTGTTATCCAAAGAAACTGTTAATGTTTTAGTTTTTAAAAAATCTTTACATGTTTATCATGCACATCGTAATTATTGCTTGCCAAAACTCAAAGCTTTAACTTGACTGTGTTTTGAATCATACTCAAGACAATATTATTTTTTTCTATGAAGAAATTGCTTTTGATAAATAGATAAAGTACCTGAAAAGCAAATTTTTCGGAATTTCTAGCAAAATACGTGTTTCAATTGGAAGGTGCATATTAAACTTTTCAATGTATGCAAAATGGCTTTGAGTTAGCAAACTGTACAGGAAGCAGTGCTTTGGGATAGTTAACCTGTTGTCCTATTGTGTAAGTTTTAAACACAAAGTTTTCCAATGCCTTTTTTACTACATTAAACTTGTTATAGGGCAGAGTTCGGATTCTTTTGAAATGCATGAAACATAAGTTCAGTAATCTTTGTGCAAGTTTGGACTGCTGGACTCGTTGGGAGTCTGTATACAGTGACATTTCAATACCTCAACAGAATCTGCCACTTACATTGACATAGTAATCGCCGAGGCTCATTGTGTTCAATCAGATAAGTTATGCCTTGAAAAAATAACCACTGACCCTTTGTCCTACAGTTGTCCATATTTCCCTTGATCTTAACATATGGCATTTTTTGGAAATACTATTTTAAATCAAACTCTGTGATAAAGTCACATTTGTTTTTACATTTTATAATATCTATATTTGTATAATTTGTAAACGAACAATTAAATTAATTATTTCAAAATGGCCCCCTCTAAATTATAAATCCCTTTATGTATATATAAAAAAGTAAAATCGCTTATTCATCAAAAGTGAAAAGTGTTGTCATAAATGCTGCTGCCTTATTGAGACTGAACCTTATTAGATTGAAATAATGTGAGTATGTGGTTTAAGAATCTTTAATAATGCCCAACTGGAATGCAAAATGGTATATTTGTTTTGAAATGAATTTGTGCTGGTCGCAATGATGGAGCAGATATGATAGTGTGATATTTAAGTTAGAAATTATTGTCTGAAGATGAAATGCAGCATTAGTGGTGTGCAAGTATGAAGACTATAACCAAGATTGTTTAGTATTATGAATAATCCTGTCAAACCTTCAACTTACTCAGTAGGTCTGAGTGAAATACTTTGTTTTTCTCATATTGATACAATGGGGAATGTGTGGGATCAAGTGTCATTTCTGAATACATGATATGGAACCACAACAGTTTAGAAGTGTGATGCAACATCCGGGTTTTCACATTGAGTCACTTCGATTGACAATTTAACAATCCAATGTTTCCAATTGACTGTGGACTTGTTTACTGTGAGTGGTTTCTGTATTCACAGACATTACTAAAAGTATACACTTAACTGCTTTGAAGTTTTCAGTTTGAAAATTGCTCTCCTAATTCGGCCGTAATAAACAAAAATTAAAATCTGTGTGTGTACAATTTGCACACATATTACGTTCCAAGTTAATGCAGGGTAAAAGGCCAGTGGTTATTCCCAGTGCTGTAGTAGGATTTAAATTTATCAGTTTACCAGGCAACCTCACTTTTATCCAAGTCCATGCAGGTGAATAAAAAGAAGGAAAATGCTATAGCTCTTGTCTTAGTTCTACGGAAATTACATGGTGTCAAATTTATTCTGTAAAAAAAGAGCTCATATTTTAACTGCTGAAAAGCAACTCCACCAACAAAATGTGAATAAGTAGGAACTTGCAAATCTTTTAGGTGCTATATACTGTTTTGTAGTTTATCAGAGTCGCTTAAAATTAATGGTACATTCATGTTGTGACTTGTAATAAAAATGTTCAGTTGGCAGCGTTCTTTATCATGAGTAATATATTTATGTACAAATATTCAAAATCAGTTGTTTTAAAGAACCATTTATTTCGAGCAAATTCTCAAACAGTTTATACATGTATTATGAAATGAACATCGGGTAATATTTATACTTATTATACAACTTTCACATTTTTTTAAAGATCAAGGCTTTTAAAGAAATTTGTGCTGAAATGTGTTGAACTACAGGTTATTTGAAATCCATTTGTAATTGTTTAATTAAAAAACAATTGAAATAAAAGTGTTGATGCCTTTCTTACCCTTGAAGAATTTGATCTCCGTGTGGTATTGTTCAGTTATAATTTATAGTTATAATTTGAAAGGAATTTATGGTGATACATTTTTTAAAGAATGGTACATACATTTTGGGATTTTCAAAAGAACTTTCATTCAAACTGTTTTAAGAATTGAATTTGTTCTAAAGATATTTCACACGAATCTGTAGCGAAATACATCGGTTATTGACCCATTTCACCTTACGTCATCATCACAATAATCTTGGTTGCGCCATTTTGGTGGTAAAAAAAAACGCATTTTAGGAGACGCTGCGTTTACACGTAAACCTATTGACCACCAAAATGGTGAACGTGGCACAGTCGGCGCGTGTGACGTGCGTGCAAGGGGTCAATAGGCAACAATGTTATACACATGGACTGGCAATGAGGGAAATAGTGCTCGTCTATGCAACCCGAGGGCCTGTGAGTGACCAGGAGAGGGTCCCTCTCCTGGTCACTTACAGGCCCGAGGGGTGCATAGACGTGCACTATTGCCCGAATAATGCCAGTCCAGATGTGTTTTATAACACACCTCAATCCAAAATGTCGGTTAGAAGAGTAAATCGCGGTTTTTTGAAACTATTTCCTGCTTTGCGAACTATTTCCCCCAATTGAAGCGCGTGCGGTGCGTGTGGAGCAGATTTCATGCACTAGGCTATATTAGTTCACCCCACGCGACTGTGTTTTAGCCAATCAGGATAAAGAACAAGGGAGATGTGTTATTTAATTGTGGCTGATTTGATATTGACCCCTTGCACGCACGTCACACGAGGCGACTGTGCCACGCTCACCATTTTGGTGGTCAATAGGTTTACGTGTAAACGCCGCGTCTCCTAAAATGCGCTCTTCACTGAATAACTTGGTGACATTGACCACCAAAATGGCGCAACCAAGATTATTGTGATGATGACATCAGGTGAAATGGATCAATACCACGGTAGTAGATTAGGAATTGTTATTGGTCGAGAAGCAATCACGTGGTGTGATACAAAGACGCAGGTATACATGGCACGCGCGCATGCTCAGGAGGCGAATATCAGCAATGTACCCCACGGGGAACATACATTTCCTTGATCGTGCCCACCGCTGGCCGACAGGATGGACATCACCGCCCTGTACAAAATTAAAAATAGCCCCGGGTGTGAGGTTGTACATAATTTCCTGATAAAGTGCTTGAATATTTTCAAATAAACAGCGAAATGCAACGTTGAACAATAAAAAGGAATTATACCCCCCCTTTATAATGTTAGTTTCATCTCCTGCAGTCTATTACCATGGTTATATAACAGACAATTTGTTGTATGATGGGGTCCATGGGTTTTGTAAACTCGGGTGCCATTTGCCATTCGGTTGTACAAAACACCATGGACCCTATCACAGTGTGCAACAATTTTATAATGGAATATGTTACCACAATACCACATACCGATCGTGTCAGACCCATAAAAGTTGGTCGAAATGAAAATAGACGGACACAAATTTTGCCAAAATTTAATGTCGGACAATAAGGTAGTCGAGCCTTGATGTTACGCACCACTATGTCGGACAGTGGTGAACCATTATAAGCGATAAGGTTTGTTGGACACAAAATTAAGGTTGGACATCATGATCCATGTTGGACCTGATGGTAAAGTTTTAGAATGTAATGGTTACGACTTTAACTTACCGTAATTAAGAACACAATGTTATTATACTGTAACGGGCACCTCCGCACCGTTAATGTCGAGCAGTGATGTTTCGGGCTGCTAAATTCCCACGACGTCAGAGGGCGGGCTGCCAGTCGTCAGTGCCAGTCGTCAAACGTCTACTAAGGTCCTCGGGGAATATGGGGACTTAGTGGGACCAGGAGAGGGGTGGACAATATTTGTAACTTATCACTGTAAAGAGGGATAGGATGATTGATTATAGAAAAAGGGGGAGGGTGGGACGGTGACTGGTTCATAGGCCGAAGATGAAGGCTTCAAATGCTGACTAAAAATGCTGAAGTGTTACTAAACCTAGAACTCTAAGAGACTGTTCACTCTGAAGCGTAAGGGTTTACTTTCAATTCAACCAATATAATCTATTCATTTATTGTCTCCTTTCTCTTGCTCTTCCATTTATACAGGGTTCTACTATATTGAAGGGTCTATACACAGTCGTTGAATGTCCTAATAACCACTATTAATTTGTAGCACATCTAGGGGATGACGATGAAAAACTACGTACGCACTGTGGTTGTACATGTCTTGCTAGCGGTGGTCACACAGCACCGTCTTGCTTCTTCGTCGGGTCTGTCCAGGTCACGAACTAGGCGCTTGAGCTGCTGCAACGCTCGCCTTTTATAAATTTCCGCAGCCCGCAATTTAGTATGCACGCATGAGCTTGCGACCAAAAGTAACTGGTTATGCTTATTCAAATTAGCGCGTGCGACCAAATGTGATAGGTTATGCTAATTCGGAAGAGGGCTTGCGACCACACGTGATTGGCGCTCCAAAGAACAATATTATGCATATTCATACCAATATCTGTGAGCGACGTAAAGTAACTCATCATTGATTACAATGTAATTTCCCTATACAAGGTCAAGTGAACATCTTTACGTTAAATAAATGTAATACAATTCACGAGCTTGCTGTGTACTGTGGGGCTGTTTCACATGCAAACACATACATAAGTTGTATTAACGTTAAACAAATATACATCGGAAAACATCGTACGTTCTCTCAATAATATCTCAGCTAGATAATTCTCCAACTTGCTCTCATCATAGATCCTTAACAACCAGTTAAACAACTGTCCCTGTGACCCTAAGGATTAAAGTAATAAATACTCGCTGGCAATAAAGGTATGTGTTTTTGCATAAAGAATGGTTCGACATTGGTTAAAGACCGTGTGATTAGGTGTTGACTTGAATACAACATCTCGTCGTGTGCCCAAAACCCAATAATATGCGATCAACTCTCCAACACCATTTGATATTATTTTAAGCAAATATTCGGTTTATCAAACTCTGGGGAAATGCACTTTCCGCCACACTCTCCCACACTTAAGAATGAAATGCGTCCTTGCATTTAACAATAAATTTTTACAGAATAGGAATAGATTGATTATTTAATATTTTGATTAACATCTGCTTTTGCTCAACACAATTTCTTGGATCAGGAAAAATTTGTTCTTATTTCATTCATCTGAAAAATTCAGATTTATACACCGTTTCATGTTTAACCGATCAAGGCTTAACTTTTGTTCAAAATCTGTAAATTCTGCTTCAATCTGAATAAATGTAGGCCTACCACCACAATTAACACACTGGAAACAAGTAAACGGTTTGTTCAAAAATTCAAGTCAACATTTCTCTAAAAAGAAAACGTTAATGTTTGGACAAAGTGAAATTATCAATTTACAAAAATTCGCACAGAAATTTCAAAACCAACTTATAAACTATTAAAAGTTCTGTATGTTCACTGTACAGGAACTTGCTCATGTCGACTGCACACAACTCGACAACATTTTTAATATCACAACACACCATCAATCATGACCACGTTGGTCGCAGAAAAAAGGTAACATTTTCGCATTTTTACATTTCAAAACGAAAAAAAAACACAACTTACTTTTACTTCGGCTATTTAATTGTTACAGTGGCTGCTACGGCGTCTGACCAACGTTAAATAATCAACATTTCATTTTCAGTAAACATTTTTCCCGCGCCAAATTCATACGTCTGTACATGTACGTCATGTACGTGTGTGTGTGCAAACAACAATTATAAGTTTACCTAAGCATGCCAGGAAAATTCTACTCTGTGGCAAAAGAGGTCGCTATTATAACGTTTTGTTATTAACTAATTTGCCGTTTCTCGTATTATGCGTTTATTTTGGCTAGTTATTTGTTTCAATACTTATTTCAAAACTTTAATTAATTTAGTGTTAGACAATCTGTATTAAGCTCACTGTTCGTGTTGGGCGATGTGGGGTTGTCCAGACTTTCATGTTGTTGATCTACTAGGTCTATGGGATGGGATGGTGTATTCAGTGAAGCTAACTTCAAACTCTCGGCCATCAGGAAATCTTGCCGTCTCCCTCACTTGACGGATGGTAACGCCGAAATCTATTTCGTGCAGTGTATCGCTGCGGGTCCTCTCTGCCTTGGGGTCGGCTCTGGCCTGCTCCCGCATCCACTGCACTTCTCCTCCAGCTGCCGATTTGGGGGTCTCTTTCCGGCCTTTCCGGAACAAACGTGGGTCCGGATGAACTAGAATGACTGTGTCGTTCTCTTCGGCTCCGCTAACTGTATTGTTGCTGTCTTGGTTGGCCGGCGTCATGGGTGTGGGTGTGGTTGTGGGATGGTCATCGGGGGCAGGGTGAACGGTTGTTGGGTCGAGGATTCCAGATGATATTACCTCATCGATCCACGCTTGCATCGGGGATGTAGGGCTCAGTGGGGCTCCGTCGTCTGTTGCACTCGCTGTTGCAAGCTCTATAATGGGTAGGCCTACCGGTGTCTGGCATGACACTGGCTTTCCTCCTCCGGCTGTCTCCGCTGGCTCTGACGGTATGGTATTTGTGGGAGTGGAAAGTGCTCGTGGCTCTGCAGGGCGGTTCTCCGACTCGTGAGTAGTACTACAGGGACTGGCAGGGTCCCCCATGGAACATAATAAATCCACAAGCTCATCCATGGGTGATGCAGCCTCCATAGGATCAGCTTCTTGTGGTGCTGGAGAGGGGTGGAGGTCTAAGATGTCATCCCTACTACAACTAGGCCTAGTAATAATTGGAATGTCCGCCTGGGCGTGGGAATTATCGACTGTGGTCTCTGTCATCGGGACAATGATGGGTGCCGGCTCGGCATCACGCTGTGGGGCGATGTTGGTGCCCGTCTTTGGCTCAACGGGGACCTCGTTGGCTGTCTTTTCCGGCCTTGCTGCTGTGCGAACATGATGGTGGCGAGCCCGATGTTCTTCTCGCTCCTTACTCCTTTCTCTCCCCTGCTGTCTCACGCCGCATCTCCTTTCCTCCCGGTCCCCATAATGATGGATCCGGTGTCTCCTTTCCAGGTGCTTCCGCAGGTCATTTTTCCTATCTGTTGAGTAAGAGCATCTAATGACATTGCTCCCTCGATTCACCTCTATGCGATGATGCGATGTGGCGACTCAATTTTCTTGGGGCCGCAAAGCTTCTCCTACAAAAACGGCACATAAACCCCATCCTGTAGCTCATCAGTGATCTTTCAGCTCGAAACCCAAAGATGCGAATGATTAAAATTGGTTTTGCCGCCCGCGAGCCAATTATGGGCTCCTCCCTCGCCCCACCCACGGGAAAACCGGAGCGCGCGCCAATATGCTAATTATGCTAATTGAACAAGTCACTGTTAACAACAGATGCTCCCATCACTTGCCTCGTGTGGTGTGTGTGGTTATTTTTAATTTTTTTTTTTAACTACTCTTACTGATCATGAAATCATACTGGAGGCCGTCGACATCGCTGACCCTTTCCCAAATCTCCAGTTCCTTGAGAAATTTCTCGTCTCGTTATTTCTACTCCTTGTGTATCAGCCACGGCCGACTCAACTGGCCTGTCTGTCTCTAGCTCTTTAGTCTGCTCTCCTTTCTCGGTCGAAGTCTTCATCCACGTTGGTGCATTTTCGCCGCAGTACATCTGCAGTCTGTTATAATGAACTACTCTTGGGGTTGATTTTGGTCCCTTTTGAATTCGGTACGTCACATCGCTGAGCCTCTTCGTAATTACGTATGGACCATCCCATGGACGCTGTAACTTTGGGAAAAATCCTTTTCTTCTCTTTGGATTATGTAGCCAGACTGCATCTCCTTTGTTGTATCCTCCTGCTTGAGCCTTATGGTCATAATTCTTCTTTTGCCGATCACTAGCAATTCTCAAATGCTCTCGGGCATACTGATGCACCTGCTCAATTCTATCTTTTAGCTTCTCCACATGTTCTATCGGTTCGTCACTCATGTCGTCATCAAGTCGTCCAGTCAGTAAACCAACTGGTAGTCGAACATCTCGTCCTAACATCATTTCGCTCGGCGTACATCCTGTGGTTTTGTGTACGGATGTTCTGTATGCCATCATAACGTAGGGTAAACATCTGTCCCAGTCACGCTGATTGTCTGCAACAAACATTGATAACATCGCTTCCAGGGTACGGTTGAATCGCTCTATCATGCCATCTGATTGTGGATGAAGGGCTGTCGTTCGGCTCTTCTCGATCCCCAAAAGTTGACAAACTTCTTGAAATAAATTTGATTCGAAATTTCGGCCCTGATCGGAATGGAGCTGTAGTGGAACTCCATATCTACACATGAATTCTTCGGTTAACTTGGTAGCCATAGTTGTTGCCTCTTGGTTCGGCATTGGGTACGCCTCGGTCCATTTAGTGAAATAGTCACCCACGACGAGGATGTATTTATTGCCGTCCTCCGTACATGGTAACGGACCCATTACATCTATAGCAATTCTCTCCATGGGAACACCAACATTGTACTCTCATACGACTTCTTGGTTTCTTCTGTGGGTGTTTACGTGTGGCACACACATCACACGTCTTACACAACCGGCTGACGTCTTGTCGCCACTCATACCAATAAAATCTCCTCTGCACTCTATCTAATGTCTTTGTTTTACCCAGATGTCTAGATGTCGGGTCACTGTGGAGTCGCTGTGTTACTTCTTGCCGGAGTTCCTTAGGGAGGACTAACTGTCATGTTATCCTATCGCCCTTCTCTGACTCCCATCTTCTATACAGCACGCCATCCCGCATCTCTAGACGGTCCCACTGCGTCCAATAACGTTTAACTGTCTTGTCACTGGGGGAAACTTTACTCCATTCTGGTCGCCTATCTCCGGACTCTTTCCACTGGATCACTTGTCCAATCTGCTTGTCCCTTAGCTGCGACTCCCTCAAGTCTCTGGCTGACTCACATATCTCACCATCAACAGACTTCTCTTCTGAGCACTCATCACCTCGCCCCAAGTTCACGGCTGTACATATCTGGCTGTCCCTCAGACTTTCACCATCTCCAGACTGCTTCACAGGGTCCCTTTTGCCCTCAATTGAGTCCATGGCGGTACATCCTCGGCCATCCATCGGCCCATAACTGCCGTTCCAGAACTTTCCTTGCAGGATTTTATCCTCATGCTCACCTAAGTCTTCGTTTGCTAACTGCCGACCATCACTCGGCCACACACTATCTTCAGACTTGTCATCATGCCCTGCACTTGTTATCACAACGCAGTGTAGTTGTAGTAACTTCTCATCTCCCACACTTGTTTTGAAACTAGTCATTTCGTCATTAACTTTGTTTTGTGTTTCTTTACCTTCGGCTCGTGGGGTTTCCATACTGTGTGTGATGGTTTGTCTCTGCGCCACATTACGCTCGACTCTGTTACACTGTTCACATTCATCACATGGCCGGCGAGATAACCCATCTGCATTTCCATGTTTTACACCAGCCCGATGCTGTATTTCAAATGTGTACGTGCCCATCACTTCCAACCATCTTGCTGTCTGGCCCTCAGGTCTTTTGAAGTTCATCAGCCATCTTAGCGCCCCGTGGTCTGTTCGGATTAGAAACTTTTTACCGTACAGGTAATGATGAAATTGTTTGGTTGATGCTACTAGTGCAAGAAGTTCTTTTCTTGTCACACAATATCTCCTTTCAGCTTTGGTCAGTGTTCTGCTGAAATGTGCTATAACCTTCTCAGAACCCTCTTGTATCTGAGACAATACCGCACCAATACCCAGGTTACTAGCGTCTGTGTCCAAGACGAAATTGCCGTCATTCGTAGGATAAGCTAGGATTGGTGTTGATGTAAGGGCCGTCTTTAACTGCTTGAAAGCTATCACTCTTCAGTCCACATAAATTTACTCTTCTTCTCTGTCAGTTGGTGAAGTGGCTTTGCAATCTCTGCAAATCCTCTTACGAATCTTCTATAGTAGGAACACAACCCAAGAAAACTTCTGACATTGGTTACATTTCTCGGCGTTGGCCATTCTCGAACTTTCTCTGTCTTTGATTTGTCAGTAGCTACTCCTTGATCCAAAACCTTGTGTCCCAAAAATGAAACACTTCTCTGGAACAGGTGGCACTTCTTAGGACTTAGCTTTAACCCTGATGTCTTGAGTCTCACTATTACTTCTTCAAGTCGTTCTAACGCCTGTTGAAAAGTTTGGCCATACGTCATCCAAGTATAGTAGGCAGGTTTGCCATTGAAGCCCTGTCAACACTCTCTCCATCAATCTTTCAAATGTGGCGGGCGCGTTGCATAGCCCAAATGGCATGACTTTAAACTGATAAAAGCCAACTCCAGTACCCGTCACAAATGCTGTCTTCTCACAATCCTCCTCTGCCATCTCTACCTGCCAGTAACCACTCTGTAGGTCAAGCGTTGAAAACCAAGTTGAGCCTGATAACGCATCAAGTGATTCATCAATTCTTGGAAGTGGATACGAGTCTTTAATAGTTGCAGCATTCAGTTTTCTGTAGTCTACACAAAACCTCAATGTACCGTCTTTCTTCTTGACGAGAACTATCGGTGACGCCCAGGGACTTGAGGATGGCTCAATTACACCCCTATTCAGCATCTTGTTTACTTCGGCTTCTGCCTCTGCTCTCTGATGAATAGGCAGTCGTCTCGCTCGTCGTTTGGTAGGTTTGGCTGTGCCGGTATCAGTGTTTGTATATGGCTGTGTTGCCCAAATCTTCAGATGAACGCGCAAACGCATCTTGATACCGCACCAACAGTTTCTTTAACTCCTTCTGTTGCTCTGCAGTAAGGGATGCACTGCATGGCTTATACAAATCTTCTAAGTACTCTGGTATCTGTCTCTCATTCTCATTCATCGACGTATCCTCACGACGTGTTTGACAAATTGCACTCCGTGTCTTTTCCTTTCCAGATGAGACAATTTCTTCAATTGGCTCACAAGTAGCTAAATTAGTCCCCTTGTACAACTTGACATAGTGATCACTCAAGTTCAGTAAACGTACTGGAACATTCCCCTCCCGTGTATCAACTAACACCTTGGCAACCATCATGTCGTGCTCTTTCATAAATTTTCCTGTGGGTTCCATCATTGCCTGGCCGACGTCTTTTCCGTCTATGACTCTCCCTGATATGATTATTTCACTGTTGGGTGGAATACACGCCGTTGAATCTGCTACTACTCGGCAACATGTCGATTGAGGTTTCTCTGCTGCAAATTCTCTTGTTGTAGCCACTGTGTCTCGAAATGTCATCTCTCCCTGTCCACATTCCAGACTACAATTATACTTGCGTAGGAAGTCGTACCCCAGGATACCTTCTAGCTCCCTGTCAGCTACCCATACTTCATGTAAAACTTCTGCACCATCTCCGCTGTCAATGTTTATCTTAAAACACTCCTGCCCTTGGAAAGAAAGTGGTTTGCCATCAGCCATCACCATTACAATTTTCTCTCTGTTCAGTTGCGGTATTTTCCATTCGGGTATCATGTAGTACACATCTGGCCTTATAATCGTAATGCTTGCTCCAGTATCATCTAAAAAACAACTTTGATATTCTCCACTAAACCTTTCACATAAAGACCGTCTGTGCCAGCTGACAATGACCGCATTCCTACTGTTGTGTTTGTCATTCTTCTTGGGCCTGGGTTTGTTCGTCGAATATCGGCCCGAAAGTTCGACCGCTGCCCGTTTCCCTGCTGCTGAGGCTGATTTTCTCTATGGAATGATCTTCTTGTCTGCTGTTTCGGCCATGGACATTCTCTGCTGATGTGACCAAACTCTCTGCAATTCCAGCACTCAATCTGCTTGTGGTTCTCTTGCCACGGTCGTCCCGTTGCTCTGGCTGTATTTGTATTCGGTTCTCTCTTCTCTACGGCCGTACTTTTCTGCAAATTGTTGAACCCATCAGCTAGTATTTTCTCGATGTTATTCGTCAACGATGCGAGCTGTCCCTGTATACCGCCTATGTCTTCAGCACGCCGTCCATCACACTGTTTCCCATCATCGGCGTTAACAACTCTCGCCATCGGCTTCCTCTGACCCGTTCGCTGTCTATCTGCCACTTGAAAAGCTTCCAGCTCTACGGCTACTCTCACAGCATCCTCTAGGCTCTTTGGTCGCGACTGAAACACCCTCCATCTGATGTCGGCATCATGCAGCGCATCAATGAAATGCTCCTGTGCCAATGTCTCTTGAAGTTGGTAATTCGCTGTCGGATACGCCTTCCATGTCAGCCGTCTAACTGCTTGTGCTAATTCGGGTAGCGTCTCTTCACGTCTTCTCATTCTATTCTTCAGCTGGACGCTGAACAATTCTGTCTGATTTTCCGATCCAAATCTCTGTCCCAAGGCTGCAGTGAGGGCGCTGTAAATTCTTCTCCGTTTGTCATCTAAATCACCCAGCACAGATTGTGCTGGTCCACGCAAACTTCCTGCAAGGTAGATCGCCTTTGCCGACTCTTCTCAACTGTTTAGCTCTGCCAAGAACTCGAACTGGACTTTATAATCGGTCCATGAACTGGACCCATCAAATGTCGGCGGTTTCACTCTTGGCTTCTCTGAAAAATCTCTGCGTCTTTTGTCGTCTGATTTCCGGTTTTCATCATCTCCGTCGGTATCTGTCAAAGATGGTGACACCATCAGGGCTGCTCTGTCTCGTATTGTCAGTAATTCAAGTTTTCTTCTGAGTTGATCATTTCCCTCCTTCATTCTCTTGATTTCCTGCCGTTCCTTCTGTAAATCAACTGCTGGAAGTGGGGTTGATGCATCACCTCCGGCTATCATGGGCGACTGTACGTCGTCTTCGGGAACTGTGGTGCTCAAAACATCACTGTCCGTTCCCTCTGGAATGGGTCCAAATTGGATTTCAGGATCTGAAGTCTGCATCTTCCTCTCACTCTCTTGTCTTTGGTAGCGTGCCTTTTTAATAATCTAAACCTTCAGATGAAATTCCCACGACGTCAGAGGGCGGGCTTCCAGTCGTCAGTGCCAGTCGTCAAACGTCTACTAAGGTCCTCGGGGAATATGGGGACTTATTGGGACCAGGAGAGGGTTGGACAATATTTGTAACTTATCACTGTAAAGAGGGATGGGACGATTGATTATAGAAAAAGGGGGAGGGTGGGACGATGACTGGTTCATAGGCCGAAGATGAAGGCTTCAAATGCTGACTAAAAATGCTGAAGTGTTACTAAACCTAGAACTCTAAGAGACTGTTCACTCTGAAGCGTAAGGGTTTACTTTCAATTCAACCAATATAATCTACTCATTTATTGTCTCCTTTCTCTTGCTCTTCCATTTATACAGGGTTTTACTATATTGAAGGGTCTATACACAGTCGTTGAATGTCCTAATAACCACTATTAATTTGTAGCACATCTATGGGATGACGATGAAAAACTACATGTACGCACTGTGGCCGTACATGTCTTGCTAGCGGTGGTCACACAGCACCGTCTTGCTTCTTCGTCGGGTCTGTCCAGGTCACGAACTAGGCGCTTGAGCTGCTGCAACGCTCGCCTTTTATAAATTTCCGCAGCCCGCAATTTAGTATGCACGCATGAGCTTGCGACCAAAAGTAACTGGTTATGCTTATTCAAATTAGCGCGTGCGACCAATGTGATAGGTTATGCTAATTCGGAAGAGGGCTTGCGACCACACGTAATTGGCGCTCCAAAGAACAATATTATGCATATTCATACCAATATCTGTGAGCGACGTAAAGTAACTCATCATTGATTACAATGTAATTTCCCTATACAAGGTCAAGTGCACATCTTTACGTTAAATAAATGTAATACAATTCACGAGCTTGCTGTGTACTGTGGGGCTGTTCTACATGCAAACACATACATAAGTTGTATTAATGTTAAACAAAATATACATCGGAAAACATCGTAAGTTCTCTCAATAATATCTCAGCTAGATAATTCTCCAACTTGCTCTCATCATAGATCCTTAACAACCAGTTAAACAACTGTCCCTGTGACCCTAAGGATTAAAGTAATAAATACTCGCTGGCAATAAAGGTATGTGTTTTTACATAAAGAATGGTTCGACATTGGTTAAAGACCGTGTGATTAGGTGTTGAATACAACATCTCGTCGTGTGCCCAAAACCCAATAATATGCGATCAACTCTCCAACACCATTTGATATTATTTTAAGCAAATATTCGGTTTATCAAACTCTGGGGAAATGCACTTTCCGCCACAATACGTTTATTTATTATGATTTGTTTTCTTCATGTTACAGTAATTTTAAGCGATGTCCGAATCAGGTGACTTCGGCTACGGCTATGACTGTTGTCATCACGGCCATAGCCACTGCCGAAGCTTGTTCGGACATGACCATTATTAACGTCGCCACAAGTTGCAATCTTTTTCCTTAATTTGACGTCACTAAACCAGATCAGTGCCTCCGCTACCCCCACTTCACGACCATGACTATCGTGCTGACCCGGCCCATCATTCACCCGAGTGACATCAAGAACTATCTCGCAGGATGGGATTCCTAGCCTTTCGTCAAGGCCTCCCTGGCTCAGGCATCTGCATAACACAGCTGCCTAAGCCACGAAGGCCTTGACGAAAGGCTAAGGGTTTCCTGGTTCTGACTCGTGGACTTACTTCTTGATAATCTAGCGCCCTCATCCGACCCACACGTTAAGATTAATTGAGGTGTCCAGTTTGTTGCCTCGCATTATACCGCTTTCACAAATGCAGCAAAATGAATGGCTGGTTCTTGACAATGTTGAAATCAGTTTTCCCCTTACTTCAAGCTTCATTCTTCATTAAATATCTGCTGTTATAACACACCTCTCTCTGGTTCTTTATCCTGATTGGCTGAAACACGGTCACGTGGGGTGAACTAATATACACATATGGACTGGCAATGAGGACAATAGTGCACGTCTATGCACCCCGAGGGCCTGTGAGTGACCAGGAGAGGGTCCTATTTCCCGAGGCCGAAGGCCGAGGGAAATAGGACCGTCTTCTGGTCACTCACAGGCCCAAGGGGTGCATAGATGTGCACTATTGCCCGAATAATGCCGGTCCATATGTGTTTTATAACACACCTCAGTCTAAAATGTCATGTGAAAAAAATATTTTCAGGACGCACAGTTTCACAACGGTAAACTGTTATGAGCATTGTAAACCTTTTGAGGGCGCTGTTTACCAGTCAATAGTTTTTGGGTTTTTGAAACTATTTCCCGCTTTGCAAACTATTTCCCCCAAATGAAGCGCGTGCGGTGCGTTGACGCGCGTCAAGTTCACGGTGGTGCAGATTTCATGCAATAGGCTATATTAGTTCACCCCACGTGACCGTGTTTCAGCCAATTAGGATAAAGAACCAGGGAGAGGTGTGTTATAATAAAGCCTAGTGCATGAAATCTGCACCACCGTGAACTTGACGCGCGTCAACGCACCGCACTCGCTTCATTTGGGGGAAATAGTTCTCAAAGCCGGAAAAAGTTTCAAAAATCCCCAAACTATTGACTGGTAAACAACGCCCTCAAGAAGTTGAAATAAAACAGTTTACAGTTGTAAAACCGTGCGTCCTGAAAATATTTTTTGTCACATGACATTTTGGACCGAGTTGTGTTATAAAACACATATGGACTGGCATTATTCGGGCAGTAGTGCACGTCTATGCACCCCTCGGGCCTGTGAGTGACCAGGAGAGGGTCCTTTTTCCCCGAGGCCGAAGGCCGAGGGAAATACGACCCTCTCCTGGTCACTCACAGGCCCGAGGGGTGCATAGACGTACACTATTGCCCTCATTGCCAGTCCATATGTCTATAATTATGTTAATTGTTTGTAAATCGTCCCTTTTCAGCTTTTCAAATAGACCGATTGCGCGACCAATGTTGACATGCGATCATGTGACCACTTACGGGTATAACACCATACAGCTGATGGCAAAATACGTGTAAAGAGATATGCCGTGACACGGAGTGGCCACAAAAACAGTCGATTTTACATTTGTTAAGTGATAAGCTAGTTAATCAACCCCTTTATTTAAAGAAGTATGTTGTGGCATTAATTTAAATCACATCTCTGTTTCACACTTTAACAGAATTCTACTAAAAAGAGGTTTCTTAGCCATGCACTACCGGCCTCGGACGACTTATATAATATGTAGCCACCCGCCTCTTATTTTCTTTGAATGTAGGCCTAAATCACTGTAAAAAAAAAAAAAAAAAAAAAAAAAAAAAAAAAAAGGATAAAGAACGTTGGAAAAATGAGCATTTATACCTAGCCTTGCAAAATTTCAAATAGGCAAAGGAATCACAAAGTTTTGGAAAGCAATTTCTTTTGATGATTTCAGCTTCAAAACTTTGAAATTTTGTGTTGAAAAGTGTGTGGTGATCGCGGTCGTCTGGCCTAACGTTCCGTCGTTCACTACACATTGGGCACATTTATTCGGTACTTGTACAATTTTCAAGACTTGCTGGAATTGTCCTTACTGGCTTTATTCAGCCACTCGAAGGTCTCTGGTACAAACTGTGGAATATCTGTCACAGATTTCAAGCAAGAAAAGCCTCGATCGAATAAACTAATGCAACAATCATCGTGTACCATACCGCACTTTCCTATGGAGGACGTCGTGTGTGTTTACATTTTTATACCCAGAAGGGGTCACGTGACGCAGGTCGCGCAATCGGTCTATTTGCCGTCCGTGACGATCACGTTTTCTAACCGTACCATACCAACCAGGTAATTCATACCATAGATCAAATAGCCCTACTCCGTCGAAATATTTCCGACTAGAATACTGTCAAATCATCAGTTGCTTATTCATTTTGTTGCCACAATCGAAACAATACCGTTAGCGTATAATTACGACGAGAGTGAACAAAGCATAAACAATTTTCCATGTTTCCCAAAAATAAAACCTTTCCAAAAAGCAATGATATAATAAAGGTTTTCCCGCTCATTTTCGGCAAATAAGCGTCCCGTTAAACGTTGCACTATTCTATTTCGCGCGGATTTGAAAGCCCTTTAAAAAAGTCATTCAATTTTACTTAAAAAATGTTCTCTTTCGTCATGTGATTAAAAGAGATAATTTAATTTAACAATTCACTCGAACAGTATTCAAATTTGCAGCTGCTTTTCGCAGCGTGCATTCATTCAAATTCGTTTTCGGGCATGCAATTGTGGGACTCGTGCAGCTATTTGACACTTTGGTGATCCATAGAACATGTGCACAGTTTTTCACTAATTTATCCTGACTCGACGACGGATTGAACCCAAATTTTCCCAGGTTTGTCCTTTCATGTATTGAATCAGACAAAGTAAGAACACTGCGCGATCAGCTTTACCAATCCTGTATAGTATCTTTAAAAATGAAACAAAGCAATAAGAAACCTATTGTTCGCAAATGTTATTTTGTCAACGCCCATTTTGCGAAATTGCTTGTTGTAAACCGACGACAGTAACAATTTTGTAGAAATAACTAGGTGCCCCTACTCTGCTAAATTGAATGTCGATTTCGCATTGCTAAAAAGAACGCCTTATAAGTTTATTCAAATGCTTTATAAATCTGCATGCCTTAAAGTGAAATTCATAAATACCCTAGTCAATTTATCCATTCTGATTGGCCGATAGGGCATCACGTGGCCATGTTTAAACAGGCGATATAAACACGGTAAAAAGTGTTTAAAACTGGCTAGCCTTTGCGAACGTAAAATATGGCCCCTGAATCAGGATAAGAAGTATACGTGTTTCCAGCTTTTGGGTTTATGTCGTCATAACCTGGTCTCTCAATTGTTTTTTTTTTTAATCAAAGAAGCTGATGTATCCCCGAAAGTGTGTGGGTTCTGATGCTTAGGGAAATTTGGGGTAATATATAATAATATATTTAAGACCAGTTTTAAACAACTTTCTGTTAAAGACTGGTTTTAAACAAAACAATGAAATCAATCATCATGAAAGAGCCTAAAAACTTGTGTAGGCCTAAATGTCGTCTGCTCTTTTTGGTCACTGTTTACATTAGTAAAGAATGCAATAATTTTTAATCACATTTTCCTACATTCACACACGTACAAACACATATTCATAATAAAAATATCGCCAGCGACAATGACAAACTACATACCAGATGCGTATTTTGACCTACAACAGCAGCAATAGTACCGGTGCCGACGTCGGACATGACGAAGACCCCTGCCGTACCACACACAGTTCGTACCGCTAGCGCATCGCATCCGGGTGGTGCAGTACATCTGAACACATCCAACATGTCCGCACAGTCCCTCTTCGCAGGATACACTTTCAACAGCAGTGTTGTTGTCAATATGCTGCCAGCTTCAGAAGCATCTTTGGCGGACTCTTGAATCTCTCAAGATTTCTGATAAGTTTTTTGAGACCGAAAATGGTCATTTTTTGTAAGTTTATTTCGCGAACAAATATTGCGAGAGTTCGAGTACTCGCGATGGCATGGCTGCATGCTGCATGCACCGCGACGCTACAGTTTTCAGCTTTTCTATTTCCAGAGAAGTTTAATTATTTAAAAGTCAAAATATGTTAAGAGAAAATCCATATTTATTGCAGAAAAATTATCTATGTTTATTTTCCAAACGCGTTTTAATTTATAACGTATTTAAGAAGTTGCTGAAATGTTTTTAAAATCAACATTATGTTTCCTGTTTCTAACTGGTGTGGGAGGAAACGAACAGCATAGTCATTTAGTCTGGTTTCCATATAGTGACGTGTGATTCCCAATGATTATCAGAGGCAGAAATAATATCGACATTCCGTTCAAGGAATTGGCCCGTAAATATGGATAGAAATTTAACGCAGAATCGAGGTGAGCTGAGTCTAAACTGATTTACTTGTTCCCAACTTTTAAAGGTTTTTGCATGTTTTTGACAGAAAGGTCCTGGTGGCCGATAATTGCCCTCGCCTTCGGCTCTGGCAATTATCGCCCATCAGGCCCCTCATCGGTTTTAAACAATAGTTAAAAACCTCTTCATCACACCTTTACTCCCTTATTAAAGGCAGGGGATGCTTTTGGTAATACTCCAAAAATAAATGATCATAAAACTTACTTGGTAATGTGCAGCAGAGAGCTGTTGATAGTATAAAACATTGTGAGAAACGACTCCCTTTGAAGTAAGGTAGTTTTTGAGAAAGAGGTCATTTTTCGCTAAAATATTTGAATCTGAGATAGGCGTCAGGCATGAAGCCTTTTTCATGTATAATGAAAACCAGCAGTTTGAGCATTTTTGGATCCTTCTGCGTGGAAATTACTGCTCCGCATTTTCGCCGATATCCCAAGAACGCTATTAGCATCCTTTGACTCAAATAAAATTTTCTGAAGTTAGTTTTACGGTATACAATGGGAGACTTTTGAGACGATAGCGGGCGTCCCACAGACCGGTCCTTTTCCATTGTTTTCATCGCTGAGAACAATGGAAAAGGACCGGTCTGTAGGACGCCCGCTTTCGTCTCAAAAGTCTCCCATTACAGGACCCATTACAGGATTGAAACAAACGAACGGTTCCAAACACCAAAGGCACACTCTGCCTTTAATGATGATTTCAAATGCAGATACAAAATCGCTTTTAGATGAAAGTGAAATAGGCTGCTTTGTTGGCAAAAATGACCGGGAAAACCTTTCCAATTCAATTTAACTATCACGCATTCACTAATCCACGCATTTTCTCCGAGTTCAGTCAAACGAGGGTTTCTTTAGCTTTAGGCATATTGCATTCAATGTCGTTCTTCTGATTACTCAGGCACGTTTGAGTAATTCTATTTCATTTACAGACACCCAAGACTACATTTTCACCATTCTTCAATTTAATTCTTATTTCATGTACTTATTTATAATATTGATGAAAATGATTGGTTATCCAGCCTCGTGTTTGTCTTTTACGAATTTGAATGACCTTATTTTGACCACTGCGAATGCTTAAAGGGACACACCGGCTTACTGTTTACCTAATTTAGTGATGTGGAATGACAGACAATAATTTTTAAATGGTTGTTCTTAAAAAAAAATCATCAAAATATCACGTAATTAACGAAAAATGTGAAAAAAACAAAACACGGTCAAAGGTCAGCTTATACGCTTTTCCAGCCGTTGCAACTGTGACAATGTTGCGCAATGTTGTAAGTAGACTGGTGCTCTGTTTATGTATGAATTATTACAATGACGAGGCATGAGGATCCCAACTTCATATCCATTCAGCACAAATTCACGTGTAAATAAAAAAACCGACAAAAACGGACTGTGTATTCTGTGTACGACGAACTGGACGAACTTACTTGCAATGGAGAACGTTTCTTCATTATATCGCAAGTAGGCCCTATGTTGTAAAAAATTACTTGGATGAATGCCAGTTGGGTCCAGTACTAATCTGTGTTGTCAGGTCGTGTTCAAATGTAGAAAGGGAGAGAATAAGCTTGGCATAATGTGAACATCACAGACATGACCATGGACCATAAATATTGTCAAAATGTGAGTCTTCATGAATTAAAATATACGCAGGCATAATTCACAATACAGTTCTATGACACAAACCTGTCCATCAAAATTATGGCAAAGACCACATCCTTCATATTCTCATCGTGACCAGCCTGCTGCTGTCTAAAAACTAATGGTAGTGTCCCTAATCTTGGACCATCTTTTCACATTGGCTTGGCCAATAACAGTCATGTGCCAAGCAAGCGAGCCTCCCGCTTTCGCTGCAAACGGATTGCCAATCCTGGCAGCTTTAGCGAAGGCATTCTCCCGTTTTTCGGGCGATGACTTCACTGGCCGGCCGCGGCCACCGCCACCATTTTTTTGTTGTGGCGATTGGGGGGAGTGGACATTATGCAGCTATCGTAGAAGTAGATAGATCAGCTGTATGGTGTATGGGATAAACATTCCCCGCCGTCGTCCCGCGTATGCGTAGCGCAGGCAACACGTTACAATAGTTAGGGGATAATAGCTAAGGGTACAGACTAAAACCCTCGTAAAAAACCTAATTATTGGTCTGGCTCCCTACCCCTCCGACAAGCTCCCACGCTTACGGCTAGACCGACCGGCAAGCTGGGAAGTTCATGCCCCGGGGTTTGTCTCTCTGGCCCCACGACACACGGCACCGGCTGTACGGGATATGCCCCAAGGTTTACGTTCCGCTAGCTCCAACGCTGGTGCGCCGTAAGACACGCTTCGGTTGCACGGACTCTCTGAATGCGAATATTACGTTCGATTTTTCATCATTATTTACCAGTTTGTATCAATAATCTGAATACATGTCTTTTTTGTCAAATACTCATGAATAATTGTAAAAAAAAATAATAAATTTGGTTCAGTAATTTACTTTTATACGGCTGAAAGTAAAAACTAACTCCGAAGATCACGTGATTTATCCGAACCACTTTTTTGGTTCGGATAAATCGTTTTTTTGAAAAATGCTCGAAAACGGCAAAATTTGATGGTTTCTTTTAGGAACCGTTCTTCTTCATTCCTGGAAGACCTTTGAAGTCATATTATGTTAGCCTATTTTGTAGCCCAAATAGCCCAACGAAGCCGGTGTGTACCTTTAAGCTATTGAAATGGAATTGCTCCTTTTGACTGTTCAATGCTGATGCGACGGAGCATTCATTTTCAAACGTAACTAAATGAGCCAGGTGTTTATTGAATGAATATTTGTTGAAATTGGCCGGAAACACCTAATAAGCATAAATACTGGCAAGTGTGTTTAAAAATAGAAACATAGGCTAACTGTGTTTCAGCTATTCTCCCGATATGGTGATCAATATATATAATGTTGACTTTTATGCTGAAAGTTTATGATACTTATTGGGCAAATGGGCAAATTATTTTATTTAACTACATCACTTTAGGATATTCATAAATCGAAAGTAGATCAAAAGTTGTACAAATGCCACAAAAATGATTTATAATTATGCCTACATGATTTATTCACGTCGCTACCACTCGTATAGTCTTGATTGGCGACCCTAATTTTTGTGTAAGTTGGTATAAAGAGGGCGCAACGACGACTTGCTCGGAGGGCCGTAAGTCTGATCTCCAATAATTCGTGTTGCGATATCGGCGTACGTAACAAAACGAACGTCGCCAAATCAAGACTAACACACTATAGCGCTAGTCTAGACTGGTTCCCGGTCCCTACATCGTTATCTTTTGTCTGTAATAGGGACCGATAGATACTACCGTTATGGCGCTTTTGATAGGCCCTTGTGCGGGAGGCGTATTTTGTTTTACACCACAGCGACGGGTTTTGTGCAGTAACGATGTCAATTCCGGTCTTGAGAGAGACTACGAAACCCAGGCGCGCTACGTTGGAAAAGTTAGTATAGATAAAGTCAACCTGTCAACGTAGACGTATGCATACGTACACAGCCAACTTAATACGTACATTCTACAGTATTAACACATACAAACACAGTATTTTCTTAAGCCTACATGTGCTGATAAGGGAAAAGTTTTCGTATCCGACCACCACTTTTTCTCACTGTGTACATTCTCTAGCTTTCCAAACAGGTAAAGGATAGAATTATAAACATAGTCCTATAGGGGAGATTAGATGAAGTGGCGGTCGAAGAGATATGGAAACTTTTCCCTGATTTGTTGTGTGGCCCCCTTGTTTCACCTTGTAAAAGCACGATAGTACAGGTCACTCTTGTTTGACTGGTAAATGTTAGTTTGAGAACAAAACAAAACACTAATTTAACCTGCCCAGTGGCAGTATAGTGTAACATTACAAATTGCCATACAGCATTCAGTATGTACTATATTAGGGCTAGGTCTATGTCATGTGCTCCATTAAACACCTATTTCACAGCGTCACATTGGCCGCTCTTAAAACTATTATACTCTTTTGATGAAGCTTAACAACCTGTATCCACACTTTGTGTTAATTAACATGTCCCTGTTTGAGATAACATTCCCGAGTCACAGAAAAAGTATTAAAAAAACGTTCAAAAAAGTCATAAGAAACAACAGAGAGTTTTCATCTTTTTATCCATTTCTCACAATATTTCTGGAAGATCATTATCAGGCAGAACTATTTCAGAGGAGCCTATGTACAGTCATCGTTTGCTCTATGGTTTAACCTAAACTGATTTTTATTGTTTAATAAACCAACTTAATGATAAACAAGAATTTAGTGTTTTGGTTTGTTTATTTACTGATCGTCTCATCGTCGAATGAATCGCGTTTGTCATTACTGAATGGTAGCGTTTGTGTAATCCCTTCACGCGCATGCGTGCTGAATGGGTTATTAGTCTTGACACAAGGGCGAAATGCGAATTAAACCCGTCTCTGTGGTGTAAAAAAAATACGCGCGCGGGCACAGTAATAATTTTCTAGTGTTAGAGATGACGTTGGCTATGCTCGTGACGTGTACATGTTGCTGTTTGACACTTGTACATGTGTGCATCGTAACCCTTCACCCGGACATAATAGTGAACCAACCTTAAAAATCAAAATTCAAACTAAGTTTCGAAGAACATCTTAGCGTAATTTCTACCTCCATGGTCTGCACCGATGGGAGGTTCTGAGATTCTGTGTCCATCATGTTTTGTGTAAATGCCGCATTGCATTATGGGATTACGTAGACATATATGCTAATTCTAATTAGCATGGCAGAAATTTGCCAGGTATATGCTAATTTTCATTACCCGCTACCGGTCCCTATATTCAGACAGAACGAAAACGATGTAGGGACCGGGAACCAGTCTAGCGCTTGCCGTGAAAGCGCAAGCATCACCCACCTCGTACAAACGTTTAACGCCCTCTTGTGATGGATCACTTAAAATAAGCCGAAATAAGTGTATATTTTTCAAGAAGATTCCTTCCTTACTGCACTGGATAATAAACACCATTGGTGCTGTTTAATTGTGCTAACATAATAAACTCGTATTAGGTGGAAACTTTCAAAGTTTTAGTTGTTCATTATTATTTATTGTAATCTTAACAATTTGAATGAAACGTTTCCATACCTTGTTTAACAACACCCTTTAAACTTAAGGGCTAAATTAGATTTGAGCATGGAATATGAAGCTAAATTATTTTGTAAAGGCCATAGTCTTGATAGGGTTAGAGCAAATAATAAAATTGCCGTCACAACATATTGGTGTGTGCAGTCAGTATTTCCTAGGCGCCAATGGAATGTCATCACTACCTCAATTTGCCACGGGTCAGTGTAAAGGTGTTATGCCAATGTCGAGTCCATTATAACAGCAAATTCATTTACTGATCCCTGGATGGTCGCTTGAAGCTATAATTAAGATGTGACCGGAGCAATGTAAATGGCTCAAGGTTCATGGTGTAAGTAATGATGCCTGATAGATAAAAGGTCATCACCTTTAGATGAGAAATTGCTCAGTGATTTCTGCCATCTAGTTTGGGCTAGTTTGATCTCCCATGCTGCCCAATAATAAATGCTAAGAGAGTGTGCCGTATTGAATCACCATACACGCTATAGGGTAGTTATGTAAATCGTGGTCAACGTTCAACCTAGTGCAGGATGATTTACCAATTAAATTCTTTACCACAGATACAAAAATATGAATGCAGCGCCGTAAACTAGGGTAAAAATTTTAAGGGGCCACGGGGGGGGGGGGCACCATTTTTCCTGGGGGCACTTTTGTCACATTAAAACTGTAGTTTCTGTTTGTATTTTCTTAAACAAGCCCCTTTTCAGCGCTCTTCTGACGTGTTGAGGTAAAACAAAATACATTCTGCGTGTAAATAATACAAAATAGTTTTAAAAACATTGCACTTACTACTTAACAGCTCATAAAATATAAAATTTTATTCTGGTATATTTTTAATCTAAAAAGTCCAGATTTCAAATTGGGGGGGGGGGGGGCACAGACATCAGATGGGGGGACACGTGCCCCCTGTGTGCCCCCCCCCCCCCCCCCCCACAGTTACGCCACTGCGGTAATGATGAAAACATTTCAACTTCTCACTTAATGTGGATACCATACTATTCACACAATGCTATAATATTGAAGTCATACGGTGTGTTGTTGATTTAACTGCCACAATCGCATGGCTACTTGCTATCCACACCAAAACAGACATCAATGGACAAAACATAACGCAGTGTGATTGTGATGGAGTATCCGGCGGAGGTTTACTACTGACGATAATTTGTGGGGAACTCTTCTCCGAATACATCTGCATCAGTTTATTTTCAGGTTTGCATCAATTTCCTCTTAGACTTCTTGGCGTTTAATTTGTTATTATGCACGCTGACAATAAAGTTAAAGAGCGTGTGTTACGTTAGCTACGTCTACAGACCGCTTGCATTGAGAGTATTGGGTATTGACATGAGTATACACAATCGTTTAAGAAACATTATTTTAAAACCTCCTCCTGTTAAAATGACTTTAAATAACGTGTCCATGATTTTGAGATTGGAACAGCTTAATAAACTTTTGTTAGCATGCCAGGCAAGCAAAATAACGCAGTACGGTTCAAGGTCAATTTCTCACATATATAACAGAATCGCAGACGGGCAATTTTGACCTAACCAACTTCGTTGTACTTTTAAATCTAACAAAACAAATATATTCGATTGCAGCTATATGTAAATGTAGTTTTAAAATAATCTCCGTAGATGTCATGTCACATGAGAACAAAGCTCTCTACATTATCCAGGTTGCTTTTAAATTCAAATAAAACTTACTGAAAACACATTCAGCACCTGACTCAACTGAGAAAATATACCATCATCGGTAGGCCTATTACATTAAAATTGTATAGTTAGGTCAGGTTATGGGGTTCACGAAATGCAAATTTCAGTCTCGTCTTTAAATGGCGTGCATTAAACAGGAACTATGCCTTTTCCGTTTGGTTTGTCATCATTTCTCCTCATGCTACCACATATTGAAAAACAGCCAAACAGTAAATTAAAGTCAATGATTTCTGAGGCACCAGGAACCATCGATGCCCATCTTTAATGCGATATCTCAGTACGAACAAGTATCCAATTCATTAAGGCCTTCAACTTGTTGTGGTCTAAATGCTCTAAACGTCGTCAACAAAAGGGCCAAATATAAATATTGAATATTCTTTACCGATGCCCGAACATTTTATTTTTATACTCCCCTGGTAATCTTTTAGAAAAAAATCCTAAGCCCATAATATTTACTGTTGCTTTTTTTCTAAGTATAACTAAAAGAATTCACGGTTCGAAAATGACAGATTTCTGTTATTGCACAGAGAATCCCGGGTTGGAGCTTGTATGAACAGAAAATGCAAAAATCTTGGTTGACATAATTACTAACACGTACCTGAAGGCCTCTACCTCAGGAAACAACAAGCTACTGACCGTGGGGTGAAGGGTCTAGATTCAGCAAAACCCTTGTTTTAGATCTTTTACTGCTGAACAAATAATGGGTTGACGTGTGAGACATGGGGTGATTCAGTGAGCCTGTATAATAGTAAATGACAGGTACAAATCTCTAGGTACATGCTGCAACGTCAGCTATCGTTCAAGCACATTAAGTAACAAACACGGGTGGAGTATAGTCCCTTTATAGTGTAATGTGGCAGGGCCCAAGAGACCCATTTAGTCATTTCCTTTTAATGTTATCCATGAACACGTAGCAAAATCTATAAAGCTAGT
The DNA here is from genome assembly GCA_911728455.2 of Marthasterias glacialis. Lineage (NCBI taxonomy): Eukaryota > Metazoa > Echinodermata > Asteroidea > Forcipulatida > Asteriidae > Marthasterias > Marthasterias glacialis. The sequence goes on from OU452235.1 coordinate 9,751,099, forward strand.
ATAGTACCATGGAAGTAGTCATTAAACTGTCCACCCCAACCATGCATTCAAAGGTCAGCAATTTACAGTTTTCATTGGGTGTATTTTTTTAAGTCTCTCTTTCGAAAACAAATCTTTCAAAGACGTTGCAGGCCCCTGTCTAACATTCTTCCCATGAAACTTTGATCACTTGATGTTTTGTATAATGATATTTATTATACCCTAGTTTCAGGAACCCGTCAGTATTAAGGCTATTCAACCTCCCCAGCGATATGTCTATCTTCTAGGAGCTATTTTAAGTTGACATAGTGAAATCGTACTTGTAGTTTCGATGTGGAAAGAGGTGGTTGTTCCTCTATTATTGTACTTTTATCGTAGAAATTGTGCAGCAAAAATATGATAACGAATCGGTTTTACTGCCTCCGTAGAAGGAATTCAAGTTTGCCGATGGTTATAATTATTCCATCAATAACAAAAAATTGTTTTTGTTTGATTTTTGGAAAAGACCTCACATTTACTGTGATTTTTGAACGCTAGCATGCTATAAAATTTAAGTTTCCCTTTTGTAATTTTAACGGCTGGGCGGAAAACCCAATCCAGTATTTTGGGGGAAAACAGGTAATCGTGTTCGTAGGGATGGATGAAGTTTGTGAAATACACTTTAGGTTGTTCAGGAGAATATCAAAGAAATCCCATAATGAAATCATTGTTATACGTAGCCATTTTCATTCTTTGATTTGTTTCATTCCTTTGAAATTCAAATCACTGACAGATTTGGTTGAAGACCTCCGTATAATTATACATTTGAGTGATTGCAACAGTCAGGTTACTCGTTTTAATGAATACGGAGTCTTTAGCTTTTACATCATACATGTACATGTAGGTTATACCCAAAGCACGGTGTGCTATCCGGACCACTGAATATGTTTCACATCTGACGATTCGCTGCTTTTCTCACTGCTTGAAGTTACAGCTGCATGTCAAACAAGCATGCTTCCTTGTCCACTCTATAATGATAAAACTCAAAGGAATAATGAATGCGTACATCACCTGTTGATACACATCTCTCGTCAATCGAACAGGTGGATAATGAGGGCGCACTTTCACTTTTCCATGCCCAAGGCAACCATTGTGTATGGAGGAGGTGAGAATGCACAATCCCTGATAATAAGGGAATATAACACGTGACCGGCCATGATATGTCGGCTTGAGTTTACCCCTACGGGGCTCGGTCAGGATGCTCTCAAACACATTTCTGACCTTTCTTTCAACAAACGGTTTGTTTTGTCAGTTTCAACACCCACCACCCTTTAAAAAGAATTAGGAAATTAAACATTAAATTGTTAAGATTAAGTCTGCAGACAGTCTGGACAGAAAAGTTAAAATAACCCCAGCTGTCTCATCAATTCTGATGGAATAAACTACTAGTACTCAACACAGTCATGTTAAATACATCAAACTAATGTAGTTGGTGGCAGAGACAAACAGTGCAAGCTAACTGTAGAAATGTAGATGAAATCACGGATTTTAAAAAGGGTTATCATTTAGAAAGCATGAGGCACCTGACTAACGTTAGTTTCTCGCCCTCTTCTTTAACGATCTGTTGTGACAGCAAACATTCCCAAAAATCATAGATCCATGACAGAGAGCGCCTAGATTCATTTAATCCTCAAAATGTTTTCAAGAGACTTATCGGTAAATATAAAGATAACATTGAAGCCGAATTAAAAAAAAATTATAAATGAATAAAATCCGCTTCAATGTATTTTTGTTTTTTAACGGTTTTGTAAATGATAACGTTATCAATTCGCTTTCATTACAAGATGAAGTATACAATACATCTTATTCGAATTAGATATGCCAAAAAGGAGTTTCGAAAAATTCCAATTTTAATTTGACCCATATGAAATGTGAAATGTAAGGTATACAATTGAACGGTTGTGATGTTCAGTTTATACCGTGCTTAAAACTTTAGAAATGTTATTGTTGGCAAAAGTTGTTCCTTATTTATTTAGACATTAGGATTTGAAATGAGATGACGCACTGATATTCGATTAATGGTTGTTTTATGTGTTTATTTGGCGCGGGCTTTCTTGTATTTTTTTTTTACACTCGTTAAAACTTTTCAAGGTAAACGTTGCCACGAATAAACGTAAACCTCGCAAAATGTTATGATACAGTTTCGTTTCATATAATTGGAGGATGCCCTAAATAACTGCTACGATTACATCCAATAATTATAAAACAATCCGATCGAGGAAGAGACTGCCATGGGTCACGACCATGGGTATCGCAAAGATCTACAAGTAAGGAAAACAAAATGTATTCCGGCATTTCTGCAAACACGTTTGTTTTCACTTTTTTTAAAATATCGGCGCAAGTAGACCTTCTTTACGAAACCGCTAAAAAACTGTTTCCAACTTTGTTTTTAACACCAGTCTGTATATAGCCCAATCTTATTTCGAGGGGTGTGAGTATATTTGACTGAAGTTGTACACATTCTCTCAAGGGAAGGTGTACTTACCGGTATAATTCAGTCACAAATTACCACTAAAGCTTACTTGATTTAGTGTTAGTTCACGTTTCAATCACCCTTATTATAAATCACTCCTAATTGTGGAGCGCTCTCACCTGAAGAAATCACTTGTTGCCAACGTCCATTTACATTGTCACTATATATGAGAAGCGAGTGGTAATGACAGTGATCGGACGATCAGACGTTACAACCTTAAGTTCCATCAGTATGCCGTTAACTTGTCTTTCTTCCAACCAAATTCAGCTTCTTCTACTGCATGAATTGAGCAGCGTATGTGATATCAAAGACTGGATGACTTACATGTGTGCAGTCATGCGTGAACATCATCCACCATGTCTTGTCTACCAACCAAGATTGGACTTTCTGATGCACGACTATCTTTTCTCAAGTGTGCTCAACACATTGCTGCAAGAAAGAAGTTCAGTCATTATATTAACCAGTTCTTCAAAGTCTACACTGGTTGCCGGTTCAGTATTGATTTCAATTCAAACTGCTCCTAATTACTTACAAAGCCACCAATGGACTTGCTCCACAATCACCTATCTCATACCACTTCAGTCATCTTCTTGCAACTTAACATCTCAACGTGTCCAAATGGAAACTTAACTCATATGGGCGCCGTGCATTTTTCAGTTTGGCATCATATCAAAACTTCCCCTATGTGGACATTTTCAGGAAGACACCAGCTCATTGTACTCGATGCATTTTACAAAGGCCTATAATAAACGTATTTTGTCAAAGCGTGTTTGAACATGTTTATTTTTATGGATACCGGCGCTACTTACATTTTTGATTGATTGATTGATTGATTGATTGATTGATTGATTGATTGGTTGATTGATTGATTGATTGATTGATTGATTGATTGATTGATTGATTGGGTCTTTCATTCATTCATCATTAAAGAGAACTGCAATCCCATTATAACATTAGAGCTGGACCAAAAATATTAACTAAAGCCCTAGCTCAACATTGGTAAGAAAGAAAAACATAAATGTTCACAGATTTACATATACCGTACCTTACATGGTATATAGATAAAGTTGGTAGAAAACTTTCCTTGAAATATTTCTACCTGAAGTGTTATCATTTTTAATAATAAACGAACATAAGATTTAAAAACAAGTTTCGTCTCATGAGAACAAAACTCTACCTAAGAATGCGTACCGTTAAATGCTGAATGTATTTTTACCGTTTTCTCGCAAATGCAATAACGAAATGAGCTGGAAAATGTCCATAGGTTGGTTTTATTACATTGTGCAAAGAATTCAAGCATTTACAGACACTTTACCAATGTTGACCATCATTAACAGACATTATCAACAACGAACAAACCTCACACAGGCATTTAGCATTAAGAACTCGTCATTCAAGGCGCATGTAGAGATATCTACCAAATTGTTACTTTCGTTTTCTTTTTATGACAGCGATTTTTATGACAAAATTGGCATTAAAAAAACAAAGAAACATATGCAAATTTTTGTTTAAATGAAACTGCAACTTCTTTGTTTCTTATTTATGTAATCATTTCTTTGCTTTTAGTGAACATTGAACAATTTCAAGAACCTTATTATAATTATGTGTCATTGTTTTTTAATTCTTAATTCGTGTGACTGTGCTTTCTTGGGCCATTTCTTCACAGATTCTTCAGTTTGTAGTTGTGCTTATAGCAACTTTTGTTAAAGAACATCATGAACATTCTCACACGATACGTTAACCATGAATTTGTATACATTTTAAAACCTAAAGGAGAGGCCACGTTAATTATATAGATCGAGAAAGCGTCAATTTAGCTGCACAGTTCCCATAAATGCCTGCCTAAAAACAAATTCCAATGACCAAAATACACGATACGAAAAGCGGCTGCAAATGTGAATGCTGCACGAGCAAAATTGAATGGTTATCTTTTTTAATCACATGACGCAAGAGAACTTACATTCAGTAAAACTGAATGGTTGTTTTGTTGAGCTTTTTATTTCGCACGAAGTAGAATAATGCGACGTTCAAATTGGGCGCTTATTTGCCGAGAATGACCAGGAAAAACCTATATTATATCGATAAATTGTTTGTGATATTGATTCTATGCCAAGTCCGATACTAAGCCACGACTTTGACGAGCAGACATGTTCATATTTAATGTAGAACTGGTTCATGTCAGGCAATCATTCAAACGATAGCTTCGATTTTATTTCGTTATTTGTTAATTCGTCAACTCTTTTTGTCTTGCCAATGGCTTTGTCAATGATTAGTGTCAATCTGGAGGTTCATGCTCACGAATCTTTCATAAGAAGTTCTGGAGATAATTGAATCAAGACCAGTTTTCTTCTTGTCTGTGGGCGTTTTTTAGTTTCTGGTTTTCAACCATGATTTGAATTTAAGTTGTAACATAAAAATATGGTTATCAGGCATTTTCAGCAACAAACAGTTCGTGTTGGCAAAAGCATCGACAAACTTATCGTGGCTTTTTCTCTCTCTCTCTCTCTCTCTCAATTTATGATGCCTCAACTTGTACGAAAACTCTTCACACATTCAACGTTTGTTATGCATCATTATCTCCATGTTTATTTACTTTACGTTCCCAGAGCTATACGCGAGGGGAAAGTTAACAGGCATCTATACAATTTGGGAAATCTCCTTTTTTAAGGCAAGCTATAATTTAAAAAGTTCAGATATATTTACTCTTTTATTTTATTTAAATTTTAATTGAGTTGATGGTCGAGTTGTGTTGTGCATGACAATAAACTTTCCATTCATCTGCGTTTTATGGGATTCCTTGATGGTGGTTCAAAACAGATGGAGATGAAAGAATGATGAATAGAATTTGGACTCTTTTTCGTATGGTTTGCAGTTATTTCCAAACTAAACAACCCTTACTTGTCATGACCTTTCGACCATTTGGAGCTGTCCATCATCGTGATTGGACGGCCATCATGGTATGACGGATTTGGCTTTGTGTGACTCTGTTTCAATTTGCGTAGAATTAGTCAAACTATAATTTAATTCTGATATCAGGTCATAACTTTCCAGCCAACAGTAAGTGACAGTACGGGACTTGTATTTTGAAATAAAATGTTGTCTCAGTCTGAATGCACGTAATGACCTTTAGTACGTGTTTTCAATGGCGTTATGAATATTTCAAACTGACCTAATTTGAATGACTTAATTCGCATGGGTGACTTAGGACTCCACTCCCTTTAAAGGTAACCGGAACTATGTTTTGCACGGTGAAAAGTTGGGATGTATTAAGTTTCGCTGTGGATTATTATGGAATGCGACCTAATTTTAGCCTTGACAATTCGGAAGGAGACTCAATTAAGTGGAGATTTAGGTGACTGGAAAACCTCAAAACATAGCAAGGTGGACAAACAAGGAATGTATGTGTGTGGCCACAACTGGTTGTGACGACGAACAAGGGTTATGAGACGATGCCCTTGCTGTTTCCACTCCCACGCTGTTAGGCCTTTATGAGTTCGGATAGAACCTACCACTTCCAAAATGTCCACTCTAACAGCGGCGTAGCGACCGGGGATGGGGTGTGACACCCCCCCCCCCCCCCCAATATTTTTCCTAAGCCGGCATTTAGAGCCACAGTCGGCAAATTGAGCACCAAACTTATCCAAGTAAGGGCTCGGGCTGAACACAAATCCATTCGGTAAGCCTAAAGATTTGCCGACTGGATCTGCCGACTGAAAATTTTAGTTCAATCCTTGTAGTGTGAGAAGTCAAACTTTGAATTACCAAATTTAATATTTTCGACAGCGTGCGGAAATCTACGCTCTGAAAACACTAAAAACCGTAGAGTGTCCGGGGGCTTCACCCCCTGGACCCCCACTAGAATTTGTGTCTATATACTCCAACAGGGGATTTGCAAAATAAATTACGGTTTCCAAAGCTTGCATGTCGAATATGATCGGCATCCGAGGGCCATTTTAAACCTTCGAACCACTGAAAAACCTCTTGAGCGTTCGGGGGCTATGCCCCGACCCCCTTTATGTCATTGTGCTTTTACTTTCATTTGATAATGTCAGTCGGCACATTTAGGCTTCCACACCCTCCCAAAGAAAGTGCCTTTGCTACGCCGCTGCTCTAACACTGGTAAGTGAATGGTTGAGAAGTCGTCTGTTCTATTTTGAAGAACCTTTGGGATATCGAAACACCCGGATCCTCGGTTTCAACTGATACACACACCCCCACCCCCACCCCCACCACACACACACACTGGAGGCCTGGGTCATTCGCAGAATCAGCCCTGGGCCGAATGAGCAACAACTCAATATCCAGTTTATCCACACACACCATTCACAATCTACTCACACAATTGTTTCGAGGAATTCATCATTTGTTCCGGAACTTGCTGTACAGTGCACTTGATCAGAGCGGCTCTTGCGGCTCCGTGCATTGTTTTCACGATAATGAAGGACAGGACCAGGACTATATCTGTAAAGATAGGAAAAATTGTATTATCTTTATTTAATAATGTTTTTTCAACTTGCAAGGATTTAAATTGATTGTTTTGTAATGTGCTAAACATTAGTTTTTCAACATTGGCGATTTTCACTCCTTTGTTAATTTTGGTGCTGCGTGACAACGCTCTCTGTTCGTGCACCTGTTTAGAACGAGACTTGACGGTTTACAGGCTGCACACCATCCAGCCATCCACGTAATCCACTGCAAAGCTCTTGTAATCATCAAGAAAAGGTGCCAAGAGAAATGACGTGTGTCGCCCTAAAAGACAACCAATTAGCCAATAAAACCAAGACATATCCTCGAGGCAAATGGTATCCCAATTTGTGATTAACTATAGGGCTAGCAGTGCTTGTCTTGGTAAACCATGCTTCTTTAAGGCAGGCGTTTCTGAGGGGATGATCCAAACACCCAGCGTACAATAACACCGTTGTGCGATTCCTTTAAGACAGCTTATCTTGGACCCGTTCCTGTATTGGGAAGCTCGACTCACTCTGATGAAGTCTCACCACGGCATTGTCTGCTTTGCCTGGGATGTTGATTCGCATACAAATGCTGCTTCCTTTTTTTGCCAAGTCGGTAAATAGAGGTATTGATGATGAAACAACTATTTGGGATCAGCCCACCCGCTGTGTTCTGTGAAAGAAGTTGGTAAAAACCGCTACGAGCTTCAATAGAATTGTGGTTGTAAGTTTGATCGAAATCACTTAAGAATTCACAATGAGAGGCAGCGATGCTCCTTAAAGAGAATGCCTTGAATTCTTACAAAACTTAATTCAGTCAACCAAATAATGACGGTAGAGTTACAGCGCTTTCTTTCACAGCAAATGCCCCACACTGTGCATGTTTACTGATAAACACTTGGCAGACATTTTTCAAATTACATAGGGCACAATGTCACAAAATTGGCTCTAATTATCCCGGTTTGCATCTCGCTATATGAGTATTTTGCCACGCTGTTTGATAGTTATCGTTATTTAGATGGGTCACTTTATAACATGGTCTTAAATGATTGGTCAATTACTATGTGTCAGATCATTATGGTCAACAACATAACCTTATCGGTATCGACTTGAGTCCATTCCTTTAGAATACGGAAGGTCCTGGGTTTGAATCCCATACCACTGAGCAAGCGGCTTTCCATTCACTGTAGTGACAAAAGCTTATTATCCATTGTCATTTATCACCCCCGCAAGAATTACATCTGTTAAAGACTTACATCAAGTAGTGCGTGATATTTCAATTGTAAATATCAACTATAGGATATGCCTAAATCAATGGCCATTTTATCAATCGGTTTTATTATTGTTAACCATATAGCCTACTGGTAAACAGCCAAGGGGACGATATGCGTTCGAGCTACATTATTTGGGTTATCATCGACTGTTGAATAACAACTCCAGTTTCCATCCTCCATGCACTGACCATAATACATGTACTATATGGCTCAACACCTTGGTGTATAGTGTTGCATGAAATGTTAAATTACTAGTTTGTGTCACCTTAATTAGGTTCCCTAACCACAAGGGGGCGTTGTATATAGCCTTCAAAGATGACTTACTGACAAGGGTAATGTCAATAGTTAACCATGCATGTGGCATATCGATGGTTAACCGCCCAGGATATATGACCAATGCCTTACCACTAGTCAATTACCGGTTAACCACCAATGTGTACACTATTGATGTCCAGATGGTAACCACTAAAGGCAATGCAATATATCAGTAGTTTAGTGCAGCCTAGTGATGGTTACCAACAAAGATCATTTAGCATATCGATGGCTGACCTTTGTCGGGTCGTGCAACCTACCAATGTTCATCAAGCCTTTCTCATAACTACGAGGGTCATTTATTATATTGATGGTCAACCTCTGTGGGGTCATGCAACCTACCAATGGTCATCAAGCCTTTCTCATAGGTTAACTACGAGGGTCATTTACAATATTGATGGTTAACCACCGTGGGGTCATGTAACCTACCAATGGCCATCAAGCCTTTCTCATTGGTTAACTACGAGGGTCATTTACCATATTAATGGTTAACCACTGTGGGGTCATGCAACCTACCAATGGTCATCAAGCCTTTCTCATTGGTTAACTACGAGGGTCATTTATCATATTGGTGGTTAACCTCTGTGGGGTCATGCAACCTACCAATGGTCATCAAGCCTTTCTCATGGGTTAACTACGAGGGTCATTTACCATATTAATGGTTAACCACTGTGGGGTCATGCAACCTACCAATGGTCATCAAGCCTTTCTCATTGGTTAACTACGAGGGTCATTTATCATATTGGTGGTTAACTACTGTGGGTCATGCAACCTACCAATGGTCATCAAGCCTTTCTCATTGGTTAACTACGAGGGTCATTTATTATATTGGTGGTTAACTACTGTGGGTCATGCAACCTACCAATGGTCATCAAGCCTTTCTCATTGGTTAACTACGAGGGTCATTTATTATATTGGTGGTTAACTACTGTGGGTCATGCAACCTACCAATGGTCATCAAGCCTTTCTCATTGGTTAACTACGAGGGTCATTTACCATATTAATGGTAACCACTGTGGGGTCATGCAACCTACCAATGGTCATCAAGCCTTTCTCATGGGTTAACTACGAGGGTCATTTATTATATTGGTGGTTAACTACTGTGGGTCATGCAACCTACCAATGGTCATCAAGCCTTTCTCATTGGTTAACTACGAGGGTCATTTATTATATTGGTGGTTAACTACTGTGGGTCATGCAACCTACCAATGGTCATCAAGCCTTTCTCATTGGTTAACTACGAGGGTCATTTATTATATTGGTGGTTAACTACTGTGGGTCATGCAACCTACCAATGGTCATCAAGCCTTCTCATGGGTTAACTACGAGGGTCATTTATCATATTGGTGGTTAACCACTGTGGGGTCATGCAACCTACCAATGGTCATCAAGCCTTTCTCATGGGTCAACTACGAGGGTCATTTACCACAATGATGGTTAACCACTGTGGGGTCATATCCAAAGGTCATAAAGCCTTTCTCATGGGTCAACTACGAGGGTCATTTACCATAATGATGGTTAACCACTGTGGGGTCATGCAACCTACCAATGGTCATCAAGCCTTTCTCATTGGTTAACTACGAGGGTCATTTATTATATTGGTGGTTAACTACTGTGGGTCATGCAACCTACCAATGGTCATCAAGCCTTCTCATGGGTTAACTACGAGGGTCATTTATCATATTGGTGGTTAACCACTGTGGGGTCATGCAACCTACCAATGGTCATCAAGCCTTTCTCATGGGTCAACTACGAGGGTCATTTACCACAATGATGGTTAACCACTGTGGGGTCATATCCAAAGGTCATCAAGCCTTTCTCATGGGTCAACTACGAGGGTCATTTACCATAATGATGGTTAACCACTGTGGGGTCATGCAACCTACCAATGGTCATCAAGCCTTTCTCATTGGTTAACTACGAGGGTCATTTACCATATTAATGGTTAACCACTGTGGGGTCATGCAACCTACCAATGGTCATCAAGCCTTTCTCATGGGTTAACTACGAGGGTCATTTACCATATTGATGGTTAACCACTGTGGGGTCATGCAACCTACCAATGGTCATCAAGCCCTTCTTATGGGTTAACTACGAGGGTCATTTACCATATTAATGGTTAACCACTGTGGGTTCATGCAACCTACCAATGGTCATCAAGCCTTTCTCATGGGTTAACTACGAGGGTCATTTACCATATTGATGGTTAACCACTGTGGGGTCATGCAACCTACCAATGGTCATCAAGCCTTTCTCATTGGTTAACTACGATGGTCATTTACCATATTGATGGTTAACCACTGTGGGGTCATGCAACCTACCAATGGTCATCAAGCCTTTCTCATGGGTTAACTACGAGGGTCATTTACCATATTAATGGTTAACCACTGTGGGGTCATGCAACCTACCAATGGTCATCAAGCCTTTCTCATGGGTTAACTACGAGGGTCATTTACCATATTGATGGTTAACCACTGTGGGGTCATGCAACCTACCAATGGTCATCAAGCCTTTCTCATGGGTTAACTACGAGTACGAGGGTCATTTACCATATTAATGGTTAACCACTGTGGGGTCATGCAACCTACCAATGGTCATCAAGCCTTTCTCATTGGTTAACTACGAGGGTCATTTACCATATTGATGGTTAACCACTGTGGGGTCATGCAACCTACCAATGGTCATCAAGCCTTTCTCATGGGTTAACTACGAGGGTCATTTACCATATTAATGGTTAACCACTGTGGGGTCATGCAACCTACCAATGGTCATCAAGCCTTTCTCATGGGTTAACTACGAGGGTCATTTACCATATTGATGGTTAACCACTGTGGGGTCATGCAACCTACCAATGGTCATCAAGCCTTTCTCATGGGTCATGTCATATCAAAGGGTGTAGTGGTCCGGTAACTTGCCGTTGGTCTACATAAGTTATTTTAGCCTACAGATTGTAGGTCGATCCTGGAAAAAACTTAATCCATTGATTTGGAGTGAATATAACGCCTTCCAAAATCCTACATGTAGCCAGGTATCTTATCTTAATTGGAAACGTGATTCCTCCAGAAGATGAAAAACCATACATATATTATTGTAGTTTGATTCATGGATCCTCAATTAATAGAGGATTTCTGCATGATTCAATTACCACAGAGCAAGGTTCAACAGTGAACTGTAACTAAGTCACCATTATTTGCATAGTGTATTGAATTTTGTCATCCTTTGTACTGGGCTTGAAGTCAATGCCTAAGCCGGTTAAGACGTGACAGTTCATAGTCAGGTCATGAATACAAGATAATTGTAACAGGTGCTTGGCTTGGTATTCTGTTTAAAACACGTAGGAAGCTCAAGCTAATCCCAGCTTAAATCCATCACTATGTTAGCAGTTTAAAACCTTGTATTTGAGCTTCCTTTAGTAATGTAAAGATCGTGGGTTTCCTACAGGTGTTGCGGGCAATTGTTTCATTCTGTAAAGTGTTTGGTCCCAGGCGTGGGCTATTGACAACTCCGTAACATTAATGAGAAATGATCACAATTTAAAAAGGCCACATAGTCAGAATTCCACCACAGGGCAAAGTACACACCCCTGTCAATTTCAGAGCCGCATGCTTAAAATCAGCGGAAAGTAATTCATCATTATGATTTATACAACGTCAACAATCCCTAATATTATACGTGTTAGAGCAAATATCAGTTAATTTTAAGGCGCACTACATCAGTGTGGCATGTTTGTCATTCTATGCATACATCAACCGAGCTGGGCACATCACTGCCAGGCCAAGAGCCAATACACGTATGCGTGGCATGGTGTCTGCTGTCTGGCTATGCTTAGAATCAAGGAACGACTTCCAATACGTCTTCACTATTTTTAGCTTTGAACTACCACTGTTATTGGAAGTGACGTACGGTCGTGACGCTCTAAGCACTAGCAGATCTGACTGACCACTTTGTAAGCAATTCTTACAATACATGTGGTTGGTATTTATAGCAAGACAAAGTAAGAGGCTGGGCCAGTGACATCACTCGGGAATTCCAGTCTATTTTGGTTAGACAGGCATTCTCTAACCTCATACGGTTTCACAATTTCATGGATCACATATAATAAGGCATGCACCTTCATGTTCATATTTTAGGTCTAAATTTTTCAATTATCCCATTGGGACCTTCTAGTCGGATATTTAGGAACCAAACAAGAAGCTCTAGCTAGCACAGATCCTGAACCAATATTGTACACTGGTATAGTAATAGGAATCCAACTATGTTTTCAGCCAGATGCATTTTGCCACTGGACTAAATATGCATAGGTCCTGAAAAGGGGTGACAGTTCCACTTCAGAATAATGCTCGGCCTCTGTAGCTATTAACAATCAGTTCTTTCCAGGAAGGCTAAATCCACGTACTGTTATTTTGAAGTATTTTTTAAATTGTATTCATTTTGGAGCATTCATTCCACACACCAAATGAGATCGAAAAAAAAAAGCAAAAACAAATGGTTCAATACATCAAAAGCCCTCCCCAACAACAATAATTGCCCCGCTTGCGCCCCCCTGCTTACACTCACTGCTTTTGAGTTGGCGTTAAGAAATATTGTTCAAATGCACTTGTCTTTTCTTGTAATGTTTTGTATTTACATGTAATTTTGTAACTTTTTAATGTTACTGTTTATTGATTTTTTGTAAATTAAGACGCAATTCAATCTGCTGATTGTGATGTCTTTTTTAGTTTGAAATAAACCATTTATCTATCTATCTATCTATCTATCTATCTAAGACGAAATTGTGGATCTTTTGGTATAGTATAATAAAACATTAACAGTTAATGATACAGTATTATACCGGTTCTAAGATTGATTTAATTGATGAAGTGTGGTACGATAACTATTGTTACACCATCTGTCACTTGTGCAAAAAGTCTGCAGTTTACGGGGAGTGTTGAATGTCAGTTCCTTATCAAACATAAACTATCGGTAGTTGATGGTGAACTAATTTACGAAAAGATATGTGTAAGATATGTTATTTTTATTAACAAACCAAAAAAAACCAGTTGAAATAACCGATGATTCTAGAACCATTTATGTCAGGTTTTCTGTATAAATAACTTAAAATTAAAAAGAAAAGTATAAGGGCCTATAAAAAACAAATAAATAAAAAAAGTTTTTCTGTATAGAACATCAAATAGGTTGTCTCTGCGCATTTATGGAAGTGGTGGTATAAACATTATTATCAAATACACATGTATCCCCACTTTGTTGTAATATAATGTCAATGTTAATTTGGTCGTATTGACATTTTGCTGAATTAATGGATCCTTCAGAATGACGTTCTGCTTGAAACGATGTACGCGAAATGGTGGGGGTGGTCGGGGTGAACGCTCTACCTTTATTTTCATGAAGTAATTGCGATTTGTCTGTAAGTAATTGGCGGAAGTATCTCCTTGTTGCAATCAATTACTTGTGTCCCCTGAGGCAGACCTGTTGACCCAGTGTTCAGTGGTGGTCAGTGGTGGTCAGTGGTCGTACTACGGTATTTGCAGGTTGACCCTGTGATCAGCTCTACAACCAGACAGACTCACACTTCAATTACCGTGACCAACGTAAAGTCACTATAATACGGCATTATTGTCAAATTTCAAACTCGAAAGGTGGTTAACTTACTCATGTGTTTTGCAACGACAATAAGTAAACTGCCGATCCGGATACAAAACTACATTTGAACATGACATCTTGTTGTGTTACATAAATATTAATCCACTGAGATGGTGTATAAAAGACGTATGCAATTATAACTTAAATTACGTCTTTTGAATTTAACGCATTGAGTTTGAACTTTGTTAAAATCACACCGAGCATCTGCAATTAAATTGTCAATCAACACAACATAACAATAATGCTAGAAGTTGACTTTTTTTTTTTTTAATCTCAAAACTTTCCAGCAACTATATATAGCTTCCTGCAAATTTATATGGTTCTTGATGAATCGTTTATTTGTTCAATCTGGTTGATTGACTTTGATGAAGCAACTGTGTTCCACATAGTTTGGTTTACCTGGTCTGACGAAATGTAATATATCTGTAAGCACTCGTTGTCATAAATGGCTTACCTAAACACACCTCCTCTCGTGTGACACCTAATTACCGAGGACAAACCCACACCCCAAGAATTACTGGTGACTTAATTTACGCACGCCCCCATAAATATGACGAGTGAAATACGAACTTTCTCATCACGAAGACTACTGTGTAGCCACGCGACAAACAGCACAGTTTGCAACGATAACAGTATAGGCCTACTGTTTGAGTACAGTTTATTAATTACTTAAGAATTGCTTCGATGTCATTCTTTTTGTGTCAACCGAGTTATTTTATGAAAAGTCAATAATTAGTTTTAAAAATAGCAATAAATATGCAACAAAATAGTGTTTCCGTCAGACCGAAGACTTGAAGGTAGTTTCTTCTGGGTTGTGTCACTTTGGAGACCTCCATGGTGACACAAATAATCCTGACTGAGTTTTAATTCTGGTTTGCAGGGCGGTACAAGCGGCAAACACGAAAAAGTTTGCGTTTGGGTTTTTCTTTAATAGTCCCTTTTCAGGCTTCTTCTAAACCTCTTATGGACAATCTGAGGTGGAGGTAAAAACAAATGCATTGTGAATAGAGAACAAACACAGTGTATAAAGAAAACTAGTTTTAAATACTGAGTAGACATATAAGTTTGTAGAATGAAACTTTTCTTTCTGCATGGTAATTTTAAAGGTCCAGATTTCAAAATTTTAAATTAACCGCAATAAATATTCACTTTGTTTTACCCATGCTCAAATTATGAGTCAATTTGTATTCATCTTTGTAAGCAGATATCACCAAGATATAGTACTGATATAGCTTCTAGTTCTTGACCATCATGTGGTCACCGTCGTGATGCACTCTTGTATGCCTAATAAAATACTTTTTGTGCCTCCATTGCAACCTTTAAAGATACTTGATGCTCATTTCAAGCATGCTTCAAGCGTAATTATGTATAATGAACAATTAGTATGTTATTATGAAACAATTACTGTGACTACAACCGTGTTTCAACTTATCCAGTGTCTTCACCAAACCGTGCTTGAACCATTTAGCACCCACTTAGATTGCACAGTCTGAATTGATTTGATACATTAAGCAGTCTAACGAGCCATAGAGATCTGAAGCTCAGCTGCATCATCATCCAATTAAAGTGAACGGTTGAGTAAATCTAAGGTAACAACAGGGGTACTATCACATCGTCTTACAAGTCTTGTTTCATACACCCCCCCCCATATGATCGGGAAAATTGTATAGGGACAGTGAAAGGTGATTTATGTACACGTCTACTACTTATTTTCTTTGAATGTACTGCTGTTGTCGGACACTGAATGATGCATGCCACTGTGGAAGTTTGCTTACTGAGCATTATGAAGACAAAAATGGTGATAAACTACCGGTAGTACGTGTCAGACATGTAAATTATGCTGTAAAGAAGGCCAGAAACCCCGCCTTCATCAGGTATACTGTCCTGCAACTCTCTGCTCAAACTACCGTACATCTTTTTTACAAACACATTTTGAGTTATGAGCAATTCTGTTCAGTACAGTCTTGTGTCGCTACCAAACGATGGCACATTTATTGGTACAGTTAATGCATGGTAGATCCTTCCATATACAAACTAGGCTAACTCACAGTTCCTGCTTTATGTTAGCAAGTGTAGTTCGGTAATAAATTTGATTAAATAGAAACAAACACCAGAATATTTCAAGGTGTTACAGAATTGATTGATGTATTTGTTGATCGTTGATTTGTTTTATTAAGAAACTGCAGGACGGTGGTCCTATAGGGAGTGAAGCCACGATACGTATCGCGAGTTAAGATAACAGAATTTTACACCGAATAAGGCCAATCTCTTTTGCATTTAGCCACGGGCTTTAATTTAAAAAGGCATGTTGAAATTTTATTGCGCGGATATCATTTCATAAACTTGCAGTTCGTTTTTAAGGATTTTCCCAGGCTATTGCCTGATTTTTAGGAGGAACTATTTCTTATAATAAAATGTACGTGCTTTGCAAAATCATAACATAATCATAATCAGTGGCGTAAGCCCATAACCCCCCCCCCCCCTCCCCGGTGGCTCCCCATTTGAAATCCGGACTTTTGAGATTAAAAATTACCAGAGTAAAATGTTAAATTTTGCAATCTTTTATGCAATAATTTCAATGTTTTTTGTAAACTATTTTTCTATTTACACGCAAGCAGTGTATTTGTTTTTACCTCCATATCAGATTATCTTATAAAAAGTAGTAAACGGCACAACAAGAGCGCTGAAAAAGGGGCTTGTTTAGAAAAGTGAACCTTTTTAAATTTGCCAGAAATGCCCCCCCCCCGAAAAAAAAAATGGTGCACCCTTTTTGTTCTCCCTAAAATTGTTACCCTACTTGCGCCGCTGATCATAATCATTAGTTGGATTTTAGATCAACAATATGTTTTACTTTTGTCTTACCTTAGTTAACAACAGAGCACCCATCTTAAACTTCACTGGCTCTCAATTAAAATGTGTACCGGTATCACGTAAAGTTAAATCTCCTTGCTTTCATGGATTATCTCCTGACTAAATATCGGAACTTCTGCATAACTATAATTCAGTCGTCATTTTCGTTCTGCTGGCCAATCCTTACTGACGCAAACTACTGTTTTTTCAAAACATATATGGTCAAAGAGCCTTCACCGTTATTGCATCTTCATTGCGGAATGACTTACCACTTCATATTCGTCAAGCTGACACTGTTTTGATTTTCAAAGGACTTTTAAAGACTCACTTGTTTGAATCTACGTTTTTGTAACTTGGCCTTTTTCTTTTAGTTGTTTTTGTTCTGCCTTTAACACATAGCCTCTTGCATTATGCACTCTTATAAATGTCTCATGTTATTATTTATTATTAAAAGAAAAATGTTTTACCGTAGTGGATTATCTAAAAAGTATCAAGGCTTGGGCACAAGGAGTTGCCCAAAGTTACCCTTCATTAAATCAAAAGTATACTTTTCGTGTCTTGACTTTTGCTATCATCTGACCCCATAATAAAGATGGTAAGGAAAGGACAGTCATATATAATACCTCCATTTCCATATTCAATTCAACTCAGTTTACTTTATTTCCAAATCAAAGCGGTATATATGTATAGTTGGGGTAACAATAGTTTGTATAGGCCTCTCAAAGCTCCTTACGTTCTTATGATTACCCCCTGCTCATGGGGGTCCTCTAAGCATTCCTGAAACCATTTCAGCTCCCAGCACCAGCAGCTAAATGGGCACATGGGTTGCTAATCATTCACATCAACAATCTCTACCCACTCGCAGGTACCCATTTACTCCTGGGTGATGAGAAGCAATTATAGTTAAGTGTTTTGCTCAAGGACACAAGTTTCACGACCGGGACCTTAATCCAAACTCCAATGCCTGGAGTTCTATGCGCTAGACCACTCAGCCACGACACGCTACAGCAATAAAACAATGATTAGCAGTGAATTATGATGAAAATGTGTTATGCTTAAGAAAAATGAACCGAAATCAGACGAGCGAGGTTTGCAAAAAGCAGTTCTTGTTGTTTTGCTTGTTGG
This sequence comes from Marthasterias glacialis, assembly GCA_911728455.2. Lineage (NCBI taxonomy): Eukaryota > Metazoa > Echinodermata > Asteroidea > Forcipulatida > Asteriidae > Marthasterias > Marthasterias glacialis. The sequence continues at coordinate 9,769,242 of OU452235.1, forward strand.
GTACAAGCATATCCCTCAATGTTTTCTGTACTTAAGGATCGTTTATCCTTAAATGACCAATAAAGCACAGAAAATACCAACTTTTAAGCAATAAACAATGGACATACAGATACAAGGAGTCAGAAAACAACAAACACGAAAATCAGTTTGCACAAAAAGCTATTTTTGGGGGCGAAACGGTGAAACAATTTTGACCACTGCACTGGTGGTTCGAAAATATAGACGAATGGAAAAACGGTTACACCCCTATGTTCATGCACCCCTATGTTGCAACACCTGTATGTTCCAACATCCCTATGTTCCAACATCCCTATGTTCCAACATCCCTATGTTCCGACACCCCTATGTTCCGACACCCCTATGTTCCGACACCCCTATGTTCCGACAATGTACCGACACCCCTATGTTCCGACAATGTACCGACACCCCTATGTTCCGACATCCCTATGCTCCGACATCCCTATGTTCCGACACCTGTATGTTCCGACATCCCTTTGTTCTGACACCCCATTGTCCGACACCCCTATGTTCCGACATCCCAATGTTCTGACAACTAAACCTATGTTCCGACACCCCTATGTTTCGACACCCATATGTTCCGGCATCCCTATGTTCCGACATCCCTATGTTCCGACACCCCTATGTTCCGACATCCCTATGTTCCGACACCCCTATGTTCCGATATTCCTATGTTCTGACACCCCTTTGTTTCGAAAACTCAACCTATGTTCCGTTGCCCCTATGTTCCGACACATATGTTCCTCCACTCTATCATAGTGGAAGCCCAATCCACTGTTTGTCATCTTATTCCTGCGTTATTACTAATAACGCAGGAATAACACAGATAATAATAATATTAGGCCCTTGTGCAAATAAGATTTAAAAAAAGTATCTGGGCTCAATCCGTTGTCTGAGTGAGGAGAAAATAGTGAAAAACCTACACATGATTAGCACGTAAACACGTTGTTCTTAATTTCGGTTGTTACAGCCAGAATCAAAATCAGGGTCTTCAAACTCTACTTTCTCAACTTTGACTAGCAGCATCCCAGCAGAGATACATTTCTATGGGGATATGGTAGTCCTATTGGTGTGAACTTCATAGTGAGCTTTTAGACTGATACGGATAATTTTTTCCATGCGTTTTAATTTTAATGTCATACCACGCCGTTAAAGTGCTAACATGGGTAGTGCGTCAGAAGTTTAGTGACACCGATGTATGCTTAGCTTACTGCCGGAATTGAACTACAGACGTACGAACTAGGAAACTACTTGTACTTGTTAGGAGTGTTTCTGAGATTGGTTTTAAAAGGAATTTAGGACCAGTATAATGGAACAGTTCTCTGACCCAGAGTTGCCTGGTATTAATGGGTTGGTGGAAGAGGGAAGCTTAGCGAATTGAGTAAGAATGAACAAGTTTAAACATTGAGGTAAGACAGTTTGGTAATTCAGTATGTACCGACTGGAACATTAAGATGCCAAGTTCTAAATCGTTGGCAACGTTACTAGAAACGAAGGTCCATTTCACATGAGCATTCAACATTGAACATTTTACAAGAAGTCGATTGCTGCTTAACAAAATTAACTACAATATTTATTATGATATTAACGTATTCCAAAAAAGAACTGAATTTTGCCTCGGAGTGTCTTACTAGTCTAAATAGACCACTCAATCATGAAAATGGTATAGACTTTTATCAACCTGAGAACGAGACCCTAAAGCAGAATAAGTCAACCAGAATACAGAGGTGTGCCAGAAGATTGTGTGTAGGTCCCGCCAGTATTTATCTTTACTTCTCATGACCTGCACTTCATCTATCCATCCCTCCGGGCAGTATGTCAGGTTGAATGATCTAACGGACAAACTCCATTCTACTCTGCAACCCCCATTCCTCTTCGCCTAAACTTTGGAATTTAGCGAGTCTTTCTGAAATCCTCCAAGGTTCATTTTCTAAAGAATCACGTGATGGTACTGACAACATTAATCCTGTGATTGGAATGGAGAGCACGGTTAGCTTAGCTCCTTTGTGACATTTCTGGTGACACAAGGTATTGAGCAAAACTTTCCCAGTATTCCTTCCTTATACACCTCAACTCTGCCAATTATCGGGTAATGTGTATCATTTGCTGCTAGTTTGAGTTTTGTTTCTATATTTAGATATTTCTATGTCTTTTTGCAGATCTTTTAATAAGATCTCGGAATAAATCCTTCAAGTAATGATACAATACAGGAGCAAGCAAGCTAACATTCTCCTAACGCACCGACGGCTGTTGCATGAAGTTAATGTCCTGCCGATTGATTGATCAGTTATAAATATCCTGTCACACAAGTGTGAAAACTACCAACAACCAATCAATGTTGTTTATATTATAACATTACCGGCACTGCACCTGTGTGAGGTAAGTCATTGTACTTCTATGGCAGGAAAAACTAATGAGAAGGCACACAAAACATCATAACACACGATTACTCTTATTGTTAACAATGTTTTATTTTAAAGACGTTAGGTCCAATTTTTTGCCGATATGACTCGAAGATTTAGAGTTACATTAAAAAAAAGCTAATTTTATAGATTAGAGAAAGTTATAAGCTTTCATTTAAGATATTGAACCAAAAAAACTCCGCCAATAATAAGTGGTAGTTAATTAAAAACAAATAAGATTTATTGTCAGGATCCCGATGTTATTTCACGTCCATGGGACACGTACAAACGGTATTTGTGTGCTTTGTCCATGGCATACGCCAGAGTTTCTTGTGTATGTTTTTCCTTTTGCAGCAGCAGGCCCTATCAAAATTCGTTCGGAGAGAAGTTTTACGTATTAAAACCATTAAGCTCATACGTTTATTCATAAACTCATGGAAATAGATGGTTTAGACTTATAGCTCTGTACACATTGATATGAAATAGATGGTTTAGACTTATAGCTCTGTACACATTGATATGAAATAGATGGTTTCGACTTATAGCTCCGTACACATTGATATGAAATAGATGGTTTCGACTTATAGCTCTGTACACATCGATATGAAATAGATGGTTTAGACTTATAGCTCTGTACACATTGATATGAAATAGATGGTTTCGACTTATAGCTCTGTACACATTGATATGAAATAGATGGTTTCGACTTATAGCTCTGTACACATTGATATGAAATAGATGGCTTAGACTTATAGCTCTGTACACATTGATATGAAATAGATGGTTTAGACTTATAGCTCTGTACACATTGATATGAAATAGATGGTTTAGACTTATAGCTCTGTACACATTGATATGAAATAGATGGCTTAGACTTATAGCTCTGTACACATTGATATGACATAGATGGTTTAGACTTATAGCTCTGTACACATTGATATGAAATAGATGGTTTAGACTTATAGCTCTGTACACATTGATATGAAATAGATGGTTTAGACTTATATTGCTCGATACACATTTCAACCTCTGTCATGGTTTTGAACCGACAAGGAAGAGAAGAGGGAGCCCTGTCTTCGATGTACCGTGATGACATTGCTGTTTGAATCAAGACAGACCTGAATAGTATATCAATACACGCAAGGGATCCGAAGAAGAATTTTTACCGGAACGAAACAAGTAACCATCAGTGTCTGTGGATTGGACCCAGTTGCCGTTGTACCATGGTCAAACAGACAAACCAAACGCATCAAATAGACAAGTGATAATGTCTACAGTTTCAAACATTCCATGAATTTATTAGTTTTTTTTACAATGAAAAAGAAAAACTACTTGGACAATAATTGCGATCCATATTGCAAGACAAAAAAACCGTGCAATCATTATACAGAATGTATGCACACATTTTGCTATACATTGGTGTCAGTTGTTTAATTGTGCAGTTAAACAAGGCAACAAAAGAGGATTGAATTTAAGTAGGCCCTATCTATTAAAATCAAACACAACACATTAACACCCTTCCTAAAAAGCCAAAGTTTGTTCTAAGTGATGTAACATATATAGTTTTACCCATGTAAGATCTATCAGACGCCATTTTTTTTGATATAATAATGTATATTTTTAATTCATTAGAATGATGCGGATATAATCACGGCTTAATGTCTCTTGTCTTGAAAAGCCAGAAACAGACAAGGTGGGGAGAGAGGTGTAGTATCATGAAGTTTAGCATGAAGTCACAAGTTTCTGTCTGCAAGTTGCCCGTTTCGTTATGGTTTGTTATGATAAGATGATAAACTACGATCCTTGCCACGGGTATTATTTCACCGCAAGAAGAGATTGGACTATTCAACAAGCATGACAAGTTGATGTCATGTAAGCAGCACTTATGTCAAGGTGTGTCCAAGCTTGTAGGCAATCTGGGTGGCCAGGCTGGTTACATGCAGGTGATGGAACAATCGCACTATCTAAGAGGGTGTACGTGCTTGAACAAGCCTCCTTTACAACCGTCATGTTTATTTATACGGATCTTCTCCAAGGCGTTTGATATATATACACAAAATGATGACATTTACTTAAGTATCACTTTAAAATGTTATGCTGCGTATTGAGCTTGGACTTGGAAACAAACCCGAGTATCTTGCAGGAAAGTTGCGGTAGCTTTTAAGGTGACAGATTTGTGACAAAGTGATGGATAACTTTGCAAGTTAACTGCACTTTATGATGATGACTGAGTATTGACCTCATAGGCTGAGTGTACTCTGTACTTACAGAGATTCAACTTTTCACAATCTACACAAGCCTAGATCTTCGCACCTACAAATACTGGTTACAACAGGGTACATCAGCAGCTCAATTTAACTTGATAAAATACACGACTTAAAACACAAACGTTGGTTTGATTACGGGTTATCTTAAAGATGTTTGTTTGCGGGTTTAACTTAAAGATTTGCCATGTTTTCATACGAAGTGATTTCTGTATGGACGGTAGAGCTAAAATTTTAGCCCACGGATAAAGCAGATCTTTAATAGACTCACTAAAACAATAAGCAGTGACTATAGGCTACTATAGCTTGTTACCCTACGTATTTAATAAAATGGTGCTATGTATACACGCCATAGCAATGAGCATGATCTTGCCACACGGTATCGAGTCAAAACAAAGTCACACATCGTCCAATGATATTAGTATATACAATCCCAAGTTACGTGTCTTCTTTAACGTTTTTAAAACAATACGGTTTTGATTTAAGGTCGAAGTTTGTTTGATGAGCCTGGGTCTCCCTCAATATAAATTGCGAATGTGAACTGCGCAAGATGACCCATTCACCCTCGGCAAATAAATCGTGTAGTGCATGTAACAGCACATACAAGCCAAGCAGTCTAGCTGTCATCTGTTGCTACCAGGTGATGTGACAAACTAGGAGTAATGCTTATAGCCGTGACTCCCGACCGTCTCAGTAGAGCAAGCAAGTAGATTTCTGAGTGCGAGTCTATAAGTCTGCTTAAAAGATTGTATGATACTTGTATTTATACAAACAGCCAAGCCCTATCAGAATACGCGTTCTACAATTACGACTCTCTCAGAATAACCTCCTTGGCTCAAATTATATCGGCAGTTTGCACTGGGAAATTAACACTCAATGGTGGGTTTATCCACTTTCCCTCTCAGCAAATCAAATCCAGAAACACTGGGAAGCTGATGTACGATTTAGAGAGGATCTTCAATGGAACTTTAGAAAGCAGGCATCAAAGCTGCAACAATCCTTCAAATGCGGGGCTTTACACATTCTTATAAACCTCATCATCGAGCATCTCAAACCATGGTCCTACAATTTATTGTTCAAAGTAAAACGGTTCGCGACATCAACAATAGATGGAATTATCATTAGCTGGGATGAAAATGCCGACTATTCTCCTTTCCCTTCATGTTTCTATTTAAGCTCCTCTTTAGTGACTAACAAGGGAATTTTACAGAGCTTTAAACAAGTTGGAGCGGCGAATTGCCCAACTCTTCTCGGTGCTCAAACAGAACCCCTACAAAATAAGACGCCGGTCATCGCTTGGTCTTTGTGTAGTTATTTAAGCCGGCTTGTATAAGTGATCCTCAAGCATTTTTTTTACAAATTGGACGGTCCCCATTTTCGTTAGCATTCTTTATCCTGCGTGTCGGAACTTGAAAGTGTACCCACAGCGGACAATGAATAAGTAGGGCCTACTACATTAGGTTTGGTAGCAGCCGGGTGAGACACAGCCTACATAAACTATCTCAGTATTGCCGTATGGCAGGTGTTTTGACATCGTGTTTGGGTAGTTAGTGCGAACCGAAAACCAATCCCGGATTATGTGGTTACTGGTTACCGGTACAGGGCGATTAAACCACGGAGGGTGGTTCTTAATATAATTATCGTCATCAATACATCAACGGAAACGTTATTCAGACAATCAATCATGTAATTACAGGCTAGTTAATTAACCAATTAGATTGATGATGCGATAACCCTTGTAATTGAGTTGACATCCACTGTGTCACATTATAAATAACAGGGTTATAAATAACTAGTTTTTACTCATAGCTACAGTTATCATCACTCCGATGACTTAAGTCTCATTTCAGCTTTGACGTTTGTTAAACGTTAAATCAAATTCACATTTTCACTGCAATTTTCATTTGTCTGTCTATCACGTTGAAAACGCTAATAAAATGACTTCAGGTTAAACTGTAAAAAAGTCCCATTAGAACATATTGTGTTTAATATTTTAGAAATAATAAAACGCAAAGTATCATTGTGCGTGTCATATCACATGTCGACATTTAAACCGTATAAACAAGTTAACTCACTGCTGACCTTTGACCTTCTGCTATCATCTCATCTATGTTTCATAGTTCAAATTTAACAAATAAATTCCCTTTATCTTTCCTTAGTCTGGCCACTATTTGACCCCACTCCATGGACCACACACATTATTCTATAGGATCATATTTTAATCTAATTGTTACAATAACGCTTTTGTGTGTTTGTAATCGCTGCATGTTGGTATGTCAAATAGCCTTCGTCTTCAGGGAAGACTAATAAAAGTATACGTGACAGCCCTAGCTTTCCAACTTTGTTTGTTTTGTGTGTTGTTATTTGTACAACTTTAGTTCACTTAGTTTCGAATCGGTTACACGTGATTATGTTTTGCTTTTGTTTAAACTTGGTTTAAATTTCCATTTGGTGAATTAAGTTGTTCCAGCTCTCTTCTTTTTTTTCGAAGCCGTGCTCTTGTGTATAGGCCAACTCGAGGATTTTATCATGCAGTTCAAATATGTGACTGATTATGTACGGTAGCACGTTGGTAATGATAGTTTATCAAATGATAATACTTTGTCAGTAAGTGGAGTTGGTTGTTTTCTGCTATGATGGGAAGGTATGTGATCTGCAGTTGAGTGTGATTGACATAATGCTAGGAACTGATCGTAGCTGATTTGTCATCATGGCTCAGATGTTGCTAGGCTGCTTGGTAGCTTGTATTATTACTTCACCCTTGGTCTACACGCATGTGCATGCCAGTCTAACGGTGTAGAAATCGCCAACATGCTGACCTAAATCATGGATAATACAAAGATCAACATGTCCATTCTAAAGTACGGCAAGCGGCATCGTATTGAGCAGTACACATAACTGATGGTAAGTCTAATATAGCTTTGGATGTTCTAAACTCAGAAGTTTTCTTTAGATGTGTGCAGGATTAATCATTGCTTTATACTGTACCGAAGAATGTGCCTTAAAGAGAGTTGGAGTTGCTAGCTGATCGTACATGTACATCATAAAACGTGTGATGTATGACACCATGATATTGCCTAAAAAACAACCAGATGATACAATTTTCAAAACTATCGTAGGCCTATACCATCAATTAGTAAAAGTATATTCACTCTGTCATTAAAACCTCACTTGCTGACCATGGAACACGCCATGTTCCGTGTGATAATGATTTAACCCTTTAATTTCCCCAAAAAAAATCCTTTGAAGTAAGGCTGTATTGAGCACAGTTGTATTATGTAGGCCTAGGCCTAACCTTACATTGTTGAAGATGTAGTTAAATCCGTTTACAAAACCACAGGATTTCCCAGTAGATTTCACGATGTAGTGTCAAAATTGTTGACCCAGAAAATGAATATGCATGTCGACATCTATTGAGTTTGACATGGAAATCAAGGACATTTGTCTTCTTTGATGTTGAATGACTCGAACAGTAAAGATGGAACTGGAGATACAAGTGTCGCCTATGTAAGTGTAATTGAATTTCCTGGAGTATTATACATGGAATACTCGTATCAGGCATTTGCTGCACAAGTGGAATAAAGTAAATGACATAATTCTTGTGTCAAAGGTCATCTTTGCTCATTTTGAAGAAAGCTAACCCAAACTCATCGTACATTAAATTTAATTAGTTATTGGAGTGCAATCTAACATTTTCAGTGAGGTAACGGTAGTCTGCGACACTAGTTAGCTTACCGTTTCACTTTTAGTAGTCTACTGTAGCTTTTTCACTCTATATTTTGTAGATAGACGCTGGAAGGTGTGAATACAAAACTGATGTACGTCTAAAAAAGGTTTCGGCAAAAAACACTGAAAAGGGGTTAAAATAAGCCATCAATGTAAATCAGGGTGTCAAACTACTGACTTATACTTATACATAACATAAATACTAGATACTATACCAGTGGGTCAAAGGTCACATGAAAACAATGTAGGTTAAAGCCGTTTACCTTTTGACATCTATAAATTGGCCTATTGTTTTGATTTTGTTTTTTTTATTTATTATTATTGTGAGTGTGGATAATTAATTTTAAGTTACGTGCTCCCCACGATGGATTGTTGGTTAAAACACTGCAAATGAGATCCGAAACCTAACCAGTAGGCTAAAGGGATAAACTTTTTAAATGATTATTTCAATCGTCTTAGGATCCGAGTCCTAGCGCATTCGTACGCAACTGATTCCAATGTATTTTGCAGTCATAATGATATACGGTATTGGACTTGCATTGGAGTTTGCAATCGGAAATGTGACTATTCACTTTGACTCATCGGATAAACAGGTGCACCAGATATATACATATTATAACCACTCCACGTCCTGCCAAAGAGCCAATAATCATATTATTTTAATTCGGATGAAAAGTGTTTTTGAGATATGGTACAAAAACTATTAAAGTGTTGTAGGCCTATCTCTGGTTCGTCCTCTAGTTTTGAAAACACACCGTACAACCAGCGGCGTAGCCACGGGGCGGGGGCGGGGCATGCCCCCATATTTTCCAGTGCCCCCAGGTGCCCCTCCCCAATCAAAACAATCCAGGTACATGTATAGTGGATTAAAAAAAAAAAAAAACAGGGCCCCAGGGCTCCAGGGCCCCACTAAAAAGTAATGCTCCTGTGCAATCTCCCCCCTCCCCCCCCCCCCCCGTGGAAAAAATCCTTGCTACGCCGCTGCATCCCATCAGTGCGTGAAAGTTTGATCAAATTCGGTAATCCATTTACAATGCACATCAAAAACAACAAAACATGTTTTATGTTTTGTCATAATTAGACATGACATGCGTAAGGCTTATTTCGAAAGGATAATGTCGTGGGTCTTGAAAATATATCTCTTGATTTTCACAATATTTCAGAGGGAAAAATTTCTCTGGAGGACTGTTGATTGTATGAACTTTGTAATCAGTCAGCTTTCAGATTGAAACTTAATCAATTCTATTTTCGGTAAATATCGTACCAATTTTGTTCTTTTTCTTTCAGCATGGGAGGTGAACAATGGACATGGCCATTGAACATAGTTTGAAGAAGCATCAAATAACAGAAATCACAAAACCAAATATCAGAAATAACATGAAATAACAAAATGACATCGCAATATGGAAATTAAACTAATTAGAATGAATGTATTCCTTCATCAGCAAATTCCACATGGTTTCTCATCTTTGGTTAAAATGCACAAGAGGTTTAGAATATTTCATTGTTTTCATTGGTACGATAAGTCAAAATGTATTGGCCTACTCATTTCAAGATGAATACGCTGAGATTGAAAGCCTCTTGTTTCTCTGAGCCCATGAGGCTCTGATGAGGGGATGCCCTGTTTGAGGGAGGCTCTGATGAGGGGATGCCCTGTTTGAGGGAGGCTCTGATGAGGGGATGCCCTGTTTGAGGGAGGCTCTGATGAGGGGATGCCCTGTTTGAGGGAGGCTCTGATGAGGGGATGCCCTGTTTGAGGGAGGCTCTGATGAGGGGATGCCCTGTTTGAGGGAGGCTCTGATGAGGGGATGCCCTGTTTGAGGGAGGCTCTGATGAGGGGATGCCCTGTTTGAGGGAGGCTCTGATGAGGGGATGCCCTGTTTGAGGGAGGCTCTGATGAGGGGATGCCCTGTTTGAGGGAGGCTCTGATGAGGGGATGCCCTGTTTGAGGGAGGCTCTGATGAGGGGATGCCCTGTTTGAGGGAATCTCTCCCAGTGTCGGTTTATTATTTTCCCCTACAGTGTGTCATAATTTGTTTGAAAACTTCACCAATCTCTTTAAATGGTAGTGACGTTTTGATGCTCATGAATAATGGTTATTGTGAAGATTCAACGACATATCACTCAGGGGGATCTATAAGAAGACTTTGTCTGGAGTGGAAGCGTTTGAGACTGGGCCGGACGGAAGGTGCTAGGATTAGCAAAATACAGAGGTTTCAAGAAAGGGGGGCCTTCCCCTATTGTCCTCTAGTCTCTATCATCTTATATTTTGCACTGAGTATTGCCTTCAGCTTTAACTAATTGTGATCAAAATATAGTGAAAGATTTGAAGCTTTGTGTTGTGCAAAGGTAAAAGTAACTTCATTTTCGGACTACAACCGTATAAGAAGAAGGGGGTAGTTGTGAACAGTTGGTACTGACGTCAAGAACATTATACTCTGGTCATTTTCACAACGTGTAGAGATTGATGCACGTATTATTTCAAAATTAAACCCACATCCTCATTATGTACACGTACAATGCTACGTCAAGTGACCGGATAGCTTTATTTTACGTGAACTTGTGTTCGAACAAATCACTTGCGACAAGTGCACATGTAATTAAATGTAACTTGTCTGAAGTGTATAACGTCATACACCAACAACTAGAACGGGCAAGTGTGTTGTCTTTCACCGTACCTCTCAGATGTGGTAGCATTTTTAATGAAAGCTAAGCTGGTTCAGTCCTGTTCAGATCAGCTATCTGATCGTCTGACAAGTTGACAGCATTTGCAGCTTTCAGCACGATAACAAAAGCAGCCCGATTTCGCGATAGTAAAGAAGACTCCTAACAAAGAATACAGGACAATAAGTTTAATGGTTAGGCTGACACTTGTGCGAGATAGGGTTCGTGCACTTAAAGAAAAGTGTGAATCGCGTTCCCAATTCGTCTGGCATTAATCGCCTTTCGATTACCGATCGTATCTCCTAGTCACCTATCTGTCAGACAAACTAAATTCTTCCCTGACAGTGCATAGGACACGTCAGAATGTCATGCGCAGACGTTGCTTGTTTATCATAATGTGTAATGTCTTGGTTTGTCTCCTACAGGTTGTGCTGGTCCCAGGGCCAACGTGACTGTATACCAAGTTGGGCTGCATAAAACGCTCTGTCTACACCGAGTTTTCTTCATAGCAGAGCTTGGTCTGTGGATAGCTACGACACACTCTGTGCGACCTCTTAGCGTCCCATAAGTGGCCTGCCTGTGTACTTTGGTGTCACCAAGTTAAGTTGTGGGTCCTTGATTAATAGCAATCGTGAGCGCGTATCGGAGACGGTGGCTACGGACGACAAGCAGCCTCGGGCAGCCAGGTTTCTTCGCTTTTATTTTCAAGATCCTACCGCCCAGTAAGCTCATTTGACCGGAACGTAGATCCCTGATTTACTTCCAACCAAACCACCGTCTTAACGATGTCAGAGAGACCCTTTACCAAGTTGCTGATTGTATTGTGAAACCCACGCGTTAGGTGTATCTGTCAATGCTGTATATGTACAGTACTTCTTGCCCGAGGGCCCTCTATGCGATTTGGTGATCGGCATTTCAACTTTGCTGAGTACTCAACGCTCAGTAACGCCCTCCCGAGTCATCACACATCTTGAGGTCTTTCATTAGTAGACAGCATCCTACGGTATCAACTACTGATTAAAGAGAGCGGTCAGAGACGGCGTGTGTCCGTCAAAGGGCAGCGTACCTGACGTATAGTATCAGAAATCTACCCGTTTAACCTTGCTTATCTGGACTTGTGTTTCTACCACACATTTTATCTCATCTAGTCTACAAGCCCATCACTAATACCCAGAGCTGTTGGGATGTCATTTTTAAATCTTGTATCTCTCACATGTCAAATGATGAGTTGGAGAACTCAAGAGATGCTGATAGTTGCGTGTTTGTTAGCGTTTGTGATGCCATCAGCACATGCAGCTAGGAAGAGCCAACATGAAATCCCTATCATAGCTGAGCCAGATACACCACACTCAAGGGGTATTCCAGGTACGTTCAAAGTCATTCACAAATACTTCATGTGTTTAATGCACACTAAATAGTTAGCGATAGATTGTGCAGGCATGTCATTTCTCATCGGATCAACTGATTCCCATTTTTATTGGTGTTGTGTGACGTAGAAAACTGAAAGTGCCAGGCAGTTTCCTCTTTTCTATATGATGACGTTGGATGTCTGATTGTGAAGAGTGAGAACTGCAAAATGAAGTAGTCTAGTAGAATTGCTGTTGTGCAGAAGCTTGACCTATATCTTTCAACTTAATACACGCATCAAAATGTACAAGTATGGTAGAACTAAAGACCACAAGGGATCTTTTGGTCGCATTTTGCCAGACCTGCTTGTGAGAAAAAGTTAGCTTTTATTCGTTTTTTGTTCCTACATTTGATGTGAAAAGGGTTCATGTAAGAAACAAAACTTAATTTGATGATTATTACAACACTACACGCAAAATCTACTTCCAATTTTTGTTTGAAGTCGCAGCAGTACAACGTTCGACACATTGCAGTTCACATAAAGATTGTTTATGGTTTGAGTTGACCCTCTTGCCATAAGGCTACCGAAGTTTACTGGACTTGGACAATTTGTTTTCTTTTCATGATTAATGGTGAACACCCAAACCTACATTATAGTGACACAGCACGCTGTTTAGTAGCAGGAACATTTCCAGACCTGTTGAACATTCTTCATACTTGCATCAGTATTTCAGACACGCACATCCATGTCTCAACCTAAACTGTATTCTCTAAATTATTTAATTCAAGTCAGAATGTGTATCTGAGATAATACTCTTCATTATAAACCAGAAAATCAAAGTTCTGCACAACTGCATTTTGTTTCTTCGGTTAGGGCAGTGATGTGCAATTAATTCCGTATGGATGTTGCTTTGCATCACTACACTGTGATTACACAAGACTTTGCTTGTTAATGAATTATCAGTTATATATATGAGTGAAACTCAGATGTCACATTAGTGGTGCAAACCAAAGTATGCCACTTTCGACCAAGAATGAAAAGGATGTGATCTAAAATGGTTCACAGATGCACGTTTTAAGCTTGTACATACCGGTTAGATATGCCTTAAGCTGCAATTTTTACAATTTAGGTGTGTGTTAAGACCTATCCCTTGGTTCCCATTGCATTAAGTATTTTAAAATAAGTATTGAATACTCATCAAGATTTCAGATTATGGTGTGTTTAATAGATGCAACTGGACAATTCTCACACTATCACGCAATAGGTGCACGATCTCGAGCATGAAGTGTGCACGCTTTCACGCATTACTACGTATATACCGGTATAAGCTGCTTCTTTTTTAAATAAATGAACGGTGTAGTGAAAACTCTAATTTTTAATTGTTGGTGTTTTGAGAAAATTTGTACCGAATCGGAGGTTGCTTTCCGGTTAAATATCGGCCTTGTGTTTGCAAGGTAATCACTTCATGGAGTAGTTTGGACTATGTACGCAGTAGGTTCACATTATGCAGTGTGATAACTGCATAGTGAGCATACCATTGCAAGTCAAAGGTTTCAATCATAAATTGTAACTGATATTTTTGAATCGTTGTTATTTACATGTTTATGCTTTAACTGTAATGACTTTGAATTATGATGGAGATACGGATTAGAATTGCACTTTGCATTCTATTTACATGAAGCATACAAGGAATGACATTTCACAATTATATATTTGGCTGAACTACTTATGCAAAAATCAAAGTTATTAGGGTAGTATTAGAAGCTTTGTAGGCATGGAAATAATGTACATAGATGATGTAAGTAGGATCAACCAGTAAGTTCTTCGTCGGTGACTGAACCTTGACAGAGAGGTTACCGTGAGACCCAGCGGTATATACCCGCAGCTGTGCTTGCAACGCGCGTCTTGAGCAACACCACCGTACCTCCTTACGCTGTATTAGATGCAGCTGCGATCAACCATAATATATGGACCAGAAATGTTTGTCAAATGTCACGTACTTGAACTTGCAGAAGCGAAGTTGCTTTTCATTTACACCATCTAAGATTCACAACGCCTGTTTTTATGTTGTCAGGACTGCAGGGAATAAGATGCTGTAAATAGTTTAGGAATAGGCCCATACGGCCCAGTCCAAGACATGGTACATTGTATACAACCATTGCATGCGCAGTACATAGATCGTAAACGAAAAAAAATGTGTATTTCGGGCTATACTTCAACTCAACAAGTTGATCTCATTGAGAAAGCCACATTACTTCAAAAACAATATGAATATGCCTAAATTGAGTTGATTATAAATCAAACCGTTAGACCAATTCACACTGCCGACTCGTTGACACAGAAACCCGAACGTTGTTTTGCCTATGACGTAGTTAAGATGAAAATGGTAGGGATTTGATTGCTGTTCAATCCGGTTATAAGTTTAACAGAATTATCTAGGTAAACTGAAGTCATGTGTTATATTATCCATGGTTATTTGGTGGTCATGTAAAGGCCGCTGGTGCTCAAATACTTCCACAGGGACATAGAGCAACAGCGTACATGTATGGATGGAAAGTAAAATGATCACAATCAATGACAAAGAGCCTAAGCATGATTTCAACCAAGCTCTCTACTGGCATATACTGTGACATCCTGACACAATGTGTTCCACACAGGATCCTAAACGACTTGAAAAAGGAAAACTTGTCATCTTGAAGTCATATGATCATCTTTAATTAAAACAATATTTAACCCATTGCTGACAGTTAACGAGTCATGAATTTTCCGATACACATAGTCGACGTGTATGTTATTTGTTATATTTTTGAGTATAAAGTGAAGTTATAAATACAATAATTTAGGCTTATTGAATTGAATGTCACCGACCAAAATTCAATATTCATGCCATCAAGAATTTAAAGCATTGGTCCAAACCAACATTGTTCAATGAACTAAGCCAAATTTGTCGGTCCGGTACTACTGCGTGGCAGAATGTTAATGCGGTATGATATTGCTTGTTGTCATCTAATGTTGCTAGTTGAATAAGGTTTTTAATAACTATAATCACAAAGTAAGCTGCTATTGGCAGTTCAAAGACAAACGGTGCAATCTGAAATAAGTTTTCGGTATTGATCTGAACGAAATGTCAGTATTTCATGAGAAGATTACAAATACTAAAATATTTCAACTGATGGGAGCCACGGTTTCTTTTAAACACATCTCGAGTATACAGCGGAGAATAGACTGTTTTTGACCGTTGCATGATTTTGTATGCGACGTGTTGGATACTCGTGGGTTTATTGGCTTAATGATGATTGATTCCAGTGGTAATATGGTTAACCATGGCTCCTACATGATGTCGCCCAAGATTCAGCAAACGCCAAGACTGTTAAATGATCACATCCAAATAAAAAACAGTACGCACCGAGAAGGATCGTAAAATGACCGTACCCATCTCTAGCCTTACATCAGCTGCTGGTGGCAGCCTCATCAGTATCCAATACATGCATACATACAAAACCTAACCTTAAAAAATGCTAATTGAAATGTTGAATCTGCAACAAAGCGGTTTTCCCCTTAGTGTGAACTAATTTTGAGCTGTATTTAAAAATGTAACTTGAGTTGTACCATGGTTGTACCAAGTTAAATTTGGTATAATTAGTTTGAGAAGTCTACCAAAGATAATGCCGCCTTTTGAACATATTTTAATGAAGATATGGGAATGAGTTTTCATTACCGGTAGGCCTACTTCTGAAAGTCTAGGGCCTATTCAACTAAAGGCGTACTTGTTCCCAGCCCAGTCTGAACTCAACTGCATGGGTAAACGGTTACCACAGCTAATGAAGGGAAAACTAATGTGACGCCATTCCATTTCTCGGTAGACGGATTGTGCAGACGGCGAATTTAATCTTCAATACTTGCGTTTTTTAAAATTTATTTCCTCGCTAATCGTAATGTTGATTGCGGTAGTGAGAGGTCATTTACATTTCCCAATCCGCCATCGATGGGTAACATTGATGATCATTTTATGCTTTTCATTGTTTAGAATATCAGACTAAAACAGTGAAATAAGTTGAGCTGTATTTGCCACACGTGCGGGAGACTGGTTAACTTGGAATGCTTTGAATTATGTGTCTTCCTTTGAGCTATTTATCTTAATCATTGGCCCGTCACGATCCAAGACCGACAAACATTGCACTCCATGAAGGAAGTACAATCTTAAACTGCCCTCCCCTGGGAAGTTCAAGTGTCCCACTTTGGCATGAGGTGAAAAAAGTCATCTTGGGATAGACTATAGCTCAAATCTCATTTTATATGAACTATTAAAAACAAATTACACTTGACAGTGAAGATTAATTACAATACGTGGACTTGAGTTGTTTATGTGCACTTGTATTATGTTCTAACCTTACGTGTTAACATCAATCATAGCGTTATTAGTTTAAGCAGATTGTTGATATGAAATGATTGTCTCATACCCATCAACAGGTTGCATATTTGACGAGGTCTTCTACGATCTTGATGCACATTGGCACCCAGACCTTGGCTTTGGTGAAATGGCCTGCATGGACTGTGAATGTATGCCGGTAAGTTATATTTCCTTCATTCGAAAATTCGTCTTCAACAACAACACTATGAACAACATTCCACATTATTTAAGATGTTAAAGAAAGTGTGGATTCTATATTTATGTAGAACGTCGTGTAGCTGACTGCAATATGCGTGTTTTATGACTAGATCACCCGGTGTGATGTCCCTTTGGCTTATTATGATGTACAAATACTCCATCATTAATTCTAATGTTTGTTCTGAAAATGGATGATGTTTGTCTTGAGTGTGTTATTGACATGATTGTTTCATTGTGATGCTAGAATGAATAATGCAGTAGCTAGAAGGGTGTCAGATTTGAGAAATTTGAAAATGGAATAATTCTAAAAAAGTTAGTCAGCCAATGCGTTTCAAGGGTAGTTTCCGAAATATGCGAAAAATCGGCGTCGTCTCGACTTCATGTTGTGTTCTTTTTCTCAGTGAGCACATTACTAAGTCACTTTGGGTAGGGTCATTGGAAAAAATTAATCAACTCAGAAAAAATTAATAATCTCAAGAATATCCAAATATCTGGCCCTTGTTCAAGGCGCACGTGGCACCAAGTATAGACTCAGCACGAAAATTTACTTCTACGTGTGATTGGCAAAGGATTTGCAGCTTTATACACTGGTCTTTTTCACTTTGGGGGTATACGCCGTCCATGGTTCACGTTCGCCTTGACTTAAGTGTGGTTTATTACACGGTTTATAGGCGCTACAACTTGTATTTAAACGGGTATGATGAGAAACGAACTCGCAGAGTCGGTTTTGCGCGGAATCGCAGTTGGTTAGTTATGAGGCTATATGTGTGACTGCCCGGGCCATGGCTAACAACCAAGTAGTAGACAGACCTTGTGTATATTTTATAGGAATGTGAAGGACACTGCCTGATATAGACTCGTTGCTTTGATTGCAAGATTTATGGTTAATGGGGCCATTATTCCAGAAACAAAATAAACAAGAACCCTTAGAATTTAAAAGGGCTTTATTCGTATTTCTCAGTTTTTCTCATTCACTGAGTATTTTGTATTGGACACAGATAATAGAACTTGGCATGTAAAGAGAGTAGTCGAAGTTCTGTTTCGTCTAAAATGCGTTGAATTCCAATGTTAAACTTTTTTACCCACTAAAATGTCTCAATTGAAAATAGTTTCAAAGACCTGTTTTTTAAGAAAGACTTTGCCTTGAATTTATTGAACACCACATTTTTGTAAAACCCGTTGCAGTATGATGTATAACGCCTGTTTATACTTGTTGTTTGTCCCGATGCCAAACTTGTAAATAAACAGTACACGAGCCCATCAATGTGTTACTGTGACTTGATGGGTTGAACCATAGATCCTACATTGAACGTGATGAACTAGACTTATATCGGCCTGGCCAGTGCGATTATGACACTCATTTACCCAGCGTCTATTCTTAGACTCAGCTCCAGGGTGCAGAGTAGAAAATTGGATTGACTTAATCCGGGTTCATTCTCCAGGCGAATGCCAAGTGAATTGTGACGTCATGGAGAAGGTGTTTCTCACAACAGTTTGCAAATGCTGAAAACCTGTCATTTGATTATGAAACCTGAACATTGAAATTTTACTCAGTGAAAAGTTGTTATATACGTATAAAAAAATATCTGGGATATTGTTATCATTCTGGGATATTATTTATACATATTGAATGAGAAGTTGTCGAGTGTATGCTTGTTTTCAAATAGGCCTAACAAAATGATTATATAAATAGGCCTAACGCACCGGTAGCGTTAATTCAATTTACTGGTCTCAAATGTGAACCAAGCTTATGTGGTTGTACACTACACTGCCACTAATATTGTTTTAACAAACACTTAAACGGGGTCAACAAATTACCTTTTGGCATGAAGTTTATCCAAAAATTACATGGAAGCGGCAAGCTATAGCAGTAAAACGCGGGAGAGTGTGTCCCCGAGATATAATCAAGGTAGCGACAGGTTTACGACTGTTTTTCTTAAGCACAAGCCACTAGCAGTCCTAAATTAGGGACATGAGTTATATCGCATTTTGGTACTGCTCGGTTCGTCTGAGCTAAACCGTCCCATGGGATATGTGGGTTGTGTCTGGCCTTTAAAAAAACAATCAACGATGCGAAGGATAATTCCACAACTGCTACAAAATGGACGCGGACATTATGACGCAATCTATGAACCAAGAAGCCATTTTATTTTTTATTTTTTAATATTTTATGTAGAAGATAAAATGCATAATTTATTACTATTTACGAATCAATGCAGACAATGCTGAAACTACATTTCTTTTGAACACGAACAATATAACCGTGGTAACCAAGCACTGTGAAATATCATGGCACCTTGCTGGTAAACCGCAATTTGATGCCATGTACCCCGTCAGTTGCATGAACCATACTCTTAATTGTATCCGGATTGAACATGCACGACCGGTAAATTTATAATGCTACTTTACTGAAAAAACATTGTCAACTTTATTGAAACATTCTTAGACTTGTCAAACTCTATGAAGAAGGCCTATGGCATGTCTATTATACTATGAGTTAAACGTTGCATTTGGTAGGCCTATACTGTTTCACTGAGGTGTCTGAAAATAATAGCAAGTTATTGATCAACAAATATTGCAGTATACCGCATGAAGGACCCCCGAATCTCAGCTGCACTATCACACAGTTAATTTTCGCATCGACTTGTCTGTCCTTTAAACTGTGTCTTGGGATGGGGTTGGGGCAGGATATACTGTGTTGTCTTATTGCCTGAGTCATCTATGCAAGTTTTAATATTCACTTCATATGCATTTAGTGAGGTGAATTACCGTATGATGGTACAAGCTTTGTGGACCAGTCATACATGCACAACGTAGAGGTTATCTGCCAACTCGGACGATTTGCTGATATGACGCCTTGAATTGTACGATATTGATAAATCGCTCTGATTCTACCATGTTTGTAACAGGTTGATACACATCATGCCTGTCAGATTGGCACATATAACACACCTACCAAACAACTGAGTCAAGTGTAGATTACTGGACTGAAAAGAATTATTAGACAATTATTTGGCCAGAAGTCGTTGAACCAAACTGAAATTTTCCTATTTATATATGGGCTTATCCATAACTTCCTATTTGATACAGCACCTGTTTGAAATATTTCCACCCTGACAAAAACTGGGGCAAGACAGCCGACAAATTGACCATTTGAGATTGTCATTATGGATTATGTTTTTTGCCACCTCGCTTTGCCTGGAGGCAATCTAGGTTATGTGGTGGATCGGAGTGTTGTGGATCAGGAGACTCTGTGTGGCACCAACTCATTTCAAACTATTGGCCCATGTCTTTACAACACACGTTTTTCCTGTAATTTTCAGCCAATTCAACGTAGAGAATGGACGGTAATTTAATAATATCGCAAGTTCAGCAAACACAGATTTTTCAAAAATGGATAACTATTGTTGTGCAGATATTAGTAAATATAAAGACAAAGTACAGGTGATAAATATCGGTAGTAATACATTTTACCTGAACCCTTACAGTTTCTCTGGAAAAACAGTCCCGCCTGAAGTATCGAAATTTAAGAAATAACATTCGATTACCGCAATTGAAGTGTGTTAGCGTGATTTAAACGTGCAAAAAAGTCCCTCGTAAAACATCACCAGTTTTCCGTTGTTTCAGTTAAACATGACAACCGAATTTGACGAAAAATTGTCCGGGTTGTATAATGTGTTTATTGAGAGCTAAAAGATGGGACTTAATTTACTCTTGTGAAAAACAATGGTGTGTTTTCCCTTAAAAAGAAGCCTTTGTATTAAAAAGTCTAAATTGGTTGATGCCAGTGAGAGCAGTTTATAATCGGCATGTTTGCAGTCAGGGCCAATCTGTAAGCTACGCGGGACCTGCTGTATGGTTATGATCCAACAGCAACTTTCATAATCTTCCTCTCAATGAAGCTTCAACATAGCAAAAATAATATCACGTAGGGAATAGTTTGGTCCTGAAGCTAGTCTTATATAGCAACTGAAATGTCTGCAACAAGTTGAGTTAGTATAGACAGCACAGTGGCGTCTTGGTATTATAACTCCATCTGGTGCGGATTACAATCACGTGCTGTGCACAGAGTAGTATCGACCTCTATCAAACTTCATCAACATTTCTCATTTGAATATCTTTCCTTTTCTATTGTAAAAAAAAATGACCGATAAAACCGACTATTAAAGCATCGTATTCAGGGCTGCATCTTTTCCTGCGGCTTCAAGTTTGTTTTTTTCGTTGTTGTTTTTATGGCGGGAGGGGGGGGGGGGCGGTCGTTGGGTTTTCTTTCTCTATTGACCTATGGTGTCCCATTTGGTGCAGGTATTTATTTCTATGCAGACCTATAGTCCCCAAATGCTGAATTGGAAGTGATTTCTAAAGGTTGAGAATGTAAATGTTGAGATCGAAGTTGACTGCCGTTACATACGGACGGTATATTCATCCCATCCCAGTCCGTCATAGGAATCGTCATTCACGTGTATTATCCATGTTAAGAAAACATCTGCAGCTGTTTTCAAGAGCAGGATAAATTGTGTGATTCAGTTGGGAGACTTGTTTGTTTTTTAAGCTATTTCAGACAAAAATAATTCGATTTGGTAACACGGAGTCAGCGGCTGCAGAATACTTGTCAAAACGAAGAAACTGAAATAGGCTTTTCTTAGCTATGTATGGTTTTTGAGACTTCACGTTTTCCTCAACTTTGTACATGTCTTGAAAGCACTGCGAAACCCATCGTACCATGGCAAGTCAGAGGTCTATGTATAATATTAATAACAAGGCAATAAGCCTATTAAGCACCCGTATTCCATCCAATCAAACAGTACGGAAGCTAGCATTCAAACAATAGTTGGTTAAACTAATGAAAACGATACCCTATGGCTGAAAATGAATAGAAATTTGTCATGCTGTCATCATCTTTGTCATTTTCAATGTGTGCAGAAATGATAAATAAATACTATAACACAACATTTATCTCTCAGTTTGGTCTCATTGATTTGATTGACAGAATTAAGCAATCCCTGCGCTATAACGGGGACATCTTACTAATCCGAGTGCATTCAAGACTAATAAATTGAATCCTGCCTAACACGGCTTGAACTGAACATTTTGAAATTTCCTAGCTAGTCTGTCGTGTTTTTCAGACAGGAAGAAATGGAAGCGATCTGTTGAGTAATTGCTGTTTAATTTTTGACCAATTTATTTTAAAAAGTTTGGAAGACTCAACTTTGTGGTTAGACGTCATGTTTTTTGCGGTCGGTTTTTTTAGAGGAGTTGTCATTTGATGACAAATAGTTGGTCGTATTTGTCTTTAGCTTCAATGTGATACGGAAATGCAATTTCCATGTAGTCCCGTGTGGTTCCGAGGCGGTATCGTTTAGTGATCGATAGAGCTAGCGCTGACTGCAGGACACCGGCTGGTATTCACCCTGTGTGTCCAGTCCAGCACCGTGGGTGTGTCGCTTTATCCATTCTGTCAAAACGGTCATACATGTCACTGCCTGGGCATACCAGTTAAATAGGCTACCATGTCTCAAAGATTAGTCACATAAATTGTAATTAACAATGATAGAATACTCATACAATTAATTATAACCGATTGTTTTTTTAAACACGCTATATGCCCCTCAAACAGTTTTTGTTTTCAAGTTAAAATGTCGGACGGAGATCATTTTTAGAAAAATGATACGTGTGAATATTTGTGAATGTTATGTGATGTGATTTACTTTTAACCCAAGTGCAAAGCTGAGAACCGTGAAGATCTAATCTCGTGTCTTTTTGTTATTCAGTATGCCAAAGATGGACGGCTGACAGGAAGAGTAAATTGCCGTGATATTAAGAAGGATTGCGTGGAACCTGCATGTCCGGTTGATGTGGAACCTGTTCTCTTAGAAGGCGAATGCTGCAAGTCATGCCCATCTAACAGTAAGCTGATTGCATTGTCATTGATTCTGTGTATCCTTTGACCCCATTTCAGGCTCCTACATCAAACCTCTCTACCGCTGAGTAATACTTCAAGTCACTTGGTATTACCCATCATCCAACTTTAGCCATGGATGCATTCGGCCTCTTTCTAAAATCACGTCGAGAATTGTTCAGCTGTTATGATTACAAGTAGGCCCACATTGTTCACGGTTATTAGTTTTGTTAACTTGTGTACCAGCCTGCGTCAAAATGCAAAGAAATAACGAAATATTCCGAAAGTTTGTGGAACAACCTGAATTTGCTTGTGCATTTTGTTTGTTTTTGTTACACGCCAACATTGCCAAAATGCATGTTTTGTCATCTGTTTAGTTTGAAAAAGTATTTGGATGATGAACAATACTTAGGGGCACATTATGACCCAGTGGCCTATTCGATTTTCCAATTTCTTTAGCCCATGAATCCAAGCTGTTCGTAAAGTACATCAGCAGCGGGTTGTTCCAAACTAACCCCTTGCAGACAGCCTCTATCCGTCAACATCTCCTCTTTTAAATATCTGCTTCATGTCTTTGCCAACGCAGTTCAACTTTGCTGAAACTAAGGGGAAAATGTACAAGCTTATAAAAAAAAAACTGAAAGTTGTTAATTTACGAAGTTTTTAAAAGCATTTGCTCGCCTTCTCTGGATTTTCAATTTTGTTTTCAACGATACCCAGCGGAATAAAGTTCAAGTTGCAGTTGAACTTTTGCTTGTTTTCACTGCCCTTGCAATGGGTATTGGAGGCTGAGGCTGCATACCATGCGGTCCACGAACCCATCGCAGTAAGGTATCGGCACCATGCACAGCGGAAACTACCAAATACTGGCCTTGAAATAGGTCCATGATCTTTGTAGGCAACTCAATAATTCCCAGGTCCTTAAACTCATCGTAAATTATCACTCTTTCGTGCACATTGAACACGTTCAAGTCCAAGTCGTGTGTATCTCTGGACAAATAAAAAACTAAACTGTTCAAAGACTTGCAGATAAAAAGATGGGATGGGTTCTTCTGGGATGATTGGTGGTCGTAGGCGTCGGCCGATTTGTGAGGATGGAGATTCCAAATAGTAGGCCTGTAGTATAGAGCGAGTTCGATAATCAAGCGACCACATTTTAACCACCCTGCTATTTCTTTTTTTAAAGTTACTAACCCTCTGTACTTTATGAATTGAACTTTGGCTCAGTCGTTAGTGACAGAGAAACATTATTAAGAGGTCAACATCATTTTGTAAGTTCTCACGCACTAAGTAAGTGGTTTTCTGCAACGTATTTTAGGTGTAAAAATAGAGCCACGCGTGCAACCAATCATCTTTCGTGAATTGTTTGTCGGTTAACAGTGTGGTTCCAGACATGAACGGGGAAATTGTGTTGTGTTTTTAGAATTGAAGTTATTAGTAACTGACTCTGTTGTGTGCATCATTTGAGAGACAACCCTTGGTTCTTGTAATAGACTCAAGCCGAGATTGGTATGCCAGATGCAGGTTTCGTGTGTGTGTTCGTCATCACTATTGTTCATATAGAGCTAGGAAAAGTTGCTCAGTACATCCACTGATGTCATTATTCGAATTTAATTTCTGGATGTAAAAAATAGAACAACGTTCCGTAACGTCATCGGTGGATGACTCGGTTAATGTTTAAGGTAGTGTTGGGTTGATAGGGATGCAACAATAATTGTATTAATGACAAGCGGTAAAAATGCCGCAAAACATCGGTCTAGTGTGCCACAAATTCACCAAAAATCTTGGTGTGCGGCAATATGATTTTCAAAAAGTCTTTCGTATTTTTGTTATAAAGGAATTTCACTATAAATACCACTGTTCCATTGACGTAAAAGTAAGTCTACGTGATCATAAAATGATGGAATGCTTATGGCAAGGTATTACACTTAGTGTGGGTTGAAATGGATATAAGTAATGAATCACTGTCATATTCAAGAATGTTAGAGGTCTATACTAGGCTGCAGGTTTGAATCCCAAGTGAGTTCTCATGAATGTTCACATAATGATCTCTGCGATTAAAAGGAAACTTGAAATTTCAACTCGGAGAAAAGTCCTGACCTGCTATAAAGCACGTGACAGGTATTTCAGTTGCATTCAAATAATCCAAATTACACAATACTATTTATATTTTCAAGAGACCGAATGTGATGCATTCACTGGATAGCCAAATATATAATTTGTATGAAACACACTGTGCTTCATTTGTTTGGATAGTTAACTTCCCTATGGCATCATTTTTCAACTTTGTAGAATTCAACATTATAGTTCAAACTATAAAGTATGAAAGTGTACCATGTTTTTAAATGGTCAATGTTGTTGTCAACAACAGCCAGCAGACCTACAGGGGATAAAGATCAAGTCATAGTGGAACTTGTGCTTGTTTTCATTGGACTTGCCACTGCATAATTATTTGATTAGTAAACTGGTCAAGATAATAAGCTACTTAGTTTTTAATTAGGTGTTTCAATTGGATATATTAACAGGTGGCAGTGGCAGTACTAAATCAGAAGAAGGTGGTAAACTAAGTCGTGATAGACCATCAGGCTTCTCCGATGATACCATAAGTACACCATTCACTGGAGAAGGTATAGGGACAAAATCGAATTTTATTCACTCTATATACATTACTTTGCATACAGTTTGTTTTTTTATTTAGTCGTTCAGTTATTTTCGTTTCATTTTTCAAAATGTTTCAAAATGCAACAAGATTCAATGTGATAGGAAGATTGAAGTTGTACTGTTAATTCTTTATCCATTTTATAAATTTGTTGTTTTTAGTTTATGTTGCTATGCTGACTGGAACGCTGATTGATGTAAGAACTAATGCTGTAGCTAGAGCATCACTTTCATTACTGGAGGAAACACTCTACTACTCCATCATATTCAGAAGGTACTTCATTACATCATTAATGAGTAGATTTGTTTTGTTGTTGTTTTGATCAAATTTTCACTTTGTATTCTCTAAAACATGAAGCAATTACATTTTTAGCTTTGCAAGGTATAGTAATGATGTGGTGCTTCCTCAGTTCTCATTGAAGTCTTTTTGTCTTAAAAATATTGAACTATAGTTAATCTTAATAAAATTCTGACTGTTAATTCAGTTATTCCCCTTTTGTTAAAAAAACACTATTGAAGTACTTTGTTGGGTTTATTTTACTTTGCCTAGAAACAAATGTATTTTTCCTGAGAGGAGCAAGTTATTCTTCTAGCTATGATTATGACAGTTTGATTTGTATAATCGGACATAATTCTGAAGTTACACATCTCCATTTGTTTACAGAATGGATCATCCTACTAGTGTGGTGTTTACAGATGCATTGAATAATACACTGCATTTCATTGACATTGAGGAAGGCACTGAAATGGTAAGACAATCCAATTGTGAAATGATAAATCTTGAATATTTATTATATTGAAGAGGTTTTTTAGAAATGAGAAATGCGAAAGCTGTAGAAGTTGTATCAACTGCCATCTAAGCAATAACTGTTATTTATACTCTTTGTTTTGCTCAGATATGTGGTCAGTGGAAAAATATTCCTCAGACATACATCCAGTATCTTGAAGGCAAACTGCTCTTTGTTACTTTAGCAACATCATCTCATCCTGAAGGAGAGGTACGTGGGCGAGTAATGAGACATCGAGCTTTGGAAGATGGTAAGTAGTGAGAAAATCTGTGAATGGTTGGGCCTTGGAAAAACCTTTTTATCACCGTCAAGAACACAGAAAGATTTGTCCACCAAAAACGTATACACTGTATTTCATAAATACCTTCAATGGTCGGTCTATTTCATAAAACTCCATATATTGGTTTGTTAAATTTAACACATCGAATGATTTGGTCTGTTACATATTTGTTGCATGTTATATGATTGGTCTATCACTTAAAACCGACTCAACCATCCAAATTAGACAACGAATTTGAAAGTGAATAAATGTTGATATACTCTTAATAGAATCTTTCAGTGCTCTGCTGACACGTAAAGACAAAGGAAATGGGAGATCTCGTAAGTCTACAGATCGCCTTGGATCAGGAGGTGCAATGATGGTTGCTGTAACAGGGAATGGAGATCAACTGGACTTTGCCACACTTGTAGATGGAATCACTGAAAACATTGATCGTACACAGGAAGTTACCTTTATATTACAACTGAAGAAAGGCAGAGATGTGGTCAAAGAAACACGCAAAACTATCCTTCCTGATGTAAGTTATGTTTTTAATCATTGTGATTCAAACAATAAAGTTGACAACAGTGTTTTTACAGCATCCGATTGCAGAATAAAATGTTTTCGTTTGAAACTATTTTAGGATTTGGACATTGCTGATGTATGGGACAATATTCCAACCAAGATTCAGAAGAGTATGGCAAGAGGTCAATTAACAATTAGTATCATTGTAGAGGGACAAGAAGGAGAACTGGCTGGTCCTCTCACACCAATGGCATCATGCAATAGTGAGTAACATATATGGAGCTTCTTTAATCTATTTCAACTCTCATTATTTTTCCTCATCTTGTTATTATGGTCAGTGATGTAATAACATGAATTGTGTTTGATACTGGTAGCTTTGCATGCTGTTTTGTCTGGAAGTCAAGCTCTGGATAGACCAAAAGCTACTGGGGCAAGTGGCTCAGCTATAATCAGTGTAGATGACAAGGGAAATATCAAATATAAGGTAAATCAACCATTCATTGCTATCAATTCAAAATCACAAAACGTGTATTTGAATGTTTGCACCATAAAGCTAGCTGTCATGTGATAACTAATATGTTTTTGTTTATTGTCAGATTCTGTTAACCGGTTTAAGGACAAATGTGGTTGGTTTGACGATAGAGGGTAAGCCAAAGAACAGACGCAAGCGTCGCATCGTTGCTGACATATTGAAGGACTACAGAAACGGGCAGGTATGATCAGGCAACTTTTATCAAAAAGAAAATATAAACAGTTCTTAAAAGCAACTCTTGGTAAATACTATTGTTACTAGATTCAATGCAAACAATTTATCAATAAATATATATGAATGGACATTCATTCTATAGTTCTTTAAAGATGACATTCATTCCAATATTCTAGTTTTTAAGAAACAGTAACAAAGTAATATGTGAAAAGTTGTGAGAATGGCCAGGCATCTAAATATAAGCTAATTCAATTACATTTTTTTTTGAAATATTGTTTCAGGTTGGAACATTTCTTAGGATAATCAGAACATATTCCAATGTTATCCCTTGATATTGTTGATATTATTGTAAGGTTGGAACATTTCTTAGGATAATCAGAACCTATTCCAATGTTATCCCTTGATATTGTTGATATTATTGTTTCAGGTTGGAACATTTCTTAGGATAATCAGAACCTATTCCAATGTTATCCCTTGATATCGTTGATATTATTGTTTCAGGTTGGAACATTTCTTAGGATAATCAGAACCTATTCCAATGTTATCCCTTGATATCGTTGATATTATTGTTTTAGGTTGGAACATTTCTCAGGATAATCAGAACCTATTCCAATGTTATCCCTTGATATCGTTGATATTATTGTTTCAGGTTGGAACATTTCTTAGGATAATCAGAACCTATTCCAATGTTATCCCTTGATATCGTTGATATTATTGTTTCAGGTTGGAACATTTCTTAGGATAATCAGAACCTATTCCAATGTTATCCCTTGATATCGTTGATATTATTGTTTCAGGTTGGAACATTTCTTAGGATAATCAGAACCTATTCCAATGTTATCCCTTGATATCGTTGATATTATTGTTTCAGGTTGGAACATTTCTCAGGATAATCAGAACCTATTCCAATGTTATCCCTTGATATCGTTGATATTATTGTTTCAGGTTGGAACATTTCTTAGGATAATCAGAACCTATTCCAATGTTATCCCTTGATATCGTTGATATTATTGTTTCAGGTTGGAACATTTCTTAGGATAATCAGAACCTATTCCAATGTTATCCCTTGATATCGTTGATATTATTGTTTCAGGTTGGAACATTTCTTAGGATAATCAGAACCTATTCCAATGTTATCCCTTGATATCGTTGATATTATTGTTTCAGGTTGGAACATTTCTCAGGATAATCAGAACCTATTCCAATGTTATCCCTTGATATCGTTGATATTATTGTTTCAGGTTGGAACATTTCTTAGGATAATGAAAACCTATTCCAATGTTATCCCTTGATATTGTTGATATTATTGTTTCAGGTTGGAACATTTCTTAGGATAATCAGAACCTATTCCAATGTTATCCCTTGATATCGTTGATATTATTGTTTTAGGTTGGAACATTTCTCAGGATAATCAGAACCTATTCCAATGTTATCCCTTGATATCGTTGATATTATTGTTTCAGGTTGGAACATTTCTTAGGATAATGAAAACCTATTCCAATGTTATCCCTTGATATCGTTGATATTATTGTTTCAGGTTGGAACATTTCTCAGGATAATCAGAACCTATTCCAATGTTATCCCTTGATATCATTGATATCATATTGTATTTTCTTTTCTATAAGGCTATTGGGAAATACAGCAAGGCTAAAGCTAAGGAGATTCATCAACTTTTACATGATGGCTTATACATTAATGTAGCTACTGAGGCATATGAAACATCAGAGCTGCGTGGAAAGATCTCATTGCTTCCGTATTCAGCATCTCTCGCAAACTACAAAGGTTAGTTCACATAGTTTATTTCAAGCACAGATTAAGTTCTGTTTTGATAACCAAGACAAAATGATACATTTATTTCCACTGCTTATTTCCTTTATCAAAGTATGCAAAGATGTTTGTAAAAGCAAGGATTTCGTCATAAGTTATAATCTTTGTATGAATTCCTAGTGCAAAGTTAAGTCATGTTTTTGAACCAAGTTGCCATAAAGTATATAGCTGAAAAACCCAGATGTAATAATACAGACTTCATTGTACTGATAAAGAAATATATTATGGTCTTTTAATTGACTTGCAAAACCTCTACTAAAAGTACCACATAATCCATTTATAGTAACTCTATTTGATTGATAACTAAAGTGTTGTATTTTTATATCAATGTGCAAACTGAGGAAACAAGTTCCAGGCTGGCATAAAAGAACTTAATTAAACATGTAATTTGTTCTTGTTTGATTTGACAGGAATGCCAGTACAGCTTTCAGGTAGCATAATTGATCCTCCTCAGCTGACTGGTGCTGGAGGCCATGCCTTCATGGTACTGGATTCATCATGTGCATTACATTATCAAGTATCTGTAGTGGGACTGAATGGAGATGAAGCCCGGGTACCAGATGGGACTGTAGATCACATATTTGCTGAGATTGGCGAGATTAATGGGGACCAGTTTGTTGTTAGACATGTCTTAAATGAAGTCCAACGAAACCTGGTAAATATTACAGAACTATGATTTTAGAAATCAGTCTATGTTTGTGTAAATAGTAATTCAAGAAAGACAAATAATGAATTTGAACAGTATTATTCCTTTTTAAAAGTGTTTTGAAGCTTCTTAAAGTTGCGAGTTGATACACATTTGTATTTGTTGATATTTCTTACTCTGATAACTTGATAGTTGATGTCTTTTTATTTTGTCTGTTGGTTGACGTTTCCTACCTCTGTTAGTAAAAGCCAAACAATTCAATAAGAAAGTTAATCTTGTCCACTTACTTTTTAGGCCAGTGGTGTCCTAAATGATGTGTCATCATCCTTACTGGAATCTATGGATAATGGAAATGCTTTTATACAAGTCAGCTCTAAGAATCATCGTGATGGGGAAATCCGTGGGTTGGTGAGTGCCACTGCCTATTATGTTATTACATTATAAGGAGTTACACATAACCCCATGACCAATTGTTCAATGTGATATGTTTGTTGACTTTTTTATTCATTGTATAACAGGTGGTGCTCCCAAATACCTGTTACAGCACATCGGCTACTGGATCTCGTCTGCCATTTGATCGACCCACACTCATAGATGATGATACTTCACATGGTGGTAGTGTAGAATCACTTCCAAATTCTTGTTTCTTTGAGAAACGTTTTAGAACATCAGGCTCTACATGGTCTCCTGAATATGATCCTACGTGTGCTACATGTACATGTAAAGTAAGTTACAAATGCTCCCATGTTACACAAGGTTGTTCCTATTAAAAATGGCTGTGTAACTTTTATAAAAACACATACTTTTATCTGATCTATACTGATTTATTTAAAAGCTGCTTAATCATCAAGTTATGTACTTAATAGAAGGGCAGTGTACTGAAAGACAGGTTGATTAACCTTTTCATTCATCTGATTCTCTACAATGACAGACTCCAATTAAACTTTACTCATTTGGATTGTGTTTCAGAGAGGTGTAGTGATATGTGACCCAGTGGTTTGTCCCCAGCTTTCTTGTACTGATCCAATCAGCATCACTGGAGAGTGTTGTCCAGTCTGTCCTTTGCCAGGTAAAAAATAGTGCCATGTAGCAGTTTTATTAGGAACAGTAAAAGCAATCAATGATGAGAACTCTGTCGACTCAGTTTCTAAAGGCTCATCCATATACATCTTATTGCATCTATGCCTTTCACTCTTAAGGTCTTCGTTTTTTTTCTATTGGTTGCAAATGTGGCATTAAGCCAACCTTGAAACTTGAGTCTTTGTATAACATTGACCAGCACAGCATGTCAATCACTGATTTGTTTAGATTGACCCATTGCTGAAGGTTTTTTTCACTTATATCATTGTAGAAGTCAATAAATCATTATTTCTTGGTTTTATTTTGTTACAGCTGAGGAGGTGTATCAAGATACAGACAGTTGTTTTTTCGAAGGAGATAAAAAGTATCATAGCATTGGATCTCAATGGCATCCATTTGTACCTCCATTTGGCTACATACAATGTGCTGTCTGCACATGCCTTGTGAGTAAAAAACTCATTTATCTGCTCATTAATTATAAACAAACTGCATTTTCGTCACAATGTTTGTGTTTATCCAATTTCTTTTCTTACACATAAAAAAGGTGTTGTTAGTTGTAAAGTTTGAACATTGAGTGCAAAAACAAATGTTTTTAGAAGAATCTGGAACATTGATAGATGAGTAGTAAGACATGATTCTTTTCATGGGCAGTTGTAAATACAATTACTAATTAGTTTTCGGGTGACTACATGTGGATAAAAGCTCTCAGTCTTGAGGAAAATTGGTTCTGAAAAGAACCAAAATTGAGATAGTTTTGACATCTCAAACAGTATACTCTACTTATACTAGACTAGCAGAGGTAACTGTTTTATACGTCTAGAGACGAGTAGAATATACTTTTCTCAATTCAGGTTCTTCTCGGAACCACCACTTTTCCCAAAAGGAGAGATTTTATCCACAATGTCAACCATAAACTAATTTCGTAGTGATAGATAACAAGGAAGTTTGAATTTATTTGATTGTGAAGACATAAAGAAATGTTATATGTTTGTTATATTTCAGTCTGGAGGTCATTATGACTGTCAGAGGGTACAATGCCCTAAACTAGAGTGCAAGAAACCAGTACGGATTAACTTGTCAGACTGCTGTCAAACTTGTCCTGGTTAGTACAACTCTTTCAATTCAAACCTGTCTTAGTTAGGAACTAACTACCTCAAAGCCTGTCCTACTAGGTATCCTCTCTCTATTCAAGCCTGACCTACTTGGTACTAGCTCTCTCAATTCAAGCCTGAAAATTAAAATCCGTAGAGGGTCAGGGGGCTTCACCCCGACCCCCTAAGAACTGTTGCCCCTATAACCTCCAACAGTAGGAGATTTGTCCCGAGTCCAAAGTATTCAAAGTTTGAATTTCAAAATTAAACTAGTCCTAAAAAAACTTAAAACCGTAGAGCGTCAGGGGGTTCGCCCCCTGAACTCCCACTAGAATTTGTGTCAAATATACTCCAACAGGGAATTCGCAAAAAAATTACGGTTTTTAAAGCTTGAATTTCGTATGAGTCGTCTAATGATCGGCATCTGAGGGCCATTTAAACCTTCAAATCACTGAAAAACCTAGTGAGCGCCCGGGGGCTATGCCCCCGAACCCCCACATGTTGGCGAGTCCCATGTCATTGTGCTTTTACTTTTATCTGATAATGTCAGTTGGTAAATTTAGGCTTCCACACCCCCCCCCCAAAGAAAGTACCTTCGCTTCAATTCAAGCCTGTCCTAGTAGGTACTAACTCTCTCAATTCAAGCCTGTCCTAGTAGGTACTAACTCTCTTAATTCAAGCCTGTCCTGATAGGTTCTAACTCTCTCAATTCAAGCC
Organism: Marthasterias glacialis; assembly: GCA_911728455.2. Lineage (NCBI taxonomy): Eukaryota > Metazoa > Echinodermata > Asteroidea > Forcipulatida > Asteriidae > Marthasterias > Marthasterias glacialis. The sequence continues at coordinate 9,802,469 of OU452235.1, forward strand.
TGTCCTACTAGGTACTAACTCTTTAAATTCAAGCCTGTTCTGATAGCTACTAACTCTCTCAATTCAAGCCTGTCCCAGTAGGTACTAACTCTCTCAATTCAAGCCTGTCCTAGTAGGTACTAACTCTCTCAATTCAAGCCTGTCCTAGTAGTTACTTACTCTCTCAATTCAAGCCTGTCCTAGTAGTTACTAACTCTCTCAATTCAAGCCTGTCCTAGTAGTTACTTACTCTCTCAATTCAAGCCTGTCCTGATAGGTTCTAACTCTCTCAATTCAAGCCTGTCCTACTAGGTACTAACTCTATCATCTATTCTGGTGGTTACTGACTCTTTCTTTTCAAACTGGCTGTTTCCTTTAAACATGTTGTGCTACGTATTAGCTTTTCTTGAAGAGCACAGTTAAATTGAGTGTTTTGTCAGACAACTCATAATAGAGAACATTGCATGGTCCAATGTCTTAATGTCTTAATTGTATTTTTATGGATGTAAACAGAAGAACCTTCTACAACTCCACAACCTGCTGAGAGTGACGTCATTCAGGCTGATGAGGTAGAAAGAGGTGAGATGGTTTGCCCTTTTCAATTCAATGCTTCTTATCTTATAAGAATTGCTTGATTTTTTTTGCAAAAGAAATCAAATAGGAATGCAGCATTAATTTGGTTTCTTATACTAATGTGTATTTGAAAAATGCTTTTATATTTTTCTGAAAAAGGATCTAATTTCTCAAACAATGGTTTATAAACAAAGAAAGCCGTTGGAAATGGGAAGGCAGCAAATACTTTCCATTCCTTTTCCAGTCATTAATTTGCCGTTTATTTTACACTTTGTTTGTTATTGTTTGCTTTCCGCTTGATTTTGTTGTTCAATGCATTGCCGCTATTGTTTTGCTACAGGATGTTCATTCCAAGGAGATTTCTACCGGAATGGTGAAGATTGGCACCCCAATATCCCCCCCTTTGGAACCTCCTACTGCGTCAAATGCAGATGCAAAGTGAGCATGAGTACTATTCAATCCTTTATCCCCATAGACAATATTTATCTACATGTCATACCCTTACATCTGTCTTGATGAGTATTTCATTTAGCAATGTAAGTAATAAAAAGGTTCCAAGACTAAATAGACTAGAGTGAAAAGAATTTGTTGACTTGGTTGGTAAGAGATTTGTATTTAAGAAGTTATCACAACATGCATCAAGGTGACACCTCTGTTGTTTTGTTTCTTTCAAAGAATGTCTATTCAAGATTTTGTGTTTTTTTCTTGCTAACCTGGCAATTCATTGATATGCTTTCGTGTCCAAAGAACTTTGCATACCTCTGCATAAAGGCGTGAAAAGACCAGGGGTTGATTTCACAAAGCACTACGATTCATCTCAAGATGAGTATTACCAAAGCGATTTGTATGGTGACATCTTACTTTGCTTAGCAGTTCAGATTATTCCCAGTTAAGATCAATCTTTATGAAATCGAGCCCTGGGCCCACTTTCATGTCTCTGCTTACCATAAGCAAAAATCAGGACTCAGGTAGCAGAAACATCAGTGCTAATTTGAGCTTATGTCACAGGTTAACTAGGAATGTTTGCTCGTGTGTGTGCACTTCACAATGCTAACACAGCTAGAGCAGAAACTTTGTGATAACCATGTGAGCGGAGAATGGTGACCGTAAGCAAAGAAATCAGTAAGCAGAGCCCTCAAAGCAAGGCCCTTAATTAGGGGCAATGAAATAATGTCATTAGTAGCTGTGAGACAGTCGTGATGTGATCAGCCAAAATGACAAGATGGAACAATAGACAATAATTGGATGTCAACAACAAAAGTTGGCCCTCAAAAAACATAAACAAGTATGGCTTGTTGTGCAAATAGAAAAAATAATATTTTTCATTTTCTGCAGAACGGCTCAACGAAATGCAAGAAGAAGAACTGTCCCAAATTATCATGCGAAGAAACAATAGAGATCAAGGGTGAATGTTGCTCAGTATGTGCAGGTAATAGAATCTCTCTTTTTTCTTTCTCATGTTGTTATGTCAATGTCAATCACGACACTTCAATTGGTGTTCATTGTAATAAAAGTAATTTGTACTGAGTTTCATATTTTAAGTAATGGTTGGTTTGGGGAAAATGGTGTCTTAATGTCAGCTAATGTTTGTTGTTGTTGCCGTTTTGGTTTTTGTTGGGTAAGCTACTGCAAAGTAGTTGAACTGCAATCAGGGTATTAACTGAATACAACCGCTTTAATCGATTTTCAGTAAATTGTCATGTATTTATTTTTGTGTTTTCTTTGCCATATTTTGAATAGATGGAAGCAGTAGTTTATTATCAACACTTCTGCCCTCCCTAGCAACAAGGACGCCCTCATCAGATGAGGAAAGGAAATATCGATGGAAACACTAGTCTTAGTAGTATCATAGCATGCAAAAATGCTAGCATACAGTTAAGCAATAACAATTCTCATTATTTATGTACATGAAGTCCGACTACGTTGAGCGGAAAAGTTTTAAAGAATGATATCCGTATTTAAACGAGTTCATTATAGTTTTCAGGTTGAATTCTGAATATACTGAATGTATAGTTGTATACTATACTGGCATATTGACTGGGATATTATAACATGATAAAAACAAACACATTCAATATTGTAGTTGTGTGCTCTACAGACAGTGTTTAATCAATAGATAGTGACTTATAAGTTGTTTGTATTTTTAAAGCTAATTATTGTAAATTTAAACAAAATGTGACCAAAAAGTTTTGTAAATACTAACTTATTTAACAGTGCAGCAAAATCTATGAGATGGCTTGTATGAATTTGGTGGGTTGGTTTGAAATGATAGAGACTAATGAAGTCTTTTAATAACATGGTTGCTATTACATCTAGTTTGCATACAGACATGATGTAATGTGATAAACCTAACCATTCATAACATAATGCAAGTCACAGGTCATGACCCCTTGTAGCATACGGCAAAAGGACCACATGTTTGACAAATTTCAAAATGAAACGTTGATACATCCCCTTTCGATAATATACAGTTAAAGAAAAAACAATTCTATGGGGTATTGTCTCCCTGCCACTGGTTTTCATTATGTACTTTGAGTGAGATCTTAACAGCGGTACACTGACATTTATGCAGCTACTTTGACTGCACTTGCAATGACTGTATTTATTATGAAATCATGACATATTTCAAGAGAATGCTATGCATAAAACCATTATGAATGGTACGTTGATGTTCATTGGTTGCTTCACACCACAACAAATTTTTTATCTGCTTGATTTAATCGACAACAGAGAAGATTTAAAATACTGGTATCTTGGCTTAGATTTCATAGGTATGAATCAATCTGTGTTTAAGTGAAACAATCTCGTCCCTTTGCTGTTTTTATGACAAGCAACATTTAAGATGAACTATACTAGAGTGAATTACATTGTAAATAGAATATTGAGGCTTATTGTACATATTGCGCTTTTTGAATATTAAGAGATTCAATTAAAAATATATATACGTTTATAGATTATTTCTGTATTGTATTGTAAGATAAACTTTTCCGTTAAAAAATTAGAAATTATGAAGTGCATAAACAAGTATATGAATAGTTTATTTTTTCTGCCATATAGTTTATAATACTTCAGTTTTTTGTTCTCCTTGTGTCATTGTCTGATATGTAGAATCTCGTTTACTTGTTCACTCCAACTTTGTGACACACATTCAAAATAACAACATAACAAAGAGTAATACTACGCGATTACTTGACATTATCATTAGTAATGATTTTCTATTCTAATACATTAAACAGCTATAAATATAGTTCTATAACAACTAGCAATGAATCTTCAATGTAAAGTGTGTGGTATAAAGAAGGGAGGTATGTACTGAGGAGGATGGAAATCAAAGTTCCTAAACCAAAGTATTGGACATTGACTAATCATTACGTCCCGTAATGAAATGATTAAAATTGTCAGAAAATGAAAACAAAGATCTGGAATGAATGAGTAAATTTTGTTTGCGTTATTCTTAACATAGTACTGATACATGGACTAAAAGTAAAAAGCTGCTTCCGAAAATCCTTCCAAAGTTGATCGAAGGTAAGTGGGTTCGAGGTTGGATTAGTAAGCTATAGATTGTCCACGTCTTGGGTGTGTTCGAACATTAGGGTCTGTAGAAATGCGCCGTTTATTTCATTCACATGTAAACAAGTGGGAACACGGGGTTCTTAACGGTTCCAAGATTTACATGCAAGACTTGCACGGATTGAAACAAAATAATTTGACTGGGGCGTAGCGAGCACATTTAATCGGGGGCGGGGGATTACCCCGAAAATTCAGGCTGAAATTTATAACAAAATGATGGGTTGCTGGACACTGACACCTAACAATGTCACATTTCACAATAATGTTCTACTCCTAGGCGTGAAACCTTTTCTTATTTATGTTATTGGGGTTTTGGGTTTGTTTGTTTTTTGTGGGGGGTTGTGTTTTTTGTTTTTGTTTTTTTGCGAATCCACCCCGACCCCCCCCCCCCCAGTTGCTGCACTATATAATTCTGAATATTTCGTCGAACTACATGCAATTCACTTTACAGATTAAACTAAGTTAAGCCCAAACCGGTATTTGTGACCTCTAACATTACATATTGAAACCACAAAGTAAGTTCAGCAAAGATCCGAAGTTGTTTCCGACATGCATTAGAGCATTAGAATAAATTCTAGTGCGACAGTAACTGGAGGACAGTATAAGTGCTTATTTAAATAATATTTCAAATATAGAAATATAGAAATAAGAACCGAATATTTGAGGACAAACGTTTCTCTCACAGGGCCATTTCAAACTGAAATAGTCTCAGACAATAAAATGATAAATTTTCTAATCATAAATGTAAACTTATTAATCACAAAATAGCAATAGTCCTACTACCATTAAGTTACCGTCGTGGCAATCATGTCTGAGGATCGCTTTCAAACAATGTATGTTGACAGTAGTGTGTTACAATACAACGGTCACAATGAATAATATTGTTAACATTGATATTTTTTTTACCAAAACACAAAATATACAAGGAAAAAAAGTAATACTTGGTCAAATATAGCTTTTTAAAGACATAACGAACTTAAACAAAGGTAAAGCAAGCAACAGCAAAAACACTTAACCAGATAGAAAATAAAAAATATTAAATAAATGTTTGGATTTTGAAGTCCGAGTGCCAAAAGCAGCAATTTAACGAGATGACGTCACGCAGGAAAATGAAACACAAAGTCAGGGGCGGGCTTGCGGTGCAACTAAACGACGTAACCGAGTCGTTACCTTGGTTAGCATTGGTGTCAAGATTTTACAAACTATCGGTGCCCAATACATTGCCTATAGTTTAAAATGACAAATGCTAAAACATACCGACCCCATTGTTGATAACATTTTAAAGGTAAGTTCCATCACTTGTAAAATACAGGTCTCGGCTGTCTATTTTGAGAACATTCATTTTCAAGAGATGTACCTACGTCACGAACTGTGTCTGGTTACCGACCCGTTTTACGCAGCTTCTGGAAAGATGATCATATGACTGACTGATAGGAAGGAAATGTTAGATACTTAAAGCTATTTACTTTTACTGGAAATAAAAGTACATCGTTTTCGTTTGGAAGAGTAGCCTAAATTCCCGTTACATTGATCTCAATAAACACACCGTACAAACAACTTGTAAAAACTTCGTCAAATTCGGTGGCCGAATATAGGCACGTGGAAAACGACAAAAACGGCCGATATGTTTTGTTGGGGATAATTTTGTAGGCGTATCTGGAATGTTACATGTCTAAATAAGCTTATTGGTGAAGTCGGAACTGACATAATGGGGGCGCATAATGATCGCTAGGGGATAGGGTTTTTACCGATTAGGAACTTTGACTTCGTGAAATCTTGGACGGATGGTAAGACACGATGAGATGCCAAATGGTATGGTGTGACAGTACAACACGGCGAATACAAATACGACACACGCAGTTACACACAAAAACACATTATGTACAATGTGACAATGCCCGATCTTATTGGCCATATGATGGGGCTTAGTGAGATTTACGTTGACAGATACACTGAAGCACAATGTGGTATTATGAGACAACGCCCATACACATTGGACAAAATGGCATAGAGAGACAATATCAATACATAATAATTTCGGTGGAGTCTTGATGCAACAATTAGGCTTTTTAATTTGCAGTCTGTCTGGATGAGGCACAGTGGAACATTGAAGTCACAATAAGGCTACCATGAGGGTGCAATGTGACTCAAAGAGGCACAGTGGAACATTGAAGGTCACAATGAGGCTACCGTGAGGGTGCAATGTGACTCAAAGAGGCAGTGGAACACTGAAGTCACATTGAGGCTACCGTGAGGGTGCAATGTGACTCAAAAAGGCACAGTGGAACATTGAGGCTACCGTGAGGGTGCAATGTGACTCAAAGAGGCAGTGGAACATTGAAGTCACAATGAGGCTACCGTGAGGGTGCAATGTGACTTAAAGAGGCACAGTGGAACATTGAGACTACCGTGAGGGTGCAATGTGACTCAAAGAGGCACAGTGGAACACTGAAGTCACCTTGAGGCTACCGTGAGGGTGCAATGTGACTCAAAGAGGCACAGTGGAACACTGAAGTCACCTTGAGGCTACCGTGAGGGTGCAATGTGACTCATAGAGGCACAGTGGAACATTAAAGTCACGTTGAGGCTACCGTGAGGGTGCAATGTGACTCAAAGAGGCACAGTGGAACATTGAAGTCACACTGAGGCTACCATGAGGGTGCAATGTGACTCATAGAGGAACAGCGGAACATTGAAGTCACCTTGAGGCTGCCGTGAGGGTGCAATGTGACTCGACTTGATGAGATATAATGAGGTATTGAGGTTGTAATGTGGCCACTTGGGGGCAATGTGACCTGATGCGTTGCAGTTGAACATTGAGGTCACAATGAGACTATACCGGGAGGGTGAATGTGACTTGATAAGACAAAGTTGGAACATTGAGGTCTTAATGAGGCTACGTGGGGTGTAATGTGACTCAATGAGTCACAGTGGAACATTGAGGTCACTATGAGACTACTTGAGGTGCAATGTGACTCGATGAGGAAGAGTGGAACAATCGAGGTCATAATGAGGCTACCGTGAGGGTGCAATGTGACTCGATGAACACGGTAGACCTTTAGTCATTAAAAAAAAGTAGGAAGTCACATTTTTTAGAAAACTGTTTAAGTTTTGATGGGGTTTTGTTTACAAATTGTGCATTTTGTATGATTCGATAACTACAGACCATACCAACCTTTTAGGATACTCTATAACAAATTAACTCCTTGTAATGTTTGATAAAAAAAATTAATTAAAACTGAGTGCAGACTTATGGTAAGACGATGTGAAATGTTTTGCATTCCTTACAAATAACCTCACTAGCGTGACGACGGCCAGACCAGATCACCTTAATTAAAGGTTGAGAAAACACAAACCGGATCTTCCAAGAGTAGAGATTGTGATTACGAGAGGACGGACTCATTTCAAGCCATCATTAATCTTTAGTAAGGGTCATTGACATCAAAATACCCTTGGAACGCTAATACGGTCAATTGCTCCCATTTTCGATTAAATTCGACAAAAGATTGTTTTTGATTATGGAAAAGCTCTCCTTGTGTTTACGTAGTTCGTAAAATGCCAAAGGTTAGTCTTGACTCACAGATATTAGTTTTTGTTGTTCATTTATACTGTAGGCCTAAATGACATAGTCACCGCAATTCACCAGTGTAGGGCAGTACATACGGCAAGGGGTAACAGACCGATTGCGTGACCCACGTCACGTGACCTGTAGTGGGTATTGAATGTAGACAAACACGACGTTCTCCATAGGAAAGTGCGGTACGGTACATGATGATTGTTACATTTTGTTTATTCGATCGAGGCAGCGGCGTAGCGACCGGGGGTGTGTGGGGTGTGTGACACCCCCTCCCAATAGTTTTCCTAAGTCGGCATTTAGAGCCACGTCGGCAAATTGAGCACCAAACTTATCCGGCTACAGAGTCGTCCGACTCCGACGCATAACTAAAAAAGAACCTCTTTTGTATAGTTTATGAAACAGTAATATAATTGAAATCAATGTCACAACATACAAGTTTAATAAAAGGGCTTGCTAACTGTGTTATTATTACCAAAAGCCGACTGTTGATGTGACTTTGTCGGTCACAGCATGTATTTGCACGTAGTTTGCCATCAGCTAAGACGACGTAGTAACCACAATAGGTCACGTGAAGACATGTAAACATTGGTCGCGCAATCGATCTATTTGAATGCGTAAATATCGACAAACACTAACGTCTTTGAAATAAGACTAGCAAAAGGTTGGACTGAAAAACAATGGGGTCATAAAAAGGACTTCAAATCAAAAATGAGCTAGTACATTTTAGACATTAAGCATTGACTTCATCCCGCCACCACTTTAAGAGCATGATGGCGAATATGGAAAAGCGAAGCTAAGAACGCACAGCGCTCATGATTGGCTAATGGGTAACCTCCTTTTGACCTCTACGATGTGAGTGATGTCATATACTGAAAAATGTCGATGAGAACGTTGATGTTTCTTGTTGTTAGTCATTGGCTATGAATGCTGGAGTTGGTAATTCAGGTACGTGTATATTTACGAACTCACGGTACACTGGGTTGACAGCATTACCATCGGATGGATTCTTGACGTAACCAAGCAACCAGTATGTGGTCATGGTGCCTCTTCCCTGTTTATAACAAATGCATAACGGTTGATTACATGAGTTTTTCTGGTATATTTCTTTTACTAATTGTTTGTTTAAATGAAAATAATAACATGGATTATCTGAAAACATCTGACTAGATACTGCAGATATTGGGTCACAATACAACGAAAGACTTCTGGTAAAAATTTGATTCACGACATGTGCCCAATTTTAGAGCTATACTTAATGACCGATTTTGTGCTTAGCTTATTTCATAGGGCTGCTTACCGCAAGCACGGGAAAATACGTGCTAGCTTACTGCGGTTAATGTAATCAAATGAATGACCCCAACATTGCAATTCCACGGAGCCAGGGACCTAGTTTTCTTGATTTCCTTTGGAAATAAGCTTGCGCTTTAGTGACCAAATATTTCTGCTTAAATAAGCAGACAAATTTGCTTACCATAGCAAGCAGCTTTATCAAATTAGCCCCTGATGGTTTGATTCAATTGAGCTTATGCAAAATACAGGTTGCATATCAATCGTTATGAATCTGTGTTTATAATGTTCCATTTGATATATTTAAACGGTCCATGTCGTGACTATTGCGCACTCTTGTAATTGAACAGAGCTTGATTAAGTTCAATATCATATCGCTGATGGTATGTACGGGGGTAATTAATTTAATACATTACCTTAATCAACATTTCACCTCGCTTAGCCAAACAAAACTTGTTGATGATAGTCAAGATATGTGCACAGTCTTCGCTCACTTGAATGCGATTAGCTAAACGGACATAAGACAAAGAATATTACAAACAACAGAAATATTCACATTAGCACTTTATGTCGAGTCGGAGCTTTAAAAAATATCACAACTAGTAATTGACCCTCGGCCGTAAAAGTGAGCAGCCAGTGAGGGCGTTTTATAGCTCAACTAGTTTTCATCACAATATGTTAACTTACGTAGTCCATTTGACTCCATCTTAGCAGCAATATTGACTGTCTCACCAAAGAGACAATATCGAGGCATTTTGGATCCAACAATACCAGCAACAACAGGACCTACGAAATGTATTTAGTAAAGAGCCAAAACAATGATAAATTATCATGTACTATTTGCTGAAATTCATCAGTTTTTATTAATTTAAAATTAGGCGGTTCATTGCAACAATACAAATTAACTTAAAATATAACTGACCTTGCAGTCACTAGCACTTCTGCGAAAGTCCCATAACGTAATTCCTTCTTGAAAATAAATTTTATACCTGAAATCATTGCTTGGTAATGTGCCTGGTTTGATCATTACTAAACCAAAAACATCCCTGACACCTAACATATTGTGGTCACACCACCGGTGGTTTTTTTTTTTTATTTATTTTTTTTTTTTTTACACTGCAGGCACAGGCGAAAGAACTGGTGTATCATTATTATTATTTCGGCTAAGAATCAATCGACAACATAGGGGCACTTTGGTTAAGGGGACAGAGGGGTTGTTTTGCCCGAAGTTTTACACAGATAAAAACACAAGAACCAATTTCTAATATAATTTCTGATATAATTTCTAATATATAATCTCTCTCTCTCTCTCTCTCTCTCTCTCTCTCTCTCTCTCTCTCTCTCTCTCTCTCTCTCTCTCTCTCTCTCTCTCTCTCTCTCTCTCTCTCTCTCTCTCTCTCTCTCTCTCTCTCTCTCTCTCTCTCGTACGCCTATGATCAACAAAGACGATTATGTTTTGGTCTCTTCATTCAGCCACCGATAATGCTGGACATGTAAAGTTGATATTCCTAAATACTAGTTTTAGAAAGAGAGTAGTGCGTACATAAATTGACACACAGGTTGATTACATTTTAAGAAGGTGTCAAGAGTAGCATTTAAATTGATTGAACTGTTATTCTTTCTTACCGGTATGCATTCCAATACGCAATGTCATCTTTGTACCTGGCTTATGTGGAATGACCAATCCTTCAATACAATTCTGTAAATCCAATGCCATCTGTGCTATTTCACTAGCATGTTTATTACCATTGCGCTGAGGCAAACCTACAATGTAAGCAAACAAAGCAAATAAAAGCTTGGTAATCTTAAATTAGTCCAGATCAACTTGTAAATTAAAAAGGTCAATAATACAGAACCGGATAATTAAATGAACTTCTGACTTCTGAATGTGTTTTTAGACAAAAAATGTATTGATATTTTATAGCAATATGCAAATTGTTAAAAATGTTTGCAGTTTGAGACAAACTTTATGAGAGAAAAGACAAAATAAGGCGACAGCGAGTCTCATTGAGTTGTATTAAACCTCTCAATCTTCAAGAAGATCTTTTTGGCTTCAGATAGGACAGATACGACAACACACATTCACTCCATAACACACACGCTAAAAATTGAAGAGTTGAATCCAACCCTTACATGTGTGCGGTCAATGACTACACTTTGAAAGGGTTGAATCCAACATTGTTAATGTTAAATCCAGTATTTTAAAATATCACATCCAACGCCAAAGAGATGAATCTAAAAATGTTAACTGTTAATTCAACATTCTCATTTTTTTCTTCGTTGAAATCGTTGAATCAGCACTTTCAAAGTTAAATTAGCAGTTTATAGGCAATATTAAAAGTTTTACATGCTAGATTTAACATTTTCAAAGTGTTGTCACTGTCCGCACCCATGTAAGTGTTGGATTCAACTCTACAGTTTTAAGCGTGCACCTACGTAGAGTGATTAGTCTTGTCGAAAAGGCTATGTTTTAGTTATGCCGCTTATTTATCTAGTATCAGTTTGTGCCACCACTATAACGCGAATTTGACTAAATAATAAAGCTCAAATGAATGCATGTTCAACAATGGACACAAAGAATACCTGATACCACCATGTAGGCATCCCCGATGGTCTCCACTTTATATACATTATATTTATCGATGCGGCTATCGAAGTTTGTGTATACGTTGTTCAACATCTCAACCACCTGAAGAGGACTGCTCTCAGAACAGATTCGAGTGAAGGCGACAATATCCGAGAATAAGATGGTAGCTTCAGCGAAGTTTTCTGCCCGTACATTCTGGTTGTGTTTCAGGCTAACTACAACGGACTTGGGAAGCATCTGATAGAGCAATGTATCGGTTCGTTTACGCTCTTTATTGAGGGCTCTAGTCTGGTCAGCCAGGGTACGGGCATTTACCTGCATATTTGCTGTCAATGACTCGACTGCCTGTAAACAAATTCAAAAACACCCGATCAAAAACAAACAAAAGGGTCCTCATTTGGTTGGTTGAATAGATGCATATAGTTGTTGATAAGTCCTAGTTTTATATCAGTCAGAACTTTAGAAATTTAATTGGCTATTGATAATTTGGGAGGAAAGATACACCAAGATCGGCCAACCTTTTTAGGGAGGTGTAGAAGATGGGTTTTTGTTTGGTTTATTGGTGTTTTAATTGTTGATTTAATACCTTGATGATGATGACACACATGATAACTACGATCACCATAATACAGATACTGACAGCCAGATCAGCATTGTCCGTAGTCACAGCACTATTCAACTTTGTCAATATCACCTGTAATCATAACAATAAGTATCGCTTAATTTTTTCAATAGTGCTATAAACACTGTTTTGCTATACTCTATTAAATTGTAGTATAAGTCACTGATCCGGAAGACAAGGTGCACAATGCAACCTGAATTCTTGTGTAATTCACTTCAAACACAATGCCTTTATACAGTAACTGGCAAATACAGGAATAAACATTGCACGTTTGCTTTTTCCTTCGATGATTGTTCGCTAGATCTATACATAGATGGTATTAAAGTTGTGATGTTAATAACTAAATGTAACATAACTGTATTGAAAAATACATGATGACTATTAATGAAGTATCATTATAGTTTGGTCTGACCTCGGCCATTCGTCTCTGTATATCCTTGAGTGTATCGATGTAGATAGTCATATTATCAAACCACCATGTACCCTCTTGCCATGACGGTTCACGTGAAGCATTGTTGTGGGAGATTTCTTGTCGCATTGTGTTGATAATTTCTGCGTAATCGTACTCAAACTCTTTTACTTTACCCTCCAAAATCTCGCGTACCAAATCGGAGTATTTTTGAGACGCCCAAATGTTGCTCTTTCCAACCTGCAAGTAAGATCAGTGACAATCATTTGTTTGTTGTTGCTCGTTCCTTAAATTGTCGTTTTATTTGTTCATTCTTTTATATCAACTTATTTCTTCATGGGTGATTTACACTTTCTCTTTTTGATGATAGTATTTTTGACTGAACATTATCAATAACCTGCATTTTCTCCATGTACCAGCGATAATCGGTAGGCTTGTCGAAACCACCCTGAGTATAGAACACCGCACCCAATGTTCGTTCAATGCCAGTTTGCTCCATGCCAACTATAAGTAGCTGATAAGCTACCAGGGTCTCCCATAACCCCTGACCTCCAGACTTGCCAACACTCTCATACAACCAATCGATAAATAGTTGAATAGCATCAGTGTAGAAATGGATGACCTGCGGAGGAAAAGAACACATTTGCACTTTTGTCATGACGCCGGTTAAGTATAAGTAAATATCTGAAGTACAACTTGGGAAATAATTCAATGCAACAAACTCCTCCCAAATCATCAAATAGGCCCTAATGCATTTTATATTTGCTCCTTACTTGTTTAAACTAGTAAAACTTGACAATGTCATTATTTCGAGGACACCAGTCAGAACGCTACCGTTCTGACTGGTGTTTCGAGGACACCAGGCAGCATGCTACCGTTCTGACTGGTGTTTCGAGGACACCAGGCAGCATGCTACCGTTCTGGCTGGTGTTTCGAGGACACCAGGCAGCACGCTACCGTTCTGACTGTTGTTTCGAGGACACCAGTCTTCTGACTGTTCTGCCTGGTGTTTCGAGGACACCAGTCAGAACGCTACCGTTCTGACTGTTGTTTCGAGGACACCAGTCTTCTGACTGTTCTGCCTGGTGTTTCGAGGACACCAGTCAGAACGCTACCGTTCTGGCTGGTGTTTCGAGGACACCAGTCTTCTGACTGTTCTGCCTGGTGTTTCGAGGACACCAGGCAGAACGCTACAGTTGTGGCTGGTGTTCCTTGGACAGCAGGTATTGCGAGGACACGAGCCAGAACGCTGCAGTTCTGGCTCGTGGTGTCCTTGGAATTATGTTATTCAAAAAAGTAATTCAAGAAAACATAAATTTCTTTTAAAGAAGCACATTTTTAAAAATGATTCTAATGGACTAGACGGAGTTATGATACAGTACCTCATAAATGGTGGTATTGTGAATATCTAGAGTCAGTCGATACTCGAACAAAAACGACATGAAAGCTTCTTTATTTTGAAACTGTTGATAAGCTACCGTTCCTGCAACAGGCCAGTCATCGAGATTCTCCAAGACTTCATCTGTCAGTGGATAGGTATTAATCAGAAAGATCTTGCGCTGGGGACCAGTCGTCCTTTGTTGCATTAATGAACTGATGTACAAAGCGGTCATGTCACGTTCAAGCTGAAGACTATGGACAAGGGTGCCAACCTAAAAAAAACAATTAAAGTCTCTTTATCATCAAGTTGAACAATTAAAGTAAATATTAAATTATAACAAACGGCTTCCGGCATACTTATAAAACTTATAAAATACCTCAAAACCAATAGGCATATTTACCGCTGAGATGTAGCTGAACTAATTTTGCAGCTGAGAGGTGATGATAGTAAAATGTATAATAATTTAAAAATTAGCCTGGTTCTGCTTTCTGCAATAGTCTTACCTGACGACTGAATTGTACATTGCGTCTGATTTCAATAGCGTCAATACTTTTGGTTAGTGTTGCAATCAGATCAGATATAGCCAGTGTAGTCAACACGACGATCGGCATTAGGGTTAATGTCAGCATCTTGATCATCTGCTTCCTTTTGCCAACTGGTGTAAGAGGAGTGGCTGAACACAGGCTGGTCTTTGTGTCTTGTATAGCCTCTCTGATAGACTCATCTACTTGACTCATTGATCCCAGGCTAGATGCATTGCTGTTAGTGCGACTGTGAGGATGCCCTCCAGTCGCAGGTGGATTAGTTGGAAGCCCCTTTTCAGAAGCCATTGTGAATGCACAAGTTTATCCAGATGAAATCATCGGAGCTAATGAAACTCTAAAATGGAGGAATGGAGGAATACATGGAGAAATAATTATGAAAGTACATATTTTCTCCCGACTTGGCTAATTTAACGATCGAATAGCTACATTATTTCTGGTGTCAATAAGTTATGAACTTTCTTTCAGACATTAACCGAAAAATCGTCGATTCTAATTTAAACTAAAATAATAATACAAAATTCATTGGGAGCCGACATTTTCTCACGAGTCTGACTCAACAGTATTTTCTAAGTAAATTGGTGATAATAATTCATGATGGTATGTTCATGGCACGTGCACGCAATGCCTACACTCTGCAATGTGAGAATCGTATACTTTGTCTGCAGTTTGACTGCAGCCTGGGAAGTCTGGTTACACCCTTTGCATTGCTGGGGGTCGTCAAACAAAAGAAACGTTTGCGATACGCGCCATGCCCAACTCTCAGCCAATCGTCATCTTCCATTGAACTTATGATAACTGATTTATTTATTCAAAATTAAAAGACATCACAATCAGAAGATTGAATTACGTCTAATTTTACAATGATTTATTTAAAAATCCATTGCAAAATTTTAAAATTACATGTACAATACAAGGCAATTAAGAAAATATACCTTGTTTTTTTAAAGCACGGTAGACAAATTTTGTTTAAAAGGAAAATGAGGGTCATTAAGGCTAATTAAAGGGAAATTGCACAATTCAATATTTTAATCAAATTTAAAGCCATTTTTTATGACAAGTTGTAAAAAGAAACATTTTCCTGTCCTGCCTGCAGGACTCACAATGAGGGCGCTGTTTGAGTGCGCTATGTTTAATGTCCAATAATTATTATTGATTATCTAATATAATAAAAGCCAAAATCTTTAGGCTTCTGTTAAACCTTTTTAGCCTTGAAAGTTTTATTTGTGGGTTTTGCGGCTCGGCGGGGTACCTCCGTGTCGGGAAAATTACGGGTCATCATGAAGTCGCTTTCAGCTCCGCCGGTTAGGTCCTTTTTACCTGACGGGCGAATCTCCCGCTTTTC
This sequence comes from Marthasterias glacialis, assembly GCA_911728455.2. NCBI lineage: Eukaryota > Metazoa > Echinodermata > Asteroidea > Forcipulatida > Asteriidae > Marthasterias > Marthasterias glacialis. The sequence continues at coordinate 9,818,341 of OU452235.1, forward strand.
TGCATTTATTTATGGTGTTTTTCTTGTGCAGTTGCCGTTGTTATAGCAAACGTATTAGTGCCATGCTGCTTTTCTCTTTCACGGGTAGTATTTCTCTTTCACGGGTAGTATTTCTCATTTACGGGTAGTATTTCTCTTTCACGGGTAGTATTTTTCTTTCACGGGTATAGTATTTCTCTTTCACGGGTAATATTTCTCCTTTACGGGTAGTATTTCTCTTTCACAAGGTAGTATTTCTCTTTCAGGTAGTATTTCTCTTTCACGGGTACTATTTCTCCTTTACAGGTAGTATTTCTCTTTCACGGGTACTATTTCTCCTTTACGGGTAGTATTTCTCCTTTACGGGTAGTATTTCTCTTTCACGGGTAGTATTTCTCTTTCACGGGTAGTATTTCTCCTTTACGGGTAGTATTTCTCTTTCACGGGTAGTATTTCTCTTTCACGGGTAGTATTTCTCTTTCACGGGTAGTATTTCTCTTTCACGGGTACTATTTCTCCTTTACGGGTAGTATTTCTCCTTTACGGGTAGTATTTCTCTTTCACGGGTAGTATTTCTCTTTCACGGGTACTATTTCTCCTTTACGGGTAGTATTTCTCCTTTACGGGTAGTATTTCTCTTTCACGGGTAGTATTTCTCTTTCACGGGTACTATTTCTCCTTTACGGGTAGTATTTCTCCTTTACGGGTAGTATTTCTCTTTCACGGGTAGCATTTCTCTTTCACGGGTACTATTTCTCCTTTACGGGTAGTATTTCTCCTTTACGGGTAGTATTTGTCTTTCACGTGGAAGTATTTCTCTTTCACTGGTAGTATTTCTCTTTCACGGGTAGTATTTCTCCTTTACGGGTAGTATTTCTCTTTCACTGGTAGTATTTCTCTTTCACGGGTAGTATTTCTCTTTCACGGGTACTATTTCTCCTTTACGGGTAGTATTTCTCCTTTACTGGTAGTATTTCTCTTTCACGGGTAGTATTTCTCCTTTACGGGTAGTATTTCTCTTTCACGGGTAGTATTTCTCCTTTACGGGTAGTATTTCTCCTTTACGGGTAGTATTTCTCCTTTACTGGTAGTATTTCTCTTTCACGGGTAGTATTTCTCCTTTACGGGTAGTATTTCTCTTTCACGGGTAGTATTTCTCCTTTACGGGTAGTATTTCTCCTTTACGGGTAGTATTTCTCTTTCACGGGTACTATTTCTCCTTTACGGGTAGTATTTCTCCTTTACGGGTAGTATTTCTCTTTCACGGGTAGTATTTCTCTTTCACGGGTAGTATTTCTCTTTCACGGGTACTATTTCTCCTTTACGGGTAGTATTTCTCCTTTACGGGTAGTATTTCTCTTTCACGGGTAGTATTTCTCTTTCACGGGTACTATTTCTCCTTTACGGGTAGTATTTCTCCTTTACGGGTAGTATTTCTCTTTCACGGGTAGTATTTCTCTTTCACGGGTACTATTTCTCCTTTACGGGTAGTATTTCTCCTTTACGGGTAGTATTTCTCTTTCACGGGTAGCATTTCTCTTTCACGGGTACTATTTCTCCTTTACGGGTAGTATTTCTCCTTTACGGGTAGTATTTCTCTTTCACGGGTAGTATTTCTCTTTCACGGGTACTATTTCTCCTTTACGGGTAGTATTTCTCCTTTACGGGTAGTATTTCTCTTTCACGGGTAGTATTTCTCCTTTACGGGTAGTATTTCTCCTTCACGTGGAAGTGTTTCTCTTTTACGATAATGTCCAGCCCATTGTGTCTGACGGGACACGTCGGACATAATGGTTTGTCGGACCCAATGCAGGCCGGACTTCACAATTTTCTCATCTGACATAATGGTCCATGTCGGACATAATGGTCCATGTCGGACATAATGACATAACACACCTGGAAGTGTTTCTCTTATTATTTTTATTTTGTTTTTTATTTTTTTATTATTTGTTTTTCGCTTTTAAAGTGTTGTTGGCTTTAGAAACGTTGACGTATCAACGTTTCATAAAGTCATTGCGTTGTTTATGATTTTGGGGGACAATAGAGCTTTATGGAAAATTCACCTCCCGCAAAGAAACAATTTAAGAAAAATCACAAAACTGTAAACGACAAAGTGAAGCATCCAGAGCAGGTGATCTCCAAGCCCCAACCCATAAAAAAACATCTGGCTTATTGCTTTCCTTTTGAAGAGCACAATGTCGATGGGGTCTGACTCTTTCCTAACAATAGTATTGCCAAATCAGGTAAACAAGTCTGGCAACCAGATTTGCATTGTGACCGCGGGTTCCGCCAAGTATTAAGTGGTGGCCACCAGCGGCTGCCAGTTATTAAAGTTATTAAGTGGCGCGCGCCAGTTACTGAGTGGCGGCAACTAGGTGAAATAGAAATACAACAACGTGAACGAGAAACGCAAAGTGGCACTAATGGGCTTCCGTACAAACGAGAGTGTTAAGATGATGTCTGTAAAGGATGTTAAATTTGCATCAGGGATCAAGAATATTAATTGTGTTTTGACCCATACACCGAAGGCACTGGTGTAATTTTAGGGCGAGATCACGGTGTCAGAGTATGGTATGTTTCTGTAAGGTCTACAATTACAGCCAACCTTCATGTTGTGCTGGAACAAAGCCTCGATGTCGTTGGTGAGATTGATGACCTACCAGGGCAACCAGCCTGCTCCTTGGGAAGGAACTCTTCAACGACTAGCGTGATTCTCCCGAGCAGAAGTCTTTCGTACAGCTTGTAGGTTGTGCACAACGATGTGTCCCTGAGCTTCAGTCTATAATGAAGGATATAATCTGTATTTTGTTCCATCAGTTCCTCATCTTGAGCGAGGCTGGTTGTTTTGGGTCACATGATATCATTCTGACTTGCCCAGTCAACTGGGGTTGTGTCACTTGTTTCGTCTCGCTCCACAAAGGTGTATAGAAAACAGAGGAAGGCCGGTACCTGATGGCCGTTCTATCACATGGGGTTCGTAGACATTGACGATGGTTGGACCCATTATCTAGATGGCGTTCTTGTCAGCACTAGAGGAACATAGTTTGGAAGCCGGAGCATTGTCTCTAATGTACGTAGCTAAACCAAACTGTCTATACAGTGAAAGTAGGAGATTGCTGTTCAGTTAATGATTTGTAATTGTTGGTAGTGGTGTACTTTTCTTGAAGTGCCACTACATTACCAAATGAGTTTTGGCGAGTACTATAACATGCTCATGTGTCATAATGCGATTACAATCTTTCTCCGGCTAATGCTTGCGCGAACTATTATTAAGCAAGAACCATCAGCAAGAACTGTAAATGTATATAAGCAAACTGTATGATTAACAGATTAGACAAGGACTAAATACACTCGGTTCAAATTGAGTTTGTTTTGGTAATGGAATGCGGTTTATACGATTTAGTATTCAGTTCCGGTGTCGCAGGCAATTATGTCCTCTATGCGATACTATCCGGCGGACATTATTGCATATGCAATACCGTCCGCCGGACGATTTTGCATATGCAATTGTGTCCGCCCGGACGCTGCTGCATAATGCAATTGTGTGTCCGCCCAGACACATTTGCATAGGCAATCGTGTCCGCCACCGTGCAAAACGGTCCTCGAAGCCTATGTTCAAATATTCGGCGAAAACAAGCCCCAGGCACGGCGGGCCCGTGGAAATTTTGCTTGTCCATGACACCCCCGGGTTATGTTTATAAATATGTCAAAGATTTAAAACAGAAGAAAAACTAAAGCGCTGAAACCGTTGCAGTAAGCTGCAATCATAATACATGAATATTCATGCCGCACATGTGCATACGTACGTTCAGTGCATGCACGCTCGCTTACGCACAATGTACATGTACGTCGGACGGTTTTGCATAGCCCGGACACGATTGCATATGCAAAAGTGTCCGGAGCGGACAGTATTGCATGGCGGACACAATTGCATCTGACACCAGCTATGCACCGATCTTAAAATGACTCAAGGGCTTGGATACCAATGTAATGAAGCCAACGTGACTGTACAGCAATGTTGCCATGGTGATCAACAAGTATATTTTCCTCTTTCAATCTAATCAACAGCTTTTGCTGGACATTTTGTTATGCTGTAGGTTTCCATGTTTTTGTTGTTTGACGTTTGTTATGCAGAAGTTTGTTATGTTCTTGTTTGTCGATGAAGAGCAAAGTCTTTTTAATAAGAATGATGACATATAGTTGTTAGAAAAAAGTGCATGTTTCCTTTGTGACGGCTACTAAGGGATCAATAATGGGAAACGGCGAATGCTTCTGTTTCTTGGTTTTGATGTTTATTTCTGAAAAATGGAGAAGACACGACGGGTTCTAAGAACATGTATGTGGCGTCTTCGGAATCAGAAATTGGAATATATAATTACAATAAAGCAATAATCGAGAAAACAATTACTTAAAAAGAATCGTTACAATATTTACACATTTTGTCGACGGCGCCATATTGGCGTCTACATATGGGCGCCACCATATTATTTGAATTCTTACTCAATACAAACGCAGAGTAATTTAACAAAGGTAAATTATACTTTGAACCAACTACTATTACATCAAGATATCTAAATCAAAGTTATATCGGAATTTAGACTTAAAGAATCTAACGTTACGTAGGAATGATTATGTAGATCATCTTCTCAAAATGACCTGGGGCTAAGTCAGAAAAGCTACAAAATTACTCTTTAAATAAGGTAAAGAGCATAAGTGATTGATTTACATTAGATTACGTTTATCAAATATTCTAGTAAAGTTAAGTTAAGAATAAAAGTAAAACCTGAAAAATTGAGAAGAAAATTTTTAAGAACATGTGGCGTCTTCGGAATCAGAAATTGGAATGACGAAGCCCGCGAAAATAATAAATACGGTGGCGGCGGTATACAAAAGAAATCTGTATTACGTCACGATTAAATGCCGATGAATTTACGGGGGGGGGTATTTTATACACTTGCCACACCTTATTTAACTTTCATAATTTATTTTGGTTCTATTGCGTTGAAATTTCTATAACGTGACATTTTCTTGTGTCATTTTTTCTTGTGTTGCATTATTTTGGTCACCTTTTCTTTTACATCGTATAATTTATTTTATTATCATTATCATTATTATTATTATTATTATTATTTTGCTTTGCATTTGTTCTTATAATGATACAACAAAGTGGCGCCAACACAGCTGACAGAAACATCATACTTCAGTAACTGTTCCGCTTGGGGGAAAAGGAAGAACATAAGCACTAATGGCTGATCCCGTTCCGATGGAAGCTTACCCTGGAACCTTACTTGGGCTGTTTTAAAGTATCGCTTCATTTTTAGCCTTCAAGGAAAAATAATGACCTTATGTAGCCACATGAAAATTATATAAGTATGCTTTTGAGAACCTTTTCGTAGAGAGGTGGATGCCAAGTGCCGTGTAATAAACGAGAAATCGTCAAATAAGCAAAAGAGGTCAAAGATACGCTTATCCAGTCGTTGCAACCGTCAACAACCGTCAACAAATAACAACTTCCCGACTGGGGCACAAATTCCAGCTGCATTCGCGACGAGGCCGGGCTAGCCGCAAATTCCCTGAACCAACGGATATCGTGACCCAGCCACTGTTTGCTATCCGGACTCTCATAATAAAAATGTTGAAATGCAAATTCCATCATTATTAATAACTTGGATCCACAATTTGAAAAGATGTCCACTGTTATTATTTATTCACCGACAATTGCAAACAATCAGAATTTAATTTGGTTTAGTAATGAGATTTTTATACTAGCTGTGAATGATCAACTTTTTGAAGCAGGTAAGTCACATGCACGTCGAGTGACTCTTGTTGTGTTGTTGTTGTTGTTGTCTGTTTTTTGTTTGTTTTTAACAACCACGAAACCGGCAAAAAATGTGGGTTATTGTAATGGATGTTTATATTCTACTTTAGGACGATCTTTCTAGTCATGTTTGAGTCAACACTTTTTATTAAATACCAAGATATAAAGTCTACGTATCCTGCTCTTGTATAAACGATTGTTTAGGAATAGAGGCGCTGCATGGGCGGCATGATTTACAGATATGGATGGCGCAAACTTTGAGTATTAATTTCCAAGTTAAGAATGTTCAGTAATCCCAAAGTATAAATGCAGGTAGTGACCATCTTAATTTGAATAATAATCTATGCATGAGGTGTTATAAAGAGAGGCAATGAAAGCAATCCTAGGTAGCTCCAAATCATTGGGTCGGTCCCATAATCGAAGTGGATATAGGCTTTGATTCTAGATGCTCTGCGGTATATTAGTTTGAAAAAACAAAGTACCAATTGGGAGTTAATTGCCAAGGCATTCAATCTGAGGTATGCTAATGGACGGATACTCATAACAGGTGAATATTGGTTACAGGGAACCTTGAAGTGTGGGATCCAGCAGGCCCACTAAGTGTCCGGGGCCCGCAGAAGGATCTCGGGAAAATTTTGCGTGGGTACTTCATTGGTGCATTGTCACCCAATTCGATTATATTTTGAAGCAAAGTTTGTTTCTTTAGAGCCCCTGGAAAAAATCTAAACATTAGATGGTCTCTGGTGCAATCATTTCAGAAGCGTTTTAGACATTATTTTATACTTAGTTTTAAAATTTTGCTTTAATTGCATTTTTTAATTCCGCGTTTGGGCTACCCGCTCATTACTATCTGGCAGACTGATCTTCACAATTCTATCTGCTATTTGTTGGACATTATAAAATGTGCAGCTCTCTCCCTATCCTATGTTAGCTCACGGATCATACGCAAACGCAAACTGCTGCTAAATGTAGGAACAGACCCAAAGTAGAATGGTTTTCTGATGATTGTTTATTCACGATTGTAATAATAGTCAGAGTAACTTGGACCCTTATAATATTGGCCAGATGTAAATGTTGTTAACGGCCATGTTGTGTCGGACCTTCTTAAAAACTGGCCACCATTACAACATTTAGCCGAAAGTAAATTACCTGTACTTGTTAATTTCCAGTTTATGCTTTAGCGCTCATGGATTTTGAGCAGCTCACTGTGAGTCCCTAAAAAAATATTTCTATTTTGTTCAAGTAATGGGCATTCCCTGGGATCTAAAATTCGCCAGAAAATGACAAAATTGTGCTTACCTTTCCACGTCATGTCTCTCTTGAGCACAGATGTAAACTGACCCAAAAGCAGCTGACTCATTATCTTTTACTAATAAGGACATTAATGGTTTCACCCAGGAGGATTTATACAACATGAAGACGAAATCTGGTTTCATTGAAACCTGCATCAGTAATATACGACTTCTTAATTATCTTTCTGTTGATGAGTTTTATCAAGGTCACACGAATAAACACACCTAAATGTTAATTAGGTCCTTGTATGCGTCTTCTGACTACCAGTGTGCCATAATATATACACAGATGGACTGGCAGTGAGATAACTAGTGGACGTCTATGCGTCCCAAGGGACTGTGACCAGAAGAAGGTATTACTTATATACCCAAAGCTAAAGGCCGAGGGAAAATAGGACCCTCTCCTGGTCACTCACAGGTCTGAGGGGAGATAGACGTGCACTACTAGTGACCGAGTAATGCCAGTCCGTATGTGTTTTATAAAACACTTCAATCAAAAACAATAAGTTATGAAGCAGAAAAATCATAAATACATTTAAATAATCTGGGGGGGGGGGTTCACCTGAATTGTTTTAATTCAACAATTAACTATTGAGCAAATTTGCATGAGCATTTCAACAACTGAAGGAATGCTTTTAAACTCGATGGATTAAGTTTTTTAGTTGCGGCATACTGTTCACACCATGAGAGGGCGCTTTAACCAGTCAAACACTATACACATATGGACTGGCAAAGAGGAATAGTGTACGTCTATGCACCCCTCAGGAAAGGCCAAGGGGTGCATAGACGTGCACTATTGCCCGAATAATGCCAGTCCATATGTTTTATAACACACCTTCCTTAGTCCAAAATGTCGGTTAGAAGAGTAAATCGCGGTTTTTTGACCGGAGACGGATTCTTCTCGATTCGCAGCCGCCACCATTTTCGTTCTCTTGAGGGCGCTGTTTAACAGTCAATAGACTGGGTTTTTTTGAAACTGTTTCCCGCTTTGCGAACTATTTCCCCCAAATGAAGCGCGTGCGATGCGTGTGGTGCAGATTTCATGCATTAGGCTATATTAGTTCACCCCACGCGACCGTGTTTCAGCCAATCAGGATAAAGAACCAGGGAGAGGTGTGTTATAATTTAGTATAGTGTCCGGCTCGGGAACTCATTCCAAATTACGCGCGCGCACTAGTTATACGTGTCTAGTTTACGGTGGCACAAATCTCATGCACTAGCCTATAATTAATTAACCCCACGTGACCGTTTTTCACCCAACCAGAATCCAGCAAGAGGTATGTTATTATTTTTATTGTATTAAAATTATCTGCTTTAATTCGCACCAAAACTACAGCTGTAAAGTGTAAACAATGACAGTACTATTATTTGTGTTTTTACCAACACATTTTTTGTTTGTGGGTGTGGTCGCACAGGTTCAGGATATGTTTTATATGCAGACTGGAAGAAAGCCAGTCTACCATGTCATCGTCTAGCTGCATAATGCCTTCAAAACCGTGTGAAACCTGGTAGATGTTGCAGTTGGAGACAATATGCTTGATGGTTTGTGCTTCACCGCATTCACAAGATTTGGATGGCTTAGCTCCTATTTTGTAAAGGAAATGTTTGGTACGGCCGACACCTGAGCGTATTCTGTTGAGTTGCGGGAGAGAACACAACCTGCTGGCTTATTTGAAGGACTGTTGAAGAACCGTCGTAGCGGCGATGTTAATGCGTTCCACTGATCGGCCCATCTGTCGCTTATCCAGGAGGGCTGGTAAGGGTAGCAGGCTAGTAGCGTTGACACGTCGCTTGTGATGTGCCTGGATCCTCTGGACTTGCAGATTGGTAGGTGGTGGGATCATGCTGTGATCACTGGCTTTGCAGGACAGCTTCAGCTTCATGAAGTCATGCTGCAGGGGCTATGCCAGACAGGACGGGCAGGTTGTCAAGAGGGGTGGCTATTTATGAGGCACTGACAAGTCTCATGGCAGAGTTGAGGACAACATCAATAATCTTGGTGTGTGAACTATGTGTCCAGGCAGGAACAGCGTATTCTGCAGTCAAGTATGCCAGAGCTAAGTTTAAGGTACGTACGGTGTCAAAGGATGCACTCCAGCCGGTGCCTTCTAGTCTTTTCAGCAGGTTGACACGGGCCTCAGTCTTGGACGCAACCGCTTTGGTATCATGGGAGAAATTTAGGCTGCGGTCCAAAGTTACACTAAGTTACTTGGGGTCGGGTCAAAGTTGAGCCTCTCGCCATTGAGGAAGATGTTCAATGTCCTGTTGGCACAGTGATTTGCTAAGTGGAACAAAGAGCAAACTGTCTTAGGCAAGCTGAGTTTGAGGTGTCATTGGTGGAAGTAGCAACTCAGGGTGACAAGATCTTTCTGTAGTATGGACTCGATGACTTAGAAAGACTTGTTAGCAATGCCTAGGGCAGAGTCATCTGCGTAGTGTACAGCGAGCTGTCACCGCAGGGCATATCAGCAGTGTAAACAATGAAGAGCACAGGGACGAGTACTGAACCCTGGGGAGACCATTTCAAAGTTTGCACTTTCTGCTTCAGGCCACATTAGATGTTGTGAGGGCAAAAGACCAATTTTAAGTAGCATAATGAACTTCACAAGTCTGACGTCTGTTAAGGTCTTAAGTAGCTTGAGGTAGAGCCCTCGGTGCCATCCGGTGATGTCATAGCTTCAAACTTCTCTTTCCTCTGGAAAGCACATTCAATGTCGTTGACTAGGCGCACCACTTGGTCGGTTGTTGAACGGCCCTTGGGAATCCAGCTTGTGTGTGCGGGAGGCTAGCCTCGACAATGTCAATGATTCTGATAAGGATTAGTCTTTCCAGCAGCTTATAGATGTGGGACAACAGTGAGATTGGTAGGTAGCTCTTGGGGTCGCTCGCTGCTTTCTTGGGCTTTAGGATCGCAGTGACTTTGGCTTGCTTCCATCTGGACGGTATGCTGTGTGTCATGAGACAGTTTGAGAGGAAAGTGCAGAGCCACTGCATTGCTAAGTTCTTTAGGAACTCAGTGTGGATGCTGTCATTTCCAGGTGCTTTGCTTTTTTTCAGGGCCTTGATGGCGGTTACAATTTCATTAAGGGAAAAAGGTTGAGAGAGGTCGATGACTGGGGGGAGCGAGGTTGTCAGCTTCTTTATCTCAGTATTGACTTAGTAGGTGTGAGCTTTTGCCTCAGGAGTGTGGTCTTTCCACTTTCCATTGTTGAGGATAATACAGAGACGATAGAGTTTGGTGAGACGGGGCAAGGTTTAGCTGGGCTGCTTCTGCTTGTGAGACGATTGAGTGTGGCCCAGGCTTTACGGCTTGATTGGGTGAAACTGATTTTGCTGACTTCATCTTCCCACTTGATGAGTCTCTTTTGACCAAGCAGCTGTCTGAATAATGAATTTGATTTTTATTAGAAACGAGAGTTTTGTATAAGCCTTCCAGCACAGCCTGCTGAATACCGATAGCCTGCTTGACTACTCTACCCAATTTAACCTTATCTTGAGCCCTCATGTTTCCAAACACACAAATTAAGCAAAATGTCAACATACTCTGTAAAATAGATTTGTAAAACAACTGTAAAATAGCCCGATCCACATCCATTTTTAAACTTGGATCCGGCACAAGAGTCAAATATGAGTTTATTGTCGATTTCTTGTAAACGGAGACCCTTTCAACAACTTCACCCATAATAACAGCTGGAGGAATAGCAGTCTTGTTTCTCCTGAAGTCAATCACCATCTCTTTCGTTTTGTTTACATTCATTTCTAAAAAGTTGTCGTCACACCGCTGAACAAAATGTGACACTTCATTTAGGAAATGAACATGATAATCACTTGGAATGTACTAATCCAAGAAGCCAACTAGGGCAGTATCAGCGCACTTAATAATGTCATGTGACGGGTTCAGAGGCTTACAATCATTTTGTGTATGTGACCGGTTTTAAATAAACGATTGCGGCACAAATAACTTGTCTTCACTCTGTCATTTATTGTGATCTGTCGGGATAAATAATGGAGGATAAGTCAAGATACATTTCTCCCGACGTCATGGAACGGAATCATTTTTTATAATTAAAAGTTACATAACAAATTAATCAAAAAAATTACACTCTGTGTCGATAAACTATTTAAACTTGAGATTTAATTGAATAAGCTTAATACACCACAATGTTCGCTGGGGTGGGTTTCTCTCTCTTGCCCGAAATTACTCATTCTAGAAATCAAATATTGCTAGAAAAGGTCTAGCAATTGCAAAAAGATTACCAACTAATGCTATTTCGCTAAAGATTGTAGTTGGATGTCAACAATAAAGGTATAAATAATACAAAATAAATAGTTTCCTGGCAGGTACCCGCCTAAATCTTTAAGGCGTCCGCCATCTTTGAAACAGGGAATGGCCGACAACTAAATTTATATCAAAATCACTGGTGTCTTATACTTTGAAGCAATTTACAATAAAAATATTACTTTCGCTTTCTAATAGTGTAAAAACTTAAAATAATCAATAAGGAGAAGATTTGATTAACTCAATTTGGGAATCTCAGGTCCTTAACTTGATAACTTGAGAAAAACAACTAAAAACCGGCTAATTTCTAACCAAAACCTAAATAGCAAGTAATGATTGGTTTAAATTAATACAGTTAACGACAAGTTTAGAGAAATACCAAATAAATTAAGGATTATACCTGTCGGGATAAATAACGGAGCATAAGACAAAATACATTTCTCCCGACGTCATGGAACAGAATGATCGCGCAGGGTTAAATTTAAAATGAGCTGCCGCCAGGGGGCGCTCAAACAGAGTGAATAATGAATACATGACTAACTAGAAATAAGTTTTTGTTCCAAGAACAAAAACTAGGTGTTCGAAATTAACCTAGTTAAAGTTGTTATTTGATGTATATAAAGTTAAATCAACTAAAACATCTTAATATGAAAATAAAAACATGAAACTGACCTTGGTATTTGGTGAAAGATCATGTTCCTAGCTGTAACCATTTTTAAATGAAGAGCTACTTCCAGTTTAACCGGAAGTAGAGGTCACTGAGGTCACAAAAGTTGCAACAAAGAAGGACCTTCCCTAACCTTAGTATTTGGTGAAAAAATCTTGTCCCTACCTCTAACCACTTTATAATGAGGAGCCACTTCCGGTTTGACTGGAAGCTAAGGTCACAGAGGTCACGCTATAGCAAACAGAAAATGGCCTTCCCTAACCTTGGTATTTGACTTTGGTTTTCAACTTCCGGTTTAAACCGGAAGACAAGGTCAAATTGGGGTCATGATTGTGAGGCGTTTTACATAGTTTTGGATGACCTTTCCGATGATGTATAGATTGTAAAAATCCCTCGTGTAGATCAAAAGTTATGATTTTTTGAAATAATAAACTTTGTGAAGTTTCAAGTTCATACAAGCTTAGAAAGTATGCCTTTGTTAGCGGAAACTCGACAGGCATAAGAAGAAGTAAAAACTAGACAAGTTTTTGTGACGTCACAAAAACAAGGTGATTGGAATATGGTAGTTAAAGCTGTTATTTAATGTATCAACTTAAAGTATCTAAAAATATGAACATAAAAACGTGAAATTGTGCTTTGAAATATATTTAATTTGCAGCAGAGAACCTTCATGTTCCTAGTTCTTACCATTTTTAAATGAGGAGCTACTTCCGGTTTGACCGGAAGTACAGGTCACGGAATCTGCAACAGAGAAGGACCTTCCCAAACCTTGGTATTTTGTGAAAGAATCATATCATGTTCCCACCTCTTACAACTTTAAAAATGAGGAGCTACTTTCGGCTTGACCGGAAGTAGAGGTCACACAGGTCACGCAATGTGCAACATAGAAGGACATTCCCTAACCTACAATCTTAATGTAAGAATTGTGATTATATAATAAAAACTTCTTAAGTTATGAATTTTTGAATATTTGAACTTCCGGTTTGAACCGGAAGACTAGGTCAAATTGGGGTTATGTCTGTAAGTCGTTTACGCAGTTTTAGATAACCTTTCCGACGATGTATAGATTGTAAAATTCTATTGTGTACTTCAGGAGTTATGATTATTTGAAATAATAAACTTTGATTTAATGTAATTCGACATCTGATGACGTCATTATGGCAACACTCAAGCGGTGTCCTGCATGTCCTAGTCACGTTCTAACTATGTGTGAAGTTTGAAGATTGTGTGACTTTAAGAAGTGTGCATTTGTTAGCGGACAACCTTCGGGGAGAAGAAGAAGAAGAAGTATCAAAAAAAAAAAAAAATTAAAAACGAACAAAATCAAGAGGTGTTCCGGGCTGAGTGCCCGAACACCTAAAAGAAAACGAACAAAAACAAAAGGTCTTCGGACCAGAGTCTAAACACCTAAAAAAAAAAACATACAAAAACAATAGGTCTTCGGACTTGAGTCCGAACACCTAATTAAGGAAACATACGTTTTTTAACCGTCACATGTACTGTACATGGAGTACAAAAGAGGTGATAGGACACACCCCTTAGGAGCCCCCAGTGTCAGTGTACTGAACAGAGGAAATGATGGATTTCAGTTTAACCTGTTGGCCTCGATTTACCAAAAAGTTACAGATCCATGTAATGATTGTAGGGTTAAAATATAAGTTGATTAGTTTTGTAACAAGACGATGAGGCTGGATGGTTTAAAAGCGGTGGAGACATCAACAAACAGAATTTTAACATATGCTCCTGCATGCTTCAGATGCCCATAAATACCATTCAGCATTGTCAATACAGCATCTTCCGTACCTACGAGGCTGATAACCAAACTGCCGTTCATCTTAACATTCTGTGACATTAACAACAATCTGGTCATGATCATTTTTTCAAGGCATTTCATATTTTACAGGTATAGATGTCAGAGCTACCGGACGTAAGTCATTCATCTCTCTGGGCTGTAAGTTTTTGGCAATAGGAACAATGGTAGATGTTTCCACAATGCTGGAACACAGGAACTATCAATCGTAGCTTGAAACAATGTACGGAACAGACTAGCAAGTTGATCTGCGCAAACCTTTAACAATAATAATAATAATAATAATAATAAAGGGACTTGTAATGCGCACATATCCACCCTGCTGGGTGCTCAAGGCGCAGTAAAACAAACAGAAAGAAGGTGAAACAGTGAAATTAATTAATTAAAAAACTTGTGACATAAGATACGTTTTGAGCAAAGATTTAAATTTAGATAAACAGCGGCAGGATCTAAGTTTAAGTGGCAGAGAATTCCAAATACGGGGGGCCGCCACAGAAAAAGATCTTGCACCCCAAGTTCGCTTAAAAATGGGTTCCTTCAGGAGTAACAAGTTGCTGGATCTAAGAGTTCTGGATGGAGAGTAACGCTGGAGTAATTCAGTGATATAGGGAGGAGCCTTGTTGTTTAGGGCTTTGTGGACAGTAATCATGAGTTTGAAGATGATCCTTTGGGAGACAGGGAGCCAATGGAGTTCTCTCAGAATGGGTGTAATGTGGCAGAACTTTCTTGATAAAGTAACAACTCGGGCAGCTGTGTTCTGTAGACGTTGAAGACGGGATATTTGACTTTGAGGAAGACTGTATAAAAGTGCATTACCATTGTCTAGCCTGGAGGTAACAAATGCATGGACGACCTGTTCACAAGCGCCTTTATTCAGATATTTTCGTATTCGGCTAATGTTCCTGATGTGCATTGATGACAAACGAATGATGTTAGAAACTTGAGGTTGCAAGGTCATTGAAGCATCGAAAATAACTCCCAAATTCCTGGCCTGCAATGAAGGAGCAATCTCTGCTTCACCGATTCGAATAAATGGCACAGACAGTTTTGATAACTGCTGCCGTGATCCAAAAAGAACAAACTCAGTTTTGTCGTCATTAAGCTTCAGGAAGTTGTTTTTCATCCAAGAACGTGTTTCCCGGATGCAACCCTCCAGCCTTGCAATTGCAGAATTAGCAGGATCTTGCGAAGATTTGAAAGTAATGTACAGCTGGGTATCGTCAGCATACACATGGTAGTTGAGATTATGCTTTAGAATGATGTCCCGAATTGGCAGTGTATAAAGGGTGAACCATTGCGGACCTAGCACAGATCCCTGTGGGACTGAATAGTTAAGAGTGACAGGATCAGATACTGCATCACCAATACAAACATGTTGAGTTCTGTCCGAAAGGTACGATCTGCACCACTCCAGTGCTGTGTCACGTATGCCAAGATAATTTTGAAGTCGGGAGAGGAGGATGTTGTGGTCAACTGTGTCAAATGCAGCACTCAAGTCTAACAAAACTAGCGCAGTGATGTTTCCATCATCCATGGCCGATAGGATGTCATTGCTTACACGGATAAGAGCAACTTCTGTTCCATGGAATGGTTTGTAGGCTGACTGAAACACATCTGAAAGATTATGGTTACGGATATGATCAGAAATACGTTTTGAAACTACTCTCTCAATGATCTTTCCAAGGAACTTTAAGTTTGCAATTGGTCTGTAGTTATTGAAAACCTCTCTGTCCAAATTAGGTTTCTTGAGGCTTGAGGAGTGGTCTGATGTGTGAAACTTTTAAGTTGTCAGGGAAGCAGCCGAGGTTCAGAGATCTGTTGACAAGGTTGGTGAAAACAATTTAGAAGTGATGAAGTCGGGCCCATTAGTTTTATGAGAATTAACTTTCTTAAAAAGGTTTTGAACTTCAAGCTCAGAGATTTGAATGTTTGTACTATGAACAAGGTTTCCCCGTACACTGTTCATCATTGCGCCCGGTTGCAGACTAAAATCCAATTTATCAAACCTGCTATAGAAACAGTTGAGATTGTGAGCATATTGGGATTCATTTTCGACATAAATATCTTCTTCTTTTTTAGGCTTGTAGCCTGTAATATATAGTTTGCAATCCTTTCCATGCATTTTTTTGACTCGTTCGTCTGAAATAAATGTTCAGTTGTAGATTTGTAAGCCATTTAACATTCTTTAATTTTACGTTCCAGTCTTTTTTGAACCTCTTTTTGTTCGTCCCTTGTCCCAGTGTAGAATAATCTCTTTTTCTCATTTAAAAGTTTTTTCAAGTCTTTTGTGATCCAAGGCTTATTATTTGGGAAAATCTTAACTGTCTATTGGGGGATCACAGTGTCCACGTAGAACCCAATGTAGTCTGATATTGCATCAACCGATTATCACATCAAGGCTATTAGCCGAGTCAGTGAAGACGTTCCAGTCTGTACATTATAAAGCACCATTGCAGTGCTTTGGTTGCTTGACTTGACCATACCTTCAGTTGAGTTTTTCTTACAGGTTCTCTCCACATCTTGGTCTGGTAAACTGGGATAAGCTGGATCATATTATGGTCAGAACTACCTAAACTAGGCATTGACTTTGCTCGAGTCTTTATTTCTGTCCATTCTAAGCAATGTATATCCATTTGTGTCGACTGTCGAGTCGGGATCAGTATCAGTTAACCAGGTTTCGGTCAGACACAAGGCTGGATTTGCAGTATTCTGAAAGATACTGAATATTGACTCCCAGCTCATCAGATTTGTTTCTGATGCTTTGTACATTTCCAAGTATCAATGATGGAAGTGGAGTTCTAAATCTGGATTTGTATAATCGGTTTCTAACGCCACCTTTGCTACCTCTCTTTAGTACTTGGGGTATGTCCTTGGGCTTGCATTCCTTGGGGATTATGTAATCAGGCTGCATCGAAAATGCACACCGGTTCTTTAGAAATTCACGGTTATAACAATTCAATGGCGGCAACTCACCCTCAATGCTGATGGTGGCACACAGAATACTCTTAACACTCCGTGAGAGGGTAAGAAAAACGATGAAAAACAACCCAAACGTAAAGAACTATACTTGAGACATTGCTGACAGTAACAAGTATACAGAAAGGCACATTCAGATAGAGAATTCACGGAACCAACGCAGCAAACCGGAGACGAATAAAAAGGCTTTGTCGCCACATGAGCAGCGACAACCCCACTAAAAGCACGAAGTGCGACGGCGTGACGCGACACTCGACGGCACAATTGTATTCAACTGATGAAAAGGCAGGCGACGGCACGACGCGTGGCACGGCAGCGCGACTTGTTACAACCGAAATTTAAAGGGACACACCGGCTTACTGTTTACCTAAAATAGTGATGTGGAATGACACACAATAATTTTTAAATGGTTGTTCTTAAAAAAAATCATCAAAATATCACGTAATTAACGAAAAATGTGAAAAAAACAAAACACGGTTAAAGGTCAGCTTATACGCTTTTCCAGCCGTTGCAACTGTCAAGTTTACGTGACAATGTTGCGCAATGTTGTAAGTAGAATGGTGCTCTTTTTATGTATGAATTATTACAATGACGAGGCACAAGGATCCAGACTTCATATCCATTCAGCACAAATTCACGCGTAAATAAAAAAAAAACAGACATAAACGGACAGTGTATTCTGTGTACGACGAACTGGACGAACTTACTTGCAATGGAGAACGTTTCTTCATTATATCGCAAGTAGGCCCTATGTTGTAAAAAATTACTTGGACGAATGCCAGTTGGGTCCAGGACTGATCTGTGTTGTCAGGTCGTGTTCAAATGTATAAAGGGAGAGAATAAGCTTGGCATAATGTGGACATCACAGACATGATGGACCATAAATATTGTCAAAATGTGAGTCTTCATGAATTAAAATTAGACCCAGTAACTGGGGCGCTGTACTCCGTTTTGAGATTTTGACATCATCTGTCGTACTAGCGCCCCAGTAAGGAATAATTATGTAGTAACTGCGACGGTAAGGAGGATTTAAATCACCTGTTAAAAAAAAATGCCTTAGACTCAACAGAATTGCTCAAAATTCGCCTACTGTCTTCTCCAAGTGTTTATGGTGTAATAAAATGCATTTAATTGTACTCACGATCATTTTCTGTCCTCCAAATCGATGATTTTTAGGGCCTCTGACAACCCTGCCGTTACAATCGCCATTTTGATTTCTAATGTTACGACTGTTTTCTGACTTAAAAAAAGTCGTATTAACGCTGCGGGATCACGTGTTCGCTGATGCCCGGACTTGAATATTGTTTTCCGAGGTCAACGCAGGATACCAGTCAACGAACACCACAAAGTTCCATTGGTCATGATTGCCGAGCGCGTGCTGTACAATGTTGCCATTGCAGGGTCGTTGACACAGCTGGTACTGAGCAAAATAATATTCAAGTCCGGGCATCAGCGAACACGTGATCCCGCAGCGTTAATACGACTTTTTTTTAAGTCAGAAAACAGTCGTAACATTATTAATCAAAATGGCGATTGTAACGGCAGGGTTGTCAGAGGCCTAAAAATCATCGATTTGGAGGACAGAAAATGATCGTGAGTACAATTAAATGCATTTTATTACACCATAAACACTTGGAGAAGACAGTAGGCGAATTTCGAGCAATTCTGTTGAGTTTAAGGCATTTTTTTAATAATAATAATAATAATAATAATGAACATTTGTAGTGCGCCATGTCTGTCAAAAATGACACTCCTGGCGCATGAAGATACTCTGCAATAAAAACAACACTACAGACATGACAGTACTTAAAGCCTAGATGAATACAGGTGAGTTTTCAAGTTGTTTTTGAAGCTGGATAGAGTGTCTGCTTGTCTTAGATCCAGTGGAAGACGATTCCATAGAGATGGTCCGGAATTTGAGAAAGAACGGTCTCCCCAACTGTGTTTGGAACGCGGGATGTTAAGGAGCATGGTGTTTGTGGAGCGAAGCTGTCTTGTAGAAACACTTAGCTGTAATGAATCCTGTAGGTATTTGGGGGATGTACCATGGATGGAGTGGTAGATGAGGAGAAGAACCTTGAAGATGATGCGCTGATGAACTGGGAGCCAATGAAGTGCTTGTAAGATTGGAGAGATGTGTGAAGTGCGTTTAGTGAGTGTAACCAGTCTGGCAGCTGAGTTTTGCAGACGTTGTAGGCGATTGATTTGAGACTCAGGGAGGTTGATGAGGAGAGCATTACAGAAATCCAAACGTGAAGAGATGAGTGAATGAACCAATATTTCAGTAGCTTTCAGGGTCAGAGATTTGCGAATGTGAGCCAGGTTACGGAGCTGATATCTGATACATTTTGATATTGCAGATATGTGTTGGTTGAGGTTGAGGTTTGAGTCTATGATGACGCCAAGGTCACGGCATTTCTGGGATGGTTCAATTCGTGATGTTTCAATTGAGATTGGATGAGTGGATATCTTATTTAGCATTCCTTTCGATCCAATGAGCAAAAATTCAGATTTCAGTTCATTGAATTTGAGATTGTTCTGGGACATCCATAGTTGAATGTCCTTGATACAGTCCTGTAAGCGTGCGATGGTGTTAACTAGGTTGTCATCTGTTGGGCGGAAGGAGAGATATAGTTGAATGTCATCAGCATATGAGTGATAGTGCACGTTATGATTCCTGATGAGTTGACCAAGTGGCTGAACATATATTGAAAAAAGAAGTGGGCCATCAACAGATCCCTGTGGTACACCAGTTGAAAGAGGTGTGGCCTGCGACTTTGTGCCATCAATAGATATGCATTGCGAGCGGTTACTAAGATATGATTTAAACCATTTAAGTGCAAGAGTTGTCACACCAAATGACTGAAGGCGATCAATCAAGATAGAGTGTTTGACTGTATCAAAAGCTGATGATACATCCAGAAGAATCAGAGCGGTAATGTTGCCTTTGTCCATCTCCTGCAGGATGTGATCAGTCAGATTGACAAGTACAGTTTCAACGCCATGATTCTTACGGTAGGCTGATTGGTGAGTATCAAGCAAATGATTATCAACCAAGTGTTCAGAAAGTCTACAGAATGCAACACGTTCCACAATCTTGGAGAGATATGGAAGATTTGACAACGGTCGATAATTCTTCAACAAGTTGTGATCTAATCCAGGCTTCTTTAGCACAGGTCTTATGTTGGCACTTTTCAAAGCACTTGGTACAATTCCTGTTGCAAAACTGCAATTGATTATCTTGGTTACGACAGGAACAATGACTGGCAAGCATTTTTTGAGAAGATGTGTTGGCATGGGATCCAAATCACAGGTCTTGTTTGGAGTCTTCATGATTATTGATTTAACCTGATCAGTTGAGACTTGTCCAAGTGTGTCAAGAGTGGATGTAAGTGTGGTCCTGTGACACTCGGAGGAGTGACTCGTGTTTGTGGGTCTACAGACTGTAGCCAGGCTAGAACAAATTAAGGCTACTTTGTCATTGAAGAAACAACTGAATTGGTTCGTAAGTGTGTCAAGGTTGTCATGATCAGGTAGAATAGAAACCTTTTTTCTATTCAATAACTCATCAGTGAGGCGAAAAAGTCTTCCTGAGTCACCTGAGCACTCATTAACTCGATTTGTGTAGTATGCCGACTTGGCAGACCGGATCATAGATTGGACTAGTTGGCGTTGTTCGACATACATTTGACGATGGATTTCTAGTCGTGTTGATCGCCACTGCCTTTCAAGCTGTTTCCTTCTACCCTTCTCCTGAACTATGCCATCGGTATACCATTTGGTGTTGGGCCTTATCTTGACCACACAGATTTTTGCAGGAGCATGGTTGTTCAATACATCCTTTATGATGGAATTGAATGCACAAACTCCCTCTTCGGGATTTGGATTGGAGCATTGATCAACGATGCCCTTCTCTGAGAGATCTGAGATAAAAGACGAGGTGTCAATAGCTTGTATGTTCCGAGCTGATATGATCTTCTTTGTCGGTGTAGGCTTTGACATATTAAGGTTGCATATAATTGCTGAATGATCAGAAATGCCACCAACTATCGAAAGATCCGAAAAAACAGTGATCATCTGATTTTCTTGTAATAAACAAATCCAAGATATGTCCACGATCATGCGTGGGTTGATAGACATGTTGTTGAAATCCATATGCTTTGAGGAGGTCATTAAATGATGCAGTGTTTGTTGAGGCTACATCCATGTGGATATTAAAATCGCCAGTAATAACAAAGGAACCCGTTGTGAAGAGGTTGTTTTCAAGAAGGTTTGAGAATTCTTCCAAGAATTCACTGAAATGACCAGACCTGGTGGGCGGTAAATAACGGCAAGACGGATGATTGTCAAGTCTGTCCAGACTTTACACTGAAGAAGTTCAAATGTCTTAAAAGGTTGACTCGAGCAGTCAGCTAGAACTTGAAGCTTAGTCTTGAATAAAATGCCAACTCCTCCACCTCGTCTGGTAAGTCTAGGTATATGCTTGAAGGTATATCCATTGGATGCAAGTTCACCAATGGCTGCGTTATCATCTTCAGTAAGCCACGTTTCACAGATCCCAAGGATATCCAGATCTTTATCAAGCACAAACTCAACAATAGCACTAGTCTTATTTCTAACTGATCTAGCATTCAGCATTGCAAATGCCACTCTATTGTTGTCTGATTGAACAGGTGGAACAGGTTCAGAATGCTTTTTCCTACCACCCCGAACTCCTCTTTTTGTAGGTTGAACACCTGCACCTGCAGCCCTTATGGTATGCATCAGGTCTTGAGGAATTCTGTAGTTCTGTGAAGGCTTCAATGCCAGTAGTTCTTTCACAGAATAGCGCATTGTTGTCAGATGGTTAGCTATCAATAGGGAGTAGCTGTTGTCTTGATGAGTTGACCGCAAAAGAGTGGCCAGAATGAAGGCAAAGATCACCTTACACGCTTGAGCAGATGAGCACAATGGTCTGTGTGTCCATGTCATCTTTCCATGTAGCATAAGACAAGAAGAGTTTTCATAAATAACTCATTAATGAGTTACTATAATTCAATGAAGTTAGTCCCAGGGTGATCTAGGAGTGGAGACAATTCTATAGATGTAAAATTTGGAAGGCTTAAGTCACTGTCAGTGTTATAAGTGTGTGATAAAAGCAGAGCACTTATTAGTCATGCTAACAGAGGTGATTTAAATCCTCCTGACCGTCGCAGTTACTACATATTCCTTACTGGGGCGCTAGTACGACAGATAATGTCAAAATCTCAAAAAAGGAGTACAGCGCCCCAGTTACTGGGTCTAAATTAAAATATACGCAGGCATATTCACAATACAGTTCTATGACACAAACCTGTCCATCAAAATTATGGCAAAGACCACATCCTTTATGTTCTCATCGTGACCAACCTGCTGCAGTCTAAAAACTAATGGTAGTGTCCCTAATCTTGGACCATCTTTTCACATTGGCTTGGCCAATAACAGTCATGTGCTAAGCGAGCCTCCCGCTTTCGCTGCAAACGGATTGCCAATCCTGGCAGCTTTAGCGAAGGCATTCTCCCGTTTTTCGGGCGATGACTTCACTGGCCGGCCGCGGCCACCGCCACCGGTTTTTTGTTGTGGCGATTGGGGGGAGTGGACATTATGCAGATATCATAAAAATAGATAGATCAGCTGTATGGTGTATGGGTTAAACATTCCCCGTCGTCGTCCCGCGTGTGCGTAGCGCAGCCAACACGTTAGAATAGTTAGGGGATAATAGCTAGGGGTACAGACTAAAACCCTCGTAAAAAAACGTAATTGTTGGTCTGGCTCCCTACCTCTCCGACAAGCTCCCACGCTTACGGCTAGACCGACCGGCAAGCTGGGGAGTTCATGCCCCGGGGGCGATTTTTTTCCGTACCACACGCTCAATATGGAGCTACAGCGAAGCGTCCCGATTGGTCAGTTACAAAATGCATTATGCATGTTAGGTCGCAGGCTGTTTCACGCGAAAGTTGTGTGTGATCGGCGTAAAGTACAGACCCTCCTCGTGCTCTGCAATGTACTATGTAGGGAATACTTAGCAGCAAGTTCAGCATGGTGTTTGTTCCAGACGCCGCAAGAATAACCAAGGTCACTTTTATCTGAGATACGTGTTAAGTGTACATGTATGTGGGGTCCTTTTTCTACGGTATTTTAAGTTACCTGCTGATGTGCACTAGTGGCCAACAGGGGAGTTTCTGGTCAGTAATGTGGGGGACGTTGATGTGGTAGCTTAAGAATGTGTGTGCTAAGAAATGGGATTGTGGAGAGCCTTAAATGACAGGGTATTATGGGCCACCTGTTTTTCGGTACTTCACGGGTGTAGAACAAAGCTTGTATAAACGTTAGAGTTGATTACCTTCCCACTGTTTATGTTTCTCCTAAAACTGTTCACACACTTGGTTTAATTTGTGTAATCTTTGAGTGTGTTGTTAGTCACCCCTTGTAGTAATAATTGGCTTCAGACAGCAGCCTATTGCACTGCAAGGGGCATCATCAGCTTTTGGTTGTGCTCTCCCATTATTTTGGTAGTTTAATTGCCTGGTTTGAACGAGTTATTACTGGTATGGACTCGGTCTTTAAAGCTATTTTGATCTCAATCTGCAACTTTCTTGGGTACTGTGTTTTGGTATTGGGTTAGCTTTTACTGTGATTTGTTTGTGTTTTATTTATTTTCTTTTATGCTGTGTTTCATTGACTTTCTTTGCTTTCGGTCACTTTTGATCAATAGAGTGTTTTATGTCTGTGTTTTGTTGTTTGTTTTGCTGTTAAAGAAACCTACAATCGCGAGTCACTGTCCCACTTCATGCATTTCCTTGGCTCTTGACCCTGTTCGATCTTTATTAGTTATAAACATGGCACGTACAACACTTATGCTGGGCTTATGTACGCGTCGTAGCACATAAAACGAACTCTTGTGACCTAACATGCATAATACATTAGCAACCGACCAATCGGGACGCCTCGCTGTGGCTCCCTATTCAGCGTGTGGTACGGGGGAAAAAATCGCGCCCAGGGGTTTGTCTCTCTGGTCCCACGAGTATGGTGTTCCAAAGAGGACAGTCTCCCCTTCGTGGTTTTGGATTGTTCCGTCGTAGTTTTGTGTTGTCCGTCGTGGTTTTGGATTGCTCCGTCGTGGTTTTGGATTGCTCCGTCGTGATTTTGTGTTGTCCGTCATGGTTTTGGATTGCTCCGTCGTGATTTTGTGTTGGCCGTCGTGGTTTTGGATTGCTCCGTCGTGATTTTGTGTTGGCCGTCGTGGTTTTGGATTGCTCCGTCGTGATTTTGTGTTGGCCGTCGTGATTTTGGATTGCCCCGTCGTGATTTTGTGTTGGTCCGACGGCCAACACAAAATCACGACGGCCAACACAAAATCACGACGGAGCAATCCAAAACCACGACGGCCAACACAAAATCACGACGGAGCAATCCAAAACCACGACGGCCAACACAAAATCACGACGGAGCAATCCAAAATCACGACGGAGCAATCCAAAATCACGACGGACAACACAAAATCACGACGGAGCAATCCAAAACCACGACGGCCAACACAAAATCACGACGGAGCAATCCAAAACCACGACGGACAACACAAAATCACGACGGAGCAATCCAAAATCACGACGGAGCACTCCAAAATCACGACGGACAACACAAAATCACGACGGAGCAATCCAAAATCACGCCCGACAACACAAAATCACGACGGAGCAATCCAAAACCACGACGGCCAACACAAAATCACGACGGAGCAATCCAAAACCACGACGGACAACACAAAATCACGACGGAGCAATCCAAAATCACGACGGAGCAATCCAAAATCACGACAGACAACACAAAATCACGACGGAGCAATCCAAAATCACGACGGAGCAATCCAAAATCACGACGGACAACACAAAATCACGACGGAGCAATCCAAAATCACGACGGAGCAATCCAAAATCACGACAGACAACACAAAATCACGACGGAGCAATCCAAAACCACGACGGCCAACACAAAATCACGACGGAGCAATCCAAAACCACGACGGACAACACAAAATCACGACGGAGCAATCCAAAATCACGACGGAGCAATCCAAAATCACGACGGACAACACAAAATCACGACGGAGCAATCCAAAACCACGACGGCCAACACAAAATCACGACGGAGCAATCCAAAACCACGACGGACAACACAAAATCACGACGGAGCAATCCAAAATCACGACGGAGCAATCCAAAATCACGACAGACAACACAAAATCACGACGGAGCAATCCAAAACCACGACGGAGCAATCCAAAACCACGACGGAGCAATCCAAAACCACGACGGAGCAATCCAAAACCACGACGGAGCAATCCAAAACCACGACGGCCAACACAAAATCACGACGGACAACACAAAACCACGACGGACAACACAAAACTACGACGGAACAATCCAAAACCACGAAGGGGAGACTGTCCTCTTTGGAACACCATACACGAGACACGGCACTGGCTGTACGGGATATGCCCCCAAGGTTTACGTTCCGCAAGCTCCCACGCTGGTGCGCCGTAAGACACGCTTCGGTTGCATGGACTCTCTGAATGCGAATATTACGTTCGATTTTTCATCATTATTTACAAATTGTATCAATAATCTGAATACATAAGTCTTTTTTGTCAAATACTCATGAATAATTGTAAAAAAAGATTTAAATTTGGTTCAGTAATTTACTTTTATACGGCTGGAAGTAAAACTAACTCCGAAGATCACGTGATTTATGCGAACCACTTTTTTGGCTCGGATAAATCGTTTTTTGAAAAATGCTCGAAAACGGCAAAATCTGATGGTTTCTTTTAGGAACCGTTCTTGTCCATTCCTGAAAGACATTTGAAGTCATATGTTAGCCTATTTTGTAGCCCAAATAGCCCAACGAAGCCGGTGTGCACCTTTAAATGTGGGTCTTCAAATTCTATTTCCACGAAATTGACAATATTTCGTACAGAAACATTTCTATTTCTATGGAAGGTTGGGTTGAACGTCATAATCGGTAAGCTTTTAGAGTGATCCTTATTTGTAAAAGAAATCGATGAATACAATCCTGTATTCTACCTTGAATATTACAAATACGCAAATTGTTTCAACTATTAACTAGACTACAGATTAAAATTGCAAACGTTTAATATTTATCCCTGTTGTCTATCAATTAAACACGGTATAGAGAAAATGGCACATAAAAATAACCAGCCGCAGGCTTTGACCTTACTGAGGATTTTTTTTTATATTGGTCAGAATGCTGAATTGAAACTAATAGGCCTACTTGTTATGTGGACGGGAGCAGAAACCGCCGTTTCGATTCACACTTTCATGTCATTTGTAGGGGTAAGTTTATATAGTACATTTTTAGGGTATTTCAAGTTTATATATTCAGCATTTTTATTAAGTTTTTTTGTTTATTATTGTTTTTTTAATATAAATGATTTGGTGCTATATATATTTTATTACTTTTATTAATATTACATGGGATAAGAACGTTCGGCTATAAAAAAAGACCGCTGCATATGCATTAATTCCAATGTACACATTTATGGATACCGTGAAGGAAGTAAACCTTGTACGCCACATTGAACAACTGCCCAGACATTCTTGATTTAGCCTACATCAGCTAGTTTTAAAAGTTGTACTGTACACAAAGCATTTGTTGGGATATAAATAACTCTGACCCATTCCGGTTTATAGATTAAATTTGCATATCTATAAAAGTCAATCCATGCAGCCATTTATGGTCACTCAACAAATATTACAAAAGATATCAAGTTAAAAATAGATTTTGAACTTTGTAAACCAGTAGAGCATGCCTAGATATGGATTGGGTTTGTACTGACAAAGACGGACATGCTTGATGTAACATACCTCACCTATACTGCGCCATGACTATTATTGTTGTGTAAGTTTCAGTATTGATACCCAGCTAGTTACTAGACATCAGGAAGAAGGAAATTGAAGGGTATTCCAAACATTGTTAATAGTCGTCCTTTGGCTTTGCCTTCCGATAGCTAGAATACAGTTATCTGAAGAGGCATTTCTTTAAAAGAATAACTTGTAATACGCAACCGCTAAGAAACATCCCATCGGTTTGTTTTCTGCAGGGTAAGTAGCTATCTCATGTATCCTGTTTGATTTTCGTTCTACCTAGTGTTATTTATTACATTTGTACAATTATGAGTCCATAATGATTTTACCTTGCTATTTTACTATTTCCTTTACGAGCACACCTAGTTAGGTGGCTTTAAAGCTCATTGTTTATGCATGACAATATGATCTGAATACATTTCAAAAGAACTGATGTCATAGTTTAGTTAAGCGATTAAATGTTGGTCTGTTTATTGCTTTGATAAAGGTGTTTGCGTAAGGGAATTGTTTATTTAGTTCGGGTTTGTGCAGTCTGTTATTATGAATACGTTATTATTAGTATACCACCTTATATGGGAAAATGGTAAGAAAATGTTTGAAGACATTGCATTGGATTTGTTTTATTCCCGTCTTCTTGTTTGAACTAAACACCATACAGCCAACCTGTCAACGATCGAATGAACTACAAGTACAGACAAATAAAGTTTAAATTGTGTAATCACAGAAAAAAAGAGAAAAAAAGATTGCAAAATGTGAAAAAGATAATTGGAGGCAAGCCCTTCAAGAGCGAATAATTTCAACGTAAGACTTTATTTTATACAAAAAAAAAATTTTTTTCTCGACCGAGAACCCCCGATCTGGAATTGAGCGAATGAAATTAATGTGCACAAGAAACAACTTCAAAAACATAAAATTCCCTTTGTTCTCGTCAACAAGGAAATTGAATTATGCAGACTCTACAACGGTTTATTATATTTAATCAAAAGTACCGTTAATAAAGGTAAAGCTATGAAGTATTTAGCAATCAGTAAATGCATTTGCCAGCATAATCGCTTTTAATTGTCTCTTTTAACAATTATACATAGGATAACATTCACTACACACCACATAGTGTGGTAAGTACTGCAGTTTTTGTATAAGAACCGGGAGAACACGGTGACCATTATATTGGATGACGTCTTAGTGGGTTTTTTTCCTACGGAAATGGTGGTCCTTGAATGCCAAACCACCTCAGGGTATTTTGTTTTCAGAAGTAATAGGAATACAGCTTCTAATTATAACTAGAGATCTATGGTGATGGCCGTCACAAGAAAAGCTTCAAATCTCATTACCAGAGACTAATCATTGATGATGTCGATTATGGTTTCATCTGCAGATAATGAACAATGTGATAAGGAAATCTTTTGGGAAGCCCAAATGTCCGTAAGCAAAACATTCTCACTGAAAAGAGCACATTGGTGCACCCAGGATTATTTTTGAGGCATTACAAAAAATGGGAGTAAGCTAATGTCTAGCCTGCCTTATTTCCAACCACCCAATATTTTTACTGAAAGGAATTAAAAAGGATAGTTATAGGTAAATTTACGGGTAAAATAACAAGCATTTTCAAAATTGTCTAAATGGCTACTTTTGTTTGTTATTCTGCGATGGCCCTAAAGCCAAGTACCTTTATCAAGACATTATTCTGTGTACTAAGTTCCATGCTTGTATCACCAAAAGCACAATCCCATCACCTATACCTGCCGTACTAAGACTCGGTATTCAAAGATTAAACTCAGGTTTGATAATAGAGCTTAATTTGATACAGATACGTGGATACAACGCTATTATTTTAGAAATGCTTTTTCTCTCATCATTTGTGTGGATTTTGATAACTGCCAGTGTCAATAATATTGTAGTCTCCGAATTTGTGGTACGATTGTTCTTCAAACTAGATGTGTACAGTGAACTTCTGTCGGAACCCTACAGAAGTGTTTTTGCTTGAGCAATGTAAAACAAAATTAGTTTATCCAGAATTGTTGTTAATTACTTTTCTTTGTTTATGTTGTGTATCCTTAGTTGATGCAAACATTATATGAAATAATAACATCTTTTATGAGATAAGGTTGCATTTCGTTTCTGGGTTTGGATTGTAAGCATTGAAGGTGTCTGTGTAGTTGCTTCCAATCAGTGTCAAATAATTCAATTGATTCCAAACTTTATGAGATGTTGTTGCGGTTGCCATGTCAGTATTGTCTATGTGAAATTTAGATATTTGCCATTTACATGCTCAGGTGCACAATTTTTAGTTCATTATTTTGACAAGGGTCTTTTTTCTACCCAAAATACAACCGCCCAAACTTCGATCATGTTGGCCAAACTAATTTCAAACCTTATGCGGTAAATGCCTGTTTTCGAATGTTAAAACAGACAAAATTTTGTGAATGGTCAGAAAACTGACTTTATATTTATAGTCGCTATTTTCTCGCTAAGGGCAAAATCGAAGGCTGTTAAAAGGTCATAATGAAAATGGACTCACATTGCAGTTAGTGATTAATTAATCGTTTAGTATAATTTTCTTCATAGCAATCTACATAATACTGCATCATGGTGGAAGCCATTTTTTTGGCGAGACATTATCACGAAACACACGTTCATCTGTAAGTTATACAGTTGACTGGAGACAAACTGTACACGCTGTATTGAGGACACCTTTTTCAGAACTAGAAAAGGAACAGTAAAAAGCCGTCGACATAGGTTGGCTGATGATACTACTGGATTATGCAACATGTCCACTGTTGAACTGGTCACACAGAAACAGCGCAGTAAGCAGATTGATAGATATCTCAAGGATGAACGGAAGAAATACAAGGACTACGTGAAGAAAACAATGAGACTTCTTCTGGTTGGTAAGTTTTCATTTTTTACTACAAAGGCACGCGCCTATCACAATAAAATTGTTCAATTATCGGCTCGTGACCACGAGACTGGGTTACAGTTTTAGTGAATGAATGGAACTTTCTAGCGGTCTGTATTAGTTTATTTTTGGAAGCTGAAGTCATTGTAAGAAGTCGCTAAAAACTTAAAGGTCATAAAGAAGTTGCTGGAATATCAATGTTCATAGTCATTTCTAGAAAATTAAAAACCTATAATTACGGCTGACACATTTTTCGGTCAGGACTTAATACTTTGGATTCGGGACTCAGGACTTGAGAACTCTAAGCTATCGTGGCTTGAGTATCTTTGATTGTTGGCGACTCGTCTGTGGCCGGGAAAAGTGTTGAAACTGAATTTGATTCCGGATGAGAAGTTTTATGAACTAGTCAGTATTTTGGGATTCTTCTCCCACATGATATTTTGTGACAGGAATCAGCTTGTGTCCCCGTTTCGTCTATTTCCGGCAGTTTGCTGGAGGTGAATTTGCTCCACGTTCCGGCTCATTACACCGTCAAAGAACCTTTACGCGCTAGAGTCGTCGTCCTTCGCTGGAGCCTGCTCAAGTTGTTGCCCCTTAGATCTTCTTATTTATAGGAAGATATTTTCTTAATGTTACACTTGTAGAACTTAATCAATGTACGCTTGTTAAACCCATTGATATCTGTGGTCGATATTTTCATTATTTAATCACTTTGTTTCTTTGTTCTTTATAATTATCATTGTGACCTTGTTTGATTTTGTTGTTGCATGTGAGAAACTTCAGGCTTTTTGAGTAATTTGCATTTTGGGAAAAGTTTGGAGATTTTCGAATCGTGAAAACTTGGTCATGCCGCTTCTGCTATGAGCAGCTTAAACAAGGTGTGGTCGCAAACTGTCCTCCAAGCTTGCCATCTACAGGAACCATGTCCGAATTCCAAATGTCATAATTATAAGGCTCAGATACCTGGACGCTAAATCTGCAAACTCTGGAAGCCTTTAATCAATGCTGTCGGAGTACAACACCGGCCCAGGTATGACTGCAGTAGTCTATGACTTGGCGTAAGGGGCCTTACTAATGGGCACCATCGTGCGTGATGTTGACTGTCAAGTAAAGCAATGCTCTTTTAGCTAAATCACAGATGTAGTTATCCCAGCTGAGGTTAGAAGTAATATTAAATCTAAGTGGGCGGATACTAGAAGGTTCTTGTAACTGTCAGTATAGTCCAGATGAATTATTTCAGGTAGAGTAGGAGCTCTAGAGCTAGTTAAGGACAGCATGTGAGTTTTCTTTTTCTTAAAGGGAACAAGCCAGTTTATACCCTTCAATATTAATTTTAAGGTCCTGGTTGAGCATTAACTTGAGAGCGAGAAGAACATATGTAGGCAGTAACCAGTGTTGTGTCATCTGTGTAGATTAATACAGACTTATACAAAACGCGATCAAGTAGGTCATTTATGTACAAGAGAAACAGAGTAGGTCTCATAACTGAACCATGAGGAACCCCGCTTTAATGCTATGGGAGCTGAAGGAGTGATCCTCAAGGACCACACATGTACAGTAGTATACATGTACCAGAGAAAAGCAGTCATTAATTGTGATTCACATCTGTTTGCAACCAGCTGAAAGCTATACAATTGACTTTAAAGGGAAAGACATCAATGAGAGCAATGACATCACTTGACAGTCATCATTATGGTTCCGAGTCTTAAGCCGGTGTTATAGGCCTTCGGAGTTGAGCTGGTTCGGATGAAGTTTAAACCTTCTTTTAGATGGCAGGTGTGACATTTCTCTACTTGATAGTCAGCTGTCTGCGACTTAACAATTTCGCAAGTGCCACAGATACCACAATTCAACGAGTGCATGCGGGGGCGAAGCTGTACAACACTTTTCGTGGCAGTGCAGACAGCTGGGGTGGTTGAGATGGGCAGCATTTGTTGCAATACACCTGCTAGTTGAGTTTTTCCCTCCGCTAGAAAGAAGCCACTTAGTCTTTGTCACAGTAAACAGCTGAGCTGCTTTACATTTGAGGTGTTGGATTGGTGATGGCTGTTTGATCTTGTTGTGGAGAGGGCAAGTCTTTACTTCTGCAGTTTTAAGGGCGGCTTGTCCGTTCGCAGGTTTACACCCGAGATAGTGGTGAGATGGGATACCAGAGAGGATAGGTAAGTAGTGAGTGGGACCTGAGGCAGTCACTGATAACAGGGCGGGTCAACAACTTTCCGTGTATGTGTGCTTCTTTTCTAGGAGGGTAAACGCAGTATTCTGCCGGCGAATTAATGTCAGTACAGAGGAGTACAGTATTGTGAAATGTGCTTCGCCAGTCGTGACTACAGAATTACCAAGAAAGCAGATTGGTCATTGCAGTTATCTGTCCTGCCACGTTCTCTGTACAATGGCGAAAAAAGGAGAGCCCCGTCAAGTTTTACCCCAAGATAAGTTGGAGGGGTGAGGAAAGGGAGAGTGGTGCCATTGAGCTTGACTTCAAGTTGTCTGCTTGCCCCTCCCGTGTTCAGGTGAAATGACGAACCGATTGTCTTCTTGGTTTTGCTGCCTGAGCCCTATGGAAATGAACCAAAGTTGTTGCAGTATATAGGCTGATGATGATTATCTGATGATTAGTCATTCAGCAAACTTCCCCACCAGGCAGTTCTGTCTTGTGCAGCGAGCTTTGGTGTTACAGGTGCCGTTTGGTTTGGAAAGGTATAACCCAGCAGTCTATTAAGTTATTTAAATTGTCGATTAAATTGAATCAGTTCTAAGTCATTGGAGCAGTGACGTTTTTGACGCCGCTGGTATTTGGTGCTTCCAATCAAGTTGTATTCAAGTGCATTCTAGGGAGGACTGTCTGATGGCATCTAAAAGATAAGGCCCATGCAGCATTTTCCATATTTGCCTGAATACCTTCTTCGACAAGGGTTCATCATTGCACACCTAGTAGCAAGAGTGCTTGGTTGCTGATCAGATGACCATTTGTGCCCAATGGTCCTGGTGTTTACGGCGGCACGCGTCCAACCAAGCCCGTATATGAAGCTCAAAATCATTGGTCCTCTCAGCAGTGGATTACAGGATTTATAACGAAACTCTCCCATAGTAAATGCATTCCTCCATGGTAAATGTATCTAAACCCCACTACATAGATAAACAAGCCTACCCTGTACCCTACAGTGGCGTAAATTTGTTGTGGAAAGTGGGGGGTGGTAATGGGAAAAAGGGGATAATGCTGAGATCACGAGTGAAAGGGGCAAGGGGAAGGTTACATGTAAGTCAACAGCAGATGCAGCGGCGTAGCGAAGGCACTTTCTTTGGCGGGGGGGGGGGGGGGGTGGGGTGGAAGCGTAAATTTGCCGACTGACATTACCAAAGCGCAATGATATTGGACTCACCTACACAAGGGGGCTTGGGGCATAAAATGGCCCTCAAATGCCGAGCATTAGATATCTCATATTCGAAATGCAAGTTTTGAAAACCGTTTTTTTTGTTGCGAATCCCCTGTTGGAGTATATGGACACAAATTCTAGCGGAAGTCCAGGGGGCGAAGCCGCCGGACGCTCTACGGTTTTAAATGTTTTCAGGACTAAGGAGGACCGTCAAATTGCCGAAAAAAGACGTTTAATTTTGAAATGCAAACTTTGAATATTTGGGCCTCGGGACAAATCCCCTAGTGTTGGAGTTTAGGGGCAACAATGGGGGTCCAGAAGCAAATTCCCCGGACGCTCTTACTAAGATTTTTAGTTTTTTCAGGACTAAAATAAGGCCGTCAAGTTGCCACAAATATTTTTTTTATTTTTATTTTGTACATGTAAACTAATGGCCCTAACTAAGTCTAAGGGGTGGAAATTCTGCAAGGGCGGTCCGGGGCGAAGGCCCCGCACGCTCTACGGCGTTTAGTGTTTTCAGAGCGTAGATTTCCACTCGTTGCCGAGATTATCAAATTTGATAATTCAAAGTTTGACTTCTCACACTAGGATTAAACTGAATTTTTCAGCCGGAAAATTTCTAGGCTTGCCGAATGGATTTACGTTCAGCCCAAGCCCTTACTCGGGCTGTGGCTCTAAATGCCGACTTTTACCTTTGTGGTCAAAAATAAGAACATGTTCCACTTGACCAGTGTGTTTTCTTCAGATATTTAAAGGACGAAAAGCTTTTTATTTCAAAATTCTATGTTTTTATTTTCATGGTTTCATGGGACTTACCTCTTTTAAACAGGGACGTTCATGTATGTGTCTACTTTTCAATAAGGCTAACGCTAACATTGCATCCTAAGCCTTTGCGTCAATTACGCTTTTTGGCGGTTAACATAATTGTGTATAACAATAATTAACTGCAAGAAGAAGTGCCACGGCTTACATTCTCCATTTTATAAATTCATCTGTTGCATTTACTGAAATATAACAACAATTTGAGTTAGCTGGTTTTGATGTTCCGGCGGAGGATGCTATCTTGATCAAATTATGTTTATTCCAGGCAAGTCACCAATCAAATAACGTAAAATCAATACCGCATGATACATTTTAAATAATATAGGTTTTGAGGCGTTGTATGGTGAGGTATCGATGTATGTTGGCTTGCGGTACAACCATGTGATTATATCTGCTTTGCTACAAAAGATTGGTCTTGTGAGAACTTGTCCTGTTATTATTCTACTACCGCAGAGTAGATTTCGGAATTCGGGGGAACAACTAAGTTCTGCTTATTAAGTACTCCTGTGGAGGTAGGAAATCGGCTGGGACTACTACTACTTTTGCTTAGTGTATCGAGGGGACTTCTCGGATAACTTCACTGCCTCGGAGTGAGTTTATTAATTTGTTTTAATTTATTTATTAATTAATTAAATCAACAAACTCACTCCACTAAGCGAAAGTAGTAGCAGTCCCGGCCGATTTCCTACCTCCCCATCAGGCACTTTTTCAGAACTAAGCTGTTTCCCCGAATTCCGAAATCTACTCCGCGGTAGTAGAATAATAACAGGATAAGTTCTCACAAGAACGATCTACTGTTATAGCAAAAAAGTAGGTATAATCACATAGTGTTAGCGCAAACCAAATATACATTTTAAATAATGTTTACAATCGTTTTAAATATTTAAGTTTAACATCTAGCACAGGACCCTGACTTGATCCGCCACAAATAAAAGTTACATTTTATTTTGTGATTTTCTTGTAGGTGCTGGGGAGTCTGGGAAGAGTACCATAGTGAAGCAGATGAAGATATTACACCAAGGTGGATATAGTAATGTGTGAGTATCAATTGTTAAGGAATTCCCGATGGCTTTCATCAACGAAGACAAAACAAATCAAACTTAGTTCTACCGATTTTTAGCACGAACTTTACCTCAATCTTAGGATGACCCACGAGGTTATCCAATAATTTAGGGACATGCGCTTCCATCTGTAAACAAGTGAACTCTTATATCATGGGTGTAATAGAACACCCAACCTGCCATACCGTGCCATTCTGCTACCATGTCTTTATTTTGTTATTCCTGACTCTACTCCCCATTAAATTATTGGAGCATATAGTCAAATTCCACTCAAACAAAATAATTTCAACACACCACATTAACTTACATAACAATAATTTATTTCAAATTTGTGCAGAGAAAGAAAAGAGTTTATTCCCATTATTCGTGGTAATCTTCGCGATGCAATATTGGTACGTATATCATTAATATTTTCCTTTCTGTAGAAGAGCCTGCCACTGAACATTTAAAATATCTAACCTTTGTCCACTTGGGTAGTTCTCAAAATCCAACCAATTGGGTTGGTTCTAGTTTTTCTGTTAATTAGAATTGATGCTTAATTCAACAATAGTTAGATTTGTTCTGTTAAACATAAAACTACACAAATTGGTTACTTATTAAATCCTGTTTTACATAACCTTCCCCCAGACGATTACAGGAAGCATGCAGACATTACAACCAGCCATAGACCTAGCTGATTGTAGTTTACAACCTTCTCTTGACTACATGTTAGACAATGCATCATGTCCAGACTTCCAGTATACAGAGGTAATATGTCCATATTATGATGCTAAATCAGTAGGAAATTGTCAAGAAACTAAAATCTCTTCCGATTCACAAACTAGGCTGTATTAATTACCTATAGGAGTTTTACGACAAGGCTAAGTGGTTATGGGAAGATGAAGGTGTTCAAGAATGTTACACAAGAGCCAATGAATATCAACTTATTGACAGTGCAGAATAGTAAGTAAACTTCATTTATACTTGCCATGTTTAGGTATGTTCAGCATATGCTTACAAAGATATCGCAATAAAAGACCCATCCATTAAGCCCCGCCTACTTTAGCAACTGCCTAGCAACAGCATGGTGTGACTTTCTTGCCACGATCGCAGCGTGGTTCGGTTGCGGCCACACACACGTATCGGATACACACACGACACTATTTTCGTGAACGGTATGGATTTAGTTTCGTGGCATTTTGAGCAGTGCCGAGAGTCCAAAAACAATGCAGACAGGAACACTGCTAAACCACGTTTACACGACTGTACAAAGACCACTGCTGTGGGATTTACACCACCAGAAATACGAGAAAGAAAATTAAAACAAAAGTTAGTACATATGTTTGTCAGAACAATGGCGGTGATTTGTTTACTTTTCTGATGGGATTTTAACGTGTCGGACTTGTCGGACTTTCAGTGACGTTGTCAAGGCTGTGATTGGGCGCTGGTTAGTAGGCGGGGCTTAATGGATCGGTCCATTGTTGCTCGGAGTGATATTCATAGCCAATTTTCATTCTAAAAGTTATCCTTGGAGATCATGTTATTGTTCAATACTTGATTCACATGAACGTTATTATTATAACTAATTATTCAATGCTATACTATAGCCATCTTTTTGTTATATTATTTGTTAATATTATTAAGTTTAGGGAGGGGCGGGCGCTCAATTACCTTCTAACTTTGAATTTTTGAATTTTTGAATTATTTTCTTTTTATTTTAAATATTTGCTATCATCTGTGCTTATTGGGTAAGATGGATACTAAAATAATTGGATGTAGTTTTCAGGAGATTGTATTGAGTGTTTATTCTTTTATGTGTAATTGGTATAATATGCTTTGTTAAGACGGCCCCAAAATGATCAGCTATGGATTTCTATTATCATAAATCTTATTCAATAGTCGCTTCGTG
This sequence comes from Marthasterias glacialis, assembly GCA_911728455.2. Taxonomy (NCBI): domain Eukaryota; kingdom Metazoa; phylum Echinodermata; class Asteroidea; order Forcipulatida; family Asteriidae; genus Marthasterias; species Marthasterias glacialis. The sequence continues at coordinate 9,855,105 of OU452235.1, forward strand.
ACACTCGCCTTAAAACCTAGATGTTTGACTGATAAAAATATTTCCCTGTAGTCTATATTATTTCATGCTTCAGAAACAGCTTGCATCCACTCCGCTTCCCCCCCCCCCCCCCCCCCCCCCCACCACCACCCACCAAATGAAAATGTCTAGTTACGTCACTGTTCATAAGCCAATGGCTCCCGGAAATCTTTTTTTTTCTGTTTACGGTGGTACCTTGTAGCTTTTATTCAATGCTTGTTCACGTGAGTTATCTTTTGACATGCCCACATCGGCACCTCTAAAACACTATAGGCATATCAATTATAGGTTCCAAATTGATATTTTTATGGATGGCAATCAGTGTTCAATTATTTACAGTGCCATCATTAAGCCCTGACCGAAATAAAACATCTTGAATTTGCAACTTGACATGGACCCATTAACGTCGCGGTTCTGCTGCTGAGCACTTTCTAGTCAATTTGCACCTCAGCAAACAGTCGTGGCGTTATTCCCATTGAACCACCTTTGGATTCAATTCCATTACGATTTATTATGTAGAACTATTATACAAATAATGAATGTTTATGAGAACGCCGAGAATCTTGTTATGAGTTGATACATGGAATGTTCCATTTAACGAGACGATGTGAGTTGATAAGAACATTCTATATTTCATATTCCATGTTTCATATTCCATATTTCAACGATTGAAATTAATTCTTTACATTGCACGAATGCAAAACATGTACAGGCCTATCATTTTTTTTATGAAACATACACAAGTAGATCTTTGTCTTTTGATTTGAGAATTGTAGGTCACGCAGCTTTCATTAAGCAAACGTCATCAGCTGTGCAAGTTTTGGTACTATTCACCGTGCATTTTCTTCCCATCCTTTTCTTCTACCATACCACGCGTTAAAACACAGCAGTACAAAACGCCCTCTTAGCAGATGCCATGAGATTACAATATACTTGTACACATTGTTCACTCTTAATAGTTTTGTCCTTGGGTTTAAACGAATAATACATGTTTTTCATTCGTTGAAATATGGATTGTGCCATGCAACTCATGAAAATATTCTCACTATTGCACTCATTCATAAACATTCATTATTCATTCTTGCTCTTCATGTTTAACTTCAATTCGCTGTCTTTGTTTCATTGTCAAGCTTTCTAGATAGAATTGATGATATTCGGGAACCAGACTACCTTCCTTCTAACCAGGTGAGGCCAAAACTCAAATTCCTAATGGTATTGTTTATATGGTGTATGATGTTATCAAGGTTTGCAGAGAGATGATATAAGTTAACAAAATACAGAGTGTGTTTTATTTGGTTTTGGTTTCCGAACATCTAGAATACGAGAATAACCTCCCATTTAAATAAGAAATAATTTGCTCATATTTAGATCGAAAACAACCTGTGTTTTAAATTTAACGAGGAATATAAAACAAATTCCACCTACATTGTACATTTTCGGCAAACGTGCATGTATTTAAAAACAATAAGACACTGCGTTTTTATGATTGATCAGCAAGCATGACCTTCAAAGTCAGCCTCGTGGCTGAGTTGCAGTTTCATCATTACGGTTAAAATGACAATAGATATTCGATATTCAGTTAATGTTGACATTTTAGCTTTATATTGCAGTGTGATTACACGTCACAGCTCAAGACGAAATATCTTTCCGAAACTAGCTTTAGTGAGATAATTGTAATTTGGAAATAAAAATACGAATTTGTTCTGCAGTACGGAACAAAAAGCATAGTATAGAGAATCGAATCAAATCATTGTCAGTAGTTTCACAAAGTGAATGTCTGACATGTTTTAAAGCCATGATGGGCACGTAATCACAATAAATAAGTAGGTTTTTTCGTTTTCAAAGTGAAAACTTAATTTGTATAAACGTGACACTAATGTCCTGAATGAGAACAATGTGCGAGAAATGTGTCCCTATACTCAGTTCTTGTTATGAGTTGCACAACGAATATCAGCATGAAATGTACACAAAGTCACATCGAAAAGACGCGCCAAATGTTATGACATTTTTATCGGTTTCGATTTTAGTGTGAGTTTATTGAAACCCAGAGGATTCCAACGACTGTATTCTTTCAAAAACGATTATGTTTCATATCAAAATATGTTTCATTTATCTTGTAGGACATTCTAAGGTCTCGAAAGATTACAACTGGCATCCTGGAAACCTGTTTTGATGTTAAAAACATCAGTTTTCAGTAAGTTTCGTTTCCTATTTGTTTTCACGTAAATGTACTGTACAAGATTAATAAGACAGCAATTTCTATTCAAAGTGATGAGAAGACGGCTAGAGTAGCCTACATAAGTTGACAAATGAAATAAAGTTGTGGAATTCGTATGAGGTTTAAATGATGTTAAAACAATGATGTATTTATTTTGTTATCAGCATGTTGGATGTCGGTGGCCAGCGAGATGAAAGGAAGAAATGGATTCAATGTTTTTCAGGTACGGTATAACATCAGAAGCAGACTAGGGTTTGTTGAAGTGTAATGACTTATTTTGCTTTATAGCTGCATGTATGATTTTCCTAGTAGTGTGGTCTAGAGGCGATTTAAAGGGAAAACGGTGCATCAGTGTGTTTTGAAGAGTGAAATAATACCCATAACACCCATCCACTAGTTTTCAACAAGCATACATCCAATCAATCCGTAAACAAAATCATAACATTCTGTGAACCTTAGAACGGATACTTTTTGAGGGATTTCGTGTACGTTCAAATCGGACTTAATGTACTTGTGTCAAATCGGTATCAGCAGTGCGCTGATTTGGGAGGTCTTCAGACGCTATTCCGTCAACTTTGACAGTATTTCAAACCATCTTGGGTATTGGTACTGGTATGAACTAGCTTTTAGATTGAATACTAAAAACAATTTGGATAATCACCAACCCTGTATTCAGCCTTTAATGTAATTGAGTTGCATTGATGTATCGTGGTCGCATGAAGTGGATTGTGTTTGTGTGTTTGATTTGTATCAAGTAGATGTAACAGCACTCATCTTCGTAGTAGCCTGCAGTAGTTTTGACCTAGTGTTACGTGAAGACCAGAACAAAAACCGGTTACAGGAGTCTTTGGACCTTCATGAAAGACTATGGAAAAACAGGTATTGGTTGCTTTATTTATACACTGCAAAAGGCATTATATAGCTGTCATTCTATAAAATGCTACCACTTGTTGCTGAGCGAGCGATGTAGTCGAAGAAAGACCCTCCCCCATCATCCACTACCGTTTCATCCTTGCACTGCCAGTATCTAACTTGTTTGCCTCAAATTGGGATAACGTGCACACTGTTATCATTTTGTGACGTTGAAGAGGTCGGAAATAATATCTGCATAAAATTGTATTGTTGTATCACTTCAAATATAATGTATCATACGAATACATTTTCGATTCACGATGTCCATGTAGGGCCATCATACTGTCATCAGCCACGTTTTTTCAGTTCATTAGGCCACCTGGTGTTTCTCTTCATGAACTTCCTTCTGACCCAAGGACCTAAAACGCTACTTTGGATACATTTTTTACCGTAATTTTGACTCTTTTCTCGCTAGATTTCTCAGGGGTACGTCTGTTGTCATGTTTCTGAACAAACAAGACATTTTAGCAGAGAAGATGTCCAGAGGTCAGTCATCATTAGTCGATTACTTCCCAGAATATGAATCGTACATGCCACCAGGTAATTAAATCAATTACATCATTACAATTCATTATTAAAAAATGGCACTCACTGTGACATTTTGTGAAGTTCAACAGTATTTGTTTCGAGTATTAGTTCGAGTCATTTAGAATACTATTCTTATGAAGAAATCAACAAATGCAATAGAAGTGATTCCTGTGATAAGAAGTTATATCTGTTTATTATCAATCATGTTTGCAACATTTTGAATGCATTGTTTTCAATTTTTTTTGTACGTGATTAAATCTGTTTTTTGTCTAGAAACAATCGAACCTCCTGAGGGATTGTGTTGTTTTTCAACTAAAAAGAAAAGAGCAGAGCAACGTAGACGAGAATCAAGTAAGAATGTTGGACCAACAAACTTTACTATGGGCCTATATCTTCAGCAAAGTTAGTTACTCGCAACATCATATAGAAAATATCAATTCATTGTTTCTGTACGGTGTTGTTGTATATACATGTATATGTATATTGTTAATTTTACAAAGGCATGTATCCTCCCCAACCCCTCAACCCCCTCGTAAAAACAATGGGAGGGGAATAAACAAAACCGAAGGATTAGAGTAATCGAATACTTGCTAAAGGCACGGATCAGTTGAGATTAGATAAATAACGACCTTTTTATCAAGAAGGAGCTAAACTGGCTCTCCATTATAACATATTATTTGTAATCGAAATTTACAACCCCAAATGTACATCAAGTTAATTCGATCACGAAAGAGAAATATCAGCATACAAAGTTAACATCTATTAAAAGTAAAACGTCATTCAATAAGAACCAGACTATTGCCAGCAAACTATAGAATAAGAAACTAAAATTTTAAAAACGATACTGTTTTGAATCATTGTGCATCAACCATTCTTTGTGAACAGTCGGCAACCAGTTCTTTCGTCTGGCATTTTTTCACGATTTTAAAGATATTTTAGTTTTCTCTTATTTCCCGACAGAATATCAGGGTCATCCTTCGATCCATCCAATATCGTACAATCCAAATGGTTTTGTACAACCTGCACAATAATATAAAAAATAAATCGTTCATGTCGTCTCCATACCCAAATATTCTTTTACAGTCATTTAGACAAAAAGTGCTTTTTTCTTTTGCAACTTTTTCCAGACAAATCCAGAGCATAGGTGTTTTTGACAATATATAAACAGATGTTCAATCTCTTCATTACATAAAAGACATTTGTCATCTTCCGCGATTTTCATTGCATGTTATTTATATTTGGTCGACACCCACAAAACAAAACACAAATACAAAATTGCATGCTACTTGGGTTTGCACCCCGCTTGCAAACCCGAGCTAAACAAGTTCGGGATGCCAGAACACCGGTGGTACAGCCACCACCGTAGTGTGTTATGGTGAAACTGTGTTATTCTATCTGTAAATCAATGTGTTTTAGTTTTAACTAAAATGTGCCTTTGAAGTGAAATGAAGAACCTTTTATTTCATTCCGCTTCCAAACACTTTGTCAAATCTCAGTCATTGAATCTGTTTATACTAAAACCTGTCATATTGTACTTAACTGCAGCATTCCCAGCTTTGAACATCGTCGAAAGTAGAGAGTTTTTCAAGGCCAAGAGTTTTATCAAATCTAAGTTTCAGGTAAAAAATTCAATTTTCTTTTAAAATCTAATAATGAACTAAGGAGAATGATAACTGATAGTAATAATGGCTAAAGTATTTTGATTTTTAAGTTATTCAAAATAAATAATAAATTCAAAGACAGTCAAAACGTAAGATTTATGTTGATGAAGGCTCGAAGCACAAACAAGTCGTCGAAAAGAATTTGACAATTATGTTTCATGCATTTCACGTATTTTTTACCATCCTTGGTAAAATTGAAAATATGTCAGATGACAATATTAAGACATAAAACATTGTTGGTAATTGTGGAGTGTCGTGGCCGAGCGGTTAAGATCACCAGCAGAGTGTGGGTTCTAAAAATAGCATTAGGGTGACATTAAAGGGCCCATGAAGAGTTTTTTTTTCACGGAACATTTTTGTGGCTTAATATATGGTTTGAAATTAACAAAACATAGTATTGACTATTTTGTTGTGTCTGTTATGCGTTAATACACTTAAATTGAGCCCAGAAAATGTGTGCCATTTGATTGCGCAATGATCCATGACGTAGGCTGTGGTAAAACATTTCGAAGACGGCTCTGGTGCCGAGTGGTCAACAATGCATTGTATGTTATTGTCACACACATGGCCCTGGTCAGCTGTTCCACTGTCTACGTCACAGATTTTATGTTAATGAGGAAGGGTGGGCGGAGCACGGCAACCCCCTAATTTTAGAAATCGTTATTTCTACGATTAATACGCATGTAAAAATGTGAAAAAAGTAAAGATATACTATAATAGGCATACTTTATTTTTTTAAAATTCATAGGACCTTTAAACAGATTTTTTTTTAATCTGAAGTAAGGGCAAGGATGATACTTTGTAATGATATAATTGGGTTTTTTACATAATTTTGCATTTTGGCTGGGTGCTTTAAAAATAAGCTAAAAACAGTTTTTGAGACCCCCCCCCCCCCCAAATAGACCGATTGCGCGATTCGCGTCACGTGACCCCTTCTGGGTATAAAGTAAGCACACACGACGTCCTCCATAGGAAAGTGCGTCACGGTACAAGATGATTGTTGCATTTTGTTTATTCGATCGAGGCTTTTCTTGCTCGAAATCTGTGACAAATATTCCCGAGTTTGTACTAGAGACCTTCGAGTGGCTGAATAAAGCCAGTAAGGACAGTTCCAGCAAGTCTTGAAAATTGTACAAGAATTAGTAACGTATAAATTAGCACGATGTGTACAGTGCACGACGGAACGTTAGGCCAGACGACCGCGATCACCACACACTTTTCAACACAAAAATTTCAAAGTTTTGAAGCTGAAATCATCCAAAGAAATTGCTTTCCAAAACTGTGTGATTCCTTTGCCTATTTAATTTTTGCAAGGCTAGGTATTAATGCTCATTTTTCCAACGTTGTTAACCCTTTTTTTTTTTTTACAGTGATTTAGTCCTACATTACAAACAAAATAACAGGCGGGTGGCTACATAATAGTCGTCTGACGCCCGTGCATGGCTAACCTCTTTTTAGTAGAATTCTGTTAAATTATGAAACAGAGATGTGATTTAATTTAATGCCACAACATACTACTTTAAATAAAGGGGCTGATTAACTAATTCATCACTTAACAAAAGTAAAATCGACTGTTTTCGTACTCACTCTGTGTCACGGCCTATCTCTTTACATGTATTTTGCCATCAATGTATGGCGTTATACCCAGTTATAAGAGGTCAACATTGTTGCGCAATCGGTCTATAAATTGGCCCAAAAATGCACAAAACACGAAATAGCCTTGAACCATAGCATTGGGCCTTTGGGAACATTTTGACATATTTTTTTTGTTAATTGCTCACCTAGTCCTTTCATTTAAAAAAAAAATAATAAACATTTTGGGCCGAGTACAAAAATATGAAGTATTTACGCGGACCCACTCTTAAAATGACTTGTTCTCAATGTAATTTCGTTATTTTACACGAGCCCGGTAAAGGTTTTACCATGACCACGTAAGTTTTGCATAATTTTACGTAAGACTTACTATGCGTTCGGTAAAGATTAACTGATGAGTAAAATCACCATGTGCTCGACGTGACGAGATTCATGATACGTACCGACGGACCACGACTGCTGGCATGAAAACATGAAGAAAAATCTCACCGAATAGCGCTTTGAAGATCAGCTTCTATGGACAATCGGAGGTTAGTGATAACTTAGACCAACTTGATAACAATTTAGGGCTTGAAAGTTTCCTAATTTTGCAAACGAATCCTGTCAGTGATAGTGTCCGTGTGACCTTTGCGAAAACCTGCATGCTGGGATTCGCCATGGCCTAGGCTACTTAACGTTTTTACGGTGTCACACGGACACTGTCGCCGACAGTCCTTTTTTTCTTCATAAAATTAGGTTTCAAGCTCAAATTTTTTATTAAGTTTGGTATAAATTATCACTAACCTTCGAATGTCCACATATAGAAGATCTTCATTCGGCGATCATTGTCTTCATTTTTTCATGGTTGCAGCCGGGGTCCGTCATTACGTATATGTTAAATATAAAAGTTTGAAATCTGCGTTTTTTTGTTTGTTTGTGCACACGTGTGTGATTTCTCTCAAAAAAAACTCTAGGCTTTGATGCTTTCATCATAACAAAGACTTAAAATAGGCATTTCTGCATTTAATAGCGATACTTTTCAATTGGTACATTTTACTTTTGTATCACGTACTTTTTACCTTTAATTCATAGTAACCTAATAGTTTGGTAAATTTCACTACACAACAATGAGGTAATAATTAACACACCTTCCAAGTAAATGTTTACCTAACACGTGTTTGGTAATATTTTACTTAATTACGAGTGAGTTCGTATAGTGCTTCTGAAGCAGGTAAGATTTTACACAACCTGTGTAATTTTTTCTCTGTGTGCAAGATATACAAGATAGTTTTATTTCATATTCATACGTATAATTGATTATTAATGATTCAGGGTATATAAATTGTGCATTTGTTTATTATTATTCCTCAGAGTATATGCATAACGGTAAACAAAGAAACAAGTTACAAGAAATGTTGCTACCCTCATTATACATGCGCGGTGGATGAAGAGAACATAGACCGTGTGTTTCAGGATTGCACAGACATCATACAAAGAGAACATCTTAAAAAATTCAATTTAATGTAAAGTCATCATCAGCGGCAGCTCTTCTTGAATCAGAACTTAGAATTTACTCAACTGAAGTAGTTCTAATTTGAAAAACTAAAAACAATCAGTGCCAGTAAACTAACACTGAGGAAACCGAGCTATGAAAGTTAATTAATAGACCCTTAGCTTTTGCTGCAATAATATTAAACCACAGTAAGACATCTGTATTCAAATGAACATTGTGTCTTTGCACTGCTTATTTGCTTAGAAGTACACAATTAGTCTGGTCTATTTTATGTACAAATTTACGTGTTGTTATTGCCGACTTCGCTGTTTTATTTTGAAAATGCAGAAATTTACCTGAATGTGAAGCATATCGATCTTCATGTTTACAAATTATTGTCACAATCACCTGAAAACAGAGTATAGCCATGTTACGGTTAGGCTACAATTACTATGTTTTATTCACACTAATGTGTTTGTATTCTTTGTAATCAAATTGTGTTAGCAGTAAGTGAAGATCTCTTACTCTTTTGGTAAATCTGTGTCATTATCAATTGTGTTTCTTTTATTTCTGATCATGTAAATTATTTCCATTTATTTCCTAATTCAGGAGCTAAGCATTTGTGACACATTTGAACATCGTTTCGTCAAACACTGCTATTTTCATTTCACCATTGCCGTCAGTTCAGAGAACATCAGCAAGGTATTTGAATCGTGTAAAGACATGATCCAGCGATTACACTTGGAAAATTCTGGAATCATCCGCTAGACACTCCCAGCAAACACCGCCTCATCCATTTCCATAACAGGTGTATGCCACGTCGGTGTTCAGTAACGTCACACATTTTCCTTTAGTACTCACCCTCAGGAGTCTGCGTTTGACATATGCCTATCCAAACGCGAAATATCATCTAGGCATAGACGGACACACTGCAACTTGGAATATTGAAATAGTTAATCCAAAAAACATTGCTCTACAAGTTTAATATTGGTTTAGTATACTCCAACCATTTGTAAATAAATATATTTAAAGCAGCTGAAAATTGTATTCATTACGCTTAAGTAATACAGAAGGGTGTAAGATGATGAAACAGTACCAGGAAAGACCGCCGCCCCTCCCCCATCCTCGCCGCTTCAACGCACATTTTTAGATCATTATTAATCGTTTTTAACAGATTTCGTTAATAGCGCATTACACAAAGAGTCCCAATGCGCTTTACAAAGAAGCATTATAATATTTTCCGGCAAGGTATTCGGAGTTACTTTTTTGAAGTATGAGACCTATTCCTTTACATAGCACCATGTATTGCTGCGTTCTTCGGATAGGACGGTTTACAAGATGCTGTGGCGCAATCTGCATCCGATCAAACCAGGAACACCGGGGAGAACCCCTTCTCTTTTCGATAAGTGCACTGGGTTCTTTTACGTACATTACACAACACATGGGACCTACGGCTTTACGTCCCATCCGAAGGACGCAGCAATAATGGTTAAGGGTTTTGCTTAAGGACACAAGTGTCACGACCGGGACTCGAACCCACACTCTGCTGATCAGAAACACCAGAGCTTGAGTCCGGTGTTCTAATCCGCTCGACCTCGACACGCCACGCAGTCTTTATAAAAGACCTTCTCAATTATATATCATGTAACTGCGCTTTGGTTCTCGTAGCTGCCATTATACCATTGCAACATCACAATTATAGCCTAGGTCATTTAGTTCACAAAAAAAGTTTGATACTTGGACATTTCATAACGAAAATTCACACTGTAGCCAGCTTTACACAACAAATCGTCCCGACTAGACCCTAACTGGGGCGTTGTACTCCCTTTTTGACATTTGACGTGCTGGACGGTCGATAGCGCCCCAGGCAAATGTATGTGTTTAGGCCTCGTTTGGGCGATTTGCTATGATTTCCTGCACAAAAATTGCCCAAAATTACGACAAAGACATGACAAAATAGCTGGAAAATCGTTTCCTGGCTACTCAATTCAAGATATCAAAGACAAATAACACGATCATTTTTTGGCCTCTAAATCGATGGTTTTTGGCCCCAAGATCAAGATTTACGCCCACTCGATGTACGAGGTCAATTGTGTCACTTCGCCTCCGATGCATATTATTCATCAAGGACTATTTCCTTACATGTACAAAGACGCACAAACAGTGCAGATTGCCAGTTTGCTGATGCCGAGTCATATTGTTTTACGCAGTCAAAGAAGGATACCGGCACTCTACACGGCTGGTATCCTCCTTTGACTGTGAATGTGACTTCAGTATAGGGTCTACATCATAACAATGTTATAAAGGCTTAAACAGCAATTTTTTTAATTATTCTTTAGAGTTTTATTTATTTATTTATTTATTTTGGGGGGCCAGATAGGTTGTAAATAGTTGAGTTCACGCGAATCGAGTGGTTTGCGTGGTGACATCTGAAGTCATAGATTTTACACGCCGTCTTAGTCAAAGAGTTTACTGACTGAGACTTGGTATTTCAAATTGAAGAAATTAACAGGAAATTTAGCTCTCTGTATTCAAGTCAGTACTTACAAAGTTGATTCCAGTAATACAACAAAAGAATAATCCCTTACTGATGCTGGAAGCTTTTGGTATAAACGGTGTTAATGAAGTGAAAGTTTACAAAACCCATCGGAAAGCTTGGAACCGTTCATGTGATTGGTGTAACATACGTCAAGTGTCATCCATTATTAATTTGGTTATGTATTTTTTATTACAGTCATTAAACTATGGTGGCCCTGAAGGGACATAATATTCACGACTAGTCGTATATGTTTATTCGCGACAAGTCGTATATTTATTCACGACCAGTCGTATTTTTATTCGCGACTTGGCGTACATTTATTCGTGACAAGTCGTAAATATTTTTCGAGTAACTTGAAGGGTTCACTGCATGATGAAGCAACAGTTCAAAGTTGCGCTATAAGACATAACAACATTGCGTACCGTTTTAAACTACCGTTACCAAACCCACTCTAGAAAATGATGACTAAGTGCCCCACCCCCTGCAAATTACACCCTTACCCCACGTTACATTAAGTGTAACATTTCACACGCAAACATCGCGCCCAGCTAGTCACTATCGCTGTAGTGTGGCGTGCAGCAAGCATTCACACGAAGCCCTAGGCCCTCTATCGCCCGTTTGATTGAACCCTCTAACATAATGGAAATTTATTCACGACTGACCGCGAATAAAATGAACGATTAGTCGTGAATAAATTCACGACGACGCGAATAAATATACGACTAGTCGTGAACAAATTCACGACGTCGCGAAAATACGACTAGTCGTGAATAAATATACGATAGTTATGTCCCTTCAGGGCCACCATAGTTACTCATATGCACCCAAAGTTTGTGTAATACATGTATATAACTATTTTCGAAAACTGGAGCACCAGTATAATTTCAGCTTTTACTAATTGTAGACGAATGTTTTTAGCAGAGGATAAGAGCTGGTGTTCAGTTCTTAATCCACAATCACTGCAAGGTATATGATGCATCATTCATTTTCTGATTCGAAAGAAAAGATTGGTTAGTGTTAAAACTTGCCGAAATATCTGGATATTTTGTTTTATATCAGACATTCTACATGAATGTTCAATAGATAAGTTACGGAGTCAGATTTTTTTTAACTCATGAGAAATTCAGGCATGTCATCGATTGAAACACTTTGCTGCTAACAAAAAAAATCAAGGGTAATTTATACTCTTCCAAAGAACTTGAAATAGGCTGGGGTGTTCCTTTTGTGTATCAACACGCCCAATGCCATCATTAAGGATATGTGACATTAAGTATTACTATAGTTCATTAGTGTTTGATGACATTATTGAGTCATACAAGGTCATGTTATTGTTTTTTGTTTGTGTAAATAAAAGGAAACTGGTGTATTGCCCTCTTATTTCTTTTGACTAATTCTCGTATGTCGTATTATTTGTTGCTATACTATGGAATCCAATATTGAACACCGCATGTATGGCGTTAATAGTTGAGTCCCTAGCCGTTTGCGCCGTCAACGTCGCTCGCGTCATGCCGTCATTACTGCCTTTTGAACGTCGAATAAAAGGCGTTTATAGTTGAGTCCCCTTGCCGTTGGGCCGTCAACCGCGCAAAGTCGCAAAGTGCCGTTGCATTGTTGCGTTATTTTCGTATTGTTGCGTCGTGTCGTCATATTGTCCCGTCGTGCCGTCATATAGACTGTGTAAGTCTCGCGCGTATTCGAATATTTTTGGGACCATTTTGGTCCCACACACATTGCTGTAACATGTAAAGGAAACAAAATCACGCGCTTTAACGGACCCTTTTGTTCGAATACGCGCGAGACTTCTACAGTCTAATCGCGTTATGCCGTCACATTGTTTTGTACTACTAGTATGGGACCATGTATGGCGTTAATGGTTGAATCCCTAGCCGTTTGTGCCATCAACGTTGCATTATGCTATCACGTCGCATTGTCCATAGTGTGGTCACCTAATTGTCGCATCGTCATGTTATGCTTTCGCATAGTCGTTATCAGCGTTGACGGCGAAATCAGCTAAAACCAGCAACCAACAATGCGACAATGCGACAATGTAATGGCACAGTGTGAAAATGCGACGGCACGACACAACATTGCGCCGTCCGTACACCAGCATACTATGCGACAGTACGACGTGACAGCACAATTAACGCAATATTGCAACGACACGACACAACAATGCGACGACAGTACGACGCGACAATGCACCATACGGCACAATGGTAAGGGACTTGGCTCTGTACAAACGACGTTCAAACGGAGTTCCATCTGAGTCATAGAAATAGAACCCGGAGAACGCTGAGTGCGTCACGGTATCCGTGCGTTTCCGGAGTGAGACCATTTTATGGACGCGCGTACGCCATTTTTACGCGTGTATGGCAACATTTGCATATTACGTGACTGTTACATGCATCACATATACTACAGATATGAAACAGTCGTACACGTCAGGCACAAGTTAATAGACCTTTCCCATAAAATATGTAAATTTGACATCGCGCGTGCGCACTTACATTTTGGTTGGCAAAATTTTGGGAACAGTGAGCCCTTTTGCATGGGACTGATGGGCGCGTGACGCGTACGCGCTTTGTGCGTCTGCTTTGTGCACATTTCAATGGCGTTTGCCAACCAACAGGGTCTGTACGCATGCGTGAATGTAATTAGCATATTTCATGGGAAAGGTCCATTGGGAAACAGTGATTCTTGGTCAATGAATGAAAATTCACTTTGCATCCTCAGGCAATCATAAAAAGACTGCGAACTACATGTACGTAGAATGGTATGTTCTGAAAGGAATTGTACCTGGGTCTGAAAAAGTGTTGCCCTACTTTTAATTGGGTAGTTCTCTGGAGATATATCGGGAATAAGTAATACAGGCAGTTTTCTTGTAATTTAGATTATTGTTGTAAATTTTTTATCTTAAAATTGGAGCAACTTTTATGATATTAGCTTGGGAATTGGAATAGTATGTAATTTATTAGGAAACACATAATATGTTCCCAATAAGGGAACTGCAAATGCCAGTTTCTGTTTTGTTAATTTTGATTTTGCAATCGAAATCAGCTGCTCCATTTTCAGATACAATTTTCTCTGAGATTTCAGTGGTAAATATTTCACAGGAAGATTGGTATTAGTATCAACGTTGTAAACAGTAAGCTTTCACACTGAAACTGAACAATTTTTCTTTTTGGTCTTCACCAATCCTGAATCATAATACCTTTAAGGCTACAGTCACCTGGTAGGCCTAGTGGTAGTGGTACAGTGGTAAGCAAATTTCTTATCAGTTAATATGATTTTGGTCTGTTAACCGGTTAACTGTCCCTCCACTATTTTCATTTAATTGTTAAGCCTAACTCAATCACTTCTTGTCACTTGTGTTAATAATCTATATACCCTATGAATTGTTTAATTTCTTCAAACGAAAACATAGGTATGAAATAGAACAAAAATAGAACATAAAATTATGACTGTTTAAATGTTTATGTGAATCATTTTTGTTAGGTTTTTATTTTTTTATTTTTTATTGTCAATTTTTTCAGGCACATTATTTTGGATGAAACCTAATGTTTTATTTTCAAATATATTGTTACCATTGTTTTTAAATTAAAAAAACATACCACACAACCTATTTTGTGATCATCTTTTTATTAGGGCTTACTTATACTATTAAATTAGCTTAGAAGGTTGTTCAGTAGGCCCCCATAATTATTAATGTTAGTTTTCAACCAACAACAATATTTTCATTTACTGCAGCTCCGCGACGAAACTAAGATTACAACCTCACCTGTGAAATGAAACTTGGCATTCCACTGTTTTCCTTTCAGTGCATCCCTTTACCGCACAAGAAAGTACCATTGCGATAGTCTGATTTAACTATAGTATTAGTTTTATGTGAATCATTAAAAAAGTATTAGTATTAGTATTAGTATTTGTTCTTATTGACGCAACTGTAGCAGACGACAATACGATTACACATAATTCACAACTCGCGCCTCCGCGACTCGACTAGGCCTTATTTTTAACCCTTGAGGGCGCAATGCCTGTATGGCAAAAAAATAACATCGTCCACTGCTGATAATATTTTGCCATACAACTAGTAAACATTGACCAATGAAAACACGTAGAAACGGTCTATGTGCGTTGCCATTTTGCCATACGCGTCTCCCACGCCGCGTCCACAGAGGGCCACATCACAGGGGACAATCTATCCAGCTAAGTGTTCTCTGGGTTCTATTTCTATGGCCCTTTTCGAATCCACAGCTTCGGCTTTAGGCTCCGTCCTCTCGTCTGAAGCCCTGAGCGCGTCCGCAAAGCACGCACAATTGTCAAAACAACTGCGGGGCCAAGCTAGCGGGAGCCGAAGCCGTCATTTCGAAAAGGGCCTACGGCTCAAACCATAGAGCTATAATATTGACTAGAGCGTTAGCATTGTTCGTGCGTTGAAGCCGCCTGGGCCCAATTTCATAGCGCTGCTTAACGGTAAGCACATTTTTGTGTTAACTATTATAGCAGAAAACTTTGCTTAAGCGTAAGCGTATTTCACAGGTTAGCAAGAAAACTACGGGGGGCCAACTTGCGTGTTCACCATGGATTTGCATTGTTACGTCATTCATTTTCATACATAAGCACAGGAAAGTTAGCATGCCTTTTCCTGCGCTTACGGTTAGCAGCACTATGAAATGGACATCTCAAAGTAAGCACAAAATCGGCTGTTAGCAGCTCTATGAAATTGGGACTTGGGCGCATCTATGTTTGTGTACAAACATATGGAAAACTTGAAATCTTGTACAGCTGGGTTACGGCTATTTGCGTACCACTGCTTTATTCCTTTTCCTTGCGTTATGGAGTCACTTATACCCATAGATATAGAATAAAATACCTAGATCGGACGCGCGTACAATACGCTGGTTCAGCCTGGGCGCTGACATTAGTCACGTGCTTGGGGCGACGCGCAACTTTTGAAATGATGTGACGAGCATGCTTTTCGGCAACCAAACACACATTTCGACAAATACGAGACGAACTGAACGTCGTATTATCCAGCTCGTCTTTATTTCCTGTTTTTTTTTTAATAACGTTTGCCGAGTATTCTAATAGTGTAAGTGAAATGGTGAGTAATTGTACAGTAGATGACCCCATGGCTGTCTGCAAAATCTTCGGAGAGAGTGTTCCGGATGTACAATGGTACCACACCGTCACGTATGTCCATACAGCATAATGACTACCATGGTATGCAGAGCAGCCCATAATATGATTGGGTGTGTTTTTGTCATCACGACACACCCTTGATCCATCACATGGAGAGAGTCTGATAAGCAATATCGCTCGCCACCTTCGGGTCAGATCGTATGACTTCGGCAAAAGTATAACAGAAGATCTTCAAGGCCAGTGAGTACGAAGCTTAGCTTGTATTCAAAATTTGTTCTGTTTAAATGGCAAATGTAACCAATCTGTGCGACCAGTGTGTGTGTACACACACAGAAATTTCGTTCAGGTTAAAATCGCGATAAAATAAAAAATCAAATATAGGCCTATATAAAATGATATAGTACAGGCTAACCAAAACGTCAATCTCCTTTGTTTGTTAGTTTGTTTGTGTGGGTTGGGTTGTTTGGTTGTTTGTTGGTTTGTCAGTTTGTTAGAAATTGAAGCAACTGAACTCAGCTTTTTTTCTTGGCCTGTCGTCACATTCTTCATTTCAGTTAGCCCATGAGCCAGGTGA
This sequence comes from Marthasterias glacialis, assembly GCA_911728455.2. Classification (NCBI taxonomy): domain Eukaryota; kingdom Metazoa; phylum Echinodermata; class Asteroidea; order Forcipulatida; family Asteriidae; genus Marthasterias; species Marthasterias glacialis. Next base: position 9,871,761 of record OU452235.1, read on the forward strand.
AAACGTTACTAGTTTATTGTTTAATTTGTAGAAATGTATTGTAGCTGCCCACGAAATTTGTTAGTTGATTGTAAAAGGAAGTTGGAACAACTGCAAATAGTGTGTGTTTTGTTTTCTTGAAGCTAGACTGTGCGTACATGTAGTTCCGCGAGCCGTGATTGCGCAAGAGGTCTCATGAGTAAACCGTCGTCGTGAATGACGTCGCTCGGCAAAAATTGTTAATGGTCGAGGGCCAAATATAACAATCGTTTACACAAGTTTGACACGCAGGAAAATGTTGAGAATTTGTCCATACATAAAATATTTCATGCGTTTAACTATTGTCAAGGTAAACAGTTCTTAAAATATTGCTTTAAGGAAGGTTAAACAGGCACCTAAGTGAAAAAAATACTGCTGAAATAAAAACGTTTTTACAATAATAACATAATTATTGTATACCATCATCTTTGACTGTCTTTTTCAACATAATATACGTAATATTAAAGAATTTTGGGGTGAAAAAGGAAACGTTTGTTTTTCCTGAAATAAAACATTCTTCATACTGGCACTTTGCCATATATGAGCCACACATTTTTGAGAGGCTCAACAAGTCGTCGTTGGCCGACTATACGGCCAACGATCGGCTCCGGCCGCAAAACGAAGCCGACTTCGTTTCGCGGCCGGAGCCGATCGTTAACAATACGAAGTCTCTGATTGGTTATCCTTTCAAAGTTACTCATTACTGAATGTAATGATAAAACATAAGTAAAACAAAAACACAAATCTCTGCAAAATCGTTTCCTTTCACTTGATTTCAAGTTGATAGCCTTATTTTACTTATTCTTCTCAATGTTTTTACAAGTACAGTGTCAGGAAAACCCGGGAACATAGACAAATTTGGTTGTAAAGTTTGACCCTTTTGTCACTGTTTTGGCTCGGATTGAACGACGTTTAGTTGTAATTTTCCAGACGGAAACTCCTTTGTGTTATCAAAAACAAAACAAAACTGACAAAAAACCGTTTGTTAATAATTTATCTTTCATGAAAAAAAATTTAACATTAAAAAATAAAGTCGATGTTAATGGATGACAAAAGCAACCCCGTTTTTGTGTAACTCGGTCCATTTGAGGAGATTGCCGACGTGACAACAATCGCAGTTTGACGAAACAAACGAGCGGCTGAAACATACGTGAGATTTGAACAACGATGCATGGTTTTCTATTTACTTGCGAATAGTGCAAGCAATGTTTGTTTATGTGTACATTTTAATACCTATGTAAACTTAGGCTGGGACACATTGCCCATTGCTCTTATAATCATCTGTCTTTATTATTACAGTTAATAAAGTATTTCAGCCCAATTTGTTGCCCCAAAACATAATTTTTTTATAGCGTCAAAATGGCTATTTCAAACTCTAAACAATAAATTTAAATGTTTGGCCAAGCAACTTTAACGGTGCTCTCTTTTTATTTCATTATTTCATTGACAAAAGGATTGTTGCATTGGACATTTTCATACATTATTTCCACCGGTCTTCGTTTTTACAGAATAAAAACTCAGATCAGCTGTGTGGTGTGCTGTATCTATCAATCTGCTCAGTAACATCTTTCTCGCATAAATAATGTGTCAATCTATCAAATTCTTATGAGACGATCGTTTAATCTGCACCCTACTCTTGTCAATAACACAAAATTGACATTGTCAAAAAAAAAAAAATTCTGCGCGTCGCCCCAAGCACGTGACATTTTACTGCGTCCATGGCGAACCAAAGCTTTTTCTACACAGGCAGTGGAGCGCGCGCACGCACGTCCGATCTAGTTATTATATTCTATATCTATGCTTATACCAGAAATAAGACGCACAATCAGTTAATGCGCGTGATTTAACCTCAGCGCACGCATATCTGGTACTGCATGCGCTCGTGCGTCACGTGCCGTGACGATTTTTTTGATTTCTTGCATATCTTAATTTTCTGCAATGAAGGGAACAACTTTGCACCATTTACTCAAAGATTGAACATTTAGCCTACTGGCTAAGATTCACGAAATACATTTATTTAATAATAATTTAGTTCCACTTAAAAAAGCAATTTGCCCTATCACATTCTGGAAAAGTTTAACGCTATAATGTTACGTTACTTATTTAGGTGGTAAAATAATACAATACAACAATAAAGACATTTATAAAGCGCCCTTCAAGGATCACAGCGCTGTACAGATCAATAATATAAGTAACAGATTACAATTATGTACAATGACACTCAAAATCAAACATAACGACGTCAAACAGAATTAGTCAAACAGGTGTGTTTTGAGAAGGCACTTGAAACTGTCCAAGGTTTTAGCCTCCCTGATGTTGATGGGCAGACGGTTCCAAAGGCGTGGTCCAGCAGCTTGAAACGCCTTGTCACCAGTACGGGTTTTGGTTCTGGGTATAATAAGCAGAGTTGAGTCTCGAGAAGAGCGAGTGGCATATTTGGGTTTGTGAAATAAAATCAGGTTTTGAAGATACTCAGGGGCTTGTGAATGAATGCATTTAAAGACGATGACAAGGATCTTAAATTCAATACGCTTACGGATCGGTAGCCAATGAAGACGACGTAACAGGGGGGCACTAGATGTATCACGCCCCGCCAAAAATATCAGTCTTGCAGCTCTGTTTTGAAGACGTTGAAGACGAGTTAGGTCGTGTTCAGTGGCTCCAAACAGTAAGGCATTGCCATAATCAATCCGGGAAAACACAAGAGCTTGAACAGCAAGCTTACAAGTATCCTGATCTAAAAAACAGCGAATTCTAGAAAGATTGCGTAAATGGAAACTGACACATTTAACGGCAGATGAAATTTGACATGACATGTTCAAACCGGAATCAAAAATGACTCCAAGATTCTTCAGTGTCATCGTCGGAGCAATGGTGACATTATCGATAGTTAGCTTGACATCCAAAAGACCACTGATAGTTCTTGAAGAAGCTGCAACAAAAAACTCTGTTTTTGCCTGATTTAGCTGCAGCTTGTTTTGCGACATCCATGATTTTATTTCATGTACACATGTCTTGAGTTTGTTAAGTGCCAATTCGCAATCACCATGAATTCTCGGATTAAAAACGACATAAATCTGGATATCATCCGCATAAATGTGGAAGTTAACATGATTCTTGCGTAGAATGTCCCCAACTGGATGAGTGTACATAACATACCCTCTTGGCCCCAAGATGGATCCCTGAGGAAGGCCAAACACCAATTGATGTTCCTTTGAAAATTCACCTGAAATTGAAACACGGTTTTTCCTGTTCCCCAGATAGCTTGCAAACCATTTGAGAGCACGGCCCTTAATATGGAAGGTATGACAAAGCCGATTGAAAAATATTGCATAATCGATGGTATCGAACGCAGCCGACAGATCTAAAGTAACAAGAAAGACTGCGCTCCTGTTGTCAATAGCACAGGCAATGTCATTCCTCACCCTGAGAAGAGCCGTCTCGGTGGAATGAAAAGGTTTATAGGCTGATTGAAATGGCTCATTCAAGTTGTTATGATGAAGATGCTTAGACAACCTACTAGAAGCTGCCTTTTCAGCGACCTTAGCGACAACCTTGATATTAGATATAGGCCTATAATTCGTAAGAATATTAGGATCCATGGTCTGCTTCTTTATTATGGGTGTCTCTATAGCCTCCTTCAGAGAATCTGGAAACGTACCTGTGGCAAAAGATACATTGACAATGTCAGCCAAGACTGGGATGAATATGTTTGAATTGTCTTTGAGGAGCCACATTGGGATGGGATCGAGCAGACACGATTTGTTGGAGCACTTCTTGAGTATATTGGCCATTTCCTCAAGAGAAACAGGCTTCAGCTCATGAAGCTCAGTGGCATCATCACTCTCAACATTCTCAAATAAATCCATACCATCTGACTTGCTTTCAAGATTACAAACAACCTGTTGATCATTCAATATACAGGAGTCATTATCAGATTGAACAATTTGTGAGGCAGATTCTAAGTCAATATTTTGTCTGATTTTCTGTATTTTTTCCACAAAAAAATTAGCAAAACGATCTGCTAATTGAGACAGAGAACCACAACCCGGAAGTAATTTTGTGGTGTTATTAAGCAATGAGTTGAGGATACCAAACTGTTGTTTTCTATTTGCAGAAAATAGCTTGTCATGATATTATACACAGTCGTATCAGAAAATCATACCATAACCTTATATCTATCAAAGATTAATGCTAGTTAATTAAAAATACGAATTAATAAAAGGCTGACCAGCCTTATATTCTCGGGCCTATGTAACCTTATAAGTTAGTAAATCTGAATAATTATCGGCACGCGCATGCACACGGAGTGTTTGAACAAAGGTTGTGTTAGTTCATCGTCATCGAGCATCTGAGGCCCAGCCAAAAGGATTTTCTATGCAGAGTGTTTAAAAAACGTTTTAGTCTCGGTTCTTGCCATCAAAATTGAACATTTTTTCGTTAAAACTGCTAATGAACATTCAAAATTCGTTCGCTCGTATTTGACAAAATCTACCCAAACACGGACAACGCATTTATTCGACAATTTGGTATGAACATTAAACAGTCAAAGTTATTATTTCTTGTCAGTGCCGGCCATAGAGCTATCTCTATAGTGCCGGCCCGTCTCATCCCTCGATCGTCGCGTCCACTTTCAAGCCGCAGTGTGACTCGTGCTTGAGCTGCGTCATACAGCCGCAGACGCGCACACGCTAGACATGCAGAATACTCGCGGGCAAATGTTCTTTGAAAATTAAAATCTTTCTTCAATGACGCACAGTGACTAAACATGTCTGCGTGCAGCGCGACTTCAAAACGGTTCTTCATAGTATATACAATGAGCAGGGCGCCCTCGCCTAAAGGTCAAAATGAGATTGTTCATTGGCCAATCCTGTGCGCTGCGCGTTCAAACCTCTGCGTTATAATTGTTTCATCATTAATTTACCTCTAAGATGGCGGCGTGATGACGTCAATGCATAAGGTATATAGCTCTATGGCTCAAACCTCTCTATAATAATAGAGAAGTTTCACGTGACGTCACCCGATACCTTTTTCTATATAGACCTTATGTACTTGACGTCATTTGAGTAGGGCGCCCTCGCCTAGAGGTCAAAATGGGGTTGTTCATTGGCCAATCCTGTGCACCGCTGCGTTTCCATTGTTTTATCATCGATTTACCTCTAAGATGGCGGCGTGATGATGTCAATGCATAAGGTCTATGCTGCGTGCACAAACAGGCGCTGGAAATCATTCAGCAGACGACGCGCCAGCCATTGTGCATGGCTGTACCCAACATGGCTGCAAAACGAACTTTTCCCGGGCTCATGCAACCTCTCTATCGGATTGTTGAGTCGAGTGCACAGTGGTTGAGTGATAGCCAACCTCGTCCCAGGGGTAATTGATCTCGCCGCGCCATTTTTGTTTTGTTTTTTGGTACCGAGTTTGGCTTGATCATAGTCTGGTTCTCCCTGACCAAAGATTCCCTAACGACTCTTGCTAAAAATCTTAGGTCAGGCATCATCCAAAGCTAAACATAGATTATGACGCAACATTATATAAATATTCATTACTAGTCACCACCGGTGGACGCTGTCATTGGATAAAAAAAAATGGAGTGCTGATGACGAGCTTTGTTTACTTTCAAAAAGCCTGGGATAATCAGTTTGTAAAAATGTTACAATAATGTATTCAAATTATAGTGTTTAATTTGTTGGGGGGAAAAAAAGAAAAACGATAATGGGATGTGTCTGCAAAATTGTTCAATTTTTATCAGCAAAAGAAATGTCCGACCATCAACGACACTGTCCGAATGTTGACCACAACGATTTCGGAGCATTTTGGATATTTTTCGGAAAAGGAGGAATTTCTCCTTTTTGTCACGTGACATTAATTGGGTGAGTACCGGACCCTAAAATCGACAGAGAATGTTAGTTTAATCCTTGTTAGTTGTAGTGTGAGAAGGCAAACTTTGAATTACCAAATTTAATATTCTCGGCAACCTGCGGAAATCTAAGTTCTGAAAACACTAAAGCGGCCGTAGAGCGTCCGGGGGCTTTGCTCCCGAACCCCCATAAGAATTGTTGCCCATACAAGCTCCAACAGTAGGGGATCGGTCCCGAATCTTAAGTACTCAAAGTTTCAATTTCAAAATTAAACGTACATTTTCGGCAACTTGACAGTCCTCCTTAGCCCTGAAAACACTTAAAACCGTAGAGTGTCCGGGGGCTTCACCCCCTGGACTTCCGCTAGAATTTGCGTCTATATACTCCAACAGGGGATTCGCAAAAAAAAAGGATTTTCAAAGCTTGCATTTCGAATATGAGTCGTCAAATGATCAGCATCTGAGGGCCATTTTAAACCTTCCAAACACTAGTGAAAAACCTCATGAGCGCTCGGGGGCTATGCCCCCGACCCCCCATGTCATTGTGCTTTTACTTTCATTTGATAATATCAGTCGGCATATTAGGCTTCCACCCCCCCCCCCCCCCCAAAGAAAGTGCCTTCGCTACGCCGCCACTGGAAACGAGAGATATCGATACGGCGCGCTGCCCATCATGATGGTGGCGAGGTTGAGCGATAGCGGCATGTCGAAAAACAGATTTTCAGAAAGCGCCCTCTGTTGTTTTATTTGCGATAGGGACGATAATGAGCGCAGCGGTATCAGGGGTGTGTTTTGGCGACTCGACCAGAAACAAGTTTCCGGACCCATCAAATTCACAGACCAGAACAATTTTTAAGAGCTACGCAAGAACGAGTCGGTAACCAGGAGCAGTGGGTACATTTCTTAGAAACTAATGTTCTCAAAATGTACATTGTAATGTCGTAGCGCGTCAGGCTGGCACGCGTGATGTTACGTTTTGTGCATAATTATTTTGCCACATAAAATCTACTTTTTAGACCCCAAATTCAACAATTCTTAATACCAACGTAAGTTTTGTGTGAGTATATACATTAAAGTCACATAATAGTTTCAGTTTTCAGAAACGATCTCAAAATCCCTGCTTAAATATGTTAATATTTACAATAAACATCACCCTCCTTGACGTTTTCTATGGAGAGGTGATCAGCTGGCGAAGTTGAAAGCGTGTGTGTGATCTGTGTGACGTAGTTGCACAAGGTCTATAGCCACGAAAGCCTTGACGAAAGGCTACACCTCCCAGCTTGTCACATGATGCACACCAGGAAATTAATAAGGGGATCAATACTTGAGCCCTGACCGACTGTGTTTTCCGCCTTCCGGTACCCGTGTCTTCTATTCTTCTCTTCTGTTCTCTTACGAATTATCCCTCTCTAGACAGGGCAGTAGCTTCAGACATTAAGTGTTTGGTAAGTTTTATGTGGGCAAATAGGACCCGAGCTAGTGTAGTACAGGTTGAATTAGACCCAGTAACTGGGGCGCTGTACTCCTTTTTTTAAATTTTGACATTGTCGGTCGTACTAGCTAGAGTACGACCGACAATGTCAAAATTTTAAAAAAAAAGGAGTACAGCGCCCCAGTTACTGGGTCTAAGGTTGAATTATGAATGTTTCTTTACAATATCGATACATGTCAGATGTCATGTTGTCATGTTGTAACGGGCAAAGGTTATTTATACTTATAGGGATGAGTAGACCCAGTAACTGGGGCGTTGTACTCCTTTTTTTAAAATTTTGACATTGTCGGTCGTACTAGCTAGTACGACCGACAATGTCAAAATTTAAAAAAAGGAGTACAGCGCCCCAGTTACTGGGTCTAAGGGATGAGTAGAACTACAATTAACAAAACATACCTTGAGATCGATGAGATATTATCTGATTTTTAGTTGACTAACGTTATATAATTTATGATCACCTTGGCATGTTAGCCATGTTGGAAAACGGATCTCAATATTCCAGAATACATCAGCCATGTAGGCTACAAACAAAGGTCAAGGTATAGATTGCCTTGAGGGCAGCTTAATATAATATTTAAATATTAACAATATAGGCCCCCTACACAATGACAATGTAGTATGGGTAATTCAGTTTAATCATCAGGGTATGTGTTACTGTTGAGTCCCAACTTGACAATCGCCCCAGCTATAGTTGGGACTGGTCCCAACCTGAGTGTTATACTGGGGCGCCCCAACTATAGTTGGGATCGCCCGTGCAGCTCTACACAAAAGCGGAGCCGGAGCCAAAGACGAGGTTTGGAAAAGGCCCTTTGGTTGATAGTAGTATCGGTCTTCTGGGCCGCTAACTAGTCATAATTAATTATGTACAGAACATGTGGGTAACAAGTGTCTTTTTTAGAGGGTTCTGACGACGGACACATATGACAGGTGACGTTTTCAGTTTCCAAAGTTCGGATTTAATTTCCCTTCTCTCGGAAACCAAAATTTTAATTCGTCTCAAATGTTATCAAGTACTAAAATAAAGTGGTCTTAATAACTTCATACTTTTTTGTTTTTCATTCTTGTCCATTTCGTTAAAAAAATTAAAGAAATTAACATTGTCATTATTAACACTTCCAGTATTGTGTTGTCGTTTGTGCGGACATATCACATTCTGTGTGTGTGTGTGGGGGGGGGGGGTGGCATCGCTAATTTTGCCTCCATGTTCACATGGCTCCGATGGTACTCTGTATTTACAGCAATCCCAACTATAGTTGGGGCGCCCCAACTGTAACACTCAAGTTGGGACATTACTGCTACACTCCCCCATCCTAAGAAATAAGAGTAGTCCCCCCAGGGGTAATGTCGTCGGGTGCCCGGCAGAAGGTCGTCAGGAGAATATTTTGGTAAACATTTTTTTAATTTTTTTGGGGGGCACAAATCTGTAGTGTTTTGAATTGCCTTTTGACACAAACACTAATTAATGATATTGCGTAACTATGACGTAATTAGCAATTGTAAAAGGACGTAAGGGTGACAGCGCGCGACAGCACTAAATCTTTACCCAGCAGAAGGTCGTAAGTATTCACAATGTATAGGCCAGTCCCGCGTTGGCACCGCGCCAAAAAACACAGTGCTGTGCCACGCGCAAAGAGCGGGGAGCGCATAAGTCCTTTTACGCCCGTGTGTGCTAATGCGTGCGCCCACTTCACGAGTGAATTTCTTCCCAGCAGAAGGTCGTAAAGCTTTTTACATCGTAACGTGCCTACAATCAGATTTGCAGTATTAACGAATAACTGAAATAAACAATTTGCTAACATGATTCAAAATTGTATCTTTTCTTCTTTTGCTTCTTTTAAACTCCGTGCATTGATTATTAAACGTTTGAGAAACAATCAAAATCTAAAACTTGATTTACTCGTAAAGTACAATTGTGTGTGTGCGCGCGCTTACGACCTTCTGCCGGGCACGCGACGATGTGTGGGTCAAGTGCAAAGAGTAAATGCTAAAAATAACAAGGCGACATTTTTCTTCTCTCTGAGGAGTTGCCTTAGTAAAAAACAAAGAAATCCCTAAATGATGCAAAAACAAGCAGTATTTCTTTAGGAGAGACAGTGCGGAATTACATGAGATTATAAGCGTTCATAAATAAACAGCGTTCAGTTCACTGATCACAGTTCAACAGATGACAACTGCTATAACTTCAAACAGTAAACTTCCAGCATTGCTAGAAAACACATGAGCAAAATGGTAATCCATAGGGCAAGTGATTGCTAAGTTTGTGTCTGCGAAATGGGATATTCAGTCAGTCTGGCAAGGTTTAACTTGGTTCACATGGGCGATGATCTCCTTAGTCGGGTGAGCGAGACTGACCAGCTTAAAATGGACTGGTGTAGGCAGGCTAGCAAAAACAAAGTGGCCACTCCGGCAGTCTGCAAGCTTCGCGCTAAAGGGTTTGGATGCATCCGACAGAGAGTGGGTCTTCACCATTACATGGTCACCTGCACGGATTTGGGGCTGGCGGCAACCATGGTAAGACCATGGTTGTATTGACGAGCTTGCTTTTTCTGTGCGATGTCCATGTAGCGTTAAACTTGTTGCTGGAGTTCTTCACCGGTAGTGGCAGGGGGGTTGAGGGAGCCACTGTCCAATTTGTTTGACAGGGGTGATCGCATAGCTCGACCTATCATCTGGCTGGAAGGAGCAACTCCAGTGGGTTTGTGATCTGCAGAATTGAGAGCAAACACAAATTCTGAAACATGTACATCCTACGCTTGATGATCAGTGGTTGTGAATGCCTGCAGCATCCCTTTGATGTTTCTATTCACCCATTCCACCCAGTTTGTTTGCTGATGATAGGGTGTAATAAACTTCTGATGAACACCCCCTCTGAACAAACTGTCCAACAGCATGGCTGATAAATTGCTGGCTGTTATCCGAAAGGAGACAGCAAGGTGCTCCACAGCGACTAAACAGTTGGCGCACAATAATACATGCGATGTTCTTGCCAGTGGCTTTCTTTATGGGAAAGATTTCACACCATTTGCTGAAATGGTCAACGTCCACTAGTATTCATGGCCCTTGTAACTTTTGGGGAGGTGCCCCATCAGATCAACACCGACTACCTCCCAAGGCTCACTAGAGTGGGTGGAAAGGATCATTCCATCGACAACTCGAAACTCCTGAGCCTGTTTCTCTATGCGTTTGGCTTTGCGGGGGTCATCAGGCAAGGTAGCATCAGGAATTTAGTGAAGTTGGCACTGTCTGCGTCTTGGAGTTGGGCATCATGAAGATGTGCACGAGTGAGATTAGTACCAGCACAAATATCCAGAGTCACAGAGGTATTGCGCCACAATAGCTCTTTGTGGTTGTCACGGCGGTGTTTACTGCAAAGAGGATGAGCACCTAGGAAGTTGTTCAGCCTTCCTCTTGCGAACATGAACACATTTTGGGTGAAACCTATAAGCCACAGTCATCACACTGGATCCAGTCCAAAATCTCTCCTCGTGGATCAAGGCAAACTGTAGCACTGCAAGGTACAGGTCAAATCTGTGGGGACTGTGTTATCAGGTGTAAGTGTCACAGGCGTTACCAGACCTGCACCAACATCATCGGGGGCAGACTTGTCAATTAGTGGCTCCCAACCTCAACACAGGGCTGGCTTGGTGGCAGAACAACACCGACGACATTGAGAACCTCAGGAATTCGCGATAGTGCATCAGCAGGGACATTGTGCTGGGGGCCAGGACGGTAAACTACATCAAAAGAATAATCTTGCAGTCGGAGAACTCATCGTGCTAGTCATCCCGTCAACTTAATTTTACGGAACAACCAACAGAGTGCTTGATGATCAGTCACGACACAGGATTTTGCCCCTTCCAAGTGGGAGTGCCATTTTTCTAGTGCACAGACCACTGCCAAACACTCTTTCTCTGTGACACTATAGTTGCGTTCGGCATCATTGAGTGAGCGACTGGCATGCATGTAGGCGACCACGCCTTTCACAGGGTTTTGTGACTGGAGAAGCATGGCCTCAAGTCCCACATTGCTAGCATCAGTATGAACCTCAAACGGCTGACTGTGGTCAGGGAAAGCAAGGATGGGGTCGGTAGTTAGCAAATGTTTTAGCTGAGTAAAGGACGACCGGCATTCTGGGGTCCATTCCCAATTCACCTTCTTTCGGCGTAGTTTATGTAGTGATTCCGCAATGCCAGCATATTTGGGAATGAACTTATTGAACCAGGCTGCCATTCATAAGAAGTGTTCAAGCTGTTTGACTGTGCTCGGCTCGGGGTAAGCCAAGATTGATGACACCTTATCTGGATTTGGTTTCACACCATCCTGGCTCACAATATGTCCAAGATAGTGCATCTCATGTTTGGCAAAGGTTTACTTTTCCAATTCGATTTTCAACCCAGCAACCTGAAGTTTAATAGTACTTCGCGTAAGTCAACTAGGTGCTGGTTTAGGTCAGTGGAGTAGACCACAATGTCATCAAGGTATACGTAGTATGTGCGACCAATGAGGTTCCCTAGTACTGATGACATAAGACGTTGAAAGCTGGCTGGTCCGTTCCCCACACCAAAAGGAAGAACTCAAAATTAGAACAATCCCTCATCGCAAACAAATGCTGTTTTTTCAAAATCTTCAGGGGCAAAACCCATCTGCCAGTATCCTGAGTGAAGATCGAGAGAACTGAACACTCTGGCTCCGTGCAGTGATTCTAGGATCGAATTAATGGTCGGCATGGGAAAGGCATCCAGCTTAGTAACTGAATTTAAGCAGCGATAATCTACACACATGCGATATCCCCCTGATTTCTTAGGGACCATGAGGACTGGCACTGCCCATGGCGAAAAAAGACGCCTCAATTTTCCCAGAGGACAAAAGTTTATGAATCTCCTGCTGTAGAGCGTGTTTGATCTGCTGACAAACGATAGGGGCATTGATGAATAGGTTCAGCCTTGCCGATGTTGATGTGATGCTGAGCAATGTCTGTGTGGCCAGGGTGGTCTGAGAGCACATCAGGAAAATCGTTCAAAACATCTACTAACTGACGATTTTCATCTGTGATGAGTTTATCATCAATCGTTAGTGTAGAGGGGGAGGGTAAGTTTGCATCAACCAGGGAGGGGTCTCGTTTAGTGGGGTGTGCTAAAGGTGGTGGCACCCCCAGAATTGAGAACTGGACACATGGACCCAATTCATTTTTTGTCCAGTAGCAGTTCCAACCAAAGTCGAGGACGAGGTTTGCTGTTCGAACAAAGTCAATACCCAAAATAATTGGGGGTGGCAAATTACGAACGCAATGAAATAGCACATCTGTTTGCGTACCGCCTACCTCAATAGGTAATGTGTAGGCAACTCAGTACCATCCAGCATTGTGAAGGTTTGAACTGCAGACGAAAGAGCTGGAACAACCTTCAAGTGATCACACAGTTCATCAGTGATGAGGGACAGTGTAGACCCTGTGTCCACTAAGGCTGTAAAGCCAAATTGGTCATTGATGGTGACTTCAACCAATGGACCAATGCCAGGGCATGGATTGAAATCATGCAAGTCAGTATTCGCCAGGGCACATGGACCTTGCTGAATAAAATTTACACTGTTGGACGTGGCGGCAGGTGGTCCAGCCTTTGGTTTGTCTGGAGTTGACGGCGATCTAATCGAGTGGTGAGCCAAATCAGTCTTTGGTGGAGCTAGCATGGAGCTGTCTGACTCTCTGTGTCCCAATTGGAGACAGTGGTGGCAAACAACATGTCGAGGTTAGTCTGGTTTGCGTGACCAACTCTGACCAAGGGTGACATCTGTACGAGCAGTAGTAGTTTGTGGGGATCGTGCATCTGGTTTGGCAGAAAGTATAGGTAGTGGTGTGCCAGTTTTGCTCAAAGGTTTGTTTGATGATGGTTGCGTAGTCATGGTGGTGTTGCTCAGGCGATGTAGGAGAAATTCATCAACTGCCTTGGCAGCTTTTGCCAACGATACAAACTTCTTTTCACGAAGCTTTAGTCGGAGCTGTTCATCTCGAACAGTAGAAAGGAATTGATCAATTATCACAAGGTTGAGTGCTTGCTTGGTGTCAATATCCTCATGCTTTATAGCTGAGGGTATTTTAGTCCATTTGATGAAGTTATCTTCAAGGCGATGAGCAAATTCTTCAAAGGTCTCATCCGCCTTTTTTGTGTCAGATTTGTACTTCAATATGTACTCCTTTGGGGGTAGCGTCGATGGATCACTTCCACTATTTTGTTGTAATCACACTTGTCAACGTCGCTTAGTGAATGAAAAGCTTTTTGGGCATTCCCAGTTAGATAGGGTACCAACAAACGTGGCCACTCATCCTTGGGTTTTTTGGCTGCAGCGGCTAGACGTTCAAAAGTGCTTAAATAGCATGCTACATCATTATCAGTACCAAGCTTGTGAAAATCCAGGAGTTTTGTTCCCACTTTCACAACCGGCAGCATCTTAGTAGAATTGGCGACAGCAGTAGCAAGTGTTTGCATAACTTTTCTGTGTCTTGTTGCCTAGATGTTTCAAGCTCTTTGATTATCTTGAGAAGTTCAAGGGCTTCTAAACCCTTCTGTGCTGATGGTAACTGTTCCACCATGTATGACAAATCACAGAGGCATGTGATACGCTCTTGTTTGGTTTTGATTGCTGAGACATCAATGTGGTTCAGTTCACAAAGTCTACCGATGTGGTCGGCTGTAAAACGGCTCAGATAGGTTGCTTTATCCATATTATGGCAAATATTCAATGGTCATACAACTGGAATAGGTCAACTCTCAATAACTGTGTTGATAATTTGGTGGTTTCTGAAGAGCACAATGTAACAACACTCAGCAGTGTGTGTAAAACAGTGTTCTTTAACGTGACGATCTAATCAAGAATTCCATCATCAAATACTCAAATCAAAAGGAACAATGTTCTTATTCTGTATCCTGCCGACTACACCAATTGTAACAGGCAAAGGTTACTTTTTATAGGGATGAGTAAAACATACCTTGAGATTGACGAATTATTATTTAATTTTTAATTGACTATTTAATTTATGATCATCTTGGCATGTCAGCCATCTTGGAAAAAAGACCCCAATATCCCAGAATACATCAGCCATGTACAAAGGTCAAGGTATGGAGTGCCTTGAGGGCAACTTAATAACAATATACACAATGTAGTATAATGGATAATTCAGTATAATCATCATGGTATATGTGTTACCGCTACAATGTAGTAGCGCCTACCTTAGGCATACAGGACTTGAATTTGAACTACGATTACATTTGTCATTAGGCCTATGGTCAGTATGGAAACCTTTTCGACAAAAATGTATCCGACCTAGTCCTAGTGTAGTACAGGAGCGTAGTATAGTTTTACCCAGTAACTGGGGCACTGTACTCCTTTATCGGTCGTACTAGCGCCCCAGTAAGTTTTATGTGTTGGCGCTGTGACAAATTATGACGAAATGGATTTAAAACGAATCTGTGATACCCTGTTCAAAAATTGCCAAAATTACGACAAAGACTCAACAGAGTTGCTGGAAAATCGCCTACTGGCTTCTCAAGATATCAAAGATGAAATAAAAGGCATTTATTTGTACTCACGATCATTTTCATCGCCAACACATACCTTACTGGGGCACTAGTACGACCGATAAATTCAAAATCTCAAAAAAGGAGTACAGTGCCCCAGTTACTGGGTCTAATTAAATGCATCTTATTTCATCTTTGATATCTTGAGGAGCCAGCAGGCGATTTTCAAGCTTTTTTTTCATGTCCTTGTTGTCATTTCGGGAATTTTGGGCAGAAAATTGCCGATTCCTTAAACATCTGCAAGGTCTCCCTGAGGCGGTAGTCCAACCGATAATGTCAAAAATTGTGAAAAAGGAGTTCAGCTCCCCAGTTACTGGGTCTATAGTTATTAGTAACACTTGATCGTCCTGAGTCCCGAAAGTCGTAGATTCGTTTTAAATTCACCCAAATCCAATTGCCAAAATGTGTGTATAATGTTAGACCCAGTAACTGGGGCGCTGTACTCCTTTTTTGAGTATATTGACTTCATCGGTCGTACTAGTAGTTGACCGATGAAGTCAAAATCTAAAAAAAAAAGAGTACAGCACCCCAGTTACTGTCTATGAAAAACCATGCACACTTTTCAGCATTTATTGTTCTTTTTTTTTATTGTTTGCAACCGAAATTAACTGTTGTGTTTTTTTTTTAGGTTTTCAGATACAGTTAAATTCTCGAATATGACAGCATTTTAGAGGGAAATATTTCACAGAAAAAATTGTTTCTTGTATTAACTTAACAAACGAGCTATGTGCAATTATCGCAGCTTTCAAAAGGTTTTTACTCTTACCTGCATAGAACGATAAAATGTATACAAAGATAAACAGGCAATTTGAATTACTACAAAGTGTCGTCGAGATCATGAAAAATAAGCAATTTCCGGGTCTTCCGTGCTCTCGTGCTACATATCTTTATGAGTGCTTTGAATGGTGCTACTCTGTTCACTGAACGTCATTTTTGGTTATTTGGGATGCTGTGTGTGCAACTTTTGGCTGCGCCATGAAATGTAAGCTTTTGAATTGGTTAGGCTTACTTTTATTAATCCTGGCCATCTAAGAATTTCTGTTGTTTTTGTTTTATTTGTTTATTTGTTGTTTTTCATGACACTAACAACAAATCAAGTGACCTAAAGGTCAACTCTAAAAACAATATTGGGTAAAATGTTTACCTTTACACAGGAAAAAATGGTTGTCGGTCTGGGTAAAACAATTTACCCAACTCGAGGTACATGTAATTGTCTTGGTTTTAAGGGGTTTTCCGAAGTAAAAAGGTAGTGGGTCTTTAATGAGCTGATTATCTACGGGTCAATGGATTCAGAATTGATTCCTGGAGCAGTGTTTGATCGCCCTTGCCGGATCAAGTGTAAACGCGGTCCAAGTTTGTTTTACCTTGGAAAACCCTGTAAAACCTAGACACTTACCCCGAGTTACCGCTTGTTTAATTTTGCATTCATCCCTTAGTTTAATCATCGCAGTATAATTTGTGTACCCAACGTCGAATAATAATATGGTTTACAAAATATACTATAAAAGCAAGACTACACTCGACTGTGCACGCTGTAGTATTATGATGTCTGTTAGCTCTAAAGGATATTGACAATTTTTAAACTAGTGATAAATCAGATCCAAAATGGAGGTTTTATTATTTGTTTTACATGTCTGTATAGTATATTTAGAAACAACTATTTGTTTTATTTATTTATAAACATTAAAAGCAGAGGTTTGCCAATAATTTGTACTGTACTTTAACTAAATAAATCATAACAGTGAAGTATTGTCTTTCTTCACCTTAAATAGTATTTTATTAAATAGTAAATAGTATTTTATTTACTGTTAACTCTTTATTTGAACCCAGTTATCAAATATAAATTATCTACTGATAACTGATAAATGGTTACAACTACACAATAATCACCTTGCAATACTTGCATTAATGTATGGGGTGGTTAAGCCAGATACACTTGGGCCAAAGATGAATGAAGAATAGTGTTAAATGGTGCAAAAAAACTCTTGCGGGCAGACAGTGTAGAAGTCTCTTCCGGGAAAAGTGCTGGCTCTGAACAGACTGTTGGTTTTGTCAAACCTTTTTCTGGATGGTTTAAGCTGTTAGTGCCGAAACTTCCATGTCATAAAGACAATGCAGCTACATGTAGCAATCCATGATTTCCTGAGTGAGGCCTTTCCCTCTTCAACAGATGGATGTTCCTCCGGAACAGAGTAACTACCATAAGGCCAAATTCTCTCTTGCAATTTTGTTCACATGAATGTCAAGAATCAACAAAATTGTCCAGAACACACCATTTGTATACCCAGCAGTTTTAGCCTATAGCACAATTTTACACTTCTTTCTTAGAGTGTCAAGAGCTTTTCAGTGTAAAGCAAGTTATTTTAAAACATAAAAAGCAAACATTTCGTCACTGACACCACGACTTAACTAGCACACACGTACATGTAGATGCTAGTAAAAAAGTAGCAATCGGAGAAAACGGCGTCTAAAGCTGAACGCTTTTTAAAACGCCACTATCCTTTAAAATTTCAGAGTGTTTTGAACTGGTTTTCTCATTGTGGATTCTGGATGCTTTAAACTTGATAAATATACTGCTTTTGTCCGCTTTGCATTCTAAATTAACAAGCAATAAAGGAAGAAGGTGCGTGTTAGTTTGTGAAACCCAAAAAGAAGCAAAATAGACTATTTCCGTTTTCACGAACTAGCACATTCCAATGTATTACAATGCAAACTTGTGGGTGCGCGCGCGCGCATGTCCTTCGCACACAAGTGGGTTGCTAGTTCGTGAAATCGTTTTGTTCACATTTTAGTATGGTGCGCGCCATTGGTGTTAGGCTTATGGCCAAAGACCTATTTAAGCGGAAGTTAAAGTTAAAATCATGTTTTTTAGGGCTCTAGAACCTAAGTGAATGAAAATATGAACAAACTGTCAATGCATAATATTGTCTTTAGCTCACGAGCTTTCTAGAAATGTGATATATGACGTCATAGCTACGTGGGGGGCGGCACAATGTTCGCCCCCCCCCCCCCCCCCCCGTACCCCTTCATCCCAAAAAAGCCAGTTCCTGATAGGGTTGAAGCTCGTATCAACTTGAAACTTCACATGTACTAAGACTATAACTTTGAAATGTATGTGAATTTGTTACGTCATGATGACGCCATTAGGTTTAAAGGTACAGTAATTTAAAAATTTAAAATTACTTGTTTTCACAATCGTATAGTAAAACACAACAGCTTGAAATTTTTGTCTGTGTACGTGACCTTGCCCAAGGTCAACTTGAAGTTTTTAGGTTTAAAAAACAATACCTCAAAAACCACACTTTCGATTGTCACGTATATTTGCAGTGTTATTAAGGTTTACACATGCAATATCGGTGCGAAGTATGAAAGTAGGTCAGTAAGATATTGTGGCGCGAAAACTGTATTTTGCGACTTATTTTTGACAATTTGTAGTGGTTAAATTAATCTTGAAAGCCTTCGTCTTGAAAACACCTTAACAACTTTGTGTGTGTAAGTGACCTTATCCGAGGTCATCTTCCTGTCAAAACCGAATGTTGAAGTTCGTTACGAATATCTCAAAAACTACAAGTCAGAATTTCCGGAATTTGATAGGTCATAGAACGATCGTTACACATGACGAAATTGATTTGTGGATTGCAAATACTTGGAAAGATATTGTCGCTTCATTTGGAGAAACGCGTTTTCTCAGAGTTACAATTCTTGTGTAACTCAAGGCTTCAAACGTATACACTCACAGTTGGCATCGCGCCAACTTCCCTCGTGCATCTATTACCTGCAACACATGGCTTGTACAAACAACGGCTGTTTTATCAATTAAGCTGCTGATGCCCCAAACAGCCGTTGATACAATGTGGTCTGAACATATCAAATTTTAGCACTGGCTGGATAAACTAGCGGGATGAATGCAACGCTTTGTATTCTGTTGTATTATATTGGTCTTACTGGTAGAATGATTGCAACACATCAGGGCCCAATTTCATGGCTCTGCTTACCGTGGAATTCTGCGCTTACGGCCCACTGAATCATGAGCTTTACAGGGCGCCGAATTCTGTGGTAAGCAGAGCCCTGAAATTGGGCCCAGGTAATTCATTTGTAGTTAGACTATAACTTGTAGATGCTGAGAAAGTTGTGATGTCATTAGGTTTCAAATTTCAAGATTTTTAAGTAATCGTTTTGAAAATCAATATCAAATCAACCACGAGAGACTTTTGGTGGCTTTTTGCAGGATTATATTTTGCTACTAATATGTCTTCATATTTTGGGTGCGTGACCTCACGTGACCTCCACTTCCGGTTAAAACCGGAAAGGCCTTGTAATTTAAAAGTGGCAACTTTTTTGAAGTTTTCAACAATGTTATAACCCATCAAGAGTCTGCTTGTAAAAATAGGACTGTTGAAGTCATAAAATTCAAGAGCGCCCTCTAGCAGCAGGTTAAATACAGTTCAAAATATTTTTTTAATGTCTGTGATGAAGTGTATGGTAATCAATTCAAAGTTGGTATAAATAATGACCTTCATGAAGACAACATAAGTGTGAAGTAGTACATTAATGACGTCATCATATGTCACGTGGTATTACATTAAAGATGCACTTTTTGAAGTCTTTTATCTACCAAATACATCTTTGGATGACTTGAAACTTGGTATGTTGTTAGACAATTACCTTTTTTGCAAAAAAGAGTGACGTCATTATGACGTTGTATTTTGTACTTTTTACAGTTTTTTGAATATGTGACCAATTATTTTAAATATTTTGAGATTGAAACCAGATACAATCACAACTTTTCTTACACCAGGCTTGAAGGTCACCAGTTCATAAAGTATGAAGTCACGTCATTATGACGTCATAATCTATGACGTTGCATCATCTAAATAGGGTTTTAAAAGATCTATATTGTTACGAATTTTACCCTGATCTTTCTGCTATACTATCTATAGATTACTCTTTTGAGTCTCAATTGGCAATAGGCAGATAGGTACACAAAAAATATTCATGATCTTGATCTTGAGGTTTTATTTGATAGTTTACTGCCAAAATCCATGAAAATGCACTTTTACGATATTACTTTACCAGTTTAACATGAATTTTTATTTCGAATCGTAGCATCGTGTTTTTTTCATTGATGTCATCATTAGCACAAATCTTCCAAACACTTGCAACAAACACTTGAGCTCTATTTATGCGTGTATTTATGGACAAGTTTTATTTATTTTTTTTTTCAGGTAGGATTTCAGCCATAAAATTATGACTGCGGTAAATGTTGCTTCTGCTCCAACGTATGTTGCAGTACAACCCCAACAGCAAATGGTATGTGTTAACCGTATGTAATGTATCAATGTAAAGATGGTAATTCTTGTGCGAAGGGAAAAGGGTTCTTGAGTTGAGCCAGAGAGACACAATGAGGCTGATGATTTTAATTTAAAAATTTAAATTGAGTATCACTATTTCTTTTACAGCTCCTTCCTTCTCTATGATCAGTCTCTGACTGACCTCATTCTTAAAGTAATCACATTGTATGCTTTACTTTATTGTTTTTTATTCAAGAACAAAATATCTTTTGTTTAAATACAGTGCATACACGCGTTTATTCATGCATATAGCTTGAGTGCTTTACCAATGAGTCAGTTTCAATTACAGTGTTAACATTCAAGCTGTTAAGCACAAAAAATGGTTTAAAAAATCTTGCTTAGCAGAAGTAGGTTACTAACTTTAATTCATTACTAGTTCCTTGCTTAGTAGAAGTAGGTTACCAGCTTAAATTCATTACTACATGTAGTTCCTTGCTTAGCAGAAGTAGGTTATCAACTTAAATTCATTACTAGTTTCTTGCTTAGCAGAAGGAGGGTTACCAACTTAAATTCATTTCTAGTTCCTTGCTTACCTTGTACATTGTACTTTTGCAGATGTGTTGAGAGGTTTCTAATGTTTTGGTGGTGTATTTTACGTTATTTTATTTAGGAGGCTTTGTTTTTACTTGCCTTTGCCTGGGTTTACTGTGTATATGTTCTGGTTAAGGGGCTGAGAGTTTTTCTTTATTATTTGCCTTTCTGTCTCATTTTGTTGTAATTTTAATCATTTGTACAATGCCACTGGCTGGTCTTTGCTTTTTAATGGAGTGTTTCCTTTTAGTTCACTTTTTATGCTTTTATCTTCTTGTAGCTGTTAAGTTTACCATAACTTGTGTTATTTTTACCTTTTATTCTGTTTGCCTTATTATTATTTTTGTCTTTGTGAAGCACCTTGAGCATCTCTTTTATATAGATGGATTTTGGCGCTATATAAGCATTCATTATTATTATTATTATAGGTTACCAACTTAAATTCACTACTGGTTCCTTGCTTAGCAGAAGCAGATTACCAACTTAAAATCATTACTACTTCCTTGCTTAGCACAAGTAGGTTACCAACTTAAATTCATTTCTAGTTCCTTGCTAAGCAGAAGTAGGTTACCAGCTTAAATTCATTACTAGTTCCTTGCTAAGCAGAAGTAGGTTACCAACTTAAATTCATTACTAGTTCCTTGCTAAGCACAAGTAGGTTACCAACTTAAATTCACTACTGGTTCCTTGCTTAGCAGAAGTAGGCTACCAACTTAAATACATTACTAGTTCCTTGCTTAGCACAAGTAGGTTCCCAACTTAAATTCATTACTAGATCCTTGCTTAGCAGAAGTAGGTTACCAGCTTAATTCATTATTAGTTCCTTGCTTAGCAGAAGTAGGTTACCAACTTAAATTCATTACTAGTTCCTTGCTAAGCACAAGTAGGTTACCAACTTAAATTCACTACTAGTTCCTTGCTTAGCAAAAGTAGGTTACCAACTTAAATTCACTACTGGTTCCTTGCTTAGCAGAAGTAGGCTACCAACTTAAATTCATTACTACTTCCTTGCTAAGCACAAGTAGGTTACCAACTTAAATTCACTACTAGTTCCTTGCTTAGCAAAAGTAGGTTACCAACTTAAATTCACTACTGGTTCCTTGCTTAGCAGAAGTAGGCTACCAACTTAAATTCATTACTACTTCCTTGCTTAGCAGAAGTAGGTTACCTGCTTAAATTCATTACTAGTTCCTTGCTTAGCAGAAGTCGGTTACCTGCTTAAATTCATTACTAGTTCCTTGCTTAGCAGAAGTAGGTAACCAACTTAAATTCATCACTTTTTCCTTGCTTAGCAGAAGTAAGTTACTAGTTGAAATTCCTTACTAGTTCCTTGCTTAGCAAAAGCAGATTACCAACTTAAATTATTCCTAGTTCCTTACTTAGCAGAAGTAGGTTACCAACTTAAATTCATTACTGGTTCCTCGCTTACCAGAAGTAGGTTACCAACTTAAATTCACTACTGGTTCCTTGCTTAGCAAAAGCAGATTACCAACTTAAATTCATTACTGGTTCCTCGCTTATCAGAAGTAGGTTACCAACTTAAACTCATTACTGGTTCCTCGCTTATCAGAAGTAGGTTACCAACTTAAATTCATCTCTAGTTCCTTGCTTAGCAGAAGTAGGTTACCAACTTAAATTCACTTCTGGTTCCTCGCTTATCAGAAGTAGGTTACCAACTTAAATTCACTACTTATTCCTTGTTTAGCAGAAGTAGGTTACCAACTTAAATTCATTTCTAGTACCTTGCTGAGCAGAAGTAGGTTACCAACTTAAATTCAATACTGGTTCCTTGCTTAGCAGAAGTAGGCTACCAACTTAAATTCATTACTACTTCCTTGCTTAGCAGAAGTAGGTTACCGACTTAAATTCATTACTAGTTCCTTGCTTAGCAGAAGTAGGTAACCAACTTAAATTCATCACTAGTTCCTTGCTTAGCAGAAGTAAGTTACTAGTTGAAATTCCTTACTAGTTCCTTGCTTAGCAAAAGCAGATTACCAACTTAAATTATTCCTAGTTTCTTACTTAGCAGAAGTAGGTTACCAACTTAAATTCATTACTGGTTCCTCGCTTACCAGAAGTAGGTTACCAACTTAAATTCACTACTTGTTCCTTGATTAGAAGAAGTAGGCTACAAACTTAAATTCACTACTGGTTCCTTGCTTAGCAAAAGCAGATTACCAACTTAAATTCATTACTGGTTCCTCGCTTATCAGAAGTAGGTTACCAACTTAAACTCATTACTGGTTCCTCGCTTATCAGAAGTAGGTTACCAACTTAAATTCATTTCTAGTTCCTTGCTTAGCAGAAGTAGGTTACCAACTTAAATTCATTACTGGTTCCTCGCTTATCAGAAGTAGGTTACCAACTTAAATTCACTACTTATTCCTTGTTTAGCAGAAGTAGGTTACCAACTTAAAATCATTTCTAGTACCTTGCTGAGCAGAAGTTGGTTACCAACTTAAATTCATTTCTAGTACTTTGCTGAGCAGAAGTAGGTTACCAACTTAAATTCACTACTGGTTCCTTGCTTAACAGAATTAGGTTACCAACTTAAATTCACTACTGGTTCCTTGCTTAGCAGAAGTAGGCTACCAACTTAAATTCACTACTGGTTCCTTACTTAGCAAAAGCAGATTACCAACTTAAATTCATTACTAGTTCCTTGCTTAGCAGAAGTAGGTTACCAACTTAAATTCATTACTACTTCCTTGCTTAGCAGAAGTAGGTTACCAACTTAAATTCATTTCAAGTTCCTTGCTTAGCAGAAGTTGGTTACCAACTTAAATTCATTTCAAGTTCCTTGCTTAGCAGAAGTAGGTTACCAACTTAAATTCACTACTGGTTCCTTGCTTAGCAGAAGTAGGCTACCAACTTAAATTCACTACTGGTTCCTTGCTTAGCAAAAGCAGATTACCAACTTAAATTCGTTACTAGTTCCTTGCTTAGCAGAAGTAGGTTACCAACTTAAATTCATTTCTAGTTCCTTGCTTAGCAGAAGTTGGTTACCAACTAAAATTCACTACTGGTTCCTTGCTTAGCAGAAGTAGGCTACCAACTTAAATTCAATACTGGTTCCTTGCTTAGCAAAAGCAGATTACTAACTTAAATTCATTACTAGCTCCTTGCTTAGCAAAAACAGATTACCAACTTAAATTCACTACTGGTTCCTTGCTTATCAGAAGTTGGTTACCAACAAAAGCAGATTACCAACTTGGCTTGGGTCAAGTCTGCATGCTTTGCATCGTGGCTTGGGTCAAGTCTGCATGCTCCACATCATGGCTTGGGTCAAGACTGCCTCCCCTCCGAGACCGAGACCGAGACATTTGCAGGCCGAGACCGAGACCTCCTGTCCGAGACTGAGACTGAGACATACAAATGCAAAATAAACTGCCAGTTCACAATAGCTTGAACAAGGATGTAGACTTAATATTGTAAAGTCTCAGCAATAAAGATTTAAGCACACAACAAAATTGTATCTTCCCAAAAAGACGCATTGTTTTATTATTTTTTCTTCTTTTAGTACAGATTTTTCAGTGTTGAACCTGTGGGAAATATAGTTTAAATTTTCTGCTATATTAATTTTGTTTACCCTACACTGATGTGTGATGAGCACTTTCTAGACCCAGTAACTTGGGCTCTGTAGGCCTACTTCTTTTTTGAGATTTTGACATTATCGATCGTACTAGCGCCCCAGTCCGTAATATATTTGGAAAGTGTGGCGAAGCGGATTTTTTATGAATCAGTTATAAAATTGTCAAAATTACATCAAAGACTCAACAGAATTGCTTGAAAATCGCCTACTACTAGCTTCTCCAAGTATTTACGATGAAAGAAAATGCATTTAATTGTACTACGGTCATTTTCGGTCCTCCAAATCGCTGATTTTTAGCCCACTATCAAATTTGCCGTTAGAATCACCATTTTGAACGTGATACTCTGAGGCCCCGACTTTCATATTGTTTTCTGTCCAGCAGCAAACACGGCCGGAACGCAATATAAGGGTTAGTCGTATTCGTCAATATTATCATTGCTTTGAATAAAGACTAGACAAGTATTGCGAATAGGCTACTATCCAGCGGACGTAATATTATATAAAACATGAGACATTTGCAGCCGAGGCTGAGACCGAAACCGAGACCAGCCCACCCGAGACCGAGACCAACCCTTCCGAGACAGAGACTTTCATTGGCCCGAGACCGAGACCGAGACGGTCTCGAGACCAAGACCAGGTCTGGAGACCTACAACACTGGTAGATGTGTTAAGTTTAGGACACAATAAACATGTAGGCCTATATTAAATATCAACATAGTACAAAACTGCCTTGTGCCTTTGTACTGTTGGAGCTATGACCAGTTATAGTCACCAGTTATTTTTTTGCTTAAAGTTTATAAAAATGGTTCATTTGGGGCTTCCATACATAAAAAGTTACAAGAATCAAATCCAAGATCCATTATAATTTTGGTTTTGTTCATTTGTTGATCAGATTGCTGTACAGCTCCCAAGAGCTCCTCATGGTGGCACTGGATGTTGTGATGTTGCACACTACAAGACCATCGGAGCCATGGGTATTGTACAAGTTGTTTGTGGGGCCTGCTCTGCACTCATTGGGATTGTCTCTGTATCGACTACTTCTTCTCTTGGATCATTTACTGGCTTCCCAATCTGGGCTGGCATTGGTGTAAGTATTTAGTTAGACTGGAAAATTCATTTTTATAAAAATATTATAACCGGGTGAGAGTTAAAGAAAAGCCTAGGAACAGTTTATGCAGGTGTGATCGTGAATTATATTTACTAGTTACATGAACAAAACAATTTTACATTGGTTTAGCTAATATAAGTTTAACCCAATCTTAAGGGTACCAGATAATCAAGGAGTTTGTAAAACACAATAATATAAAAAAAAATTAGATACAACCTAATTACAAACAGGTATGCAAAATAGACTTGTTACAAATTATTATTATTATTTCCAACTCACCAATAGACTGATTGCGCGACCAATGTTGACATGTCATCACGTGACCTGTAGTGGGTACTACATCATCTTAGGTGATGACAAACTATGTGCATATACATGCTGTGACTGACAGAGTCACACCAACAGTTGGCTTTTGGTAATAATAACACAGTCACTAAGCCCTTTTTATTAATGTTGTATGGTGTGTCATTGATTTTAATTTTATTACTTTTCCATAAACTAACAGTATACTACTACAAAAGAGGGTTATTTTTAGTTATGCACTACTGGCGTCGGACGACGATGTAGCAACCAGTATGTTGATTTGTTTGTAATAATAATGAAATAAAATAATATATAAAAAAGTAAATAACGTAGGAAAAGTGAGCATTTATACATAGCCTTGCGGAATTTCAAATACCGGTAGACAAAGGAATCACACAGTTTTGGACATTCTTTCTTTGGATGATTTCCGCTCCAAAACTGTAAAAAATCTTGTGTTGAAAAGTGTGTGATCTCGCGCGGTCGTCTGGGCCAAATGTTCCATTGTGCAACTGTACTACTACCACCGTGAACTTAATGTTCCTTGTAGAATTTCCAAGATACTGGAAATGTCCTTATTTGTTTTTCACAGCCACTCAAAGGTCTCTGGTACAAACTCTGGAATTCTTTTCACAGATTTGGAGAAAGAAATGCCTCGATCGAATAAGCAAATGCAACAATCACCATGTACCGTACCGCACTTTCCTATGGAGGGTGTCATGTTTGTTTACATTTAATAGTATACAAATAATGAATGTTTATGAGTGCAATGTTAAGAATATTTTCATGAGTTGAAAGATGGAATGTTCCATTGAACGAGGCAAAGCCTAGTTGAATGGAACATTCCATCTTTCAATGAATGAAAATATTCTTACTATTGCACGAATGAAAAACATTCATTATTTGTTTTATATAACATCAAGTAGATTTCAGATATGACATCCTGTCCTATTCACCTGGGGCGCTGCACTGTGGCGACCACCTAGTGAGCAAAGTCTCCATTTTTCTTCTGTTTTTGTTGGAGTTTCGTTAAGATTTTCATCATTTTGAATGTTTGTGAAGCTGTGTAGTAGTCCCAAGTACAATGTTTTTGAGGAACTGTATATGTTTGACGCTTCTTCTGAGTGAATTCGGCCAATTTCTTGCCAATCCTGTCGAGCCAGAAAATGGACATGAGCAGCCATTGCCCATTGTGTATCAGCGTAATGAACTGTTGCAGTTACGGCCAATGGTCAGAGCCCCACCCAACACAGACATTCCTGCGGAGATACGTGTACAACAACGCTAGAGAGGAGAAAGGGAGGAATTCGCCAACGATTTCGACGTCGAAGGTACAACCCACCACTTCCTTCAATAATTACAGGCAATGCTCTTGTATCACTACGAAATAAACTTGATGAGCTGAAAGCTTGTACTGACTTTCGATATGAATACAGGGATAGTTATATTATGTGTTTCAGTGAGACATGGTTTAAAAGTACTGACAGAAAATACTACAAACATTGATGGTTTCTTTTGTGAAAGAATGGACAGGAATTCAGATTCAAATAAATTGACTGAAGGTGGAGTTTGTGCATTTGTCAACAAGAGATGGTGCACCGACGTCTCGGTAAAATATAAATACTGCTCACCGGATATTGAATTATTAACAATCGCCCTGCGCCCGTTCTACTTGCCTAGAGAATTCAACAAAATTTTTGTTCCAATCGTGTATATTCACCCTAAAGCAGATGTGGACATTGCCTCAGGAAAAATAGCTGATATTACGCAAGAGCTTGAATTGCGTTCACCAGATTCTCTGAAGCTCATACTTGGAGATTTTAACAACTGCCAACTGGAAACCACCCTCCCTCAATATCATCAATACGTGAATATTCCTACAAGAGGTAATAAAACATTGGACAAATGCTTTGGAAACGTTGCAAATGGATACAAAGCCTACGGCAGAGCTGGTCTTGGAGCTTCTGACCATGATATGGTGTATCTAATGCCGCAATACAAGCAAAAACAAAAACAACAGAAACTCTCCGTGAGAAAAATTAAGAAATGGACAGATGAAAACACTGGAACGCTACGTGTGTGCTTTGACTGCATGGACTGGAGTGTTTGCATGGACCCAAACACAATAGACGACGCAACTGAGGCAATCAGCGGATATATCAAATTCTGCGAGGATATGATTTTACCTGAAAAAGAACTGAAATTTTATCCCAACAACAAGCCATGGATTTCAACAAAAATACGAACCCTCTTGGCAGATAAAAACGGTGATGTACGAGAAAAACAGAAAATTCAATGAGAAATCACCAAGCAGATACAAAAAGGCAAGAGGCAGTACTTTAAACAAATTGAGGACAGTTTCAGTCTGAGGGACCCTAAAAAGGCATGGCAGGGATTAAAAACTGGAACAGGTTGTGGACTTAAAAAAACAGACAGTTATTACTCCGCTTGGCGATCCCACTGAATTTGCTAACAAACTGAATGTTTTTCAGTCGCTTTGACACTGCTGATTTTAGCGATGTCAATGCTCAAATTGGTGAGGCTTTGAAACTTGATGTCAATGATGACAACAGACTGCAACTCAGCCATGTCAGCACACACACTGTTGAAAATGCCTTGAAAAATACTAAAACGAACAAAGCAATGGGCCCGGATGGGGTCTCGGGTAAAATTTTAAAAATCTGCTACAAAGAACTGTCGAATGTCTTTCGGGAGCTTTTTCAATGGTCGCTTGATTTACACCAAATTCCTAAGCTGTGGAAATCGTCGACTATCGTCCCTTTTCCAAAGATAGCCAAGCCATCAGCACTGGACGATTATTGGCCAATTGCACTCACAGGTACACTGACCCCTGTCAATTTGCATATTGTGCCAAGCGAGGGGTAGATGACGCAGTTGTTACGCTTTTACACAAAGTCTATGAATATCTGGACAAACCCAAAGCTTATGTGAGAACGTTGTTCATCGATTTCTCTTCAGCCTTTAACACCTTGCAGCCACATAAGCTCATCGAGAAATTACAGAACATGAACATCAGTCCGTATCTGTCTCTGTGGATCAGAGACTTTTTGTTGGCCAGACCCCAGCAAGTGAAGATTGGGAGCTTATCCTCTGATGTGGTCTACACACTGGAGCACCGCAAGGCTGCGTCCTTTCACCAGTCCTTTTTGCACTGTACACCAGTGATTACCGGTGCAACGGTGGAACTTGTTTTGTCGTGAAGTATGCCGATCACTGACTGGGATGATTTTACAAAATGATGAGACTGAGTATAAAACTGAAGTAGAACAGTTTGTGAAATGGTGCGATGACAATTATCTCGTGCTGAATGTTGCCAAAACAAAAGAACTAATATTTGACTTCCGTAAGAACCATACCAATATTGAACCTGTTAGTATAAACAACGACCACATCGAAATGGTTACTGAATATAGATATCTTGGGACCATTATTGATAACAAATTGGATTGGAATAAAAATACCCAGAAAATGTGTGCGAAGGCCAACCAGAGACTTTATTTCCTCAGAAAGTTTAATTTTTTTAATGTTCGTGATACGATTTTACATTTGTTTTACCAGAGTGTTGTCCAGTCCTTATCACCTTTAGTTGCATTGTGTGGTACAATAATCTAACCGTTAAAACCAAAAGAAAATAGATCGAGTCACCAAGGCTGCAAGTAAAATAATTGGGCTTGAAGTGAAACAAGTACATGGAATTGTAGAAATAAATTATCTCATTAAGTTAAAGGCCCTAACTCAAGACCCAGCTCACCCCCGTCATCCGTACCTACATCTCTTAAAATCCGGAAGATATCGATCTCCTCCCACTCATACAAACCGGTTTAGATTTTCGTTTTTACCTAGTGCCATTCATCTTTTTAACTCAAATTTTATAAGGTAATTTTAAATACTTGTAAATGTGCTATACTACCTGATGTTTTTGTTGGAACAAGTTTTTGCTAGAAATGTTTTGTTGCAACATTTTAGAATGTGGATGTCTTAGTGATCTTTTGTTATTTTTGAAATTGGCTGGGAGAGGGGGGGGGGGTAGGTTGTGTTGAATTTTCATGTGTTCTTTTTTGTAATGTTTTAAATGTTGGTGTCTTTTATCTTTTTGAGTGTTTTTTTATTGCACACGGGAGGAAGAATTTCACTTTTTTATTGAAGAAAAAAATTGTGATGAATAAATTGAATTGAATTTAATTGAATGGAATATTCAAATACTTGTGCTTGTTGGATCCTCATACTCAAGAATTGACTTTACTGAAGAAGGAATATTCTTCCTCATGGACTTAATATCTAAACATTCCATTTCTGTATTCATCACACCACAACAATAATTTACGTGTGTGGTGTAAAAAGAACTTAAAGTATTTTCTAGTATGAAGCATTCTTAAAGTTATTATCAAAGCATTCCATTTCCATAAGCATTGCACGATTCATGCCATAGCATTATTTTACGGTTGTGGTGTTCATGAATAAATGAGAATATGTTCTTGGTTAGTTATCAGTGACCAAAACTTTGAGGTTGGTTTGTTACAATATGAGACAGTTACTTACTGCCCAATAGCCGTAAAGAATGTTTACTTTCTTACAAATACCACAAGTGTTGTCATGGATATCAGGCCACATTTTCAGGGCGGACGTTTTTCCAAGCTCTTTAATTAAAATCTTGCCTGTTATCTCAGCCCATTAACAAATCTTGGTGAATTCCTATTTATGTTATTGAGGTTCGCACATCAAATATTCTTCTTTAACCAATAATTTTTGTGAACAAGATAAGTCAGCTTTAAACGCTAACAAAGACATTTTTGGTCATTCTTTCAACGAGTACCCTCTTTGCTTACATTTACATATGCTCAACTATTGGCAAAGATTAGGCTGAGGATCTTTTGTTTTTTTGTATTATGAGTAATTGAGTTTTGCATGGTGTGGGTAATAGGAAGATTAACCCACGGCACTCTTGACTAGTCTTTGCAAGCAGAGCTAGTGTTTAAACTGAGCACTGACATGCCTGCCTTCCTTTCTTCCTTCCTGCCTGCCTGCCTGCCTGCCTGCCTGCCTGCCTGCCTGCCTGCCTGCCTGCCTGCCTGCCTGCCTGCCTGCCTGCCTGCCTGCCTGCCTGCCTGCCTGCCTGCCTTCCTTCCTTCCTTCCTTCCTTCCTTCCTTCCTTCCTTCCTTCCTTCCTTCCTTCCTTCCTTCCTTCCTTCCTTCCTTCCTTCCTTCCTTCCTTCCTTCCTTCCTTCCTTCCTTCCTTCCCTCCTTCCTTCCTTCCTTCCCTCCTTCCTTCCTTCCTTCCTTCCTTCCTTCCTTCCTTCCTTCCTTCCTTCCTTCCTTCCTTCCTTCCTTCCTTCCTTCCTTCCTTCCTTCCTTCCTTCCTTCCTTCCTTCCTTCCTTCCTTCCTTCCTTCCTGCCTGCCTGCCTGCCTTCCTTCCTTCCTTCCTGCCTGCCTGCCTGCCTGCCTGCCTTCCTTCCTTCCTTCCTTCCTTCTAGTTTGGATATTCGTCTCACAGAAGGATAAAGGTCTGGTAAACGCAAAGTGTTTCTAAATTCAATTAAATAATGTAGCATGTTTGTATTACCTTGTTCAATTGATTATAAACATTATTTGTTTGGATTCTTTTCAGTTGTATTTGGTTGCAGGAATTCTTGGCATTGTAGCTTCATCAAAGAAAACCAAGAGATTAGTGAGTATACACATAATGTTTGACACATCAATGAATCATTCAAATGAACTTTTTGCTTGTTGAACCACTACAAGTGTTGGAAACAATATCATATCAATAACAGGATGAACCATCCCCTAAAAAAAAAGAATTAACAAGATTCTGACAAAAAACTGATTGAATTCTCACCGATATCTGCCATTGCAATATTTGAATATCTTCTTGTCATTAAAATCATTTGGATGTACAGTAACATGTAGATGGAATAATGAATACTCTATTCTAGTATAGAAAATATCTCACACCTAATACCTACATGTACATGCATTTCCAATGCGCATGCGTAAGCAATTCATGACACAAAAACAAAGGCTATTACAACATCGACACCCACACACTGCACAAACCAAGTATCCTATACAAATCGCCCTTTTTATTTCAGCCTGTGCTATGTGTAGACGTGTTTTTTTGATAGCTCCTAGCGAACCACATTGCAAGTAAAGTCTGTAATTCCGACACACAAAATGGTTGAATCTAAATCAATCTGTATTTCGGCTTGCAGGCGCGTCAAGCACTCAAATTATTAACGCAGCCGCCGTTGTTCACTAACCAATTGTGCAATGAGTTTTGCGAAATGCGCGCGTGCTGAACGCCGTTGTTACACGAAACGAACGCGACCTTGTGTTCTAAATTGCCAGTAAAGATGGCCGATTTATGTCATATTGAGAACTATCTATAGCGCCAATGTCATCAGTAGTGTTTCTTCTGAAAGCGTTGTAGTATCGTCTTTCGATCGCCCGATTCATTTCGGGCGGAGTCAGAAAATCACCTTCACTGAATTGGCTTGGTCGCTTCATCTTAGTTGAATTTTCCGACTGATCCCGAACTATACAGGCCAATACATCACACCACGGATTCTCATCCATGTTATAGACCTCCTCGTTTGCCTTCCCATTATCCTACCGAAATGACCAGACCTCTTTACACAACCCCTGTCCAAGATGCTGCACCGAGATCCAGGCATTCTTCATCTTTGTGCTTGGATGATATCAAGTCATCCCTCTGAGCGGCTGGTCTTTCTGAAGATGCTGCTTCCCTGGCAGCAAAGTGCAAATGACCATCGACTAGAAGAACATATGACAATCACCTACAACATTACATCAGATGGTATACCAAGAAAGGCTGTCATCCCTGTTCTGCATCTGCAGCTACATTTAACATAGAGGATTTTCTACTTCATCTTTTTAATTCTGGTCAACCAATTAGCACCGTTCGAAGTTACAGATCAGCCAACGCAGTAGTACATCATGGGTTCGACGATGGCTCAAGTCTGTCCATTAATACCGCTATCTCTCAACTTATCAAGGGTATGTTCTTACAGAGACCACCTACTTCCGGATATTTTCGCCAACATGACTTCAAGTGTCTGAGACCGTAAATTTTGGTGCTCTATCCGGATCCTTACATTTTACAAAGCGCATACCAAGGAACTCCTTGGTGACACTACACAACTCTTCATCACAACCGTTCGTCCTTATCACCCAGCTTCCATGACTTAAATTTGTCAGTGGATCATTGAAGCCATAGTACCAGCTGCAACATTACCACCTACATGTACTACTGCCTGACCACAGGGGTCTTTGCCTGGTTCTGCAGTTCAACCCTGTGTCACTAAGCCAGTATCAAATTCACCAAGCGAACCACTTAATAATGCCCCAGGTTCACACTCAGCCATACCACAGGTGCAAGTAGCACCTATTCTAGCACAGAATACACTCCCTCTACAAGCTTCTGTTTCAGTTCAAGCACACCAAACAAGGTGCATGACATGGGCACTTTTCCAGGGTGTTTTTATTACAGATGTTGACAATTGGAACAAATAGCTTGAGTAGCTGACATTTAACATTATTGTTTTGGTTGTCAGGTGCTGGCTTTCATGATAATGTCTATTATAGCTGCTGTTGCTGCAGGAGCTGCAGTGTGTCTGCACCCAATCTCTGCAGTTGTTGGACCTTTGTACCGTGGTGGAGGATACTATTATGGTGTAAGTCAAACAGATTTTACTTTGTTGTAATGATTGTACTGTGTTGAATATCTCTAGTTCAATCAATTTGAAACCTTTTAATGTACAGTTTACTCTTATTTCCCATCAGATGTACCTTGCATTTGACCTGACGATCACAGTGATTGCACTAGTGGAGCTCATTATTGCTATAATTGGTGCGAGTATGACATGTGGAGCACTGAGAACCAAGCATTGTGTGGTATGTATTGTACACTGTATATTAGTGTGGAGGCATAAAGAATCAATTTATTTTGAGGGCAGATAGTGTTTTTCAGTCTTTCATGTTTTACATGATGCATGTTTCTACTTAACCACAGGCATGTGAAATTTCCATGTTTACAGAAACTTTTTTTTTTCTGTGACTCCCCTTTTTGTGCTGGAGATCAAGCTGCATTTTGTACCACAAAGATTGCGTGTATACCATCGAAAAACTTCACTTGAAAGTGCCGCGAAAGGCAGACCGCATTGCGATCACAATGTACGCGGTGCACAATACACATCTGTTTGACACACAAGCAGTCAAATCGATTCCAATAATTTAGAGGCTGTTAGTCTTCGTTATCTTGCTACTTGGCATGCTACATTAAATGCAAGAAACATTTAATGCTAGAGGGAGCTTTCAGAACAATGCAAGGGAATAAGAGGATATGTCTAACAGCGACAAGTAGATTCTTTCCGGGTTTTTTTCAAGGGTAACCAGTTGGCGCCAGCTGACGTGAATCCACAAAAATATTTTTCGAGCCAGCAAACAAGCGACGTTGAAGCACTCTATTGTATAAAATTGGAATACCGGAACAAAGGTTGCCCGGACATTCCACTGCTGAGCGTGCACAGAGCACGTACACACCGTTTAATGCTTCGTTTCATCAACACAAACAGGACAGATGATGCTCAACATTTTGTCAATTTTTGGCTATTGTGCAGGCATTATTTTGTTATCCCTGATTCCAAACCTTGTCCTTTTGTTCCAAGAAGAGGATTACAAGACATAGAGAGGCTTACACCATTGTTCATTCATTGTATTTCAGGTAAGTTAGAGTGAACCAGGGGTCCAGTAATAGCCTGTACCACACGGCCGAAGTTTTGCAATTCACGGTACATGAATTTGACATATTCTCGGTAGAGAAAACAAAAACTATGGTGCAATAAAGTCTTTGTTCTCTTGGCTTTGTCAAATCAAGGTTTCTCTGTGCCAGCTGTACTTTCAAAGAAAAATGATTCTGGCAATCCTGAGAAAGTAATCCTGTCAGGCTGGGCTGGAAAAAAATGGAACACCTTTGATGGCAACTGGTTAATATTCTGGTTTTTCTTCCACCCAATAAGCAGATTGAATGTAATAATAACTAGTTGTTAAATAGCACATTTCACCATGTTTCAATGAGTTTACATTGATAACGCCCATAGTAACACCCATACAAACCAAAACAGATCAATCTTTTAGTGCAATTTCTTGCTTTTTACACAAGAAGCGTTACTTTAGATTTTCTGATGTAACTTGCTCACACCCACCAAATAATGGTTAGTACCCACCAACTTAAATAGTCATGTGGTCTCAGTGTTATGAAGTGGCTGTCATGGACTTCAAAAAGGATGTAGATGTTTAATGGGTGTGTGTCCTTCAATTACACATGTTTACTCTGCTTTTCAACTAAAAAGAGGAACATAAAGTTCCATTTCTACAAAAAAAATGCAAAATCTGTTTGTTCCAACCTGCATGATATGCTTTTTAATTTCTTTTTTGTCTCTAGTGCTATGCACCATCTCAAATGACAACCTTTTCGGCGAGGCATAACACAGCAATGTTATCTAGTATTCTTTTGTGATAAGGAGGTTTTTTTCTTTGTGATAGGTTCAGTACCAAGCTGCTCCAATGCAAGTTGTTGGGATGAATTATCAACCTCAAGCCATGTACAGCCAGCAGGTGCCTCAGCCTCAGTATACAGCCCAACCTCAGTATACAGCCCAACTACCACAGGCAGGTATGTATGTACATCCATCCAAATAATTCCTTAGTGCGTGTGACCATGTAGCCGGTCAAAAGACTGACTACGTCTTGCATTATGAATTTGCTTGTTTTAGTGTGCAGTGTTGTTTTTTTTTACTTGTTAAAGTTATAGTAACATATGTATGTAGTAACCCAAGTTTGATTCTGATTGAGACTTGCATAGTCTATTTGTTTTAGGGAATACTTTGGCAGTCAATTAGTTAGTAATACAATACTTGGCTGATTTTGGTAGTTGAGATTTCCAACTGATGGAAAATGTTGCAATTCAATGTGTGCCTGTAAGAAGGACGTAATGAAAGTTTGACCGGCAAAAGGTCGTAAGCAATTACTGTCCAAAATTGTGTTTCAAGAAAACGGAGTGTAAAGTTTGGTTGTTTTTCTGCTGTTTTTAAGTCCTTCAGGAAAGTTTGGTTGTTTTTCTGCTGTTTTTAAGTCCTTCAGGAAAGTTAAATTCCACATAGGAATGGGGAAAAAATGTCTTGGGTGTTAATTCTAAGCAATAGATATCAACAGTGCCCTAATGTTTTTCAAAAGAGCCTTGTTATTGCTTGCGACCTTCTGCTCAATACAAAAAGCATGTCTATGCAGTGTAAACATAATTTTGATGGTTTGTTATTAGGAATGGTAGATGTCTTTTCAATGAGGTGTTGATTGTTTGTTTCTTTCTAGGTGCTTCTGGTGTGAATCCTCAACCTGGTCAACACACAGCTGTAGGTGAAGAAAAACTCCCCATTGATCCACCACACTACCAATAAGTACACATACATCATGTACATGACAAATACTGATATCATGATATGTTACACATACATGTACACAATCAAGTACAGAAATAATGAGCCAGCATAGGTAGTTATACATGTACATGTACATGCTTTGTTGAAAGTGCTTGAGTTGAGGATTATTGTTTTATTTTGAAGCAGAGTCAATTTGAATGGTTAGACTATGATAAGACACACCAAGTGTTAACATTACATGTAAGGCTTGCAACTGTTTCTTTCTGTTACAAATCTAGCATGACTTGACATGAACTACTACTTACATGTAGATGTACTTAAAATAATAAAAGTTCAACTTCAAAGTAATAAATAAATAGTATATACTTTTGACAAGTTACTCGGACATAATGAAGATGTGTTTTAACCATTTAGTGTCAAAGTTCTCAAAAGAGTTTCCATGCCATCAGACGTGATTAATTTCTTGGAACGGCCGGAATCATTTCTCTTTGAGAATATCGTTAGCACAAAGAAACCCTGACTAAACAAAGCCAAGACAACAAAGGTTCTCATCCAAGCATCAGCATTCAAAGTTTCTCTTTCGAGAAAATATATGATTCATTTAGCTGGGATGGGAAATAAAGGCTATAACAACTTCATCCAACAAGAAGAAAACTGGGATAAATGCTGTTGGAAGAAAATACATTGTTTACTTGAAAGGAGGGTATCTCAAGTCACTGAAACACACTGTTAGAAGATTTGCCTTCGATCACTTCTTAGGTTTTTTATTTGTTTTTTTTGTTTTTTTTAATACCTGTTTTAATGTAATATACCATAAAAACCGATGGGTTAATTTTGGTTGCATTTTGGATGAGCGGAGGGGAGTTGGCTGGGTGGGATCTCGGCCGGTGGCCTCTGGGTTGACATGACGGTACGTCGACCCAGGGCCGCGGGTTCGGGTCCCGCTCGGGTCGGTTTTTCCTTGTTCGCCCGAAGTGTATCTTAATACCTGTTTGCTGGTTTATTATATCGCTATGTTTTTTTATAGATTTGATGTAATTGCTTTGTATAACTACCCATTTTTTACTTGCTTTTATCCCTACTTTTATTGTTGATGTACTTTTTAACTGCCCGTGAAATGAAATAAATATAAATATAAATAGAGTGGTATTATTATTATGTAACAGGTAGGAATATTGACATCAATATATTTACTTCATTGTTTGCTCTATTACAGGACTCTTTGGAAATGTAGTTTAATTAAAAATAAATAAGGTTATTCTACAGTATTAGAGGCTATTGTCATACATGTACCTAAATGTGAAAATAATTGTGTAATAAAAAAGGCACTTACAATTGTACTGAATAGAAATACATGTAAATTGATTCTGTAGGCATTGCTATCGATAATAACAATAGACGTTACGCATCCGCCGCCATCTTTGAGGTCAAATGCAGCAACAAACGTACGTTAAAGCTTTTTGACCTCAGCCTGTTCCTGTACAAAATACTCATAGTGGTGTGATATACATAAGGTCTATTATTGTGAAGGGGTTTATTAGGTGTTCGGACTCGAGTCCGAAGACCTATTGTTTTTGTACGTTTTTTTTTAGGTGTTCGGCCATCAGCCGAAAACCTATTGTTATTGTTAAGTTTTTTTTTCTTCGTTTTTTAGGTGTTCGGCCAACAGCCGAACAACTATTGTTACTGTTAAGTTGTTTTTTAGGTGTTCGGCCAGCAGCCGGAAACCTATTGTTATTGTTCTGTTTTTTTTTCTTGTTTTTTTTTCTGGGCTTTCTTAGTCGTCGAAACTTGTCCACAAATTTTCTCAAAAAGTTAAGCTTGTATGAACTTGAAACTTACCATGTACAAACATATTAGTGAGTGGATGATACAGAAACTTTTTTGGAATGATGACGTCATTGATGACGTCATGACGTTAAATAAACGTTAAATAATTCAAAAATTTAATAACTCAAGAACGGCAAATGCTACATTCAAAATCTTTAATGCATATGAAAGGTCTTGTGATGTGGGACAAATTGTATGCACACCGTGACCCCATTTGACCTTTACTTCCGGTAGAAACCGGAAGTTAAAGTTAAAGTTCATGTTATTTGGGGCTCTAAAGCCTAAGTGATTAAAAATATCAACTAACTTTCAATGAATAATATTTTCTTTAGCTCAAGAGCAATCTAGAAATGTGATATATGACGTCATAGCTACGTCACAACGAAATTGATACACGAGGTCGAAAAAAAAATTATTTTGCTATCTCAAAAACTAAAGCATGTACGGACTTGGTACTTACTACATACTTAGACCACAGTGTGTATATGACAAAGCAAAATTTTGGGAATGATGACGTCATCGATGACGTCATTACATTAAATTGAAGTTTTATACTAAAATAATCATATCTTAAGAATAATACATGCTACATACATGATCTTTACACCATATGAAAGGTCTTAAAGTACTAAACAAATCTTACACAGGGTGTGACCCCATTTGACCTTCACTTCCGGTCGAAACCGGAAGTAGTAGTTTTGTTATGAAAAATCGATTCTGAATTACGTAAATTTGTATATTAATTGTATAACTTAATTTTAAAGCCCCTCGACGATTCTACAAATATTTACAAAGTGTGACCTCATTTGACCTTCACTTCCGGTCGAAACCGAAAGTATAAGTTTGTACTACAAAAATATGTACCTTATTAATGAAACGTGGTACATTAATAATCGTTACATCAATTTAAAGCTCTCTGACAATTCTAGATACCATGCACAAGGTGTGACCCCATTTGACCTTTAGTTCCTGTCAAACCGGAAGTTGAAGTTTCATATGACAAACCATGAATAAAGATAAAAAAGTACAACTAAATATTTCGCCCGTCAGCATAGCACAAATAGACAAGAAACGTGCACACAATATTGACCTTAAAATTTTCAATTACGTAATTAACACCGTGAGTTTGTCCACAAACTCTGAATCTCTAGTTTTCCTGCGCATTCTTCCTTCTGAACCTTGTCCGCAAATTTTCTCAAAAAGTAAAGCTTGTATGAACTTGAAACTTACCATGTACAACGATATTAGTGAGTAGACGATACCGAAACTTTTTTGGAATGATGACGTCATTGATGACGTCATGACGTTAAATAAACGTGAAATAATTCAAACAATTCATAACTCAAGAACGGCAAATGCTACATTCAAAATCTTTAGTGCGTATGAAAGGTCTTGTAATGTTGGACAAATTGTATGCACACCGTGACCTCATTTGACCTTTACTTCCGGTAGAAACCGGAAGTTAAAGTAACAAATCATGTTATTTGGGGCTCTAGAGCCTAAGTGAGTAAAAATATCAACAAACTTTTAATGAATAACATTTTCTTTAGCTCACGAGCATTCTAGAAATGTGATATATGACCATTGATAAAGCTTACCACTGTCATTATGAAAACTTGTTAAAAATAAACTTGTCATTTTTCAGTGCATAGATTTTGTCATGCTTTCAAGTTAGCACTGATGAGCAGTTGTTTTAGTCTGTGAAAGCACTTCCAGCTGTTGCTTTTCAGAAATACCAATTAATATACAGAAAGTTAAATACTGTGATTACCAGTCATAAAATTACAGGACTAAGGGTTTAATCTCTAATGATGATGAACAAGTGTATGTTGTTAAATTTCAATCAAAAAGTTCACTTGATAATAAATAAGTTCATACCTGTACCAATCCTCCAAAGAAATATTTTATCTGAAATACTGTCCAAGTCAAGGAAATAGCATGTCAAGACTCCACAAATCTAGGTTTAGTTTAACAAACTGCTAATAGCCAATATGAACATGCTCAAAATCCCATACAAAATATAATAGTAAAACAAAACAATAGGAGACATTTGTATGTCAAAAAGACACTCCTGGCTTCTCCAATTACAAAGGTAGATATTACTCAAATGTATGAGTTTTAATAGAATATGTGATATCTTGTCAGAGATGAAGCTTGGACTTATTCACTAGAGATGGAATAAACCCTTGCTGTAACTGTTCTTCGCTGTTTTTTTTTAAACTGTGACCTTGATAATTGTAGCGTGTCATGGCCTTTCTGGTGGTTAAAGTCATCTGGTGCAAGATGCTTTACTTTAATTGCTTCTCTTCACCAAGGGGTATAAATGGGTACCTGCGAGGGTAGAGGTTGATATTGTTTGAAAAAGCCTATGGACCGCCACGGCAGCTCGGGCTGTATACTCCCCAGGGAGCTGAGAAAGATTACATGAATGTTTTGGGCCCAATGACCAGGGCACTAATGTAAAGCGCATTGAGACATTATTGTAAAATGCACCATTTAAGAACTAGTTATTACTAGTATTATTAATAATTATTTGGATGAAAACTAAAGAGAATGTGAATTAATTTACTTTTTGAGCTCTATTTGTATTTTGTTTTAATGTTAGTTCTGTTTCTGAAGTTAAATGCAACTTTTGTATCAGAATGTAAATAAAATCAGCATATTTGGTATCAATATTTTAAGTTTCTGTAAATTGTGTCATTACATACACCCTTTGGACATTCCATTGTATAAGAAAAAAACATTTCAAAACGTTTTTAGGATATATTTGATTTCCTTTTATTCAGACAAGGCACCTAAAAGTGTCCTCTGTACAGCCCTACTGTTATTTTGATTTGTACAGTGTATCAGTTATCCTAATTGTACAGTCCCTGATCATAAATGCTAACTTATCATTGCAACTACTGTGTATAAGCTCTAGACTGGATTCTTGTCACAAAATGGAAGATAAATGCTTATATGTAGAGATGGTTTTGTGTTTTACTTGAAATACTTTGAGTTCAAAGTGAATTTCAGAATTAGTTGTTCCACAGGTTCTTACCCAATAGTACTGCAAAAAAGTGCATTGAGGAAAATAAACCCAAAACAAGATGTAAAACTGGAGTTTTAGAAGAGTGTATAAACACCTCATACAACTTGGTTACAGTAGAGTTATAGGTCAATGACAGTGTAGTTAATGTTTTTATTCTCATAATTTTTTGTTTTAAATTTATTTAATTTAATTAATTTATTTAATATTTCTTTTTATTCTCTCTGCAATTCCTTCACATACATATAGGTTGTCAATAGAAGAGATATATGTAAGAACAAAACTGTTGGTGATGTATTATCCCGAATATGTGAGAGAGTGATCAAGATCACTTTAACCAACATTGATCACTGATCATATTCTTTATC
The DNA here is from genome assembly GCA_911728455.2 of Marthasterias glacialis. Lineage (NCBI taxonomy): Eukaryota > Metazoa > Echinodermata > Asteroidea > Forcipulatida > Asteriidae > Marthasterias > Marthasterias glacialis. The sequence goes on from OU452235.1 coordinate 9,913,283, forward strand.
CCTGGTGCAAATTTAATATCTATTATCACACAGACATATTTTCTGTCTTCTTCAGTTCTTGAGTATACAAAAAAGTGATGTTACTGGAGGTTCAAATTTCTGCCCATAGACACCCCCTTAATGCTACAGAAATAAAGACAAATACTGGATCTAAGAGATGGGACAGTGAATTAAAACATAACATCAGAACGTAGCATCTGCAAAGGAAAATCTCTCTGGTAAGAATATCAACTGGTGAGAAAGAAGAGAGCATCATTACAGAGGCCATAACCATTCTAAATAACTTATTTTTTCCTCTTTCATTGTTTCCCTTTTTAAATTACTTCCTTTTTTACTCTACATGCAGAGGCAATTAAAACATCACACAAACTTGAAAGACATTGGGTGTTGAATTATACTAAGCGAGAAATACAAAAAAAAAATTTAAAAAATCAGATATGATCTTTGTAAAATCTGTTCACACTTAATAAAAATACTGTGTATCAGCTGAATGACTTGAATTCCAATCACAACTGGAAGTTGAAGATAAAAACTACTTGGCATCCCTATCTCAATATGGAAGTTTCTGAATTGTTTTGGAGTGATGGTCATTGGCTCTGGGACAGAAGAGAAAATGGTTGTTTATTGAGAAACTCCATCAGCTACAAGGAGGAAGGCGGGCTATAGAACGGGTAACAAACTCTTTGCAGTAGTATTGCAGATGCACGAGAGTTATTTTGGGAAGACTTGCAGCTTATGCAGCTCAAGGGATATGAAGTAACAGTAAAGTTAAAAGTTCATTTGCATACTGGACCAGCCATTATATTGCTCAGGAGCGACCCACAGGTAGCTTATTCACATCAGTGTTTCATCATTCAGCATCACCCAATACCTTATATTGGCATATTGATTTAAACATCAGTTCTGTTAATCAAACCAACTAACTGCATGCATCCAATAAATTAGTCTTTGCTTTCAGGTAATTTACTTCTCGTCATGATATCTGTTTTCAGTTGAGCGTTCTAGTCGATAAAGTTTGCAAACATTTTTAACACTGGGTGTCTGTGTGTAGATCTGTACCATGAAGTCCATGTCCATTTCAATTGACGTTGGCTGGAACTGGAAGATTAAATAAGAAAGACTTGACAGCATGTATAAATTTACAATCAGCTTAAAATAATATAACAGGATAACTATAACACATGTCCAGGCTTTATTTCTTTAAAATTCACAGATAAACTGGCCACCTCTCTGTAAGTAATACACGTAGTTAATGTATTTCAGCATATCATGATAATTATAACATGACTAATATTTGTTTACATCTTTTGATACCTTTTTTTTGGTTACTCCAGTATACTTGTATGTGTGTTTTGTGTTGTCATTTAGCCTTTGAAAAAGACTCGGCTAGGGTCGAAATGTGAGGCCATTAACAATTGTTTACATTTGTTCAACAGCTCCTTGTGGTTGATAACCAGTTTGCAACAGCTAATTTTATTTTTTATTTTTAAAATTAATGAAATTTGTCCAACACTGTGGTCTTATTTAATCTATGATGTAAACATACCTCAAACCATAAGCCATCAAGGTCAACCATCTTAAGTAAATGACCTGTTTGATTACAATGAATTCCAAGCCTTCCTTCTAACATGGCTGATGATTGATAAGGAACATCCATAACTTCTTGTTTTGCGTAAGATAGCAATAAAAAGTCCAGCTCTGCATCATAATTAACGTCACTGATTCTCTGTTTGTAAAGCAATAATAACGAAAGGATTAATCAAACGGCTGCAGCTCTACACAATCTCAAGCATAACGCGTGGAAAAAGGCCAAAGAACCATATTAATCTTGACATGCCAGAGCAAAGAAGGTTCAGAACCATATTAATCTTGACATGCCAGAGCAAAGAAGGTTCAGAACCATATTAATCTTGACATGCTAGAGCAAAGAAGGTTCAGAACCATATTAATCTTGACATGCCAGAGCAAAGAAGGTTCAGAACCATATTAATCTTGACGTGCCAGAGCAAAGAAGGTTCAGAACCATATTAATCTTGACATGCCAGAGCAAAGAAGGTTCAGAACCATATTAATCTTGACATGCCAGAGCAAAGAAGGTTCAGAACCATATTAATCTTGACATGCTAGAGCAAAGAAGGTTCAGAACCATATTTATCTTGACATGCTAGAGCAAAGAAGGTTCAGAACCATATTAATCTTGACATGCTAGAGCAAAGAAGGTTCAGAACCATATTAATCTTGACATGCCAGAGCAAAGAAGGTTCAGAACCATATTAATCTTGACATGCCAGAGCAAAGAAGGTTCAGAACCATATTAATCTTGACATGCCAGAGCAAAGAAGGTTCAGAACCATATTAATCTTGACATGCCAGAGCAAAGAAGGTTCAGAACCATATTAATCTTGACATGCCAGAGCAAAGAAGGTTCAGAACCATATTAATCTTGACATGCCAGAGCCAAGAAGGTTCAGAGCCATATTAATCTTGACATGCTAGAGCAAAGAAGGTTCAGAACCATATTAATCTTGACATGCTAGAGCAAAGAAGGTTCAGAACCATATTAATCTTGACATGCTAGAGCAAAGAAGGTTCAGAACCATATTAATCTTGACATGCTAGAGCAAAGAAGGTTCAGAACCATATTAATCTTGACATGCCAGAGCAAAGAAGGTTCAGAACCATATTAATCTTGACATGCCAGAGCAAAGAAGGTTCAGAACCATATTAATCTTGACATGCTAGAGCAAAGAAGGTTCAGAACCATATTAATCTTGACATGCCAGAGCAAAGAAGGTTCAGAACCAAAGAAGGTTCAGAACCATATTAATCTTGACATGCCAGAGCAAAGAAGGTTCAGAACCATATTAATCTTGACATGCCAGAGCAAAGAAGGTTCAGAACCATATTAATCTTGACATGCCAGAGCAAAGAAGGTTCAGAACCAAAGAAGGTTCAGAACCATATTAATCTTGACATGCCAGAGCAAAGAAGGTTCAGAACCATATTAATCTTGACATGCTAGAGCAAAGAAGGTTCAGAACCATATTAATCTTGACATGCTAGAGCAAAGAAGGTTCAGAACCATATTAATCTTGACATGCTAGAGCAAAGAAGGTTCAGAACCATATTAATCTTGACATGCTAGAGCAAAGAAGGTTCAGAACCATATTAATCTTGACATGCTAGAGCAAAGAAGGTTCAGAACCATATTAATCTTGACATGCCAGAGCAAAGAAGGTTCAGAACCAAAGAAGGTTCAGAACCATATTAATCTTGACATGCCAGAGCAAAGAAGGTTCAGAACCATATTAATCTTGACATGCCAGAGCAAAGAAGGTTCAGAACCATATTAATCTTGACATGCCAGAGCAAAGAAGGTTCAGAACCAAAGAAGGTTCAGAACCATATTAATCTTGACATGCCAGAGCAAAGAAGGTTCAGAACCATATTAATCTTGACATGCTAGAGCAAAGAAGGTTCAGAACCATATTAATCTTGACATGCTAGAGCAAAGAAGGTTCAGAACCATATTAATCTTGACATGCTAGAGCAAAGAAGGTTCAGAACCATATTAATCTTGACATGCTAGAGCAAAGAAGGTTCAGAACCATATTAATCTTGACATGCCAGAGCAAAGAAGGTTCAGAACCATATTAATCTTGACATGCCAGAGCAAAGAAGGTTCAGAACCATATTAATCTTGACATGCTAGAGCAAAGAAGGTTCAGAACCATATTAATCTTGACATGCCAGAGCAAAGAAGGTTCAGAACCAAAGAAGGTTCAGAACCATATTAATCTTGACATGCCAGAGCAAAGAAGGTTCAGAACCATATTAATCTTGACATGCCAGAGCAAAGAAGGTTCAGAACCATATTAATCTTGACATGCCAGAGCAAAGAAGGTTCAGAACCAAAGAAGGTTCAGAACCATATTAATCTTGACATGCCAGAGCAAAGAAGGTTCAGAACCATATTAATCTTGACATGCTAGAGCAAAGAAGGTTCAGAACCATATTAATCTTGACAAGCCAGAGCAAAGAAGGTTCAGAACCATATTAATCTTGACATGCCAGAGCAAAGAAGGTTCAGAACCATATTAATCTTGACATGCCAGAGCAAAGAAGGTTCAGAACCATATTAATCTTGACATGCCAGAGCAAAGAAGGTTCAGAACCATATTAATCTTGACATGCCAGAGCAAAGAAGGTTCAGAACCATATTAATCTTGACATGCCAGAGCAAAGAAGGTTCAGAACCATATTAATCTTGACATGCCAGAGCAAAGAAGGTTCAGAACCATATTAATCTTGACATGCTAGAGCAAAGAAGGTTCAGAACCATATTAATCTTGACATGCTAGAGCAAAGAAGGTTCAGAACCATATTAATGTTGACATGCTAGAGCAAAGAAGGTTCAGAACCATATTAATCTTGACATGCCAGAGCAAAGAAGGTTCAGAACCATATTAATCTTGACATGCTAGAGCAAAGAAGGTTCAGAACCATATTAATCTTGACATGCCAGAGCAAAGAAGGTTCAGAACCATATTAATCTTGACATGCCAGAGCAAAGAAGGTTCAGAACCATATTAATCTTGACATGCCAGAGCAAAGAAGGTTCAGAACCATATTAATCTTGACATGCCAGAGCAAAGAAGGTTCAGAACCATATTAATCTTGACATGCCAGAGCAAAGAAGGTTCGGAACCATATTAATCTTGACATGCTAGAGCAAAGAAGGTTCAGAACCATATTAATCTTGACATGCCAGAGCAAAGAAGGTTCAGAACCATATTAATCTTGACATGCTAGAGCAAAGAAGGTTCAGAACCATATTAATCTTGACATGCCAGAGCAAAGAAGGTTCAGAACCATATTAATCTTGACATGCCAGAGCAAAGAAGGTTCAGAACCATATTAATCTTGACATGCCAGAGCAAAGAAGGTTCAGAACCATATTAATCTTGACATGCCAGAGCAAAGAAGGTTCAGAACCATATTAATCTTGACATGCCAGAGCAAAGAAGGTTCAGAACCATATTAATCTTGACATGCTAGAGCAAAGAAGGTTCAGAACCAAAGAAGGTTCAGAACCATATTAATCTTGACATGCCAGAGCAAAGAAGGTTCAGAACCATATTAATCTTGACATGCTAGAGCAAAGAAGGTTCAGAACCAAAGAAGGTCCAGAACCATATTAATCTTGACATGCTAGAGCAAAGAAGGTTCAGAACCATATTAATCTTGACATGCTAGAGCAAAGAAGGTTCAGAACCATATTAATCTTGACATGCCAGAGCAAAGAAGGTTCAGAACCATATTAATCTTGACATGCTAGAGCAAAGAAGGTTCAGAACCATATTAATCTTGACATGCTAGAGCAAAGAAGGTTCAGAACCATATTAATCTTGACATGCCAGAGCAAAGAAGGTTCAGAACCATATTAATCTTGACATGCCAGAGCAAAGAAGGTTCAGAACCATATTAATCTTGACATGCCAGAGCAAAGAAGGTTCAGAACCATATTAATCTTGACATGCCAGAGCAAAGAAGGTTCAGAACCATATTAATCTTGACATGATATTTAATTACACATATCAGGTGTTTACGTAAAAGACTAAAAAAGGTTGCAAATTTATTATATTCCAATGTGAAACATGCAACCATAGTTAACCACTTACTGCCGGGGATCTTCCATTTTTTTTTTACCATATACATGTATTATAGTTTGACGGGAGTATTTTCTCGGAGTTGCCAGAATCATTTTTCTTTTGAGAGTACCACTAGCACAAAGGAACCTTGACTTAACAAAGCCAAGAGAAAAAAGATTCTCTTTGTCACGGGTGGTTGTGGTTTCTCTATCAAGAAAATGTCAAATTTATGCATCGTGAATAGACCGATCCATAAGCCCCGCCTACCTTAACAACTGCCTAGCAACAAGCACATGGTGTGACTTTCTTGCCACACAATCGCAGCAATGGTTTGGTTGCAGCCACACACACATATCAGATACACACACAGACATTGTTTTCATGATCGGTATGGATTTAGTTTCGTGGCCTTTTGAGCAGTGCCTTGATTCCAAAGAACAATGCAGACAGGAACACTGTTAACCCACTTGTACACGACTGTACAAGGACCACTGCTGTATGTGGGATTTGCACCAACAGAAACAAAAAATGAGTACAGATGTGTGCTGTTGTATGTCAGAACAAAGGGGGTGGTTTGTTTACTTTTCTCATGGAATTTTATTGTGTCAGATATTTGTAGTGGCGTTGTCAAGGCTGTGATTGGTGTATTGCAAAACCTTGGCCGTGAGCTGGGGCGAAGAATTGTTCCCAAGACCGGAACAAAGGCTGGATACTTGAACTTGCCTCCATTGAGGTGAAATACAACGAATAAACAATGTTAGGAGCCTCTTGATGCCTCGTAATCCTCTTCTTGGAACAAAGGGCCAAACATGGCAAAGGTCTGTAATCAGGGACTACATAATAACCCTTGTATAATGAGAGAAATTTGCAGCATTCTTAGCATCATCTGTCCTCTTCGTCTGGGTGAAGCAAAGTGTTAAATGGCGAGTGCATGCTCTGTGCACACTCCGTATTTGTTCAGGGCTTTGAATTTCACATACAAATACAAAACACACATCATCCCTGAGCTTGCTTGGAAAATATTCGCGTGTATACATGTCATCTGGTGTTAACTTGGTAAAGGCAGCATGATCTGGCAATCATCTTAAACAAGCCAGACATGCTTTTTACACAACCGTTTTAATCACTTACGCAAGATTTCTTTTTCTCTTTCGAGTCAATGTGGCTTTTGTTCACCGTGAATTGGCCAAATCTAGGCCGAAAGCCACTGCCGATAACCAGCCATGATATGCTGGAATCTAGGACTTGTCTCCTGTGCTGATTACAATGGTGGCAGCCAAGGGATCTCTCTTAAAGGATGCAGGGCTTGAATTGGGGGGAAAAAGAGAGAATCCCCAAAAAGAGAAAATTCTTAGCATGAATTTCTGTTCCTTTTGTCCTGTGCAGTGAGTGCATACACTATTCATGCTACACAATAAAATAGGTTTATCTGACTTCCATTTGTGTGTCCATAAAAGTTCTGCATGTACATGTCTTCTGGTGGTAACTGGTGAAGGAATAAATCCTCAGTCTGTTTATGGCAACTAAAAAACCGTCAATGAACAACAAAAAGCTGTGAAATGGTTTATCTTTCTAGTGGGTGGAGTTGTGCTCAAAAGAGAACTTATTGACAAAAGCAGTGAACTAGTCCTGGCAATAAAAGTCACTTGGATTATTCCATTCAGTAGGACTTGCAGTTTACTTTGTGTCACAGGTGAAATTAGTATAATACTTACACTTTTGTTTGAAAGGCTGTTGCTCCAACTAAACAAGCTGTTTTGTTTGACTGTTCTTCCTGATGTTGTTATGACGATGCTATCCTCTTTTTCTTCCTCAGTATCAGGAGGATGTAACCGATATGCCACACGTAACTCACTCTTACCATCATCTCTTGTATGAAATGTACTCACACTGGCAAACAATATCAGAAAATCATTAATGACAGGAAACTGTGTCAATTAAAACAAATCTCAAGGTCAGACCTTTAACAATAACTAGGCTATGATGTAAAGATACCACTTTGAATAATTGATTTGACTTACGTAATTTCACAATCACCGAGTTGCACAATCCTTTGAGAATCATCAAAATGAAAAAAGGCACTTGTAGCGTTTTCTGAATAAGACTCTATTTCCAGAGGTCCACTTTCAACCTGTTTATGTCACAAACGAGCAATGTATCCTAATATTAGAATGAAAACAATATATATATAACTGTGTACACAAAAACAGCACTCTCTGATTTGCCGATTTTAATTTTATTTTAGCTACAATTTCATTATTACACAACACCATGACAAAATAAACTAAAAAGACACAAAGGTGTATTCCAATTTAAATATCTTCTAGAAATCTCTGATTTTTACTGGACTCATCTACAACAAAGCATTTTCAAATCGAAATTAGCGAATATTTTTCAGACCCAATTCTACAATAGATTTTTTCCTTAAAAATCTTTTTTTATGCACTGTAAAATTATTCTTCAAAACTCTTTTGAAACCATGGTTGGTTAGAAGGAAATGAATCCATTCTATCAACCATATTTTGAAAACAATTTTCTGACAATAGACTCCCATTGTTATCACTCCACATTGTAATAAAAGTATGTTTTGAATTATAGACCACATGTACATCTTAGTATCTAATTGTTTGATTCTACACAGACATTTCATTAAACAACCTACCATTTGACGGTTTGCCACATCGCAGACTACAAATGTTTCTGAACCAGTATCACTACCAGGTGGTAATACAGGGTCATCCCTGAGTGGTACATACATATAATGCCAAGGATGACCTCCAATTGAAACATTCCGATCTAAGCATGTCACTTCTAGAAGAGCTGCTGGACATTCTACAACAACATAGATTAAAGATGATCACCTTGAATAATGCTCACACTGCTTTCCTCACTGCTATTGTCACAACATGCTCTGGATCAACAAACTGACAAACATTAGTCAGTGCATTACAGGTTACCAACAAGCACAGCCCCACCTTATGATCATCACCAGCAGGCCTGATATGCTGTCCATGTGAAGGCAAGGCAGTTTTTCTTTGGTAAGGGGCACCTTTCCCAGTGACTAGAATGCAGTTTAAATCATGTTAGAAATCCACTCTTTACTTTCTTTTATTGCAGTACTTTCTCCATTGTATTTTTGAATGTTCAGTTACTTATTTGTATCAACTTACACTCCAACATTTACAATCTCAGCTAGCGGTTTTGTTCTTCTTCATATCAATCAGCATAAGAGTCACTTGATGAGACAGCACTTTACTAAGGGAAGAAACGAGTGGCGACAAGGTCTTAATCGGCCATTTCAAACCATCTGTGTTGTGGTACGCACGGCGGTGACACTGTAAGGTTTTAAACAGCCGATTAAGACCAAGTCAACACTCTTTTATTCCCATTGATAAATGCCCCTTTATTGTTAACAAATAAAATGTCAAAACAAGAAATCAGAGAAAGACACAACAAACCTTGCTCACTTTGCAATGATTTTTGCTGTAATGTTACTTTCAGGAGCCCAGCTTTGCACTAAAGGTCTGTTTTGTGCCTCTTCATATACATTTTCTAGTGTTAGAGTATCAAAGCAGAAAACCAGACTAAAATATCCAGTTTTAAATAGCTCCAGCGTTGTCTTTATCAGCCAATAATACCAGGTAAACATGGTCACATGACCATCTTTTAACCAATAGGAATGCCTGAACTGTCTTGGGTATTTATGAAGTACCGATAATACTGCAATTATTATCATTTGATTACCTGATAGCTGTATATTGCTTGGTATTCCATTATGATATGACTCTCCATGTTCTGACTCTGAAGACATCCCTCTAGTGGACTCAAATGACTGCTTTTGTCTGATTGGAAATTTCATATTCTGTGATATAGATCAAAACAAACATCTGGTGAAAACTAAGTTCCTTATTGGTTCTTATCGTTGTTACATATGGACAGAAAAATGTGTTGTTTGCCTTTAAAACCCTTACGTCAGCGGCAAGGTTGAAAAAATGTCCATATGTTACCAAATATGGTCATAACTTTCTTTTCAATAGGCCAATAAGACCAAGATTCCATGTAATCCTCACCCATGTTATACTCCACAAGCCTGTAGACTCCTATTGGCCAGACCCTAACCACTGCAGAGTAAGGAGTGTTGAAAGACAGCAGCCACCCGTCTCAGTGCAGTAATTGATTGACCCTTGTGCCAAGGATGTCCTTGGCACAAGGGTATGCAATTTGTGAAAACAACTTGTGCCACACTGTGGATCTAAATAACACTAGTCTAAGTCTTGGCTAGCACTCCAATTCACCCCAGGGTGATTTATAATAGCTTTGGGCTTGCAGGGTGGGTTATTGACCGAAAAGACTGAGTGGTAGTTAATCCAAGCTGCTCTGAGGGTTTACACCAATAAATTTTTCAGTTTTACGATATCCATGTAGTTACACCAACTTCTTTACAGTCAAAACAAGGACACTATTCTAAGGCCTTACCAATTTGCATTTTAATTAATTTCTTCATGCAGTGTTACTAAATAAGCGTTTCCCTGGCTAAGCTTGCTTGTATATAGCACCATATAGCAAAATACCACCATAGTGATTAGAATTACCATACCTCTTGTATGATATTATCCATGTTGTACATCTTGATTTTGTTGTTTTTATGCATTACTATCAGCAATCCATCTGTAATGATGGCATCTGCAATATCTCTGCCAAACACCTTTGTATACAAAATGTAATGTATTTTTTATTCAAGAAAATATTGTAGAATACGACTTTACACACTGCTTACTTTGTAAGCTATTTCACTGTCCACCTACGTGTACATTAGGTTCTGGAGCAGCAGACAATCCTCTTAGTCCATGTCTGAGACCTAACCCACTCACTTCTGTATATCAATTAAACAGCAAATTCTATTAAACTGATAATTACTAAGTTTTCTACATGTCTTCTTTGCAAACAGCTCGTCATATGCTTTTTTCTTTTTTTTTTTCTTTTTTTTTCTCATCTTTCTCCCACTGCAAGAAGCTTTACATAATGCCACCTCTATAATGTAGGTTTTAAGATTTTTTCTTTCTTTATTATGTTTAATATGATATATAAATGTACACCCTTCACAACTTACATATGAAAAAAGATCTTACCTCATGACGAACAGTGAATCTCCCAATTACTTCAAACGGAAAAACATTGACCAACACAAACGACTTCAGTATAGTTGAAGACTACATGTATAGCAATAAATAAAAATGGAAACAAAAAGAAATCATCATGATTTAAGTAGGTAAAGTACATGTAACTGTATACAAACAATTTTGAAACAAAGTAGGCACCATAACAATGAAACTATGGCACCAGTAGTAAAGTAGTACCAGGTTTTCTGAAGTGGGTTGACCCAGAAATATTTGAATTTTTGCAGCCATATTATGTCATACAAGATTTGAAGATTGACAGATACTATAAAGTTAATCCATCCGCACTTTAGCCTGAAAATTCAGCCCCAAATCCAGGCACGTTTTCAATTCTATACATCTACGGCCTTTTAGGAAACCATGGCTTAGACTTGAGCTCCGTCTGCCTGTTTGTGTGCGCCTTATAAAGAAAGCGCACAATTTCTAAATAAGTGACAGAGCCTAAGCCCATGTAGTTGTTTCAAAAACTGCCTATGTCTCTTCAAATTAACGTAATGCATACTAAATGTGTAGTAACAGGACGAGGTGGACCTTCCTTAACAACTTTTTCCATGCTCATGCACAGGATTAGTTCTTCGTAATTTTTAGAGTTTGTTGTTTTTGAGAATATCACTGTCACAATGAAACCATGACTAAACAAAGTAGAGATAATAAACATTCTCAAAAAATGCACCAGATTTTTCTTGTCATTTACAATGACAACAAATGGTGCCTATCGATTTTTTGTAATCCTCGTTTGTACAACAAAAGGACAAAGGTCTGGAATCGGGGATTACACAAAAAAAACAGGGAAAAGGGAAATCTCCAACAAGAATTTCAGTACACTTTGTCTCTTTTTGTACTGGGGAAATGAAGCATACCATGATGAGTGCATGCCTATGCACACTACACAATGGAATATCTGGGCATGTTAACATTCTGGGTGTGTTAGTAGAGCATAAAAAGGGGGTTTACCCAACTTCCACTTGTTTGTCCAAAAAAGTTGTGAGTGCATGTACGCCTTCCATAATTAACTGGTAATGAGGTAATAAGAAGGTTGCTAATTGGCTTGTGCTGCACGTGTACAGCTGTGTGATTCCATTCATTAAAATTGCACTCCTATACGTGAAAGAAATAAAAAAATGGTGAAACTTACTTTTGATTGAGTTGTACATATAACTGCTCTCTCAAAATCAATATCCCACGTTAAATACTTAAAGAATCTAAACAATAAGAAAGAAATGAACACAAAAATGATAGAAAAGAATTACTTCATAAGATTACACTGTCTGCCAGGGTTATGATGCAAACCATTGAAGCAATGTATAAACTAACATGCTCATACACCTTGTATATTGAAGTTGTGTGAGAAAAGCCATGTGCGAGTACCAACTTTTGTAAAAGCTTCAAATTTTAAATAGCCTTTTTCATGTCTTTTGAATATCAGTGCTTCAATTAGTTTTCTGTGCATCCTGGAATCAATCTACCAAAAAATGTATAACACATATTAAGTGCCTAATGTGAATGTGTATATAAAGCCAACCTGTCCATAAATCATTCAATGCGTACATAAAGTGTCAAGACAATTTCTTGGTTTATCTTGCAATCTGGGCCTAATTTCATAGAGCTGCACACAACTTTGCTAAGTAAGTTTTGATTGAATGTCTTCTTAACATCGGTTCTAAAGTATGAAGCTTTCAGGAGATATGCAAGTCAGGCCAAGGTATTCTGTACAGGTTTAATTTGATGGAAGTTAAAATCTTTGTGTTCTTGAACATGAATTCATGATAGTAATTACTGGTAAAAGGTTCTCTGAAAATGAAATTGTTCCTCACTCACTCTGTCTTTAACCACTTAGCGCCAGGGTTTCCCACTTTTTTTCCATGCACTCTGACGGGATCAATTTGGAATGCCTGAATAATTTGTTTTTAAAAATAACATTATTAAAACGAAACCCTGACTAAACAAAGCCAAGACAATTAAGGTTCTCATAGAAAGCACTGGGATTTATTATTCTCTTTCGAGAAAAATATGAGATCCATTCCACAAAAATAACAAAACCTGGGTTGTTAGCCGCGGCTGATTATCGGTCCCATGGCTGGAGTTTATGCTGGAATCTCAGTTAACTTGGACTTACCTCCCCTTGAGAGAAATACAATGAAAAACAATGGTGGCAGCCTATCGATCTCTCGTAATCCTCTTTGTTAAGCAAAAGGTCAAAAAATCTGGAATCGAGGATTACACAATAACCACTGGAAAATGGGAGATTTAGAGCATGAATTCCAGTATCGTCTGCCCATCTTTGTACAGGGGATATGAAGCATTACACGGTGAATGCATGCACTGTGCAAACTCCACAATGGAATGTCTCAAGTGTTTCCATTCCGGTATTCCGATTTTACACAATGGCGTGTGAACACATTATCCGATTTCTGGCAGGGAAAAGATTGGCATTTATACACGTCTTCCAGTATTAACTGGTTAATACCCAGCGCTAGAAGCACATAATTATATCTTTATAAATTGTACAATGAATAGCAATGTGACTCTTTCACTGAGTTTGATTCTCGTTCTGCAGCTAGTGACCCTTTAACTGAGTTTGATTCTCGTACTGCAGCAACGTGACCCTTTTACTAAGTTTGATTTTATTTCTGCAGCAATGTGATTTTTACCGAGTTTTTAATCTCTTTCTGCAGCCATGTTACTCTTTCAGAGTTTGAATCTCATTCTGCAGCATTAAGACTCTTCTACTGAGTTTGATTCTATTTCTGCAGCAATGTGACTCTTTTAACGAGTTTGATTCTCATTCTGCAATGTGACTCTTTTAACGAGTTTGATTCTCATTCTGCAATGTGACTCTTTTACCGAGTTTGATTCTCGTTCTGCTGCAATGTGACCCTTTACTGAGTTTGATTCTCATTCTGCAGCAATGTGATCCTTTTACTGAGTTTGATTCTCATTCTGCAGCAATGTGATCCTTTTACCGAGTTTGATTCTCATTCTGCAACAATGTGATCCTTTTACTGAGTTTGAATCTCATTCTGCAGCAATATGACCCTTTTACTGAGTTTGATTCTATTTCTGCAGCAATGTGACTCTTTTACCGACTTCGAATCTCTTTCTGCAGCCATGTGACCCTTTTTCAGAGTTTTAAATTCTCATTCTGGAGCAATATGACCCTTTTATTGAGTTTGGTTCTCATTCTGGCAGTCAGAGTATATACATATTTTTTTCTGCAATTTTTTTTTTCTGTGAAAGCTTTTCTTTGTACTTACATATCACCCTGTCTTCCTAGGAATATCTCGTTGAAGACATGTCCACTCGGGAGATCAATGCAAATAAGGTTGCCGCATTTGGTGAGGGCAAGGACATAAGGTCTATATCCTGCAGTTGGTATTGGTAATGAGGCCTGTAGTAACATAATCATAGCAAGCATCGAGGAGCTGTCATGATAATCGACCTTACAATTTTTCATTTCAAAGAACTTAAAAGTATCACAGTCATAAAGATATCCAGTAAGATTATCCAGTTTATCCTTCTTTATGCATTGAAAAATGATATATCTTAATAGGCCCAATCAGTGTACTTTTTGCACCAAGAAAAAGTATATTATCTTGATATTCACACTAAAAATCCAAGCACTATTCTTTTGTACCAACCAGATTGTTTGTAGTATCGGTTGATGGTACCCAGGGATGAAGCTGGCCTCTACAGACCAGGCACACTTGGTGGTACATGTGTTAAGAGAAAGTACCAAGTATGTACTGCTTATACCATACCAGTATATGGTAAAAATCTCAAACATAACAGTTTCATCTGCCAGATTATCAGTGCAAATAATGAATCAACTGTTTGAATACTGGCTATAACTCTATGGTAAAAAGTAATAAACAAAACAAATGTTGTGAACCTTTTAGAACCTTAACTTACTGTATTGACTGAACAATGAAGGTTAGCCTCCAATCTATAGGAATGGGATTTGTAGTTTTTCTTATAAATCAAGGTGGGCAACGCATTCAGACCATTCCTGTCACACAATGGATAAATAATACAAAGGAATAAATCTTCTAGCAGTCAAGGGCACTTGAGCAAGACACTTAACCTTGGTTACTTCGTCCTTCGGCTGAGACGTTAAGCCATATGTGTAGGAAATGCATGTAAAAGAACAAAGTACACTTATCGTAAGAGAAGGGGTTTGTCCCAGTGTTTCTGGCATGGTTGGCAGCAGATTGATCCACATCACATTGTAAACCCTTATAAGGTGCTATATAAATGGGTCTCATAACTCAAACATAGCTCTGCATTTTACACCTTGTGTACAAATAATGAGTATTTTCAGACATGTAAGAATTGCATGTCATTGTTATTTTTCAAAGCAACATGCATGCCATGTGAACATAAATAATAAAATGAATTAATACTGAACAAGTGTTGCGATAGCTCTTAGTAAAAGATGTTCAATACTTACAAAGAGTAACATGTTCTAAAATCATCAAGGTAGAGTCTATCTCTGGCAGACCATTAAAAGAAAGAAACAAACAATTTAATGAATAAGTGAGAACTTTATGATGACGCAGCTATTTGGGCTACATTCAAATAAATAATTTATAACTATACTGTAGCTGGAAGGGAACTAGAGTCTGGCACCTTTTTGTCTTTGCATATACACTGTACATGTACATAGTGATGTGCATAGTGTACACAGTAAAGATGAGTCAACAATTAATCCAAAATTGAGCTCCAAAGCATGAATGACTCTTCCTTTACTGTCTGAGAGAAGCGATCTCGATGCCTGTATTCAACTGTCGCCTTAGGACATTCTTGGTCAAAGATCAATCTTGAATTGTACCCACTGTTTCTAAACCCCATTCTTGTTTTTACTTTTAAGTAATCTCCATACATGATGATGAATACAGTGGTAACTTACCCCAGGTAATAAATCTTGCTTTTTGACGATACAGTCCATGTTTTCTTATATTGTGCATCTTTCTGTAAGCAGAAATTTTCACTTGATTATTCTTGGCAACTACAATTTCAAGTGATAATCTTTGAAATACTAAATGCCTTATAAAAAACCCACTATCATTAGCAATGGCATAACAAATTATTTTTCATTTGGGTGGGGGGGGGTATGTGGGTAAATGGGAGCAAAGACACAATTTTGGGGAGGGGCTATTTAACGTAGATCTAACAATTTGGTGTTTTGTATGGTCTGTACATCCATGTACTTGTGTTTTGTATGGTTTGTACATTCAGGTGTTTTGTATGGTCTGTGTATCTAGGTACTTGTGTTTTGTATGGTCTGTACATCCAGGTACTTGTGTTTTGTATGGTCTGTACATCCAGGTGCTTGTGTTTGTATGGTCTGTGCATCCAGGTACTTGTGTTTTGTATGGTCTGTGCATCCAGGTACTTGTGTTTTGTATGGTCTGTGCATCCAGGTACTTGTGTTTTGTATGGTCTGTGCATCCAGGTACTTGTGTTTTGTATGGTCTGTACATCCAGGTACTTGTGTTTTGTATGGTCTGTGTATCCAGGTCCACATACAGGTACTTGTGTTTTGTATGGTCTATACATCCAGGTACTTGTGTTTTGTATGGTCTATACATCCAGGTACTTGTGTTTTATATGGTCTGTGCATCCAGGTACTTGTGTTTTGTATGGTCTGTACATCCAGGTACTTGTGTTTTGTATGGTCTGTGTATCCAGGTCCACATCCAGGTACTTGTGTTTTGTATGGTCTGTGTATCCAGGTCCACATCCAGGTACTTGTGTTTTGTATGGTCTATACATCCAGGTACTTGTAATTTGTATGGTCTGTACATCCAGGTACTTGTGTTTTGTATGGTCTGTGCATCCAGGTACTTGTGTTTTGTATGGTCTGTACATTCAGGTGTTTTGTATGGTCTGTGTATCTAGGTACTAGTGTTTTGTATGGTCTGTACATCCAAGTACACTACTTGTGTTTTGTATGGTCTGTACATCCAGGTACTTGTGTTTTGTATGGTCTGTACATCCAGGTACTTGTGTTTTGTGTGGTCTGTGCATCCAGGTACTTGTGTTTTGTATGGTCTGTGCATTCAGGTGTTTTGTATGGTCTGTGTATCTAGGTACTAGTGTTTTGTATGGTCTGTACATCCAAGTACAGTACTTGTGTTTTTTATGGTCTGTACATCCAGGTACTTGTGTTTTGTATGGTCTGTGCATCCAGGTACTTGTGTTTTGTATGGTCTGTGTATCCAGGTCCACATCCAGGTACTTGTGTTTTGTATGGTCTGTGCATCCAGGTACTTGTGTTTTGTATGGTCTGTGCATCCACGTACTTGTGTTTTGTATGGTCTATACATCCATGTACTTGTGTTTTGTATGGTCTGTGCATCCAGGTACTTGTGTTTTGTATGGTCTGTGTATCCAGGTCCACATACAGGTACTTGTGTTTTGTATGGTCTATACATCCAGGTACTTGTGTTTTGTATGGTCTGTGCATCCAGGTACTTGTGTTTTGTATGGTCTGTGCATCCAGGTACTTGTGTTTTGTATGGTCTGTACATCCAGGTACTTGTGTTTTGTACATGTATGGTCTGTACATCCAGGTACTTGTGTTTTGTCTGGTCTGTGCATCCAGGTACTTGTGTTTTGTATGGTGTGTACATCCGTGTTTTGTATGGTATGTACATCCAGGTACTTGTGTTTTGTATGGTCTGTACATCCATGTATTTGTGTTTTGTATGGTCTGTATATATATTCAGGTACAGGTAAGTATTATTTAGTGTTAATATAATAGCAGTTATATGTACAGGTACATACATCACAGATTAGTGTTCTCCAGATTTTACAGTTGCGTCTATATGTGTAGCTATTTCCCCTTCCACCTTCTCGATCCCGTAGATGTAGAGCAATGTTGAGTTTCTTGTTACTCAATGGATCACACATGTTGGATTGCCACTAGTGTAGGTTAAAAAAAATTGTTTCGATTAGTCATACCTGTACAACACATAAATATGGTGCAATTGCCACAATCAAAGAAGGAAGCATTCTAGTGTTGAGGACACACCTTGGCAAGAATACTTTCTTAATTTGTTTATATCATGGTTTCACAAACTCAAATGTAAAATGCCTAATAACTGCATCATATTGGGTAATTGACTAGTCTTTTGGTAAGTTTAACTATGTTGTTAGTCACAAGACCTTTTAGCTACCTCTGGATCCAAAGCCAGCATAAACTTCTTTATAATTTAAACCAAATTCATTGAATTTGCAAGAACATTAAAAATTGAAAGGGGCCTGATGGTATGAATAATCAAATACTGAAGCTTTTCCTGACCTCTACCAGCACCTCACAGTAAAGTCCCTGCTTTATGGAAACTACTGATGGCATGGGATACTTTTGGTAATTACTCCAAAAATAAATGACCGTAAAAAGTTACTTGATTAGGAGCATTGGAGAGCTGTTGAAAAAATAAAACATTGTGAGAAACAACTCCCTCTGAAGTAACATAGTATTTGAGAAAGAGGTAATTTCTCGTTAAAATATTTGAATCCGATCGGCTTCAGGCATGAAGACTTTTTCACGTAATGAAAAACATGCAGTTTCAGCATTTTCGGATTCTTCTGCATGGAAATAACAGCTCCACATTTTCACCAGTTTCTCAAGAAAGCTAACATCTTTTGAAAAAAATTTTCAAAGATTGGTTTTATGGTATACAGCAATCCGAGCAGCTCTCGTTTATTGTGTTTTACACAGCCTCCGCATGCCCGCGTGACATGACACGACCATCAGCGTACATATGTACCAATCAGCATGGAGGATTCACAGTGCGTGTGTGTGGACGCACATGTGTGTCAGCCATAGATGCGGTGGTGTAAACGCCCATGAACAAGCTGCTCGGATTAGTCTATAGATCTACAATTACATGTATATAGGATTCCAAATACCAAAGGTATACCCTGCCTTTTATCACTGTTCTTGTTATGAGAGGACATTGTATGACATTGTACACCCAATATGCACAGAGTTAAATTTGTATTCTGCCCTTACATTAATTGGCTCCCTGTAAAGTGTGTGATTTTCATGGGCTGCAAGGGCAGAATTCCACAGTAAGCATGCAGAGGCATTAAAGTGTGCACTGATGTAATGTAAGTGGACACAATACATGCAATACACCTCCCTATATTTTTACATGAATGGATTGCTCCAGAAGGTCAAGACCCAGAAAAGTTGGTTCACATTGGTACAGAAGCTTCAAAATGATTATTTGTATGTAATAGACTGCCGATTGCGCAACCAATGTTTACATGTCTTCACGTGACTTATTGTGGGTACTACGTCATCTGAGCTGATGACAAACTACATGCAAATACATGCTGTGACCGACAGAGTCACACCAACAGGCAGCTTTTAGTAATAATAACACAGTCACTAAGCCCTTTTATTAAAGTTGTATATTGTGACATTGATTTCAATCATATTACTGTTTCATAAAGTATTCTGCTACAAAAGAGGTTTATTTTGAGTTAATGCTGTATTCGCCGTGCACACGTCGCGTTACCCGTTTCCGGTCGGTCCATTCAGGGGCAGTTTCTGTCAACTTCACGCACTAGTATGGCGCGCAAAATGCAAAAAAAAAAAAAAAGCAAATAATAACGATTGTCCAGACTGTCTCTGCGGCTAGTGAGACGATTACTGGTTAATAAAATAACAAAGTTCTTCTTTACATGAATTTTTTTAGATTTACTTTTTCCTTTTCTTTTTCTTCTTTATTTTACTTTAAAGTGGTATTAATGATTATTTTCAAATTAAATTGCTGAACTTATATAAATGTGTATAATTATATACATCAATTATCCTTTTCTTTTCTGTAGTTTGTGGCTTTTCTGCTTCATCAACATAATAAATGAATACTTCTTGAAGTGCCCTCCCTCCCCAAGAGAAAAATCCAGATAACACAAAAGAAAAGCATGGCACCTTTTCTTTTCTTTTACTTCTATATTTTTCTTTGAAGGGTTTAACATAAATTGTTTTAAAATCAAATGTAATGGTTTTTACTGAATTTATATATTTTTTTTTTAAATTGATACAAATCCATTTAAATTAATTAATAAACTTATGTGACTTTTCTGCTTTGTCAACATAATGAATGATGAATAGTTCTTCCTGGCTCATTAGGGGAGCAGGTCCAGATCTGGTAGCTTTGATGTTTTATTTTTTTAAGCTTTTCTGATTGATCAACAACAACCTCGTATTCATCATCAAGACATTCTTGAGAATAAAATAGTCTGTAGCTGGCTTTTACTTTGCGTATCACAGTCTGTAAAAAGGAGAGAAGGAAATTTATATAACATTGCCATTAAAAAACCTATAAAATCGATCATAAAGTTCCTAAAATTAACTGACATTGACATTTTCTGGATCCTGACATAAATTCATGGCCATTAGCTACGTACAATGTCAGGCCCTACATGTATTTTGTGCATTTATTTTACATGCATTTTGTGCACTGTCCATGGCATAAATATGAACGTTTTTGAGATTTTGTTTTTGAAACTGCATTATCCGTCAAAATTTGTTCAAAGAATGGGGGAGGGGAATTTGGCCACACAACTTTGTCGTCCTTACATAAAAAAAAGATATTACTGAATGAAATAAAAGTGACTGTTCCGTTTCCTCAATACATTTTTAATTTAAAACAAAAAATAATATTTATCAATCTGATTATCTTGAATTTCAGAGTGGCCAATAATATGAGTAATTTGGAGAGAACTGAACTTTATATAGTCATTGCAGCTTTCATTAGGGCCCATTGCAATTAAACAGAGAATGCAGTATAAACACAACTAAGTCATATTTACTTGAAAAACACTTAAGGTTTCTGCAATGTTGGCACGCCATACAATCCCACTTAGCAACATAATCACGTGATCTACCGTTCTACCTGGGGAAAATGGAACTTGACCTTACCGATGAAACTTTCATTTGGAATGTTTGACCGTGGATTATAATTTTTAGAGACATTTGATTGTGAGTAAAAAGTGTATTAGTGATCTATACTCAAAATTTAACATTTTATAAACTTTTGGGTGTAACTTACGACAAAAAACTTGAATCTCAATAATTTTTTGCGTGGGTGATCGTAAGGAGCATCGGTCGTGAATGAAACTTCTAGTTGCTGTATATCTAGCGCCCTCTCGCGGTAAACAGGAATCAAAATGAGTGACCGGGTATAGGTGTCGACCGAAAACGGGTAACCGTATGATCAGATGATACCGTATAAATGTGCACGATGTGTACAGCGCACGACGGAACGTTAGGCCAGACGACCGCGATCACCACACACTTTTCAACACAAAAATTTCAAAGTTTTGAAGCTGAATCCCTCCCGGAAATTGCTTTCCAAAACTGTGTGGTTCCTTTGCCTATTTGAAATTCTGCAAGGCTAGGTATTAATGCTTACTTTTCCAACGTTGTTTATCCTCTTTTTACAGCGATTTAGGCCTACATTACAAACAAAATAACAGACGGGTGGCTACATTAATAAAGTCGTCCGCACCGGTGGTGCATGGCTAAAAAAAAACTCTTTTTGGTAGAATTCTGTTAATAACTTAAATTATGAAACAGAGATGTGATTTAAATTAATGCCCCAACCTACTACTTTAAATAAAGGGGTTGGTTAACTATTTTATCACTTAACAAAAGTAAAATCGACTGTTTTCGAACTCACTCTGTGTCACGGCCTATCTCTTTACGCAGGGTCCTACTAATTGCCGACCCCTGCCGACCCCTACCGACAACTGGAAAAAACTACCGACAACTCATTCCACATGCACTCTTAGTCACTGGTTTAAGCTTTATGTAGTAGATGAAGTTATTATGAATCCTAAAAATCTTTTTTCTTAATGAAGCGAAAAAAGATTTATAAATGTTCATATTTAAATGTTATTTATGACTGAGCGAGCCATTATTTATAGCTCCCCAATCTGTATAACTCCACATAGAAGGGCGCCCTCTGTTGTCATACATTTTTTTGCTATACCCATATCGATAAATGGTTTAGCCCACTACGCACAATCGAGCATCATGGTGGACAATACTACTGCTTTGCGGAAAATCACATTCCTTGATTGAAAATACTTATTTCTCAAATATCAAAGAAGTAACAATAAGGCTTTTAGGATTCTTAGTAACTTTATCTATTATCTAAAGCTTAAACCAGTGATTAAGAGTGCATACGGAATGAGTTGTCGGTAGGTTTTTTCGAGTTGTCGGCAGGGGTCGGCAATTAGTAGGACCGCTTTACACGTATTTTGCCATTAGCTGTACCGCGGTTACCCAATAGGGGTCACGTGACCACATGTCAACATTGTTGCGCAATCGGTCGAAGAGCACGCGATGTAGGGCAATGTAGGGCGCGCGACCAGGAACCAGTCTAGATTCACAGTTGTACGCATGTCGTCGATAGAGGGCGTAACGTCAACACAAAACGTGAAACTTGAACTAAACTACCGCAGTCTTACTTTCATTGTTACTCTTCCTCTTACTACATTGTAGGCCTAAACTTTAAAGCTGAATACACCGAAACACACTAGACTTTCAAGCATATTTATTATTTCTGGTGTAGAATGGAGTGTAACGTTAGTTTCTGCAATCCGTCGGTCTTGTTATCACAAGTACAGATGGACAATCTCTCGGTAAGTTGGATGGCAACCTAGACCCAGTAACTGGGGCGCTGTCTGTACTCCTTTTTTGAGATTTTTGACATTATCTGTCGTACGACAGATAATGTCAAAAATCTCAAAAAAGGAGTACAGCGCCCCAGTTACTGGGTCTAATGGCAACCCACATTTTGTTGGGCTGTCATGGCCGGCTGTTGACATGGTTGAGTGATTTGCAGATAACTTAAATTTCCTTATATTAACCTAGACCTAGTTGCGATAATCGTAACCCTCCATCCTCCCGACGGTCGGAGACCGGAGGGTTACGAGATAAGACTGATATTATCGACGGTATGGGCAGTTTTGACCAGTTTTTGCCAGACTCGTGATCAGATTCGTCCTTTTTTTTCCACTTTCCAAAATCATGACAGACATTCTAAACACATGGAGTTGATCTTTATTGTATGACAACGTCATCTGGAACCCTTAAAACAACATCATGAAAATATTTGGCAGAAAAAACGACAAAAACTTACCAAAAGACTGACCGAATATATCCATAATCCATAGCGGGGCCAACTAGTGATTTTGAACGTCGCACTTGCTTGGCAACAACCAATCAGCGTGACCCAACTAAACACGCATCTGGACGAGCCATGGCTGTCGTATGCGTATCGGCCATTCCAGCTTGCAAACTCACCGCCTGTGTGTGTAAGCACCGATCCCCCCCGGACCGAGTGCGCAGGATGCAGGCTATGTACACACACAGGCAGTGAGTTTGCAAGCTGGAATGGCCGATACGCATACGACAGCCATGGCTCGTCCAGATGCGTGTTTGGTTGGGTCACGCTGATTGGTTGTTGCCAAGCAAGTGCGACGTTCAAAATCACTAGTTGGCCCCGCTATGGATTATGGATATATTCGGTCAGTCTTTTGGTAAGTTTTTGTCGTTTTTTCTGCCAAATATTTTCATGATGTTGTTTTAAGGGTTCCAGATGACGTTGTCATACAATAAAGATCAACTCCATGTGTTTAGAATGTCTGTCATGATTTTGGAAAGTGGAAAAAAAAGGACGAATCTGATCACGAGTCTGGCAAAAACTGGTCAAAACTGCCCATACCGTCGATAATATCAGTCTTATCTCGTAACCCTCCGGTCTCCGACCGTCGGGAGGATGGAGGGTTACGATTATCGCAACTAACCTAGACCCAGTAGGCATGGTAGGCCTAACAATGTTAGGCCTACCATGCCCACTGGGTCTAGGTTAATATAACTCATAAAAATGAGTTCAGCGCCCCAGTTAGCATGTTAGTAACATGCTAACTGGGGCGCTGAACTCATTTTTTGAGACTTTGACATTATCGGTCGTACAACAGACAGTTGTTAAAATGCCAAATATATCATCTTTGAATGATATCTTGAGAAGAAGCCGTAGGCGATTTTTCAGCTATTTTGTCATGTCCTTGTTTGTTGTCATTCCGGCATGTCTTGGCAATTTTGTGCAGAAAATCACAGCAAATACTAAATAACCGATCAGCTAGTCATCTCCAACATGTCCAAGGTTTCTCTGGGGCGTTATAGTAGTAGTACGACCGATAATGTCAAAATCTCAAAAAAGGAGTTCGCAACTACTTATAACCTAACCTTTATTGACGAAATGCGTGGTATTTTCCCATGTAGGTAGTAAACCTAAAACGTCAGTGTAGAAATTGACCCTTCCCATTTAAAAGTACAAGTGCCGAATTTGCTTAGTGTCAAGTTTGTCGAGCAAAATTAAGCTGCTTGGCCAACAACTTTCTTGTTGCTGAGTGGGTAACAATTTTGTAGTAGTTCTGAGTTTGCTTGGTGCCAAGTTTGCTAGTGCCAAAGTGAGTGGTTATCCTCCAGTGTGTTTGGCACTAGTTATTGGGCTACGCTAGACCCAGTAACTGGGGCGCTGTACTCCTTTTTTTGAGATGTAGACATTATCAACTGGTCAAAATCTCAAAAAAGGGGTTCAGCGCCCCAGTTACTGGGTCTAGGGCTACCCACCCCCTGGCCCTAGCCCTGGTACTGGTGTAGTGGTACTGGTAGTGGTAGGATGCCAGTAGTACATGTACAGTACATGTAGTACGTTCATGTACTGCTTCACTTGGTACATGTACTTGGTTATTGCAATACAAGGGGTCCTACTAATTGCCGACCCCTACCGACAACTCAAAAAAACCTACCGACAACTCGTTCCAAATGCACTTTTAGTCACCGGTTTAAGCTTTAAATGATAGATAATGTTACTTTGAGTCCTAAAAGCCTTATTTTTACTTCTTTGATGTGATAGAAATAAGTATTTTCAATCACGGAATGTGATTTTCCGCGACGCAGTAGTACTGTCCGCCATGATGCTCGATTACGCGTAGTGGACTAAACCATTTACCGATGGGTATACTTAAAATTTGTTTGACAACAGAGGGCGCCCTTCTAAATTAGATCGGGAAATAATTCCAGAATAAACCCTTCAAACTCGTGTTAAATCATTTTGTTTTTGAAGAGAAAAGGTTTTAAAATGTTCGTATTTAAATGTTATTTTCATTAAGCTAGAAATGCTACTTTTATGCTCTTGAAGGGCGCCCTCTGTTGTCATACAAAGTTATACTATACCCATCGATAAATGGTTTAGTCCACTTCGCATAATCGAGCATCATGGCGGACAATACCATTTGGTGCTTGATATGTGGCAAGATTTTCCACCCCCTGTACCGTGTAGACTACCTACACTCTACACAGAAATTCAACCCCCTGTACTGTGTAGACTACCTACACTCTACAGAGAAATTCAACCCCCTGTACTGTGTAGATTACCTACACTCTACACAGAAATTCAACCCCCTGTACCGTGTAGACTACCTACACTCTACAGAGAAATTCAACCCCCTGTACCGTGTAGACTACCTACACTCTACAGAGAAATTCAACCCCCTGTACTGTGTAGACTACATACACTCTACACAGAAATCTAAAAAAAGGACCATGCTAGGGCGCCCGCACATGTTGGTTATGGCACTGCGTTATGCTATAAAAAATATGTAAAGAAAAGTACCCTATAAAAAATCTTTACAACCATCTACCTTGTACAAAATAGATCAACACCCATACATGTACCTTGTACAAAAAAACTACACGCATCTACCCTGTACAAAAAACCTCTACTGTACTACTAGTGCCCACGATGGACAAATCAACCCTACACGCATCTACCCTGTACAAAATAAACCCTACACGCATCTACTCTGTACAAATAAACTCTACAACCATCTACCCTGTACAATAAAACTCTACACGTATCTACCCTGTACAAATAAACTCTACACGCATCTACCCTGTACAAAATAATCTCTACACGCATCTACCCTGTACAAAATAAACTCTACACGCATCTACCCTGTACAAAATAAACTCTACACGCATCTACCCTGTACAAATAAACTCTACACGCATCTACCCTGTACAAAAAAACTCTACATGCATCTACCCTGTACAAAATAAACTCTACACGCATCTACCCTGTACAAAATAAACTCTACACGCATCTACCCTGTTAAACTCTACATGCATCTACCCTGTACAAAATAAACTCTACACGCATCTACCCTGTACAAATAAACTCTACATGCATCTACCCTGTACAAAATAAACTCTACACGCATCTACCCTGTACAACTAAACTCTACATGCATCTACCCTGTACAAAAAAAACTCTACACGCATCTACCCTGTACAACTAAACTCTACATGCATCTACCCTGTACAAAATAAACTCTACATGCATCTACCCTGTACAAAATAAACTCTACACGCATCTACCCTGTACAAAAAAAACTCTACACGCATGTACAGTGTATACAATAAACTCTACACGCATCTACCCTGTACAACTAAACTCTACATGCATCTACCCTGTACAAAATAAACTCTACACGCATCTACCCTGTACAAAATAAACTCTACACGCATCTACCCTGTACAAAATAAACTCTACATGCATCTACCCTGTACAAAATAAACTCTACACGCATCTACCCTGTACAAAATAAACTCTACATGCATCTACCCTGTACAAAATAAACTCTACAGGCATCTACCCAGTCATGCCAGTACAAATAAACTCTACATGCATCTACCCTGTACAAAATAAACTCTACACGCATCTACCCTGTACAAAATAAACTCTACATGCATCTACCCTGTACAAAATAAACTCTACATGCATCTACCCTGTACAAAATAAACTCTACACGCATCGTCCCTGTAAAAACATACTCTATCCCCCAGTCTACATGCATCTACCATGTACAAATACATTCTACACGCATCTACCCTGTACAAAATAAACTATACACGCATCTACCCTGTACAAAATAAACTCTACAGGCATCTACCCAGTCATGCCAGTACAAATAAACTCTACATGCATCTACCCTGTACAAAATAAACTATACACGCATCTACCCTGTACAAAATAAACTCTACACGCATCTACTCTGTACAAAATAAACTCTACACGCATCTACCCTGTACAAAAAACCTCTACACGCATCTACCCTGTGCAAATAAACTCTACAAGCATTTACCCTGTACAAATAAACTATTCACGCATCTACCCTGTTAATTTTGTACAGGGTAGATACGTGTAGAGTTTATTTGTACAGGGTAGATGCGTGTAGAGTTTATTTTGTACAGGGTAGATGCGTGTAGAGTTTATTTGTACTGGCATGACTGGGTAGATGCCTGTAGAGTTTATTTTGTACAGGGTAGATGCGTGTATAGTTTATTTTGTACAGGGTAGATGCGTGTAGAATGTATTTGTACATGGTAGATGCATGTAGACTGGGGGATAGAGTATGTTTTTACAGGGACGATGCGTGTAGAGTTTATTTTGTACAGGGTAGATGCATGTAGAGTTTATTTTGTACAGGGTAGATGCATGTAGAGTTTATTTTGTACAGGGTAGATGCTTGTAGAGTTTATTTTGTACAGGGTAGATGCGTGTAGAGTTTATTTTGTACAGGGTAGATGCATGTAGAGTTTATTTGTACTGGCATGACTGGGTAGATGCGTGTAGAGTTTATTTTGCACAGGGTAGATGCGTG
Organism: Marthasterias glacialis; assembly: GCA_911728455.2. Taxonomy (NCBI): domain Eukaryota; kingdom Metazoa; phylum Echinodermata; class Asteroidea; order Forcipulatida; family Asteriidae; genus Marthasterias; species Marthasterias glacialis. The sequence continues at coordinate 9,940,866 of OU452235.1, forward strand.
TAGAGTTTATTTGTACAGGGTAGATGCTGTAGAGTTTATTTTGTACAGGGTAGATGCGTGTAGAGTTTATTTTGTACAGGGTAGATCCGTGTAGAGTTTGTTTGTACAGGGTAGATGCGTGTAGAGTTTATTTTGGACAGGGTAGATACGTGTAGAGTTTTATTGTACAGGGTAGATGGTTGTAGAGTTTTTTTGTACAGGGTAGATGCGTGTAGAGTTTATTTTGTACAGGGTAGATGCGTGTAGAGTTTATTTGTACAGGGTAGATGCGTGTAGAGTTTATTTTGTACAGGGTAGATGCGTGTAGAGTTTATTTGTACAGGGTAGATGCGTGTAGAGTTTATTTTGTACAGGGTAGATGTGTGTAGAGTTTATTTTGTACAGGGTAGATGCGTGTAGAGTTTATTTTGTACAGGGTAGATGCGTGTAGAGATTATTTTGTACAGGGTAGATGTGTGTAGAGTTTATTTTGTACAGGGTAGATGCGTGTAGAGTTTATTTTGTACAGGGTAGATGTGTGTAGAGTTTATTTTGTACAGGGTAGATGCGTGTAGAGTTTATTTTGTACAGGGTAGATGCGTGTAGAGTTTATTTTGTACAGGGTAGATGCGTGTAGAGATTATTTTGTACAGGGTAGATGTGTGTAGAGTTTATTTTGTACAGGGTAGATGTGTGTAGAGTTTATTTTGTACAGGGTAGATGCGTGTAGAGTTTATTTGTACAGGGTAGATGCGTGTAGAGTTTATTTTGTACAGGGTAGATGTGTGTAGAGTTTATTTTGTACAGGGTAGATGTGTGTAGAGTTTATTTTGTACAGGGTAGATGCGTGTAGAGTTTATTTGTACAGGGTAGATGCGTGTAGAGTTTATTTTGTACAGGGTAGATGTGTGTAGAGTTTATTTTGTACAGGGTAGATGCGTGTAGAGTTTATTTTGTACAGGGTAGATGTGTGTAGAGTTTATTTTGTACAGGGTAGATGCGTGTAGAGTTTATTTTGTACAGGGTAGATGCGTGTAGAGATTATTTTGTACAGGGTAGATGTGTGTAGAGTTTATTTTGTACAGGGTAGATGCGTGTAGAGTTTATTTTGTACAGGGTAGATGTGTGTAGAGTTTATTTTGTACAGGGTAGATGCGTGTAGAGTTTATTTTGTACAGGGTAGATGCGTGTAGAGTTTATTTTGTACAGGGTAGATGCGTGTAGAGATTATTTTGTACAGGGTAGATGTGTGTAGAGTTTATTTTGTACAGGGTAGATGTGTGTAGAGTTTATTTTGTACAGGGTAGATGCGTGTAGAGTTTATTTGTACAGGGTAGATGCGTGTAGAGTTTATTTTGTACAGGGTAGATGTGTGTAGAGTTTATTTTGTACAGGGTAGATGTGTGTAGAGTTTATTTTGTACAGGGTAGATGCGTGTAGAGTTTATTTGTACAGGGTAGATGCGTGTAGAGTTTATTTTGTACAGGGTAGATGTGTGTAGAGTTTATTTTGTACAGGGTAGATGCGTGTAGAGTTTATTTTGTACAGGGTAGATGCGTGTAGAGTTTATTTTGTACAGGGTAGATGCGTGTAGAGTTTATTTGTACAGGGTAGATGCGTGTAGAGTTTATTTTGTACAGGGTAGATGTGTGTAGAGTTTATTTTGTACAGGGTAGATGCGTGTAGAGTTTATTTTGTACAGGGTAGATGCGTGTAGAGATTATTTTGTACAGGGTAGATGTGTGTAGAGTTTATTTGTACAGGGTAGATGCGTGTAGAGTTTTTTTGTACAGGGTAGATGGGTGTAGAGTTTTATTGTACAGGGTAGATGCGTGTAGAGTTTATTTGCACAGGGTAGATGCATGTAGAGTTTATTTTGTACAGGGCTAGATGCGTGTAGAGTTTATTAGTACACTGTAGATGCTTGTAGATTATTTACCTCTATATCACTAGATACTAGATGTATAGCATAGCGCAGCAGAGACAAATCCAATCGTGTGCGGGCGCCCTGTCACTGTCAATGGTCTTTTTTTTGTTCGTGTTTGTGTAGGTGTAGTGTAGTCTACACGGTACATGGGGTGAAAAATCTCGCCACATATCGGACATGGTATAGACAATACTACTGCGTCGCGGAAAATCACATTCCGTGATTGAAAAAACTTATTTCTCTTGTATCAAAGAAGTAAAAATAAGGCTTTTAGGACTCAAAGTAACATTATCTATCATTTAAAGCTTAAAACAGTGACTAAGAGTGCATTTGGAATGAGTTGTCGGTAGGTTTTTTCGAGTTGTCGGTAGGGTCGGCAGGGGTCGGCAATTAGTAGGACCGCAATACAAGTATCCAGTGCAGTGGGATGTACACTGTACATGTATACTCCTAGTCCTACGTTATACTCTGTTGAGTCCTAAAGTAAAACTTCATGTATTATTAAATATATAAGATTAGGTAATACTTGGTTATTTACAAGTATCCAGTGCAGTGGGATGTACACTATTATAAGATTAGGTAATACGCTATTGTCTCCACTAAATATATAGTCATAGTTTTAGGAGTATGCAGTGTGGAAATATATTCTTTAAACATGTAATATTGGGGCATCTACCTGTGTACATGGTGCACGGTGGAAGTTTGTTCCATTACTAATACTCAGTCATAGTTCTAGGTATAAAGGATTGCAGTTAAGTGTCTTTTCTGGTAGCTGTTTGTCCATTCAGCAATTATTTTTTAGCATTTCTGATTTCATGTGCAGTACGCCGCACAGCAAACCAGTAGGAGACTTTGGAATGCTACGTGGCAGCAGACACACCAGGGTGGACTTCACAAAGTACTAGGACTAGTCTTATCCCGAGTTAGGATGAGTAACTACATGTACATGATGTAGTCCTATCTTAGAGGACTTGTCATAAGTAAGGACTAGTCCTAAGTTAGGACTAGTTTTGTGAAATCCACCCCAGGTTATTTACAATCGTAGACCAATTGCGCGACCAATGTTTACATGTCATCACTTGACCTGTAGTGGGTACTACGTCATCTGAGCTGATGGCAAACTACCATGACTACATGCAAATACATGTACATGCTGTGTGTGACTGACAGTCACACCAACAGAAAAAAAAGTTGGAAAAGTGGGCATCTCTAGCCTTGCTGAATTTCAAATAGACAAAGGAATCACACAGTTTTGGAAAGCTTTTTCTTTGGATGATTTCAGCTTCAAAACTGTAAAAGTCTTGTGTTGAAAAGTGTGTGATCGTGAACATTATACGTTCCTTGTAGAATTTTCAAGACTTGTTGGAACTATCCTTACTGGCTTTATTCAGCCACTCAAAGGTCCCTGGTACAAACTCTGGAATATTTATCACAGATGCAACAATCACCATGTACTGTACTGCACTTTCCTATGGAGGACGTCGTGTTTGTTTGAATTTAATACCCACTATAGGTCACGTGATGTGGGTCGCGCATTCAGTCTTTTGATTATGTAGTTCTAAGCATACGCACTACGGTATAAGCTGTTAATGGACCTTGCCTTCGGCTCGGTCCATCGACAGCTGCCAGCAACAACCCAGTCATTACCACACAGTGAAGACTCACAGTGTCCTCACACTGTCCTCACACTGTTATTGCCTAATAAAATGTTCCTGTGTACTTCCACGCACCTGAAAGAAGGAAACAAGAGTACTTTTGAAAACATAAATCCTCTACAGCCATGACAATTTTACGCTTTCAATTCAGAGTGCGGAGAATTTTATTTATCATATTTGAGAATGGTGGATAAATATTGAAGACTAAAGGGAAAACATTTCCTATTCCCTGATCTTGACATTATTTAATTCACATTTTGGAATTCACTTTGAGATGTAAGGGGTTAGGTTAGGTTTTAGATATTAGGGGTTAATGGTCATGGTTGTGCCCGTGAAATTACTTTGTGATCAGGAATAGATTCAAAAACACTGAAACTAGGAAAACCAGTGTAAAATATTAACAAGAAACTTTGCAAATGTTGCCACACCACACTTCCTGTGTATCTTTAATTTTCACTTGTATGTCCTTTACATTTTTGCAGGGGATTCTACCTGCAAGTTACAATTACTGTATTTGTGAATATGGAGACACAGATCGCAGAGAGGCTTTCTTTGCAACATTGGGAGTAAATATCAAAACAGAAGGTGATGCAAGAAAATGGTTGCAGCAGTTTCAAAAGAAGTCCATGACAACGATGCGAGTGAGCAGAACATGGCCACAGTCGGGCCACATGAATATCTTCAAGGTAAGATACATGAAAAAAGTGAAAGGTTTACAGTTTTTTTAATACAATTTCATTTTGGTTTTACACTTAAATACATGCAGATGTGTGACAAGCACTGTAAATCTCCATGCTGCTTTGATGAGATTAAAACCCACATTCCTCACATTAACTACTAGACCACCGATCATGCCCATTTGTCAAGTACATATGTAGTTCAGAAATCTTCTTTAGAATGCAGGGGGTTGTTGGTGCAAGTAGCTTGTGGATTTTTCTTTTCCAAAATCCCCCAAAATCTTTAGTAATAGATCAATTAAACTGTAAGTGTTAATGTCAATTTGTACAAAAATGGTACATGCATTGCCTGACTTCAGTTAATTTGACTGCAACAATTTTTTATTACATGTACATTGTAAGTTGAATAGCTATTTGGGGTGAGATTGTTATGAACTTTCATTGAAGACATTGAAAATTAAATTGACTGATGTACATATACATATGATTAATATTTGAAAAATTCCCATAAGTTTAGCAATTGATTTCATGGACCATGTTGTCCTAGAGGTTTGATTTTTACTAACAGCTTATTCTCTGACATTTTTTACCTGTGTGTGAACATCAATACATTAAAGAAGCGTTTCAGATGCCAGCACAACACAAGGGCTGCTATGACAACAAATCAAAAGCAATCAAGCAAGAACACAAGATGTCAAGCTTTCATGATTATTACTGTGAAGAAAATTGGGGCAAGAACTCGAAGGTTAGTAAAAAAAAAAACATAATTGATCAATCAATCAATCAATCAATCAAAAGACATTTAATTAACAATACTGTAAGTGCTAAAATCAAAACTTAAGTTTTGAGGAACTCATGATGATTGCATGAAGTTGATTATTTGAGTGATTGGAAGCTAAGTGTGTAGTTTTTATAAAATCAGGAGTTTTTTGAGTCAAACTTAATTTGTTAACAATTAATCTAGTGACAGCCCATAGAATGTTTTGGAGCCTCCTAAATATTCTCACACTCATGATACATGGTGGTCAGCCTCTTTTACACATAAAATTCTCTGTTTTGAAGATAAATTAATCTTTTTTAAAGATAAATTGAATTTGTACCTGTACGTTACGGAATTCCATCACTGCCAGTTACTCGTCCAATGTGTGGAATAGACCCATGTACTGACGACATCAAACTTTGTTTACAAGAGCGCTTTCTAATGGTGGGGACCAGGGAATGAGGGAGCTACTAATTCAAAGTTCCCATAGGAAAACACATGTAAACAAAGTGTTATGTCATCAGTACAGGGGTCAAGTGTTGGTTGGGTCCTTTCGCCATTAGCGCTTATAACGTTAATGGCACACATTCGGGTTAACGGGGCATAAGAACACTATCATTAACCCTAACCCCTGAGCATTTTTACTGGGAGACCTCCTCAACCCCTCATACTCCAACAGTACACTTGTGGGGCCAGTACACAACCCATCATACCCCACAGTACACATATGGAGACATTACACAACCCATCATACTCCAACAGTTATTAATATTACTATTATTATTTCACGATATCACAGCATGCAAAAGAAACATCTCATTTTCCTCTGTGCCGGTAACTCCTCGAGTCAGGCTACGTCCCGCAGCCTTAGATCTTGAGGGTCTTTCGCAGGATCCTAGCTGTTCCCAAAAGTGCCACTTTCTGCAGCAGATCTACCCTTACAGTTGTGCCTATTTTGGTCAAGATGCTTCTCCAGTACCTTCAGAATGGTGCCAAACGCACCAACCACCAAAGGGACTATTTTAACTTTCACCTGCCAAACCTTACGAAGTTCCCTCGCCAAGTCCTGATACTTCTGGATCTTTTCCATCTCCTTAGAAGCTACCCTTATATCACCCCGCACAGCTATGTCAATGAGATGACACATCTTCTCCTTCTTTCTAAGACTACAACATCCGGACGTCTGTGTTCTATAACATGATCAGTCTGAATGTTGAAGTCCCAGAGTATCTTGATCTGGTCAGTCTCTACAACTTTCTCTGGAACATGGTCGTACCACTCTGCATGCACTTGGACACCATACTTCTTACACAGATCCCAGTGAATCACCTTGGCCAACTTGTCATGTCTTCCTGTGTACTCCGTCTAGGCCATTATACTACATTCGCTGACAATATGAAATACAGTCTCTTCTGCCTTGTTACACATTCTACACATAAGAGAGACATTTGCTTTCTCTATCCTTGCCTTCATTTGTCCTTAGAGACTGGTCTTGCACCGCAGTAATCAAGCCCTCTGTTTCCTTCTTCAGTTCTCCGCTCTTTAACCAATTCCAGGATTTGCAATTCGCCACTTCTTCAGTGTATCTCAAGAACCGGCCATGGAGTGGTTTGTTCCTCCAATCTTGGCGTCTTTCTTCTTTCCTTTCCTTCTTGTACTCCTTCAGCCCAGCTTCGTCTGCTTTTGTGTACTTCTGTGCAATTTTCAGCAAGTTCCACTCGGTGTGCCTGACATGACGATGCAGGCTCCTTCTATCGATGTAATGATAATAACAGTTGTTGTTGTTGTTGTTGTTGTTTTGTTTCGCAGCAAAGCGCAGCGAAACAGCTTTATTTTCGTTTAAGTTTCTTTTACTTCTTTTTTTTATCAGCTGTTTCGCCGCGAAGCGCAGCGAAACAGCTCTTGTTTTTGCGAAAGTTTTTTTCCCTTTTTTTTTTTTTCCCCCCCTTAATTTTCAGTGTCCCTGAAGTGCATTAACAATGCACATGTTTCGTTCTACAAGCCATTTTGCATATTTGCATAATGCGATTCGAATGAAACTTGACATGACTAAAGGCATTAGTGCAATAGTCTGCATATTACAGGGTGATGACGTCACGTGACGTCATCTGAAAGATTTATATTTTGAATATTTGAAAATCTGTATCAAATCAGCCACAAGAGACCGTAGGTTTCTGTTTGCAGGATACGATAAATTAGGTCTTCATTTTCTTCAGTGTACGTGACCTCACGTGACCTACTTCCGGTCGAAACCGGAAGTGCCCTTGTAATTCAAAAAGGGTAACAGTTATGAAGTTGCTTTGATCGATGTTAGTATCCGGTCATTTTTATTTTTAGGGGTTTCAGCCTGGTAGCCGAAACCCCTTTTGATTCTGTCAAGATTTTTATTTTTTTTTATTATTATTATTATTATTTTTCTGTACGACCCGACCCCTCATTGGTTAATACATGAATTTTGTTATCACGTAATCTTTAACATAACTTAATCTTAAACTTTAAATTTTGTACCAAATTGAAGGTTTCAACTTAACTTAGTTCCATTACAACATGACGTCATGATTACGTCAATGCTAGGTTTGTTATAAATGTTTTTAAATTTGTGGCGAGACCGACTTGGTCATCTTGGAGGCCGAGTTTGTCACTTGTTTGTCACTTGTACACGTGGTATGTTCTCGACACGCACGCATTTAAACGAGCCTCGCTTAAAGTCGAGAAGGCACATTGTACACGTGATACACGTCGTCGATCGTTGCGTTCAAGGATCAAGGAAAGGGGAAACCACCATTAACTTGTATAGCGCCCTCCCATGGCAGTATTTAGTTTTTCTTCGAATTATCTTGGAAGACTCGCATGAATTCTACAAAAAGATACAAACAAGTCAAATTTGTGTAAGACTTGCCCAGTCTATTGCATACTATCATGTATTAATAGTGCTGTTGATTCTTGTAGCAACAGATGCTGGAAATACGTAGATGATTTGACTTTAGGGGAAAACCGGTTACTTAATCAGGAAAGTCACATCCAATTCGACCTGAATCAACTGGATGAATGGGCTAAGATTAATGGCTTTTCATTGAATCCTCTGTTCTTAACTTTTTAACTTTTTATTGTAACCACTGTGCAATTCAGCCTTTGGCCTGCAAGACAGCGGTAAATAAACCAATAATAATAATAATAATAATAATAATAATAATAATAATACGACTTTTGCAAGAAGATAACACCAAACTTAACATTGCCACGTCCCTATGAAAAATGTATATAATACAACTTGTTCAATAAATCAGATGACGTCATCACGACATCATTAAGTGTCAAGTTTCACTATACCTATTAGATTATTCATTAAAAATAGTATTTTTTTCAACTTCAGGACATGTTAACTTCCATAACCTAAATGATATCGTTCCGGTTTTATCTATGAAGCCGAAACTCCCTTTTATTTTTATTTTTATTTTTATTTTTATTTTTTTATTTTTTTTTATATTTTTATTATTTTTTTTTTTTTTATTATTATTTTATTTTTATTTTTTTTTATATTTTTATTTTTATTTATTTTTTTTTTTAATTTATTTTTTATTTTTTATTTTTAGGGGGGTGGGTTCAACACAGTTTGCATATCTTAGTACTTTCCACACTCAGACAAAGTCCAACAGGGTTGCATATACATGTAGTACTACATGTACTTTCCACACTCAGCCAAAGTCCAACACTAGCCCCCTGAACCATTGGTACTCAACCAGCCATAGTCCAACAGCAGAGACAAGATTCACAGAACTCAACCATCCAAAGTCCAGCAATACCCCCTGTTGGATTTTGACTGACCTGTGGTGGTTAGGGTTAATGCCACATGCTTCATATAAATGGCACTAATGGAATATTCTCCATAGTACGTATATGTGCACAAATTTACATAGTAGAATTGTTTGTGGGTGTTAAGAAATCATCACTGCCATTGAGACTACAAATTGAATATAATGATGCACTTGGGAACAAGAAACTGTAATCATATTATATTTGTGTTTTTCACTTCTAAAATACTTTGAAATAATTCCTCCCCAGGAAGAATGCATCACATTGTCGTGAATTTCCAATGTTGGTGAGATTGGGGTTTGACCACAATCATGCCATAGAAAGTGCAGATGTCCTACGTCACCGTGATGTGTGTAAAGATACAAAGCATAAATTCAAGAAGTTGTTTAAAGCTGGGCATAGTCCATCATCTGCTCTAGAGATTCATAAATATGACATGCAGTGTCAGTATGGAGATAACTACCAACAAGTGGCTGCAGCTGATCGTGCTGTTATTCCAGATGTCCAATGGTGTTACAGGTAGAAACCAAATAACATGTTTGGGTAATTACTTCCTTTTAACAAGAACCTTTGAAAAACTTTGAAACATTATACAAATGCCGCTGCTGGACAATCAAGGACCACCAGAGAAAATAAAAGTCATTATTTTATGTGTGTGTAATATTTCAAAGGAATTCCTCGTCTAATTGTGGCATTTATTTGTTAATAATTAATATTCATTATCTAAAATCTTGTGTTTAAAGCGGAACATAAGACTTGATGACTAAGACATCACAAACCCTTCTCAAACAAGCTTTGGTACAGTCACAATATCTAGAAACATACACTGTATGGTTTTACACTTACATAAATTAATCAATGTATTTATCAATCAGTAATATGGTATTGTTGTTTGTGGAATGGATCTCCCTGAAGCTTAAGCCTACATTTCACCTCTTGAGATGATAAATAATTAAGTGCATCATCAATAGTGGTCAGTTGAAGAGCAAACATGCTATATTACATTTAATTCATCTACATTTAATTGTTTTTTATACCAAATGTAGCTGCAATGGACTATTTTGTGTATTGATTAAATAAACATGAAAGAAACTCATCATCTTCAAATCACTCAGTTCAGGAATCAACAGAGTTGCTGAGGTTATGGGAAATTTTGACGTCAAGGAAAAAGTCATTGAATTTGGTTATTTAACAAGGAGTCATATTTCACCAAAAGAATCATGGAAATGTGGCCCAGCACCTGGTGGTACATATATTTGGCTATATAGCTCAGTCTTCCGGTTTACAATTCCTCATGATGCATACATGTATGTGTGACTTATACTTGTTGCTAGTTCATTGCAACATTGTGATGTTTTTGTGGTCTTGTGTCTAATTGGTAGGTCGAATGGAACTATGGAAGTGGTTCTCTTGTCTCCAGAGCTTGATAATAATCACATTCAAAGGTTTTCTTTTGCATGTACTATTGTAGTTAGAACATGGTAACAAGACTCTTGTTCGACTAAAACACATTTGAGTACTGCTAAAGTTTGGCTCAAATAACTGATTGGAGCATTCTTCATGTCCCTACTTGTGTTTAATGACATGTACAATAAAGTAGGAGGATCACATAGATGGCTGTAAGGAGAGGCAGAGGCTTCTGGCCACACCTTTAATAGACCGATTGCGCGACCCGCATCACGTGACCCCTTCTGGGTATAAAATGTAAACACACACGGCGTCCTCCATAGGAAAGTGCGGAACGGTACACAATGATTAATGCATTTAATTTATTCGATCAAGGCTTTTCTTGCTCGAAATCTGTGACAAATATTCCAGAGTTTGTACCAGAGTACCAGTAAGGACAGTTCCAGCAAGTCTTGAAAATTGTACAAGTGACTTATAAATGTGCACAATGTGTACGACAGAACGTTAGGCCAGACGACCGCGATCACCACACACTTTTCAAAACAAAAATTTCAAAGTTTTGAAGCTGAAATCATTCAAAGAAATTGCTTTCCGAAACTGTGTGATTCCTTTGCCTATTTGAAATTTTGCAAGGCTAGGTATTAATGCTCACTTTTCCAACGTTTTTTATCCTTTTTTTACAGTGATTTAGGCCTACATTACAAACAAAATAACAGGCGGGTGGCTACATATTAGTCGTCCGACGCCGGTAATGCATGGCTAAAAAAACCTCTTTTTAGTAGAATTCTGTTACATTATGAAACAGAGATGTGATTTAAATTAATGCCACAACATACTACTTTAAATAAAGGGGCTGATTAACTAATTTATCACTTAACAAAAGTAAAATTGACTGTTTTTGTACTCGCTTTGTGTCACGGCATATCTCTTTACACGATTTTGCCATCAGCTGTGCGGCATTATACATGTACCCAGTAGGAGGTCACGTGACCGCATGTCAACATTGTCGCGCAATCGGTCTATTATGTTCATTTCAATGTATTGTCAGAAACAAACTTAAATACATAGGAAATGATAACAAAAAACATTAGTTTGTCCTGGAAAGTCATGAAAAAGATATTTTAATTTTAAGGTTTGTGTTGGAATCCTGAATCCTGGTAAAAAGAGCAATGGCATTTGCTTTTGAATTCTCAATTCAACTTCTGTCAAAAGTTTGGGCAAGCTTTTAATTTGTTTGGTTACGTTAATGTTACCATGCCAATTAAGAGAGACACTGTAATTTCCATTGTGTTTTTGAAATCCTCATGTTGTTAAGTATAAAATAATACATTTATAATACATGGGTAAAAGAAAACTTGGTATGAATGAAGGCTGTTATCAATAATGACCACATACTGTACTTGATTGTGTTCACAGGTTGTGTTCACAGATTGATATCAAATTTTCTTGTGTTTACATGTCCTGAAGTTGAGAGGTTTGCACTTTGTCTCAATTCATATAAACATAAGACTGACCCACAGTAGTAAAGATAATTGATGATAAACAAATAAAGAATATATGTGATAGTGGGACTTGTTGGTTAATAACCTAAATGCGAGAAAAATTGACTAAATTGCAACCTGCATTGTCTTATTCACAGGTTATACTACAAGGCTGTGAGTTCTGTATGTAGACGTAAAGGAGCTGAAGAATTGATATCAGATTTACAGGCGTCCGTCAACAGGTACAACGACAAAAAGCAACAACCAATCATCAATATCAAGGTCACTCCTGATAACAACACTGTAATAGCCATTTCATCTCCTTTGATGCAAAGGGTTTCTGCTGAATTTAAACAAAGTAGGGAAATGGTGTTTGTCAATTCAATGCCAATGGATCGAAATAATGTCCATGTGTTTCTTCTTATGACTCCTACCAACAGTGGAGGTCTCCCTGTTGGTTGTCTGATCACTACAAGTAAATCACCACACACAGTCTCACAGGCAATCACTTTGTACAAGTCATTGTTAACAAAGGAAGCATTTAATGGACAAGGTAATGAAGGGCCACATATCTTCCTGATTGATGATATTGAGTCACAGCAGAGTGCTCTACAAGAGGTCTTCCCTGATTCCCAAGTCATTCTGTGTGCTTTCAGTATGTTGAAAACAATGTGGGGATGGTTATGGGGTACCAAGACAAAACATGGAATACCAGCTGTCGATAGGCCACATCTCTTTGCTCTGGTTAAAGCTATGCTTTATGCAGAATCACCCGGGATGTTGGAAATGTTATTTCAAAGAGCACAACAAGACGAAACTGCCAGAAAATTCCCCAAGTTCCAAGAAAATTTGTCAAGAATTTTTGAAAAGCGAAATACTTGGGCACTTTGCCTCATGTTTTCCATGCCTTTTTACCAAAAGAACACACATCAAGTTTTCGTAGCAGCGATGCAAGTCTCCAAGGATAAGCTCGTCATGCCCTCAAAAACATTCAATGTGGTGCAGTTAGTGGATTTCCTTGTCACAAGAATGGATTCCTTCTATAAAATGAAGCTTACTGATGCTACTAACAGTAGAGCAGACATTTTTAAAATTCCAAAATGTCTTCCAAGTTCACAAGGAAAGCAGAAAGTTTCTTCAGATGGTATAGTCCAGTTGACGGCTACAGAATACGAGGTACAGGGTGAGAAACAGGATGACAAGTACACTGTTAATATGGAATTGGTCATGTGTACATGTTCCATTGCATACAGTGGTTCCCCATGTGTGCATCAAGGTGCTGTTGTTCAGATGTTAAATCTACCAATTGTGAACTTTCTTCCACTATACAACCAGGCACAGGAGGAAAAGCTTCATTACATTGCTACTGGTCAGAAGAGGCAGTCTTCATTGGATAAGCCAAGTCAGCCAAACAAGGAGTGTCCATCTGAACTATTACCATCTATCATTGCACCACAACGCGCAAGACAAGACACACATCATGAAACTACACTTGATACTACTACGTCAGTTGTTGATGTGGGAAATAACACTGCTTACACTAATATGGAGACCTTGGCTGTAAATACAACTGACATGGAACTTGAGAAATTGTCAAACATGTTTGATAACTTGAAAGAAGTTATTTCACATAAGATGCAAACAGGTGATGCAACAATGTATCGTCAAGCTGTGAGAGCTTTTACAAGAAACTATGAAACCTTGACAACAGACTCGCTGTTGGTATCAGCCATGTCAAACTTTGGAAAATTCTAACAGTATTGCTCAGTTCATAAAAAAGCGTATTGATCATCACAATAGCCCAGTATATAAAAATATTGGATATAGTGGAAACTTTTGCATCCCCAAATGTGAAAATTGTGTTTTGAAACAAATGCTATTTTGTGCACCGATTCAATGTAGGTAATGTTTGAATGCATGAAAATCTAACCATGTGTTATTTTGCTAAATAAACTACATACAAAAAAAAAGATTTTTTAAGCGCAAGGCCCTTGGGGTGCACCACAATCCTTTTTGAGAAAATGTGGAATGTGTTCACAGTGAATTGGCTTAACCCTTGGCTGTAAGCCGCAGGCAATAATCAGCCATGGTATGCTAAATATAAAAATATATTTGATGAGGCCTACACTTCATTTTCCTTTCAAATTTGGAAGGTTAGATGTTGAATTTTTTTTTGCTTTACCCATTCTTTGCTTGTGAACAAAATAGGGAAATTGTTCATTGGCCAGTATAACTGAAATGCTACAAGTTGGAAATAAACCTGGGTACAGTTTTAGACCATACCGTCGCAGTTGACGAAGTGACACAATAGACCACACAGTGGTAAAACCATGTTTCGAGATATTGCGAATTTTAGTTGGTTAAGTTTTAAATTCTCAGTTTTGATTTTGTTTCATGGTCAAAAATCTTTTTTTTTTAACTTTGTTTGAAAGCTGAAATCTCAAAGGATACGTAATTGGGTATTGTTTGTTAAGGGAAACAATTATCAACGACTTACATACTTATAAACAAAAAAGTCCAATATACACGTTTTTCAAGTTTTCACAAAGTGACGTATTCCGTGTGTGGTGTCACTTATAGTGAATGGTGTCACTTCGTGAAACACACACAACGCGTGCTCTGTGTGGCATGGTCCATTCAGTCACTTCGTGAAAACTAAAAAACATGCAAACCACGTTGGTCACATGCAGTAACACATGGACAAGTCTACAACATGTCACTTCATGAAAACGAAAAATTCCAGTTTCAACCAATATGAGCTTAGTGACACTACTGTAGCTAAGCAACCAAGATGTTTCAAGACTTGTTACTTGGCAGAAAGAAAGGTATCAGTAAATACCTTCTGAATATTAACATCATTAAAATCTGTACAAAAATTATTTTTTGAGCATTGTCACTTCGTGAAAACTGCGACGATATGTCAATAACCTTCAAATCTGTGATTTATAGAAAGTGGTTGGGTTACAAGTTACTCTTAAGGCTTGGCCACATGATTCAATCTCTAATTAGTGTAGTACACCCTTGGGCTTTTTCCCTTCTTTCCTTTGGTTTCTTATCACAGGATGTGGGACATCACTGTCAGATCTGCTCTCTGTAGATTACCACTTGACAAACTGGGCCTTGTCCTACGCTACTGGTGAGATGCATGCAAACTCCAGTGGCTATCTGGGTTGATGTAGAAATCTATACATGTTCATGAATGGGTGGGTGAGCATTGAAAGAGTGGGTGGATGCAGCCAGCCATTTAATTGTTCTTAACAGAGAATGGACCGTACAAAACCCTTACAGCCTTAGGTAATGTTCCAAGCTTTGCATGGTGTGAAGGATAATAGGAAACTATAACAAGTAAACTAGTAAACTTGCAGGTACAACCATGTATAAATCTCTTTTGGGAGGAGTGGTGGCTCTGGAAAGAGCCGGTGTGTTATCGTTTCTTCTTCATTTCTCCTGAAGACGAGCAGAGTATACTGACCACACCATCTCTTTTCTGAGCCACCACTCCTTCCAAAAGAGATTTACACATGGTTGTACTCGCAACTTTTCTAGTTTATTAGTTATAGTTTCTTATTATCCTTACAGTCATGTTTGGTTAAGTAATAAGTTAAGTAGCCAAAACAAGGTTTCTTTATCCGAGCCAGGTTTCTTTATCCGAAACATTGCTTTTTATAAAAGTATTTTATTTCATGGCTTACCTTTTACTTTTTGGTTCACTTGCCAAACAGATCTCCAAGCTTGCCATTTCAACAGCGCTCCAGAAGTTTCACTAAACCATTAGAATATTCATCACTAATCCGTATCCAACATGACTTAATATTCCTTTTTCTTGTCATTTGTATGAGATTTGAATTTTTACTAAAAAGCCGTGCAAACTACACCCTTAGCAACCAAGTACTATACATATAGCAACAGCAGCTTCTTGGTACCTAGACATCTACATGCATGTTAGTGTATTGTATGAGGTGTTATAAACCAAATATTGACTGCTTTTACTCCTGCTAGGACTCCCTTGGTGATCCCTGGAGCGTTCCTTGTTCCCTGAGCATTTTGAGAATTGTTACCAGTCCTTAGGTGTTGTTTCAACATGTTTGTGACACTTAAGGGTATTAATCAAACTGATGACTTGGGGGAATTAATACCATTTGACTAATTCAGTAGATATTTATGCTTCAAGTTGGGTTATCTTTTAATAAAAACTTGATATCAAATATTAAATCATTAATGCTCCTGTTGAAAATAGTACTGACAAATTCACTCACGCTAAATACTGTAGTTTGAATATTAAACATACAAAAAGAATGAATCAACACAGAATTTAACAAATGTTTGAGCGATTAAATGCAACTCCACTAAGTTCTTGTTTAAGGGATAGTACAAACATCATCTGTGAAATTTAATACAATTGTCAATCTACTGGCCAGTAGGAAAATAAATATGTATCAAAAACATTATACATTTGTTGTTCACATCAACTGACATGCCTCTTCCCTGAGGATTAGTGTGAATGAATATGACAATGTACTGTTAAAGGTCTTTATTGTTTTGCTTTTTCATTAATTACCTTAATGTACAAATTGATTAAGATAACATTTCATTTTTAAATATCATGGGTAATAAAATGTATTTAAAGTTTCCATTAGTAAACAGATCATATAGTTAGCGCAGCGTACATTAAAAGATTGTCATCATTTTCAATTGTACAACTATTGTCAATTTGTCTTTCCTATAAAAGTCTTTATTCTTCAAACGCCAAAGAAATAACCCTTTTTTCAAATTTGTTTTAAATAAGGTGATTTATAGGCCTAACATGCCATCACAATCTATTTGTCATACCTGACTGAAAAGCTACCCAATTCTTGTTTTAGTGGCTAGAATACCACTTTGCTGATTACATGCATTCTAACTATAAGATATAGGTGCTGTAACTTACCAAACAAAACAGCTTCCGGTATTAATGCATTGAAGGATGTGTGTCATTACTACCTTGTCCATATGCCATGTCAAAGTTTGTCATGAAGAAATAATCAATCAGCTGAAAACATACCTAGAGGCTTACTATCCTGTTAGATATTTGTATCATTTTATTAGATGTTCGGCATATCTTGCAGAACAACTCATTTTTGTCCAGTTTTTGTTCTCCCGACAAACTCATTTCTTGCAAATATCTCAATAACGCAAATACCATATGACAATGAAATTTTACATATTAACATATTAATGTTAAGATGATATAATAAGGTTTACATCATGATGACATTATCAAGAGTTTTTATATTTTTAAATCTTTGAAAATCTGTATCAAATCAGGCACATGAGACTGTTGGTTATTTTTTGCGGGTTTAAATAGAGATAATAAAGGTCTTCATTTTTTGTTGTATGTGTGACATCACGTGACCTCTACTTCTGGTCAAAACCAGAAGTGGCCTTGTAGTTTAAAAGTGACAACTTTTTAAGAGTTGCTTTCAATGATGTTATAGTCCAGCGTGGGTCTGGATTTAAAAATTAGGACTGGTGACGTCATTAAATCAAAGAGCGCTCTCTAGCAGCAAGTAAAAAAAAACAGTTCAAAATACAGTTTTACTTGATGCCTGTGGTAATCGTTTCAAATGGCCTTCATGGAGACAACGTGTGCGGCTGTTTGAATAAGTTGAAACTTGGTATGTTGTTAGACAATGGTATTTACTGCAAAAATATGAGGTGACACCATCAGATGATTTTTTACGAATTTTTAAAATTTCGACCACTTATTATATATCTTCAGAAGAAAACACGCAACAATCGAAATTCTCCTTGCACCAGGCTTGGAAGGTCATAAATTCATAAAAAAGTAGAGTGAAGTCATCAGTTGCGTTATATTACTACAAAGGTATAGTTTTACACGTCCTATGTATGCAGATCTACAGGTGAATCTGCAAGCTTAAACCTTGCATGTATTCCAGCTGGGATGCATTACATCCCAAAATATAGGTCCCATCATGGTGACGTCATCAAATGTTTCATAATGTGTGCTTAAAGATGGTTTTCAAGGCTTTATATTTATGCAATTGCATAATTATCAGCGTTCAAAACAAATATGTCCCAACATGGTATTTTCATTATTTTTGACTCATCAATTAACTTCCAGAGTCGGAACACCTAGAGTTTGTCCTGGGACAAACTCAAAATTTATAGTTTCATTTAAAATCATGCTCTCCGAGAACGTTCACCAAAACCGGCCTTGCTCATGATTTGACGTCACTGGTGGAACAAGAAACGTAACCAAAACGTTTGAATTTCATTGCTACCATATACAGGCACATACGGTGGTAGCACAAGCATTTCTTAACATTTCTTGTTCCACCAGTGACGTCACATGTAATACATCATGATCCAGATTTGTTTTGGGAGGGCATACCTAGAGAGCAATATTTTTAATGAAACAAGAAGGATGTGTTGATTAATCTCATTCTTTGAGATAAATACATGTATAAATGTTGACTGTATTAGTGATTCATGGTTGAAAGGTGCCATATTATGACAACCCCATAAGGGGTCAAAAAGGCTTTTCAATAGGCTCTTTTTGGATCCCAAGACTGAGCTACATATCAAGTTTGGAGTTGATATACTAAGTCCTTCTTGAGTTATCATCCAGACACCATTTCTTTTGTTTTTAGCCATAACCTTCTTGACAATTGACCTAGAGGGTCTAAAAACAACAGGCTTCTGGGGGATCCCAAGACCAATC
Source organism: Marthasterias glacialis (assembly GCA_911728455.2). Taxonomy (NCBI): domain Eukaryota; kingdom Metazoa; phylum Echinodermata; class Asteroidea; order Forcipulatida; family Asteriidae; genus Marthasterias; species Marthasterias glacialis. The sequence goes on from OU452235.1 coordinate 9,959,286, forward strand.
CACACTAAGTTTGGAGTTGATATGCCAAGTCCTTCTTGAGTTATTGCTCAGACGTTTCTTTTTTTTTTAGCCATAATGACCTTGACAAATGACCTAGGGGGTCCAAAAACAGTAGGCTTCTGGAGGAACCCAAGACCAATTCACACAGCAAGTTTGGAGTTGATGGCCTAGTCCTCCTTGAGTTATCACTGAGCCAATGATCACACACAGACACACACAGGCTAAATTGAAAAACTATATATATAGGAGATTGCAATGGGTATATTTTCAGTTGATTTATTTTTTATTAATAACAAACTTTGATATGGCATAATGGTCAAGGCAGTATAGCTCAAGTCCTTTACCACATGGTTTGACAGAAGCAGAGTCTTAAAGGGGCTGTGTCGTCGTGATTATAGCAGTAAAGGGAATAACCTAGTTACTATGCGCGTACGGGCCGGCGATCACATCACAGTTTGTCATGTGACTGCAAGCACGGGCATGTGCAATGTCTGGGTGAGAGTTCATCTTTCCAGGCCTGCTATAATCATGACGACACAGCCCCTTTAACAAAGACTGCTAGGTGGAAAATGACGCAGACATAATACATCAACCTCTCTGAACCATGAGGGTTCAACAGGAAACAAATAAATATCATTTATGAAAGTAATGACCAGGTACATGCGTGGTGACATTATACTTTAAAATCTTCAGAACAGTTAAACAAAACTCGCTTAATATTTAAGTTTCATGACATTTCAATTGTACTGAAAGACAAGTGAATATGAAAGTGGAAGATCTTTGCTGTGGAAATCTTGAAATTTAGAACAAGTTTTAAAGGAAAACACTGCCTTCGGAAAAGCGTTTGCTATGAAATAAATATCCCTTGAAAGTGTATGGTTATTGTTAAATTTTGTGACAGAACATGGTCCGCCATTTTGTATAACAAAGTTTTTGACTCCACATAGAATGGCGGAACGTAGAGTGTGGTTCAGCTGGTTGTATTTCCCAGAGGCAAGTTTATTTATTTTTTAATAACTACTTGCTAGTTACAACCCACTGTGGGTGTTTTATTGCACAAACAACTCTTAAAAAAGATAAGGAGCAATTCCAAACAGCAAATTTTTAAGAGATTTGAAGGCAATGTGTCCCTTTAAGACTGATCAAAAAGATGCCCAGTCACAATTATTTTTCAAAGATAAAGCATGTCAAATTTGTTTAACAGGATGACTGGAATCTACAACTTCAAATCAAAATGTTAACTAAGCTGATTTTGAAAGAAATAATTTACTAATTCCATTTAAGAGCAAGATGCTGCATTTGGGGCCTGCATTCTTTCCTTTGATCGAGCTTGTTTACGTAACTCATACCTTGCTGCTCCTTCCTTAAATCTGGATATCTCACCTTCAGTCTGTACCTGGAGTGTTCAGTCAAAATAAAGGGACAAAGATATGGCATTAGTTCTCAGTACTTTACAAAATAGACAGCAAAAGGATGTATCAAATCAGATGTGGTCAAATCAAGTCTTCATTGAAAACAAAACACTGCGTTAGACACTTTTTTGTTTAGTACCAAGGCAATAGTAACATCAGCAAACCAGTTTGCTGTAACCACTGCTAATTATAGGGTTTGGCAGGCCAGTTGTCATTGGATGAGCTTGGTGAAATAGCAGTTTAGAATGGAGAACGTTGCATGACTCAGAAAACACAGAGTATACAGAACATACATCAGTGTAAGAAAAAAAACTAAATCTCATTGTGTCTTGAACAGATGCAACAGTTACATCTGGTTAACAATTATATCAAGACATTTTTGAAGAGGTTCATTGTTACACAAGGCAGTGTTTCAGATGGAAGTAAATCTCAATATTGGTATTTACATGTATACCATGTTTAGAAAAAGTAAACTCTGAGTTTTCAAATCATTTTCAATACCTTCAATAACCAATGTGATTAATCCTCGTATCACATCAAACTGACACTTTTTATGAATTGTTTTGTTCAGAATTGTGTCCTTAATTCTGATAACATACATTTAGGTCTAAAAATAAACACTAAACAGTTGCTTGCTGTTGAATAACAAATGATTTGTCAGACAATACCAGTGATTTGCATTGTACAACACCCTCTGCAGTTTTCCTGCCACATGACCCCAATTGTTTAAGTTCGTTCGTGGTTTACAAAGCATGCAGCAAGGTTGTATTTTTCTTTGTTTACAGCATTAAGATGTTATTTTTTGTGTGAGGCTGGTGAATGTTTTCCACAGTCATGTCAGCCCTGTAGAAGTCCCAAACTGCCCATGTGCCACTCAGTTGTAATTAGTTATAGTGGACCCTTATGGGAGACAATGGATTCTCCACTTTAGAGGGTGCTCTAGATTGCAAATCACACATAGTCAGTAACCAGTACCAGTAGTTGATAATTCTTGAAAGAATGGGTTCAATAAAAATATTCCCCAAAACAGCATCTGAAAAAACTTACCTTAAGATGAGGAATTACTAGAACCTCTTTGTTACTGCCAAGTGACACAAATGTGAAGAATGCATGCACTGCCCTCTGCTTTTTAGAATGTCCTTTAAACATGGTCTCCATGTCAACAAACACTTCAATCTCTATGGAATGCTTACTAGTAAAAGTAGGTTGACCCACAACATGCATCACAGACCCTACAGGTAGTGAAAGTTAGGATGATAAATGCCCATTAATTGTAACATTGTTTTTAACAAACTAAAAATGTAAGCATTTACATACTACTGAATACTCTTACAGCAGCTGTAACATTTGTGTATATAAAGATGTGTACAAAATAATGCAAAATGCAACATTTTCAAGTGATTTTTAGATAATGAAGTTACAAAATGTAACTTCAAGCCTCTTCTTGCCCCAAAAAAGACGTTTGTTCATGTTATGTCTGCTAAATGGCAGATCAAGGTTATTATTTTTATTTTTCATTAAAATTGGTTTCATTTATTTATTTGACTTTTTATTCCATATATAAATAATGGGAGATTGTATTGCCATCAGTTTGGATTCACCACCTTTTAGTTGCATATTGAAGGAAATAAATACTGTTCCATGGTACAGTATTTCTTTCTTTCAATATGCAATTCAAGAGATATTAATTTTGTAAACGTTTAATGTAATTCCATCCCTGATGTTGTCATGAGTGCGCAACTTGAACACTAAGATTTTTATAGAAAAAGTATTCCTAAAAAAGGAAAGACAAAGACAGAAATGACATTCATCTCTGCATTGAGTAAGAAGGCTGACTTCATTCAGACTGTCAACCCAAGCATAAGGACAATTGTATTAACCAAAACTGGGTCAACAGTTCACATTCCTTAGATAGTTTGGGGTTTAATGTGTCAACTTTCACTTTTTTCTCAAATGGAAAGTGTGTTTTGTTGCTGTATCTCAAAAATCATTGGCAAGTCTTTCTTATGTGTCATTAATTGTACTAATTTATTACTCATACTATGGTACCATTTTGCTTAATAAACGATAACACTTGACTTTACCTCTTGGTATAGGTTCATGGAAGTTAACTGCATCCATTGATGCAGTTACTACTGTTGTTTTGCAGTGTTTAAATGCTGTGATCCCAGCTACTTCATCCATTAGTTTCATTGTCACACCTCCATTTACGTAACTGGCAAAATTGCAATCAGTTACACCAGCTAGATGGATCAGGCTTGACTGAGCATAAGGAACAGAGTGTTCTGTAATACCTAAATGCAAAAATAAAGAACAAATCAATTCTATTTTACAAATCAGATTAAGCAAGAATGCAAATCCGTGATCAGCTGTTCCAAGAAGAGAGAAACCTACACCAGAATAGACATTAGTCTAGTTCCTTCTATGAAGCAATCATCGTTTGGGACTTGGGATTTGATTTACACAATTTATTTTCCTGAAAAGCCCCCAGGGCTAGCCAGTTTGACTAGCTATGTTTGACCAACCCACATCAAGTGTGACAAGCCTGTAAGAATATTTTGATCATTTGTTATTGCCTTTGTTTTCAGTCGATCATTGAATAGGTAAAATAATCACAACAATCCTATAATGGATGATCTATTATGCTTCAATAACTTCTTTAAAATCTTAATATCAGAGTTGCAGGTAAGTCGCTCATTTTTTAAATAATTTAAAAAGAAATTATCTATACTTGGAAAACTGCCAAGCCAGCAGTGGGAGCAGCTTAATACATACTTAATATGCCCATACAATTTGCTATTTGCCCTACTTTTGGTCACAGTGATAACCACTTGACTCAGTAGCACACAGTTTGTTGACTCCATATAGTAATGTAGCATTCTTGGCATGAGCATGTGAGCAGGCTTCTCCGCAGGGGCAATAATAGATTTGTTTGAAATAAATTGGTTTGGGGAAGCTTAACTTTGTGACTATTATTTACTGTTTTATTGGTTTTTTTTCAATAATGACATGGAAGCCAACTCCAATCAAGATAGTGATTTACATCGCCACAGTACATCTTCGACCTATCTGTACCCTTAGTACTGCATCCTTTGGACCATAAGGAACCACCATGAAGAGCACTACGGTCAGTAACTTACAGCTGAAGGTAGAGGGTCTCACCCATGCAAAACGTGATGTCATCCAACACATTGCCAAAGAACTAGGAGTTAACACCATCCTCCTCCAAGATACCCATTGTGAGTCTGAAGACAAGCTCTACATCGAAGGATTTGACCTGATCAGTTTCGTCCCCCATAAGCATGGTATTGCCGGCCTGGCATGCTCTCTATCAAACTCCAGTGTCCAGTGGGCTGTCATGGAAGCCTTTGGAACTCAATTCTGCAACGTCTACAAACTACCACCTGCCGATCTAGACTTCACATCCCTCTATGCAATCCCAGCCAGCTCCTTTGTGTGTGGCGACTTCAACTGCAGGAATACAATATGGGGCTAATCGAACACAGATAAGAATGGCTCATTTGCTCACAGATAGGCAGAGGCCCAATATCTCCATCTACTGTGCGATAGCAAAGACCCACGTACTTTCTACTCAAACAGGCACAACACCTGAACTTGCCCGGACCTGCTGCTGGAATCCTGTAACATTCGCCACCGTTGCTCAAGGACAGTTCTTCCAACATTCCCAAGATCAGGACACTGCCCAATTATCGTCTCCAGTGATGCTAAGATTTCAATTTCCAGCCTCTACAAGAAGAGATGGAATTTCAGGAAAGCTAACTGGCCTAAGTTTACTAAGCTTACCAGCAGCCTGACAACCTAATCGAATGTGAACGAGGCTTACTCCGACTTCTGCTCTATGATTCAACAAACTGCGAAGCACTCCATCCCAAGAGGCAGGAGGAGCCCTTACACCCCATGTTGGGACAAGGAATGCGATGAGCTCTTTAAGGCACATACCAATGCAATCACCAACATAGAGCGAGTTGAGAAAGGTGATTAACTGCTTGAGCTACTTGATCAAAAGAGACTCATCAAGTGGGAAGATGAAGTCAGCGAAATCAGTTTCACCCAATCAAGCCGTAAAGCCTGGGCCACACTCAATCGTCTCACAAGCAGAAGCAGCCCAGCTAAACCTTGCCCTGTCTCACCAAACCCCATCACCTCTGTTATCCTCAACAATGGAAAGTGGAAAGACCACACTCCTGAGGCAAAAGCTCATACCTACTGAGTCAATACTGAGATAAAGAAGCTGACAACCTCGCTCCCCCAAGTCAGCGACCTCTCTCAACCTTTCTCCTTAATGAAATTGTAACCGCCATCAAGGCCCTGAAAAAAGGCAAAGCACCTGGAAATGACAGCATCCACACTGAGTTCCTAAAGAACTTAGCAATGCAGTGGCTCTGCACTTTCCTCTCAAACTGTCTCATGACACACAGCATACCGTCCAGATGGAAGCAAGCCAAAGTCACTGCAATCCTAAAGCCCAAGAAAGCAGCAAGCAACCCCAAGAGCTACCTACCAATCTCACTGTTGTCTCACATCTATAAGCTGCTGGAAAGACTAATCCTTATCAGAATCATTGACATTGTCGAGGCTAGCCTCCCGCACACACAAGCTGGATTCCGCAAGGGCCGTTCAACAACCGACCAAGTGGTGCGCCTAGTCAAGGACATTGAATGTGCTTTCCAGAGGAAAGAGAAGTTTGAAGCTATGACATCACCGGATGGCACCGTGGGCTCTACCTCAAGCTATTTAAGACCTTAACAGACGTCAGACTTGTGAAGTTCATTATGCTACTTAAAATTGGTCTTTTGCCCTCACAACATCTAATGTGGCCTGAAGCAGAAAGTGCAAACTTTGAAATGGTCTCCCCAGGGTTCAGTACTCGTCCCTGTGCTCTTCATTATTTACACTGCTGATATGCCCTGCGGTGACAGCTCGCTGTATACTACGCAGATGACTCTGCCCTAGGCATTGCTAACAAGTCTTTCCAAGTCATCGAGTCCATACTACAGAAAGATCTTGTCACCCTGAGTTGCTACTTCCACCAATGACACCTCAAACTCAGCTTGCCTAAGACAGTTTGCTCTTTGTTCCACTTAGCAAATCACTGTGCCAACACGACATTGAACATCTTCCTCTATGGCGAGAGGCTCAACTTTGACCTGACCCCAAGTTTCTTAGTGTAACTTTGGACCGCAGCCTAAATTTCTCCCATCATGCCAAAGCTGTTGCGTCCGACTGAGGCCCAGGGTGTCAACCTGCTAAAAAGACTAGCAGGCACCAGCTGGGGTGCAGCCTTTGACACTATACGTACCTAAACCTTAGCTCTGGCATACTTGACTGTAGAATACGCTGTTCCTGCCTGGACACATAGTTCATACACCAAGATTATTGATGTTGTCCTCAACTCTGCCATGAGACTTGTCAGTGGCTCAGACATCCCTCTTGACAACCTGACTGTCCTGTCTGGCATAGTCCCTGCAGCATGACTTCATGAAGCTGAAGCTGTCCAGCAAAACCAGTGATCACAGCCTGATCCCACCACCTACTAATCCGCAAGACCAGAGGATCCAGGCACATTGTGTGACTCCTGTGAATGCGGTAAAGCACAAACCATCAAGTATGTTGTCTTCAACTGCAACATCTACCAGGCTCCACACGGTTTTGAAGGCATTATGCAGCTAGACGATGACACGGTAGACTGGCTTTCTTCCAGTCTGCCCGTATTAAACACCTATCTTGAACCTGTTGGATACCACACGCACAAACAAACAAAAGCCTCCATTCCCCTACATGCCCTGCTTACCAATGGTAGGGACTTTAATGCTTATAAAAATACGAGACATTTATGTAGCGCATAATGCAGGAGCCTCTATGCGCAAAAACAACAGAATATAAAACAAATCAAACATAAAGTAAAGTTAAAAAAATGTAGATTGAAACAAGTGAGTTTTTTTAAAGTAAGGAGATTTAACTTATATGCAATACCCAGTTTAATCTCGAGCCAGTGGAGATCATGTACATGTAAGATGGGTGTAATATGTTGGGAGAGGTCCTGTATGTATGATGGAGCTAGGCCATGAATGGCTTTGTAAGATAGGAGCAGGATTTTGAATTGTATTCGGTATTCGATAGGAAGCCAGTGAAGAGTTTGTAATATAGGTGTTATGTGGTCAAAAGATCTTGTTTTTGTCAGTAAGCGAGCAGCAGCTTTCTGTAATGATTGAAGTCGTTTTAGTGTCTGTTTTGGTAATCCAAATAGCAAGCTATTGCAAAAGTCTAATGGAGATGAAATGAATGCATGGATGAGTAGCTCGGCTGTTGATGCCATGAGCAGCTATGAGATCTTGCAGTGGTGCACTGAACAAAATAAATATCAGGGGTCCAGCTGCAGAACATTGTGGTACACAGCACCACAGACAATGACAGTCAGATTTCACATTATCAATGAGTTCTGACTGATTCCAGTTGTCCAAATAAGAAACTATCCATTTCAAAGCTGTCTGACATATCCCGTAACGAGAAGAGAGTTGTTGGCAAAGATGAGCATGGTTGAGAGTGTCAAAGGCGGAGAAGAAATCAAGGAGAACTAAGACTGCTTCCTGGTGATTCACAAGCGCTAGCAGGATGTCATATTGTACATAGAAGAGAGCTGTCTTGCTGCTGTGAAAAGGTCTATAAGCAGACTGCATTGTGGCATGAAGATTGTTATCACATAAATGAGCTTGAAGTTGATCAACGGCAATTCTTTCAACTAACTTAGAAATGTATCTCAGGTTAGAAATAGGGCAGTAGCTAGATAGGCTTTCGGGAGCTAAGTTCGGTTTCTTCAAAAGAGGTTATACACATGCTTCCTTCAAATGATCTGGAAAAAGTCCGGTGAAAAGCGAAAGATTGATATTCTACTTTGTTAAGACAGGAAGCAATTCAGGAACACAGTCCTTAAAAACAGATGATGGTAAAGGGTCCAAATTATGTAATGGGAGACGATTTAATAATTTTCAGAGAACAGAGTACTGCAATGATCATATAATGAGATAGAAAGAGGTTCAGCCTTGATACTTTCCATTGTTACAATAATTTACAAATTTTTCCTTCAAATAAGTTTGCAAATCTGTCTGCAAGTTCCTTAGGGTTTTCAAAAGTAGGCAGAGTTTTCGTAGATTTGGCAGATGAATAAGATAGCTGACGGTATTGATAATTAGATTTCACAGAACTGATTAGGTTTCTATATATAACACACTGATCATTGTAATACTCCTTATGAATCACATGACCTGTTTTTAACCATTTTCGCTCGCAGCAGTGTTTTTCTTGTTTGGCTTCACGTAGTGAGTTTGTGTTGAAAGGCAGTTCTCCTACCACTCTACTACTAACTGAAATGGTCAGATTCTTAACGGATTTGTCAATCATAACAACCTTCTGATTACCAACACACTATTTCAGAATTCCTCCAAAAAGCTCTGGACCTACTGTTCACCAAACAAGTTATCAGAGATTTGACTTCATCCTGTGCCGTAAACATTAGAGAAACAGAATTCACGATTCTCAAGCATACTCAACCTTTGATCCAATTGGCTTCGACCATCGTAAAGTCTGCGCTAAGATTAGGCTCAGTCTCCGTTCCACAAAACCTGCTGCTTGCTGAGACTTAATTGGTCTGCAGTGTCTTCAGATAAAGTCCTCGCATCTTCTAATGAGGACCGTATCACACATGAGTTGTCCTCATTGTGCCCTTATGACCAATCTTATGGCTCATGAAATCATAAACGTGTCTCTCCTTCCATCCCAAACCAAACGGCCATCTAGCATGGCATCATCTACCCCAACATTGCTTGAACAAAAAGTACTAACCTCCATATTGCCCAATCTTCCTACTGCCCAATCCAACCTCAGAAATGTGTAAGACAAGCAGACAGATGTCAGAGTAGATAACATCCTTAGTGTGTTTTTGCCCATACACCAATGTGTGTTAAGCACTGTATACTCAGTACTTTCCCAAGTCCTGTGAAAAAAATCCCACAGGCATATTCCTTGGGTGGGATTCGAACCCACCACCCCCGCCATTCTAGAGCAGATGTCTTACCAAACTAGACTACCGAGATTGACCGGCAGCTAGAGGCAGTTCGAATCCTATTAGCAGTGGGTACCGCAACCATCTCCCTAACTCGACTTTACATGTATACGGTGCCCTTTCCCATCTCCACCATCATCAGACAGCCTTCGGCTAGTTCACTTCAGAGTGTAATATGGTTGTGAAATAGTATTTTTATAACTATAGCAGCCATATCATTTGTCTAATTGAAAAAACAAACCTGTTCACTATTTTGATGAAGTGGAAAAATTAGGTATAATCAGTTCAACTTACAATTGTCTTGATCCATCATTTGTTCTACCTCTGCCATCGAGAGGCTAACTGTGCGACCAAGACCCTGTTTTCTTGCTTCCTTCTGTTTATGGTAGCGATCCCATCCAGCAGCCTCTTCCTCTGCCGAGGAATAACTAATCTTTGGAATAGGAAGTACTTTACCCAGAGTCTTAACACTTGTTGGTACATACCATAGGGTTGCTTCATTAGTCATTCTTTTGGTGCCTGAGTAAAACAAGTAAAAAAAGACACAGTTTATGTTCATTTACGAGGCCATTTTGAGGCATTTGCAAATGTAGAATTCTCATGCTGAATGAATCCTCATTGCATATCACAATTGAAGATATGACATTCAAAAGGTACTTAAAGTGACATACCGTCAGTTCAAATGTTTTATATTTTTTAATGTACTTTTACACATTGAGAAAATGTCTTGAAATAAAAAATAACAAAATCTAGTAATTTACCCTTTCAGCCCTATAGCTCCTATAGTGAATGAGTGGAGCCCGTCTTTTTGAGACATGTTAGTATTTATGTTTGTTGACCTCTTCTGTGATTTTTTTTTTTATCCAGAAAGTTTGATTGGGTTACATACAGTAGGGATAACTATTAAAAGTTTTTGAGAAAATCATGCGCCGAAAACAAAAACAAATCAGAATGGACCATGTTTTCTCTCCCAAATTGAAGCATTGCACATTGCCTGATGGCTACCATTGCCAGCAGTTGTCATGCATCATGGCACACCTCCTGATAGCTACCCTTACTAGCGGTGGTAAAGCACTTTGACGCAAGTCTAAATAGCTACCATTGCTGGTGGTGGTGGTGCATCATGGCACACCACTGCATGGCTACCATTACTGGGAGTGGTCGTGCATCTTGGCACACAGCCCAATCGCTACCATTGCTGGGGGTGGTCGTGCATCCTGGCACACCGACCCCTGGCTACCATTGCTGGCGGTGGTCGTGCATCATGGCACACAGCCCAATGGCTACCATTGCTGGGGGTGGTCGCGCATCATGGCACACGGACCCCTGGCTACCATTGCTGGGTGCGGTCGTGCATCATGGCACACAGCCCATTGGCTACCATTGCTGGGGGTGGTGGTGCATCATGGCACACCACTCCATGGCTACCATTACTGGGAGTGGTCGCGCATCATGGCACACAGCCCAATGGCTACCATTGCTGGGGGTGGCTGTGCATTCATGGCACACAGCCCAATGGCTACCATTGCTGGGGGTGGCTGTGCATCATGGCACACAGCCCAATGGCTACCATTGCTGGGGGCGGTCGCGATCATGGCACACCACTCAATGGCTACCTTTGCTGTAGGTTGTCATGCATCATGGCACACAGCCCAATGGCTACCTTTGCTGTAGGTTGTCATGCATCATGGCACACAGCCCAATGGCTACCTTTGCTGTAGGTTGTCATGCATCATGGCACACAGCCCAATGGCTACCTTTGCTGTAGGTTGTCATGCATCATGGCACACAGCCCAATGGCTACCTTTGCTGTAGGTTGTCATGCATTATGGCACACCGCCCAATGGCTACCTTTGCTGTAGGTTGTCATGCATCATGGCACACAGCACAATGGCTACCTTTGCTGTAGGTTGTCATGCATCATGGCACACAGCCCAATGGCTACCTTTGCTGTAGGTTGTCATGCATTATGGCACACCACCCGATGGCTACCCCGTTGCAGGCGGTGGTTGTGTTGGTGGCGCACCACCCGTGGTCTGGCAGTGGTTGTGCATTATGGCACACCGCCCAATGGCTACCTTTGCTGTAGGTTGTCATGCATCATGGCACACAGCCCAATGGCTACCTTTGCTGTAGGTTGTCATGCATTATGGCACACCACCCGATGGCTACCTTTGCTGTAGGTTGTCATGCATCATGGCACACAGCCCAATGGCTACCTTTGCTGTAGGTTGTCATGCATCATGGCACACAGCCCAATGGCTACCTTTGCTGTAGGTTGTCATGCATCATGGCACACAGCACAATGGCTACCTTTGCTGTAGGTTGTCATGCATCATGGCACACAGCCCAATGGCTACCTTTGCTGTAGGTTGTCGTGCATCATGGCACACCACCCGATGGCTACCTTTGCTGTAGGTTGTCATGCATCATGGCACACAGCCCAATGGCTACCTTTTCTGTAGGTTGTCATGCATCATGGCACACAGCACAATGGCTACCTTTGCTGTAGGTTGTCATGCATCATGGCACACAGCACAATGGCTACCTTTGCTGTAGGTTGTCATGCATCATGGCACACAGCCCAATGGCTACCTTTGCTGTAGGTTGTCATGCATTATGGCACACCACCCGATGGCTACCCCGTTGCAGGCGGTGGTTGTGTTGGTGGCGCACCACCCGTGGTCTGGCAGTGGTTGTGCATTATGGCACACCGCCCGATGGCTACCTTTGCTGTAGGTTGTCATGCATCATGGCACACAGCCCAATGGCTACCTTTGCTGTAGGTTGTCATGCATCATGGCACACAGCCCAATGGCTACCTTTGCTGTAGGTTGTCATGCATTATGGCACACCACCCGATGGCTACCTTTGCTGTAGGTTGTCATGCATCATGGCACACAGCCCAATGGCTACCTTTGCTGTAGGTTGTCATGCATCATGGCACACAGCCCAATGGCTACCTTTGCTGTAGGTTGTCATGCATCATGGCACACAGCACAATGGCTACCTTTGCTGTAGGTTGTCATGCATCATGGCACACAGCCCAATGGCTACCTTTGCTGTAGGTTGTCATGCATCATGGCACACCACCCAATGGCTACCTTTGCTGTAGGTTGTCATGCATCATGGCACACAGCCCAATGGCTACCTTTTCTGTAGGTTGTCATGCATCATGGCACACAGCACAATGGCTACCTTTGCTGTAGGTTGTCATGCATCATGGCACACAGCACAATGGCTACCTTTGCTGTAGGTTGTCATGCATCATGGCACACAGCCCAATGGCTACCTTTGCTGTAGGTTGTCATGCATTATGGCACACCACCCGATGGCTACCCCGTTGCAGGCGGTGGTTGTGTTGGTGACAGGTCTCAGGGACATAATGGATGCTACTCAGTCATTACAAAATAGAGCTAATTTTGTGTATGCCTACTTGAAGTACGGTTTTCAATTTTAGTTTACAAGTATTGTTTTTATGATGACTTACAGGAACGTTTATCAAATGAATCTCAAAACATTGTTTCATTGTTAATAAAAAACACCCAAGCTTCCTTGAAGCTTCCAGTTGAGATCTTTTGTTTAAATACTCTAATTTATGTTCATGCACTCTTTATTGGAGAATAAGGAGTGTCTATCCCACATTGATTAGTGCTGGACATGAACAATACATGTAGTTCTATTCTATAGAAGTAGTTTGTTTATTGTTTATTTAAAACCATTCAAACTTCGCAGCCCAAAGGCCGAATTACATTTGAATTTACAAAATAAACATGAAATTAAAACATACAAAAATTAAACAATATTATTACAAAGTTACTATAAAAGATTACATCAAAAATTGTATTACATTAATTAAAATATTATTTCATACAGTTGCACAATTAAAAAATTCAGCAACAAGAGAACTAAAAAGTAGTGGCAGCCATTCTAAACAGCGCCCTCTATATGTGATAGAGGGATTCTACATGCAACGTTTACATCAAATGTACAGGTCTTCTTTCCCTTTACTGTGGTCATTCCTGGTCAAAAAGATGTGTTGAAGAGCTCCAACTGTGAGTCTATAACTCACACAAAATTGCAGGAATTCCAAACTGGAAAACAGAACAAATTTTTGTTTTAAGGATAAAACTAATTTTGCAATAAAACAAAACCATTTGGTCAATCTGTTTCAAAAAGCCATAGATTTTGAAGGTTTACTTTCTCATTCTAATTACAAACACCAGTGATTTCAACAACTAAAAGGCATGATCACTTAAAATATAAAAATTGAATGTAATAGTGCAGTTTAACAGAAAAATAGAATACAATTAATACACGTTTTGTGAACATTAGAGCTTCAAAAATCTTTCAATTTTTTAAGGTCTATTTAAATCTATTTTTTGTACAGACATAAAAAGGTTCTACTTGAAACCAATCCTATTCAGGAAATCATAGAGCAAACAGGAATATTACATTTGAAGAATTTAAAGTAATTTGACCTTCCTTCTGGAGTATCTGGAGCATATCACTTCATGATGGGATTCAGTCGGGTGATTTGGGGCCTAATGTTCTGGTATGGATAGGGATTATGTGATAAACAAGTTCTTTGTCATCAAGTTGAGTCAATAGCTCTTTCATCTTTCTTATAGTGTTTCCTCTCCAACACATTTCACTACCGACTGTTGTTGTTTGAGTACACCCTGACGCTCCTGAAATATATGAACACCAGCAAAAATAAACTATTGACAAAATAAAATCTTGACAAAATAAAATCTTGACAATACATGAAGTGCGTGACATTGACCTTAATGTTTGTGTGAGGTGTTGGTTCTAATGTGCATGAATTATTCATATTACCAACTGACATAAGTTTTGAGCCCCAAACAATCTAAAAATAAACACTTTAATAAAGAGACTCCCACCACATGCAACAAACGCTTTGTAATTTTTCTTTAAAACTACCATAAACTAAAGTTCAGGGGTAATCAAAGTTATAAAAAATGTTCATATAAGTACATTTCATGTACATGATGTACAGATGTTCAGACCTTTTTATTCAATGATCATGTCAATAAATATAAACAATCTTATTGCACAATTCCATAAACACAAAAGATGAAGAATTAAAACAAACAACACATCAAGGCTCACTGCTTTTGGTTTTACTAACCTTTACTAAATATTCAGGATCAACCATGTTGATGTGTATACAAGTGTAGCACTCATTAATAATGTATTGTAAGTAGCTGGATGACCATTCAGCTGGAAGCGAGTCAAGTCCAGAGTGATGTGAATAATCAGTGCTGCAGTCAAGTCCCTGTTGTTCCAGTCAAATTCCTCCCCATCAAGTCTGAGTCCAAGTCCCCTTTTGTCCGAGTCTTTCATGTCCCTGCACAGTTAGTTGCAATAATCCTAACTGTCGATCCTCTCGACAGTCGCATGGAACATTTCTGTAATTTTGGCCATTTCCAGCAATTTCTGTCAGACTAGATTTGCCCAATTGTTACCACTTTACAGGGTCAAATTACACACATTTACAATACATAAAAAATACATACAAACATATTATTAGGATTGATCTGCATTGTGTATTCAATCTATAACACTGTTTTTTCCCCCTCGTGCCAAGTCGTGGGTCGAGTCTGCATCACGGTGCACCGAGACTGAGTCCGAGTCCATAAACAAAATTAGGCCTGTCTCGAGTCCGAGACCAGCCTCGAGTCCTCCAGCACTGTGAATAATACTAGTGCGGTTTCTGTCGACTGTTTCCCTTGCCTGATTAAAGTTTTACAACTTTCTCACACATACCAAGCATTTGCTTTGGGCAGACGGCCCCTACACTTAACAGCCATTCTCACTGTATACGCCATCACACATGTGTGTTGTTGCTTGTCCATCGTAATCGATGAAGACAGTCTTTTCCATTTCATTTCGACTGCTTCCTGTTGTGGCATCTTTGGTGGCTTATGAGCCCGATCCTAGCTTGAAGTATCTTCCACAGGTTGAACATTGGAGGTTTCCCTGGGGGTGGAGCTAAGTTGTCCGTGATTTCCTCGCAGCCCGTTTGGTTTCTGCACCCCGAATTTGTTTTTGCTTGAAAGAAGCTGTGCCATCGTACACTGCATTTTAGCCATGTCACCCTGTCCTTTGCTTTTTCCTCCCAGGTGGTGGTAGGTATGTTCCACGCTCCAATATTCAATACTTTCTTCTTTATCTTCATTTTTATCTTCATATTTTGACCGTGTGATGGGATACCCGGCAGCTGCGGTAGGCTGACCAGGCTAGGTTGAGACAGACAATTTTTGGGCCACCTTTTCTAGGCCCCTCCCAAAGGTAGTGGGTAAGCAGTGTGATCCTTAAGAGGGCTGCTCAGTCGTTCAGAACGTGCTGAGTCCCGCTGCTGCCTCATTCAGGGAGAGGTGACCACTGGTCCTGAAACGCCTAAGTGCAGGTTCACAGTTTGCAGCTTCCAATCTTCCAAACCTGCTGCTCCACTGCTTGCCGTTCGCCATAGGGCTTGATGATGTGATAAAATGATGCGATGGAAAAGACCCTTGTGCATGACTTAGATTATAGCGAGGAAAATTTGCACTGAGTGAACATCACTCTCTTGGTATCCAACACCTGGACCCAGTGGCAAGAAGAGTCAAGACGACTGGAGATGACTTCAACTGCAGTGACAGCCTGTGAAACCTACATGCACCTGCACCAATGGACTATTGAGTATTCCACAATACTCTGCTACCCTGCCTTCCTAACCAGATTTGATGACACATCAGTCGGTCCGCCTTTTCTGCAAGGACAGTCTTCATGCATTTAGGAGGTGATAGAGGCTTACCCTCTACCTAGTTAAGCCTGCCAGCCGAGGCAGTGTACAGGATGTGGCCATCACCATGCATTTAAGCAATTTCTTGGAGCCATAGGTGAGAGTTAGCGCAGCAGATGAGGACCAGTGTTGGAAAACCATCACTGCAGATGGGGATGTGGCTGGCTCCCAGTCATTGGTGCTACCCCACCTCTGCGTGCTACATCCCCGCCATCACACATAAACCTTCCCAAAACATACAACCAAAAACAACAATCAGACATGCTGTACAAATTAAAATAAAACAAACAAACAAACAACCCCACACATGACCCAACAACCCCAAAAACTTATTATTATGAATTTATGGTAATGAAACAGAGGATGCCTCAAAAGCCAACTTAATCACTGTAGCTCGGAAGCCTGAGAAAACCTGTAGAAAGGGATGCTTTTTATCTTAACCAGAAACACCGGGGTAACCCCTACCCTCCCACGATAATATGTGTTCTGGGTTCTTCATTGTGCACTACCCATCCTAGTACACGGGACCTATGGCTTAATGTCCCATCCAAAGGACAATTATGGTAAAGTGTCTTGCTCAAGGACACAAGTGTTGCGACTGGCCAGGGTTGGAATCAAACCGAAATTCTATAAACTTCAGAACTTAAGTTCGGCCGACTACACTGCTCAGCCATGACACTTGTGGTGAACCTTCTACCAGCCATGGTTCAGATCTCATAATGTGTTTATGCCACATAAGACCTTCGCTGTTTCAGTGGAACCCTGGAATGGTTAATGCGTTGCCTGGTGTTTAATGAAGAGCTCAAACTTCCAAATGACAGTTGTTTTTCAAAAACTATTTTGCTTTGGTAAAATATTAATGATTAATTTGATCAACATACACACTTGAATTTGGTTCAAGAATATGATTGCTAAGTGGCTTAAATTAAAACTAGCACATGTGGTCACATGATAACAATTTTTGCCAAAATATGTGACTTATTAATCCCGTAAAAACGGCATTATTTTTAATCTAGTAGACCTTCCCAGCCATTTCAAACAGCCTAACCGAAGAAGGTATGTCACTTTAAATCTTACCACTACAGTGCTCTCAAATAAAATAGTACAGTGGTCACAGTCAGTTCAAGTAACTGTAACTGTTTCTCAATAATAAATACTGTAAAAAGTTACTTCCCAAGGATGACTGGCCCTTTTCCTCCTATTTTCTGTGTATACAAAAGATGTTTTCCTAGGCCCTACTTGAAGTTATCTACCTGTATCATCTTTCATTTGCACTAATTCAGATACTTTAAGAGAAAGTTTCTCTTAATTCTTACCATGCATTACATCCTCTGCCCATACTCTTACTTGTACTTCCATGGAGTGGAATGCTGTGTGTGTTATCTCTGCATGAAGTTGGGCAACTTCTCCTATATACATAGGTTGTACAAAGTCCGTCTTCTCAACCCTTACTAGACCTGCCACGCACTGTTCAAATTCATCCTCTGATGTGGATTCCTATTAAATGATCAGACACTATAATGTGCATGCAAAACAAATCATCAGTTTCAATCATTTATCTTCCTTAAATATACAGGATACCTTGAAAAGTCTTATCTTTAGATTGCTACACACATATGATGGTGAAGCATGACTGTAACATTCATTGTGTCCATTGCTACATTGTATGATGGTGACGCATAACTGTTACATTCATTGTGTCCATTGCTACATTGTATGATGGTGACGCATAACTGTTACATTCATTGTGTCCATTGCTACATTGTATGATGGTAAAGAATGACTGTTACATTCATTGTATCCATTGCTACATTGTAAGATGGTGAAGCATGACTGTAACATTCATTGTGTCCATTGCTACATTGTGTGATGGTGAAGCATGACTGTAATCACTCATTGTGTCTATTGCTACATTGTATGATGGTAAAGAATGATTGTTACATTCATTGTGTCCATTGCTACATTGTAAGATGGTGAAGCATGACTAACATTCATTGTGTCCATTGCTACATTGTGTGATGGTGAAGCATGACTGTAATCACTCATTGTGTCTATTGCTACATTGTATGATGGTAAAGAATGATTGTTACATTCATTGTGTCCATTGCTACATTGTATGATGGTGACGCATAACTGTTACATTCATTGTGTCCATTGCTACATTGTATGATGGTAAAGAATGACTGTTACATTCATTGTGTCCATTACTACATTGTATGATGGTGTAAAAGCATGACTGTTACATTCATTGTGTCCATTGCTACATTGTGTGATGGTGAAGCATGACTGTAACACTCATTGTGTCAATTGCTACATTGTATGATGGTAAAGAATGATTGTTACATTCATTGTGTCCATTGCTACATTGTATGATGGTAAAGCATGACTGTAACAGTCATTGTGTTTATTGCTACATTGTATGATGGTAAAGAATGACTGTTACACTCATTGTGTTTATTGTTACATTCTATAATGGTGAAGCAAGACTGTTACATTCATTGTGTCCATTGCTACATTGTATGATGGTAAAGAATGACTGTTACACTCATTGTGTCATTGCTACATTGTATGATGGTGACGCATAACTGTTACATTCATTGTGTTTATTGCTACATTGTATGATGGAAAAGAATGACTGTTACATTCATTGTATCAATTGCTACATTGTGTGATGGTGAAGCATGACTGTAACACTCATTGGGTCCATTGCTACATTGTATGATGGTAAAGAATGACTGTTACATTCATTGTGTCCATTGCTACATTGTATGATGGTGAAGCATGACTGTAACACTCATTGTGTCTATTGCTACATTGTATGATGGTAAAGAATGATTGTTACATTCATTGTGTCCATTGCTACATTGTATGATGGTAAAGCATGACTGTAACAGTCATTGTGTTTATTGCTACATTGTATGATGGTAACGAATGACTGTTACACTCATTGTGTTTATTGTTACACTCCTTGTGTCTATTGCTACATTGTATGATGTTGAAGCATACATGTAGACAGTTACACTCCTTGTGTCTATTGCTACATTGTATGATGGTGAAGCATACATGTAGATGGTTACACTCCTTGTGTCTATTGCTACATTGTATGATGGTGAAGCATACATGTAGATGGTTACACTCCTTGTGTCTATTGCTACATTGTATGATGGTGAAGCATACATGTAGATGGTTACACTCCTTGTGTCTATTGCTACATTGTATGATGGTGAAGCATACATGTAGATGGTTACACTCCTTGTGTCTATTGCTACATTGTATGATGGTGAAGCATACATGTAGATGGTTACACTCCTTGTGTCTATTGCTACATTGTATGATGGTGAGGCATACATGTAGACGGTTACACTCCTTGTGTCTATTGCTACATTGTATGATGGTGAAGCATACATGTAGACGGTTACACTCCTTGTGTCTATTGCTACATTGTATGATGGTGAAGCATACATGTAGATGGTTACACTCCTTGTGTCTATTGCTACATTGTATGATGGTGAAGCATACATGTAGACGGTTACACTCCTTGTGTCTATTGCTACATTGTATGATGGTGAAGCATACATGTAGATGGTTACACTCCTTGTGTCTATTGCTACATGTACATTGTATGATGGTGTGAAGCATACATGTACATGGTTACACTCCTTGTATCTATTGCTACATTGTATGATGGTGAGGCATACATGTAGACGGTTACACTCCTTGTGTCTATTGCTACATTGTATGATGGTGAAGCATACATGTACATGGTTACACTCCTTGTGTCTATTGCTACATTGTATGATGGTGAAGCATACATGTACATGGTTACACTCCTTGTGTCTATTGCTACATTGTATGATTGTGAAGCATACATGTAGATGGTTACACTCCTTGTGTCTATTGCTACATTGTATGATGGTGAAGCATACATGTACATGGTTACACTCCTTGTGTCTATTGCTACATTGTATGATGGTGAAGCATACATGTAGATGGTTACACTCCTTGTGTTTATTGCTACATTGTATGATGGTGAAGCATACATGTAGATGGTTACACTCCTTGTGTCTATTGCTACATTGTATGATGGTGAGGCATACATGTAGATGGTTTCACTCCTTGTGTCTATTGCTACATTGTATGATGGTGAAGCATACATGTAGATGGTTACACTCCTTGTGTCTATTGCTACATTGTATGATGGTGAAGCATACATGTAGACCGTTACACTCCTTGTGTCTATTGCTACATTGTATGATGGTGAAGCATACATGTAGATGGTTACACTCCTTGTGTCTATTGCTACATTGTATGATGGTGAAGCATACATGTAGATGGTTACACTCCTTGTGTCTATTGCTACATTGTATGATGGTGAGGCATACATGTAGATGGTTACACTCCTTGTGTCTATTGCTACATTGTATGATGGTGAGGCATACATGTAGATGGTTACACTCCTTGTGTCTATTGCTACATTGTATGATGGTGAAGCATACATGTAGATGGTTACACTCCTTGTGTCTATTGCTACATTGTATGATGGTGAAGCATACATGTAGATGGTTACACTCCTTGTGTCTATTGCTACATTGTATGATGGTGAGGCATACATGTAGATGGTTACACTCCTTGTGTCTATTGCTACATTGTATGATGGTGAGGCATACATGTAGATGGTTACACTCCTTGTGTCTATTGCTACATTGTATGATGGTGAAGCATACATGTAGATGGTTACACTCCTTGTGTCTATTGCTACATTGTATGATGGTGAGGCATACATGTAGATGGTTACACTCCTTGTGTCTATTGCTACATTGTATGATGGTGAAGCATACATGTAGATGGTTACACTCCTTGTGTCTATTGCTACATTGTATGATGGTGAAGCATACATGTAGATGTTACACTCCTTGTGTCTATTGCTACATTGTATGATGGTGAGGCATACATGTAGATGGTTACACTCCTTGTGTCTATTGCTACATTGTATGATGGTGAAGCATACATGTAGACGGTTACACTCCTTGTGTCTATTGCTACATTGTATGATGGTGAGGCATACATGTACATGGTTACACTCCTTGTGTTATGCTTCACTCAGCCTTACGAACAAAAGAATCATACATGTACAATGTAGCACTGAATTTGCATTATTCAAAGTAAAAACCGAGACTTTTTGTACAATTTTTCAACATATTCAACTTCCAGTGTTGTCCCATTCTGTTTACCTATTATCTGCTAAACCCTACCATGTGTTTTACACATAAGTACAAAATACCCTTGTACAGATGTAGTGAATGCTAGAATACAATCAAATGACAAAGATCTACATAATGTACTTACATGTACACGTTGTAGATAATAAAGATATAATAAGTTGAAATATGGATATGGATTATCCATTCAACAAGGGCAGAAGGTGAACCATTGTACTCATAAATATTCATTATGCTTTTTATAATGTGGAATATAAAATCTAGTTACACCTCCTGAACTCCAAGACTGCCTGGGACCCTTGCTTTTTAGTATCAACCCACCCAAACTGTTTTGAACCCCATTGCTATGCCAATGAAACCCACAATTGTCCTTAAACATTTTCACTAAATTTGTTTTATTTGTTACCACTTTACTTGAAAGTGCTTAGATTTAATTGCACTGAAGACATGTAAGACAATGCACCTTTGATCATTTTTGTGGTAAAATGCACACAGCATGGTGTGGATAATAGCAAGTAAATATTACTAAGTTAGTAAACATGGTAAAGTTGCTTGCACAAGAATGTATCTCTTTTGTGAGGAGTGTTGGCTATGAAAAGAGCCATTGTGGTCTTGACTTTCAAGTTTTACAAGTTTAGTGACTTAGTAATAGTTACTTCCTATTTTGTTTTGTGTTTATTGTGTAGAGGATGAAATTACCTTTCAAATGGTTTGCACAGTTGTTTTGTTTGCTTTACCAAATCAAAGCTTTGATGTTTGAAACATAAGACAGATCAACTAAAATTAGGAAACTCTGTTTGTGTACGAAGTAAAGGTTTGTTACATGGAAAGTTGTGCACAAAAGTTGGCTCAACTGTACTCTGAAAAACATACATACTATTTAGTTTTTTTTAAATGTAAATAATCACATCGTACCTTTGAAAATAAGAATAAATGCCTGTATTATCTACAGATAATTTCTTTACTTAAAACTGTTCTTAAAATCTTTGCAAATCATGACATTCCATATGTAACACCACCGTAAGTTAAGAGTGAAAACAAACTTTCTTATCGGGACCATGTACTATTTTTAGACCACCAAAAGCTTGAGATGCGCTCTCTATATATGGCTGTTTGATGTGTTTAATCAAGTGTGTAAAACTCAAGTAACAACTTGTCAAACTTTGAGGGTGATTGCGGGCAGTTTGCGGAATAATACATTGTAGGCAGGGCGCTTCCAGGCCATATGAGTGCTATGGGTTGAGCATAGTTATACTGACCTGTCTCCTCATGACATTACAGTGTCTAGTTGAAACAATCAAGCCTGCTTGTTCAATCATCTTCAATATAACACCTCCATGAACATTTCCTGATATGTTGGCATCTTGTGGACCCATCAATCTAACATTCAAAATCAAAAACACTAATCACGGGCTTATAATTGGAAATAAAATAGAAAACATTAAAAAAAAAAAAAAAAAAATAGAGCTTGAGTGTTTGTTGCAACAAGCACTAGGTGTTTGGGATATGTTTTGCTAATGATGACATCAATGACAAAAACACCATGCTAAGATTCGAAATCAAAATTCATGTTAAACTGGCAAAGTCAAATCTTAAAGTGCATTTTTATGGCTTTTGGCAGTAGACTATAAAATAAAACCTCGTGAATACCATCCAGATCATGAATAATTTCTGCTTTACCTATTGCCAATTGGGACACAAAAGAGTGATCTGTAGATAGTATAGCAGAAAGATCAGGGTAAAATTCGTAACAATATAGATCTTTTAAAACCCTATTTAGATGATGCAATGTGATAGGTTATGACGTCATCATGATGTGACTTCATACTTTATGAACTGGTGACCTTCAAGCCTGGGGCAAGAAAAGTTGTGATTTTTATCTGGTTTCAATCTCAAAATATTTAAAATAATTGATCACAAATTCAAAAAATTTTAAACTTGGTTATGTTGTTAGGCAGTGGACTTTTGTTGCAAATGACGTCACTCTTTTTGCAACAAAAGTCCACTGTCTAACAACATACCAAATTTCAAGTCATCCAAAGATGTATCTTGGTAGATTAGACTTTGAAAAGTGCATCTTTAATGTAATCCACGTTACATATGATGACGTCATTAATGTACTACTTCACACTTATGTTGTCTTCATGAAGATCATTAGTTATACCAACTTTGAATTGATTACCATAAACTTCATCACAGACATTAAAAAAATATTTTGAACTGTATTTAACCTGCTGCTAGAGAGCGCTCTTGAATTTTGTGACTTCAACAGTCCTGTTTTTACAAGCAGACTCTTGATGGGTTATAACATTGTTGAAAACAACTTCAAAAAAGTTGCCACTTTTAAATTACAAGGCCTTTCCGGTTTTAACCGGAAGTGGAGGTCACGTGAGGTCACGCACCCAAAATATGAAGACATATAGTAGTAAAATATAATCCCTCGAAAAAGCCACCAAAAGTCTCTCGTGGTTGATTTGATATCGATTTTCAAAGATTTACAAAACTATTGCTTAAAAATCTTGAAAATCGAAACCTAATGACGTCACAACTTTCTCAGCATCTACAAGTTATAGTCTAACTACATGTAAAGTTTCAACAAATGAATTACCTGATAGGTTACAATCATTCTACCAGTAAGACCAATATAATACAACAGAATACAAAGCGTTGCATGTATCCCACTAGTTTATCCAACCAGTGTTGAAATTTGATATGTTCAGACGGCTGCATTGTATCAACAGCTGTTTGAGGAATCAGCAGCTGAAGTGATAGAACGGTTGTTGTTTGTACTTAAGCCATGTGTTGCAGGTAATAGACACACAGGGAAGTTGGCCAATGCCAACTGCGAGTGTATGCAATTGTACATGACTACATAGAAATAGCTTTGAGTTACAAAATTGTAACTCCGAGAAAACTTTAACGCGTTTCTCCAAATGAAGCGGCAATATCTTTCATGGTATTTATAATCAACAAATCAATTTCGTTATGTGTAACGGTTGTTCTACGACCTACGAATTACATGAGATTCGGATTTGTAGTTTTGAGATATTCGTAACGAACTTCAACATCCGGTTTCGACCGGAAGATGACCTCGGATAAGGTCACTTACACATACAAAGTTGTTAAGCTGTTATTGAATAAATTATTGACATAGCTGCTTGCATTTTCAAGATGGAGGCTTTCAAAATAATTTAACCGCTGAAAAAATAAGTTCCAAAATACAGTTTTCGCGCCATAATTTCAGACTGGATCATGTGACCAATTTCATACTTTGCACCGATGTTTTATATGTAAACCTTAATAATACTGCAAAGTTACGTGACAATCGGATGTGCGGTTTATGAGATATTGTTTTTTATACCTAGAAACTTAAACTTCCGGTTTTGACCGGAAATTGACCTCGGGCAAGGTCACTTACACAAACAAAAATTTTAAGCTGTTGTCTAACTATACGATTGTGAACAAATTATTGCAATATCTTTTCGCATTTTCATTATGGCGAGTTTTCAAAACAAGCAATTTTAAAGTTTTAAACCACTGTACCTTTAAACCTGATGGCGTCATCATGACGTAACAAATTCGCATATATTTCGAAGTTATAGTCTTACTATATGTGAAGTTTCAAGTTGATACAAGCTTTAAAACTACATGTATGTGTTTGCTTGCGGACAAGTTTCATTCGGAAAAGAGAAGAAAAACTATTAAAAAACTAGACATTCAGTTTTTGTGGCATCACAAAAACTAGGTGTTCGGGAATAACGAATTGCTTCTTAACATCCATGTGTTAATACACACAACAATGTTAAAAAAAAGCCGTTACAATTAGTGTTGTAGCACCATTGATTTCAAACTTGTTACCAGAGGGCGCTGTTTAATGTAATGACGTCATCAGTTTTAAACTTGAAAACGCAGAGTCCTTTACCTACTCACACACTGAAACCACTGTCCAAAGCTCGTTTTATACTGACCAAAGAACTAAAAAATAATGGCTTTATAACAATTGTTTCCTTCAACTTCCGGTTTGAACCGCAATACAAGGTCAAATTGGAGTCATTTCTTTGAGACATTTAAATTGTTTCCAAAAGGCTTTTGTGATGATGTGTAGATTGTAAAAATCCATTGTGCACTTCAGGAGTTCTGATTTAATTAATTTAATTAACTTTGATTTATTGTAACTCAACATCTGATGATGTCATCATGACGTCATCGTTTTATTTTGCGTCTTCATATTGAGGTTCAAGTATATGCACAGTTTCAAGGTTCAGTTTAATTTCAATTTTGAGTTATTTATTTGAAGAAAATTTTGGAGGAATTAACATTTAAAGCAACATAATGGTCTCTATGAGACACCGTATAACACATGGTTTTGATTTTGTTTGATATATTAAAAGTGAAATCAAATAAAACCTTTAAATATGAATATGAAAATAATTAAAAAGAGCTTATATCATATGTATTTCATGGGGACTTCCGGTTTGGGTTAAAGAATCGCATACATATTGTAACTCGACTCCTGGAGGAAAAACAAGTTACCTTTTTGATTTTAACTGCCAGGAAAAACAATGTTTTCGTGCTTTCCAAAGTGTTCCTTTTCCACGCAGTGCAATTGGCTGCCGCCATGTTGTCTGTTCAAAATAGTATTCATATTGCCTTTTATCAAAACATTAACCATTGCTGCCCTCCGTTTTGTTCGGCATCTATGCGGTGTCAATAAAATAAAGTGTGTATCGCTAGTGAACGTTGATGGCGCTATATCAAATTAACGGTCTCATTTTGTAACATCACCTTTATTAACTGAACACTGCTGTACTGTACAGTCAATCTGACATTTGACAGATTCAAATTCCGAGCTCATTATCTGTATTAAAAAGTTCCAAAGTTTTATAAAAACTACCCCACTTTGATAAACATCATAAACACAAGTGTGCACGGCTAAAGAAATACACGGATATTTTGAAAGGCGATGACTTTACTTTTAAACTTTACTTTTAAACAGTTTTACTCAGCGTGTCCCGACAACAACTATCGCGGGGGTAAAGTGCCTCTGGCCCCGCTGTTGCACACTTGTGACTCTCGTACGTAAGCACGTACGTGATCGGTATATATAGAACGAAAGACGATCATTTTGTCAATTGCATTTTCTCCACCATTATACATCAAACAACTCACGTGAGCATGTGATCGTCTCAGTAAAGTCTCCTCTTCCTCTCCCTGTCACAATTAAGCCACCAGAATGACATAAAGGGAAACATTTCCACACTGAACTTGGCATGACTTACATGTTTTTCTTTGTGTTGCCATTATTACACACACACACACACGCACAGAACTTAACAACACACCGCAAAGTTCGATGAACTGTGACAAGACCTGACTTGTTGCGTGTATGTATATACACAGCATGCAGTAAAAGCCTAGAGTACACACGCACGAGGTGCAATACAGTAAGGTAACTGTACAGACTCTATCGGCGATCGCGCTAAAAACGGCACTTTTCACCTTAATATAACTTCGTTATGCAACGGCCAATTTTATTCAAATTTCACAATTAGGCTTTTATAGTCATTATCTATGACTAAAACATTCAACATGTAGTTTACTCAAAAAAAATTGAAAAAAAAAATATATATATTTTTAAACTCGTCGTCGTAACAAACTGTAACATTTGATGACGTCATCACAACGGTTTCGTCTCCTTGCCATATACTTCCTATGTATGAATTTTCAAGGTTATATGACTTTCGGAAGTGTGCATTTGAAAGTGGACAATCGCCAGGGAGAAGAAGAAGTATTAAAAAAAACTAGAAATTGAGTTTGTGAACAAACTCATGGTGTTCGGTTGAACGTAATAATATAGCAATCACATAATTCAAAATTTTAAGCTCAATATTGTGTGCAAGTTTATGTCTCTTTGTGCTGTGCGTGCTAACGGGCAAAATATTTATTTGTAACTATTGTTGATCTTTAGGCATGAAGGTTTGTCATATTAAACTTCAACTTCTGGTTTGACAGGAACTAAAGGTCAAATGGGGTCACACTTTGTGCATATTATCTAGAATTGCCAGAGAGCTCAAAATTGATGTAATGATTATTAATGCACCACGTTTCATTAATAAGATACACACTTTTGTATGTACAAACTTATACTTCCGGTTTCCACCGGAAATGAAGGTCATATGAGGTCACACATTGTAAACATTTGTAGAATCGTCGAAGGGCCTTAAAATTAAGTTATTATATTAATACACAAAATAACATTATTCAGATACGATTTTTTATCAAACAAACTACTACTTCCGGTTTCAACCGGAAGTAAAGTTCAAATGGGGTCACACCCTGTGTAAGATTTATTTAATACTTTATGACCTTTCATATGGTGTAAAGATCATGTATGTAGCATATCTGATTCTGGAGATATGAGTATTTTAATATAAAACTTCAATTTAATATAATGACGTCATCGATAACGTCATCATTCCAAATTTTGTTCTTTGTCATGTACACGCTTTGGTCTAAGTACATAGTAAGTTTCAAGTCCGTACATGCTTTATTTTTTGAGATAGCAAAATAATTTTTTTTTCGACCTTGTGTACCATTTTCGTTTCGACGTAGCTATGACGTCATACATCATATTTCTAGAATGCTCTTGAGTTAAAGAAAATATTATGCATTGAACATTTTTTCATATTTCTATTCACTTAGGCTCTAGAGCCCAAAATAACATGATTTGTTACTTTAACTTCCGGTTTCGACCGGAAGTAAAGGTCAAATGGGGTCATGTTGTGCACCGCATTTGTAGATCTTTATAACAGGTTTCATGTAATAAAAGAATCTTGAACGTAGCTCTTTTGGTTTTGAAGATATGATTTTTCAAATTATTTAAGGTTTATTTAAGGTTTATTTAACGTAATGCCGTCATCAATGACGTCACCATTCCAAAAATATTGCGGTGTCTTCTACTCACCAAGGTTGATGTTCATGAGAAGTTTCAAGTTCATACAAGTTTCAGTTTTTCTCCAAATTGCGGAGAAGGTTCAGGCAGAAGAAGAAGACAAGGAAAAAAAAAAAAAACAGAACAATAACAATAGGTTTTCGGCTGGTAGCCGAACACCTAAAAAACCGAACAAAAACAAGAGGTCTTCGGACAACAACAACAATAGGTATTCAGGCTACTGCCCGAACACCTAAACAAAAACAAAAAAACGAACAAAAGCAACAGTTGTTTGGGCAGAAGTCCAAACACCTAATTATGTGAGTTAGACAAGTTAGGACCCAGTTTTCACTGTGAAGCAATGAGCAAGCTGGCTGCTACTGGACCTTGGGCTCCATTTTCAGATACAAAGTAAAGGATTAACAACTATCCAAAACTAGTTTTAATTAAAAACGTTTGCAGTCTTTTCAAACAAACTCAAGCAGGTAGGTTATCAACATAATTATTACTGTATACATGGAAGTGAATTGGGTATGCAAAGTAGGGCCAAGGATACACTGTACATAAAAGAGGAAGTAGTGTGGATTGGCCCTAGGAGTAGGACAATAACATTATCATTAACAACAAAATGTAACACTGACAACCATTCAAATGAAAAACATTTCCCATAAATGATTACATGTACAAGGTTTTATTTAAACTTGTGCCTATTGGTTTCTCATTTAGTTTGTTGGGAATTGTAGCATTACCTCTTTACCTCCATTACTACGGTATGTTTGTGATGAATGGCCGATTTGACAATGATCGGTCAGTATGGTCAGGGAAGAGGGTTATGATCATCGCAACTAACACCGACTAAAGTAGTCTGTCACTAAAAAGTTCTACAAAACACTTTTAATGAGTAATCCATAGCTGTTATGTCTCCTTACCCAAACATCAGGGACCATACATAGATTTTATGTTACAATCCTCCAAACAACAACTAGGGCCAAGATCCCTGCATGTGCATTGATCCCGTAACTACATGGTTGTACTGGGAGTACGTACTTTTAAAAACCATCTAGAAAAGAGATTTTATGCTAACTACTCATTAAAGCAATGCTCAGGACTAGCTTTTAATTTTATCAATTTCCGAGTTAATTGTAATAGTACTAAAATTAACTAGAAATTTAGAGTTTGTGGACAAACTCACAGTGTTTGGCTTAAACATAATAAAGTGATTGCGTAATTGAAAATAATAGTACAGTTGGATATAATGTCAGATATATGGATCCAGCTCGATTTTCGTGCCAAAATGGAATTTATTGGTTAACTTTGTCAATTTGGGGTGTACAATACAGTACACACACACACACACAATGTTTGTGTATGGTGTAAATTGAGGACTTCTCTTTGTTCTCCCATTGTTTTGACTTCGTGCACGAAATTGGTTTTGTGCACAAAAACCAAGCGAGAACGTCCTCGCTTATTCGGAATACCCGGATCCCTTTTGTTAAAGTCCTCGGTTTGAATGCCTGCACATGCTCACACACACACAGGTATGTTTATGGTGTAGACCGAGGACATCCCTTTGTTTCCCATTGTTTGGACTGTTTTTTTAGCGACGTCCCCATTGGTTTTGTACACTCGGTCCCTTTTGTTAAAGTCCTCGGTTTGAGTGCCCAGACATGCCCACAAACACACCACAGCATAGAAGTATTCAATGCACATAGAGTATACATGAGCTGTTTTTATGCGCTATGAATGAAGGTCAATTTAGTGTAAAAACTGCTTTGATGTATTAAATGGTAGAGCAAATATATACATGTATGTTTAAATATCAACCTAAAAAGCCATTAATAATTGTGAGCGTTTTACTAAACATTTCACTGAAAATTCCGGTTTGCGCTGGAAGAGGGGTCAAATAAGTTCACCAATAAACCAACTTTTGAACAGTTCAAAAAGCCTTTTCACATGAAGTACATGTATTAACTGTGAAAATAGCTTGTGTAGTTGAGGAGATGTGAAATTTTAAAATATTTAACTTAGGACGCTCGCATTTCATTTTACAAGGCTTTTGTATAAACGCCTGTAAAAAAGACTGTCGAAGCATTGTGGAATTTGTGTTGCACGCACCTTTATAGAAGACTACACAGTCAGCACGCACAGAGCACGTGTTATCAGAGAGTGGGTCCTTTCTCTATGGTACAGTGTACATGAACTTCACACACACACTATAACGTGGTGTTCAATGCACATAATGGGCTGTTCTTTACGCACTATGAATGGAGGTCGACACAAACCCAAGGTCAACTGGTATTATGTCTGTGCAAAAGTTGGAGCAGCCTAACGACCTTCAACTGATATTTCAACTTTTCAAATTCTTTTTTTAAATTTTGAACTTCTGGTTATGACCGGAAGTAAAGGTCAAATGAGGTCACGTTATGCACGATATTTGTAGATCATTACAAGAGCTTCCATGTATCACAAGTATCTTGTTTATAGCATTTGTGGCTGTCAAGATATGAATTTTCACAATATTTAACGTTTATTTAATGTAATGACATCATCAATGACTTCATCATTCCAAAAAAGTTTTTGTTTCATCTACTCACTAAGGTTTATGTTCATGATAAGTTTCAAGTTCATACAAGCTTTACTTTTGTTCAAAATTGCGCAAGAAGGTTCGCTGATAAAAAGAAGATGAGGAAAAAAAACAAAAAAACCTTAACAATAACAATAGGTTTTCGGCTGGGAGCCGAACACCTAATAACAACTATTCAGATTTGGTTACATCACAAAACCAATGTGTCGATGATTCTCATATTCTCATTAAGACTTAATGTTTGTTCTTCGAGAATCGAGATTCAAGATTTAAGATTCGAGATTCAATGTTCAAGATTCATAATAGATGATTGATGTCACCAGGTGGCACTGTTACCGATTAATGACGCCATCAGTTGAATGTCAGACTATTTTTCATGCCTTGCCCATTCCTTGATTGTAATAGGCAAATTTGTCTAAAAGTGTGTAATCTGGTCAAATATTGTTGATCTTATCTTGCGTTTGATTATTTGTTCATATTAAACCTTGGAGAGTTGATGCACTCTGATAGGTTGAACACTGTTCTCATGGGGGTGTATTAACATGTGATATGAACACTGGCTCTGTGAACTAACGAATAAATGGCCCCTAAACAAGCCTTGTTGTGTAAAGTTTACGTGCAATGCTATGTGCATGTTGTGTGGGGAACTATCAAATCAACTGTTGGCACGACTTGTGAATCTTTGTTTTTTTTTATTTTGGCAAGAGATGCACATGCATACCACGCATATATGTGTGAAGGCACAGACAATGTATCAATTTTTTTAAGGTAGCTGATACGCACATGAACCCAACATTATGCAAAGCATAAAGCTAAACACCAACCAAAATATTTCCATTTGGTATTATTAATTTTCAGAGCTCATAGTCTGGTTCTTGAAAATATGCATAAATAGATAATTATGTGACTGTAAGAGATAAGGTGACATGCAAAAAATTAACATCAAAATCGGCACTCAAGTACTACAGTACATGTAGTACCAAGTAGAAATACATGTAGACAACACAACACAATTGCAAGACTCATTATTTACACTGAGTTTCTTCATTGTAGTGCCACTCAGCCACTCAGAATTATGATCTGGCGCTGGGCACACCAAACAAGGTTGTGCAAAGATTTCTGTGCACTGTTTTTAACAGATTTTTATGTATTTTTTACATCGTGTAGGAAGTATGCGCAAACCTTCAGAATAAGCGGCTATGGCTGCTTCTACAGTAAGGTGTACAAAAAAGTGACATGTATCCCAAAATTCAAATTGAATTCTGGCATTATGATAAAATGTAAAATGAATAGACCTGTATTCACCTTTATGTAAAAAAAATAATAAAAATAACTTTTTTATTGCGTTACTGTTATACAGCTAGATAGGTGATGTATAGACAGTGGTATTACTCCTGTAACAGGGACAGACATCAAGGTGTATAAAAGGTGCATTGCAGAGGACTTGATATCTAAAGGTGCTTATTTTTACAAGAATTTTATTGAGACTAAATAAAAACTTACTTAAAGAAACCAGTAAATATGATCAGGAAGAAAAAAACTACAAAAACGTTACATCAGTCTCCATCTAAATTATAGCAACAAAAGACTAATTTTCTTCTAGGACTGAGTGATGTCAGTTGAAATAAATACTCAAGTCCTGAAATGGTAAGATATAGGGTAGTTTAGATAATAAAATGATAATGAGTTATTTCCCACAATGACAATTTGACAACTGACCGTCATCTGGTTACAATGGTTTTATGGTAAAGTAATACCCACATAGCATTGACAGACAACAAAGTAACTTGATATAAAATTTAAGTACAATTTTTTTTTACAAATAAGAGTGAAATACATTAGTTATGACTCATTGAAGATGTGTTTATTCAAATTTCCAAAATTAAAACATGTACATGAACGATCCTGTATGTAGAAGCATCCTTACTATCCGTAGAAATAGAACCTTGAGATCGTTGAACTTGAATGCACTGTGTCATGCTGCCATCATACAATCACCTTTTTTTTAATACTTTTTGGTTCTTCAAACAAAACAAAAACACAGTTGAAATATTTAAAACACTTTTTAGGATCAGTTTAGACTTCACCCTTATAACTGTAACAGATGAAGCATGTCCGTAACCCGTTACATGGGTAATTTCACAGACAGTGTCATGTCTGTCTTTTTCAGAACTACAGCCAATCAAAAGAAAACAGACCATTTGTTACTTCTACTACAATTAGGTGAACAAATGACAACCATGGAGATGAATCGGCAGGATTTACTGTCTGTTTTTGATTACCCCTGTAACATGTATTACCCATGAAACATTTGTTTGACAGACACGTTTTTGGATTTTTCAGGTTGTGTTCCAAGTAACATTTGACAGACAGTGACTTTACAATTTTCAGTTGCGTTTTACTTCTTTGAAGTAAAACACTTTTCAAAACTTTTTTATACCAATTTACTGATGTGCCAAGCATTCCTTTCATGTACATTTGTGAACTGCTATTACTTTACATTTACTAAGGGCCTTACCTTCTTACCCACATAACATTTTGACAGACATTTTATGTAGTAACGTTGGTAATATATGGTGGCCCTGAAGGGACATCGCATATCGCAAAAGTGTGCACATACACTTATGCGATGTCGTGAAACAATTCGCGAATATGTGCGCACACATATGCGATGTCGTGAAATTTATCGCGAATATGTGCGCACACGTATGTAAATTTATTTGCAATGTCGTGAATTTTGTTTCATACCTCTGTCACATACCTTTGGGGTAATCTTTTAGGCAATTAAAGGCAATCAAAGGTTGCTAAAAGTTGGTTACCAATAATTGCAACAACTATCAGAGTTGATAAGGAGACATTAAGATATTTTTTATTTTATTAAGGTTTATCAGAATTAATTACATGAAATATACACTTTATTTTTCTTTATTTTTCATCTACTCTTAGCAGGCAGCGAACCGTTAGCAGGCAGCAAAAACAACTTCTTGGAGTTCCTGAATTCTCCCAAGAGTTTTAAGGCCTTGTTTGGGCGAAAAATCCTTCAATACTTCTACACTCCAATGTTCAATTACATCAAGGCATAATGTAGAATACTAGATTGATGACATTTACAATATGAGTGCAAAAAATACAATACAAATCCTTATTTAATCAAAGATAAATTCACCTTTTTCTTTAGTTATTTGCAATTCAGTCAAGCAAGTTGCTTTGAACAACTGTGATTGTTAACCTCCCTCTTGACCTTAAACACAATCCCAGCAGGCTATAATAAAAAATATCTGTCTTGATTGAAATTTTAAAGACATAGTGAAAATAAAGCTAACTTAGTGGGATTTCTATACCAGATCCATTAAAGGACTTGAAAGAAGAATGACTGTCAGAGAAAACCGGGGTCAAGAAATTAATCAGATTATAAAGAGGAAAAAGCTTTTCAATGAAATAACACTATAAAGACAGTTTGTATTGCATTATCAGGGCTAGATGTACCCCATCCCAAAATATGGAGAATTCACCCACAAAGCCTGGGTCACCATCAAAAAGAGCAATGACAGAATTTGCAGTGCTACATTTATTGCACATGTTTTGCTGGGTAAAATAAGTGCAATCAGACTAATTTATGTTTAATTATAACACAAGTTAACACGCTTAAAGACAAAGATAAGCTAGGCTGAAATGACAATTTAACCAAATTCATCACCCGATGATGTTCAGTACCTTAAAAGATTCTCTTTGAAACACCACATTTTTTGTTTTCTCTGTTGAGAAAATGTCAAATTCACGCACCTTGAATTACAAAACCTCAGCTACAGTCAAGGATTGTTCCCCAATATGGAACCAAGTCCAGAAAGCCGGTTCACCCAGACCTAAGGAAATAAGGCCATTTTGGCCTTGGCTTAGTCAAATTTCCAGGGAGCGCTAAGGCCAACTCAAGGGGCACCAAGGTCACAACAATAAACCCTTTCATCTCACCAGAAACTACACTTGTACAAATAAAAACAAATTGTTTGACGGTTGATGCTACCGCGCACAAAACTTAAAGCCCCGGCTCAACATTGGTAAACTGACTGTAAATGCTTCCATTCTTTGCACAAATCAAGACATTTGTAATAAAACCAAACTTTGAAAATGTCAGCAGTAAAAATTCAGCATTCCGCATTTTTGTGCACTTTCCTATAGAGTTTTAGACTCACTGAGACAAAAACTAATTTTGGATCTTATTTCATTTATTATTTAAAAACGATAACACTTCAGGCAAAAATATTTCAAGGAAAGTTTTTTACCGACACAATCTTTATACCATGTAAGGAATATGTAAATCTGTAAACATTTATGTTTTTCTTCTTACCAATGTTGAGCTTTAAAGTGTTCAAAACAATGCATGGCCCTCATTTTTGAATTTTTGACTTCGAACAAAATTTGTAGAAAGGGAAGAAATGTTACATTTATACTATGAAATTATCCTTCGTTCGTCTAGGGGATCCTATATGTTATAGTTTTGTTAAAAGTTTTGTAGTTTTTACATTGAACATCAAAGGAACTGTCCGACGCCAACCCTGCTTTCCAAGACTTTACCCTGCGAACCAGGGACAATCCATGCTGTACACAGATTCACTGCGCAGATCAGTGACGCCTTTTTTTAAAGAGCATGCGCATACATCTACTGTTCGCTATTGAGACAATTATTTTTTTTTTTTCTTGTAATGCATCGCCACTAAAGAGCATGTGCTCTCATTCTATTACATTGTTATGAAAGTTCCCTCCAGCGTTCGATGGTACTTACATGTAGCTGTATTGTAGAATGCAAAGTAATTGGACAACAAAGACTATCAGCCCATTTATTGAAAAGATGGAAGTTGTAACTGTGTGTGTGTCTTGTGATGTGTGTGGAAACTGCGATGTGAATCGTGATGACAACACAATGGTCTGTGTTTCACGGCCCATTCCAGTAGAAGTTATCCAAACTGTAAAACCAATGGAAAATGTAACCAGCTGGACGACCGGTCGGAAGGGCATACTGGCCAAGGCCAAGTTGGCCATGACTGAGTGCATTTTCTAAAGGGGCATCGCAGCCAAATCGACAGGGCATCACGGCAATGGCCCCAGTTATGATCGAGGCCTGGTCCATTGAGCTGAAACACAAAGAATGAACTGTGGTGGACGCCTCTCAATGTCTCGTAATCCTCTTCTTGGAACAAAAGGACAAAGGTCTGGAATCTGTAATAATGTATGTATTGTTTGTATAAAAACTGTTCATTGACAATTTTTGTGTGTGTGTGAACCAAACTACACATATTACAATGGACTTCCAGTTGTGTTGTAAAATTAGTGTAGTATCCTAACAAATTTGTAAATTTAACTACAGTAATGTAGGCCAGTAAAACAATATGCCTACATCAGCTTATTTGCCATTTTGTCTGTTTGTAAGGTATAATTAACTCAATTGTATACAAAATTATATTACATTATTTGCCATTTTGTTATGGTATGTGACCACCGTGGCATTACCCTTGTCGGCTGACATGATGTGGATGGACTTGTCTTGCTGGAGAGATTGGATGGCAGTGTTTTCTAGCTTGCCTACAGGTGTGTCAGGCCAAGATACATGTAGCCGAGGAGAATTTCTTAAGGTGCCGTCTTACCTTGGATACAAGCACTTCAACTTCAACCAGCCCAAGCCAAGCCTCCCACCAGAAGAATGACCACAGTTCAAGTCATCCATCACCCTCCCATATATCAGCCACGCATCACAATGAGCTCCACTCATCTTCGGCCAAGCCCAAATCCAGACCTTACACACGGCACCCAACAAGATTCAAACATCACTACAAACACACAAGTAAGGGCTGGTTTTTACCGCATTCCCTGATAATGTGGAAAAGTATACATCAGGGAGACTGGCCAGGCAACATAAGAGTCAGGGACACCAAGCATACAGCAGACAAGGACACCAAGCATACAGCAGACAAGGACACCAAGCATACAGCAGACAAGGACACCTTGATAAATCAGCCATGATATCAAACATTCTCAAAAACAAGACCCCTGATCAACTGGAAGAAAACCAAACTTATTGCCCCTGTCAAGTTCTGGCACCAAACTAGAGTCAGTGAAGCCATAGAAATCAAGTCACAGAACACAGTTCCACAAGACATCGGGTTCGTCAACACGACATCGGGTTCGTCATCAACGACATCTGTTCACCAGATCAAGCCCACCTTTCCAGCAGCAGCTCCCAACAACAATCCCGGACAATGACACACTCCAACGCACACATATCCATCACAGGTCAAGAACAGCTTGGATCCTTCCTGCCCAAAATGCGAATCCCTCCAGCCCACTGATCTCTTTTACTATTACTGAACAATAGAATAGAGATCAGTGCTCCAACCTTACTTAAGCCTCAGCATTGTCAGCAGTCCAGCATTCTCCTGAAGACAAACAGAGTACAGTGTTCTTCTCAGAGCCAACACTCCTCCAAAAAGAGATGTACATGTACATGGTTATATCCAAAAGTTTACTTAAGTTACTTCTTACATTTAATGTTTTGAAAAAAGCCAAACAAATTTTGTACACATGGTTTGTCAATATTACCCTCTGGTCTACGACTGTCGTGAGGATCCAGGGTTATGGCCATCAAGCATAACAATGATAAAGTGATAATGATACTTGATAGAGTGATGATCAAAATAAGCAGATTTTAAGCAATGACTTGAGTTGATTAATAAGGGAATAAAGGTGTGATGAAGAGGTTTTTAACTATTGTTTAAAACCGATGAGGGGCCTGATGGGCAATTATCGGCCACCAGGACCCTCGGAGGTTTTAAACAATAGTTAAAAACCGATTTAGCACACCTTTATTCCCATTCATAAATGCCCTTTTCGTTAAAAACCGTAATAATGTAGACAAATCCGTGAAACTTTTTGCTTTTTTTGAATAAGTTATTTTTCAATTCTTGCCACGTCTTCAGGCTCCATTACACAAAGGGTCAATGCTCATACGGTTGCGCGTATGCACGCACATTATTAGACTTTACATTAGTACCGCTATGTATTGATTGCGCTAAGTTAGCATCCGCGTAAGTTCAGTGCGCCAACACGCGTATATGGCTACAATGAGCGCAGAACGTGCCTTTACAGTTATGTTTATATCACCCATTTAAAACCTGTTTTAAACAGGCATGTGACCACCTCTCACCCAATAGGAATGCCCAAATTTTCCCAAACTGACTCGGGTATTTATGAATAAGTGATACATCATGGGAAAAAATATTAATAATACAATGGTAGGCCTACATGTTCCAAAGATTAAGTACCGGTACTGCAGAATAGAAATCTTTGAAGAGCATGAAGAGTACTCTAACTTCTAATCTAAGTCTAATCCAACTATCTAGTTTTTGCCAACAAATGTTAAAATTCGGGAATCAGAACTGTCCAGAATTAGCTTGATAAGAAATATTAGTCACTTATAGTTCTTTGAGGTGAAGTTGGATTGAAGCATTTATTTTTTAAATAATTGTATGAATTTAAGCTTTAGCCTAGGTAGGAATAAAGTTTATAACATTATTATGCAAAATTTGTTTTTTTACCTCACCTGCATACTTCAACAGATTTCTGCTCACCAAGCCTTGTTGTAGTAGTACTACTCTGACTCGTAGTACTACCACCAGTTGCAGTAGTACTTGTTGTACTAGTAGTACATCGAGTTGCCATCTTACTATTGAGTACTGACAAGTGACAGCGACAGTGATTGAATCTTGCTGATAAAATAGTTTCGTTGCTGGGGGTGGTGTCGAACTACTCCTAGAACTATGAGGTTCGTTCCGCTATCGTCTCCACGAACGTGGAGACGATAGCGGAGCGAACCTCATAGTTCTAGGAGTAGTGTTGAACCACGGACGGTTTAAACTTCGTCTAACGTTGGTTTGACCTTTTGAATTTGAAGGCCAAGTGATAAGAGTAGGCCTAATAAGAGTAAGACTACGTCCATAAACGCTTCGTTTTCCGAAGGAAATTTACCCACAATCCAAGGTGCATAGCCTTTAGTTCCTAAGTAATTAATACAATGTTTCACATTAACAAATCACGTTGTAGCAATACCTCTCTCTCGTCTCTCTATGTTGTCTTCGTAAATATAATATGGGAACGTAGAGCTAGCTACAGGCTGGTAAAGTGGTAGTAATTAACAACGCCGTCAAAAGTGACTGCTGCTTTTTTATAGCACGCACGCCAATTTAAAAAGTTTCGAGCGCATGTAAGTTGGTCATAGTTGTTGTAACATAGAAAACGTATACTAAAAATACTATACTAGACTAGCGTCGTCGAGTTCGAAGATACTAAAAAAAAGATAGGACACCACCACTCTATGTGGAAACATGAAACGCAAAATGGCTGCGCGTGAATGTGCGCCCGCTGTTGTTAGGTAGGTAAAACCAAAGAACGATTCCACCAACTAAAAAATTTGTTTTTCGGCCATAAATTGTGCAAATAGTCCTATTAGTATTACATGTATTAAGGAAAATGTAATATTCAATAATTTTATGTTTTCTCTTTACTTTCTTTCCTTTTTCTTTGTTGTATAAAATAAATAAAGGTACGTAATAAGGCGAAAGATATGGGACTCCGAGATTAATTTTGATTGATAAAAATTATGACTTGCTGAAAATTATGGATGTTCCTGGCAACATGAACCACATTGAGCTATTTTGTGTGGTGAGCGTTGTACATTTTGAGTATGACGATGATTATAATAGACCGATTGCGCGACCCGTGTCACGTGACCCCTGTTGGGTTAAAAATGTAAACACACACGTAATCCTCCAAACGAAAGGGTGGTACGGTACACGATGATTAATGCATTTAGTTAAAACGATCGAGGCTTTTTTTGATCAAAATCTTTGAAACATATTCCAGAGTTTGTACCAAAGACCTTCAAGTGGCTGAATAAAGCCAGTAAGGACAGTTCCAGCAAGTCTTCGGAAAATTGTAAAAGTACCGTATAATTTAATGTGCACGATGTGTACAGCGCTCGACGGAACGTTAGGCCAGACGACCGCGATCATCACACACTTTTCAACACAAAAATTTCAAAGTTTTGAAGCTGAAATCCTCCAAAGAAATTGCTTTCCAAAACTGTGTGATTCCTTTGCCTATTTGAAATTCTGCAAGGCTAGGTATTAATGCACTAGTACACATCGTGCACATACGTTAGGCCTACCGCTGTACTGTTATTAAGACTTGAACTGTTCTACTGCCTTTATTCAGCCACCCAAAGGACTCTGGTACAAACTCTGGAATATTTAAGGGGGGAACCTTCAAACATCTGTAACACAGCATTGACATGGGCACCAGAAGGGAAAAGAAAACGGGGAAGACCCAAAACAACCTGGCGACGCACTGTAGAAAAAGAAAGAAACGGGCTGGATGGGGTCATGAGTCAAGGCAGCTGAGGTTAGAATGGAAACGTTCGGTGGAGGCCCTAAGTGCCACATGGCATCTGGAGGATAGGTACCGTAACAGGTCTTTCAAGTGATGATTAAAAGTGAATGGTATGCATGGGCGTAAATACCAGGGGGATATACCCCCCCCCCCCCCCCACACACACACACACACACGCACACTTTTTGTCTAGGGGGTGGTTCATATAGGATCATCCCCCAGATTTTTGGTCCGGATTATAAGACCTTAAAAGAAAAAAAATGTGTAGTTTTCGCTGAAAAAGTATCCGATACCTTAGTAAATGAATAAAACATTTCT
Source organism: Marthasterias glacialis (assembly GCA_911728455.2). Taxonomy (NCBI): domain Eukaryota; kingdom Metazoa; phylum Echinodermata; class Asteroidea; order Forcipulatida; family Asteriidae; genus Marthasterias; species Marthasterias glacialis. The sequence continues at coordinate 10,000,073 of OU452235.1, forward strand.
AAAAATCCCTATCTTGTTAATTTGAACTAACTACGTAGAACATTAACAACACAGAGGGCATCCATATGCAATTGAACATCTTCTCAGCGTCGTGTTTATGTAGCGACCGGGTGTAGGGGGAGGGTGTGACACCCCAATATTTGTCCTATAAGTCGACATTTAGAGCCACATACAGTCGGCCAATTGGGCACCTAACTTACCCGAGTAAGGGCTCGGGCTGAACACAAATCCATTCGGCAAGACTAGAAATTTTCCGACTGAAAAGTTTAGTTTGAATCCTTGTATAAGAAGTCAACTTTGAATTATCCAATCTTGGCAACGTGCGGAAATCTACGCTCTAAAAACACTAAAAGCCGTAGCGTCCGGACCGCCCTTGCAGAGTTTCCGCCCCTTAGACTCTTAGGGCAATTAGTTTATATGTCCGAAATTTTCGGCAACTTTGACGGCCTTTTTTTTAGTCCTGAAAAAAAACTAAAAATCTTAGAGCGTCCGGGGAATTCGCCCCTATAAACTCCGGTCCAATAGTATAAGAGATTTGTCCCGGGACCAAAAATATTCAAAGTTTGCATTTCAAAATGAAACGTCTATTTTTGGCAACTTGACGGTCCTCCTTAGCCCTGAAAACACTTAAAACCGTAGAGCCGGTGGCTTGGCCCCCTGGACCCCACTAGAATTTGCGTCCATATACTCCAACATTATAGGGGATTCGCGAAAAAAAGTACGGTTTTCAAAGCTTGCATTTCGAATATGAGATCATTTGAGGGCTATTTTAAGCCTTCGAATCACTGAAAAACGTCATGAGCGTTCGGGGTTATGCCCCCAAACCCCCTTGTGTAGGTGAGTCCAATATCATTGCGCTTTTATTTTCATTAATTTGGTAATGGCAGTCGGCAAATGTACGCTTTCCACCCCCACCCCACCCCACCCGCACCCCCTAAAAAATCTGCTGTTGACTTACATGTAACCTTCCCCTTGCCCCTTTGCTCGTTATCTCAGCATTATTCTTTTTTCCCCCATTACCATCCCCCCCCCCACACTTTTCGCAACAAATTTACGCCTCTGGTGGTATGCTGTATGTAGTAGGCCTCCTAAAGGTCAAAGTATAGACGAATTGCTTTGATTTAAGACTCAATTCAGATCCATTAAAATTTCCCCCTTGCCCCCTTGCCCCCCGGCCCAGTCCTATCTGCAGATCGCATGCGCGCCATGGCCATTCTATTTAGTCGCAGCTTTTATTATTGCATGCATGCTGCACATAGAGCTACATTATTGTCAATATTATGAATGATGCTGCATCAGCTAGTCTCCTTCGTCAACGTGCAATGTAATTTTTGTTTACCGCATTACAGATTATGAGACTACACCCGTATGGTAGGAGCAAGGCTCTATGCTACACCTGACTACTATACGTCCGTGTCGTCGCGCTCGAGTCTAGTCTAATAATAATATTGACGTCACCAATAACCAATCAATGTTTGTCGTCAGTGCTTAGTAACAGACAACTGTTTTGAGCTCAACAAAACGCCGCGAAAAAAACACATTGCCACAGTTGGCAATGTAAAGTCGTACCAAAATCCGATACAATTTTGCAAAAGGTGTCTATTTGAAGGAAACATTTTACACTGGATGTTTTTGTTCATTGGTTGATGAAACATGTTGATGTCATCTCACATATCTGAGGGAAATGAAGCAGAGTAAACATGTCATGTGGTGATCATTGAAATCGTGACATCCGTCAACTGCATCGCAGTTACATCGCAGTATTTGCGGACGTTCGTTACAACTTCAGGTTACATTACAACCAAACAGCAGTACTTTAGATCATGTCATTGCTCTATGATTTAAACTTGTTTATATACGGTAATTAAGTGGTTTATAGATCAAGGACTCCAATCCAATGCTTATCGTGGTTGTATTGTAAGGTAAGCTACATTGTTGTAGCTGCACTGCTACTGGCACAGTGCTACTGCTAAGTGCTACTGCTACTCTAGTCAGTGCATGGAGGAATTCTCAATGGTCAGTGCTACTGCTAGAGTCCTGCTTTTATCTATTCTTAGCTCAAGGAACCTTTCCGTGGAATTATTAATACTTCGCACACAATGTGAGTGTACGCGTTTACCTGTCTACACCAGAAACCACCACTCCACTAACCAGCATACAGTCTTCATGCGGTGACTTGCGTGAACAGTAATCTGAGCATCAAGTTAAAAAAAGCTTTCATTGTTGTATTTGTAGGCCCACCCTACTATTTGTTTAATTAACAGTCATGACAGTATATAGTTTCTCAAAGACAAATGCTGTCTTTGGCTGAATATCTGCAAATACAGCTTCATCACACATGCATGACATGTGACTATTAACTTACTAAGACTAGAATAGAAATGTAAACCCATTCGACAAACAGGTGAATCTGCCTGATGTGGAACTGCTATGTGCCAGCAAAGCATGTAACAACTAACATTGTACTCGGACTTATTTAATATGACAATTGACACTGAAGAAGGTATACCGAACTACATCATTCATGTATGTGTCTACGTGGATTGAAATCTGCTGGGAATATACACAATTAAAAAAAACATAAAGCCTGCTATTTTAAGAAGTACATGTAGACCTGCTTCACCACAAAATTTCACTATGGCGAAAGTGCTACCCCCAGCTAGCTATTTGACAGTAAAGAGAGGACCATCTGCTCCACTTAGTGGAAGTTCATCTGAGGGTGAGAACTCTGACCTTGAAGATATACCACCATCACCGTGCAGTAGTACATCTAGTGGTCCAATATACGTACGCCCAGCTGGATTTAAACATCATGCTCAAGAAATCCAGTCATTGAAAATACACACTTGTAGCTCTGTTAAGTTGAAAAAAAAGATCAGGAAGAATGCTGTCATGACTGTTGCTAAAGAAAAGTTGTTTTGTCTAGATGCCCAAGATTCTGGAAGGGACAAAAACAATAATAACAGCAATAGCAATAAACTGTCCTCGGTTCCACAGAGCAGAGCCAAACAAAAGACGAAAAAAGGTAAGCATTGTGGTTATTTGCTACAGAGCATTAGCACCAATGTGATCTGTCCCCTATGTAAGGATTTACAAAAGCCTATGTTTTAAGTGAAGTGTAACAGAAAGCATGTTGGTTAAAGGGGTTACAAAACAAATTACAAAACAATTCTCAATCTAATTCAAGGTATGATGGTTTTTATTTGAATCAACAAATGTGTAGCAAAGAAAGCTTTTCCCTGTACGCAATTTAAATTATCCCATATGGTCCAGTGCTGAAGATCGTCTTTCAAAAATCGTAAAAAGAAAAAAAGTAAGTGTTTTCTAAATAGGCCCTAAATTTGGTTTCACAACTTTCTTGAGTATTTCTTTTCAATTTTTCAAAAGCAAAAGTTCAGAAAACGACTTTTTCTCTACATCCACTAAAAACATCTTTCCTAGTAAATAGGGTAGGGACTCAAGACTGTAGTCAAAGTACCTTGGTTATTCAAATTGATACATGTACAAAGTTTAGTTTTATAACGCAATACTTCAATATTATTACATTCAAATTTTAATGAGCACTAAAAACTTTAAGTGAAGGTTTATTATTGCTCCATGAATTAATATATTAAACTGCTGACACTCATCACTCCATCAGGGCTTGGACCACCATACTGTACCACTGGCCAGAGTTGTTCAGTTTAATCCTTGAGCTGTATTACAATAATGTAACCCCACAGCTAGGAATAAAAGTGTTGTTATCATTTGACCAGCTCAAATAAATTTTGACAAACCTTGTGGTTACTGTGATCATTATTCGACTGAAGTGTCTTGATTTGGTTATGATCACATCAACGGTATTCACTTATATTTTTATAATACTAGTTATTAGGTTTTGTCTTGTTTATCTTGACAAGACAATTAATGATACATGATGTTTAAAGTCTTGGGGTTATAGGTTATTTTTGACTAGCCTACCCCAACTCAGTAATAATCAAAGATTAACTAGCCTAAATAGCATTCTTTTCTTGACTAGTGTACAGTGTATATTTACATGCTGAGCTAGTAAAAAGATTAGTATCAACTAAATTCAGCAAACTGTACAGGGGGGCAGTATGCAGTTTGAGAAAAAAAATGCAAGCAAAAAAAAACAAGCTTTCTAATTTCTTTTAACACGGAATGGTAATCTACAAAACTCATTTTTCATTACCGCCATGATGGTGATCTTGCCTGTACATGGTGTGTACATGTACACGTCCGTGTAATAAAGCAAAAAACACAATTGTGATGCTATAGCAACTGTTGCTATGCAACCTTCTTTCATGTATAAATAGGTTTCTTGTGATGATGGTGAACGTTATTGAGATGAATAGCTGGCATTGCTAATATACATGATAATGAGATGAAAACAATAGTTGGTACTGCAGGCCTATTTAATAGACTGATTGTGTGACCCCCGTCATGTGCCTATTGTGGGTATTAAATGTAAACAAACACGACATCCTCCATAGGAAAGTGTGGTATGGTACATGATGATTGTTGCATCTCTTTATTCGTTTGAGGCTTTTCTTTTTTCTTTTTTTCTGTGAAAAATATTCCAGAGTCCTTCAAGTGGCTGAATAAAGCCAGTAAGGACAGTTCCAGCAAGTCTTGGAAATTGTACAAGTAACGTATAAATGTGCACAATGTGGTATCGTAGTTACAGGACAGAGCGTTTGGGCCAGACGACCGCGAACACACTTTTCAACACAAGAATTGCACAATTTCGAAGCTGAATCATCCAAAGAAATTGCTTTTCAAAACTGTGCGATTCCTTTGCCTATTTGAAATTCGCAAGGCTAGGTATAAATGCTCACTTTCCAACGTTCTTTACCTTTTTTTACAGTGATTTAGGCCGATGTATATTACAAACAAAATAACAGGCGGGTGGCTACATAGTCATCCGACGTCGGTAGTGCACAACTCAAAACAAACCTCTTTTGTAGCAGAATACTGGTAGTTTGTGAAACAGTAACGTGATTAATATCAATGTCACAACATACAACTAGTAATTACTGTTATTATTACCAAAAGCCAACTTTTGGTGTGACTCTGTCGGTCACAGCATTGCACGTAGTTTGCCATCAGCTCAGATGACGTAGTACCCACAATAGGTCACATGATGAAATGTAAACATTGGTCACGCAATTGGTCTATTGATTAACTTTATTTTTTTTGTAAACTTGACATGTTCTACCTATGTATTTACATTTACATGTGTACATACATAAATGTAATTGTCATTTGCCAATTTTTTCAGTTTTCAGGAAGCAACATTTTGCTTGAAATATACTTTATGTCCACAAATTTTAGTGATGTCAATATTTAGAAGGTATTCACTGAATACCTTTTATGTATCAAAACTCGAACCATCTTGGTTGTTAAGTTACAGTAATGTCATTAAGCCAAAATTGTTTGAAACTGGAGTTTTGTTGTACATGTATTACTGCATGTGACACAACATGGTTTTGCATGTGGGTTTTTGTGTTTATTTTTCACGAAGTGACCATATGGAATGGATTACGTCTAAACAATGTCCAATGAGATTCCAGCTTTCTAACAATGAAAACGATTTTGATTTTTCGAAAGTGAAGTAAAATCGAAACTGCTACCTGTATTTTAAAAGTGTCAACGTCAATTTGCAAAACCTCCCTTGTGTGGTCACTCCTCATGAAAACTGCAATGATTTATTTTATGAGTTTATTTTAGAGACAAAAAACAGAAATTTATTATTTTTAAACTGAAGGCTCACTGACACTGACTATGTTCATGTATTTTTGTCTGAAATAATATCAAAGTAGATAAAATAGCTTTGGAAGAACCTAAAAATACAGTTTCTTACTTTGATTGCTGCAATAGACATGATAGACTGTGCAAGTCTCGTGCGTATCGAGAACAAGAAAGCAAGTCGAAAGAAGACTATAAGTTTTTATGAAATCAAATTTTATCTTAAATTTTATTTATAAATACATGAACAAAGCTCGTGAAAATGTAAATGCTGTTGTAAAACAAATTCAATTTTTATATAATTCAAATAATTTTTGAAAAGTAACATTGAAACAAAATGAATACTTGGGACATGTGGGATGAGGGTGCTTATTTGGACCACAATGGTTCTCTACTACATGCAGTATAAATTGCAAAACTCGCACAAATTTGTGCAACCAATATGAAGGCTGGTCTATAGTTTGTCGTGCGATGATAATTGCCAGACGCTTCGAATGCTGGACGCTGATCCTTTTCTGTGGTCGCTATAACTTATAAGGCGTCAGTGTCAACTGTGTCATTTTACAAGTCACTAGAAACTCAGGTTTTTTTCATTGATTTAAATTTATTTTACTTTCATGTACTCCAATGTTACTTCCCAACAAAGTTATATAATTTTATAGTCATAAACTACGTTAAACTAAAGTGTCTGATGAAAAAAAATCTGGCACACGTAAAACTCAATATGGGACCAGCTTGGTCCCGGAAGTTGGATTACGAGGGAGACTTGCACAGTCTATCAATTTAAAAGGTGCAGCATTGTGAACAATTTTATGTGGACATTAGAAATTATAAATGTCATTTTGTACATGTTGTAAACATTACATTACATTCTAGATGTAACCATGTTGAGGAGTAAACTGTGTTTTGGGGCCATCAGCAAGATCATGTCAATGTTGTGAACAATTAAGTATAGACAAGCGCTTGTTGGATTGTAAGGATCTATCAATAGGTCATAGGTCACTGTTCAACTTGTTTTGAGTCATCCGACATGATTAATAAAAAAAGGGCACACAAAAAACCAAGAAGTGGAATTTCTTCGTTCTACACTTAGGAATGAACTTGTACTTTGCATGAAGTTTCTGCTAAAACTGTATTATTTTGTTCTGCCTTTTGAGTGATGAGAAATCAAATTGGTTGTAGACATGTACATGTACCACTTTAACAATCAATGCTGATGACTTAGAAGAAGCTGATCCTAGAGCTGTACATGTAAATTATGATTGTTAAAAACTTGCCCTTAGCAAATGTTAGTGTTTGGTCATGTTTGTTGACAGTAACAAAAAGACATGACTTTAACCAAAAGTGTACCCTCCCTTGTGCTTTACAGCATACCTTTTGGAGATCATTATTCAGTACATCCAATGAGAGACTTTTAAGGACACTAGTTGGTGCAGACTTACCAGGTAATTCCATTTTCGGAAAATTGTGCATGCTCGAAACTATGTACACAATGGAAATTTACCTGGTACATGTACATGTAATTGTCTGCTAACAGCAATCCAATAAAGTCTCCCTTTGTTAGCTTTGCTTTGCAAGAAGAAATAATTCTGTCCCAATACATGTTTACCACTGTGTTTCTGTTAATAACATTTAAATAATCATGATCTTAAAAAAAAAATTCTTTCAAAATAAATGCACAGCTTTTGCATGTAAGCTACATATGTAGATTCACAGTCTAGTTGTTGGGTTTTATTGTTTTTTCCCCCTTTTTGTTTTAGTGCTTAGTTTAATGTGTTGGGGTATGACATCTTTGTATTCATTTGTGGTACATCAGGCGCTGGCATGATACAGTTCTGATTCCAATCAAACAATGATGTTTGTGTGATTAAGCTGCTAATTCCTTATTCCTGCCCATATTTGATTATTATTTTTGTTTTTCGTTTGTTTTGTATTCAGATCCGTTGCCAATGAAACTACGAGCTTTACCTCAGTCCTTTTGGCAACAACCAAATACAGTCAACACAGCACCACCTGGAGCAATGTATACTGTGTTACCACCCGTCTCTAAAACAGAGCAACCATGTATTGCTGAAATTACAGGTTAGTTTAGGTCAGGACATCTTCACACCATGCAAGCTTGAATTGGTGGTGTGCAGTTCAGTCAGGACATCCTCACACCATGCAAGCTTGGTGGTGTGCAGTTCAGTCAGGACATCTTCACACCATGCAAGCTTGGTGGTGTTCAGTTCAGTCAGGACATATTCACACCATGCAAGCTTGAATTGGTGTTGTGCAGTTCAGTCAGGACATCCTCACACCATGCAAGCTTGGTGGTGAGCAGTTCAGTCAGGACATCTTCACACCATGCAAGCTTGGTGGTGTGCAGTCAGTCAGGACATCTTCACACCATGCAAGCTTGGTGGTGAGCAGTCCAGTCAGGACATCTTCACACCATGCAAGCTTGGTGGTGTGCAGTTCAGTCAGGACATATTCACACCATGCAAGCTTGGTGGTGTGCAGTTCAGTCAGGACATCCTCACACCATGCAAGCTTGGTGGTGAGCAGTTCAGTCCTAGGACATCTTCACACCATGCAAGCTTGGTGGTGAGCAGTTCAGTCAGGACATCTTCACACCATGCAAGCTTGGTGGTGTGCAGTTCAGTCAGGACATCTTCACACCATGCAAGCTTGGTGGTGTGTAGTTCAGTCAGGACATCCTCACACCATGCAAGCTTGGTGGTGTGCAGTCAGTCACGACATCTTCACACCATGCAAGCTTGGTGGTGTGCAGTTCAATCAGGACATATTCACACCATGCAAGCTTGAATTGGTGTTGTGCAGTTCAGTCAGGACATCCTCACACCATGCAAGCTTGGTGGTGTGCAGTCAGTCACGACATCTTCACACCATGCAAGCTTGGTGGTGTGCGGTTCAGTCAGGACATCTTCACACCATGCAAGCTTGGTGGTGTGCAGTTCAGTCAGGACATCCTCACACCATGCAAGCTTGGTGGTGTGCAGTTCAGTCAGGATATCTTCACACCATGCAAGCTTGAATTGGTGGTGTGCAGTCATTCAGGACATCCTCACACCATGCAAGCTTGGTGGTGTGCAGTTCAGTCAGGACATCTTCACACCATGCAAGCTTGGTGGTGTGCGGTTCAGTCAGGACATCTTCACACCATGCAAGCTTGGTGGTGTGCAGTTCAGTCAGGACATCGTCATACCATGCAAGCTTGAATTGGTGGTGTGCAGTTCAGTCAGGACATATTCACACCATGCAAGCTTGGTAGTGTGCAGTTCAGTCAGGACATCTTCACACCAAGCAAGCTTGGTGGTGTGCGGTTCAGTCAGGACATCCACTTACCATGCAAGCTTGGTGGTGTGCAGTTCAGTCAGGACATCTTCACACCATGCAAGCTTGGTGGTGTGCAGTTCAGTCAGGACATCTTCACACCATGCAAGCTTGGTGGTGTGCAGTTCAGTCAGGACATCTTCACACCATGCAAGCTTGGTGGTGTTCAGTTCCGTCAGGACATCTTCACACCATGCAAGCTTGGTGGTGTTCAGTTCCGTCAGGACATCTTCACATCATGCAAGCTCGGTGGTGTGCAGTTCAGTCAGGACATCTTCACACCATGCAAGCTTGGTGGTGTGCGGTTCAGTCAGGACATCTTCACACCATGCAAGCTTGGTGGTGTGCAGTTAAGTCAGGACATCTTCACACCATGCAAGCTTGGTGGTGTGCAGTTCAGTCAGGGCATCTTCACACCATGCAAGCTTGGTGGTGTGCAGTTAAGTCAGGACATCTTCACACCATGCAAGCTTGGTGGTGTGCAGTTCAGTCAGGACATCTTCACACCATGCAAGCTTGGTGGTGTGCCGTCCAGTCAGGACATCTTCACACCATGCAAGCTTGGTGGTGTGCCGTCCAGTCAGGACATCTTCACACCATGCAAGCTTGGTGGTGTGCAGTTCAGTCAGGACATCCTCACACCATGCAAGCTTGGTGGTGTGCGGTTCAGTCAGGATACTCTCTTGAAAGCAGAGGGGCCACATTGGTTTGAGTCCCTCTACATGTAGTTTATACTGTAGCCTTTTATGTCAATGGTACATTATCTGTGAAGGGGGAAAACAGATTTCATGTCTGCTGTTACGAAGTATTTGCATTCTCGATTTTAAAATAATTACATCATCTGTCTTTAAAAAAATGTTGAATAGTTTTTACAATTATATTCTATTGAAAATTTTAATTTGATCCATAGATGTGCGGCCAGTTACACCAACGTCAGACCAAGAGGGAAAGCAAACAAAATCCGTGGTGAAATGTGAACGATTAGACAGACCTCAAAAAACACTATCACAGTGTGATAGGCAAGATAAAAGCAGATCAGTTGAGACATTACAAGAAACATCCAGAGAGGGAGAAACAGACACTCTTGTAAAGGAACTTATCAAATCCAAGCAACCTAAACCTGCAGCCAGAAGGATACTAAGAGTATCTGCAACAAGTTCCAACCTTCTTGCTAAGTTATTTGATGGAATAGAAAAAGAAAAGAAAAGCAATGTGAACTCATCGATCAAAAGAGGAAGGTAAGGTGATAAGAAGAGGTCAAAGTTTGAAAATGATAACAGCAGTCGGACAATCTTTTTTCTTTTCGGGTTTCTAGTTAGGAAACTCCATACAAAGGTCAAAAATTGTGACCAAAGCAAATTACAGCTGTATAAATTAAATGTTTAATACACTTTTGAACTACAGGCGCAACTTTCTCAAGTCAACACATTTAGTTGACAAACAAATAGATAACAATGTTGATTTGATAAATAAAACCACAAAAAGGAGAATTATCATATCATGTTCGAATTAAGCCTACATTGTACATGTACATACATAAAGGTACATTTGGGTGCAAATTACACAAAAGTGTATAAGTATAAAACAGCTTTGGTTCTTTTGCATCTAAGTAAAAAAATAAAGTATACCTTTAATTATTTGTATACAGTCAAGCCACACACTGAATCCAGTTTTCAGAATGCCTTTTAATTGTCTGGTGTATTGATGAAGTAAAGTTACAACTGTTTGACTTTTAACAGACCCAAGAGAGACTGTTCTCAGTCACATCACAAGCATGTGATCGGGGAAGATCCATATATGATAGATGCTGTTGCAGATGGGCTCCTGCCACTACTGAGTATTGAATCACATCGACAGAGTGTTGGACCTTCTTCACATCTATCAGTTGTAGCCGTGAAAGATGGGGATAAAACATTATCTTTACCATCATTAAGTGTTGAACAGAACTATCCAGCCATGTTGTCAGAGCTTGTCAAAGCATTATGATCATCTTAATAGTAAGTCATTGTGTATGGGATACTCAGAGGTATTATATGCTCATAACTGTGGTAACTGTTACACCTTGATTCAACATTTTCATCTAGACTGTTATAGCAGTTACCTTGGTCTCTGTCAGGCTTGTTACATTGACTGCTTTAAAGTGTTCATGGCTGCAATTGTAGCACTGTCAGCACCAAGGTACTAGAAAATTTGAGATACATCCTGAAATATGTTTTCAAACTAGTAGATTATCTAAAGGGGAGGGGGAATCTTATTTCATCTGCAGCAATGCAAATATTTTGTTTGCCCATTTTTTTTTTACAAGGAACTGTTTGAATTGCTTGTTAAATACCCATCCAATAAATTATGGAGGAAGATTTAATTGAAAAAAGGAACTAAATGTACATGGTTGAACCTTAAAAGTTTGTCAACATTTTTGTATGTGTAAGGTGCCTCTGGGTTAGTGCCAATTAAACTGGGGTATACAAGTCTGTTGGAAAGACAGGATTAATGCTTAGGATATGGAAGTTACATACACGTATGTACACACATAAAGGAATGGTCATTCATTCAATCACTACCCAGGATTAACCACAAGTATGTAGAATGTGAGTGAAAAAGAGTGATCTTGCATTTTGTCTCACAAAAAACCCACACCTGTTTTTCAGTTTGCAATAGATTTCACAACTCATTGGCTACAAATATTGCTCAGCATCTCTGCAATACAGAGAAGCGCTTTTGACATGAATTGATGATTGTTTGCTCTGCACCAAACTCTAGTAGTATCTGATTTACATGTAATAGTTGCAATAGGTTTCTTAATGATGGTGTGTGTAAATTGTCAAAATAATAATTTTGTGCTTAATTTATTTTTTGCTCACCCCTTTCCTAAATGCACACATATCCTCCCCAGATACACCACTTAGCAGTGTGTGAAACAAGCCAGCTCTCATTGTTAAAGAATCCAGCAAAGTTTAAACACTGTATCTCAGGTGTGTTATATGCGTGTGTGCGCATGTGCTGGTTCACTGCAGTTCCCACTCAATTCCAAAGAAAAATGTGAACGTCACACATGCATGGTGGCCTTGAAGGGCAATAAGATGTCTGTAACATGTGTCATCTATGGGAGTTTATTTGAAAAGATCAAAACAAGAGGCTTCAAACAGCATTCAATGCATCTTATTTTGAATGACATTTATTATCGATGTAGATGTATGTACAAATAACAAGATAATGAACATCGCAATGTTTAGGCCACCACACTTGACGTACAGAATTAACAAACACATCAGCAAATCAGAAACACAAGAAATACATGTAGGTCCTGCACTTAAAATGTGTAAGTTTGTGAACAAAGGCATACACACAATGGGAACTGAATGATAGGATGCAGACAATAGGTTGTTTTTTTAATGTTGAGAGCTGGATTATTTCATGAAAATGATGGATTAAAAAAACAAATTTTACATCTAAGTCCTGATATAAAATGTATATAGCCATAATAATGTAAATGGGGTAAAATTAATTAGCTTTTCACTAGTAAGATTTCAATTATAGATTGAAGAAGTTTTCTGTCCTGCGATTGCAACAATGCCTTGTATCTAGGACGTCACTCTAGTATTTATTCATCCTCCAGGGCCACTGAAGCCCCTAGGCACCACTGTGACAATAGGTGTGTGTTAAGCCTCTACTGAGGGTACATATAAATGTGTACAAATCCATTGGGATGTACCAGTGTTTTCTGTCATTACTGGGATGTAAATACACCTAGTGTTCATTTTGGTAATGTACCATGGACATCTCTGCTACAAAAGTAGACACGAGTTAAAGCCTGCTTTATGAATGTCCACGAGCATAAAACTTAAAAGTCTTCCAACTATGGCGGAAAACACAGTAGAGGACAACAAATTGAACTATAAAAAGGCAATTTTTGCAACCTCAGACAATGGGTGGTCTCATATCATACTTGTGTCAGAAGAAGTTCCTGCAGGTACTAGTGTGTCAGATCAGTCTGAGCCTTAGTAGGCCTATAGGAGGGTGTGTAAGTCTCATGTTCAGGGACACCAGTGTGGCACAAAGGTCAGCTAGAAGTCCCTATCATATGCAAATCTTGTAGTATGGCTTAGGACTTGACCATTACGTTGTAATTGTATTTCGAGGTTAGAAAGTTGGACATAAAAAGACACAGGTTCGTGTGTGCCTAAATATAAAGATAGATACATGTAGTACTATTTTTTACATATATATATTTGTGGTAAATTGTATAATTTATATTGTGAATAATAATGAGAAGTACAACAAATATATTTATGAGGCTTTACTTGTTTTTGTAAACTACAATGATTACTTGTATTCAAATAACAAATGCCATCTTGCATTTTGTTGGGTAATTGACAAATTGTTCCAGTTATCTATTGCCTTTTAACAAATTACTAATTGGTACTTTACTTGTACTAACTGTTGTGGTTTAAAATGGATACTTTATAGAACCCATAGAAATAGAACCTGAAAAACGCTGAGTGAGCCATCCACACAAATCAGTTGTGAGACCATTGAATGGATGTTGTGGCCATTTTGTTGCACCTCCTTTATGTATATGGCAAAATGGTATCCCAATGATGTGGGTGTACAGGTATTATGTCATTTAGATCAACACAAATTGTAAAAGTGATCAATGCATGTCATGTATGTCTGTGATATAGTTTTGCCATGATGTAAGGGACACACCTGTATAGCAGTTACAGTCGAGCTCATCAGCGTTTTCCCGGTTTACCTCATTTCCTCCCCTAGCCACAAAGTTCCATTAACATACTTGTTTTTATTACTGTTAAATTGAATACTCTGCCCCTTAATACACTGCTTTTAGGTTTGGTCTTCACTTTGATTTCAGTCTCCAAACAGTCAACAGCTACCAGTTCAACACAATCAGTCTGAATTGTATGCTATTAAATATTTCAATAAAGTTAAAACTCCAAACAAATATTAGTGTGTTTCCTTTTCCATCACACACATGTATATGTACAATGTATATGTACATAAATACTGTATACTCGTAGCTCTTAGTGTTACGTTGTTCTACAGCTGAGTTATGTGATTCATTTATCAAGAAAACAATTCCATTTGCAAGGCTTTATAGGTTCAGAGTAAAAATTGATGCCATAGTATGGTCAACTGAAAATATTCAAAAGAATGTTACCATATCATTGTAAAAAGTTGTGGCAAGCAAAGTGTATAGTGTGCTTTACAATATGAGATGCCTTCAAATTGCCTAATGTGAAAAATGCATTTCACTTGATGTTGTGAACAGCAATGTCAGTAAATACATTGCCAAGTCTCATTGAACATGTTGAATAAGATGTACCCATATAGATACATGTATTGCAGCTGGTACTGAAATCATTTTTTATATGTGCATGTATGTAATGGGCTAAACAAAATCCATCAAGTCAGGGAAATTACAGCCTATAGATTATTAGTATTATTAGCTGTTCCGACTATCCGTTGGAACAGCTATTGATTCTGTTGGGATTTTAATTTTGTTTTGGCTATTATTATTCTTTTTTCCCCACCAAACCCCATTGACTTTAACATGACTTTTCTGCGCAGCATAACTCATTTTTAGAAGAACAAAACACCAGACAAATTTTATACCATTTGAAAGCTTAAGTCTTGACTTAGTGAAACGATTTAAAAAATATTATAATTATTAATCAATTAACCACGTTACAGCGACATGAATATATTTAATTAGTCAACATATCTCAGGAATTATACATCCGATATTCATTTTGTTTCCAGTTTTTGACTTCGATATTGTAGATGTGCTTTTGGAACAATTTTTTATGCCGCGTTATCATGACATCATTTATAGCGCGTTTTGTATTTGTGTACAAAAGGCATGGCTCAAAAAGTGTAACTATTTGACAGGTCAAAAATCACAGTTGAATTAAAATTTAGACTGCTAAATTACAAAGGTCGTTTAGAAAACCGGAATGCTTTTACCAAGAGTCATCCCAGACCAATAAAACTTATTAAAGCACAATGTAATGCCACTATAATTAACTGTTAATTGTTCAGTCTGAGCACTATTGGTACAACGTTGTGGGGACTGCGCCACATTTCGCCGCTCAGAGTTGATTACAAACTTGTATACAGGTACGCACTCGCCTGTTTTTCCAACGTTAATCCAATGGTGTTTGCCGATGTTGCAAACCTATATAGGTTTTTGCAGGGAAACTGCTAACATGAATGCTGCGGGGTAGCGCTATTTTTTTTAGCTTTTTAAACTTGATTTGAGTTCTCAGATGTTAGTTTGGCTTTCATTAACTAATTATTATGACGTCTCATATGCTATAGCGCCCTCTATCGGTAGATGTTTTTCTATATGAAACTTGCATTTTTAGGATTTGCGTGCCTGTGGGGCCGTTGATCAGATATTAATGTAGCATGGCGCTCCCTCCTATATGGTTGTGTAGTGCTGAGTGACTCCCCATAGGGTTTTCCGGTGCGGAGTGACTCTCCATAGGGTTGTGTAGTGGGGAGTGACTCCCCATAGGGTTGTGCAGTGCGGAGTGACTCTCCATAGGGTTGTCCAATGTGGAGTGACTCTCCATAGGGTTGTGTAGTGTGGAGTGACTCCCCATAGGGTTGTGCAGTGCGGAGTGACTCTCCATAGGGTTGTGTAGTGTGGAGTGACTCTCCATAGGGTTGTGCAGTGTGGAATGACTCTCCATAGGGTTGTGTAGTGGGGAGTGACTCCCCATAGGGTTGTGCAGTGGGGAGTGACTCCCCATAGGGTTGTGCAGTGCGGAGTGACTCTCCATAGGGTTGTGCAGTGCGGAGTGACTCCCCATAGGGTTGTGTAGTGGGGAGTGACTCCCCATAGGGTTGTGCAGTGGGGAGTGACTCCCCATAGGGTTGTGCAGTGCGGAGTGACTCTCCATAGGGTTGTGCAGTGGGGAGTGACTCCCCATAGGGTTGTGCAGTGGGGAGTGACTCCCCATAGGGTTGTGCAGTGCGGAGTGACTCTCCATAGGGTTGTGCAGTGGGGAGTGACTCCCCATAGGGTTGTGCAGTGGGGAGTGACTCCCCATAGGGTTGTGTAGTGGGGAGTGACTCCCCATAGGGTTGTGCAGTGGGGAGTGACTCTCCATAGGGTTGTGCAGTGGGGAGTGACTCCCCATAGGGTTGTGCAGTGCGGAGTGACTCTCCATAGGGTTGTCCAATGTGGAGTGACTCTCCATAGGGTTGTGTAGTGTGGAGTGACTCCCCATAGGGTTGTGCAGTGCGGAGTGACTCTCCATAGGGTTGTGTAGTGTGGAGTGACTCTCCATAGGGTTGTGCAGTGTGGAGTGACTCTCCATAGGGTTGTGTAGTGGGGAGTGACTCCCCATAGGGTTGTGCAGTGGGGAGTGACTCCCCATAGGGTTGTGCAGTGCGGAGTGACTCTCCATAGGGTTGTGCAGTGCGGAGTGACTCCCCATAGGGTTGTGCAGTGGGGAGTGACTCCCCATAGGGTTGTGCAGTGGGGAGTGACTCCCCATAGGGTTGTGCAGTGCGGAGTGACTCTCCATAGGGTTGTGCAGTGGGGAGTGACTCCCCATAGGGTTGTGCAGTGGGGAGTGACTCCCCATAGGGTTGTGCAGTGCGGAGTGACTCTCCATAGGGTTGTGCAGTGGGGAGTGACTCCCCATAGGGTTGTGCAGTGGGGAGTGACTCCCCATAGGGTTGTGTAGTGGGGAGTGACTCCCCATAGGGTTGTGCAGTGGGGAGTGACTCCCCATAGGGTTGTGCAGTGCGGAGTGACTCTCCATAGGGTTGTGCAGTGGGGAGTGACTCCCCATAGGGTTGTGCAGTGGGGAGTGACTCCCCATAGGGTTGTGCAGTGGGGAGTGACTCTCCATAGGGTTGTGCAGTGCGGAGTGACTCCCCATAGGGTTGTGCAGTGTGGAGTGACTCTCCATCGGGTTGTGTAGTGGGGAGTGACTCCCCATAGGGTTGTGCAGTGGGGAGTGACTCCCCATAGGGTTGTGCAGTGCGGAGTGACTCCCCATAGGGTTGTGCAGTGGGGAGTGACTCCCCATAGGGTTGTGCAGTGGGGAGTGACTCCCCATAGGGTTGTGCAGTGCGGAGTGACTCCCCATAGGGTTGTGTAGTGTGGAGTGACTCTCTAAAGGGTTGTGCAGTGTGGAGTGACTCCCCATAGGGTTGTGCAGTGGGGAGTGACTCCCCATAGGGTTGTGCAGTGGGGAGTGACTCCCCATAGGGTTGTGCAGTGCGGAGTGACTCCCCATAGGGTTGTGCAGTGGGGAGTGACTCTCCATAGGGTTGTGCAGTGGGGAGTGACTCCCCATAGGGTTGTGCAGTGGGGAGTGACTCCCCATAGGGTTGTGCAGTGTGGAGTGACTCCCCATAGGGTTGTGCAGTGTGGAGTGACTCTCCATAGGGTTTTGCAGTGCGGAGTGACTCTCCATAGGGTTGTGCAGTGCGGAGTGACTCCCCATAGGGTTGTGCAGTGGGGAGTGACTCCCCATAGGGTTGTGCAGTGGGGAGTGACTCTCCATAGGGTTGTGCAGTGTGGAGTGACTCCCCATAGGGTTGTGCAGTGGGGAGTGACTCCCCATAGGGTTGTGCAGTGGGGAGTGACTCCCCATAGGGTTGTGCAGTGGGGAGTGACTCCCCATAGGGTTGTGCAGTGCGGAGTGACTCCCCATAGGGTTGTGCAGTGTGGAGTGACTCTCCATAGGGTTGTGCAGTGCGGAGTGACTCCCCATAGGGTTGTGCAGTGGGGAGTGACTCCCCATAGGGTTGTGCAGTGTGGAGTGACT
The DNA here is from genome assembly GCA_911728455.2 of Marthasterias glacialis. Lineage (NCBI taxonomy): Eukaryota > Metazoa > Echinodermata > Asteroidea > Forcipulatida > Asteriidae > Marthasterias > Marthasterias glacialis. The sequence goes on from OU452235.1 coordinate 10,017,964, forward strand.
CCCCATAGGGTTGTGCAGTGGGGAGTGACTCCCCATAGGGTTGTGCAGTGGGGAGTGACTCCCCATAGGGTTGTGCAGTGTGGAGTGACTCCCCATAGGGTTGTGCAGTGGGGAGTGACTCCCCATAGGGTTGTGCAGTGGGGAGTGACTCCCCATAGGGTTGTGCAGTGGGGAGTGACTCCCCATAGGGTTGTGCAGTGTGGAGTGACTCTCCATAGGGTTGTGCAGTGGGGAGTGACTCTCCAAAGGGTTGTGCAGTGCGGAGAGACTTCCCATAGGGTTGTGCAGTGGGGAGTGACTCCCCATAGGGTTGTGCAGTGCGGAGTGACTCTCCATAGGGTTGTGCAGTGTGGAGTGACTCCCCATAGGGTTGTGCAGTGGGGAGTGACTCTCCATAGGGTTGTGCAGTGCGGAGTGACTCCCCATAGGGTTGTGCAGTGCGGAGTGACTCTCCATAGGGTTGTGCAGCGCGGAGTGACTCCCCATCGGGTTGTGCAGTGGGGAGTGACTCCCCATAGGGTTGTGCAGTGGGGAGTGACTCCCCATAGGGTTGTGCAGTGGGGAGTGACTCCCCATAGGGTTGTGCAGTGGGTGACTCTCCATAGGGTTGTGCAGTGTGGAGTGACTCCCCATAGGGTTGTGCAGTGCGGAGTGACTCTCCATAGGGTTGTGCAGCGCGGAGTGACTCCCCATCGGGTTGTGCAGTGGGGAGTGACTCCCCATAGGGTTGTGCAGTGGGGAGTGACTCCCCATAGGGTTGTGCAGTGGGGAGTGACTCCCCATAGGGTTGTGCAGTGGGTGACTCTCCATAGGGTTGTGCAGTGTGGAGTGACTCCCCATAGGGTTGTGCAGTGCGGAGTGACTCTCCATAGGGTTGTGCAGTGCGGAGTGACTCCCCATCGGGTTGTGCAGTGGGGAGTGACTCCCCATAGGGTTGTGCAGTGGGGAGTGACTCCCCATAGGGTTGTGCAGTGGGGAGTGACTCCCCATAGGGTTGTGCAGTGTGGAGTGACTCCCCATAGGGTTGTGCAGTGCGGAGTGACTCCCCATAGGGTTGTGCAGTGGGGAGTGACTCTCCATAGGGTTGTGCAGTGGGGAGTGACTCCCCATAGGGTTGTGCAGTGTGGAGTGACTCCCCATAGGGTTGTGCAGTGGGGAGTGACTCTCCATAGGGTTGTGCAGTGGGGAGTGACTCCCCATAGGGTTGTGCAGTGTGGAGTGACTCCCCATAGGGTTGTGCAGTGGGGAGTGACTCTCCATAGGGTTGTGCAGTGCGGAGTGACTCCCCATAGGGTTGTGCAGTGTGGAGTGACTCTCCATAGGGTTGTGGTGGCCCCTCCGTGCGACCCCTGAAGTGACGACCTTGTTCTGGCGGGAGGCGTGCCTCCAGTGTATGAGTGTATGTGGAACGGAATGGCTCCGAGGGGGGCCGTGGACCCGGTGTGAATGTGTGTGTTACGGAGCTGCTCCAGATTGAAGTTTGCATCCAGTGTGAGTGACCGTAATAAAAGAGCCACTGTCTGACCGGCTTGCATGGTCCCTACCCCGGTTTTCATTCCTGACCGTGCCCTCAGATCTGACCGCATTGACGATAACACTCTCCATAATTTTACACACAATAGAAGTCAAGGCAATCGGACAGTAGTATGAAATTACACTTGTATCACCATTTTTAAAAACAGGGGAAATATTAGCTTTTTTCCACATGCTTGGGAGTTCACCCTGAGACAAAGACATACAGAACGAGTTACAGGAGAATAGGTGAGATTACACCAGAACACGACTTCAACAGCCGCGGTGTAATATTGTCTGGACTGGGAAATTTATCGTTAGGCAAGTTGTCGATTATTTTGACAATTTCATAACTACTTACTTTAGCAGTTTTGATCAGGGGATTAGAAAAATCACACTCAGGCGGAGCACTGGGTAATTCGAGTGTCAGGACGTTAAAATACTCGCCCAACATCAGAGAAATCATATCTGGTTTGTGAATATAACCTCACCATGATTGTTAATAATGGGGGCACAGGCTTTTTCTTCTGCGCACAAAAGCAAAGAAACGTTTTTTGTTCTTCCACAAAAAAATTCATTAACGTAACTTGAATAAGAAATGTTCACAGCAATTTTAACCGCATTACAAGCTTTCTTGTAGGAATTCCAATGTTCTACAGAGCCAGAACTTTGGGCAAGATTAAAAGCACTATGTTTTTTTGTAATCAAACGCTTAATACTTTCATCAATCCAAGGGCAAGATTGCTTGGAATGCCGTGTTTTACGAGGAATAGCATCATGTGCTGCAGCTTCAAACAAATCTAAAAACCCATTCCAGGATGCAATAATATCACAATCCATAAAAAGCTCCCATGGAGCTAGGTTAAGTAATTTATTAAAATGTACAAAGTCGGCATGCTGTAGGGCTAAAAACTGTCTTATGACTGATCTTGCTGGTTGAAATTTTCAGCATTTAAGGTGAAAGGAGATTGGGTGGTGGTCACTCCCCACTGGGTTAGGACAGACAGTTACATTGCTGACCAAGTTGGGTTGATCTGTGAACACAAGGTCAATGATGGTTCGATCCTCTGGCTCATGTAAACATTGATGTGTGACAACATCTACTAGTTGGAACAGGTCCATCATTGATACAATGCTTGTGAGACTTTGCTTATTAGCCAAAACAAGGTTACATCTGCCATTTGACATGTCACCAGAAGAAGCAGGAGGAAGGACATCCTCTTGATTAAAATGTGCTGGTGTCATCTGTCAGTCTGTATGTAAAAGAGGCCCCTCATTTAGTACCGGTACGAAATATTCCCCCCTTTTTTCCTTTTTTTTTATAAAACCAAATTGTTCAACAGGTCTCCTTCACTAAGTTATCTAGTGGTTTTGACACCCCTACTGGAAAGTGGACTAATCCTTGAGTCTTGAGGATGCAGTGGTGAGGGTTGGTGTTGGCCAGCATACTTTACTGCTATTACAACATCAATTCTAACTGCTGTGTCCTCTATTATCTCCTTTCCAGCTAGTATAAAGAACCATCTAAAGTCCCGCCCTATTACATGTAGATGAGTCATCAAGAAATGAGTCGAACAAGAAGGGAGATAAGACAGGAACTATACAGCCATGATAATGTGGGCTTGGCGATTAAGCAACGTGAATGGCATCTGATATTACAGTTATCACATTGAATGCTCAACTGATTTTTCCTCACTGGTTTGGTGCAGGCATCACAGGGATTTATAACAGGCCCTGGGTTCGCATGGATGTCACCACCAAATAGTAAAAGTATTTTCAATGAAGATTGACAAGGTTTAGATAAGATGCAATTATCACTCATAACCTGCAGCGTGCTTGTGGAGTTGGAGTAACGACATATTGGGCGCCCATATCGTCTATGCAAAAAATGTGTGTCGTCAGGCAATGTAGAGAGACTGTTTCTATAAAAGTTCATGTCATCATTGGTAATCAGTTCATCAAAAATGCATCCTTGTCTGACATGTCAGCGGTTAGTAAGGAGCCCAAACATCAGGAGCGTATTGTTATGTGCTGTTGCTGCAATTGTCATTTCTGCGTTGCATTTTTGACACTAGTACGGACTACAGTCCTCACAGAGCAATGATCATTGGTTGCATTTCACAGGCCGGTTGCATTTACCACATGGATCATTTATGGGGCCTGAACTCAGTTCTGTATCACCAGAGACAGCCAGGGAGATATTGAAATTAGTTGTGGAATTTGGATAATAAGTAACATGTGTTTTACCAAACTTACTGTGCTTTAGACTTCTTGGTTTGAGATTAATGTTTTGTGGTCAGCCATGTTGGATGCACTGAAGACAGCCAAGGATGCAAGTTTATTTCCCATTTGTCCACAGTGGAAATCGCGCTCAGCCATGGCAGCCAGCGCTGTACAAAATTATCTCTTTTAAACTTAGCCTCTTTTTGTGAACAGCTAAATTAAGAATTTGAAAAAACCGTTGCATTCCTGGGCTTGAGTTCGAGTTAGCTAATGAATAAACATATAACAATTATCAATACAACAGAATATGTAAATTGCTACTGGTGGTTTCTTGACTCTAAGCTCCAAGAAACAATGACCTTGGGTAGTCTCTGGGGTACAATCAAAAGATTGGCTGTGGATGCAATGTACTGTACTTAATTATTGTAAGAGAATAACATCATGGAGGTCTACCTCTGATAAAATTAACCATACATTTTTCACCTGTCACATGCAGTTGAGCATGATCCACTATGATGAAAATCTATCAAGTGTATAACAGATACGGTAATGATTTATTTTTGTGTCTGTATGGTTTTCATCCATTATTAATCATGATTATACATACACTGAAAGACAATCCTTTTATATTTTAAATTGATTTGTTTTGTTTTTGTTTTTTTAAACACAGTTTTATATAGACAAACATTTCTTAGGTTCATATATTATTGTTTGATTTTAAGATGGTTATTCAACTCACATTAATTGGGTCAAATCAATGGACACTTTACATTAGATGTACACGTGTATACATAGAGCACCAGCCATCACTGAGGTCAAGCAAGGTAACATGCTCCAGTGTATAGGCTCCACGCACGACTTTCAGCCAGTGACAAGTCTTCCTTTGACCTCAGTGTGGGCACTTTCAACTTAGGCCATTTTCATTCATGACGTCGTCCTGTACAAGTGGTTGCCATTGTAATGGTATAACTGGGATGCATTTATGCTCGCCGATGTGTTCTGAGTGGGGATTCACTCGTATCATGTTGGCACTTGGTGTAGTTGCGTGAAGAAATGTATGCTGGGCATATTTGTGACCCAGTAATAGTGGAAAGCACTGGTTTCTATCTGCATATGGATTGGTCTACAATAGTGAATCTGAAGCTGGGTACAAGTTATTGTCCACATGATGGCGCTACATATAGTGTGCAGAGAGTTTGGAAATAGCTTCATTATCACACAATACAAAATGCGCAATGTGTACAGACATATGCAGATTAATTTGTCAATATCTAATTTGTTGGTCCTATATTAAAGGGAAATTACATTATTGGTATTTTGGACCATACATTTGCTTCAATCCAAAATTTCTAGATATATAACATAAAACTAACCTGTGAAAATTTTATTTCAAAGGTAGTAGCATTGTTGAGATATTAGCAATAATCTGTGGTGGTTATTTCCATGCAGATGAAGAATCCGTGTTCAAACGAAACCATTTTTTTCTGCAAATGCCGACCATCGCTTTCAAAATGAAACAAAATTGCATTTTTCTTTAAAATGAAATAATACCTGGCGAAAGAATTTCACTGAATACTTGGGAGTACTTTCAGTCAAGTAAGTTAATTCATAGTACATGTAACTTGGAAGTACATTTGTTCATGTCTGCAAATGATGTAATTTCTCTTTAAATAAGATATGAAACTTGCATGGAGTGGAAGGTAAACAAGAAACTAGTTTACTGATAACATATTTTGAGAAAATGTTGGTTCTTGGGAGGGTGAGATCATTGACATTTCCAACAGCATACTTTGTTCATCTTTCCCATGTAAACAAGTTTCCAAGTTCATATTGATTCATATAATTGCAAATCTTTGAGCAAATTGTCTTCATGAATGCCAGGGATGTGACATCCTAGCTTCTGGCTGGCTGATGTTAAACAAACTGAAATGTATTGAGATACAAGCATAAAAGTACATGTTTATAGATCAATATACTGCATGATGGAAATACTTTTCAGAACTGACTGAAACATTGGAAAGTTATTAAAAATGCCAATCATTCAGAAAAATTGATTTGTTATGCTGCTATGGTAACCTTTTGCAAAATAGAAGATGTGTTAAAGCTACATGTATATGGTATGCTTTTGTGAAAGTTAATTCATAGAACCCAAGTTACAGTAACATAATTATTTTATTAGCACAAGTAATAATTGCAAAAAATGAAGCATTGTAAACCGAGAAAGGATTTGATGACATGATGTCGTAATTGTATTGTTTTAATATTGGATCGAACTATTTCAACGAATTTGTCAAGTTACATGAATAGTTGAGAACATCAGTGCAGCCTGTTTGCTCATACAGGCGTATGTCCTACATGTACATACTTTCAGCTGTGTGTTCAATTCTCAATGGGTGTACCCCTTGTGATTTTGTTTTGCAACCTTTTTTGGTTAATTTTAATTTATCCATTCTGGTAACTCACTGCACCAATAACATAGTATTGGTCTTCCCATCTTAAAATGAGTCTGAAGAAGTCTGAACTTTGCCGAAGTTGAATAACACAAGTATACACATTTATTTCCATGCATTTAAAGTATTTTATTAAATCTTAAATGTTTTATCAAATGTCGGATTGTAGCTCTTGCGTAATCAAATATATGCACCGATTATGTTTGTATATGTTAAATATACACCATGCAGACTTGCAATTAACAAATTCGGATCCATTAATGAACATTACAAGTCATAATTTGTGACATTTTCAAACTAAACAGACATATTTTAAATCAACAAACCTGAAAATCACCAGCACATTTTGTTTGAAGTTGCATCAAGGGACAGACAGGCTGGCTTTGGCATGAGGTTATTATTAGTCTCTCTACGACAAACCTGATCAATGATACAGCAACCATTTAATGGTTATTAAAATGTGTCAGTTATAAATTGCATGTCCTATCTTTGGAGTATACACAAATTCACAGATGATGAATTCAAAATATGACCATCATGAAATACAATGTGTTCAATCAATAACAATATTGAGAAGCTTATTTATACAGTATATTACATACTGTACTTAGTTTGTCAAAGAGTAAATTCATTTCACTCCTATAGTTTTCAACAAACACACAACCAATTTGTGAATATTTCATCAAATTAGATGGTCAGGTCTTTAGTAAAAACACGGGGGGGGGGGGGGGGGGGGAACGTTCTTGTTTTTGTGTGTGTGTGGAAATGTGTGACATTAACAATGGGCTTATTTCAATTGTGGCAATTAAAATAAGCAATGGTGAAGGGAAGGGTCTTTAATTTCTTGTTACTTGACTCTGACAGTATGCAGAAGGACTACTTTTCTGGAGGATTGATACTGAACTAGTATTAACTTAAAATCCGTCCATTTCAGATTGAAACTAATATTTTTCCCAATAATTATTAACTCTGTACACTGTCTTTAATGGATGAAATGTGTCAATATGTTGAATTCTCCGTTAGTTTTAAGAAGGAAGCTACAAAAGATGCCAAGACCCATCCCCTTTGAGGTAATGTGCACATAAAAGGTGCTTGTAAATAGTGATAGAAAAATCAAACTTGTCAACAATTCAATGTGTTATTTATTCTTGTGTGGGGTTTCATAGTGCACAAACAGTGGAAGAGCTAACATTGTTTCTCAAAATAAAGCTGTATGGCTTCAAAAATAAGAAAAAGGTAAATAAATCAGGAAATGCCCACCTTGGAGACAACCATCGGACATATTCATATTGACATACTTGCATGATGTATGAAAACCTTGTTGAGATTTCCTAAAGAATTATTATTTTATATGCACATCAATGCCTTTATGTGAACAATTTAGTGCATTCTTTTTGTCCAAAAACACAATGCCTTTTTGGAATTTGTGGCGATAGGAACCATGAACACAAGTCAAGCCAGAAATTACCTGTACATAGCCTAACTTTTAAAATCAGAACAAAAATGTATCTATCTTTAGTTTACATTGTATGTTTGAAGTCAAGGCGCACACAGCAACCTGATGGTTTACATGTATATCTCCTGCGAAACAAGTCCAGTATTATTCATGTATTAATCATTTAGATTCAAATAATTTGATTTAACAAGTCAATAAATTCAAGGTGTGAAAGTGCCGAAGTGTGAAAGAGAACCTTCTTTATAAAAGCTCATAATGCCATTGTTTAAAGACCAAACCACCCACAGTTGTCCAAACAATCACATTGTTGAAATTAAAGTTCATATGAAAATTTAACCCACATCATGAATACAAATGAAGCAGACTTTGGAACATGACGGCTGACTCCTGACTGCAGTGTTCAAAATACAAAAAATCAACACAATTCAATTTCACTAATTATGAAATAATAGCATTGAAAACTTGCTTGGTGATTAAAGAAATCTTACATTTAAATTTTGTCACTGAAGTTTTTTTCTAAGGTCAACTCAGTTTTGATGGTAGGGTTCGGTATATTTGTGATACTCCTTAAAAATGTCAGGAAGCCCTCAACACTTTTCACAATTGTTTGGCAGCAATATACAAATACAGCCTTGTTTATTATGACAGGCAAGAGATCGTTTATAAACGCATTGTGTAGGGAAAGATTATGTTGGCCACACTGGCTAATAACAAGTCACTGCAATGTTTTATACAACATATTTCACCTAGTTGGCATGTTTCTTAAGTACAGTTTAAACATGTAATAGACATCATACAATTAACCAGCAGAGGTTTTTTCAATGTTTTCTTTGGTGGAAACATTCAGTTCATTTGAATAAGCTTGGTTTCAAATACAACCTTCTTAAAAGTGACAGCACTTCAGACATGTGCAGAAGGAGGACTGAGTATCCAACCAAAATGTACATGTAGATAAGAGTGATTGCTGTAAACAATTTTTTGTACAAAATGTTCCACAATTTGCATATACTTCACCCTTCTACAAGCACCAAATATATTAATGTAATTACCTTTGTTTCACTCCAAATTTAAAAGGGACCTCTTACTGTCACTTTCTGCAAAAATATTCATGTGATATAGGACACCAGAATCCATACACTTGTGACTGACCTTGTACTGCATGATGGCAAGTAGCACAATAAGACAAGTTTGTTTCTGAGCATACACATCTTGGTTATGCAAAACTATTGTCAATTATGCATTGTATGTCAATCATTTTGTTGTGATTGCTTTTGAAAAGTTCACAGATGGGTCTCTCAACACTAAAATGCACAACTGATAAATTTTTAATTAAGGCATGGGAGAGCGAGTTTAAAACATTTGGTCTTAGGTTTTTACCAGTTATCAGTAATGTTGTTAATGATTGTTCTTACCCTAAAATAAAGACCGATGTCCGAGTACTTAGTGAATTCAACTTGGGTAATTAAAAAAGGGTAACATATGTCACATGGACAGACAGGTTGGTTTTTGAATCAACATGGAAGAACTTAAAGTTGACTAATATTATTTACTTACATCCTTTGTTTTAATAATGGTAGAAATAAATATTTGAATCATTCTTCTGGGTATTTAGACAATTAAAAGGTGAAATACATAATGTACATCACATGGACAGACAATTTTGGTCGTAAAATCTGTCCATGTGAGGTTTGTTACATTTTCAATAAAACCCTATAATTTTTTAAGATCAGATTAGTTTTGGCTTGTAGGTATCCGTCATTTCTTTAAGGATAAAAGAAATAACACATAGGTGAGAAATTCTTTTTGTTCAACCTTAAAACTACTGATGAAATATGTCTGTCCCCATGACAAGTGTTACAATTTTAAAGATTATCTCCATCAGTTTCTTGAAGACTCGTAACATTGTCTTAATTTTTGTTAAGGGCAAGCCTCTAATGTTTTTGAATAAACACAGCAAAGGTAATCAACTAAATACTTTATTTTATCACCACTATACACCTGTAAAACCTCAAAATGTATACCAATGGGAGACTTTGGAACACTAGATGGCAGCAGACTTATCAGGTCAATTTCCAAGAACAATGGATTACCTGGTAAGTCTGCTGCCACCTAGTGACCTCAACAGTCTCCCATTGTAATATATTTATTGTGGATAGACCCATGGCCAGATAGTTTCAACAAATCTTGAAACCACCTCAAGCCACAGAAACATCAAATTGAAATCCAATGCTTTAAAATGATCACCTTTACACCACTTCCGTAGTTTTTGCTATATCACAATGTCTTCCATGAAAGTAGATCCTAGTATTGTTACTTTCTCAATCTTAATGTGGACATAACATTGTGAGGACACTTCTTTATTAAAGAAGTTATATGAATAATACATGTAATAATTATATGGAGTGAGTCATGGTTTTAAATAACAAGCACAACACTAAGTAGAAGATACTTGTAGCTAAACTGTTTAAATGCTTATAAAATGCATACTGAAAGAACCATGCTTTTGAACTTTTAACACTTGACTGGACTACATAAAATCAACATTTAAAAAATATATTTTGATCAATAACATTTAAAATATAAATATATATATATTTATATATATACAAGAACTGAATATTTGTGTAGCATGATACTCTCAATACAATGATCCCAAGATACAGACACATTCATTATATTAACATTTTTGAAAGTATAATTAACAATGTATTCTTCAATGCTCAGAACAGACCCAGCTGCCTTTTTGAAGTAGTTCGAAGCATTCAAATAGACTTTGATATATTATTATCACATGCACACTGTATAAGCTGAATTTATACAATCTTTAAATCCAAGGGAAATGATTCAAATGTGAAAAATCTACTTGGAAAGGTTTACACAAGATTCTGTTTAGTAAAGAATGAATCAAACAGGCAGCTACTCACAATGAATTGAAACTTTTGTTTACATTACAATAACACTTGTTTTCCATCCTTTTTGGAAGGAAGTTGTCTGTTTCGCTGACAACTTTTATACATGCACTCTCCTTACCTCCTAAGCATGTGGAGCTGGAAAGGCAAGCAGAAAAACTTTCCCAAAGAAATTGAAAATAACAGTTGAAGAAAGGCATGTCAAATTTCTTCATAAGCAAAAAAGGCATAACAAGTGTAATATACTGTGCAATAAAAATATATGCATATCTACACACACAGTATGCTGTCAATTCTTGCTAAATCTACCATGGTTGACACACAACCATTCTCTTAGTGAAAACGGTGACGAAATGGTACCATAAGCTGGTTCTGCACATCTTAATGCAGTACAAAATGAATGCCCATAATTGAAACTAAACCACCTACATGTATAGGACTATGCACTCGGAAGCATTCAGGTTGGCTCAGTGGTTTCTTTCCCTGCTTTTCACCTCGGTGAAAGCCAGTTCCAATCCCGAACTGGAGCCTTGGATATGGAATGGGTTGTCAGTCCCTACCTAACTGCATGGGTTTTCTACTAAGATGCTGTGTAAATCTACCCACTTGAAAATCAACCCAGTTGTTTGCGAATCAGCCTAGTAACAAGCTAATAAGCATGTTTAACTACTGTACATGCACATCAACATCATTTTAGGCAACTTGCATATGCCCTGTACCATTGCTGAGATGCAGGTATGCTTGGGTTTGCATCACAAGCAAGCTTTAATGCCTGGTCATGCTAGCACTGCGTAAAGCTGCATCAACATCATTGGTCAAAGATGCCTAAAAACATGAACATTGTGTACAATGTATAGAATAGTGCCTACCCAGTAATACAAGCATCTAACTGTCGCTCAGATTCATCAGTTGGTATTCATGGGGTCCAAACCCACATTACAACAAATGGCATCGGCATTAAGATAAAATCACAATGCTTTCACATTCAACATTTCTAAAAAAAAAAAAAAATTGCAATCTAAAATAAGGTCATAATGAATACCAACACTTTGTGATATATTTGATTATGATATTGATTGTGATGCAATACAGTACGCTGAAGATACTGCAGATTATTGATGCTATCACTAGACCATGGTACTCTCTATCTCCTGACTACGTGATCTTGCACGGACTTGTTCAGGTACACTACTGAAGCTAGATGAATAACCTATCTCCTGACGAAGCTTCCTTCCTAATGCTCTACCAAGGGATCCCTAGCAAATAATATCAAAACAAAATAATACATATATGTAATTTAGACAGTTAGACAGCCATGGAAAACAGAAATAAATGACCAGCATCCCACTTCAGCCCATACAAACTGTTCTATTTGGTTAGTTCTTGTACACGTTTTTCATGAAAAAAAATCCAATAATGTCAGCAACTAATAAAAGGAATTACACCTCTCACTGTTGCACTGGAAGAAAAAGAAAAATATGGGTCATGTTCATTAAGTTTGTTGACAAGAATTAATTTCCTTTCAGATGATACGTGTATATTTAGGTTTTGAAAATCTATTGTGTTTTTCAAGAGATGTAATTAAAAATAAATCCTAAACAATATGACACATATGACACAACATATTAGTTGGACTGTGACTGACATCATTTCAACTTGATACATGTTGTATAGTTGACATAGGTGGGCCAACAAAGCACCTGCATCATTTATCAAATCGAGACCCATTTTCCTTGTATAATCCGAACCTTGTCTTAAACACAGCACCGTGATATTGATAGACATTATGTTATAGTGCATATGGAGGAGTTTGATTACTTGAACAGACCTTATGTACATCATGTACACATAAACTGTAATGAGAAAAGCAAATTTATTGACTTAGAATTGACTTATACAATTTATGATAAAAATCATAGCAAAAAACGTCAAACTTGCTGTTCATTGGTATTGCGTGGTGGTTGCATGCTGAAGATTTGTTTTTATTGGTTATCGTCCGTCCTAGTGTACAAGTTAAGTGGCTTTTCAAGCGTGGGCTACAAGTGAAATGTTTTGGTGTTACATTATAAAATGCAATTTACAGGGTAACTAATTTTTCTGTTCTTTTTTAAAAAGAATTTCATGATTGTATAACATGTTTTGGCATTTACTTTTTAATTTTTTGGAGATAAAATTGTTTCGTTTGAAACTGAGAAGGATTGCTGCCTGCTAAGCTCTTTCTAGGTGGTTTTGAAACACACCCGTGACTTAAGCCCTCTATTGTCTGCTTAAGTTAACAATATAGTGGTCGCCTCTGGTCAATTGATGGACTGGTACCATTACCAACATTCAATTAGCAACTCTATTGATCAACGGATCCCAGGCTTTTTTGAAAAATGAAAGTCTATTTGTACCACCTTGATGATGGTAACTTTCATTGCACAACAATTTTTGCTTTCCAATCTCGCTACAAAAGTTTGAAAAACATTGATCGTTACTGAGCCGCAAAAATACCTGGTATAATCCATGTTTTCGCCAAGATCGTGCTTGTGTCATCCATTTTTTAAGACAAAGTAACATGCTTGGGACAGTTCAGGACAGGTGAAAACCTTGTATAAACTGGGGTCTCGTATCTTCTAAACTCATATTAATGAGAGTCCATTGTACATGTAAGATTAAGCAGTCAAAGTAAATCAGCAACTACCTATAGATTGCCTACTTTACACGACATCCACCATTTACATTTCATTGAACTTATCCTTTGTGAGTGATCACAGTGCCTATGTACATCATGCTGAATAAGTGCACCACACACAATGTCAACAAATTATAAGCTTGCCCCAACCTTAGAAGTCAAGCATTCCACCCAGATCCCTTTTATTAAAAAGTCCTTTGTTCTGACAAATTGACATGCTCACAATCCCCACCCTTCAAAATGATAAACCAAGATCTCGTTTGTGCTATTTTTGATGATGTCCTCTTAGATATTGTACACAAAAAAAAATTGTGTTTCAAATTATCCAGATCATTGTTATAAATATAAATTTCAAACTGAAATTTATATTCATTCCCCCGATGCAAATATTATACACATATGGACTAGCAATGAGGGCTATAGTGCACGTCTATGCACCCCCAGGGCCTGTGAGTGACCAGGAGAGGGTCCTATTTCCCCCGAGGCCGAAGGCCGAGTGAAATAGGACCCTCTCCTGGTCACTCACAGGCCTGAGGGGTGCATAGATGTGCACTATTGCTCGAATAATGCCAGTCCATATGTGTTTTATAACACACCTCAGTCCAAAATGTCATATGAAAAGAAATTTTTTTCAGGACGCACGGTTTTACAACTGTAAACTGTTATGAGCATTGTAAACCTCTTGAGGGCGCTGTTTACCACTCAACAGTTTGGGGTTTTTTAAAACTATTTCCCGCTTAGCGAACTATTTCCCCCAAATGAAGCATGTGTGGTGTGTTGACGCATGTCAAGTTCACGGTGGTGCAGATTTCATGCAATAGGCTATATTAGTTCACCCCTAGTGACCGTATTTAAGCCAATCAGGATAAAGAACCAGTGAGAGGTGTGTTATAATAACATCTATCCAGATCATTGTTGTTAAAGTCCTATGTGTCGACAAGTTTTTGGCAAGAACTGTCTTGAAAGACCAAACTGGTACATGTGAGTTGTCACTGTCACTTTTTGGGCTGTCTACAGCGACGAGCTGAATAGACCTCTTCTTGAGTAGTAGAATCTCCCACAGTCAGGGCAGATGTAGAGAGCAGACCTAGGTGCAGCAGCTCACTCCTTACACCATCAGCTTTTGTCAATGGCTATCTGACGTCTTTTACAATCAGCTTCTGCCCACAAAATCATTCTGCCTCCAGGCTGGCAATCTCTTGTGAGCTCCTCCTGTTTTCCTGAACAGAGGCAAGACACCTTCATAACATAGGCATGTTATGCAGACATCTTTTAAGGGAAGACTTTTCTCAGGTGTTATTCCATTGCTTCCTGAGAGACTTTACAACCGGACAATCAATGGATGGCCTTAATGAGCATCCTAGTGGCATCTAGTTCCTCCATTGTAGGCAGGTCCTCAGTATTTCTAATAGCAACATCTGTCAACCCATTTGGCCATTTGTTTACCTCGATCTTCAATTCCAACTCCTGTAGACAACTTCAGAAGTGCTGTCTATTTCACAGGACGTCCCACAGCTTTCTTAAAGCCGTCATACATGCCACATTATGTTGCAGCAGTCACCTGAGCACTAGATTGTTCTGCACAATCTAATCCAGTAATCAAATGCACATTGAGCTGTGCCAATAGCTTCTTGAAATGCTTGAAAGTTATTCTGAGAGCAAGTTTTTTCTCTAGCAATGCATTAAATTATCATTTTTAACTTTTAGACAGATAAACTCACATTAAAAAATGGTTCCTGTTAAAAAAAAATGAGACATTATAATCCTGAATACATTTAGTAGATTTGTG
The DNA here is from genome assembly GCA_911728455.2 of Marthasterias glacialis. NCBI lineage: Eukaryota > Metazoa > Echinodermata > Asteroidea > Forcipulatida > Asteriidae > Marthasterias > Marthasterias glacialis. The sequence continues at coordinate 10,032,977 of OU452235.1, forward strand.
ATATCCCAAAGAATGTGTCAAGACTCTGCTTTGGACATTTGTCATTCTTGTGTCCATACTTTGTATGTAATGACTGCTCATATTGTACACCTACAAGAACAATGCAGGAACAGTGTGTCCCTTTAGTAGCTACACCAACTGCAGGGCATTCAAAAACGCAATTCAAAAGAAACTCGAAGATTTCCAAGGTCTGTCTTCTACAGGTATTTACAAATAATATAATAAATTGGAACCTACTAAATTGGAGCCTAATTGGAGCCAGGGCCCAATTTCATAATGCCTGTAAGCACAGAAACTTGCTAAGCACAGACAAATCTTGATTAGCAGAAACAGGTTACCAGCCAACAATCCATTATGTTTACACTGTTGTGACTGGTGCCCCACTCATTTTTTGCTTAGCAAAGAAACTTGCTAAGCAGTATTTTCTGCTGAACAGCTTTTTGAAATTGGCCCCAAGTAACAGGCTCAGCCCACAGATAGTTGTACTTGTTTGTTTCTGTCAATATCATAGTAAAGGATCTCTGTTTAGCATTTTTACAACAGGGTATTGGTCATGTTAATATGGTTTTTATTTAAAGAAAAAACAACTCAAATTTAAAAAGACAGAATGAATATAAAGAAAACCTACCCTAAATGTTGGTTTGGCCCTGCTTTTATCATCATTAGGGCTGGTATAAGATCGCTGAAATGATCTGCCAAGCGTACCTCCTCCACTACTCCTCCTGGGACGATTATCAATCGCAGCATTGAACAAATCCTGTGTGGCTCTACACATCAATGCAGAAAACACATCTCACATTAGCATCAACAAGTTGTCTACTTAGTTAACAGAGACCCATTACTTTTTACTAAACATTGCTAAACAAACAAAGGTAGTATATACAGGTTATAGTCCAGTCAATGTAGCCAATTTTAATGCTCAACCCACCACTAATTGCAACAGAATCCATTACACCTGCATTTAGTTTGGGATAGCTGTCAAAATAACATATTAAAAAAGTCTATGAAAATTGAAGTGGTAGAACAATGCCTATTTGAATTTTCCAGAAGTTCCATTACAATGTGCAAATATTACTATACTTGGTAACCTTGGCATTTGGGGTGCAGTGTGATCAAACATTTCTCTGTAACTCCTCCATCTTTAAACCAATCTTACTGTAACATGTCACAACTATAGTTCAGTTACATGGCCTCACAATGACATCATCGGTTCTCACGAAAATCAACTGTAGAGGTCATTTCATACTTTGACTGGGCTATTAGTTTTAAATTACCCTTGCAATCCTGCAAACAGCCCATGGCAGCAAAAATGCAGACAAACCTGGTTTTAATTTGTATGCTTCTGAAATGTATCAAAATTTACTCCATGAAAATATCTGTATTGCCTTAGGATTTATTGCTAACAACTACAACAAATATTGATACTTTTGTTGGAGGTGCGGAACCAACACTTGTGGAAGGTTTGACATGGAACATTCATGAAACTTTGTTAACTTTAAAGCAGCTCATACTAAATAAAAATCAGTGAGCCAGCCTGGAAGTTACATCTACATCTTCATAATGCCTGTACAGACAAAAACAACCTTATTAAATTACAACAACAATGACAATTACATCAGAAGTAATTTTCAACATGTATTTAACACTTGTATAGTTTTTATTATGATTGTACAATTTAGTCTCAACTTTCACAAGTAAACACTTAAATGTTAAATTCAGCCTTCTTCAATTTCACTTAAATTAAGCTGACATAATTTTCACCTAAGGTCTAGTATCCTAATGATTGAATAACTTGCTAAGCCGTGCAAGGGTTTACTTACATGCAAATTTCACAAAGTCAATTTATTTACCTGGCTGGAAGAACGATGGAATTGAGTTCTGTGGTTAAATGTCTTCTTATAATTGTTTTACTTGAAGGAATTCCTAGAGCATTTGCCATGGCATCTGAATCAAATGATGGTTCCAATACCATCAAAGCACCATGGACACCACTGTCCAACAAATTGTCAGCATACTCCTAAATATCAAGGAAATATCAACAATATTCTTAATATGACAGTATTACATACCTCAATATAAATCAATGTTCAGTTAGCATCTTTTGTGGTGTTACATTATTACATCAATGCTTTATCACTGATGGCTTTAACAAACACAACAACCTCTTGTTACCTTAAGATCAATACTTCTCGCCCATCTAATGAGTCTTTGACTGGTCCACACTACAAGATCACAATCCATATCTTCACTCTGTACTCGACGCTCTGCAAGAACCTTCACCAATATATACATGTATTAGTTGTCAATTTTTTAAACAATAAGTTGATATGTACATGGGTGACCACCCTTTGATCAGTAAGAAATTGCACTGACAAATAAACATCTTTTGCTTTAGACATTCTTCTAGCTTTGTAAGTATAACAAACTGGTGAACAATAAATCATTCACATTAAAAACTACAACTTATCTTTAATAATTGCCTAAGCTATACTCTGCATTGAAGTAAACAAGCTGTTTGGGCCACATAGATCCTATACATGTATAAGTACAGGTAGAGTTAGGCTAACTTGTTCAATGTAAGGTGACCATGTGGTGATGTTAATGTTAACACAAGGGATTTCACATGTAATGATATCATATCATACATTTACAAATAAATGATTAGTGATGATTGGTAGCAGAAAATTTACAATATTACCAAAAAGATAACTTTTTTATAAACTTGTATAGATTTAACAATACCAATGGTCCTGAGGAATATTGCTGTCTGAATTACAACCATTATCATGTTAGAGACAATTTTCACATAACAATTTTGAATATGCCAAATCAGAATAAGCAAGTATATAAAAGTGCACAAAATTCCACACAAAATATGGAGAAAAAAAGAAAAAGAAAAAACATATGTAATTCCTTGCAAACATGACCTCATCTGATGAAGTATTCACAGTGGTTTTGTATGGTGTGTTGATTGAAAAGAAGATACAAAAGTGAGTAAATTTACTCCTAAAAAATAAATATTTTCAATAACCTTTAGTATCAGGCATGCAACTGCAGTTTGGCACAAAAAGAGGAAAGTTCCTGGAACAGCAAGACTTGATACTGTGTTTTTTTCAATTTTAATTGTCACAGCCGAGACACAAAGAACAAGGAAATTAGCTGCAGTATGCAGTAGGACTCATATTATTTACTCATGAGGATGACACAAGATCAATAATACCGCCTTGAGCGCCCAGCAGGTTGGATATGTGCGTACTATAAATATTTATTATTATTATTATTATTATTATTATTATTATTATTATTAATTGAATTTTCAACTTATGTCTTTTTTATTTCAGTTTGTAAATATACAAAACCAATACGAACAAAGCAAGTGAAATTTTTCTAAGGTAGCTTGTTGCTCTGACAACATTACTTACCCCTTTATCAAAATGAATTCTTCTTAATAACTCAATGCCATGAAGTAAACTGACATGATGAAACTTTCGTGAAATTCCAAGATGTTTTTCCAGATCCTTTTTTGTCAAACTGTTTAGTACCCTTCCATCTATCCGTTCAGACTCAAACTGTAAGGAATACTGACCAAGGCCAAGGTCATTCAACCATGTTCGGGCCACCCATCGATGATCAAGATCACCAGCTTTTTGATATATGCTATAAGAAACAAACAACAAAACTTTCACATTGAACTCTGATCATATTAATGCAAATACTTTGTATACAACAGCTTGGTCTCTGAAATCATAAACAAAAAATGAGAAATGATTGCTCTGCCATCAATGTCCTCATATACATAAAGTTCCCATAAAACTAAATCTTAAAGGGCTCCTGAAGTGAACATTTCTTAGGAATATTTACTACTTTCTACTCCCCTCAAGTATATGAAAACTAATTGACATCCCTTTTGCTTAATTTTATTGAAAAGTGCACTTCTTTAAACATTCAAAATTGTCCATGCTTTTCAGGACGACTGGGGGGGGGGGGCCTGTTGCCGTGATGTAATTTCAGGGAGACACTGTGGTTTTCTGTTGACATTTATGAAATTGTGAACCCTAAAATTGGCTTGTTGGAAGCATTGTGAGAAATGCTTGCTTTGTGGCTTACTGCCATGAACTGACACAACAAATCACTGAAGAAAAGAAAGTTTAAGACAGCGTAATATCCCAATTCTGTCATCTTTTTGTGCATAAACTAATGGGAGACTTTGAGACACATGCGGCAGCTGACGCAATGGTCCTTATTGACAGTACTGCATACGTACTACTGGTAAGAATCGTAAAAAAGGACTGTTTAAAAGTCTCCCATTGCAACATTGAGGTTTCTGCCTGATATGACATCATACTTTTGATCATAAATATGGAAATTTGCATTTGCATAAAAATCTAAAAGGCACCAAAATATAATATGTAAAAATAATGTTAAATGGAAACAAAAAATTGCATTTCCAAGGATTGCATTAAAAAATTACATTTCATGGGCCCTTTTCAATTTGTGAAATTCACTATTTGAGTACTCTCACAGCAAATATTCGGCCTAAGTGAGTATTTGGCCTGCCTGACTCAACAATCTCCAAATTACAGCAAGTTCAGAACTCAGCAGCCAGGCTGATCACCTAATCCAAAACTCATTACCATATTCCACAAATTTTCTGTGATTTGCACATTATGCCATCATGCCTCTTCCATGACAAGACAGTGTTCCGCCTGTCATTTCAAACTTATCTTTACCATTCTACCTTTGGACACAGCCTGCCACCTGCTTGCAAACTAAAATGGCTCTATCCAGAGCCAACACTCCTCCCAAAAGAGATTTATACATGATTGTACCCACAAGCTTACTAGTAACAGTTACTTTCTACTATCCCCACCACGTGAAGCATCAAAAATCAAATTTTACAAATTAATCATTGTCTCGCCACTTTGCAGACATTTCGTTTTAACTGTGGATTCATACTTCTGAACACTAGCTACAGAAGTTATTCATTTCTGATTCGTGATTTAAAAACTGTGGGTGCTTGCCAGGATTTTCTGAAATTAAAGAGATTAGATTTTGATATTAAATACACTTATGAAGCCCATGCCAAACACAATGCAGGCATGAGAATGGGTGACGATAAAAAAACAGGAAATCAATTTTTTTGGTACATTAATAATCACGAATTGCACGGCGCAGATACCAGCTGAGTAAGAGGGGGTGGGGTAAAATTGTTTGCTGTGGGTACAATACCTCGATGCTGAGATGCAACTGGCTATTGAAAAAACAATCGGAAAAATCTAACGTAAAAAAATACATGTCCGGATTTTGCGCAACGTCCGGAAAGTGGGCAACGTGATGCCCGGTTGGTGCCGCACTCGGTGTGAGCCCCGCCGCTAGCGGTAGTGGGACCGGGGCCGAGTAAATGGGAGGAAAACACTCAATGAAAAAATGATGAAATTCTAACAACGCTAGACGTATCTTCTCTTAAAAAGCTCACAGTAATGATCTTCCAAGTTTGTAATCCATGCATCGGTCACATTTATAAATTTGTAAAATTTGTCTTTACCTGTGATAAGCGTTGTGACCCATTCACCATTAAAATTTACTCTTCAACAACTTTTCAGTATCTTCAAAATAATCTTGAAAGTTTAAAAAACCGTAGCACTTTAGAAAAATATAAGAAAATAATCTGCAAGAAAATAATCGGACACACACCGTCTCGAAATTTCTGCCAGGTCATAGGTCAAAACGTAAATTTATCTCCAGCCGTAAAATGCCTTAACCGTATCTGGAAATGGTGCTTTCATTGGAAAGTGTGTACTGACGGCTGGTGGAAGAGGCTAAAATAGAAATCGCGGCCCAATGTACACGTTGTTGTCAGTAGACTTAGTAAAGTCTCCATACTTCTGCGTTCGCTGCATCAGCATCAAACGTATTGCAATCAACAGACGAGCCGTATCGTGAAAGAAGCAAGGAATGAGAGAAGTCTACTCATTTCGTCTTGCACGCGGGGGGCGGCCTACCTGCCAACACCCCGCACGTACCACGGACGGTTATTTTTCACAAACGAGAGACGTCACGCACGTAGAGTACATTATACATTACGATTAACGTTTATCTGTATCTGTATCAGTACTGCACAAACGCCTATGGTGGGGCTATCCCGTGCAGGTTTATAAGGTAACAATTTCTGATTTAAAAAGAGAGATTAGCAAAATACACATGTATACCCCCGAACCTCACCCCCCAAAGTTTATATCAAATTCACATTGATCTCGAAGACCACAAATTTGAAAGGAAAAAAACCGGAATTCCGGTCTAAACCGGAAGATTCTCATGCCTGACAATGGTCCTAGCCTTGATTTCAAGGCTGTGCGATAGCTTTGCTTATTAAACATAACCCCAGCCACCCGAATGCAATGTAACCCCAGCCACCCGACATCCTCAAAAATAGCGCACGATGCTACCACACTCTGACATTGCTTTCACGCAGCTCTAGCTCAGCGAGCCCCTCCACACACACCGCTAGTGCCCACACACAGCTTGCACACCACAGTCCTAGCACGATCTTTGACGATCTTGTATTCTTCCAGGTCTTGCGGTTACGGTAATGAGCATGATGTACTTGTAATAAAAGGATCTTGATTGGCCGTCTGGAGCAGTCTTGTTTAAAAAAGTATGAATATATAAGATTGGTCTAGCACATATCTGGCAACAACACACTGTGTATGCAGTACATAATGTACAGCCCGTTCAAAGTTCACGCTACAACCAACAATTAGCACGCTGTGATTGGCTATTAAAAAACGATGTATTATTCATGAAAGAACACTTTGCATATCCACTCAACCCCCCCCTCCCCCCACACCCACACACCCTTACATATGGCAGTTATGGGGTCCTCCTATTGTTGTTCTATTATTCCCTTTTCTGAAGAATTCCTCTGTGGGGTAGCACTAGAACAAAGAAAACCTTGTGGGGTAACATTGTTCCATTGTGTAAAGTGCCCCATGAGTTGGTGAGTGTAAGGGCACACACACACACACACACACACACACATGTTTTTGTTACATACACTGTGTGGACCTTCCTTTGTTCTCATGCAGTGAACATTTTTGTACACGTCCCTATTAGAAAAAACCTTGTGTGGACGTGTGCAAGTCCACAGAAGGTCACAGAACCCTGCCTTGTGTGGACCTCTTTTGTTCTGAGGTCCACACTTCGTATGCAATGTTTACTCACACACACATAAGACACAGGGTTTACAAGACTGTCAACGCTATGAGCCTACAGCTCACGTGATTACACGCGATCAGACTGAGGCACAAGCTAAGTGGGCCACCACGTAAGCAGCGTATCTGTTGTCGGGGCTCTCAGAGCTAGCACTACATGAGTGCATGGTGGGCATGGAGTGCTATTTTCGGGTCTTTCGGGCAGTTGGGGTTGCATCACATTCAGGCAGCTGGGGTTATATTTAGCAGTGTTTAGTAAGCAAAGCTATCGCACATCCTTGAAATCATGGCTACAAGGGTTCAGACTGCAGGGCTCATAAAAAATCAAAATTTATACAGCTAAACAAATTTGTGTTAGTTGTCACCTAAAGTAATGTCTGCAGTATGCGCTGAAGTTCTTGATTGAAGTCTGTTTGGTCATGGCATTGATTCACAGGACTAAATAAAGAAGTGTTAATGTCTATTGCTGCCTCTTGACTCAAGATGAGCTTACTATCTGGACTAAACACAAGCTTGTTTATAGAGTAACTGAAAATTAGTTATTGATGTAAAACTTACTTTTCTACACCAGGTCTCTGCTCTTCAACTGCAAGTCGTACTTTGCGTCTATGGAGTACATTAGTAACACCCATTCCAGATTCAAGCTCAGCATCTGATAAACCAAGTAAAACCTACAAACAACAGCAAAATCAATCAATTTATCCTCCAACTCTTTCATAAATAACTCTTCCATTTGGTTTTTGTATCAGAGTAATTACACTGGTATTTAAATGAAATGTAACAGACCAAACTATTTTTGAGATCGCCAGAATAAAGGACAACTGACAAAACAGTGAAAAAAAAAGTGTCATTCAATGTCCTTGTAGATGCTACTTTGTATTTCGACAGAGTCTAACATTGTACCTTTCCACTCTTGATGTTTTCCTGGCAATTCTGGCTGTACTGTGGTAAGCACATGGTGAGTTCTAGCCAGGACACGACCATATCTGCCTTCCATTGAGTCATAGGAGTGCTCCTACACTTCTCTGCAAGTCGAACTTTGTCTCTATCATCCAATGCATAATCAAAGATTGCATTTGGGCTGGTTCTACTTGCACTTGAAATATGAGTATCTGTAAAATAACAAACACGTGCAGTTGTAATCACTCATACTTACTAGATATGTTTTACCATTTTTACATACATGTACTGAACATGTGTTTACATGTAACTAACAAGCATCATCCAAACTGCGTAAGTTAAAAATGTCAAAAAACCACAAAGAATGAACCCTAATTACGACAGCTAAAGGACTTAACCAATTCACGACGGTTGACTTGTTTACATCATGAAGAACAAAATATTTGTGGGCAGAATATGCTTGACGTTTATAAATGCCCGGGCCTTACACAGTGTCAGAGTTTAGGGCTAAGATAGGGACATTAAACACTGTCAGGGTTTAGGGCTAACATAAAGGTGTTACACCCTATCAGGGTTTAGGGCTAACATAGGGGTGTTACACACTGTCAGTGTTTAGGGCTGTCATAGGGGTGTTACACACTGTTAGGGTTTAGGGCTAACATAGGGGTGTTACACACTGTCAGTGTTTAGAACTGTCATAGGGGTGTTACACACTGTTAGGGTTTAGGGCTAACATAGGGGTGTTACACACTGTCAGTGTTTAGGGCTAACATAGGGATGTTACACACTGTCAGTGTTTAGGGCTAACATAGGGGTGTTACACCCTATCAGGGTTTAGGGCTGTCATAGGGGTGTTTCAAACTGTCAGGGTTTAGGGTTAACATAGGGGTGTTACACCCTATCAGGGTTTAGGGCTAACAAAGGGGTGTTACACCCTATCAGGGATTGGGGCTGTCATAGGGGTGTTACACACTGTTAGGGTTTAGGGCTGTCATAGGGGTGTACACACTGTCAGGGTTTAGGGCTAAGATAGGGATGTTACACACTGTCAGGGTTTAGGGCTAACAAAGGGGAGTTACATCCTGTCAGGAATTAGGACTGTCATAGGGGTGTTACACACTGTTAGGGTATAGGGCTAAGATAGGGATGTTACACACTGTCAGGGTTTGGGGCTGTCATAGGGGGTTACACACTGTCAGGGTTTGGGGCTGTCATAGGGGGGTTACACACTGTTAGGGTTTAGGGCTAACAAAGGGGTGTTACACCCTATCAGGGGTTGGGGCTGTCATAGGGGTGTTACACACTGTCAGGGTTTAGGGCTAACATGGGGGTGTAACACCCTATCAGGGTTTAGGGCTAACATTGGGGTGTTACACCCTGTCAGGGTTTAGGGCTGTCATAGGGGTGTTACACACTGTCAGGGTTTAGGGCTAACATAGGGGTGTTACACCCTATCAGGGTTTAGGGCTAACATAGGGGTGTTACACCCTATCAGGGTTTAGGGCTGTCATAGGGGTGTTACACACTGTCAGGGTTTAGGGCTGAGATAGGGATGTTACACACTGTCAGGGTTTAGGGCTAAGATAGGGGTGTTACACCCAATCAGGGTTTGGGGCTGTCATAGGGGTGTTACACACTGTCAGGGTTTAGGGTTAACACAGGGGTGTTACATCCTATCAGGGTTTAGGGCTGTCATAGGGGGGGTTACACACTGTCAGGGTTTAGGGCTAAGATAGGGATGTTACACACTGTCAGGGTTTAGGGCTAACACAGGGGTGTTACACCCTATCAGGGTTTAGGGCTGTCATAGGGGGGTTACACACTGTCAGGGTTTAGGGCTGTCATAGGGATGTTACACACTATCAGGGTTTAGGGCTAACACAGGGGTGTTACACCCTATCAGGGTTTAGGGCTGTCATAAGGGTGTTACACAGTGTCAGAGTTTAGGGCTGAGATAGGGACATTAAACACTGTCAGGGTTTAGGGCTAACATAGGGGTGTAACACCCTATCAGGGTTTAGGGCTGTCATAGGGGGTTACACACTGTCAGGGTTTAGGGCTAAGATAGGGATGTTACACACTGTCAGGGTTTAGGGCTAACATAGGGGTGTTACACCCAATCAGGGTTTGGGGCTGTCATAGGGGTGTTACACCCTGTCAGGGTTTAGGGCTGTCATAGGGGTGTTACACACTGTCAGGGTTTAGGGCTAACACAGGGGTGTTACACCCTATCAGGGTTTAGGGCTGTCATAGGGGTGTTACACAGTGTCAGAGTTTAGGGCTAAGATAGGGACATTAAACACTGTCAGGGTTTAGGGCTAACATAGGGGTGTAACACCGAATCAGGGTTAAGGGCTAACAGGGGTGTTACACCCTGTCAGGGTTTAGGACTGTCATAGGGGTGTTACACACTGTCAGGGTTTAGCGCTAACATAGGGGTGTTACACCCTATCAGGGTTTAGGGCTGTCATAGGGGTGTTACACACTGTCAGGGTTTAAGGCTAACATAGGGGTGTAACACCCTATCAGGGTTTGGGGCTGTCATAGGGGTGTTACACCCTGTCAGGGTTTAGGGCTGTCATAGGGGTGTTACACACTGTCAGGGTTTAGGGCTAACACAGGGGTGTTACACCCTATCAGGGGTTGGGGCTGTCATAGGGGTGTTACACACTGTCAGGGTTTAGGGCTAACATGGGGGTGTAACACCCTATCAGGGTTTAGGACTGTCATAGGGGTGTTACACACTGTCAGGGTTTAGGGCTAAGATAGGGATGTTACACACTGTCAGGGTTTAGGGCTGACATAGGGGTGTTACACCCCATCAGGGTTTCGGGCTGTCATAGGGGTGTTACACACTGTCAGGGCTTAGGGCTAACATAGGGGTGTTACACCCTGTCAGGGGTTGGGGCTGTCATAGGGGTGTTACACACTGTCAGGGTTTAGGGCTAAGATAGGGGTGTTACACACTGTCAGGGTTTAGGGCTAACATAGGGGTGTTACACACTGTCAGGGTTTAGGGCTAAGATAGGGGTGTTACACACTGTCAGGGTTTAGGGCTAAGATAGGGATGTTACCATAGAGCTATATACATTGACTAGAGCGCTAGCATTGGTTGTACGTTGAAGCCGCCAGGGCGCATCCATGTTTGTGTACAAACCTATGGAGAACTTAAAATCTTGTACTGCTGGGTTACGGCTATTTGCAAACCACTGCTTTATTCCTTTTCTTTTCGTTATGGAATCACTTATACCAGAAATAGTAAGCACAATCAGCTAATGTGCGTGAATAAACAAACCTCAGCGCACGTATATCTAATACTGCATGCGCTCGTGTTGTACATCTCGAACGACGTGCCGTGACGATGTTTCGATTCCTTGAATCGCTTAATTTTCTGCAGTGAATGGAAGAACTTTGCACCATATTCAAAGGTTGACGTATGCAGGCCCTTTTTATAAAAGAGCCATTTGGCCTGCTGGCTATTGATTCAAGATATACATTTATTTATATTCTTTTCTTAACTCTTTTATACAGTCAAAATTGTTATTTCTTGTCAGTGCTGGCCATAAAGCTATCTCTTTGGTGCCTGCCCGTCTCACCCCTCGATCATCTCGTCCATTTTCAAGCCGCAGTGTGTACGCATTCTTGAGGTGCGTCATGCAGCCATACACGTGTGCACACGCAAGACATGCAGAATACTCGCGGGCAAATGCTCTTTGAAAATTAAAATCTTTCTTCAATGACGCACAATGACTAAACATGTCAGCGTGCAGCACGACTTCAAAACGCTTGTGCATCTACAACGTAGAGTTAGCGCTCTAATAGCTCGATGGGTGTTACACACTGTCACGGTTTAGGGCTAAGATAGGGACATTACACATTGTCAGGGTTTAGGGCTAAGATAGGGGTGTTACACACTGTCAGGGTTTAGGGCTAAGACCCATGTCCAGACTTTAAAAAATGGAAGACAGTAAATACAAAAAGGCAGGAAACTTGTGCTTAAAAAGATTTGTTCTACTCATAGAGCGCATCCATATTTGTGTACAAACTTATGGAAAACATAAAATCTTGTACAGCTGGGTTACGGCTATTTGTATACCACTGCTTTATTCCTTTTCCTTGCGTTATGGAATCACTTATACCAGAAACAAGACGCGCAATCAGTTAATGCATGTGACTTAACCTCAGCGCACGCGTATCTGGTACTGCATGGGCTCGTGCATCATGTACGTGCTGTGACGATTTTTTTTATTTCTTGCATATCTTAATTTTCTGCAATGAAGGGAAGAACTTTGCACCATTTACTCAAAGATTGAACATTTAGCCTACTGGCTAAGATTCACGAAATACATTTATTTAATAATAATTTACAATGCGGACAATGCATCTTTAAGCGACACTTTGGTATGAACATTATACAGTCAAAATTATTATTTCTTGTCAGTGCCGGCCATAGAGCTATCTCTATGGTGCCGGCCCGTCTCATCCCTCGATCGTCGCGTCCACTTTCAAGCCGCAGTGTGACTCGTGCTTGAGCTGCGTCATACAGCCGCAGACGCGCACACGCTAGACATGCAGAATACTCGCGGGCAAATGTTCTTTGAAAATTAAAATCTTTCTTCAATGACGCACAATGACTAAACATGTGCAGTGCGACTTCAAAACGGTTCTGCATAGTATATACAATGTAGAGTTAGCGCTTTAGTCAATATATATAGCTCTATGGTTCTACTTCAACTCTGTGTATGTCAAACTGGGTCATTACAGCCAATAGAAATGTTGCATTATCCAGACTTAAAAGATGATGTAAATATTGTAAATAGTGAGCTGTGGTTCTTTTAATTAGGACATATTTGGTTTGACATTTTTTATGTTATCACTTGGCTTGAGACAATCAAAATACCTGTGTAGCTTCAGAGGGTGGACTCATACAAACAAACAATCAACCAAACTTGTTAACAAACAATACAAGAAAACTTACCATCAAAAACTAACTGTTCCAAAGTGGACCTATTTTTTTTCCCAAAGATCTTAGAGAGAGAGTTGAATTTCTTGGATTGTTTCTTGGGCTTTTTCTTTTTTTCTCTCTGATGGACCTCATAAGGTAGCTCTTCACTTGAACAAGCCATAACTTCTGATGTGGATAAGAGGTGCTCTGTACTTGTGCTATCAGCCAAGGCAATATCTGTAACCGAAATGAGATTGATTTTGGTCAGTGTTTGGAGAGATGACCGTTCCTTGTGTTGCAGGTAGCTTGTGTTCATTGGGAATTACCCTACTCACTGCAGCCACACAGCTTTCTATCATAACAGAATATAACAGCAGCCACAAACTACCCTACTCACTGCAGCCACACAGCTTTCTATCATAACAGAATATAACAGCAGCCACAAACTACCCTACTCACTGCAGCCACACAGCTTTCTATCATAACATAATATAACAGCAGCCACAAACTACCCTACTCAATGCAGCCACACAGCTTTCTATCATAACAGAATATAACAGCAGCCACAAACTACCCTACTCACTGCAGCCACACAGCTTTCTATCATAACAGAATATAACAGCAGCCACAAACTACCCTACTCACTGCAGCCACACAGCTTTCTATCATAACATAATATAACAGCAGCCACAAACTACCCTACTCACTGCAGCCACACAGCTTTTTATCATAACAGAATATAACAGCAGCCACAAACTACCCTACTCACTGCAGCCACACAGCTTTCTATCATAACAGAATATAACAGCAGCCACAAACTACCCTACTCACTGCAGCCACACAGCTTTCTATCATAACAGAATATAACAGCAGCCACAAACTACCCTACTCAATGCAGCCACACAGCTTTCTATCATAACAGAATATAACAGCAGCCACAAACTACCCTACTCAATGCAGCCACACAGCTTTCTATCATAACAGAATATAACAGCAGCCACAAACTACCCTACTCACTGCAGCCACGCAGCTTTCTATCATAACAGAATATAACAGCAGCCACAAACTACCCTACTCACTGCAGCCACACAGCTTTCTATCATAACAGAATATAACAGCAGCCACAAACTACCCTACTCAATGCAGCCACACAGCTTTCTATCATAACAGAATATAACAGCAGCCACAAACTACCCTACTCACTGCAGCCACACAGCTATCTATCATAACAGAATATAACAGCAGCCACAAACTACCCTACTCACTGCAGCCACACAGCTATCTATCATAACAGAATATAACAGCAGCCACAAACTACCCTACTCACTGCAGCCACACAGCTATCTATCATAACAGAGTATAACAGCAGCCACAAACTACCCTACTCACTGCAGCCACACAGCTATCTATCATAACAGAATATAACAGCAGCCACAAACTACCCTACTCACTGCAGCCACACAGCTATCTATCATAACAGAGTATAACAGCAGCCACAAACTACCCTACTCACTGCAGCCACACAGCTATCTATCATAACAGAATATAACAGCAGCCACAAACTACCCTACTCACTGCAGCCACACAGCTATCTATCATAACAGAATATACCAGTAGACTTAAACTACCCGAACTTTTAATGGAAAATGTTCAGTTATTTTACAAATAAAGTATATGAGACTTTAATCCTTTAATCATGTTAATACTTTTACCTGATACATCTGACTGTCCAGTTACTGCTCTTTGAGTAGGATTTGTTGATGTGACTTGGTCTGATACTGGAGTTGATGCTTCACTGTTAGCTTTAGAGACTGGTTTATGTTGATACCTTCCATCTGATGAGTCTGCTGTTGTAGAAACTGGTGTACTGGTTAGGGTTATTGTGGGTGTAAGATGATGGCTACGTCTTTCTGTTGCTAGTTGCTGCTTTAACTGTTAAAAACAATTTTTAAACAGTATTAAGGGTTTCTGCTCAGTAACTAACTGCCTTTTATGTTTGTCCACGATACCCTTATATAAATGATCAGAGGCCTAGTAAATAGGATGAAATTACTCAATGAAAAAATGAGGAAATTATAGCAACATTAGATAAGTCCATCTTAAGCTCACAATTAAACGATCTTCCAAATTAGTAATCTAGCCTTGCATCACTTTAGAAATGTTTTTCCTAACCTGTGTGATAAGTGATGTGTAAACTGTTGCCATCCTTTTGCCTTTGAAATTGGTTCTTTAAATCTTTTTCAGTATCTTCAATATTATCTTGACAATTTACAGTCCATAGCATTTTGGAAAAATAAACAGAAAAAAAAAAAATAATTGAGACTTATCATATGCCAATGTCAATTTTCCACACACGTTTGTCGGACACACCTCGTCTTGAAGTTTCTCAAGGGTCATAAGTCAATGAGTAAACTTATCTCCAGCTGCAAATAGTGCTTTCATCAGAGAAAGTGTGTACTGATGTCTGGTGGAAGAGGTTAGCAATGCACGCGCATCCATACAGGTATTTTTTTAAACAATGGCATTTTCCACCTTTTCCGGATTTTAATTACATCAAATTTTAGGATACAAAAAAACATGTTTTTGGGGTCGGGAAAAATCTAAATTTGGGGGAAAAAAATCAGAATTTGCACATAAAAATTAAGTTGGATTTCCGATTTAAATTGGAAAAGTTGCATCTCTTTACATGCAAATGTCAAAATTAATAAACTGGAACTCTACCATCAGCTGCAAAGTATGCTTTGAAAAAAATGATAAATTTTTGCTCTACAATAAAAGAAAACTTCTTGTTAAGTAATGAATTAACAGAGAAATTATTTTTGTGTAATACCTTTTCTAGTTCTGCCTCCAACCATTCATTTTCTTTTTCTCGCTTGTCTAATTGTTCTCTCAGTGATACAGATCGTTCTGCAGCTTCCCGTGCTCTTTTCAATATTTCCCATCGATCCTTTTCAACATCTTCTTTTTCAGCAATGACTTTCCTAAGACTTTCATCACTTTCTGAAACACGTTGCTCATAATTACGAATGAAATCTCTCATCTCCTCTTCCTTGGCTTCAAGGGTACAATAAAGCTGCTTCATTTGATTCAGAAGGTCCACCTTCTCTCCTTTCAGACGTTTGCGGTCAGATTTCATTGCTGGAATCAAGGAAAATAAACACTGAGCAGTCTTCTAAAAGATTAAAATTAATGTAATAAGCAAAACCTCAGCTGAAACTCTTCAAAACTTCCTTTGTAAACAAAATTTGACGTGTACTTATACAGTTATTA
The DNA here is from genome assembly GCA_911728455.2 of Marthasterias glacialis. NCBI lineage: Eukaryota > Metazoa > Echinodermata > Asteroidea > Forcipulatida > Asteriidae > Marthasterias > Marthasterias glacialis. The sequence goes on from OU452235.1 coordinate 10,049,303, forward strand.
TATGTAAAGGCTAGTTAATATTTGTCTCATTTACTATTGCACTTGCAGTTAAAATTTAGCCTTTTTCCTCCACAATATATACATGTACATGTACACTTATTGAAAAGCAGAATTTCATTTTGGAACAACTTGAAAAGCAAGCTCAATTTTGCCCAGTATACTTTAACAAGGCACTTCTTTATTCTCTTAAACTACCTCACCTCGTGTGTTATATCTGCAAGCACTTGCTGTACTTGTTATAGCTTTTGGTACTCTTGGTAAAACAGTAAGGGAATTATAGTTGCATTTTGATCCACAAGCCCCAAAATAGTTTTGTCCATGTACTTTGGAGAAGAAGAGGAAGGCAGAATAGATTTTTTTTCTGGTTTTGACTTTACTTTAAAAAGCTGTTTTTGCCTCATTGATTGCCCTGATTCTAGTCTTTTACTCAAGCTTGCTCCAATAGATTATACCTGTTAAAGCTTCCTTTGCTCTAGCTAGCTCATGCTCTGTCTGTGTCAACTGTATCTTCAACTCTCCTGCACTCGGAATTTCAACATGACCATGATCTAATGCACGTAAATCATCCAGTTGTTTCATCAAAGTCATATTATCATTCTCCAGGTGGCAATATCTGTCTCGTAATCTCTGCAACTCACTCTCCTCTTGTAGCCTCTCCCATTCTGTTGACAAAATTTAAGTCATTTTTATCTCGCTTGTACATGTTGTACAAGTCTTTTGTTATAAGTTGTAAGGGCTTTTAATCTGACACAACGGACACTTTTCATGGACTGACTGAACTAACGTATGGAAATATTTTTTAACCTAGTGTCATGAGTGTTGGGCATCTACGGGTAATTTTAGAGCCGGGTACCCGAGGTGAATACCAGGTCGGTCGGGTACCTATGTGGAAGCCCGGAAGTAACCATTGTAAACAATACATGCCCCGGCCATTCATACACGCAGTTTTGCAAAAGGTAAGAACAAAGTATCCTACAACCATGATACAACTAAGTGATGTGTGATTCCTTCATGATTAAAATAAGACAATGAAAAAATCCAGTTTCCAAAAACAAAACAACAATAACGACTATTGTTCCATATACTGTATTATGGTTGTTCAATCTCATATTCTGCATACTTAAAAGGAACTTCTTCAACAATGAGAAAATGGCACGAGAATTTATTCCAGAAAATCCTCGGCCCCATCCCCCAGCCTTTGCATGCAAGCATCCTTGACACACACAAGCGGTATGGCGATCATGCAGGTGGACGCGTTGGGCCGCCAATATTCTGCATAGAGACTTCAAACCATGAACAACAAAAACTAAGGAGTAGAAAGATGGCGTGCGTCGGTCAGTGTTTGATTAAAATATTACAAAGATGAAAGGACAGATCATCAGTTCATTCTTAAAGAAAATTCTTACTGAAAAAAAAATCCCTTTTAACAACTTCAATTTGATTAGTTGTAAATTTCAAAACATTCCGAATTGTTCCAGTTCAGTTTATGTTTTGCCAATTTAATTCTATTGTGTTTAGAAATCTACATGTACGTGTTACTGACAGTGCATCTGTTTTCGATATGCTCTTAATTACATTCCTTGCTCACTTTAAACTTGTAGTATTAAGCAATAAAACATAAGGGAAACTGGGTAAATTTTAATTCATTTTGGGGGTGAACACACAATTCTTTATTAGAGCGGGATTTATACCAGCGCCCTATAAACTGAGCTATCTAGCCCTAATGTTGGCGGTCCACCTGTTTTGTCAATATCTTTGTTCAGGGGTGCCAGTCAGAAGCCATTCAACCTTTATAAGGACATGAAACCATTGAAGTGATGTCATGATGACGTCATCAGGTGTCGAATTACATTAAATCAAAGTTTATTATTTCAAAAAATCATAACTCCTGAAGTACACAATGGATTTTTACAATCTATACATCATCGGAAAGGTGATGTATTCAAAACTGCGTAAATGCCTCACAGACATGACCCCAACTTGACCTTGTCTTCCGGTTCAAACCGGAAGTTGAAATTTTTGAAAATCAAAAATTCATATTTTAAGAAGTACTTATCTTATCACATGATCACAAGTCTTACATCAGATTGTAGAGAATTCAGCCTTCTCAAACTTTTGCATTGGGGTGACACCATTTTGACCTTTACTTCTGGTTCAAACCGGGCGTTTAACGCAAATCGATTGTCCGTGTGCGTTCAAGCATGTCCGACATTGCTGTACAAAATCCAATGCCATTATACATGTACACTTGCTTGTGTGTGCGTGGCTGTGTGTGAGATCAATGCCCCATTTATAGTCTCTTTTCAAGGTGCGCGCTCCACGCTTTGCAGGGCTTATTTAAAACTTTAAAAATTAACAAAAAATCAACCGTTTAAGATATGAACTTTTTTTTCGACAAATGTCAAAGTAAGGGAGGGTCTTTCTTTATGACACAATAAGTGACCTCTGTGACATCTACTTCCGGTCAAACCGGAAGTAGCTCTTTATATAAAATTGTTAAGAGCTAGGAACATGATTCTTTCACCAAATACCAAGGTTAGGAAAGGTCATTCTCTGTTGCACATCGGGTGACCTCTATGACCTCTACTTCCGGTCAAACCGGAAGTAGCTCCTCATGTAAAAGTGGTTAGAGTTAGGAATATGATTGTTTCGAGAATTATCAAGGTTTGGGAAGGTCTTCATTTGTGAAACATTCAGTGACCTTTGTGACGTCTACTTCCGGTCAAACCGGAAGTCTACTTCCGGTCAAACCAGAAGTAGCTCTTTATTTAAAAATGGTGAGAACTAGGATTATGATTCTTTCACCACATACCAAGGTTAGGGAGGGTCCTTCTCTGTTGCACATTGGGTGACCTCTGTGACCTCTACTTAAGATCAAACCGGAAATAGCTCCTCATTTATACATGGTAAGAGCTAGGAACCTGATTCTTTCACCAAATACCAAGGTTAGGGAAGGTCCTTCTTTGTTACACATTGCGTGACCTCTGTGACCTCTACTTAAGATCAAACCGAAGTAGCTCCTCATTTATACATGGTAAGAGCTAGGAACACGATTCTTTCACCAAATACCAACTTTAGGGAAGGTCCTTCTTTGTTACACATTGCGTGACTTCTCTGAACTCTACTTTCTGTCAAACCGGAAGTACCTCCTCATTTAAAAGTGGTTAGAAATTCCTGTCCAAACCGGATGTTCAAATTAAATATTATATTATAAAGCTCAATTTAACATAAGTTTTTCTTCATATTTTCTTATATTTAAGTTGGATTAACTTTTAATTTCATTTAACTTTTAATTTCATTTAACTTTTAATTTCATTTAACTTTTAACACATAAAATAATTTTTAATACATCACACTCCGAACACCTAGTTTTTGCGATGCCACAAAAACTCATTTTTAGTTTTACTTCTTCTTCTTATGCCTGTCGAGTTTCCGCTAACAAAAGCATACTTCCTAAGCTTGTATGAACTAACTTCACACATAATAGATATTCATTAGGACATAAAACCGTTGAAGTGATGTCATGATGACGTCATCTGTGTTGAATTACATTAAATCAAAGTTTATTATTTCAAAAAATCATAACTTTTGATCTACACAAGGGATTTTTGATCACAAATCTTACATCAGATTGTAGAGAATTGAGCCTTCTCAAACTTTTGCATTGAGATAACACCATTTTGACCTTTACTTCCAGTTCAAATCGATTGTCCATGTGCGTTCAAGCGTGTCTGACATTGCTATAGAAAATCCAATGCCGTTATACATGTACAAGTCCTTGCGTGTGCGTGGCTGTGTGACATCGATGCCCCATTGCTATGCACATGTCTCTTAGTCTCTTTTCAAGGTATGCTCTGCTCCCTTTGTTAGTCTTTAATACAGGGCTTATTTAAATCTTTAAAAATCTACAAAAAATCAACCGTTTGAGGTATGAACTTAATTTTTTCAACAAATGTCAAGGTAAGGGAGGCTCTTTCTTTGTGATACATTAAGTGACCTTTGTGAGATCTACTCTCGGTCAAACCGGAAGTAGCTCTTTATTTAAAAATGGTAAGAGCAGGAACATGATTCTTGCACCAAATACCAGGGTTAGGGAAGGTCCTTCTCTGTTGCACATTGTGTGACCTCGGTGACCTCTACTTGAGGTCAAACCGGAAGTAACTCCTCATTTATAAATGGTAAGAGCTAGGAACATGATTTTTTCACTAAATACCAAGGTTAGGGCAGGTCCTTCTTTGTTACACATTGAGTGACCTCTGTGACCTCTACTTCCAGTCAAACCGGAAGTAGCTCCTCATTTTAAAAGAGGTTAGAGGTAGGAACATGATTCTTTCACAAAATACTGAGGTTTGGGAAGGTCCTTCTCTGTTGCATACTGCGTGACCTCTGATGTCTACTTCCTGTCAAACCGGAAGTAGCTCCTCATTTAAAAATGGTAAGAGCTAGGAACATGATTCTTTCACCAAATACCAAGGTGAGGGAAGGTCCTTCTCTGCTGCAAATTACATATACTTTTAAGCACGATTTCCATTTTTATGTTCATTTATTTAGATATTTAAGTGGATTCAACTTTATATACATCAAATAACAACTTTAACTACCATAATCCGAACACCTTGTTTTTGTGATGTCACAAAAACTTATGTCTAGTTATTATTATTATTTGTTGTCCATTTTCTTTAGTTCTTGGCCTCGATCGCGATCACTATATTCTTGTTGGTTATGGTTTCATTTTCAAGTTGATTCAGCACGTTGTGTACTTGCTGATAAATTCTCACAGCGTCTGTTTGCTGCCACTTCCATACGAAAAACATTAGAAAAAACTACGTAGCCAGACTCCGTAGAGTGTATGCTGTACATTGTGCACTTGTGTCTGTGAATAGACTTTATATTGGCTTATGTACATTTTGGTACAATTATAGCATCTAGGACCCAGACTTCATCCTTTTGATGCATGTGTTTTATCAAACTTACTAGGAATAGCAGAATTTTTTGTATTATTTAGCGCCAGGATTTTGTTAAAAAAGGTCTTTCATCGTCTTTGCTTTTTATTGTGGCTCATTGTTTTGAACGTTGTGTGGACAATTAAAAACATAAAAATTAGTTGTTATTTTAGAAATCTGTTTTTGGGGGGGATTTGCCCGGACTGCCTATTTTGGAAAAATTTCCGTATCAAATACGGAAAATCCGTACTGGTTGGCAGCTCTGCATATGAGTTAATTTCAACCACAACAGCTTCTTTTAAATGCACACAGTCACATAGTGTGTAAGAGTCCATACCTTTGTTACCCTTGTCATTATCAGGATCACAGCTTCCTCCTTCATTGATACAAGTATAGCTGTTTCTCTTGTTTGTATCATTAGTCACTTCTTCACCCGCCAGCTGAAATATAAACAAATTTATTTATCTTTAAAGTTCAACTTCCCTCACTGAAAAAATGTGTGACTTTCCTGTTTCACTTGAGCAAGGTGTTTACCATACAATTAGAATTATAACATCTCATGCAAATATTCTGTCTTGTTTTAATATTGGTTGAGAGTGTAATAATGTTTTTCAGATTGCACAAATTCAAAAACAACCTTTCTGCTCGCAAAAAGAGTACCACCCTACATGTATCATCAAGCCAACTATCATCAAGCACAAAATCATGGTACACTGACATACATATGTACCAAGGCATGTACTTCTTACTGTACAGAAATGTATCATGTTATGGGTGTCTCCACAGTAATCATTTAACTTTAAATGAGGCATGGGAGAGTGATTTAACGTATTTCATCCCAGTTATTTTCCTGCACATTCCATTGCTGTCTGTGAATGGTTCTTCCCAAAAAACACTAATATGGGTATTTAGGTAATTACAGGGGCATTTAAAAAGTGTAACGTGACACAAAGGATAAATCCAGTGACACAAAGGATGAATAGGAAAATGAACGAAGAACACGTCAGTTTTATACCTAAACTTGTTCAATGTACACCCTTACCACTTACTGACTGTAGACCGAGTCAAAACTGAGACATTCCTATGGGTAGTAAGAAAATGTGTGAAAAAAAACGGGACAGAAAGTCATTTCAAAACACTGTCCCTGTGATGAACATTACATCCTGAACATGTACACCCTTAATTTCTTAATTAACCAGAGGAATGTCTTAATTTTGGCTGGTAGTTGTCTGTTAGGGTCTGTTGCATTAGTTGGACAAGAGTTGGGTGAATCAAATCATTTCAGTGTTTCCTACAAACTTAAAAAAAAGTATGTCTCTGTTATGAATGTAAAAATATTCAAGATGATAGCCTGCAACTTCTTAATACATGTAAATCCTTTTTTTTTCCCCGGATATTTTGTTAAGAGCAATCCTTTTGGGCTTTTGAATGTACACATTACAAAAGATATTATACAAACATTGACTGCTTCGAGTGGCATAGTAAAACTAGTCACTTGAGGTGATCCGCAGAGCTGCCTATCTTCCCGAGGCGGAGCCGAGGGAAGATAGGCAGCTCCGGGGATCATCGAGAGTGACTAGTTTGACTACGCCACGAGATAAAGCAGTCAATATTTGTTTTATAACACCTCAATGTCATCCACTTTTGTGGTAATATTCGTTAAACAACTATGTGTATGTAGTAATCAATCTTCAAACAACTGTATAAAATCTGACAGGAAATTTTGACAAAAAGAAAGAGGGGTACCAGACCAATATTATTGCCTTCGTTCTTATATCGTATTTCAAATGCACGTATTCTCTTATCGTTTCACCGGGTTCGAGGTTGTCACACAGCTCATTTAAATCAACGCTTGAACTCAATGCAGTCAGGGTACCAAGGTATCCAACCGATAGTACATCGTTTGCTAGGCTATCGTTGGATAGTACCGTTTAATAGTTCTTTTGGTCGGTGTGCGTTGCAGTAGTAAAAATACACAACACCATGTGACGCACGTTTGGCCAATCAACATATAGAATCAAAGGAAGAGGTGTTATAAGACAAAATACTTCACTTATATAATTATTATACCATGTTTCCTCAGATGTCACACTTTTGTAACCATTAGTGTTGACAGACCAAAATACAAATATTTAATGCATACACAAGGTGCAATCTGGACTATTCCATTTCACGAGACGAAGCTGAGTGAAATGGGAAAGCCAGATTTCACCGAGTGATTATCTTCTGCGATAATGCATAAACGAAATGCATTCAATATCTGTTTTATATAACTCACACATAGACCCTTGTTAATTTTTTTTTTCTTCTTCATAATATAAATACAAAAATAAACAGAGTGCCTTGTCCACCCCACACTCTGAAAAAAAAATCTTCTAAACAACATGTAATGTACAGTGTAGATACCAACCTTGTGACACAGACGCGCTATATTTGTCCTTACTCCACGCGCGCAAGATAACCAATTTATCTTCAAGCAAACTTAACGCACAGCTTAAAATACTGCAATACGCGGAATAACTGTTGCATGAAATTATACTATTCCCCATCGGCGAATACGACTTTTTGACCCCGCCGGTGAGGATGGGAGTAAAAGTGAATGTCGCGCGATGTAAGTTTCACCAATCAAATGACAAGGATCTGTATGTGAGTATATAAACATGTATACATCAACAGATGTACACGTAAGTGTGTACATGAATGCACCGCCATTAACTGTTAAGTTAATGGGAAGAAGAATCTTGTATTTGATGCATTTAGTTACCATGAGCCAGTGAAGTGAAGCGGAGATTGAAGCCAAGCGATACGTTCCTATTGTTTGACCCAACAAAAATGCATACACTCCGTGAAATTTTGGTCAAGGTAGTCACAAAGTTTGCCAACTTTGTGACTGTTAAAAGATGCAGAGCGACATATTTTACCAATGTGTATACACCACATTATATGCAATACAGCATACTTGTATGTGTAATTTGTACAAACAAATGGAGTTTTAGTACAGTTGTAGTACCCTTTATTCCAAACAAAAAAATTATTATCTCTTTTCAGAACAAAGTTGCATGCATGGAAAAATGACATACATGTACATGTAAGGGCATGTATCGTGAATGTTTCTAATGGTAGCCAGTACCATGTGATTTTTTGAGCAACAAATGTGAATAAAAGAATTTTTAATTTAATAAACCCTTACAGACCCAAATCTTTCTATCGTATTCTCCTGCATATAAGGCGTGACTTACATGTATCTGACTTTCAAAGGTACATGTACAAAAGCATCACTGCGGGTTATACCAACGATCAAAGTGATGATCACTGTAACTTTACATTTATCTTTTCGTTCTTTCAGGGTAATCCTACTCGTCATTTATTAAAAATAAAACCTACACATTTTGGCAGTTTTCAGTAAACTAAAGACAAAACTTTTCAAGAAACTGTGCATCGCCAACCATGATGCATGGCGCAAACCAGTGACGATCCATGCTAGTGTAGACGGCTTTAGCATGATGGAATAAACAGACAGTGAGTGGCGCCTGGCAGGCCTCTGTGTGTTTGGTTGTGGAGTGTCTTATCCAGCAGTGCGCCTTATACGTTGACATTTGAATCGTGTTTCGGTGATGTGGGGCCTTATACACCAAGAACCTTATTATATGCAGGGAAATACGGTATACAATTGCCAAAGTGAAGGACTCAGAAGGACTGGGGCTAGTAAGACCAATTAATAAATACCTAGGACAGTTTGTGGATTCTGATTGGTCAAAACGTGATCACGTGGGGGTGTATTAACGGCGATATAAAGACCGGCTAACAAAACAAGAAAGTATCGCCGAGAAAGAAAAGTTACAAAATGGACGATTTTAGCCGTTTATTTCGTTAAAAAGGTATTTATTAATGGGAATAACAGTGCGAGGACCCGGTCTTCACTGCTTGGTAATGACCTTGGGTGGTGGCTGGCCGCTGTTAACGACCGCGCCTCCGGCTTGGTCGTTAACAGCGGCCAGCCACCACCCCGGTCATTACCAAGCAGTGAAGACCGGGTCCTCGCACTGTTATTCCCTAAATAACAATTGCTTATCACAGGGTCAGGCATTCCAATCTGATCTAACTCCAAAAAATTTGGTGTGGAGTGACATAGGAGAAGAGGATATAGGAGGGTTAGGGCCACATGCTAGCAAAAATGCCTTGTCTGTCAGGGTTTTAAGTTAATTGATTAATTAACTAATACAAAAATTGTTCTATATGTATCTGTCCATAAGTAACTCTAAATAATTCCTTAAGTTTGATCACTTTACCTGTGGAGAATATTCAACCTTTGAGAGTCTATTGTTTTCATCAACAACTCTTCTATATTTGATTTGAGCATCAATCAGCAAGCGACGCATTAATGCTAGATTGGACTTGAGAGAATCTCTGGCAGGTAGATCTGCTGTCTCACACACTGGACTGCTGACGTCACACTCTGAAGATTTAGGTGTACATATAAACTGCACAATCTGGTCATTCAGGGAATCCAGTGACTCAATGGCTGGTAACAAAGATGAAAACAATAAAATATTAAAATGGAAATGTGTTCCTCTTCTCCTTCTGCACAAAAGGATCTATCGAATCAAACAAATTGTAGGGTAAACGGGGTAAAAACTCCCATGGGGTAAAAACGCCCACTTGACTTGTTTCCACTGCTAGTAAATAATGACAAGATGAATTTATAAATGGAACTTGTTTTGAGTAAGAACAATATTTATAAAAAGTATTCATGAAACGAATGAATTAACATTTTTTTAAAGTGCATAGGTGCCGTTGATTTTTAAAAAAAATGAACACCAGACGTTTGACCTGTATCTCTCAAAATTATTTATTTACCAAAAAGGGTATTATTTTGGGGGGGATTTTTTAATTGATACATGTACATGTATGTATTAAGAAGGGTTGATTACATAGTTGTAAATAATTAAAATATTAAAACCAATTCTAATATTTGCTTCATGTTTTTTTAGTGGGCATTTTTACCCTGGGCAAAATCAAGGGCCTCAGGGGTAAAAATGCTCAGTAGCATCCTTCACATCGAACTCTATGTCAGCACCTCAATTAATTCCCACAACCTCAATATTAGAACTTTTTACAGCCACATATTTTTTTTGTATGATTAAGTATTAGATACATGTATTAGAAGCCTACCAGTACCACGTACTCTAAACAATGCATTTTTCTTTTTTTGTTGTTCAGGTTCGATGATCAATTAGAGCTTTTTCAATACAAATACAAGGCAAAATTGAACCACTTAATGACTCCCTGTCAACAGATTTTAACCTTCAATACTATGTGTTGTTTTACCCATACATGCCATACACCAATATGGATGTATATTAATGTATATTCAGTACTTTCCCCGAGTCCTGTGAAAAAAATCGACAGGCATCTTCCTCAGGTGGGATTCGAACCGACGACCCCCGCCATTCTAGCGCAGATGTCTTACCAACTAGACTACTGAGATTTCCTGGCAGCCCGTACAGCAACAATTTTAATAGATGTTAAATTTTGTATCAATAGACCGATTGTGAGAGCCGCGTCATGTGACCTACATTGTATTGTGGGTAATGAATGTAAACAAACAAGACGTCCTCCATAGGAAAGTGTGGTACGGTTACATGACGATTGTTGCATTTGTTTATTCGATGGAGGCTTTTCTTTCTCGAAATCTGTAAAAAAAATTCCAGAGTTTGTACCAGAGACCTTTGAGTGGCTGAATAAAGCCAGTAAGGACAGTTCCAGCAAGTCTTGGAAATTGTACAAGTAACGAATAAATATGCACGATGTGTACTCAATAGTGCACAACGGAACATTTAGGCCAGACAACCGCGATCACACACTTTTCAACACAAGAATTTCAAAGTTTTGAAGCTGAATCATCCAAAGAAATTGCTTTCCAAAACTGTGTGTTTCCTTTGCCTATTTGAAATTTCGCAAGGCTAGGTATTAATGCTCACTTTTCCCAATGTTCTTTTACCCTTTTTTACTGTGATTTAGTTAGGCCTACATTACAAACAAAATAACAGGCGGGTGGCTACATAGTTGTCCGACGCCGGTAGCGCATAACTCAAAATAAATCTCTTTTGTAGTAGAATACTGGTAGTTTATAAAAAAAAAACAGTAATGTACAAGTAATGTACAACAGTTATGTGATTAATATCAATGTCACAACATTTAATAAAACTTTAATAAAATGGCTTTGTGTGTTATTATTACCAAAAGCCAACTTTTGGTGTGACTTTGTTGGTCATAGCATGTATTTGCATGTAGTTTGCCATCAGCTCAGATGACGTATTACCCACAATAGCTCACGTGATGACATGTAAACAGTGGTTGCGCAATCGGTTTATTACACTCACGCATGCGTACAGACACTATTGGTGGGCAAACGCCGTAGATTTGTGCACTTACGCAGACGCTATGTATGCATAATGCCACCATTAGCCCCATACAAAAAGGCGCCATATTCCCTTATTTTGCCAACCAGTAGTGTTAGTGCACATCTGTTGATGTTACAGTTATATTACAGTTTTACTTTATTTCCAAAATAACAAACCCTTGCTGATTTGCAAACCCTTACTGCTTTGACTAATGCACTGAATAATAAATCAAATATTTTAAAAATGAAGTGTCCAAAATTAATTGCCCACACAAAACTGGGGGTGAAATCAATTTGAAGTTATGGCATGAAACTTCTTTGGCATCAATTGACCGCAGAAAAAAGTGAAACAAAATGGTTTTCTTTCATAAATTAAAATCACAGACTCTTTCAAAAACAACTGCAGAGTATTTAGTTGCGATTTAGATTCGTCCATTTTTTCCACTTTCCAAAATCATGACAGACATTCCAAAAACATGGAGTTGATCTTTATTGTATGACAAAGTCATCACAAGTTAGCTCCGCTATAGATTATGGATATTTTCGGTCAGTCTTTTGTTAAGTTTTTGTCGTTTTTTTCTGCCAAATATTTTCATGATGTTGTTGGAAAGTGGAAAAAAATGTACGAATCTGATCACGAGTCTGGCAAAAACTGGTCAAAACTGCCAGTTACATGGATAATACATGTCATGACTCGTAACCCTCCGGTCTCCGACCGTCGGGAGGATGGAGGGTTACGATTATCGCAACTACATGTACAGAGTATTCAACTGAATAAATACATGTATGTACATGATCTTAAATGTATCTGATCCTGAAGCCAAATCTAAATGAAATTTATGACAACATTGTATGCAAACTATCTACTAACTGGAAATCATAAAAACTTTCAATTTGTCTATAACCAAGATTGTGGAACATGTACATGTACAATGTGCGTGTTCCAAACCTTTACAAGTATCTCAGGAGACCTACAGTGAACTAGTCAGGAGTTCCAGGAAGATGACCAGTTTTCATGTGATTAGAACCCAATGGTATCATGTAATTGGTTTTATCCTGTGTGTAAACTACACTGTGAACCACAAGTACATGTACATGTACTGTACTTTTTAAGTGAAATCTGGTTGACATGGTTGAGGGAGTAATAGGCACTACAACTGTGTTACATATGTACGAGTCAAATATTTTCTTCAAGATTTTTATTGGGTATTCATATATACCCCAGACAGTTTAGACAAACCTATTGGCTAAGAAGTGATCACATGACCATTTCTAAGTGACTTTAAAGGGCTCGTAAAGACACAGCTGGGGCTGTTTAAAACCAGTTGGAGTATGAAAGGCCCCTGAACATGAATAACTAAACTTGAAATTTTGTTATCCTTTAACTTATTATTTTGCATAACTTATTTTTTTTTCAAAATAATAAATAAACATTTCTTAAAGATGGTTACTTTCACAAACATACAAAAAATGTATGAGGTAAAATTATTTTAAAGAGAAAATGTTAATAAAGAAATAAAATGGAATTTTAATTAAAACACTTAAAAAGCAATTTTTCGCACGAGGCTGAATAATTGTAAAAAGTGTTAAGAAAATATCGTCTGCTCACATTTGCTGGTTTGTTTGTGCACGATAAAAGTTTTAGAAAGATTTTAGACACATGTATTTATTGGATTTAGGTTAAAATATCTGACAACTTGCAATGTAATTTTTACCTTCAATTTGATATTGACGATATAACTGATGAGGAAGTTATTGTTTAAGAGGCAGTTGTTCATCTCAGTCTGCCATAATACATGTACATGAAGTTTTGTACACTGAAAGTTTAAAACAGTAACACTGCTCTGCGTAACGTTAACACTACATGTACAGAGGGCCCACACTGTACACGGAACAAGCTTCCAACGGTAAAACAAATCCAAACTGTTGTAAGTAATCGCACTCACCAATCAGATCAACATTACCATTTCTTAAAATGTTTCTCCATTCTTCAGCAGTTGTCAGTTTTAATAAAGTTCCTCTTATTTTACTGTGGAAACAATGTATTTCTAAAGATTCTTTCCGAGTTTCACCACAGCCTTGCCGCCGCATTGACCAACAGTCGGACACCTGTTATTTAGTCGTGTTTTGAAACTCTAAATCGTGAAAATCACACATTGGGGAGACGACAACCAAACCCACAAGCAAAGCAGGGCCCCTGAACATAAATTGCAAACTTACAAATGAACGAAACCATCCAAAACCTTTTTTAAAACCAATTTTCCATATTCTTCAATACTTGTTAACTCATGGCCGTGCGATAAAGGCCCTCGCCTTCGGCTCGGCCCTTCATCGCACGGCCACGACCCTGCCGCTTTTAAACGTCCGTTTAAGAACTCGTCGCCACTCATTTATTCTCTTTATTCTGCTCATCCACCAAACAACTATTGTTATTGAACTGTAATTTATTTTCTGTCTTCTTCTTCTGTTTCTTCTCACTGAACCTTTTTATCAAAGTTTCTCATAAAAAAAACCCACTTGGAATGTACATGTAGGGCGCATCTAGACCAACAGTCACAATGGAAGATCTGTGCCACGGACAGCTGTCAGGCAAATCATGCTAATGATAGGTCTTCCTTTGACCTCAGTGATGGCGCTGTTTGAGCTTGAGACATGTATGCAAGGGGCGTGTCAAAAAAAACGTGAAATTTAGAATAATCCTTAAAGTGCTGTAGTAGGGAGAAAAATAAAACAAACAAACAAATTTTGGCCTAACCCAAAATTGATTGAAAACCTGAAAATGCTGAGTCATGTTTTTTCTGTGAAAGATTTTTCTATAAAAGATACATGTACAGTGTACATGTTTTCTCTACTTGATATTACATGTAGTTATTACCTTGATGAAAAACATCGTTCCTAATAATGTGTCATTGACCTTGAATCTTACAGCCCAGAAGACATCATGTATATTACAAATGTACATGGATTCTAAGTTGATTTGTGTCATTCAAATATCACATGATTAGATGTACATGTACATGTATGTCTATTACTAAGGTCACTTTATGTTTTTGTCATACTGTAACTTTCAGAATATTAACAACAGTTTATGAATTGATTTTCATGCTGACAATGAGCTCCGCAGCTTAGATTCCGGGCGGCTTATACACCGACATGTTAAGTAAGATTCTAATGCACCAACCGGAACACGGGAATTCCATGTGCTGTATTTTTATTTAGAGATTTCGGACTAATGTTAGCGTTTTTTTCCCTATATGGTCGAGAAAAAAAATCATGCCACATACCACTTAGTTTTTTCCATTGAATATGAAATAATCCTGGAAGTAAGTAAAGTTACCTCTGTGGTCTGGTTGAGAAAGATACAATTGTTTAAATAATATTTTGTTTTCAATATGAAAAAAAATAATAAAATAAAAAAGTCAGTCTACATACACCAATTACATGTACATGACTTAGACTTGTCCAGAAAATCATTTGTTTTTGAAGCAATTGGACCCAAATCTTGCAAAATGTGTTTCAATAAGTTATTTTTTGTATTAAAATCCAACAAAGTTAGGAAACTATCAAAACTCCATGAACGGTCCCACCTCATCAAATATGCAAAGAGAGGTCCCAAAAGTCCCAAAAAACGCAATACAATGGAACAATACATGTCGATGTGTACTACGTGTACATTATTACCTACATTATGTCATAAAAGAGGTACATGTACCTTTACTATACGTATGGTACTTGTACACTGAGCTAGCAAAAACAATAGGAAAACACACTTGCTCAATGTTTTTTTTTTTTTTCAATCATTTTCTTGTTTCTTGTACAATATGACTACATGCAGAGTCTGGCTGTGAGTTACATGTATTGGTGTTAAAGGATTCACAGAATCTGGATGATGACTTCTCTATAAATGGGTTTTTGTCACAGAAAAGGTGTGTGTGGTGGGGCAAACATTTTACACTCTTTGATCATGCTGTTTAAGTAAACATGGTAAAAGGGTTTCAGGGAAAAATTTGAGACGCTGTTCTTTGCACATTCAACAAACCTCTGCATTTGGAGCAGTCTTGATTCCAAGCCTACTGTTGTTTTAGTCACACAGAAAATCATAGCCAGACAGAGGGAGATAAATCTTCTCTAGTGCAATTTACATATAAAAACAGTAGTTTTTTCTCATTTGATTCTGGTCTTGTAAAAAAGATTTTGGTCCAATAAAAATTTAGAGCTACATGTAGAAGGCCTGCGGTCTTGTGGTTTTTCCACCATGTAGGCACAGCGACATCCCTAAATTTGTCCAATCAACGTTCAATAGACTGATTGCACGACCAATGTTTACATGTCATCACCTGACCTATTGTGGGTACTACATGTACGTCACCTGATCTGATGGCAAGCTACGTGCAAAGACATGCTGTGACCGACAAAGTCACACCAAAAGTCGGCTTCTGGTAATAATAACAGTAAAGAATGTTGGAAAAGTGAGAATTTATACCTAGCTTTACAAAATTTTAAATAGGCATAGGAATCACAGTTTTGGAAAGCCATTTCTTTGATGATTCAGCTTCAAAACAGTGAAATTGTTGTGGAGAACGTCGTGTTTGTTTATATTTAACCCTAACCCCCCAGGCTCGTTTACTAAAAAACCTTCCTTAATCTATCAAATTACAACACGATGGGTGTGACTGGTGGTTCACTGTACCTACATGTAATCCATCAAACTCCAACAGTACACTTGCAGTAACAGTACCTAATCCATCAAAATCCAACTGTTGGATTTTAATGGAGTGGGTACACTAGGCCTATTATAATGTATGAAGAGTGGGAACACACAGTACATGTACCCAACCAACCAAAATCCAACAACTGTTACTGCAGTAAATTGCATTGTTATTACATTGTTTTTGTTTTTTGTTTAGGGCTCAGACCTGTTATTTTCATAATGGCTTCACACATGTTTTGAGATTCAGCGACTTTCAAACACAGTTGCTGTTACAAAGATTAAGAAACCCCTGCACTTAAATGGTCTGGTCTGCCATTGTAAAAAACGATGCATTGAACATGTGCAGTACATTTGTGCAGTACATTTGTGCAGTACATGCACTTGCGAATGCACTTGTGAATGCACTTGCCCATTTATATGTTGTTTATTCCCCTCCTTGCCCCTCCTACATGTAATTAGCCCTAACCCTCAAAGTCCATCACTCCATCACAGTCCAAAAGGTATAATGTCTTTACAATTTACTTTCCCTAATCCATCACAGTCCAACAGGGTTCCTGCATGCATACAGTACCCATTCCATCAAACTCCAACACCATATCAATAGTGCACTGTACCTAACCCCTCAAATTCCAGCAAAACCTGCTGTTGGAGTATGATGGAATATGGGCTGTTAGGATTAATATCCACTACAGGTCACGTGACGTGGGTTGCAACAATCGATCTATTCAATGTTTACATGCGGTCACGTGACCTCCTATTGGGTTTGACGTCATACAGCTGATGAAAAAATACGTGTAAAAGCATAGGCCGTGACACAGAGTGAGTACAAAAACAGACGATTTTACTTTCGTTAAGCGATGAATTAGTTAATCAGCCCCTATTATTTAAAGTAGTATGTTGTGGCATTAATTTAAATCACATCTCTGTTTCATAATTTAACAGAATTCTTCTAAAAAGAGGTTTTTAGGCTAGCCATGCACTACCGGCGTCGGGCGATTATTTATGTAGCCACCCGTCTGTTATTTTGTTTGTAACGTTGGCCTAAATCACTGTAAAAAAGGATAAACAACTTTGGAAAAGTGAGCATTAACACCTAGCCTTGCAGAATTTCACATAGGCAAAGGAATCACACTGTTTTGGAAAGCAATTTCTTTGGAGGATTTCAGCTTCAAAACTTTTGTGTTGAAAAGTGTGCTGGTGATCGCGGTCGTCTGGCCTAATGTTCCGTCATGCGCTATACACATTGTGCAAATTTATACGGTACTTTTACAATTTTCAAGACTTGCTGGAACTGTCCTTACTGGCTTTATTCAGCCACTTGAAGGTCTTTGGTACAAACTCTGGAATATCTTTCACAGATTTCAAGCAAGAAAAGCCTCCATCGAATAAACAAATGCAACAATCGTTGTGTACCGTACCACAGCATGTATTGCATGTAGTTTGCCATCAGCTCAGCTCATCACGCGATGACATGCAATCGGTCTGTTGGGCAATGATTTCTATTCCAGGCAAGAGTAAAATGCTGTACATTTTAGTGCGCTGTGAATGCATCTCTATGGGTAGACCAGCCTGGTCCCCTGTCAAATCATACAGTTGTGCACTAGGCAGACGCACGAAAGCGTGTGCGTCACGCCACCATCAGCCCCATACAAAAAGGCGCCATGTTCCACATTGTGCCAACCAGTAGTGTTAGTGTGCACACGTGACATGCAATTAACATGTTTCATTATATTGTACATGTATGTAGGCCTATTCATGGTATTTTGGCTCAATGGAGGTAAGTCAGAGTGAACCATGATTCCAGCCTTGGTTCCGGACTTTGTACCAATTCTCAGCTGTAGCTCGCAGCCGAGGTTTTGCAGATTACGCTGCACGTATTTGATTTTCTCAATAGATAATTTTAACAAAAATGCTGATGCTATAAAGTGAATCTTTTTTCTCTTGCCTTTGTCAAGTCAAAGCTTCTTTATGACTGCAGCACTCTCAAAGAAAAATATTCAGGCAATTCCGAGAAACTATCCCATCAGGCTGGACGGGAAAAAATGGAAGATTCCCTGCGGTAACTGGTTTATAATTAAACATGTCAGTATCACTATTACTAGCCTGGATATTCTTCATTAAATTACACCAAAACAAACCAGCACTAAATCATTTTAATGACTGTTCTCACCACAACTGTGTAATGAGTAAGTGAATTATGTTCTATATTTTTATGGGTTCGAATCCCAGCTGGGGAATATGCCTGTGGATTTTTTTGGAAGGACTCGGGAAAGTACAGAGTCAATCAAACAATCATTCAAAAGTCATTTATAAAGTGCCAAAATTAAAAGGTTGCTCTTACTATTAATACTAGTCTAAGTAATACTAGTCTTAGGCACCGAGGCACAAAATGAGTGGTCAGTAACATGCCTGCTGTTGCTGGATCTGGAAAAGATGAGCTTTGAGGAGTTTCTTGAATCGTTAAGGTTATTGTCTTTTTTATTGAATTATGAACTGGCTTTTCTGTCTCTGATAAATGCAGGAAGACTATTCCACATCTTGAGTCAAGTATAAAGTGCTTATAAATTATGGGTAAAAAAACCACAAATGTTCTTGATCCCCACCAATGTCAATGAAAATTAAAGTTTTTAAAACATTTGCAATACCCGCTGCTAAAAAAACTACTTGTCGAACTGCCTAACGTTAACTAAAACCGCCAGGCAAGCTCGGCCCGGTGGTCCAGCCACAGTGATTTGTAAAACCAAGTCAAGAGGACTCCCCCTCCCCCGCCCCCCTCCCCGCCCCCAGCCCAACCTGTTATGTGTAAATGTATGTAGTTAATATATAAATAACAATAATACTATTACGACAAGTTACCTGTACTAAGCGAGTCTTTCAGCCCAATGTCCGTTGTGGTCGTTTTGAATACGTCCGCCATGATGATTGCAATGCAAGTTATTAATTCAATTGACAGCAGAGAAGCCACTCACTTCTTCATTTCATGGTTACATACGAAGGTAGGACTAGTTCTCATAATTGTTAAATGAAATTAATTAAACGAATGCTAAAGACAGGTGTTTTTCAGCCCATCCATATACATCGACACATGCAATAACAACAGTGAAAGTTGAAACAGTAATTTCTTATTTTTTTAACCTACACACAAAGTAATCGCGATAGTCCGCCATTATAAGTGTTAAGCCATACGGACGGGACGGGACGGGACGCGTTGTATGTACATCGGGGATGTATTTTAGCAAACTCGACCTCATTAATTCAACAAACTCGGCTCTAAGGTTGCCCTGAAGAGACACCAAAGATAAAGATTTTGCACTGGCGACGGCCGCCGGCTACTAACGACTGACTGTGTGTGAAGCGTAGCCCTACACAGTCAGTGGCGTAGATCCGTTTGAAAAAGTGTAGTATGACTTTGAGATTTTGATTTACCAATTAGGGAATAACGTACTGGGGTATCATGTTTATTGTCGATCTAGAGTCTAGAGTGGTGGTCGCCATAAAGAACCAGTAAAAGGCAACAGGGTAGGGGCGGATAACTCCATTCAACTTAACAATGCTCATCAGGTGCAATCTAGAACAGTGACATTTTCATAAAAAATCGTACGCGGTTTGCAGAGCGAGTGGTGTTTCCCTTGGCGGCTTTTGTAGGCAGCGAGGGTCCGCGCGTGGACCCGCGTGGTAGGTATGGTAAAAAGTTACGAGTTAATACCACCCCGGCCTGCCGATGTGAATCAACAAACGGCTCTTTAGCTATATATTGTGTTGCCTATTCTTTTTCAGTAATTTATTTTAATCAGTCAGAATTAAGAAAACAAACAAACAAACAAACAACCCAACAAAACAAACAAACATATCTTTAATGCTGTCTTTTCTCTTGGACTTGTTAACTTTCTGGTTACAAAAAGTTTAAACAATATTGGAAGATCCATTGACGTTCGTTGTTTCCAATGATCAGGTGTGGTTGTTGTTTCTTCTGTGCGCACAAATCTTTTAACTCTGTCTATTTGAAACCTGGGTACGAGTTAACTGGAGTGCGAGTTGACCGGTACGAGATGACTTGGGTGCGAGATGACCCAAATTCAGCAGTATCTGAAGCATTATGGTGATGATGATCAGTCCACGCATGCCGCATACGCCTCCAACGACGACTAGTGACTGACTTCCACCGCCGTACGACGTGCTGTCCGGAAGTAACTATTACTAGTGACTGTGTAGGGGGCTCTGGTATATTTTTACTAGCTGGATGCTTGTTCGTCGTCCAGCAGACCAACATTACGGTACATTACGCTACAGCAAGATCAAGATTTCGTCAGCAATGTGTACAGTCAATGAAATAAAGGTTAGCATGTTTTCGATGAAATTTACATTTGCAACTGATCAAGATAAAGGCTCGGCAAAAATGCCGTATCCAACCTACACTTTCTATTTTCTAAGGAATTTCGGGGATTATATTTCTGTATGACACGAATGGACGGGACGTCCATACTTACACTACAGTCAGTACTCTGTCACTGTCAGTGTCACTACTGTAGTGAGCAGTTAGTGTGTAGTGTTTGTACATTAAATAAAGATCACTATTAATATTAATATCATTTGTTGTATTAATTATTTTTATTGTCGAGTCCGACGTGGTCAAAACTCAAAAAGTTGGTGTGGTAGTCAGTAATGAATTACCGACGTATCCTGAACCAGAACAAGAACTAGGTACTCCTTTTAAAAAAAATTTGACATTGTCGGTCGTACTAGCTAGTACGACCGACAATGTCAAAATTTAAAAAAAAGGAGTACAGCGCCCCAGTTACTGGGTCTACTCTAAGTCTAACCATGCTTACCTGCCTAGAAGAATTTACAGAATGTATACAGAGATGAATACTATTTAATAGGCACTTTGCATTACTACAAAGTGTCAAAGTCATGAAAATAAAGACATATTCGGGTCTATGGCATGGGTATGGTGGTCCTTCTTGACAGCCAGGGTACTGCCGGACAGCTAGGCCTACTTTAGTACTTGCTTGTTTAAATGTCAAAATAGTTAACGTTTTAGCTACCAATATCAAAAGGAATATTTAAAAAAGGCAATTAGAGTTTAGACATTCAGTGTCATTGAATATTCTTTAATTACAAATCCCTTGTCATTCTTAGAAAGTGCGCTTTACCATCCCATTCTAGACCCAGTAACTGGGGCGCTGTACTCCCTTTTTTTTTAGAATTGGACTAAATCAGTTGCTAGTACGACCGAAAAAGTCAAAATCTAAAAAAAGGAGTACAGCACACCAGTTACTGGGTCTAATCCCATCCTATTTTTATAGACCTCCATGTCCATGATGATGCTCTGATACATGTTTACAGCACGGCAGCCCTAAAAAAATTGTTCCCCTACTAAAGAACAATAGACCGAATGCGTGACCCGCACCACATGACCTATTGTGGGTATTAAATGTAAACAAACATGACATCCTCCATAGCAAAGTGCAGTACGGTACATGATGAATTTTTGCATTTGTTTATTCGATCAAGGCTTTTCTTTCTCAAAATCTGTGAAAAATATTCCAGAGTTTGTACCAGAGACCTTCGAGTGGCTGAATAAAGCCAGTAAGGACAGTTCCAGCAGGTCTTGGAAATTATACAAGTAATGTATAAATGTGCACGATGTGTACTACTAGTGCACAATGGAATGTTTAGGCCAGACAACTGTGATCACACACTTTTCACCACAAGAATTTCAAAGTTTTGAAGCTGAATTATCCATAGAAATTGCTTTCCAAAACTGTGTGATTCTTTTGCCTATTTGAAATTTTGCAAGGCTAGGTATAAATGCTCACTTTTCCAAAGTTCTTTACCTTTTTTTACAGTGATTTAGGCCTACATTACCAACAAAATAACAGGCGGGTGGCTACAAAGTCGTCCGACGCCGGTAGTGCATAACTCAAAATAAACCTCTTTTGTTGTAGAATACTGGTAGTTTATGAAACAGTAATGTGGTTAATATCAATGCACAACATACAACTTTAATAAAATGGCATAGTAACTGTGACCAAAAGCAGACTTTTGGTGTGTCGGTCAAGGCATGTATTTGCACGTAGTTTGCCATAAGCTCAGATGACATAGTATACACATATGGACTGGCAATGAGGGAAATAGTGCACGTCTATGCAACCCGAGGGCCTGTGAGTGACCAGGAGAGGGTCCTATTTCCCAAGGCCGAAGGCCGAGGGAAATAGGACCCTCTCCTGGTCACTCACAGGCCCGAGGGGTGCATAAACGTGCACTATTGCCCGAATAATGCCAGTCCATATGTGTTTTATAACACACCTCAGTCCAAAATGTCGGTTAGAAGAGTAAATCGCGTTTTTTTGGCCGGAGATTCTTCACGATCCGCAGACGGAGTTGTTCTGTTGAGGGCGCTCTTTACCAGTCAATAGTTTTTGGGTTTTTGAAACTATTTCCCGCTTCGCGAACTATTTCCCCCAAATGAAGCGCGTGTGGTGCGTGTGGTGCAGATTTCATGCACTAGGCTATATTAGTTCACCCAACCCGCCCCGTGTTTCAGCCAATCAGGATAAAGAACCAGGGAGAGGTGTGTTATAATACCCATTAATAGGACCCTCTCCTGGTCACTCACAGGCCTTCGGGTTGCATAGACGTGCACTATTTCCCTCATTGCCAGTCCATATGTGTATACTATAGATCACATGATGACATGTAAACATTGGTCACGCAATCGGTCTATTGTTTTTGGAGGAGATCGGAGCAATTGGTCACGCAATCGGTCTATTGTTTTTGGAGGAGATCGAAGCAATCGGTTCAAATGTCAACTCACACTAGGCCTACTAGTCATACACTGTACTCTGTTTTTCAGTGTTAGATGTGCAGACGATTCTTAGGCAGTTTGGACTAAAGGGTTGGGTTTCTCTCATTATACTGTAGAGTGTTATCCCTGTTGTAATTTTCTTCCCACATGCTTTATGTAAAAAAAAACAAATTAATTTTTATTGGCTGAAACATGAACTTTATAAATAATAATCACATTGTTGGCAAATGGAAATTCTGTTTTGAATGATAAAAATAAATTGGTAAAACATTTGACCTATTATCTTTTTGTCAGGGGCCTCCTTTTTAGAAATTCAAAAAGAAAAAGGGCTTGATAATGATTATGAGTTTGTTTACCAAAAGCTAAATTAACTACATGTATCTATAAAATACACTAAAAGCAACAATATTTTACATTAAATTTTATGCCACTGACAAAATTAGGATGAAACTGGTTTGAGGAAAAGGTACCCGCAAATCACTCGCCCGATCGCGAACTCGCTTGCGAAATTTTTCGAGTGATTACGAGTATGTGTTCAAGTGAGGTCAAGCGAGGTCGAGCGAGTTCTAAGGAAGCTGAATTTCTTGTTGTGAACGAGGGCTTATGAGGAGCACTCTTACGTAACAGATGACTCGGGCGCTTACTCTAAAGTCACAATCTTCGTGCCCAAATGCAGAAGCCTTGGCGTAACAAGGGATATCCTCACTTGGATTTAGATTAACAAAAAGACGTGCGACCAACTCTTCCCAACACTGGAAAGATTAATCTGACTGGCCAATTTCTGCAAAAAATAACCTTGCAGAGTACTGACTGGCTACTGAGGCCTGACATGAAATGTCTGCCATGAAGGTTATTGGTTACATACTGAAACAGTAGATGGCTAATCTTACTATGTAATACTTGTGTTGATAAGATTCCTGTGTGGACCAATTTCCGGTTGGCATATTCAAAGCAACAAGGGCCCAAAGGGGGGGGGGTGTCTGGAAATCAGACTGTCAATCATTCTCAAAAGACTGCACTGTCCACAAATTACTGGTTTAATGGAATATGAAAGGATGATGCATGTCGAGGAGAGGTTTATAATTTACCAAAGCGGTAAAAGCATACGTCATAAAGGAATGCAGCTGCGAGGAACTACTGTAGAAGTTAAATTTGGGTAATTATGGGCAAGTTTTCCTATGAATTAATTATCAGTATTTGAATTAATAGTCAATATTTGAATTAGAGCCTTATATCGTTTATATGAAGACATTAATTCCTAATAAAGCCACTCCATCGAGGGGTTATACCTCTGAAGTTACAAGAAATCACAAATCCAATGCTGAGAACAAAGGTCTTATTTTTTTTTTTATTTAGTCTCAGAATAAACTCTGCTCGTTTTCTGATTCATAAGATAGGCCTAATTTATGACTTGTGATACTGGTTGCATCTTTGGGCCTGAGTTTAGATAACCAGGGATTAACTCTTCTTGGAAATCGCTGACTTTGATTTTGGTCAGTGCAGTTTTATGAATACAGATTGCATCTTTGGGCCAGAGTTTAGATAACTCCGGATTAACTCTTGTTGAAACTTTTATTTTGGTCAGTCACAACCGAACCTACCATCGATGCAGGTGCAACACAATTTTTTGTTTACCTAGTTTTATTTTACCATTTGTTTTGTCTGCGTAGATAAGTTTAAAAAAAGAGAGAAAGAGGAGATTAATAAAGTTACGTGAGTGAACTCGCACAGTAATTTTCATTCACCTGTCTAGTTCTGAGTGCTAGTATGCAGAGTGCAATATAGACTACTGGTAGTATGATATGGTTTATTATCACACTCCCGTTGAACAATCTGATTGGAAGATTAGTGCGTACTGGAAGATATAATAATAATAATAATAATAGTAATAATTTCTTTTGCATGCTGTGATATCGTGAAATAATAATAATGAAGTATCAGGAATTGGCCAGTGAACTTTGTAAGATTTGGCAGGTGAAAATTAAAGTAGTCCCTGTCGTGGTTGGAGCACTTGGCACCATTCCGAAGGCACTGGAGAAACATCTAGATCAAATACATGTAGGCACAACTGTGAGGGTAGATCTGCTGCAAAAGGCAGCATTTTTGGGAACAGCTAGGATCGTGCGAAAGACCCTCGATATTTGAGGCTACGTAGCCCAACTCGAGGAGTTACCGGCACAAAGGAAAGTGAGATATTTCTTTTGCACGCTTTGATATCGTGAAATAAGGATAATAATAATAATAATTTATTATGCGCCATGTCTGTCATAAATGACACTCCTGGCACTGACTTATCAAATTTGGTGGAACTTCTCAAGACTTATTTTATGGGACAAAGCAACCATGATACAACACCTTGAAAGAGATGCAAGGTGATGTGGCTCATGATGCTGCCAGACCACGCTAGAAACACTAGAACAAACCCTTCTCTTTATTTTAAGTGTAACTGCATTCTTTTATATGTACGCACTACACAACACACGGGACCAATGGCTTTATGTCCCATCCAAAGGACGAAAATGCCTTGCTGAAGGACACAAGTGTCAACATGGTCAAGAGCAGGACTCGAACCCACACTCTGCTGATCAGAAACACCTGAGTTTGAGTCTGGTGCACTTAACCGCTCGGCCAGGATACGCCATAATGAGTTTTTTTGTGTTTCTTGTAAATTGTTAATGTGACTAAACATTGCTTTATTTTTGTAGATTTGGAATTAACATTGATTATTTTGACCATGGAGGAGCAAGAAAGTCTTGAGTGGTTGAAGGAGCTTCTTGAGGAGACACAGTTGCAACAGTTCTTTACCAGCATACATGACAGCCTCCATCTGTCACGTTTGGAGCATTTTGACTATGTCAAAAGTGATGACCTGGAAAAAATAGGAATGGGTCGTCCAGCTGTGAGACGCCTCATGGATGCAGTAAAGCGACGTCGACGAAGAACATTCCTTGAGCGTGTAAGTGCTAGTGTTATAACACAACTATGTTTAATTTGCTAACCGTGTAAGGCATGTGAGGAAAACTGTGAGAACCATTAGGGTGGTTTTGTTTTTAGGTGTTTGTGCAATATGTGAAATTTTAGGCATTCGGCTGACAGTCGAATACCTATTGTTATTGTTCTGTGTTTTTAAGGTGTTCAACCACCAGCTGAACACCTATTGTTATTGTTCTTTTTTTTTTAGGTGTTCGGCTAACAGCCGAAAACCTATTGTTATTGTATTGTTTTGGGGGATTTTTTTTCTTCATCTTCTTCATCTCTCTGAACCTTCTCTCGCAATTTTCTAAAAAACTAAAGCTTGTAGAGAGTTGAAACTTACAATGTACATGTAATTAGAACTTAGTGTGTAGATGAAACCACAACTTTTTTTGAAGTGATGACAACATTGATGACGTCGTAACATTAAATTTACGTTTAATATTTCAAAAATTCATACCTGAAGAACTGTAAATGTTACATACAAGATCTTTGCGCCAAATGAAAGCTCTTCAATTACTGTACAAACCTTTTGACCTTGACTTTTGAATGTTCTGAAAACTTTTGAACTAGTGTTACACAGAGTATGACCCCATTTGACCTTGACTTCCTGTCGAAATCGGAAGTTGAAGTTGAGTTTCTTAAAAATTCATACATACAGATCAATAGGAGCAAAATTTCAATCTTTGCACCATTGTATGGAGCAACCTCTTTGTACACAATAAGAACCCCCATTTTACATTACGTCATCACTTTACGTTTGACCGAACACCTTGAGTTTGTCCACAAACTCTCAATATATCCCTTTTTTTTTCTTCGTCGTCTTCTTCTCCCTGAACCTTCTCTCGCAATTTTTGAAAAAAAATAGTTTGTACAGAATTGAAACTTAACATGTTCTTAGAACTTAGTGTGCAGATGAAACCGCAACTTTTTTGAAGTGATGACGTCATTGATGATGTCATTATATTAAATCAGCATTTAATATTTACAAAATTCATATCTGAAAAAACATAAATGTTACATACGAGATCTTTGCACCAAATGAAAAGTTCTTCAATTACTGTACAAACAAATCTTACACAGTGGGTGACCCCATTTGACCTTCACTTGCAGTTGAAACCAGCAGTTAAAGTTTCATTTTTCAATAAATTCATATCTCAAAAACAAAACAGGGCACATTAATAATCATTACTTCATCTGAAAGCCCTGAAGGTGAGACCCCATTTGACCTTGACTTCCTGTCGGAACCGGAAGTTGAAGGTTCACATAGTAAATTCATAATTCATTAACTAAACGTGGCACAGACTTTAAACTTTGTATTAACTTAGACCTTACTGTGTAGATGAATCTACAACTTTTTGGGATGATGTCATCGATGACGTCATTACATTAAATCAACATTTATTATTTTAAAAAGTCATATCTGGGGAACCATAAATGTTACACACAAGATCTTTGCACCAAATGCAAGCCCTTCAAATACTGTCTAACTGTATCACAGAGTGTGACCCCATTTGACCTTTACAACTGATCAAAACCGGAAGTTAAAGCTTCACATGTCAAAAAATTAATATCTTATTTTCCAAAAAGAGTTCATAAATAATTATTACATCATCTGAAAGCACTTTAACCATTCTATGAATCTTACAAAAGGTGGGAACCAATTTGACCTTTACCCTTGGTCCAAACCGAAGTTCAAGTATAATTTTTCTGAAATTGCTCGAACATTTGACCGGCCTGGTGGGATGGTGGTATGGCGTATCTGTTTGCTGTGCAAATGTGAGCATATTATTCATTAATACTATCACTTTTTTTACAATAAACAATGAGATTTTGTTCAAATTATTTGGAAAGATTTCCAGTGTAAACTGTTTAGCTTAAACCTAAGAGTTTCTCCAAAATGGTTAAAAGTTTTTACCAAAATATTGAGAGTCATGATATCAAAAGCATCTAAAATTTAAAATTGTTTGTGCTCTAAACTAAAGCAGGTTTTATGCACAAGTCAACAAAATTAATGCATTTCATGTAATTGTGAAACTGATCAATGTTTGAAGGCAATTTTCAGTATCAGTATAAAACTATAAATAATGGGTAAAATGAATAAAATGGAAGCCTGATCTTTAAAACTGAAATTTTTAAAAATACTGATTTTGGGGGGAAAATACTGATTTTTGGCTTCAGAAATACTGATTTTGATTGGTAAAGGTTGGCAGCTCTGCGTATAACAATGTATTGTACACGATAATAACCCCATTTTAAATTACGTCATCACTTTACATTCGACTGAACATAGTGAGTTTGTCCACAAACTCTCAAAGTCTAGTTTTGGGGGTTTTTTTTCTCGTCATCTTCTCCCTGAACCTGGCAATTTTCGCAAAAAGTAAAGCTTGTACAGACTTGAAACCTACTTCGTTCTTAGAGCTAAAAGTGTGACCCCGAAATTGACTTTTGAACGAAACAGGAAGTTGAAGTTTCACATTTAAAAAAAATTAAATAGCTCATTGTCCAAAAAGGGTACTTTAATACTCATTATATCATCTTAAGCCCTTAAACAGTTCTACGAATCCTACATAGAGTATGACCCAATTATTTGACCTTTACTTTTGGTCATAACCCAAGATTGATTCCAAACACAACGTCCTCCATAGGAAAGTGGGGTATGGTACATGATGATTGTTGCATTTATTTATTCGATCGAGGCTTTTCTTTCTCGAAATCCGTGAAAAATATTCCAGAGTTTTTACCAGAGACCTTCGAGTGGCTAAATAAAGCCAGTAAGGACAGTTCCAGCAAGTCTTGAAAATTGTACAAGTAACGTATAAATGTGCATGAAGTGTACGACGGAACATTTGGGCCAGACAACAGCGATCATACACTTTTCAAAACAAGAATTTCACAGATTTGAAGCTGAATCATCCAAAGAAATTGCTTTCCAAAACTGTGTGCCCTTTGCCTATTTGAAATTTCGCAAGGCTAGGTATAAATGCTCACTTTTCAAACGTTCTTTACCCTTTTTTTACAGTGATTTAGGCCTACATTACAAACAAAATAACGGGCGGGTGGCTACATAGTCGTCCGACGCCGGTAGTGTACATGTATAACTCAAAATAAACCTCTTTTGTAGTAGAATACTGGTAGTTTATGACAGGTAATGTGATTAAAATCAATGACACAACATACAACTTTAATAAAATGTCTTAGTAACTGTGTTATTATTACCAAAAGCCGACTTTTGGTGTGACTCTGTCAGTCATGGCATGTATTTGCACGTAGTTGCCAATCAGCTGAGATGACCCACTACAGGTCACATGATGACGTAGTATAAACATTGGTCGCGCAATCGGTCTATTGACCCACTACAAGAGTGCTTACCACAGTTACGTACATGTGTACATACGCGTGTGTGCATTCAAGCATGTCACACTATGTGTAGTTACACAAGCTGTGCAATTGCAATGAGACCTGTACATACTATACATGTACATTGTCCTGCATTTTACTCGAAATGTATTTTATTGCATAAAACATCCGTGTCAAATCACCCCCCCCCCCAAAAAAAAAAAATAATAATTGAATTTTAAACCCTACCCCCTTCATATTGGCTCATATTCAGCCTACTGGGTAGTTTGGCCCAAACAAGCTTAAATTTGTGTTTCCGACAGATTATTAGTACTTACCGACCCAACAACTTACCACGGCTGACGTATCTGTCAGCCTTTTCCTTGGGACCTGTCGCAAAGCCGGGATACTCCACCCATTTGACCCTTTAACCACTTTCATCACCTCTTGAACCCTTGTCTTAATCTGTACACTCCTCCTCCGCAAGCTCTAAACCCTCCTCTTCGTCTATGCCACAGTCATCCTGACCATCTTACAATCCTGGCTGATCAACCTCATTTTCACTCCGCGAGCTAGCAGCAGCCACATCCTCCGGTAAATGGTGGTTAACAACCTCTGTTCCATTACTATCAGCTTGTGCTACCCTCCTCATCTCCTCAATGTCCATGTTTGTCAACCACCGGTTCAGTTTAATTGTACTTACATTGTACATGTATCTGGTCTGCAAGACGCTGCTCACTGATCTCAAACATTCCTTTACATGTATCTTGCCATAGGCTAATCATTTTCCTTCTGAATTCTCTCTTGCCCAGCTCACTCTTAATGTAATATTCCATCGCTATTTTGTTATCGTTCTTACTCCATTTTCTCCTGGTTGCAACATGAATCCTGTTGAGAGCAGTTTGGATATGATCTGAAATTTGACATTATTATTGTTAGTATTATTATTGATTCATGATATCACAGCATGCAAAAGAAACACCTCATTTTCCTCTGTGCCGGAAACTCCTAGAGTCAGGCTACGTCACGTAGCCTTAGATCTCGAGGGTCATTTGCAGGATCTTAGCAGCTGTTCCCAAATGTGCCGCCTTCTGCTGCAGATCTACCCTCACAATTGTGCCTATTTGATCTAGATGCTTCTCCAGTGCCTTTGGAATAGTGCCACTGTGCCAACTGCTCCAGCCACCACAGGGACTACTTTCACTTTCACCTGCCAAATCTTATGAAGTTCCCTGGCCAAGTCCTGGTACTTCTCGATCTTTTCCATCTCCTTAGAAGCTACCCTTATATCACCCAGCACAGCTATGTCGATGAGATGACGCATCTTCTTTGTCTTATCTAAGACTACAACATCCGGACGTCTATGTTCTAGAACATGATCAGTCTTAATGTTGAAGTCCCAGAGGATCTTGACCAGGTCGGTCTCTACAACTTTCTCTGGAACATGGTCGTACCACTTGGCATGCACTTGGACATCATACTTCTAACACAGATCCCAGTGAATCACCTTGGCGAACTTGTCATGTCTTCCTGTGTACTCCGTCTGGGCCGTCATACTACATTCGCTGACAATATAAAATACAGTCGCTGCCTTGTTACACATTTTACACATAGGAGCTCAAGGTTTGCTTTCTCTATCCCTGCCTTCATTACATTTGTCCTTAGTGACCGGTCTTGTGCTGCAGTAATCAAGCCCTCGGTTTTCTTCTTCAGTTCTCTGCTCTTTGACCAGTTCCAGGATTTGCAGCTCTCCACTTCTTCTGTATACCTCAAGAACCAGCCATGGAGTTGCTTGTTCCTCCAATCGTGGTGTCTTTCCTCTTTCATTTCCCTCTTGTACTCCTTCGGCCCAGCTTCGTTTGCCTTTGTGTACTTTTGTGCAATTTTCAGCAAGTTCTCCTCGGTGCTAATGACATGACAATGCAGGCTCCTTCACTCGATGTTGACACTGTCTGCCACGCTCAGTGACTCCCTTACACCCTCTGACCTTGGAAGACAGAGTCTGCTGACAGTTGCCCGCGGATATAGCATGCCATTCATGGTCATCAGCTTTTCTTGTCCTTCTGTCAGTGAAATCTAGATCTTCTTTAGTCCTCTCAACCAACCCGCACTGTACCTCATCAAAGACGAGGCCCATGTGTTAATCGTCTTGATCAGTAGTACTAGTAGTAGTAGTAGTAGTAGCAGCAGCAGCAGCAGTAGTAGTAGTAAACAAACACTGTTTTATTTTAAATCCATATTAGCACTATTGAAATAATTTTCAGTGTAATGGTAGTTTGTCATTTTAATTTCTACTTAAATACAGTTTTATATTGAAAATCATAATATATAACAAGCATTTTACATGTAGCTACCCTTTAACTGCTCTGATTATTTTTTATTATACATGTTATACTCAAAGGTTCTTAATCGTAAAGGGGAAAGTCACATCCAGGCAACTAAGCCCAAGATAAAAACAGCCATTTCAACAGCAGCAGACTCTCAGCCACCAAGCAGTAGTGTGACACAGAGCTTGACATGTCTGATTGGAGAAGCAGAATTAACATTGCTGGAAAAGCTTGGTGATGGTTCATTTGGAGTAGTGCGTAAAGGTTTGTGGACAACACCAGGACACAGAAAGGTAAGTCTATAAAGATTGTATCAATTATTGTTCCCAGGTGAGCTGAATGAGATGTTCCTTCCAAAAAGCTTGTACCCTGACCAACAGTTTTTTACCTCATGAGTTTAAACTAAAATCCAATCTAATCATTTATGTTTTAAGTGCACAACATACAATTATCTACCATAAACAGATGAAGAACAAAACTATCAGGTTTTAGCTAATGACTTATGTACCTGTATGTAAAGGACTCATAGCTGCTAGCTGCATGAATATATGATGGACATCCATTCTATATCATGAAACAGAAACTAATTTGGGGTTGATCAAATCAAAATTGACTGGAGCGGGATTTGAACCTGCGACCACTGGCAACATGTACCGACGATGCTCTACCAACTGAGCTATCCAGCCCCATGTTGGCAGTCTCCCTAATAGACTGATTGCGCGACCTTGTCACGTGACCATGGCAAACACACACCACCAATAAGGTCTTATACGGGAAACTTGAGCCAGTTTCCGAAAGGCTGAGAAGTAGGAGACTGAGATTTGCAGGACACTGTAAGGAATAGTGATGAGGCTGCCTCCAGGGTTCTATTATGGCAACCCAAATATGGAAAAAGATCAAAAGGCCAGCCCCGTAAAGATTACATCAAAGTACTAGCAGAGGACACAGTTTTAAGTGGACAAGACATCTGCAAAACTGCAAAAAAGTCCATCTATTTTGAAGAAAATTATCGTCAGACCCCGTCAGACCCCTTTCATGCAAAGGACAAAGAGTGTTCTTTGATAACTGTTAGAATGAACAAAGTCTGTTCATTTTTACCAATTGATATTTGTAGTTACAAAATTAAAGGTATGAATAGAATGGAACACACTGCTGGTTAGAATTTTGACTGTGACAACTTAGTGATGATGGTGGCAATGGTGGTGGTTGTGTGTGAAGAGCTCTGTGTACTCGTGCAGCTCATTTGTGCATGAGAAGGTACATGTACCTACGTTGATGGCGCACTTTACTTTATACAAATATAATAGACAGGTTACTTATGACATCAACAATGAGAAAAATCAGCCATCTTTGATAACAATGACTGCACATTTTTAAGCGCACAACTGTGCATTACGCGTAACTACTGACGTGCATTTCACAAACTCATTTCATGATTGGTTGGTAAGCAACTCAAGCTGCGTTGAAACTAGAGAGCTTGACCAGTTGACGTGGCCACAGGCCAAAATAGAAATTGTCGTCAAAGATGGAGAAAAAAAAGGTGTGTCTCTGGTCAGACCAAACTTCCGGAATTGATGCAGCAATGCAGGTGTTTTAGTTTTTTTAGTTTTTTTTTTCCTTTTAAAGCTTGGAGAAAAAAAACGGTTGGGGAAATGATTGGACCATCGCAGTCATTTTTAGCTCTATATTTTTTTATTTTTTTCAACAGCCAGTTGCTTCTGTGGAAATAAAGAGACAAAGAAATAAAGAAATACAGAAACAAAGACACAGAAGGGGAAAAAACTGGAAATTAAGAAATATACAAACACACATCAAGAAATACAGAAATAAAGAAATTAAACACACAAAGAACTACAGACATACAGAGATAAAGAAATAAACAAATTTAGAAGTTAACAAATTTCATTACTACCCTTTAAAATTTCCATGCAACAGTGGATTTCTTACTCTGAAAAGAACAATTAATGTAATTTTGGCACACATGCGTCATTGCCAAGTACATGTATTTTTCCCCCCATTCGCAATTTGCTTTGTTCTACTACAGGCATGCAAACATCCCAAATCATGCTTCTCAACATGGTGTTGGAGAGGAGCGTAGAGGGAGGGGGGATGCAGGAGCTGCTTCAACCCCCCCCCCACTCAAGACCTTTTAATCGTCAATAAAATGAGTAGATAATGAGGCAATACATTACTCATATTCATAGACAGTTTTAGTTCCAGTATCAGATCTGCAGCTTCACACAAAGAACCATGTAAAGTACTGTATGAAATGGCAAGGCATTTTTACACATTAACTCTTTTACTAAGGCACGCCGCTCACAGTGGCTCGGTGAATTACTTCATACGCTGGAGAGCCGCTGCCAGTGGCTCGAAACAAACAAAATATTAAACAATTCCGTCACAGCTGTACATTATATTCCGTAGTAAAAGAGCTTTTGTGTACTGTTATTATGAAAAGGTTTTCATAAAATTAATAGCTGGACATAACATGGTATTTTATTGACAGGTTGATGTTGCTGTGAAGTGTTTGAGAAGTGACACAGTTCGTCAAGCTGGTTTCTTTGAGGACTTTGTCAAGGAGATTAACTCAATGCATTTGCTTGATCATCCCAATTTGATTCGTTTGTATGGGATAGTTATTGCCACACCACTCATGATGGTGAGTTAATCCAGTATCAGCAAGTTACATGTATATGAGAGGAAGTTAATTTACACAATGTAACAATCAGTGTCCACACACTCTTGCTCAATAATGAAAAAGATGGTAATACTCAATCAAATACACATCTTGATAATCTAAAGGTTGGAAGATCAATAGCTTCCAAGGGCTAGAATTTGCTGTAATTAATTGTCTGAATAACCAGGACATCTGCCATTCTCATTCAAACCTTCAATGGTGAAAAAATGGTTACATACACATACATGACATAAGATGAAGCATAACATCAATGCAGATTAATGTTAGGAAGATTGTTTGATGATAGAAAACTCCCCTTATTTAGTATGTACACGCATTTACTTGTGTGTCTAATAGATTTCTGTTTTATCATACTTGTACATTGTAGGTTACTGAACTTGCTTCTCTGGGCGCCCTTGTGGATCAGCTTCACAATCACCCTGAAGACTTCTTGATTTCCACACTGTGTAACTACAGTGTGCAAATTGCCTGTGGTATGGAATACCTTGAAGCAAAGCACTTTCTTCACAGGGATCTTGCAGCAAGGAATATCCTTCTTTCCTCCATTGATAAGGTATTTTCAAGTGATTATTGAAGCTTTACATGGTGTGTATTTCGTGTCATTCTTGCGAGTGCAATCAGTTGGAAGGAATGTTGGCTTAAACATTAAATTCTCAGCCATTAAATCGTGTCAACTTGACCCTGTTCCGACCTGGCTGCTGAAACAACACCTTGATATTTTCCTTTTGACTGTAATTGAAATTGTCAATGATGCACTGTCATCCGGTCATTTTCCTGATTTGTTGAGGGTCAGTGTTATTATGCCCGAACAGCTCATTGTTATTGTTGTGTTTTTTTTTGTTTTTTTTATTTATTTCTTTACGACAAGCGTGTTTCAATGTAACTACGGTAAAATCAGGACTAAAACAGAATAAAACAATAAATTTACAATTTTTAACGTCAAGAAAGCCATAAAAGTGCCATTGGGATTGTTGCAAATAGTGTAACTATCTAGTGTAAAATGTATTCACAGCAAATGGTGTTTTTTTTTAAAGAGGTAGTTCACAATTGTACGTCGGGGTGTCGAAAATTGGGTAGTATTCCTGAGTCTTCATTTTAGGGTTTACTGCCGAAAGCCATGATCATGTGTTTTTAACACATGTGACTTTATGATATGACTTTTGCCAGATTAACATGAATTATGATTCCCAATCATTAAACGTAATGTCTCGTTTTTGTAATTGATGTCGTCGTTAGCACTAATAACCTGAACACCTTGTGTTTGCCAGGTGACAAACACACATAAGCTCTAGTTAGATGTTCGGCAATAGCCCGAACAACTATTGTTATTGTTCGTTTTTTTTCTTAGTCTTCCTCTTTTCTGAATGAAACTTGCCCGCAGTCAATTACGTAGTTGCAAAGCTTGTATCAACTTGAAACTTTGCGTTTAGTTAGACTATAACCTGAATAGAAGTTTCAGGACAAAGCATGATGTCATAATGATGTCATTAGATATCAAATTCCAGTGGTTTTTAAGCATTAACATTAATGATTTCAAAGCACTCAATCATGAAAATTCAAAAAGTCATGGAAATACTTTTTTCACAACCGTACAGTACAAGAACAGCTTGACATTTTTGTTTGTGTAGGTGACCTTGCCTGAGGTCAACTACCAGTCAAAACCGGAAGTATAAATAGCAGTATAGCAATGGCAAAGTATGAAAGTAGTCACGTGATGCAACTGGAAATTTAGGCGCGAAAACTGCATTTTGCGAGTTATTTTTACAAATTATAGCTGGTAAATTGTTTCAAAAGCCTCCGTCTTAAAAACGCAAGCTATGGCATTAATTTTTTCACCATCATATAATACGGTAAATCTATGACATTTTTGTATGTGTGAGTGACCTTGGCCAAGGTCATCTTCCGGTCGAATCTGGATGTTGAAGTTTTTTATGAATATCTCAAAAACTACATATCAGAATGTCTCGTAATTTGATAGGTCTTAGAATGATCGTTACACATGACGAAAATTATTTGTTGATTGTAAATACATGGAAAGATATTTCCGCTTCATTATCCGGCAGGTTAAAAACAGTTCAAAGTACACTTTTACTTGGTGTCTTCTTGGCAACTTCCGGTCTAAACCAGAAGTTGAAGTTTATAAGTATAAATAGCAATATCCCATAAACAAAATGTTTGATTGTCACCTAACTTTGCAGTATTATTAAGGTTTCGACCGGAAGACAAGGTCAAAATGGGGTGATATTTGTGTTCGAATTATGAAGTGGGTAACGACCTACAATATTACACAAACATCAACATCATAGCTTTTGTGGTTCAGGAGTTTTTTTTATCTATTTAAGTTTTGCCCTTTAAACCTATGTAACTTGACACCTGGTGAAGTCATCATGACCTGACAGCAATATGCACACTATTGCATTATTGCCTTTAGTTCCCTAAAGTTTCGTTTAAATCGCATTTATGCAAATATGCAAAATGGCTTGTAGAACGAAACATGTGCATTTGTTAATGTACTTCTGGTACGCTGAAGACTATTAAAGCAAAAAAACAAACTAGAGCTCAATTGTATTCTTGAACGAATACCCTGCTGTTTCGCTATTTTCATTCCAAAATTGTTTAAAATTTTCGTTAGCAATTTATGAGTTAGGTTGTCAACATTTTCAAAAATCTGTAAAAAATCATGTGATTTTGTCATCATGACGTCACTTTGTATTTTACACAAACTTGGCCATGTCAAACAACATACAAAGTGTCAACTTAATTAACAGTTTACTTCAGTAGATATAAGACTTCAAAAATTGCACCTTTCACGTCACGTCAGGTGACACCTGGTGATGTCATCATTCTAAAAAACCACACATTTGTTGTCTGCATTAACATCATCAGGTATACCAATTTTGAAATGATTACAAAAAAAATTTGCCACAGACATCAAGTGAAAGTTTGTTTTGAACTGTTTTTAACTTGCCGCTTGAGAGTGCTCTTGTATAATATGACATCATCGGTACTATTTTTTTAAAGTAGTCTCCTGCCAGACATTAACAATGTTAGAAGCAACTTCCTAAAATTCACCACTTTTGAATTACAAGGCACTTCCGGTTTCGACCGGAAGTAGAGGTCATGTGATTTCACGCAAAGGGCAAAAAATAAAGACCTAT
This sequence comes from Marthasterias glacialis, assembly GCA_911728455.2. Classification (NCBI taxonomy): domain Eukaryota; kingdom Metazoa; phylum Echinodermata; class Asteroidea; order Forcipulatida; family Asteriidae; genus Marthasterias; species Marthasterias glacialis. The sequence goes on from OU452235.1 coordinate 10,086,663, forward strand.
ATTAACTCTACCTATTCCTGCAAAAAACAACTTACAGTCTCATATAGTTGATGTGATACAGATTTTCAAAGATTTAATTTTTTAATGTTTTAAACATTGTAATTGACTAGTGATGGCGTCATTATGACGTCACTGCACTATGCACACCATTGCACTATTGCCTTTAGTTTAAGCTTACTTTAGTTCCCTAAAGTTTCATTGAATTGCATGTATGCAAATATGCAAAATGGCTTGTAGAATGAAACAAGTGCATTGTTAATGCACTTCTGGGTTGCTGAAAACTAAGCAACAAAAAAAAACCTGCAGACATATTGCATTCATGCACGAATGCCAAGCTGTTTTGCCCATAACATTGTGAAATTACTCATCTGAGGTGTGTTTGACATTGTGTGCACATTCAAGTTAATATTGCAAAAATTATTGCCTTGTGAGATCAAATCTTGTCTTGTGAAACTGTACCTTTAAGGTACATGTAATATAACCTGACAAATGATGATGTCATGATGACGTCAATTCGTTTTCAGAGTATTTATGACCTATTGAGCCTGTTTAAAAAGGAATTTTGATCATAGCATATTCTGTTAGCTATTTATAACTTAAAGGGGCAAAAAATGAAAAAATCATAAAAAATCACGGGATGACGTCATCATGACGTGCATTTTTTCCTGTATATATAGATCTTACAAAACTGCACCTTTAAGGTGACGTCATGTGACACTTGATTACGTCATTATAACAGGACCTCAAATTTGGGATGTAACACATCACAGCTTAAATACTTGCAAAGTCTCAGCTCGATCGCTCATTATTTTCCTGTAGATATAAATCTTTGAAAATTGCACCTTTAAGGTGACGTCATGTGACACGGGATGATGACATCAATCTGAAACTTGTCACATGTGCTGTATGCATGAAGGTCATTCTGTATACCAATTTTGAAAAGTTTAAAGTTAACTTTGCTACAGACATCATCTAAAAATAGATTTTGAACTATTTTCAACCTTCCGCTAGAGGGCGCTCGTTTACTTTATGACGTCACTGGTACTATTTTTTTAAATCAGATCCTTGCCGGACTATAACATCGTTGATAGCAATTTTAAAAAAGTTACTACTAAAAATGAACACCTATTTGAATTCTATCAATTCCTGCAAAAAAGCAACCTTTGGTCTTTTGTGCTTGATTTGATACAGATTTTAAAAAATTTAAAATTGATACATATTAAAGACGCCCACTCGTCACCATTACCTGTCGACTATTTTTGTGGCACAAAATGATCATGTACCCGTACATAGTTTACGTACAATGCATGCAGAAAGGTGATCTTTCGTGGCACGAATTTTTGTTTGTCGCGCGTTGATGAGCGGGCATCTTTAATGCCACATTTACGTAATGGGAACTACATGTATGCACAACTTTGCTATGTTTCATGAAGATCCAAACTTAGAAAGAGACCAAAGAGGCGTTTGGAAAAACTGTGCACAAAGTCTATGGGATTTTGAGTGTAGAAAAGAAGGGGGAAAAAATCAGAACAAAAACAATGGCTTTTCTGCACCAATAATGCAGAAAAGCCAAAAAACTCAGTTGTATTCGTGAATGAATACTCAACTGTTTTGGTAAATTGATTGGGAATATCTCATGTGAATGTTAGTGATTTAAATAAATAGTCTGATGGGTTTGTATCATGTGGTTCAGGAGGAAGTATGTTTTAGTGTTGTATTTGAACTTTGGTCTGGAAGGAAAGGTCAAAAGGGTTCACATTCGTTTGTAAAATGTCACATGGGTAGTAAGGCACAAAATGGCACAAAGATTGTTTGTTTATGTCATTTGCTTCAGGAGATGTGATGTTTTACCAAAAAAGCTTCAAATTGATGTTACTTCTATATCTGATGACGTCATGATGACAGCACTGTATATTGTTTGATTCATTTAGTAATAAGCTACATCATTTGCCCCAATGTGACATTGGCAAGTACAACATCGACAATGCAGCCATTTTTAAACCTGTTACTAGAGTGTGGTTTTGCATATGATGACATCAAACCTACCCTTCAAAAGGGTACATCTGTCGGATGATTTCAAACCATTTGCCCATTTTGAACCACATTGGCTGTAGAGCTCTAACAATATTGTCTGATTTAAACTTCTGGTTTGGACCAGAATTTAAGGTCAAAATGGAGTCATACATGTATCTGTGCACGTAATGTTTGTTGTCAAGTGCTTTAGGTGATATGATTTTCTTTACACAAAAAACCTTCAAGTTAATTAAATTTAACGTCTGATGATTCATGATGATGTAACAAGTTTTGTTGACTAATTTAATCACTTGCAACAAGATGATACATCATTTACACCAATGCGACATTGGAAGCACACAGTTGAAAATGCAGCATTTTTTAAACCTGCACTGGAGGGCGCTCTTCCATTTGACATCAAAAAGTCTACCTTTCCAAAGAGTATCTCCCATTATGATTTCATACACTAAAACCATATCCCCATTCTGTACAACATTGGCTGTATATCTCTAACAATATTGTATAATTTGAACTCCCGGTTTGCACTGATGGAAAGAAAGGTCATTGAAAATGGGGTCATCAGTGGAAGAAATTTTCAATGGATAACGACCTATAATGTGCAGCAAAGGTCAGAACTTTACATGTAGCTATTGTCATTCAGGAGTTGTAATTGATTTTAACATTTAAATACCACTCTTTAATCTGCTGTTATTTGACACCTGATAACATCATCATAATCATAACAAAATGCACACCATTGGCAGTTTGCCTTTGGTCACTCCAAGTTTCGTCCGCATCGCTTCTATGGAAAATTGCAAAGAAGCAATCAGAACTAGAAATTCAGTTTTTGTCCAGTTTTTGTCACTTCACAAAAACTAGGTGTTCGGGAACAAGTGATAAATTGCTTGTAAACATCAATGAGTTAATACACACAACAATGTACGAACAAACGGGTTACAATTAGTGTTGTAGTAACATTTTTTAAACTTGTTATCAGAGGGTGCTGTTTTTTGTAATGATGTCATCAGTTTTAAACTTGAAGACGCAGAGGGTCAATTACCAACTCACACACTGAAACCCTGTCAAAAACTTGTTTTATACTGACCACTGAGCTAAAATGATGGCTTTTTAATAATCGTTCCTTCAACTTCCGGTTTGAACCGCAAGACAAGGTCAAATTGGGGTCATTTCTGTGAGACATTTAATAAATTTCCAAGACCTTTGTGATTATGTTTTTAATGTAAATAACCAATTTGTACTTGAGGAGTTATGCTTTGTTTAACTAGTGTAACTCAACACCTGAGAACGTCATCATGACGTCATTGTTTATATCCTGTCTTTATAATGAGGTTCAAGCATATGCACAGTTTTAAGGTTCAGTTGAATTTCAATCTTTACTTAATTTTTTTTAGAAGATTTTTGAGAAATGAAACATCTAAAGTAACAATTTATAATGGTCTCTATGGGACACCGTATAACACATGGTTTTTGATTTTGTTTGAAATATATACTTAAATATTTTATTTTATTTCACTTTTAATATATTTAAAGTGAAATCAAATAAAACATTTAAATATGAACATAAAAATAATTAGCTTTATCACTTTAGGGACTTCCGGTTTGGGCAGGAAGCGAGGTCAAATCATGTCACTAAGAAATATAAAGAACCGCATACATTTATTTATAAAGCCCTTTCCACACGAGAGCAATTTAGCAAGGGTCCCTTTCTTAATTTTAGCATGGTAGCAAATTTTATAAATTGCACCTTGTGTGAAAGGAAACAACTTTTAGATTGTCCAAGGTCCGAGCGAAATCTTCTCAAACATTGCTAAATTTTGTCGCAGGCGGAAGTTTTGACTAAGGACGTGCGCGAAATCATCGTCTGAAAGGAACCTTTGTTTATTGAACAACGTCCTGTACGAAATCTCCAATACTACGCATGCTTATTTTATTGAACGACGTCCTGTACGAAATCTCCAATACTACGCATGCGTGGCAACTTGTTTGGGTGACGTGATTATAACCACTGTCATGTCAGGACTGTTGACTGGAGCATTCACGCTGCTGGTGCTGCTTTTTTGTGGCAATTTCTTAACTCTGTTTGTCATAGAAATAGAGTGAAAACAATTGAAATTCAATTACTGACCTCTTTAACTGTCGTCGCCACTTCAATCTTGCATAATGAACGCAAAAATTCCCGCTTCAAGTGACATGATTAGACAAGAAAAAATATCTTTTCACTGCTGTCTTAAAAGCAAACAAGCGTTAAAAGTAACTCTCTGGTTGACGCAAAAGACGGGAAAATTGGGAAAAAAACAAAACATGTAGTAAACATGCGTAAAGGAATGCAGTTTAGCAAATCCCCTCTGAAATCACTGGTGTGCTTATTAATTAGGTTCCGAAGGCAGCCGGCCAATAAGAAAATTCATTACCCGCTCTGTACTACTTAACATTTTTTCTATTGGCTGAATTCCCAAATAATGAAGGATTTCAGCCAATAGGAAAATTCGTGACGAGCTACATGTATGAAATCAGCAAGCACGTGCATTGTTTTCTATTGGTTGAATTTCTACCTAATATAGAAATTTAGCCAATAGGAAAATTCATTACAAGCTACATGTGGGAATCCAACCAGCACGAGCGTTGTTTAATCAACATTTCAATCGTTAAGTCACGCTATTAGAATCCAAAACTATTATTTCTCGGCAAAAAATCTCGCATCTTTTCCGGTTTTTTTCTGACCCTGGTTTTGCCCCCCAAAACATGTAAAACAAATGGGCTGATTCTACTGGTAGTATTATCTATTTCGCTGATATATCAGTCGTTCACTGGTTACCAGTGATGTGTGCACTAACATAGCGCACAATGGTTGTTAGTTTTTTACTTAGCCATGTGAAAGCTCACTAAATCAGTCATGCATGATGACAACAAATAAACAATCAGTGCTCCTAAAATGTGTAGCGTAAAATGTTGTTCAAGTGCCGTCTTGAAGTTGAGGTTAAAATATACATCAAGTTTTAAGGTTCAATTCAATTTCAATCTTGAGTTATCTTTTTGAGAAAAGTTACTGGGAAGAAGGAGAAAACTAGAAAATTGAGTTTGTTCAACAAACTCACGGTGTTCGGTTGAACGCTATAACGTGATCACATAATTGAAAGTCAGGTTAATTTTGTGTAAAAAATGTTTTGATGTATTAAATGGTAAAGCAAATATACGAGTATGTTTAAATTTCAACCTAAAAGCCATTAAATAGAGCGTTTTACTAAACATTTCACTGGAAATTCCGGTTTGCGCTGGTGGACACATTACCCGGAGGACAGAATACCCTATGACACCGGGACCAAAGAGACAGTTCCATGGCCGGCACTGACAAGAAATAATAATTTTGACTGTATAAAGAAGTTACGAAAAGAATATAAATATATGTAGGCTATATCGGGAATCTGAGCCAGTTTAGGCTAAATGTCTCTTTTATAAAAAGGGCCTACTTACGTCAATCTTAGTAAATTGTGCGAAGTTCTTCCCTTCACTGCAGAAAATTAAGCTATGCAAGAAATAAAAAAAAAAATTGTCACGGCACGTACGTTCAAACACGCACGAGACGTACAACACGTGCACATGCAGTACTAGATACACATGCGCTGAGGTTTATTCACGCACATTAACTGATTGGGCGTCTGATTTCTGGTATAAGTGATTCCATAACGCACAGAAAAGGAGTAAAGCAATAGTATGCAAATAGCCGTAACCCAGCCGTACAAGATTTCAAGTTTTCCATAGGTTTGTACTCAAACATGGATGCGCCCAGCTGGCTTCAACGTACGAACAATGCTAGCGCTGTAGTCAATATATATACATGTAGCGCTATGGATTTGTTTAATACTTCAAGAGCTTTCATTTGGTGTAAAGATCGTGTATGTAGCATGTATTATTCTTAAGAAATTTTGGTATAAAACTTTGATTTAATGTTATGACGTCATCGATGACGTCATCCTTTGCTTTGTCATGTACACACTGTGGTCTAGGTATATAGTAAGTATATTTCTAGAATGCTTGTGAGCTAAAGAAAATATGCATTGAAAGTTTGTTCATATTTTCATTCACTTAGGCTCTAGAGGCCCAAATAATATGATTTTAACTTCCAGTTTCCAGTATGTACATGTACATTTCATATGCTTGTAAATCTTTATTAAAGGTTTTCACTACAATTTGAAGATGACATCTCTGCTGAACTCTACTTAGGGCTGGGTGAATATTCAAGCACACTTAATTGACCCGCAAGGCCCAGGAATGTTGCACATACTACATGTTAAGTCTCAAATTCTACAGACATGTAGCCTATTGCTATTAATTGACGAAAATACAAATGTGCCCATCATCTCAAGTTCTCATCATCTTTTTTGTTATGAATTGTTCATCCTAATCAGATTAAAATTGGTGACTTTGGTCTTATGAGAGCTCTACCATCATCAGATACATACTATGTCATGACAGAGCACAAGAAAGTACCTTATGCATGGTAAGTAAATTTACATGTACAGTAGAATGCTGCTATACCGGCCTCCAAAATAATGAACATTTGTTTATACCAAACATGACCTTTGACTCCAGATTGACTCCACCCATAGAGAACTGTTTAAAAAAATTGCAAAGTCTGAGACAGTCACTGCCAAACCTTTTTAGATTTTTAGGTGATTTGTCACGGAGTGACCCAAGAATATGATGAAAAGCATCACTAATTTGGTGTTTTCTGGTAGCAGACAAAAAAATTGATACTTGGCTCTTGCATCATCAAACAAAGAAGCTCTGGCAGTGCAGGATGTCAGTAAAATTGCATATATGCAGCCATGGTTGTTTACAACAATGGTTAATGTTTTACTTCACCTGTATGATCTCCTGGCTTTAGCTTTTTGACTAAAAAAACTTCAACATTTATGTGGCTTTCATAACTTATTGACTAATGTAGTTATCAAAGTATGGGCATGGTTTGGCTTCATCTTTATTTTTATGTTAGTACACAGTACAGACCTTATGCAGTCGCCACCATCTTTGACGAACGTGCATTGTAGCTGTTTTGAGCTCAGCCCTTTCCTGTACTAAATGCTCATAGTGACGTCATACACTTAAGGTCTATTTGCTGTTGTTTGTATCATGGTCAGTTCTCAGCTTTGCATGCTGGTTTGACTTACATTGTCCATGTGAAAACGTAAATCAAAGTTGTACAAACATTTTATTTATAAAGGCATGGTGTTCCATATGCAGCGGTAAACATTAAAAAACAATTAGAAATTATAAATAAATGAAAAATAAAAAATGCCATGTAAATCCTAATTTTGGTAGTTGGTACATCATGGAGTTTTTTAGAGTGTGTTCTGTCTTACGACATACATGTACAACAAAATAAATACTGCATTGGTCGTTTTTGGTCTTGTATTCACTGTTCTCTTGCGGTGACAAAGTGGTAAACATTGATGCAAGTTTAGCACTGATTTTATGCTTTCTTTGTTAAATGAGATTTGTGTTGCTAAGGAATGAAAATAGATTCTGAGTTTTATTCAAGTAAGGACACAAATTTTTCTGTGGGAAAAATTAAAAGATACCTTTGTTAATTTGAAGGAGAAAAAAATCAGGCAATATTTGTTTCATGTACTTGACCTGTTGTCATCCCAGAAGCCCATGCTCTCTACAGTCAGTGGACATGGCTAGCACACAAACCAACCTTAAGTAGAAATTCCATGTTTCAGAATTTATATAACGTTTAACCAGTATTTTTGACATAGCAAATCATAACAGGAATATAAATTTTTTGTTTAAAATTTGAAGTGATAGTCAGAAAAAATGCAATTAGTATCTATGATCTGAACACAAAGGACAATAATCTTAGTGTACCCCTTGTGTCCTGTTCAGGAGGCAAAGGTCACCTGGGTGCATTTAAGCAATGATCAAATCATACTTCTCAATCGCTGGTTGCCCAATTAGCCTTTTTGAGATATGGCGGACAATATATGAGTGCACTATTTGGTTTGGGTGCATAAAGACAGATTTACCCAAACCAAATAGTGCACTTGTGCAGTGAAAATGTACATGCACAAAACAATTTGTTTGCATAAAATTGTAAAAAGGTTGTTAAATTCTTTTCAGGTGTGCGCCTGAAAGTTTGAAAACAAGACAGTTTTCTCATGGAAGTGATGTTTGGATGTTTGGTGTAACTCTGTGGGAGATGTTTACCTTTGGAGAGGAGCCATGGCTAGGTTACAATGGGGCACAGGTAACAAATATTTATTGGAACAATATTTGTGTGAGTGTGAAGGTCTCTGGCATCAAATAGGGTTTGGTTTGGTTTTGTCTTATTGAAACATTTAAAATGTCATGGCCCAAGAGCTAATTTTTTTCTTTTTAACAATACAGCTCTATCAGACAGGTAGTATTTGAAAATACAAAACATGTCAAGAACAGTCTGTTTACTTTATGGCTTTTTATTTGAGACAAACCATCAAGAGAACTCTGATCACTCACACAGGAAGATTGCAATGGTACAATATATCAATTGTGGCTAACACTGTCCATTACATTGTCTGGTTCACTGACTTGCTTAGTCACAAGTTACCGCTTAAATTTGAATTCCTCAGACTAGAGACAGTTGCTACATGTGTGTCACATGGTTCATGGCAAGCTTTTGTGTAGATATATAGAACAGATGGTGAACACCCATACACAATTCTGAATGATTTTGTATGGCGCAATAGTACCAGGCTTTGCCAATCTGGAGGTTGCTATGCAAAAGCTTGCCCCAAACAATGTGACGTAACAACACTGGTTTAATTTTGGGCAATTTGACTCATTACTTGTTACTAAGCAAGTCAGTGTACCAGAAACTGTTCAAATCTAACTCACAAATGGCTTATTGAACCAAGAAATACAGCATAAACTAATGATAGACCGAATAGTCATAATAGTACTCTGATAAAAAACAAACTGCAGGACATGGGTATACATCAGTCTGAGAAGAGCTGTTTTACACCACCGCAGCCATGGCCTCCGCATGCGCACATGACAAGACACTCGCGACAGTGCGCATATGTACATGTACTAATCAGCATGGAGGATTCACAGTGCGTGTGCCTCGACGTGCGCATGTGGCAGCCACAGCTGCGTTGGTGTAAACGCCCATGAACAAGCTGCTCAGATTAGTCTATATTACATTCAACAATTTCAGCTTCATTATTATCAGATTATTAGTAATAAGCCCTGAGTCATCAACATATTTTATGTTAAACAAGCATGATAAGAGGCATTCTCTAAACTAAAGTCACTGGTGTACAAAGAGAACAGCAATGATGACAAGACACAACCTTTGTAAACTCCTTTGCTTCTTTTGCTTGATAATGTATCAACGAATCTGACCCTCTGTGACCTGTGTGATAAAAAGTAATTAATCCAGCAGCCTTCGTGTCTGTAGTCCATGGTCAGCAATCACTGTCCTCAAATTCAAGGCCATGCCTGGCATGGCTCACTGATTATGTTATGCTTAGAAGTGCATCCGTCATCTCTGATATTCTTTCTTCGCACAGGGGCAGTGAGTCTCGCTTTACCCCTCTGGAGGCAGGACTCATGCTGCTCTGTCAATTTTGGTGGGCTAGGCCCCGTTGTACATGCAGTAGCATCTCGCATATCCACCACATTTCCTTGGTGCTATTCTATGTAAATGTAGTGGCTCTACAGGTAAGTAGAGTGACGTTAGACTCCCCCTCAACCCTTACAGAAGTGTGGTTGTGGTCTACAAACGATACTTACCTGTAGAGCATCCCCCCTTCCCAACTATACTCGATCTTGTGTTTGTGTTTGTGTTTCTCAAACTCAATGCTGACAAGACAGAGGTAATAGCTATCCGTTCAGAGTACAACTTGCCAAGTTCAGTCTCCCATCTGTGAAAGTTGCTGAAGATGACATCTTAGTCAAAACCAAGCCAGTCAGAAATTTTAGGGTCATGTTTGACCCTGCAATGACCCTGGGCAGGTGACCAGCATAATCAAGACCGCCAACTTCCACCTCATTAACATTGGCAGGGCCTGTAGACTGCTGACTGTCGATACAACCAAGCTGGCAGAGCACACTTTGGTCACTTCAAGACTTGACTACTGCAAGTCTTTTGATTGGAGACAGTCAACAACTCAAAAGGAGGCTAAATGAAAATTCAGCAAACTGCTGCTTGACTAAATCATAAACTAATGCAAGTTCAACTCCATCACCCCAGAACTACATGTACACTGGCTCCCAATTCAACAAAGAATCAACTTCAAGGTCATCATTTTCTTGTTTAAAGCCTGTTATAAACAAACCCCTGATAAAATCATGGATGTGCTGCAAGTTTGTGCATGATGGAGACAACTTCAAAAATAGCTCCTGTTCACCATACTTTGTTGTGCCAAGAAGGAGTCATATCACTTTTGCCGATAGAGCCTTCTCAATCTATGGACCCAGACTCTGGAATAAACTTCCAAATCACATCAGGGACACAGCATCTTTCAACACATTTAAGACACTTCTGAAAGCCCACTTGTTTGAGGAGGCCTACCATCAATGACTTATTTATTTCTTCTGAACCTCAGCGCCTTTGGACAAACCTGTGATTTAGGCGCCTTAATATAAGTTCAGTGTGCATGCACGAGAAGAGAGGAAGCTTACATGATGCCTATGCCCTGTTGGGAGGGGGGATTTCAACAAGCAGTATCTTTCAACAATCTGTTTGAAGCATTTTATCTCTGTAAGTGCAATTGGTCTGAAGTCATTCATGTCATTTGGCTTGGATATCTGAAGAACAGGAGTATTGGTAGATGCTTTCTATAGCCAAGGGACGATGTGGCAGTCAAGGAGCCATTAGAGCAGTCTTTTGAAGACTCTGGCCAACTCCTTATAGTAGGTTTTTAGGATCCTTCAAAAGATCCTGCCTGGACCTGCAGCCTCTAAAGGCTTGATGTTTTAAAATGACTTTTCAATATCAGTAGTTTTGAGCAGAACCCTGTTGTTATACCGTGTTTTGCAGTAATGTATTTGTTTCATTATTTAACTTACGTGTAACTTGGTGGTTATTACTGGTATGTGCTCTATGCTTTCATTTTAAAAGGTCATGAACCTCTTTTTTTACGTTTAGGTAGTTTTTAACTTTGGTTTCTTGGATAATGAGGTTTCGCAAAACTTTATGTAGTCAGTGGTGACATCTGTGGTTTGATCAATTGAGGCAGGATCTATGAAGATTGTCCAGTTAGTGATTTCAAAACAACATCGCAGGGTCCTGATAAAATGTTGGTTCCATTTCTGAATTTTTTGCTGAGAAGTTTTATTTGTTTGATTAAGTTTCTGTTTATAATTGGAGAGCAGGTGGACCATGTCATGGTCAGACATGGTGAGGGGTGCTTTCCTGTATTCCTGAAATTCAGCAGGAATGTTAGCATCACACTAATCCCTCTGGTAGGGATGTCCACGTACTGGAAGTAATGGAGCATTAATGGATCAAGGTCACAATTGTTGAAATCAACTATTTTTAAGTTAACTGCATCATGAGATTGCTTGTGCAGTAGCCCTACATGACTCTTCCTCTGTGCTGTACACAGATACAGAGTCCTAGATGTGAGGGCCCATGTCTTGGGCAGAAAAAGTCCAGAGCTCCATAATTCAAAACTTACCTGTAAGAAGCTACTAATCTGACCGGATTAACATGCCATGGCTGTATACATTTTTTGACAGTGGGTTTTGGACGTCAGATGTTTTTCATAATATCAGTAATATTTAGGGAATAATTCGGCTCATTTTAAACAAATTTATTGAAAATGATACAGATTAATATGATTCATGATTGCATATCACTTCAAAGTTGTCTCAGGCACGTTGACAAAAAACATGTAAAAACAAATTGAAAAGAGCACAAGCGATATCTAAGCAACAACTTTTTAATCTGTGGGAAAAAGGAAGAAGCCATGTTTTTATTAATTTTTAAAGAACAGCAAATAGATGAAAAACAATTAGTACTCAAAGCCCACCCTTCCATGAATACACAATCACGATGTCTTCGAGATCTATTCAATTGGGCATTGTGTGGCCAGTCTTTCCTGGCAACTGATTGGACCGCACTGGAATTATGATGTCATCATCGTCCACGTGTCCCTGCAGGTCATGACCCAGCTCGTCCCCATGGGTTTTGAATCCACATTCGAGACCTTCGGGTTTAATTAAGCGTTGGGAACAAGGTTTACTGGGAACGTTGCACGGGCTGAGTAATGGAGAGAAGCATGTGCATGTACATACTGCATGCCTATTGGACAACTTATGTTTGCCATTTTTTATGAATGAAGTGAGCGGGTTGCGATTAGCGGGATCACGTCACGAGAAAACGGCTTGTTCATAGAAGTATTGAGGTAAGCAAATAATTTACGTGTAGAACAATAACATCGTTTCTGATTAATTTAACAACACGGGGCTACAAACGTAAACGCTGATTATAGGTTCCCATTTTTCTGGGAACATTTTCTGCTTGACACTAAACTCGTCCATGGTCCAATTGAATAGTTTTTATTGTGACTCACCATGCACATCACGGACCATCAGTTCAGGGAGTGGCCAACACAATGACCCCTTTGTGGCGATTTACCGACAATGAGTGGCGCCCAGCTGGCCTCCATGTCGGCGGTCATGATGCGCCTTATACGGCGGTACACCTTATACGTTGAGGATTTGTTTTGAATGGGGCCTTTGTGGGGCAGTGCGCCTTGTACACCAAGCGCCTTATACGCAGGAAAATACGGTACCAGGCAAGATCCTCTGGGACTTCAACATCCAGACTAATCGCAGTATAGAACATAAATGTTCGGATGTTGTAGTCCTAAGATTTGTCCAGTAATTAACAATAACATACATGTAGCTGTGCCATGTGATGACAGGGAAGCTTTGAAGGGGGAAGGAAAAGATCCAGAAGTAACCAGCACTTGACCAAAGAGCTGTGTAGGATGTGGCAAGTGAAGGGTGAAGGTTTTCCCTATGGTGGTTGGAGCACTTAGCACCGTTCTAAAGGTGAGATTGGCACTACTTTGAGGCTACCTACTGCAGAAGGTGGTGCTCTTTGGAACTGCCAGGATTGGGCAAAAGACCCTTGAGATGTAATGCTACTGGGGTAGTCCGATTTAAGATGACAAAATAAAAATAAAGTACAGTCTAACAAACATCAGATCCATTTATTATTAAAATGCTTTACATGCAAATTAAAGAATAAAAGTATGATGACCCGGTCTTACTGTATCTGTAAGATACTGCACAAATGCCTGTAGTGAGTCTAGAGCTGCTGCTGTGAAACTGACTGTACTTGTATTTTGTTTTAAACTTTGGAGTGCCAAAAGGAAGATTTTTTTATGTTTCTGCTGTCAGTTTGGCATTGGAAGAATTTCACGTTGGTTGGCGTTTAATTTATTTGCTTATTTATTTATAAACATCTTTATTGATGGTTACCCTTCCAGCACACTGATCATATGGGGCCTTCATATAAAACATAAAAATAACACAAGAGACTTGTAGAAAAAATTAAATACATGTATAAAACAAAGAGAGCTGAAAACAATTTCCTTTAAGAATGGGTATAAAAGAGTTAAAAAGCATCATTTAAGGAGATACTTTTGTTTGGTTTTTGTTTTGTTGTTTAGAAAACTTAAAGAAATTTGGGAAATTTAGCGGAATCAGGTAGACGATTAACCATGGACTAACACCTGCTGATGATATTTGGTGAGGAAATGGTCAATCCTTTAATAAATGTTGTTTAGATTATCTACTTAATGGAGTTTTGCCAGCAGCCTGTGATGAGGAATTGTATCAAAACCCTTACTAAAAGTCCATGTTGATTAGATCTGGCTGACTGCGGTGTCATGTATAAATTAAAGGTCGTTGACTGAGAGGTGGGTTTGGCAATATCTGCTCTTTCTAAAACCATGCTGATTATCAACTAGAATCCCATGCTATTTGAAGTGTTCCATGAAATGGCCATGAATGATATGTTGAAGGAGCTTGCAGTTGATCAAAGTTAATGAAACTAGGTAATAGTTTGCAGGGCTGGAGCGGTTCTTTTTGTGGATTTGCAAGGTACATGTATTTGCAGATAACCCCATTAGAAGGCAGCATTCCTGTGGTGTGGAGTATTGGTGTGATTCTTAGAACATAGGCTTTTGACTCACAAGCAGTTATGTCATCTAGTCCTTCTATTGTACATGTAAGTCACCAAGTAATTTCTCAATCCCTTCAGTGGTGGCAGTTGAAAGAACAGCAGAACAGACTCACTAAACTCAAGCTCATACATGTAGATCTTTCTATACCTATCAGTGCATGAAGAAACTGTCATGAGAAATCCTCCACTTCACGTGCTGAAAAAATGCTAGAACTTTAAATTAAGATAATGGTTTTCAAAATCATCTCTAAAAAGTACCACATGCAAATTACAATACATATGTTGAACACAATTAAATTTACCGGACAGACTTAATTCTCAAACTGAAAAAATTTAGACTTCAAATAAATTAATATTTAAAAAAATGCACAGGATTACAGAATGTGGCTTGTCAGGTCTAATGAAATGTGCTATTTACTTGAGTGACCTCAAGTAATGTGTAGGCTTTACTTCGCTACAATGATAAAATTTTTGGATATCCTGCATGATCGAAAAGATTATTTCACAGCATACAGTAAGATTTATTTCTCATTATTTTATTTATTTTAATTTCATTTTTTGTGGGAATAAATGATGCTCTACTCAAAAAGTCAAAGTCAAAATGCTGTGAAGACACATTAGTTTGGGTGATGAGCGGTCTCATAAACTTTTCAATTCTAAATGATAAGTGTTTCTGAAACAGACGGTATTACACGTTTAACCGACCGTTTGAAAATTGTTTCCATTTACAAAAATGTATGTAAACGCTGACGTTTTGTCACCTTGCCCAAATTCTTGAAAATGACACTTCGAAAATCCGGACAAAAATTATTTTTACCGTAAAATGTTTCTGTTTTTTTAAATATTTTTTCAGATTTTTAATAGCAACTAGGTCTGCACTTCGAGAAAAAGCTTCAAGCTCACATAAGTGAGTTTCAAAAAACAACATTTTTTACCATGTACAAGGTCAAAATGCAATTTTAAATTTAATTTGTTATAAAATAACATGCTCTTTTAAATTTCGTTTGCTGGAATCAATTAATTTTCAAGGAAAATGCAGCTTGAGCACGGATCATATATCTTTAAAACTACAATTATAACTGTGGGTAAGCAAGACAGATTACCTATTTTGAAATTAGTGAATAAAAGGTTAAATTCAATCATTGGCAAAATACCTTTACATACAAATCACACACAATGATCACCCTGCGCTGAGTTGCATATATTGTCAATGGAGTAAACTGTCTGTTGATTTCTATACACCCCTATTAGCTGTTTGAAAGTGCATGTATTTTGACAGATTTTTGTATTGTTCTACTCGACTGGTTTTTCCACTTTTTCAAACATAATTGGTATATCTTTAATGTATGTAAGTATAAGCAAAATCGTCCATTCTACCCTGACCATTTTTTCATTTTGAAATGTGACGTTCAAAAATACTGGTGTGGTCCAAACTGTTGGTCTACGTGTGTTATGAAAGCACTGGGCATTTTAGACAGGCGTATATGATGGATAGCCTGGCTATTGCTACCAAGTGTGGTACCCTGTCTTACCAACTGGCTTAACATATGGTTTGTTTGGCTCTGAGTATAAGAATGTAGGTGGTGCCCTGTGTGTCCATCCCCCGCTGAGTTGAATGGCTTTTGACTGTGTTCTTTCTCTGTGATATTTGATACTCCTTATCAGCTCCAGAGCCTTCACTGTGTCTGCTGTCAATGCCATTATATGGCATCGACTATGTTGTTTATCAATTCAGTAAGCCGGTTCTGAAACCTGACTCTTTGATCAAAGACAAAACTGCACAATTTTGACAAAATTTTGATTTATTCTTAAGAAGATCTGTGCTAGGTAGCACAGTGTATTTTTCTCAGAGTGCTGGTCAGAAATGTTGAGTTCCGGGCAGGGTCGCCCAGCGCTGCCCACTGTGGCTACAACACTGACCCTGCCACCTACAAATGGCCCAATCGCTACACACAAATAAAGCCAGTCTTACTCAAGTTAATGGTCATCTAGAATATGGTAATTAAACAATACCAACATCCACATATTTTGCCCATCAACAACATACTCAATAACAATATCACACCAGCACCATTGAAGAACTGATGAAAATTACGAGCCATTGAATGATCAATATTTTTCTTTTGACTTTCTCAAAAACAGAAGAAACACAAAATTTTAAATCGGAAATTGGGTTGGTGGTAGGTCAAAAAAAGAAGGAAAAAAACCATTGATAAATCTGAACTGCACCCTACATGTACTTCAAATGAAACACTTTGTTCCTCAAACTTTGCAACCAATTACTGCAATGAATTGACAGAATGAATAAACTTCTCTTCCTTTACACTTGTAATACATCGGTATTTTGTTCATTGGTTCCAGGCTTTGTGGTCTAATACAAAGCTGTCCATGCCAATGGCTTCTCTTACCACACAGGTTTCTGTATGGGTTTGCCGGCCCTTTAACCTGCAACAGCTTCATCCACTACTTTAACTGCCCGCTCATTTCTCTTGTGGTCTCTCAACCAGCTTCGATCCTACTCCTATGATCTCAAAATTTTCACTTACTTTTTCTTTCTTCTATTTTCCTGGAAAGCCGCTCTGCATGGCTTTCACCTGGACCAGCAAGCGTATTGACATTTACTAAAGTTATAAATTATAAAACTAACACCTTATCAATACCATGACAACTGTAGAATCTCCCCTGATGAGTTTGCATCAAGCATACCAGAGTGCCCACTCAAAAAGTAAAGAAGGCAAATAGTATGCTTGATGCAAGCTTTAAAAAACTGCCAAGCGGTTAATGAAATTGAGAAAGATCTTGACAGTGACAATGTTTATAATTGACGTTAAGCACTCACATTAACCAAAACAACACAAGCAATTAACTTTTAGAGGAATAAAATTAGTTACTCAACCTTTCATTAAATTTGTACATTCACACAGATTCAAAGGAATCTGTATTAACCTAAAAACTACGTACTTGAATTGTTGAATTGTGGTGAGCATAAGCTTTCACTGGGTACTTTTGAACATCTTGTGTTACAGATTCTGCATAAAATTGATAAGGAAAATGAACGTCTTCCAAAGCCTGTCAGTTGTCCTGTAGCCATTTATGAGCTTATGCAACAGTGTTGGCACAGATGTGTAGCTGAAAGACCAACTTTCACACAGTTGAAGGAGAAACTAATTCAGGTAAACATTTGATAAAAATCTGTATGGTATTTGATGAATGTCTTAATCACCTATTTCAGCAATAACATTAATGTGGGGCAAAATTGAAATTACTTGTTGTTTGACCTTTCATGACCTTACATGTATATTAGCAAGGGATTATAACATAAATTAAGGTATGTCTTTTAACCAGTTAATGACGGACGATGTGCTGATGTTTGATGACGTGTATACACGCCAATATTTTCCCTACCAGAAATCGGACGATGTGAAACTTGTCTTTTTGTGTGAAATTGGAATACCGGAACGGAAGGCACCCTTTTTGGCCATTCCATGATGGAGCGTTCACAACGCTTGCACTCACGTGCAACACTTCATTTCACCCACACAAAGAGAGCAGATGGTACTGTAATTTTTGCTCAAATCTTCCTTTTTACGGGATTATTGTGTAATCCCCGATTCCAGATGTTTTTCCTTTTGTTATGAGAAGGGGATTTTGAGACATCAAGAGGCCTCCAACTGTTAATCATTGTATTTTGGCTCCATGGAGGTAAGTCAGAGTGAAATGAGATCCAGCCTTGGTTCTGGTGAAGGGACCAATTTGTCGCCCATGCCTCATGGCCAAAGTTTTGAGATGATGATGATCATTTCATCTGCTATTTTGATCTCTTGATAAAATCTGTAAGCCAGTTGATGGCCTGGTCCTCAGCCTGATAAAGGACTGTGATGCCACCATTAAGACGAGTGTCAGGACAGTCCGCTATCATATGGTGCATCATCCGGGGTTCGAATGAATCTGATATTTTCTCCAAAGAGAAACAATAAGTCCTGATGCTTCAATGAGAACCTTTGTTGTCTCAAGTGGTTTCTTTGTGACAACAGTATTCTCAAAGACAAATTATATCAGCCATTCCAAGAAATTAATCCTATCAGGTGGCACAGAAAAAAATATGATTTCTAGGTGGGAAGTTGTTAAAAGTTAGTATATTACAGTGTATGTACCTTTCACTTTGAGTGAATTAGGGCAATTCCATCACACAGGCAATCTGCCAATACTACATCTTATTCAACTTTCTTGAAAGTTGCTAGTGTTAGGATAATCTTAAAGCCATGGTTTATTGGTTTGGTTTTCCGTCGTACATGGTGCTTTGGGAATGGTAATCACTTTAGTCCTACCAAACCTGTGCCCAATTTCATTAAGCTGCTTAAGCAGACAATTTTGCTAAACAATTTTGTGCTAAGCAAAAATTAGCAGGATACCAGTCAAAAATGGTGCATGTGAAATGACATTTTGGCTGGTAACCATATTCTGGTAAGCAAAATTGTTACATGCTTAGTTAATTTAGTGCTTAAGCAGCTCTATGAAATTGGACCCTGAAGTCGTCTTCTGAACTGTTTGTCTTCTTACAATTATGTAAGGTGTGAGCAATGTAATTCAGTTAGCAGATATACATAGCACATCTTCTCTGCACTGTACGCTGAGTATGTGTAATAGGAACTAGCTTTTGCTAGTATTTAATTTAAAACAAATGTAATAAAATTACTTATACAAAATGTTCTCATCAGCAAACCTTTAGGTTAAAGCTAGTTTCCAAAAGACCGAAGATGTACCATGAATACACAAATTCTGAGCCATATCATTCTGCTCCTAGACTTACTCACATCTTTGCTTACATTGGAAGTGTAAAAGGGAGTGTTTGATGCTTCAGTATAAATGTAAAGCTCAGGAGAACAACTTACAGTTGGTAATAGTTATGGTGTTAACAATATTACAATGGAGTAAGGGAAACTACATCATTAAACCTAATAGCCTCTCCTACCGGACAATATCATGCATTCCTGGCTGCTGCCTGACAAGCGAGAAACTTCCAGATCTTGCCCCGCCCCCCCCCCCCCCCAAGCAACCAGTCAGTTGTTAGTATAGAAAAGGCTTTCTTGATGATATCTTTCCAGGTGTCACAGGCCACCCAGGTCGTCTTTTCCCATGGAATGGAGTGTTTCCACTGACATAGGGTCCAGAGGATGAGATGTTTGTCCATTCATTAAAGATGCCCTAACCATTGCCAATGCTGTCTGACAATTGATGTCAGCTGTAGCTATTTGAGTATTTTTAGCCGTGTATTATCCAAACCCTTGCAACTTTTTATTCAAGTGTCTTACTCTTCATTTTCCATGACAAATTAAGTGAAACATGAAGTAAGTAGGTAAAAACAAAAAGATTAAGAACAGAAAAGTTATGTTTAAAGTCCCCCTGTGACCAATTTCTTATACATGAGCATTGGCCTACTCCCCCATGCCCTGCACTGCCTCCTTCTGTGGCAAGAGTAGGTCAAGTTGAATAAGATGCAGTATTGGCAGATTGCCTGAGTGATAGAATTGTCTTAATTCACTCAAAGTAAAAGGTACATGTAGTAACAAAATTAAGTTAAAACCTCCATGTACATTCATGTGTATGTGTGCATGTAAATCTTATAATATAACATGTTTTGTGCTGTTAAATATATAAAATTAGACTAAACTGTTCTCATATCAGCGGTCACTCTGTCTCAACCTTAAAATTCTATTTTAGTTTTTTTAAGCACATTAAGGTCAAAGTTCGCTTTGCTTGATTTCATGTTGAAATTTCACAATTTTCTTGTGCTGAGTAGACTTTTGTGGTTAAATTCATCTGCCATTCCAAACCTCAGGTGCAGAAGTTCAAACACGTTCAAAGTTGTGGTGAAAAAACATGAGATCAAAAGTTCAACGACCTACATAGATCTCTCAAACCACATGACCCAGAACACTCAAATTCGGGTTTTGGAGTTTTCTCATGACCAAACAATTTTAGCAGTTTAACCAGTTGGCACCAGGATGCTTTGTCTTTTTTCCCAAGTCACTGGCGGGATTCATTTGGTGGAATTGCCGGAATCTTTTTTCTTTGAGGGTACCAATGGGACAAAGAAAGCCTGACTTGACAATGCCAAGAGAACAACGATTCTCTTTATTGGATCGTCCATTTTGTTTCTCAATTGAGTAAATGTCAAATTCACGCAGCGTGAATTGCACAACATTGGCCGTTACCTACGGCATAGGAGTGGTACCAAACTCGTAATCATGGCTTGATTCCTGGCTCACTCTGACTTACCTCCATTCAGCCAAAATACAATGAATAAACAATGGTTGAAGCCTCTCGATGCCTCGTAATTCTCTTCTTGGAACAAAAGGACAGAGGTCTACACAAAAAACACCTTTCAATAGCCAGAAAACGCCAAAATTTGTAAGACCTTTTTTGGTCCTTGTGTGGGTGAAACGAAGCGTTAGACGATGTGTTTGTGGTCTGTGCACACTCAGTAGTGGAAAGACCGGGCGACCTTTGATCTGGTGGTCCGAAATCACACAGTGGCGTCATCTGGCGCCTACTGGTTGATTGAATCAAATTTTGTGAGATTTTACCCTTTGAGACATATTGACTAGCCATAGAATGACCCATAGTAGTAGAACTGACTGTGCATGTTGACTATGATGTAAGCAGCCTATTACATTTCATAACAATATCCAGTTTGTTTTCCCAAGGGTTGAATATCATGCCTGGACGCATTAATTTGAACAAAAGGTGCACTCCATACACTAGCACTTTTGTGATTCACTTTGACTTCTGAGTATGTAATACATTTATATGTCAAAACAAATTTACCCCAATTCAAGTGCGTTGTTCTTTTGAAAGTTATTAATCTGCTTTTAATATGTACCTATAGATGCAACCTACAGATATGAAAGCACAACATAAAACAGATGTAGATCATCCAGATAAGCTTCGTATTGAGAGGGGTGACATCATTTCTGTAATGGATGGAAGGTATGAAGCCTGAAGCAAAAAACAAAACTAAAAGTCAGAAATACAGACTGAAACCCCTTTCCCCCTACAACTATAATGTGTATAGTTCCCGATGCAAATTAACAACTATTAAAATGCATTTTGTTACCTCATAACAACCAACAAAAGACATAATTAAAAGACCCGTCATATTGTAAATTATCAGACTATTGTCATGAAATATATGAACCCTCAATGTCAGCAATTAGGATACTATACCACTAATAGAGAATAAATGCTATTGTTTATGGGAAAACGCTTGTTGCTTTCACTCAAGGCTACAAGCAATGTGTGCTGATAAGCTGCATGTGCTGGAGATAGGATGTGTCCTTTATAGCTATTGAATGTTATCATTGGTGTTGATGGTTCATGGTTAAGTTAGTTATCACTATCTGACACTAGACTGACATTCTTTGTAAATTTAAATGATTGAGAAAGAAAAACAAAAAACTACAAGAAAAACCTTATTTTAGGTTCACACATTATGTACCTTTTGTTGACTTGATTGACATGTCTTTTTACAGGCCAGACAATGTATGGTGGCGTGGCCAAAACAAAAGGACAAAACAAATTGGCTTCTTCCAACGTAAGCTGATGACATCCCTTTCAGGGTCTCTAGACAGCGATGATATTAGTCTACCATTAAAAGACAGTTTTATCCATACTGGCCATGGTGGTATTGATGGTGATTCCTGGGGACATCCACATAAGATCGATGAGTAAGTTAACTTCTACTTGCTAAAGGCTAAATTCACCCGTAATGCCCAGTTCTGCATTTGCTGAAATACTGCTCAACACTCTTGCATTGAGCAGGGTTATGAGTGTGAATGGATGTTTTTAGATTCTTAGGCGTTTGTACAGGTGATACTTAGAGGGCAGTTTGGTGATTGATGAATGTGATGTTAATTGGTAATTGATTTCAGTCTGTTACAGTCCTTAGGAACAAGAAATAGTTGTAGCAGTCCTTTCTTGCTCATGGTCTAATGAAGATATTTGTGTTTGCGGATTTAGTTGTAGAAAATGTTTAGGTAGCATTCCTTCCTTCTCAGTGAGAGAGGATCCTATTGTAGTGAGGAGATCATAGCTGATGAGCTGCTGTTGTAGTTCTAGTTGTATACACAAATCTTGCAATCCTGCTCCTCTAAGTTGGACGCCTTCATTATGAGTTATCTGTTATGTGTGTACGGATCCTAAACTGCCGAGCTATATTCTAGATGGGGTCTGATGTGGTGAAAGCCTTGGTTTGTATTCTCCTTGAGCAGATTGAGATGTTGCGACAAAGAAAGCCCAGGCTGGGGTTTGCAGAGGAATTGATTTTGTTAATGTGTTGGTTCCACCTGAGGTCACTATTGATGTTGATGCCTAGGTACATGTATGTATGCTTGTCAGTTTCTTGACGGGTAATGTTGCCTCGGCTGTTTTTGTAGGTGGATGGGTTCTTGGAGTGAGTAATTTTGACAAAGTACTTTTCCCATTCTCTGTGAATGTTGAGGTCCTGCTGTAAAAGATCCGCATCATTTTGCTTTACAATTGTATTATAGAGGACACAGTCATCTGCAAACAGTCGAATAGATGAAGAGATATTGCAGGACAAGTCGTTTATAAACAACAGGAAGAGTAAGGGGCCGAGATGACACCAGTTTGACCTTTACTTGTAGGTGGTTTTTGTAGGTGGACCTATCAGTCGGAACAGCTATTGTTTCGGTCGGGATTTATATATATTTTTTTTCTCTATTATTATTCTGTCTTTCCCACCAAACCCCATTGACTTAACACATGACTTTTCTGCGCAACATAACTCATTTTTAGAAGAACAAAACACCAGTCAAATTTTGTACCATATGGAAGCTTAAGCCTTGACTATAATTAAGCAACCTTGTTACCAACATATCTCAAGAATCCTGCATCAGATCTTAATTCTGTTTTCAGTTATAGACTTGTTGGATATTGTAGGTGTGCAATTTGGATTGTTTGTGTCTGTCACGTCATCATGATGTCATTTATGGCGTGTTTTGTGTCCGTGTACAAAAGACATGGCTCAAAAAGCATTTGGTACTGTAGGTCAAAAACCGCAAATTTTCAACATAAATTAAATTTTGGTTTCATTTATTACAAAGGTCATTTGGAAAACATGAATGCTTTTACTAAGAGTTATTCCAGACCATTAAAACTAATCAAAGTACAATGTAGCTCCACTATAATTAACTGTTAATTGCTAAAATGCTTTGGGGGATGGCCCGCATGTCACGGCTCAGAATTGCATTTAAATTTGAACATAATGCACCAAGGTCTGTTTTTCCCAACATTTGGTGTCCGTCCGGTTGTGCGAATATACACAGGTTGTTTTGGGGAAAACTACATGAATGTGGTGGGGTAGCATTCAGCATTTTAAACTTCATATTGTTTCCTCAGATGTTAGTTTGGCTTTCATTAACTAACTATTATGACGTCTCACATGCTATAGCGCCCTCTATTGGTAAAAGTTAATCTACATGGAAGGGTTTTTGCATCGCATGGGAATAAAAGTTATACCACCTCCTAGGTAATGGAAAAACTGAGTACGGCAAACATATTTTCGTCATCGAGACAGTCCAAACAGGAAGTTCAAAACTTTAAAAAGTCATATCTCCTGAAATACATTACATAAAGTCGTAGTTTTGTCCCGTTTTGTAGCTTATAGCCAATATGGCATTTTATGTACACACATAACCCCACTTTGACCTTTCCTTCCGGTCCAAACAGGAAACTCTAATTTTAGAGAAATATATCTCCTGAATTTTAATGTCATAGAGTCATAATCTTTGTATCATTTTGTAGTTTACAGTTAGGGTTAGGGTCAAGAAGATGGTCAATATAATAGCCAGGTAGAGGATTAGAGTCAGTGTGAGAGTCAGGGATAAGGTCAATGTCATTTTGAAAACCAGCTTAATGGTTAGGTATTTAAGCACATTTAAGGGCAAATTAAGGGTCTGTGTTAGGTTTAAGGTCCTGGTCTACCTCAAATTTAGAGTCAAGCTCAGGGTATGGATTGTAAGATCATAGTAAAACAACTGGAACAGCTCTGTGTTCGTCCAAGGGACAAACACAATTTCTATTTTTTGTTTACTTTTTTTTCTTAGGATATCTTTCTCTGTGGGACTTCTTGATCACAAACTTAAATGACATCTTAAATGACAAAAAAACTCCACATACTAACATGCTTTGAGACTCGAGTCTCGACACAAATATTCTTTTTGATATGGAGATTATTTTAGGATTTTTATTTTTTTTATTTTATCCATCGCTGTGGTTGAATGAACAAAAACAATAAAACCTTTTAAGGGTTGTAACTCATGAATGGACTGACATAGGAATCTCTTACTTTGTTGAAAATGTTGTAGTCATCATGTCTTGATGATAATAAAAACTTGAAATTTCAAAATTGTCTCTACTTGTTTTGGTTCATTGAACTAAAACAATAGAAAATAAAAAGGGTTCATAATTCCTGAAAGAAACATAGTAGAGACCTGAAACTCCAGTCAAGTTTAATTTCCATAATGTGTAAATAACAAGTAAAGCTTAAAATGTCACACAAGTTGCATTGTTCTGATCCAGTGAGCTAAAACAATGGACTCAAAAATAGCGAAGGGTGTACCTCCCTAACAAAGCATGCAATGGACGTGACACTTTGTGCAAGTATTGGTCATAGGATGGTGATTATTTTGAACCTTTGAAATTTTGAAAATGTATGGTCCCATTAGCTTATTAGCTAAAACATTAGAATATTCAAAGGGCCATAATTCTTAAATGAACCAGCGTACAAATTTGTAATTTGGCAAAAATAACATTCCTGCCCAGTAGCAAGGAATTGCTACTTTCAATTTCAGAAAACATTTACTATCACATGCTACGGAACTAAAACAAAGACTACTTAAGTGTGCCGTAAACCATAGATGGAACATCGCGTGGGCTTCAAAATTGGCTCAAACATTAGTCTCTCAATGGAACAGATAAGAGCTTGCTGCATTTCCAATCAATGGGCGAAAACTATGGGATAATCATTTCAATTGCTTCAAATCTTTAATATTGCAACTTACAGGATTCTTATTACCTCTGAAAATGAAGGTGGAATGATGACATCATCGCATACATGTATACATATATATATGTGGACATTTGGCCTGAAAACAGTAATAATTAAAAAGCATTATAATTTACAAGGATTCCAAGATGCATCAAATAACTTGGCGAACATCTTGACCAAGTGGATAATCCAGCTGTTTACAATGCACAGGGTGTGTGGGTTCGAATCACGGCCTTTTTTCCATTTCTTATTTCGTTTTTTCTTTTCTTATTTAGTTGCAAACTTGCTCAATAGTGAATTATATAAGAGCAAACCAGCCACCCATCGTTTGTTGACATTGTTACAAACGACTGTCTAGTTTTGTCCTTGTGTGGGTGAAACGAAGTGTTGGACGGCGTGAGTGTGGTCTGTGCAAGCTCAGCAGTGAAATGACCGGGTGACCTTCGGTCTGGTGGTCTGAAATTACATATTGGTGTCTTAAGACAGCTCCCCTTTCCAGGCAGGGGAAACGTTTGCGTGTTTTCATGTCATCGGGTTTCAACTGGTTTTTCTGGGGTCTATAGGGCCCATATCTTATCTGTTTAGACCATGTGAGAAAGGATTATGTTCATAACAAAAATTGCACGCTGTACACGCCTACTGAAAAATTTAGAAGGATTGTGTAACATTGTGATTTTATGGTGATACGACCTCTGACCTTTGAACTCAGACCTTCCTATCTAGCGGAGCTGTATAGATGGATTATTGTAAGACTACTACATGTATTTGTAAATTTGTTTTTGAAGTTTTTTAATGTTTTTTAGTGCTTTAGATTTTATTTTATTTATAGTTGTGCATTTAAATAAGATTTTGTAGTTCCCCTTGATGTATTTTTATGATATTATTTGAGGGCCTCAAAGAATCAGCTGTGCTGGATGGGTTTACGTCATTAACCAGTTGGCGCTGGCTGATGTTTTTTGAGTCAGCAAACGGGCGATGTTGAAACATGCCTTTGTGTAATAGTCTAGACCTTTGTCCTTTTATTCCAAGAAGAGGATTACAAGACAGAGAGAGGTTTCCACCATTGTTTATTCATTGTATTTCAGCTCAATAGAGGTAAGTCAGAGTGAAGTGGGGAGATCCGGCCATGGTTCTGGATTTAAGACCAATCGTAAACCTCAGCACACGGCAAAGGTTTTGCAATTCACTGTGCATGTTTTTGACTTTTTGCTCAATAGAGAAAACAAAAATCACAGTGCATTAAAGAGAATCTTTGTTCTCTTGGCTTTGTCAAGTCAAGGTTTCTTTGTGTCAGCGGTACCCTAAAAGAAAAACTGAGTCCGGCAATTCTGAAAAAATAATCCTGTCAGCCTGGATTGGAAAAACATGGAAGAATCCCAGGTGGCAACTGGTTAAAGATGGTTGTCAGTAAGTACAATTTTTAGTTGTTATGAAAAGTTGGTATGGCCAATACAGCCAGTAACCTTACTAGCTTAGAATGTACCTTAAATGAGATGGAATTACGTTTCTTCTTTACAGGGTCTATCGTATTCCCATGAAACCACTGGATGATCAATTTGGTGAAAGTGAAGACATCAGTGAGTCAAGACCAGTACTTCTTCTATCAGACAGATCAAAAAGTAAGATTGACCCTTTTTCTGGTTATTGTATTTGAATTAATGTCTCAAGGTATCAATAAATGTTTGATTTATTTGATAATAGAGAACAATTTAGTCTTCCACAATACATTTTTAATCCATTCATGTTTTAAATAATCAAGTGGGTGAAGTATTGTAAGTTTCTTTATTTCTTAATTTCTTCCTTCAGGAAACAGCAAAGACAGGGATTTGTCATTAAAACGCGATAGGAATATAAGATTATCTGGAAGTCACTTTGGGAAGCAGTCCCGTCAACTAAAGTCAGTCCAGAACCCAGATGATGCAGAAATACACACAGGCTCTTCTGTGTTCTATGTTAAAGCATCACGGCAAGATGAGAGTAAAGAACAGTTAGATATTACTGGAGAAGACACTGCATTATTAATTGATTTTTCTGAAGATACAGTTGATACTGATAGTCAGGACATTCGTGCATGTCAAGATAAATCACAACAATTGCTTGATATGTCATTACCTGCTTTTGTTTCCCCAACTTCTCTTCATCAAATGCCAAGTCCACTGTGCCCTGAACCTACCCCTGGAGTGGATACTGCAGCATCAATCCAGGGTGCAGCAAGCTTTGTTTCGTCTACAAGCATGCACAACCAGCATGAGCCCCAAAAAGTTCCTGTACCCAAGTTTCAGGATTTTCAGGCCATGAGACCTAATCTAAAAAAGAGCAACCCATTTAAAACCTCTGTATCTGATGCACATGCACATGTTTCTAATGAATGTGTGAAAATGGCCAACGAGAGTGCCAAGCACGCCACTCTACAAGGAGGCTGTTTTGGTACTACAAATCAGTATGATCCTGTAGGATCTCATGGGATGTCTACTCCAATATTACACTCATTATCAACACAAAATCAACCCTATGATCCTGTAGCTTCTACCACAGACATGAAGCATTATTATGATCATGTTCCTAAGGAAGATAATATTCAACAGTCCAAAACTCACCCGCAAAACTGGGTTCATTTTTATGATGAAGTTCCAGCCGAATCAACCGAGAATGAAACTAAAGCATTTAATCAAGCACCGGCTATGGTTAACCCCCTACAGACAAATGCTTTGAAGCCTGTTCAGACTGTTCATCATTACTCTCCGGTACCTGATGAACATCAGATGAACGCATCTTCCCAAAATGCTAACAAGAAAACTACAGCCATTTATGCCACATTTACTCTTCAGAAAACTAGTGTAACGCAAGATAATCTTTATCCAAGGTATGATGATGTGGCTCTTTCAGATGAAAAAGTTGAGTCTGAGCAATCCCAAGTGCCTAAACCCAAGCAATACCCTGACATCTCAAAGATAACACCACATGTTGGTACAAAGAGATCAGATAAAATACCATTGATCAGTAAATCCCAGAGTCAAATTGAAGATTTTTCAAATGAAAAAAACCCAGATGATCATTTTATGGCATCAAAGCTTGTTAAAGATGTCAAGTATAAAAGTAGTATGGTACACTCATCTGCATCTAGTCAGCAAGGTACTGTAGAGACAAAGAAACCAGACTTACCACCTCGCACACCCATCCCAATACAACCACCTGTCTCAAAGAGAAAACACTTTGATCGCCAAGAAAGAAAATCAGATCCACAGCTGTTGGACATAAAACATGACTGGAGTACATCATCAGGAAAGGTGCAGGAAGAGTCATTGAGCTGCCCTCTCTTCTTTCCTGAATCCAAAGAAACAAAACCACCTCTTCCACCTAGAAAGCAAACTGCAGAAGCTTTTGAAATGATTGGGTCTCATCACAAGACTTTCCAACAAAATTCAAAATCACAAGCTGTTATGCAAGACATGAAAACAGACTCCAGGTCCAAGATTTTGCCCATAGTAAAGGATGGAGTGAAACTGAGTAATACTCATTATTTTCTTTTGCCCCCAAAGCCATCTGATATTTTTCAAGAGTCTAATAAAAATTCCCCACCAAAATCAGAAATATTGTCTAATGAACCTTGTGTATTACCCTCCTTCAGTGGTTTAAAGTCGCCTACTACTGCACACATTCGCCCCATTATGCGTGATGGTAAGCAAATAAGTGATACACACTACATCTTAACTCCAGGGCGAAACACAGTTTTTGCAGATGCTGTTGAAACAAATGGTTCAACTTCAAAGGACAGATTTGCAAGTGCAGAGATTCATCCCTTAATTCCAAACTTCTCAAAAAAGGGGTTCCAAACTCATCAAACTACCTCGAAGAAGAATACATCTGCACTTCAAAATGCATTAGATCTGTCATCTCTCTGTCCTATTCTACCACAGGCTAGTTCCAAACCTCGTAGTTTTACGCGTCAAATTAGTTCTCCTTTTAGTGAGTATGCAGCAGATTCCGATTTAATGGCCTCTGAAACAAACTCCTCAGCAACTGAGAAGATTAATCGTGTTCAGACCCATGTGCATGGTGTGACCATGGATGAATGTCGCAATGCACTCATCGGGAATTCATGGAATGTAAATAGTGCTGTACATGAACTCAAGATTGAACAGCTGTTTCAACTTGGGAATGTCACTCGCGATCGATGCGAGTCACTTCTTTCCTCTTTGGGCTGGAATTTACAGTTGGCCAGTTCAGTAGTATTAGATGAATAGATATATGTAACCCTGATGTCTGTGTAGTGTAAAGCCTGGTTCAAACTAAATGTGAATTGCAAAAGCAAAGCGAAAATTCTTGTGCAACAGTTGGGAAAAAATGCTTACTGATTGTTTGAAGCACTCTCTTAAAACATACCTTTTTCTTTGAATGATAAAGATCTCAAAACATTGTATTGTCAACCCATGAACAATCCAACTGAGAATTAACATAGGGTAGCCAGTCTTGAGTTTTATAACATGAGCTTCATCTGGTGGTCCAAAAGCAGTCTTTGTTGCAGTTGGCTACTAAAGTAAGACATTCATCATAGCTGCAAATCTCTGCTTTGAAAAACGGTTTGTGAATTATGGAGTAAGACTATGTAAAAATCTACATATTTGTCACCATCTAAGTCTAATCATGTATTGCCATGTTCTTATATCAGTATCTACAAATTTCAAGAATTTTAACAAGCTTTTTAATTTTGTATGTGTAAAATAGGAATAACACTTTAAACTTATAATTTTGAAAATATTTATTTGAGATTGTTGCCGTCTTGAATTGCAAGAATCAGTGCTGATGAGGGTATTTAGGAATGCATGGACAAAATAATATTTTTATCATTATATTTATAACTAAGTTTTAGTTTTAAATACATTTCTTCTTCCACATCCCCCCCCCCAATTTCCTTTGTGCGCCTTCTCATAGGAAATAATCCTACCGCTATTTGTAATGTTTAGAGGTACTTTGATAGATTCAGCCTTACACATGTGTTTGTAATGATTGAGTGATCATAATGAGTCGTACTGAATCAAAGCTTAATATAAATCCCAAGAACCATACCTCTTTAATCATCTTAAAGCTTCAGAATGTATTTATTTTTTGTGTTCAATGGCATTCAGTTGAATGGACTTTCCTTAAAAAAGTTACCATAGTGATCTAGTAAGCACTGACCTGATTACTGTATGGTGATGTATTGATTGATCATAAGTCAAGATGAGGTCAAATATGTGTCTAACATGAAGCTGAATTATGCACTTTTCATGTTATTGAGGTTGTATAGTTGGTTTGGCTTTACTTTTAAATTACTACCTTGAATATGTTTGGACATTAAAGTGTGATTGCTTGCTTCATAAAAATAACACTCAAGTATTTTCTATTAAATTCAATTAGCTTGATACCAGTGCACGTTGTAGTCAATCAAGTATGACGCAAAACTTGTTACTCAAATCACATTGTTTCTCAAATCATATAGGTGCTGACATTTTTCTATATGTTTTTAATGTTTTGCTAAGTGAGGAGAATGGTTTATACTGAAATGTAGTACTGAACACTGAAACCTTTTTTCTCAGTATAGAACATGAGATCCTTTTGGTATCAAGGCAGTGTATACAGTCTCCCTAAATTGGTACACTAGCTCGACAGTGGTAAAAAGAAAAACATACATTTTCACAGATGTACATAAACCTTACATGGTATAACAATAATGATAGTAGAAAACTTTCCTTGAAATACGTCTGCCTGAAGTGTAATCATTTTTAAATAATAAATGAAATAAGATCCAAAATTAGTTTCCGTCTCAGTGAGACAAAAGCTCTGCCTATAGGAATGTGTACAAAAATGCTGAATACATTTTTCCATTTTCTCGCATATAAAACAACTAATGAGCTGATATTTTCACAGGTTGGTTTTATTACATAAATCTTGATTTATGCAAAGAATGGAAAAACTTACAGTCAGTTTACCAATGTTGAGCTGGGGCTTTAAAAGATCAGCTCAACAAGAATTTAATTGTTTTAATGCCTATTACTTTGCATACTCTTGGTATTGTAATGTATACCCCTTTATCCCCTTACCGCACAATGATAGCTATTTTGAGAAGGTTTCTTTTGAACCATCAACCAGGGTTGATTGAACTCTGGCTCAGTAAGTTCACGTTACATTTGGATTTCCATTCCAGTGTCAGTGTTGCAACCTATATCAAATCTGGTTCATTCAAAAGCTTTCTTGGATTTTCAAATTGTTAGTGTTATAAATTTAAAAAGTTACCTGTGCAAATTAATTATGAAAATATTCTCACTTGAATAAACCAACACCATCCACTTATATTTAAAGATGAATTATCAAAGGTTATTTTGATGACATCTTTAAAAAAAAATCCACCATTTAGACTTTTCCAATTTTCAAATGAATTTATTTGGAAAATTACCTCTAAAGATTATTTGTACCAAACATCATGTACCAAACAATTGACACAATTCCATCATCACTGCTCATTAAGATGGATTTGGGGGCAAGATTTTGCTGCTAGTGGTACTTGAAAGTCTGCTTTGTAAGGAGATTATACTCTTTCTGTGAACATGTTTACAGAGAGGATTCATCTTGTTTTCCATTTAATACATGATTTTTTTACTGCCTAGTGTTTTTTGTTTGTTTTGGAAGATCACTTTCAAAGTCACAAGTTGTAAAAGTAGTATTAAAACTACTCTCATAACATGTATGTTACTGTATGTTTTTGTATTTTAACAGAAAGTTTGACATCTCAAAGTTATATGACACGTATGAAGCATGTTGTCAGGGTCTTCTGTTGTATTGTGATGTAATAAGACAATTGTTATGAAACCAGCTAGTCATTTCCATCCTTACAAAATACTCTAAAGTCCTAACATACCATTCAGTCATGCAAACATTTCTAATGCATGTATTTCATTTCATTGATACTAATTTTACATCATAATCACTCAGAACTGTGGTCTGAAAGAGGACTGCATGCACCACAGATGCTTTCTGGTTAGGGATTTATTCATTATGTGTAAACACTGGAGGTAAAATGCTGTAATAGCTCACAATAATTGGTCTTCGGAAAGATTAAAACTATGTCTCTTTGTTTCATTACCTGATGTGTCAAAGGAATGCTACGAGTGTGTCCTGATTTCAAAGAGATTTACATTGAGAATGCAAACCCATTCTCAGTGGGAACATGAACATGAACCAATTCAGTTCAAAGTTATTCAAGATTAGTAACCTTACTTATACATTTAATGTCTTTTATGACACCTTACTTTGATAATATCACAGATTTTTAAGAGCCAAGAGACTTTTGGGAATAAGGTATCTTCAGTATGATTGTTGTATTGACCATGTGTTTACATACATACTGCTTCAAATGCCATCGTAAATGGATATTTATTCTGTAAAGCAATTTGTTAACATGTATAGAGGCCTTTTAATTTTATGTGTATTAAAACAAGCAAACATAACTTTTATACTTCACATTTATTTGTTGATCATGGTAAAATAATTATCGTACTGCTGTGTGTAGGGCAGGGTGCCTTTCTCTTAATTATATGGTTACTATTTCGGACAACCCCATTTTGAGCTCCAGAACACAAAAGGAAAAGAACATTTCTAACTGCCAGCCCTGTCCAATTAAAATACCAGTCATTCAATCAATCATTCAAAATTTGCATAGTGCAGGTATCCATTAAAAAAATATGTTCAAAGGCGCTTTGACAAAAATATATTACATGGAAAATGCCAGTGTCGTAGTCGAGTCCACGACCTCCGAGGCCAAGTCATGGGTCTCCACTTCTCACCGAGACTGAACTATAGTAGCTTTATTAAAGATGAAAAATCTAGACTGCTCAGATTGCTCTGAGAATGATTTTGTACTAAATAACACAATGACACCTAACACATGAGTCACAGCAACAGTTTCCGAGGCCAAGACCAAGGCCAGTTATTTTGTGCACACACTTACATGTGAAAAAAATCAAAACAAAACAAAACAAAACAAACACAACTTTACACAAAGGTTATACTTGCAATCACATACATAGACTGGTTGGACAACTGGACGGTTGACCTAGTCCGACTTGAGACAACTCGATGGTTGAGACCTGTGGCGAATTAACCAAGTCGGGTTTTGCGATCTGCTGGAATTCACTGGATTGGTAATTAATTGACACTAGAAGGCGCGCGTTACAAAAAGCTCAGACACATTATTACCACAGACATAAAAGCAGAAGACGTTCGTCACACACTTGGCCCGGGCGTATGCGCAACGGCAAATGCGCGTTTTGTGACGCGCAGCTACATACACGTTTGCAATGTACATGTACGATGTAACGTTCACAGAGAGCAACGCAAACTTGTACGCATGGTGGACTATGAAATTCAGGCGATTTTGTTTCAGTCTTGAATTATTCAATAAAGTGACACGACTTTCCAGCTGTAAAAATACTTTTTCTAAGAGTTGAAACCTTTTGAATATGGGCGATACCTTGACTCATGGAGGAAGGACACATACTTCTATGGTTGAAGAGTGAGGCATACGGTTGCAGAGGGCAACTTTTCACGAAAAGTATACTATTTCTTTCTGGACGTTTGATATTTCGGAAGGAGATCGAAAATCTTTCTTTTTAGACCTTAATAAAATTATCTGATGTAAAAGTGTGCAAAAAGGCGCGACATTATTCACTTCCGCCCGGCCCAAGCACAAAATTACAGTTTGGCGCCCCCTACTGTCCGTCTATGGGTTCTTTATGTCTCTGTGGTTATTACTGACCCAATCACCACGAAACCCGACTTGAACCAAGTCTACATGAAACCATGCATACATTGTACATTATGTACTTGTGTGTAGGGGGATGTTAGCGTTCGATTGTCGTACCATCATCTTTACTCTTTTCGCATCCGGTCCAAACGGCGGAAGGTCAATTGCGAATTGCGGTGAGCCAACTTCAATTTATTTCAGGTAGGTGAACGGAATGTTCAGTTTTAAAATATCTGACCATTTCACTACATTTTGCGGATTTTTGTGATGTTCTTGTCTGTACAGAAATAAATTTGTATCACTTCTTTACACACAATTCCAACGAATTCACAACACCGGTCGTAGGCATACACGAGACGGAAGAGTGGCAATGTCTATGTACTGTAATGATGGGCCACGTTTGATGCTGGACATTCCATGATATCCAGGGTGCGCCGCGCCGGGTGCATGTGAAGTTCTGCACGTAGTCCACTTATGTCGTCCTAGTTGCAATAATCGTAACCCTCCATCCTCCCGACCGTCGGGAGGATGGTGGGAGTAGTGTGGTTGGTAGTGGGTGGGATATGTGGGGAGCAAAATACAACTTCCAGGAAGTTTTCGGTAATGTTTGATATACATGTATACTAGGAGACATCCCAGGAAAGGTGTAATTTGTTCTCTTTAAATATGATTTGTTTATAAAATCTTGATTGCGTTTATAATGCCGGCATGCTTAATGTATGAGAAACGTACGGCATTATCAAAACAACCTAAGGTAAAGTTGACTTGGGAGGTCGGGTGGTATGGTTTATGAGGGAAACGGGTGTTTCGGGGGGGGGGGGGAATAATAATTGCCCAGCCACAGGTTTGCACTGACAGTCTCCAATTATCATTTACTCCAATTACCGTGTTTACTGGAGTACGGGAAATTTGAAACTTTTTCCAGCGGTTGCCATTGGGAGACTGGGGTAGCAAGTGCTATTGTAATTGATGACTTATGAGGGCATATGGTAAGTAACCATTCCTGGACCACTTCTAGTTGTTTTTATAGGAGATACGAAGACCTCTGTGTGGGAAGTGTAATGTCCATAGGCTATGGTCATACCTATCTTTTTTATAAAACAAAGTACAAAACTAGTAAAGGCGAAAGAAAAGAGAGGGTTGTCCAATTTCAAAATTTACCGGTGATAATATGCTGAACCCATCTGTGTATAGCCTTTTAGGGAGGGGTGTCAAAGCATATTTTCTGTGCTTTTATCAATGCACTTCGCAAAGAAGTGAGAGGACCAATAAACATCCAAATATTTCATCATCAATTGGGTTGGCAACTACTGTATACCATCTACTGATTTCCTGTATCAGCATCAGGAAAATCAAGACAATAGTTTATTAACAACTGCTAAACTTTGGATTCTTCCAACAGAGAGGACACATTTATTACAGTATTTTAATTTACATAATGAATATGTTACAGCTCCTGTGATAATTTGGTAGTTATGAAATGGAATTCAATTACGATATGGCAGGTCAGGTCTTTATTATGTGTGTAAGCAGGCCAAATCAATTTAAAAATCACAATGTTGTGTAATTTTCAAATTGCAAGCTGCCTATGAAGGAGTGGAGCACCAAAGCTGAAATTTGGCATGTAGATCTTATATACTATATACATGTTTATTTACTGTCAAAAAAAAAGATTTTTTTCCACCTAAACCCAACTTTGGATGAACGCCAATCCTTTATAAATAGTTTGTTTAGGTCTTATTTGATTTTGCTAATAGAATTGCACCTATAGATCATTTATGTGAGATTTGAGATCCATGTGACCCCTGAAGTGGTGACAGGGTGACCCCAAAATTTATCCAAACCACTCCCGGTTTAATAAATTGTCTACTTTGGAGGCAAGTAACTTCAAATCTAGATGAGATGTCTATTATTTAAGGCCATATTATGAATCTAGTGCCAGAGGTTAGTTAAAAAACAAATTTTCAGCTTTATAGCTGGTATCGTTTTTAAATTATGGGCTTTTAAAGTTTGAAAAAACCGTGATGATGCGTTTTTCGCAACTCGGCCAGGGGGCTAAAAAATTTGGGGTTTGAGCAATTTCAAGAGGCCGTATCTCGGAAGCGATATGAAGTATGACATTAATTTTGTGTGTGTGTTCATTTTGGCTATAGTGGAACAGTTTGACAAAGTTTCAAGTAAATCTGAGAGGGTCACCTGGGAACTTTTCAGAAATTTGTTTGATTTGACATGGAATGACCCTACTGCAGAGCAGATTTCACAATTCGGGAGACAACTTAGTCCTGAAAAGAACTGTCCTGCTTTTAAGTACTACCTGAGAGGTAGGAAATTGGCCGGGACTACTACTACTTTTTTGCTTAGTGGATTGGGGGGACTTCTCGGAAAACTTCACTATTTCGGAGTGAGTTTGGTCTCAAAGTTTCGACTAGCCTGCTCTAGTCATCATCAGGAGACTGAAGAATGTTTGAGATGCTGGTCTCTTATAGGTATTAAGAGGTTTCAGTGTAGAGTCAGCACTGCTCTGATTGGTTCTCCTGAAAGGAGAACTGTGGTTGGTGGGCTCAAAGGCATTGTATGGTCTGCCCATTATGTGTGGATGCCCTATTGGGGCGTGTCAGTAGATTGTGGGATGTCAGTGGAGTAGGGTGGTACTGGTAGGATTGTGTGCCAAATGCTGCTAATGAAATAGCCTATGTCCTGATGAACAGTGTTGTGTTTATGTATCTCAATAACTTCTCTGATACGACATGTGTACCAGTGCTTCTCAGAGGCTATGATTCGAGCTTGTTCCCAATCAATAACATGGTCTAGATTAGCAGAGTGTTTGACAATGGCAGATTTGTCATATTCCCCTCTGTGGCCATGGGCTTTATGTTTTTAAAGCCTTGTGTTAAGGTCTCTACCAGTCTCGCCAATGTACACTTTACCACATGAGCAAGGAATTCTGTAAACTCCTGCTTGACTGCTGGAGTCATGCTTGTCTTTGTGGGTGTAGAGTTTGGTATCTAGCTTATTGCAAGTTTGGTAGTAGACCTTAATATCCGCTTCTCGGAATATACATTGGATGTTGTGTGAAGTGTGGCCAATGTACGGAAGAACTGCAATAGGCATATCTTCAGAGTTCGATGTTTGAGACACACCAGGTTCTTGGATATGAACTCTCGTTTGTTAGGTCTGTACCCATTCTCTTTTAGCACTCTGTTTAGGTGTTCCAGTTCATTTGGTAAATGTTCTTTGTCACAGATTATGTGTGCCCTTCGAAGTAGGGTGCTGTTCACTGAGGCTTCCACAGAAGGAGGATGGAATGACCGAGCATTAAGATAGCGGTCTGTGTGGTTTGGTTTTCTGTACCCTCATGGAAATGAGCACATCAAGGAAAGGTAATGAATCAGATGTCTCTGTTTCCATGGTAAATTGTGTGTTTGGATGTTGCCAGTTGAGATGACTGAGGAAAGCATCAATGTTTCAGAGCCATGTGACCAAATGATGAACGTATCATCGGAGCCACAGTTTGGGTTTGAGTTGAGCTGTACCCAAAGCTTTCTGTTCGAAATCTTCTGTGAAAATGTTCGCTAAGACTGGGGAGATTGGAAACCCCATTGGGTTGCCCACAGCTTGTCTATAATACCCATCTCTCCATTGGAAGTATGTGGACTTCACACATGTCAATAATAGATCATGGATTTGGTCTGGCGTTAGACTGGTTCGGTTTGCTAGAGTTCTATCTTGTTCAAGTACCGATTTGGTAATTTGACATGCTTCTTCGGTAGGTACGTTTGTGAATAGTGATTTGACATCAAAACTCACTAGTACATCGGAGGACTGTAATTTAATTCCCTTTATGATATCGATAAACCCTGCTGAAGTTGGAACATGGTGAGGCGTTTTACCCACAAGTGGGTGTAAGAGTTTTGTCAAGTGCTATGCGAGGTTATAGGTGGGGGAACCTCAAAAGGAGACAATAGGTCAAAGTGGTTTGTCTGGTTTGTGGATCTTTGGTTGACCAAAGAATCTGGGGCACTTTGTGGCAGAGGGCCTGAGGTGCCTTTATAACGGAGTGGGTATGGCAGTGCTACGGTTCAGAGCTAGGAGCTTAGCAGCCAGCTTCCTTTCAACTGATGGAATCGGATTCTTCTTTAGGCGGACATAGGTATGTGTCAAGAATGTCTTGACATGATCATATTCAGTACGATCCATCACAACAGTTGCGTTGCCCTCTTCCGCCTTCAGGGTGTGTATAGAGGGATCTGTGCAGAGACAATTGATAGCCTGGAACTCAAGCTTGGTTAGGTTGGATTTCGGTACCAAATCCATCAAAATCAATCGGCTGGTTTTGCTTGATTTCGATTAATCCAGTCATTTGCCAGTACACCACCAGATTGAAACATTTGGTTGAAATTGATGGAGTTGGTCTTTCAGCCCTGTTGAACCACTGGTTGATTTTGATGGAGTTGGTCTTTCAGCCCTATTGAACCACTGGTTGATTTTGATGGAGTTGGTCTTTCAGCCCTGTTGAACCACTGGTTGAGTTTAATGGAGTTGGTCTTTCAGCCCTATTGAACGACTGGTTGATTTTGATGGAGTTGGTCTTTCAGCCCTGTTGAACCAGTGGTTGAGTTTGATGGAGTTGGTCTTTCAGCCTTTAGTTTAAGAACATTTCGAAGGATTTTTATTATAAGTGCACTGGTTGATTATGATCCATTCAGTACAGTTGCATTGACTGTCCAACAATT
The DNA here is from genome assembly GCA_911728455.2 of Marthasterias glacialis. NCBI lineage: Eukaryota > Metazoa > Echinodermata > Asteroidea > Forcipulatida > Asteriidae > Marthasterias > Marthasterias glacialis. The sequence continues at coordinate 10,125,461 of OU452235.1, forward strand.
GATTGATTTAGTGGATTTGGTATGGTTTCTAGCAAAAACACCTAGGGGAGTTAGGTTTTTTTAATGAGAAACAATAAATATACAAAATTACAAATTCACAGTATTCAAAACGTATCAATCATGCACAAATCAGTATTTACAGTTCAAAAAGAAAGTTATATGTACATAAACTAATAGCTTCATTTGAAAAGAGGAAATAAATTCTTTCAATGTTGATATTAAGTATAAATTAAATGCGAATTGCCATATTAAACAAGTATTTGTCTCACCTGTCTACTCTGAATCATCATCTTTATGTTCATCAATCCCTTGTAGTAATTTGCTGTATTTGGACATGTTAACTGAAGGAATCTGTGTCCCTTCAGGAACCCCCTCTTTCACGCGCTGATGCAAGCCCTTCAAACTTTTGCTAAGTACATGTACAATGTACAGCTCCTGACCATGTCCTCGATCCTGACATGCTACACCAATATCCTTAGACAAATACATGTAGTGCTCTGTTTAAGCAAAGAAGTCATGAAATGAGTTCTGTTTCTTCTCAGGTGGCTTGTGACACAGGTTAGTAAGAATTTCTGGGTCTTCACACAACATGGCATGGGTGAATGGATTGTCAGTTTCACTTTCAGATAAATTGGTTGGTGCAGACTTATCCCCTGTCAGCTCCCTGAAGATGCTCTTGAGGGCCACAGGATTATCTACAAAACTGAAGGCATGCATAAACTGTTTCTCGGTAATACGCCTTTCATACACAGGGGCTTCTGATTCAACTTAACAGATCACTTTAGTACACCTTTTGATAATCTGTCCTTTCATCTGAACATGAAGTGCCAGATGAACCTTCCAGATGAAGTGCATACTGTACTTGGCTTATTTGGTCTACATGTTACATGGTGGACATACATGTAGTGCACACACTTCTGTGACAAGTTATTACCATGAAGCTCCTCAACCAAGTCATGGACTCTGTGGCGGTCACATGTTGGCAGAAACTCCTGGACTGAAACAGGAACAAAAGGTTCTGCATGTAAGAGCTCATGATCAAGGTCAGATCAAATGTTTTTGACTGCAGAACTTTCACATTAGTCTTTACCTCAAAGTCACTGCGTGGGGTAGCTGATGCTAGCTGCGTCCTCACTTTTGGTTTCTAAGGCGAAGGCAGTATGCTTCCATAACTTCAATGAGGCCGAGAATCTTTGTTTTCACCTCTGCCCATGGCATGTCATTCAGGTATTGTTGCCCCTGCATTACTTCACACAATTGGATTGGGACCCTACCCTACATGTATACTAGACAGTCTTAGTTGTAGGGCCATTCCCTCAATGCAAACTACGGAAGTTCTTCAGCCAGTACCCATGTACATGGTCCAGACTGGGGGCATTCCAATTTGGCACTTTCTTTACCTGTCTTTTTACTTTATCCATGTCAATCTGGAATCCTTCTTGCTGCTGTAACCTCTCTATTAACCTTTCACATTAGTTAGCCAATCAGCTTGCTGGTTGTGCTAGACTGGTTGATCCCAAATACCACGTCCAGTAAGTTCTTGCCTCCGTCAGCCTTGGACCCGCTTGCGTTTTGTCAGTCTTTGTTAAATAGCCTGTTCTGGTGAAACTACCTTACCCTGTCATCTTATCTCTTCACCTTTGCAGCCTTAGCTTTAACACTTTGCTTGATCTCCACTATGAACATCTGAAGTTAAAGTGAATTGATGTAGCTGGTTAATGCGTTACTCATTAAAATTTATAAATATATTATTGTAAATTTACCCAGATTAAGATAAAAAAAAGTCAATAACTTGTAATGATTTTTTTTGGGGGGGGATCATTCATATTGAATGAAACTTACCAACTTTCTGTGTATAATATCCCTGAAATCCAAGTATTTATCACAAATAAACTTAAAAAAATGTCCAAAACATAGATTCTAAAGTAAATATGCAGGGGGCGACATTTTACATGTTAGCCCTAACCCCCATCAGGGTCCCAAGTGCCCTGCCAAATACAACAGATTGCAACACAGTAGAAATGAGAACCATGCCAAATGCAACAAAATGCAACAAGGGATTCTGTTGCATTGTGCAGGCATGTTGTTTGTGTTAGGAATGAGCAAGGGTGTTTGCCCTGCTAAATGCAACAGTAATAATAATAATAATAGTGAGTATTTATATAGCGCCGGTATCCGCCAATATGGCGCTCATGGCGCGCTTTTTAGGCTTTTTACTACAGGTTTGTGAAGGTTTTTTGAACTGTGAGACCCATTTATGTAGCACCTTATAAGGGTTTACAAGGTGTTGCGGCGCATTCAGCAGCCACTGCCAGTAACACCCGGGCAGACCCCTTCTCTTAGTGATAAGTGTCACTGGTTTTTTTTACGTGCATTACACAACACACGGGACCTACGGCTTTACGTCCCATCCGACACAAGTGTCACGACCGGGACTCGAACCCACACTCTGCTGATCAGAAACACCAGAGCTTGAGTCCGGTGTTCTTATCCGCTCGGCCACGACACGCCACAGTATGCACATAAGTGCAGTGTTGACTTGGCAACAAGTTGCAACAAATGCCATCATGGTATGAATTTGAGTCGACTGCCAAATACAACAAAATGCAACCCCAATATAAAATCTTTTGACTGCTAAATGCAACAAATTCAGTCAAATTACATCCAAGTTGACTGCCAAATGCAACAGATTGCAACAACTTTTTTTCCATTGGTGCATATTGTTGCATTTAGCATGGTTAGGGTTAGTGTGCCGCAAACACGTACACAGTATGCCTATACTGTACACGTACATGTACCTAGGATCGATTCCATAGTGAAAAAATGCCCATGAACTACAGATTGTTCGAGTGTTGCATGCGTGGTATAGATCGCGGATGCAACCATGGTCCGTACTGCAATATACAGCCCTAATTTGGAAGGATGGTCATATAGAGCCCTTTTCACACAAGAGCAATTTAGCAAGGCTCCCTTGCTTAATTTTAGCATGGTTGCGAAATTTTACCAATTGCACCTCATGTGAAAGGACAACAGTTTTTAGATTGTCCAAGGTCCCTAGTGAAATCTTCTCAAACATTGCTAAATTTTGTTGGAGGTCTGGACCTACGACAAAATCTTCCGCTAGCAGAAGTAAGGACGTGCGCCAAATCATCGGGTGAAAGGAACCTTTGTTTATTGAACGACGTCCCGTGTGAAATCTCCAATAATACGCATGCGTGGCAACTTTTTTGTGTGACTTTTTGCATCGCAACGTAATTATAAGCACTGTCAGGACTGTTGACTTGAGCATTCACGCTGCTGGCGCTGCTTTTTGCGGCAATTTCTTAACTCTGTTTGTCATAGAAATAGAGTGAAAACAATTGAATTTCATTCAACTTCTTACCTTTTTAATTGCCTTGGCCCTTAAATAAACGCAAAAAAAAACCGCTTCAATAATTAGACAAGGAAAAACGATCTTTTTACTGCTGTCTTAAATGCAAATTAAAGTTACTCTCTGGTTGGCGCATAAGACAGGAAAATTTGCTTTAAAAATCAAAACGTATAGTAAACATGCGTAAAGGTACGCAGTATCTCCCTTTGAAATCACTGGTGTGCATATTAATAAGGTTCTGAAGGCAGCCGGCCAATAAGAAAGTTTGTTACCCGCTCTGTACTTACCATTTTTTTTATTAGCTGAATTCCCAAATTACGAAGGAATTCAGCCTATAGGAAAATTTGTTACGAGCTACATGTAGGAATTCAGCTGGCACGTGTGTTGTTTTATGAACACTGCAATCGGTAAGTCACGCTGTTATACATGTTATAACACCAAAAACTATCATTTCTCGGCAAAAGAAATCTCGCATCTTTTCCGTTTTTTTTCCTGAGCCTGGTTTGCCCCCCAAAACATGCAAAACAAACGGGCTGATTCTACTGGTAGTATTATCTATTTCGCTGATATATCAGTCGTTCACTGGTTACCAGTGATGTGCGCACTATCATAGCACACAATGGTTGTTAGTGTTTTACTTTAGCCGTGTGAAAGCTCGCAAAATCATTCATGCACGATGACAACAAATAAACAATCAGCACTTGTAAAATGTGTAGCAAGGGACGTTGGGTTTTTTTCGTCGTGTGAAAAGGGCTTTATAGCCAGATAGCCAACAAGTGGATTCACTGGTACCCAACACTTGTTTTGAGTGTGAGTACCAGACAATATCAGCTGCTGACATCAACTGGTCTTTTTTAGAACTTTACAAGATAGGCCTACTTTGGTAAAGGGTTATTCGAACTGATATTTCAAACAAACCACCAATACAATTCATTTTTTATAATTTACAAAATAGAAATTTGCGTAAAAAATTAAATCACATATAAAATTATACGTTTGATTTGTGAACCCACTTCCCATTTACCCATGACTCAATCTACATGTTTTAAAATTGAATGGCCCATAACATGTTGCCATTGCATGCAAAATGGATGAATTCGCTGTGGCAATGAATAGCGAACTCGTGGTTTATCACACTTTCCCGAATCAGTCTGAATGAATCTTTCCAATGTTTATTTTTACAAGATTGAAAAACATGAAAACATGGTATAAGTGTTCCACATTACAACCTTAAAATGACAATCAAGGAGAAAAAAGAAATAAAACAGATAATAAAATCCTGACTTTCAAATATTTTCACTGGAGGGCAACTCAACAATTCATTTTTTTTTTGGCCTAACTAAAGAGTTATAAAGTATTAACTAGGGAATAATAGTGTGAGGACCCAGTCTTCACTGCGTGTTAGTGACCGGGTTGGTGGCTGACCACTGTTAATGGATCGAGCCAAAGGCATGGTCCATTAATGATGGCCAGCCACCAACCAAGGTAAATACCACGCAGAGAAGACCGGGCCCTCACACTGTTATTGCAATTTAATAAATACCTTTTAACAGAAAAGACGTAAAAATCATCCTAATTTGTGGGGGGTTTTTTTTTCGCCGATATTTTCTATTCATGTTCCAAGGGCCATTGTTTTGGCTGTTCAATTTTTGCGTGGCACCTACATAATCTCTTACTATCTATGCATGTTTTCAAGAACCAGACCATGAGCTCTGAAAATTAAAAGCACCAATGGAAATACATATACTTTGGTAGGTGTTCAGCCTAATGCTTTGCAGCAACCAGCAGTTGATTTTTTTGGTCCCCGCACAACATGCCCAGTGCACACAGAACTTTTACACAACAATAAAGGGAAATTTATTTGCTAGTTCACAGAGCCGGTCTTTATATCACATTTTAATAAACCCCCACGTGACTATTCTTTTACCAATCAGATTGCATAAACTCTCGGAGGTATTTGTTAATATCCATTAACCATGTTTCCGGTATACCAATGACAGAAAAACAATCCTTCAAGAGTTAATAGTGAAACATAGTTAATAACAAAACATTTTTACTAAACTACACACGTTTATATGCAAATGTTTCAAACCAGTAACTACATTAAAGTCACACAGGAATCTGCATTGATTATACATGTACATGCAGCAGGCCTAATCACAGCTTATATTACATGTAGGTGTTTCAAAGTTTAAATCTGGGTCAATACTGGGACTCAAAACAGCTTCACTGTTTACTTGTTGTGCCATAACTTAACAACTGACAGGCAACTACATGTAAGTGACGAGTGTTTATTTGTGAAACACCATCATACATGGCCAAACACAGAAACAACAAGTGAAAAGATTATAACATTAATATAACACATTGAAACTACATGTAACATGGTTAACAAAATACTTGATTGTTCGAGATTTGAGCATACGGATGCAAGTACATGTACATACTTACAATGTAAAAGTCGGTAGTAAAAGCAAATGCTTTTATCCATATGACCCATTGTGTTGTTAGAGTAGTCTTGTTGTGTCATGGACACCACACACTGAGTTACAATATTTCAAAGCTTATCATTTAAAACCTTCATGTTTTCAAAACTATATTACATTAATTTATATTTATGTTTAATTGCAGTGCATCATTCATTCATTGAGAAGGACAACAAATCCTAATCATGGTTAAGGTTGGAATCAATGGGTAGGTATACCTACATTTATAGTTAGTTTTGTGCAGTTTTGCCACCATTCACTACCTGTGAAGCTGGGAAAAAAAGTACACATTTACTGCAGGAGGGTTAATGACAAGAATTAGCACCAACTTATTCATATTATTACATGTAGCTCACAGTGACAAAATAATTAAAGTAGAATTTTTTATACAAGTGTAATTACTGTGCAATGCTAACATTTAGAAGAATGTTGATATTTTGAAAATATCTTTGTTCCAGTGGTAAATAATCAGAGTTGCAAAAAAAAAAAACAATCTTAACAATAAGACACAATCAATTGAGAACTTGATGTTCTGATGGTTATTTCTGAATCTGACTTGTGAACAGAGAAGCACATCTTACATCATACTGTACATGTATATATGTATTGTAGCATGTTGATAGTGTTGCGAGGACATTTCCTCATTATCATCCCTTTTGAAATAGTCAAATGTATATAATAGGTAATGGTGATCTTCTAAGAAATTGTTATTGACTAAACTGGTTGTTAAAGCCCAAGCTTAACATCGGTAAAGTGTCTGTAAATATTTCCATTCTTTGCACAAATCAATGTAATTATATGTAATTAAAACCAACCTGTGAAAACTTCAACTCATTTCGTTGTTACATAAATTGCGAAAAAAAATGTGAAAATGCATTTAGCATTTTTGTAAGCATTTTTAGGCAGAGTTTTTGTCTCACATGAGACAAAAATTAAATTAGGATTTTATTGCATATAAAAAAATTATAACACTTCAGGCAGAACCAGTTCAAAGATAGTTTTCTACCATCACTAGGCTGTTTTTTTTTTTTTTTATTACTTGGATTACGGATTATTTGGTGCACAAAGTTGGGGGGGGGGGGTAGAGGCAGAAAAAAAGAGGGCGTCCTTCATCCAAGATGGCAGCGCCCATGTTTCGTGAAAATAGGCGAGACTCGGGAAACAATGTCAATGAGCTAGCTTTAACCTTTAAGTAAGTGGGGTAAGGCCCCATCAAATTAAATATTTTGCATAAAAAATTCATTTGAAACATCCGACTCCCTGTCCACCATATAAAAATGTGGCGTGTTTTCGACACTTGCTTTACACACACAGTTCTACTTTGATCCCCATACCTTGCTTAACGAGCGATCCTGCTGGTGTGCACTGTACTCTCGCACGAGAGGTAATAGACATGAGGGTTCGGTTACCATGGAATCCGTCCAGGCCGAATGAGCTGAATGGATACGAGCCTTCGTGTGGTTTACGCCTGGTCCCCTGTCTTTATCCGTGTGCTTGGGAGAGTATGTGTGAGCATGGCTCCTGTTCGACCATGTACTTAATGTACATGCCGAGATACAAATGAATGTGCGTTGGGAATATTTTACATACAAGTGTGTGCTGGATTGTGGTGTTTGTGTTGTGGTGCCGGGGTTGCTAAAGGTGAATTTAGTGTGTGGTTTGTTTTTTAGTTTTTTGTTTTTTTTTCCCCTCAAAATGTGTAATTTTCTGCAGCAATACTTGGGTGATAATTTTTAATTTTTTTCCAAAATTGGATTTTTGTCGGCAGTGTTTCCGTAATTCAAGTAAAAAAAAAAACGGCCTTATCATTATACCAAGGTATATGTAAATCTGTGAACATTTATGTTTTTCTATTTTTACCAATGTTGATCTGGGGCTTTAATGCATTAAAAACCAGCAAACTGTCTCTCCAGTCGATATTTCATAGGGTTTGTGATTCATGGGGATTCAGTCATCAGAGTTTTTGTTCTTGAACCAGTGTTTGAGCCCATGTTAAATTGTAATTTGTTCTAAAAACAAATAATAATAAATAAACAAGTACATGTACATGTACATGTATCAAATCATAAAGTAGCATTGAAAAGTTTAGAATTTGTATATTGATATCAAGGGTAATTTGTTCAAATATGTACCAATTAATGTTTTGACTTCAATAACCAGACTTAATATTTTTTATGACAAGATTTGCTAGATTATAAAACTTGCTGATTTCCTTTGGTGACAGATTTGGCCGGATTGGTCGCCTGGTGCTGAGAGCTGCTCTTCTGCGGACAGACATTCAAGTTGTTGGGATCAATGATCCATTCATCGATGCTGATTATATGGTACAGTGTATACCTCATTCAGCATATCAAATTCAATACCCAAATGAGTAAGGTCAATGGGGCCGTTTCTTGGTTTTACTTGTAGTGCATGCTTAAATCTTTGTGTGGCTAGCTGTGATATTTGTGTTTAATAGCTTGACTTCATGTTAAACTTTAAAATTGTGCTTTGTATGTAAATGCAAAGTTGATTTTTTAGTTTTCGTTAACCCATAAGCACTTGCTCACAACTCAACGTAAGTCATTTACTGTAATTTTCGGTAATGCCCGGTAAATTATAATCTGCAGCACGTGAAAATCATTTTAAAAATTATCAGATGTCAGTGTATAAGCCGCCTGGATTATATAAGCTGCACCCATGTGTCAGCTACAGAGGCTATCTATGATAATACCTCAAATAAAACGATAAACAAGCCGCCCAGTATAACTGTAGTTAAATTGTATTAGTGTGAGTTGGTAATAAAAAAAGTATAAAAATAAACTAAAGAAAACAATAACAACAACAACAACTTGAGGTAGAATGTAGTGGTTAAAACAGATGATAGCGATGATGATGTGCACAATACACAACCGAGTGTCACACAAGCAGTCACATCGCTATAATATAATTTACATGCTGGTGGTCTTCGTTATCTCGCTACTTTGCATGGCGAGAAACATTGAATGCAAGAGGGTGCTTTCAGAACAGCGTGATAGAATAAGTTGGTGAAATACACTGTATACCATGCCATTACATGAAAGCATACAGAAAGCCTTGACCTAAGTCTGCACTTGTGTGCGCGTGATCAGGAAAAAATGTGTTTTTTTTTTTCCTGAAATTATCTCGTGCATCATCACTTGTGTGCCTGCTCCTAGCCTGTGTACAGCATTGAGACTAATGAATGACTCAATCTGCGGCAGTAAAGTTTTCCGAGAAGTGCCCTCGATCCACTAAGTGAAAGTAGTAGTCCCTGCCGATTTCCTACCTCCCTAGGTACTACTTAATAAGCAGCACAGTTCTTTTAAGAACTAAGTCCCCCCCCCCCCCCCCGAATTCCGAAAGCTACCTCGTGGTAGTAGAATAATAACAGGACAAGCTCTCGTAAAAACAATTTGACTGTACATAGCAAAGTAGATTATATACACATGGTGTTACCGCAAACCAAATATGCTTTGTTTCTTCTTCTCTTTTTATTTATTAAATTTTTTTTGCGGGGTGATTGTAGTTGTAATCAGTTGAGTTTTGTAATTTCGAGCAGTTTCAGGTGATTGAGTGAGTAAAAGTCTGGCCGGGTTCGATGGTACAGTGACTAAAGGGTTAAGAGCTTTAACCAGTTCACGCTTGGGATCTTCAATTTTTCTCGTCCAGCCTGTCGGGATTATTTTCTCGGAATTGCTGGAATCATTTTTTTTTTGAGAGTATCGCTGACACAAAAAAACCTTGACTTGAGAGATCCAAGAGAATAAAGATTCTCTTTAAAGCATCTGGATTTGTGATTTCTCTATCGAGAAAATATCAAATTCATGCTACAAGAGTTGAAAAACCGAGGATTTGTTATAAAGTGTACATACATGCACACTTGTATTGAGCACTACCTCTGGTACGGTACACCAAAAGCTCCAACAAAGCAGTTATGTTAATTGAAAATAGTGAACAGTAAATTATTTTGAGATTTTTTGTTATAATGTTCAAAGATACGTCTACCATTGTCATATCTTCATTGAGCAGTTTTCCTCATTACCGCTACATCTCAGTCCATTCCCAGCCCTGTTAGTCTGGCCAAAATGGCCACTTCTCACACTGGCAACCTGGTTGCAGCGTACGGGACATCAATTCTGCCACTCAGCCCAAATTCCGGAAATACGAATTTATAGCCAGCAGCCTGGCGTGAGATTTTTTCTTCAACAGCTGGTTACATCTTAGATATAGTGAAGGCAGCCTCTTCACCATGTTAATCCAAAAATAAAAGAAAGTTGAAAATACCAGGACTCATATATTTCATTTTCCTGTGATAATTTCAGTGTCTGGAAAGAAATTAAAATATTTATTTTCTCCAAATATTAAAAACCTGCACTTGGCTATAGATACATGTAGCATTTATTTGCTCTTGGGTTTTTTTACTAAAAGGTTCATTCCGTGTCAAACCATCACACCATCCAGGGTCAATCTCATGGATTTTCTATCAATTTGATAGATCATTTTGGTCCTATGAGAAAACTCTGAAACCCAAATTTGAGCGTTCTGGGTCATGTGGTTGGTGAGTTACAGGTCAATGAACTTTTGACCTTACGTTTTTTTCAATATGATATCAAATTCTTGTACCTCCAGTTATGAATATCAGACAAAGATGATTTTTAGCTTAAAATGAAGCTCTTGATATAACAAATAAACCTATTTGCAAAAAATAAAAAATAAAAAATCAAATATCAAAAATTCAGTAGGGGTTGCACAAAATAAATTTTGACCCTTGACCCCCTCGGGGCCGCAATTTTAAAATAATTCAAATTTTTCCAAAAAAAGGCCTTGGGTGGTGCTTTTGATCATACCAAATATAAAAGTGAGACGCTCAAATTTTGGTTTCAGAGTTTTCTCCTAGGACCAAAATGATCCAGCAAATTTAAAGAAAATCCATGAGATTTTCCCCAGATGGTGTGATGATTTGACATGGAATGACCCAAAAATGTTACATGTATGTCTATAAGAAAGGTTTCTGTTTCTTTTTTTTACCCACAGGTCTATATGTTCAAGTATGACTCTACCCATGGAATTTTTGAAGGAACTGTTAAAAAGGGTGGTGATGACATACTTCTTGTAAATGGCATTCCCATTAAGGTATTCTCGATGTAAGTTGAACAAGGTTTTTAATTTTTGTCTTTATCGACAGCTCATGAATAATTTGTTGTCATACTGTACGTATTGATTTATTATATTCAATGAGTGTTGACTTTTCATCTACATGATAATTAAAGGAACAATATTAAACTAGACATAAGGCGTTTGTGGCCAAACGCCGAAGCTGTTCCGAGGTTGTTTTAGTTTTTATTAAACACTCCAGACCTTTAACATGAGCCTTATTGTGAGATAGAAGATCCTTCACCCTTCAAAGGCCCTTGTTTTGACTTTTGTGAGGTAGACCAGGAACCTTAAACCTCACGCAGACCCTTAATTTGGCTGTACATATGCCTAAATCACATGTCCTGTTATCTACAAAATGGTACAAAGTTTATGACTCTATGACATTTAGGGACACCATCATAAGTATTTTAATCAGCTCGCCGCTGCCCGCCTGCCCCGCTGCGGTTTGGAGGGCCGCGGCCCGCCGACCCCGGCCAAGTGCGGCGCAGAGGATTAAAAATGCATAACAATGGGAACAAAAGCCATTGTCAGCATTTCTAAACATCGCGGCCGGCCACGAGCAACTGACAATCTTTTTCCACCTCCATAAAACTTACCATAAAGTGCTCAAATCCTGGGTAAAGTCAAGATTGGTTCTTGGTTTGACCGAGTTTTGAGCCCACAAATAATAATTACGTTGAAGGAATCGCAATGGGAAAAACACAAGCAGTCCTGTGTCAGCATATGATTTTTAAGAATACATGATATACAGGTAAAAACAGCGAACGTTCCGATCCGCTCGGCGATACTTTTTAAATGCTTGTAAATTTATTTGCAGGTTTTCTTATCAATGATCATGTCTAATTGACCTTTCACACTAGCTTTTGGGAACCCTCCATTTTAACACCGCTACAAAAAGGAGGATCAATGCGAGATCAGACTCAAGTGTAAACACCGTACACAATCAACGTGATCGCCCTTGCTGGATCTGATCCTCCTTTGATCGCCCTTGCCAGATCAAGTGTAAACGCGGTCATGCACATGTCGTTGAAGTGGTTGGAATGCAACTGCATCAAAAAGTGCACCAGTCCTCCATGGTCCATTGCATTCAGTTTATGACATCGGCCGGACTCGTTGGGCTGCAGCTATTCATTGTCTATTGTTCACGCAAATAATGGAAGCACAATGGGGCCGAATTAATGAGCTGCTGGCCTTGCGGCAGCGCCGCGGTGGAATCTCTCACAACTTCCAAAAATACAAGGGCTTAGGCCAATTATGACTCTAGGACACTTGGCACAGGAGTGCTTTTTGAAATGTAGACCTTTCTGTTTGGACCGGAAGTAAAGGTCAAAGTGGGGTCATGCCTAATAACCAAATGTCACATGTGATGTAAGCTACAAATGGAACAAAGGCCCTTTTCGAAACCACAGCTTCGGCCCCGGATTCGGCTCAGGCTAGCTTGGCCCCGTGGTTGTTATGACAATTGTGCATGCTTTGCGGACGCGCTCAGGGCTTCAGACGAGAGGACGGAGCCTGAAGCCGAATCCAAAGCCAAAGCCGTGGATTCGAAAAGGGCCATAGATTATGACTCTACGACATTTGGCTCATGAGATATGCTTTTTTAGAAATTCAGTGAAGGTCAAAAGTGGAGGTCAAAGTGGGGTCACGACTGTTAATCAAATTTCACATACATGTATGATGTAAGATACAAAATAACACACATTAAGTTCAGGGATATGACTTTTTAATGTTTTGAACTTCCTGTTTGTATGGGAAGGAAAGGTCAAATTGGGGTCATATGTGTAAATTAAATGTCACATGCTATAAGCTTCAAAATGGTACAAAGATTATGACTCTACGATATGTGCTTCGGGAGATATGATTTTTTCACTATTAAACTTTGAATTAATATAACTTGATACCTGATGACGTCACAATGATGAAAATATGTTTTCCATACTAAGTTTTTTCGTTACCTAGAAGATGCCTGTGAACGAAAACCCTAAAAATGTAAAGATTCTGCACCTTTCATGTAGATGAACAAATTTACTGATAGAGGGATTATAGCATATGGGACATCATCATAATTAGTTAATTAAAGCCAAACTAACATATGAGAACACAATAAGAAGTTTTAAACGTTAATGTCTGCCCTACCCTGCCGCATTAATGTTTGAAGTTTTAACACAAACGGTACATATTTGTATGCAATTCTGAGTCGCGAAATGCAGTGCAGTCCCCCGCAACGTTGTACCAACGGTGCTCAGACTGAACAATAAACAGTTAATGATAGTGGAATTACTTTGTGCTTTGATTATTTTTAATGGTCTGGGATAACTCTTGGTAAAACATTCATGTTTTCTAAACGATCTTTGTAATATAGCAATCTGAAATTTAATTTATATTGACAAGTTACACTCTTTGAACCATGTCTTTTGTACACAGACACGAAACGCACTATAAATGACATCAAAATGACGTGACAGACGCAAATAATAGAAAATGCACATCTACAATATCCAACAAGTCTAACAAGTCTTATGCTGACATAAGCTGATATAAAGAATGCTTAATTAAATATTCACGTCGCTGAAACGTTGTTAGTTAATTACAAATTTTAATCTAGGGACATTTTAGAAACTAAGTCAAGGCTTAAGCTTTCAAGAAAATGTATGTGTTAAGCTTATGGGATTTTGGCAGAGAAAGTTGTAGAGACCGGCGAGGTCAAGATCCTCTGGGACTTCAACATTCAGACTGATCATGTTATAGAACACAGACGTCCGGATGTTGTAGTCTTAGATAAGACGAAGAAGATGTGTCATTTCATCGACATAGCTGTGCCGGGTGATATAAGGGTAGCTTCTAAGGAGATGGAAAAGATCGAGAAGTATCAGGACTTGGCCAGGGAACTTCGTAAGATTTGGCAGGTGAAAGTGAAAGTAGTCCCGTGGTGGTTGGAGCACTTGGCACCATTCCGAAGGCACTGGAGAAGCATCTAGATCAAATAGGCACAACTGTGAGGATAGATTTGCTGCAGAAGGCGGCACTTTTGGGAACAGCTAGGATCTTGCGAAAGACCCTCGAGATCTAAGGCTACGGTATGAAGCCCGACTCAAGGTGTTACCGGCACAGAGGAAAATGAGATCTTTCTTTTGCATGCTGTGATATCGTGAAATAATAATAATAATAATAATAACAATAATAATAAAAATGATTAAAATTTTGACAAAAACAAAACCTGTTCCGATGTCAAAACATCTAATAAAAATCTTGACAAAACATAGCCTGTTCCGATTGCAATATCGGAACAGCTAATAGTCAAGCCAAATATAAATTTTGTAACTTGTGAAATTATTATGGGGGGTTTCGGCCAATCGCCGAAACCACCTTTGTTTTTGTTGAAATTTTTATTATTTTTATTCATTATTTTCCTTTCCAAACAGTCTCATTGCTTTAATACATGAAACTTGTGCACGGCTGATCTCAGGAACTACAGTCTTAAAAAACACAAAAATACATCAAATAAAAGCTGATTGTATAACTGATGGTCAACATTGCATCACTGTTGCCTGTTTTATAGATGTTTTTAAATTTGTGGCGACCCCACGACTTGGTCATATTTGGGACGACTTGTTCATTCAACTCGGTTTGTACACATTTAGATGCTTTCATAACAGACGGAATTCACTTAATTTCCACTCCAGTTGAAAGGTAATAATTGAAAACCCCAACACGGAAATAACTCTCACCTTACACCATTTCTCATAAAACAGTACTTTGATCAACAGTTCTGCACCCTACAATGTATGTTGACGATGTTCAAGAACTTTTTGTTGTTCCACCGCTTAGAAATCAACTTAGGAATTCTCTGTTTGCGAAGCATGCAACGCTCAACTACACACGTTGGTCCTGGATGAGAAGTACCATTAAACTTGTATAGCGTCGTCACAAGAAAGCTTTGAATATTTTCGTTTCGTTTTGACGAGATTGCATTAAATTTCCGGTATTATAGCCGCTCATGAAACTAAAAGATGTGCAATCATGGTGGCTAGCAGAAGTTTTAATATTACGTTATCTTGTTTGTAGACACGCTTAGTGTTGAGGATAACTGCATCCATTGAGTTGTGATTTTGTATTTGTATTATTTTTCTTCTCAAAATTATACTTTATCATTTTGAAGCTTATGACATACCCTTTTTAATCGGTGACTGAAATACACAATTATTAGGTCACTAGTTTGATATGTACTGTCGTACATATCCAACTAATATTTTGTGTATTTCAGTTCATATCTTCTGAAGTGCACAATATCAATTTATCTTTTTTGTGTCATTTTGAAGTAAATAACCAATGTGACAACCTAATTGACTTTTTCTTCTTTTACAAACAGGAAATTCAAATAGTACATATTTAATAAGAGTTATATAATGGTGTGTGACCAAATTCATAATATATTTTACCAACAGATTTATTTTCTAACATGAAATCTTCATGTTATTTGTTTTTCAACCGACCGAACCCCCCCGTGTTTGTTTTGCTACAAACACAGCTCTAGTTATTGTTTTACTCTCCAAACAGTCTCATTGCTTTAATACATGAAACTTGTGCGCGGCTGATCTCAGGAACTATAGTCCTAGAAACCACAAACAATTCATCAAATCAAAGCTTAGGGTCTCACCAATGCATCACTATTACCTGTTTTATAGACATGTTTAAATTCGTGGCTAGCCGATTTCGCAATGTGGACATCTGAAACAATGGTGAACTTGTGTAGTGCCTCATGAGAGCTACGCTACCCATAATGGAGAGGGCACTATACAATATGACTATACAAATTTCTCACTAGAGCACAACATCCAATGTATCCTCCGAGAAGCGAATATTAAGGTCTACTACCAAACTTGCAATAAGCTAGATACCAAACTCTACACGCACAAAGACAAGCATGACTCCAGCAGTCAAGCAGGAGTTTACAGAATTCCTTGCTCATGTGGTAAAGTGTACATTGGCGAGACTGGTAGAGACCTTAACACAAGGCTTAAAGAACATAAAGCCCATGGCCGGAGAGAGGAATATGACAAATCTGCCATTGTCAAACACTCTGCTGATCTAGATCATGTTAATAATTGGCAACAAGCTCGAATCATAGCCTCTGAGAAGCACTGGTATACACGTCGTATCAGA
This sequence comes from Marthasterias glacialis, assembly GCA_911728455.2. Taxonomy (NCBI): domain Eukaryota; kingdom Metazoa; phylum Echinodermata; class Asteroidea; order Forcipulatida; family Asteriidae; genus Marthasterias; species Marthasterias glacialis. The sequence continues at coordinate 10,141,637 of OU452235.1, forward strand.
GAAGCTATTGAGATACATAAACACAACACTGTTCATCAGGACATAGGCTATTTCATTAGCAGCATTTGGCACACAATCCTACCACCCTACTCCACTGACATCCCACAGTCTACTGACACGCCCCAGTCACGTACGATCCAGCCCCATTCATTGTGCAGTCACTTTGTTTTCCAACTATGCGCAAGCCACGCCCATGTAAACAACTTTTAGTCCATTTTAACGCTCTTTTTCAAAAGTTTTACACATTTTGGTAAGTTGATAATGTTTAAGAAGATATTGAAATACTGTTTAAAAAATAAATTGTGGATAAATCTATCGAGCTAGACAAAATCTTAGGACAATCCGGTTGCTATGGTATGCTAAATCATATGTAATTTAGATGACAAAAGCTCAATTTGCAGACGTATATAACTTTATTGCTGAAGATTTCATGTAGAAGCTAGAAAGCACAATACAAAAACCAACAGTTTAACTGTATTATAGCGTTTAGTTCATTTTACTAGAAATATTTTTCTTAAATGTATGAATGATTTCAGGAGCAGACAATTTGAATCAGCACGCGGCTGCACTCCACGAACTCTGCCGCGTTTGCGGGAATTGTAACATGAGTACAGGTGATAAAGCAAAAGGGAAATCAAAAGTAAAGATCATGCCACAAATGCATGGAAGAAAAATCCTCAACATATTTTCATTAGTTGTTCGTTAACCTGATTACGTACGTCACATGTTCACTTGTTAAAGAAAAACGGTCAGAAAATGACCGAACTGACTGGGAAAAATATAAAACTTTGGGGGCATGCAACTCTGAAAAAAATATTCTGAGCATTAATGATATACATGAAACAGCCGTTGGACAGTCTCTGCAACAAAATAGAATAGATTTTTTTGCCAAGAAAACTTCCAATTTGAAAATATACGTCTAAATAAACCACGATTTGGCCTTTTCATACAGCATGTATGTGTGCTGGAACTTGTGACTGTCACAATGTGTAGTGTGTACATGTTAATTTCAGTAGTGTCACGTAACCAATTAGAGCTTGTAAGTTGATCATTGATTAAAAAGTTGTAGCTATTACCAAATCATGGGGCAAACTAGTAATCATAATTTCTGGAGAAAACATCTTGGAAAGAAAGGATCAGTCAAGAGTCTAGTGCACTGCAGTACTGTACCAAACAGTGCTGTAAAAGTGTGAGGATAACCTTGCATAATGAAATTCATTGTATTGTAAATTTGGTTACATGTGGCGGTGGTTTTCTTTTACTCAAGTTTAAACAAAAAGAAAAAAATTGTTCTAACTTTTTCAAGGGTTGAATATCATGCCTTTAAAACGGTTCTCCGTTTATGTGGATGTTCGAATGTTTGTTGAGTTTTAAGGCTCAGTTCATTTGCAATTCAATTTTAATTGAAGAAGAGTTGAATAACAACCCTTATGTACATTGGACTATTAACATGGTGTGTGTGAACAGCTACAGTAAAGACTTACAGTAAAGACAAGCGTTGTGCCAATTCAGGCTGAGTACAGCTTGAAAGAAGACTACATAAAATGTTTGACAAATAAACAATGGGTGCACTAGAGTCACTAAGCCAAGTGAAATTTGTACATGTTGCATAGTACACCTAATGCGCGCAATTAAGCTTGTAGCAAATAGCCGTATATTTTTAGGGATTTTTTACTCTGTAGGGATGACAACATTAAATTAGCAAAAAAATGGTTATTTTAACCTATTGTAATTTTCTACAATGACGTAGTGATGATGATCTTAGTTTTTAATCCTTAGCCCGATAGGCTGAAAGGGTACTGTCATTGCCTACGGTGTATTGTCATCTGGACGTCTGGACGTCTGACTGTCCACCCAGACGGACGTCAGGGCACTTTCGTTTCCGGACTGTAATTTCAGTTAGCTAACTTGGGTGGGTGGTTTGCCTTGGGAAAGGAAAGTTTGGACTGTTTTGGAGGTGCAAAGGTCAAGGTCACGCTGGTGAGTTACAGGTAAATGGTTTCCGGACCATAATCCAGGTAGAAGTGACATTTGGACTTGTAAGTTTGGTTTGGGGTTGCCCTTGGGAAAAGGAAAGCTGTGATTGTTTTGGGATGAGAAGGTCACGGTGGTGAGATAACCATATACTAAAATGTAGGATTGCAACAAACTAGCTGCTATACCTGGCAAACTCTAACCTTTCAAAATAGAACAGGCCACAGTGCATTGTGTTTGAAAAGGAATTGAAATGGAAATACATGTAGTTCTGACTTAATTGACAAGGATTTGTTAGAAAATTGACATGTAAAGCTTGAGCATAACATTTAGGGCTCTTGTCAAAATTGCTTTGGTATATATTGCGATAAATTGTTCTGGAATACTATATTTTTATCTTGCTTACTGGGGTATTTATCTTTTCTGAGACATTGTTTATTGGCAAAATGTACACATTTTTTAGAGACACAGACAGACTACTCGCTGAAGCACTTCGCTGAGTGCTTTACAGTTTTACTGATCTATTAGAATTAGTCTAAACAGGCTTGCAGTGTGGAGATGGAAATGGTGATTTGATTCAAGTTTGTGCCCATAGACTAATCTGAGCAGCTCGTTCATGGGCGTTTGCATCACAGCAGCTATGGCTGCCACACGCTCGCGTTGACGTACAAGCACTGTGAATCCTCCATGCTGATTGTTACTTAATGTGCACTGACGCCCTATTGTCGTGTTGCGCACTTGTGGCGGCCAAGGGAGGCAGTGGTGCAAAACACCATAAACGAGCGTTGCTTGGATTACTGTATAAACGATGCGCTTTACAGTCTCCCAGTACATGTTTCTGCAGTTTGTAAACTAATGAACTTCACAATTAACAATTGACCTGTTTGCACAAATTCCTATAGTTTCTCTCAGAAAATATTGCACTGCAGACACAAATCACTTTGTGGAAAACTGCAATATATCGAGTAATAAACTTTGACAAAGTCCCTTATCATTCTCATTTGTCTTGTATACGGCAATATTTAAGTGTGTAGTGAGTAGCTTCAACTAAACTTGTGACACATTAAACAAATTAAATGCCTCTGCTGATTTATAAATAAGTTTTAGAGACAAAAATTAAATTATCGCCACCGTAAAATACTTAATAAACCTTTTGCGTCCCAGCCACAACACAAACACACACACTTTCTTTTTAACACCTAGTTGTGGGGACTCCCTGTTGTTGTTCTATTATTCCCTTTTTCTATTGAATTACCTTGTGGGGACAGGGTTTGACAAAGAAAAACGTTGTGGGGACCTTGGTTCCATTGTATAAATGTCCCCACAACAGTGTGTGTGCCTGCCCACCACGATCCAGCACAAACTATATACCGCACGTAAAATATTCACAACGCACATTCATTTGAATCTTGCCATGTACATTGTACGTGAACATGTAATGTATATTTAGGACACGGACGAACAGGAGCCAGGCACATGGATAAAGACAGGGGACCAGATGAAAACACGAAGGCTTGTATCCATTCGGCCTGGACAGATTCCATGGCAACTGAACTCTCGTGTCAATACTGAGCGGAAGTGTCGAAAAAACGACCCTGTTTTGTTTGATATTATGGTGGACGGGAAGTGGGATGTTGCAAATAAATTTGCAAATGGTAACCGAACCCTCATGTCTATTACCTCTCGTGCGAGAGTACAGCGCACGCCAGCGGGATCGCTCGTTAAGCAAGGTATGGGGATCAAAGTAGAACTGTGTGTGTAAAGCAAGTGTCGAAAACACGCCACATTTTTATATGGTGGACAGGGAGTCGGATGTTTCAAATGAATTTTTTATGCAAAATATTTAATTTGATGGGGTCTTACACCCGCTTAATTTTAAAGCTAGCTCATTGACATTGTTTCCCGAGTCTCGCCTATTTTCACGGAACACGGGCGCCGCCATCTTGAATTAAAGGGAGCCCTCTTTTTTTCCGGTACCCACCCAACTTTATGCGCAAAATAATCCATAATCCTAGTAATTAAAAAAAAAACGGCCTAACATGGAGAGTGACATAGTAGATCTTGTATAGAAAATGAAGTTTAAGCAGGTAAGAGCAATGCTTAGACCAAGGTGGCAGTTTGTGACGAGCAGTCACAGACTGCAGTTGCCCATGCACAATTTAAAACAGCTCGTTTGTGCCAAACAATCCAAGAATAATTGTGGTATTGACTAGTATGGTGTGGATTTTATTTTATTTATAGGAAGGACCCATCCACAATTCCATGGGGTGATATTGGTGCTGAATATGTAGTGGAGTCAACTGGTGTGTTTACTACAATAGAAAAGGCTAAAGCACACATCAAGGCAGGTGCAAAGAAGGTTATCATTAGTGCTCCATCTGCTGATGCCCCCATGTTTGTTATGGGCGTTAACAATAAGAAATATGACAAGAATGTTGACCACATTGTAAGGTGAGTGGCACAATTTTTTAATGGCGGAATAATACATTTCTTGCCTATTAGCTCAATGGTAAATCATCTCAACATTCCTCTGTTTTAATTAAATTCTTATATTTGTTTAGGTGTTCAGGTTTTAGCCAAACACCAATTGTCTGGTGATTGGGCTTCAGTCGAACAAATACTGTTTTTGTAAGATTTTTTATTTATTGTGTTACTTTTAAGGTGTTCGCGCTTGAGCAAACACCCATTGTTTTTGTTTAAGTCTTTTTAAATATTTTTTATAAATAACCTTTATCTTCCGTTTTCTCCCAACTCTTCTCCAATACAACTCAAGAGTGGAACCTTAACTGAACCTTGAAACGTAGCATACTTGAACCCCAATATGAAGACTGCACTTGAACAATTAAGTCAATGTGACATCATTAGGTGTTGAATAACAGTAAATCAAAGTTTATAATTTCAAAAAATTATAACTCATAAAGTACACAATGGCTTTCTTAAAATCTGTACACCATTGGAAAGACCTAATGCACAGATATGACCCCAGCTTGAACTGGTCTTCCAGTTCAAACAAGTTCAGCTCTGAAGTAAATATAAAAGAATTTAAAAATACATTTTGCTTACGGACTTCCAAATATAACAATGATGACATCATCACAATTGGCAGTGCTCTAAAGGAACAAGTTGAAAATCGTACAATTTATCTAACTCAATCATTGTTAATCAAATTTCACCATAAACATAGTAAAATTAGATAATATCAATAAACTGTCTGTGAAATTAGAAAGAAATTGACAGCGTTAAAAAAGTCATGGTAAAAAGCACATGCCCCCTTTTGCACGATCAAAAACGCATGTTACGGTGTCTCGGAAGGACCAACATTAACTGTCAAGTCTACTTGGGCAATATTAATCAATTCTTCTTATCCATTAAAATGTGATTGAAACTGAATTGAGGCCTGTGAAAGCTCGGATTTAAAGTAGTATCTGCAATTTTTATTTTTGCCTTTTTTTTTTAAAGACAATTACAAATATGTGTATCCATGATTTTATTAGTGTATAAGGGTGCGAACTGCGATTGCAGAAATGGAATGGTAGTCTTCTGTAACCTCACATGCTACAATGCAAGGAAGAACAATTGAATGGTGAAACCTTATAGTATTATGGGATAACATAAGAAAACGCTAGCAAGCTGGTTGAGCTAAGACTACTTATCTGCACATGCTCAGTGAAAAGTAATCCCCAGAGTTTGAAGCAATGGTGTTGGTGCGCGCACTAAAGCGGTTAATAGTATGGTTCATCACTGGTTCGCGTGCTAAAGCTTCCGACAGCATGGTCAGCGACGCAGTTTGTTGGAAACATGAGCTTGTTTTCTCAAAACTACACCACATGTAGATTTACTTTAATAAAATGATAACGTGTAGGACAAACAAAAGGATTAATATTTTTTGTGGGGTGATATTCATTGCACCTGTATGTCTATCTCTATTCCGATTGATTGGCATCAGTTTTTAAACCAGCTATCAAAAGTGTCTGTTTGGTAAAACTTGGCACCAATGCCTAGTCTTTTTCTTTTTCTTCCACCGAACTTGATTCTCCAAAACATATTTCAAGATTGAGATTTAAATGAATCTTGAAACTCAATAGGCAATTAAATCTTAATGTAAAGATGAAACCAGAACAATGATGTCATGATGATGTCATCAGAAGTGTAATTAAAAATATTGAAAGTTTATTATGACTCCAATTTGACCTTGTCTTTTGCTTCAAACATATTTTCAAACATCATAATTTCAGCTCTGTGTACAACATAAAAGGGAATTGGACATGGTTTTAGTGTACATGTATGAAATGACAATTGACCAGTTGTTTCTTCAAATAAAACAAACATGACATCAACACATTAAACAGTACCCTTTGATAACACATTTGGTAAACAAAGTTATGTTACCTTAAACAGTGTTGCAAGCTGATTTGACATGCAAGCTATTTTCTTGTTCCCGAATACCTACATGTAGTTTTTGTGATGTCACAAAAATGAATATCTGGTTTTCCCCTTTGTTTTCCTTTCCTTCCCTTTCCTTCCCAATCTTCTCCAGAGGATAACTCTGAATTAAACCGCAAAACTCATCAGACAATTGAACCTCAATATGAAGACAGTACCTTGAAAAATGACCTCATCATTTAAAATTGCTCTTAAAACTCGATCTGTTTTAAAGCAAATGTAGACTATTGATATTAAAAAATGTTTGTCTTTTCTTTTGAACTGTTACTTGCATGATGAGCAAGCGCCAGGAGCACTTTTGGGGGGCAGATATCGGCACTATTAAGACTCCATTGTTATTATTATTAAATCATTGACTTCATATTTGAACATTTTATCATAACTCCTGAATGACACACTGGATTTTTTTCAATCTATACATCATCGGAGAGGTCTAAAAATAAAGCTGTATTGACATAAACCCAACTTTACCTTTTCTTCCACTCCAAACCAGAAGTTAAAGAAAATATTCCCAAGCCTAATTTTTAGATCTACAGCCAGCCTAAAGGGAAGTAGGACCTAGTAATGGTAATAACCTACAAAAGTTAAAATGTGGCTTCTCTTTTTAAACCTTTCACTGGGTGTGGGGGGCATCTTCAATGATGATGTTATCAAACCTACATGTAGCCTACATACCCTTTAAACCCTAACGGTAGGCCTACCAAATCCATTAAAATCAACCGGCTGGCTATGCTTGGTTTTGATTTATTCAGTACACCACCAGATTGAAACATTTAGTTAATTTTGATGGAGTTGGTCTTTCAGCCATTTAAAACCACTAATTCATTTTGATGGAGTTGGTCTTTCAGCCATTTAAAACCACTGGTTGATTTTGATGGAGTTGGTCTTTCAGCCCTGTTGAACCACTGGTTGATTTTGATGGAGTTGGTCTTTCAGCCATTTAAAACCACTGGTTGATTCTGATGGAATTGCTCTGTCAGCCATTTAAAACCACTGGTTGATTTTGATGGAGTTGGTCTTTTCAGCCATTTAAAACCACAGGTTGATTTGGATGGAGTTGGTCTTTCAGCCATTTAAAACCACTGGTTGATTTTGATGGAGTTGGTCTTTCAGCCATTTAAAACCACTGGTTGATTTTGATGGAGTTGCTCTTTCAGCCATTTAAAACCACTAATTCATTTTGATGGATTTGGTCTTTCAGCCATTTAAAACCACTGGTTGATTTTGATGGAGTTGGTCTTTCAGCCCTGTTGAACCACTGGTTGATTTTGATGGAGTTGGTCTTTCAGCCATTTAAAACCACTGGTTGATTCTGATGGAGTTGCTCTGTCAGCCATTTAAAACTACTGGTTGATTTTGATGGAGTTGGTCTTTTCAGCCATTTAAAACCACAGGTTGATTTTGATGGAGTTAGTCTTTCAGCCATTTAAAACCACTGGTTGATTCTGATGGAGTTGGTCTTTCAGTCATTTAAAACCACTGGTTGATTTTGATGGAGTTAGTCTTTCAGCCATTTAAAACCACTGGTTGATTTTGATGGAGGTGCTCTGTCAGCCATTTAAAACCACTGGTTGATTTTGATGGAGTTGGTCTTTCAGCCATTTAAAACCACTGGTCGATTTTGATGGAGTTGGTCTTTCAGCCATTTAAAACCACTGGTTGATTCTGATGGAGTTGGTCTTTCAGCCATTTAAAACTACTGGTTGATTTTGATGGAGTTGCTCTTTCAGCCATTTAAAACCACTGGTTGATTCTGATGGAGTTGCTCTTTCAGCCATTTAAAACCACTGGTTGATTCTGATGGAGTTGCTCTTTCAGCCATTTAAAACCACTGGTTGATTTTGATGGAGTTGGTCTTTCAGCCATTTAAAACCACTGGTTGATTTTGATGGAGTTAGTCTTTCAGACATTTAAAACCACTGGTTGATTCTGATGGAGTTGGTCTTTCAGCCATTTAAAACCACTGGTTGATTCTGATGGAGTTGGTCTTTCAGTCATTTAAAACCACTGGTTGATTTTGATGGAGTTAGTCTTTCAGCCATTTAAAACCACTGGTTGATTTTGATGGAGGTGCTCTGTCAGCCATTTAAAACCACTGGTTGATTTTGATGGAGTTGGTCTTTCAGCCATTTAAAACCACTGGTTGATTTTGATGGAGTTGGTCTTTCAGCCATTTAAAACCACTGGTTGATTCTGATGGAGTTGGTCTTTCAGCCATTTAAAACTACTGGTTGATTTTGATGGAGTTGCTCTTTCAGCCATTTAAAACCACTGGTTGATTCTGATGGAGTTGCTCTTTCAGCCATTTAAAACCACTGGTTGATTCTGATGGAGTTGCTCTTTCAGCCATTTAAAACCACTGGTTGATTTTGATGGAGTTGGTCTTTCAGCCATTTAAAACCACTGGTTGATTTTGATGGAGTTAGTCTTTCAGACATTTAAAACCACTGGTTGATTCTGATGGAGTTGGTCTTTCAGCCATTTAAAACCACTGGTTGATTCTGATGGAGTTGCTCTTTCAGCCATTTAAAACCACTGGTTGATTCTGATGGAGGTGCTCTGTCAGCCATTTAAAACCACTGGTTGATTTTGATGGAGTTGGTCTTTCAGCCATTTAAAACCGCTGGTCGATTTTGATGGAGTTGGTCTTTCAGCCATTTAAAACCACTAATTCATTTTGATGGATTTGGTCTTTCAGCCATTTAAAACCACTGGTTGATTTTGATGGAGTTGGTCTTTCAGCCCTGTTGAACCACTGGTTGATTTTGATGGAGTTGGTCTTTCAGCCATTTAAAACCACTGGTTGATTCTGATGGAGTTGCTCTGTCAGCCATTTAAAACTACTGGTTGATTTTGATGGAGTTGGTCTTTTCAGCCATTTAAAACCACAGGTTGATTTTGATGGAGTTAGTCTTTCAGCCATTTAAAACCACTGGTTGATTCTGATGGAGTTGGTCTTTCAGTCATTTAAAACCACTGGTTGATTTTGATGGAGTTGGTCTTTCAGCCATTTAAAACCACTGGTTGATTTTGATGGAGGTGCTCTGTCAGCCATTTAAAACCACTGGTTGATTTTGATGGAGTTAGTCTTTCAGCCATTTAAAACCACTGGTTGATTTTGATGGAGTTGCTCTTTCAGCCATTTAAAACCACTGGTTGATTTTGATGGAGGTGCTCTTTCAGCCATTTAAAACCACTGGTTGATTTTGATTGAGTTGGTCTGTCAGCCATTTAAAACCACTGGTTGATTTTGATGGAGTTGCTCTTTCAGCCATTTAAAACCACTGGTTGATTCTGATGGAGTTGCTCTTTCAGCCATTTAAAACCACTGGTTGATTTTGATGGAGGTGCTCTGTCAGCCATTTAAAACCACTGGTTGATTTTGATGGAGTTGGTCTTTCAGCCATTTAAAACCACTGGTTGATTTTGATGGAGTTGGTCTTTCAGCCATTTAAAACCACTGGTTGATTTTGATGGAGTTGGTCTTTCAGCCATTTAAAACCACTGGTTGATTCTGATGGAGTTGGTCTTTCAGCCATTTAAAACTACTGGTTGATTTTGATGGAGTTGGTCTTTCAGCCATTTAAAACCACTGGTTGATTCTGATGGAGTTGCTCTTTCAGCCATTTAAAACCACTGGTTGATTCTGATGGAGTTGGTCTTTCAGCCATTTAAAACCACTGGTTGATTCTGATGGAGTTGGTCTTTCAGCCATTTAAAACCACTGGTTGATTCTGATGGAGTTGCTCTTTCAGCCATTTAAAACCACTGGTTGATTTTGATGGAGTTGCTCTTTCAGCCATTTAAAACCACTGGTTGATTTTGATAGAGTTAGTCTTTCAGACATTTAAAACCACTGGTTGATTTTGATGGAGTTGGTCTTTCAGCCATTTAAAACCACTGGTTGATTCTGATGGAGTTGGTCTTTCAGCCATTTAAAACCACTGGTTGATTCTGATGGAGTTGCTCTTTCAGCCATTTAAAACCACTGGTTGATTTTGATGGAGTTGGTCTTTCAGCCATTTGAAACCACTGGTTGATTTTGATGGAGTTGGTCTTTCAGCCATTTAAAACCGCTGGTCGATTTTGATGGAGTTGGTCTTTCAGCCATTTAAAACCACTGGTTGATTCTGATGGAGTTAGTCTTTCAGCCATTTAAAACCACTGGTTGATTTTGATGGTCGATTTTGATGGAGTTGGTCTTTCAGTCATTTAAAACCACTGGTTGATTTTGATGGAGTTGGTCTTTCAGCCATTTAAAACCACTGGTTGATTTTGATGGAGTTGGTCTTTCAGCCATTTAAAACCACTGGTTGATTCTGATGGAGTTGGTCTTTCAGCCATTTAAATCCACTGGTTGATTCTGATGGAGTTGGTCTTTCAGCCATTTAAAACCACTGGTTGATTTTGATGGAGTTAGTCTTTCAGCCATTTAAAACCACTGGTTGATTTTGATGGAGTTGCTCTTTCAGCCATTTAAAACCACTGGTTGATTTTGATGGAGTTGCTCTTTCAGCCATTTAAAACCACTGGTTGATTTTGATGGAGTTGCTCTTTCAGCCATTTAAAACCACTGGTTGATTCTGATGGATTTGGTCTTTCAGCCATTTAAATCCACTGGTTGATTCTGATGGAGTTGCTCTTTCAGCCATTTAAAACCACTGGTTGATTTTGATGGAGTTGCTCTTTCAGCCATTTAAAACCACTGGTTGATTTTGATGGAGTTGGTCTTTCAGCCATTTAAAACTACTGGTTGATTTTGATGGAGTTGCTCTTTCAGCCATTTAAAACCACTGGTTGATTCTGATGGAGTTGGTCTTTCAGCCATTTAAAACCACTGGTTGATTCTGATGGAGTTGGTCTTTCAGCCATTTAAAACCACTGGTTGATTTTGATGGAGTTGGTCTTTCAGCCATTTAAAACCACTGGTTGATTTTGATGGAGTTAGTCTTTCAGACATTTAAAACCACTGGTTGATTCTGATGGAGTTGGTCTTTCAGCCATTTAAAACCACTGGTTGATTTTGATGGAGTTGGTCTTTCAGCCATTTAAAACCACTGGTTGATTCTGATGGAGGTGCTCTGTCAGCCATTTAAAACCACTGGTTGATTTTGATGGAGTTGGTCTTTCAGCCATTTAAAACCGCTGGTCGATTTTGATGGAGTTGGTCTTTCAGCCATTTAAAACCACTGGTTGATTTTGATGGAGTTAGTCTTTCAGCCATTTAAAACCACTGGTTGATTTTGATGGAGTTAGTCTTTCAGCCATTTAAAACCACTGGTTGATTCTGATGGAGTTGGTCTTTGAGCCATTTAAATCCACTGGTTGATTCTGATGGAGTTGCTCTTTCAGCCAATTAAAACCACTGGTTGATTTTGATGGAGTTAGTCTTTCAGCCATTTAAAACCACTGGTTGATTTTGATGGAGTTGCTCTTTCAGCCATTTAAAACCACTGGTTGATTTTGAAGGAGTTGCTCCTTCAGCCATTTAAAACCACTGGTTGATTCTGATGGATTTGGTCTTTCAGCCATTTAAATCCACTGGTTGATTCTGATGGAGTTGCTCTTTCAGCCATTTAAAACCACTGGTTGATTTTGATGGAGTTGCTCTTTCAGCCATTTAAAACCACTGGTTGATTTTGATGGAGTTGGTCTTTCAACCATTTAAAACCACTGGTTGATTCTGATGGAGTTGGTCTTTCAGCCATTTAAAACCACTGGTTGATTTGGATGGAGCTGGTCTTTCAGCCATTTAAAACCACTGGTTGATTTTGATGGAGTTGCTCTTTCAGCCATTTAAATCCACTGGTTGATTTGGATGGAGTTGCTCTTTCAGCCATTTAAAACCACTGGTTGATTTTGATGGAGTTAGTCTTTCAGACATTTAAAACCACTGGTTGATTTTGATGGAGTTGGTCTTTCAGCCATTTAAAACCACTGGTTGATTTTGATGGGGTTGCTCTTTCAGCCATTTAAATTCACTGGTTGATTCTGATGGAGTTGGTCTTTCAGTCATTTAAAACCACTGGTTGATTTTGATGGAGTTGCTCTTTCAGCCATTTAAAACCACTGGTTGATTCTGATGGAGTTGGTCTTTCAGCCATTTAAAACCACTGGTTGATTTTGATGGAGTTGCTCTTTCAGCCATTTAAAACCACTGGTTGATTTTGATGGGGTTGCTCTTTCAGCCATTTAAAACCATTGGTTGATTCTGATGGAGTTGCTCTTTCAGCCATTTAAAACCACTGGTTGATTTTGAAGGAGTTGGTCTTTCAGCCATTTAAAACCACTGGTTGATTTTGATGGAGTTGGTCTTTCAGCCCTGTTGAACCACTGGTTGATTTTGATGGAGTTGGTCTTTCAGCCATTTAAAACCACTGGTTGATTCTGATGGAGTTGCTCTGTCAGCCATTTAAAACTACTGGTTGATTTTGATGGAGTTGGTCTTTTCAGCCATTTAAAACCACAGGTTGATTTTGATGGAGTTAGTCTTTCAGCCATTTAAAACCACTGGTTGATTCTGATGGAGTTGGTCTTTCAGTCATTTAAAACCACTGGTTGATTTTGATGGAGTTAGTCTTTCAGCCATTTAAAACCACTGGTTGATTTTGATGGAGGTGCTCTGTCAGCCATTTAAAACCACTGGTTGATTTTGATGGAGTTGGTCTTTCAGCCATTTAAAACCACTGGTCGATTTTGATGGAGTTGGTCTTTCAGCCATTTAAAACCACTGGTTGATTTTGATGGAGTTGGTCTTTCAGCCATTTAAAACCACTGGTTGATTCTGATGGAGTTGGTCTTTCAGCCATTTAAAACTACTGGTTGATTTTGATGGAGTTGCTCTTTCAGCCATTTAAAACCACTGGTTGATTCTGATGGAGTTGCTCTTTCAGCCATTTAAAACCACTGGTTGATTCTGATGGAGTTGCTCTTTCAGCCATTTAAAACCACTGGTTGATTTTGATGGAGTTGGTCTTTCAGCCATTTAAAACCACTGGTTGATTTTGATGGAGTTAGTCTTTCAGACATTTAAAACCACTGGTTGATTCTGATGGAGTTGGTCTTTCAGCCATTTAAAACCACTGGTTGATTCTGATGGAGTTGCTCTTTCAGCCATTTAAAACCACTGGTTGATTCTGATGGAGGTGCTCTGTCAGCCATTTAAAACCACTGGTTGATTTTGATGGAGTTGGTCTTTCAGCCATTTAAAACCGCTGGTCGATTTTGATGGAGTTGGTCTTTCAGCCATTTAAAACCACTAATTCATTTTGATGGATTTGGTCTTTCAGCCATTTAAAACCACTGGTTGATTTTGATGGAGTTGGTCTTTCAGCCCTGTTGAACCACTGGTTGATTTTGATGGAGTTGGTCTTTCAGCCATTTAAAACCACTGGTTGATTCTGATGGAGTTGCTCTGTCAGCCATTTAAAACTACTGGTTGATTTTGATGGAGTTGGTCTTTTCAGCCATTTAAAACCACAGGTTGATTTTGATGGAGTTAGTCTTTCAGCCATTTAAAACCACTGGTTGATTCTGATGGAGTTGGTCTTTCAGTCATTTAAAACCACTGGTTGATTTTGATGGAGTTAGTCTTTCAGCCATTTAAAACCACTGGTTGATTTTGATGGAGGTGCTCTGTCAGCCATTTAAAACCACTGGTTGATTTTGATGGAGTTAGTCTTTCAGCCATTTAAAACCACTGGTTGATTTTGATGGAGTTGCTCTTTCAGCCATTTAAAACCACTGGTTGATTTTGATGGAGGTGCTCTTTCAGCCATTTAAAACCACTGGTTGATTTTGATTGAGTTGGTCTGTCAGCCATTTAAAACCACTGGTTGATTTTGATGGAGTTGCTCTTTCAGCCATTTAAAACCACTGGTTGATTCTGATGGAGTTGCTCTTTCAGCCATTTAAAACCACTGGTTGATTTTGATGGAGGTGCTCTGTCAGCCATTTAAAACCACTGGTTGATTTTGATGGAGTTGGTCTTTCAGCCATTTAAAACCACTGGTCGATTTTGATGGAGTTGGTCTTTCAGCCATTTAAAACCACTGGTTGATTTTGATGGAGTTGGTCTTTCAGCCATTTAAAACCACTGGTTGATTCTGATGGAGTTGGTCTTTCAGCCATTTAAAACTACTGGTTGATTTTGATGGAGTTGGTCTTTCAGCCATTTAAAACCACTGGTTGATTCTGATGGAGTTGCTCTTTCAGCCATTTAAAACCACTGGTTGATTCTGATGGAGTTGGTCTTTCAGCCATTTAAAACCACTGGTTGATTCTGATGGAGTTGGTCTTTCAGCCATTTAAAACCACTGGTTGATTCTGATGGAGTTGCTCTTTCAGCCAGGTTGATTTTGATGGAGTTGCTCTTTCAGCCATTTAAAACCACTGGTTGATTTTGATAGAGTTAGTCTTTCAGACATTTAAAACCACTGGTTGATTTTGATGGAGTTGGTCTTTCAGCCATTTAAAACCACTGGTTGATTCTGATGGAGTTGGTCTTTCAGCCATTTAAAACCACTGGTTGATTCTGATGGAGTTGCTCTTTCAGCCATTTAAAACCACTGGTTGATTTTGATGGAGTTGGTCTTTCAGCCATTTAAAACCACTGGTTGATTTTGATGGAGTTGGTCTTTCAGCCATTTAAAACCGCTGGTCGATTTTGATGGAGTTGGTCTTTCAGCCATTTAAAACCACTGGTTGATTCTGATGGAGTTAGTCTTTCAGCCATTTAAAACCACTGGTTGATTTTGATGGTCGATTTTGATGGAGTTGGTCTTTCAGTCATTTAAAACCACTGGTTGATTTTGATGGAGTTGGTCTTTCAGCCATTTAAAACCACTGGTTGATTTTGATGGAGTTGGTCTTTCAGCCATTTAAAACCACTGGTTGATTCTGATGGAGTTGGTCTTTCAGCCATTTAAATCCACTGGTTGATTCTGATGGAGTTGGTCTTTCAGCCATTTAAAACCACTGGTTGATTTTGATGGAGTTAGTCTTTCAGCCATTTAAAACCACTGGTTGATTTTGATGGAGTTGCTCTTTCAGCCATTTAAAACCACTGGTTGATTTTGATGGAGTTGCTCTTTCAGCCATTTAAAACCACTGGTTGATTTTGATGGAGTTGCTCTTTCAGCCATTTAAAACCACTGGTTGATTCTGATGGATTTGGTCTTTCAGCCATTTAAATCCACTGGTTGATTCTGATGGAGTTGCTCTTTCAGCCATTTAAAACCACTGGTTGATTTTGATGGAGTTGCTCTTTCAGCCATTTAAAACCACTGGTTGATTTTGATGGAGTTGGTCTTTCAGCCATTTAAAACTACTGGTTGATTTTGATGGAGTTGCTCTTTCAGCCATTTAAAACCACTGGTTGATTCTGATGGAGTTGGTCTTTCAGCCATTTAAAACCACTGGTTGATTCTGATGGAGTTGGTCTTTCAGCCATTTAAAACCACTGGTTGATTTTGATGGAGTTGGTCTTTCAGCCATTTAAAACCACTGGTTGATTTTGATGGAGTTAGTCTTTCAGACATTTAAAACCACTGGTTGATTCTGATGGAGTTGGTCTTTCAGCCATTTAAAACCACTGGTTGATTTTGATGGAGTTGGTCTTTCAGCCATTTAAAACCACTGGTTGATTCTGATGGAGGTGCTCTGTCAGCCATTTAAAACCACTGGTTGATTTTGATGGAGTTGGTCTTTCAGCCATTTAAAACCGCTGGTCGATTTTGATGGAGTTGGTCTTTCAGCCATTTAAAACCACTGGTTGATTTTGATGGAGTTAGTCTTTCAGCCATTTAAAACCACTGGTTGATTTTGATGGAGTTAGTCTTTCAGCCATTTAAAACCACTGGTTGATTCTGATGGAGTTGGTCTTTGAGCCATTTAAATCCACTGGTTGATTCTGATGGAGTTGCTCTTTCAGCCAATTAAAACCACTGGTTGATTTTGATGGAGTTAGTCTTTCAGCCATTTAAAACCACTGGTTGATTTTGATGGAGTTGCTCTTTCAGCCATTTAAAACCACTGGTTGATTTTGAAGGAGTTGCTCCTTCAGCCATTTAAAACCACTGGTTGATTCTGATGGATTTGGTCTTTCAGCCATTTAAATCCACTGGTTGATTCTGATGGAGTTGCTCTTTCAGCCATTTAAAACCACTGGTTGATTTTGATGGAGTTGCTCTTTCAGCCATTTAAAACCACTGGTTGATTTTGATGGAGTTGGTCTTTCAGCCATTTAAAACCACTGGTTGATTCTGATGGAGTTGGTCTTTCAGCCATTTAAAACCACTGGTTGATTTGGATGGAGCTGGTCTTTCAGCCATTTAAAACCACTGGTTGATTTTGATGGAGTTGCTCTTTCAGCCATTTAAATCCACTGGTTGATTTGGATGGAGTTGCTCTTTCAGCCATTTAAAACCACTGGTTGATTTTGATGGAGTTAGTCTTTCAGACATTTAAAACCACTGGTTGATTTTGATGGAGTTGGTCTTTCAGCCATTTAAAACCACTGGTTGATTTTGATGGGGTTGCTCTTTCAGCCATTTAAATTCACTGGTTGATTCTGATGGAGTTGGTCTTTCAGTCATTTAAAACCACTGGTTGATTTTGATGGAGTTGCTCTTTCAGCCATTTAAAACCACTGGTTGATTCTGATGGAGTTGGTCTTTCAGCCATTTAAAACCACTGGTTGATTTTGATGGAGTTGCTCTTTCAGCCATTTAAAACCACTGGTTGATTTTGATGGGGTTGCTCTTTCAGCCATTTAAAACCATTGGTTGATTCTGATGGAGTTGCTCTTTCAGCCATTTAAAACCACTGGTTGATTTTGAAGGAGTTGGTCTTTCAGTCATTTAAAACCACTGGTTGATTTTGATGGAGTTGCTCTTTCAGCCATTTAAATCCACTGGTTGATTTTGATGGAGTTGCTCTTTCAGCCATTTTAACGTAAAACCACTGGTTGATTCTGATGGAGTTGCTCTTTCAGCCATTTAAAACCACTGGTTGATTTTGAAGGAGTTGGTCTTTCAGTCATTTAAAACCACTGGTTGATTCTGATGGAGTTGGTCTTTCAGCCATTTAAATCCACTGGTTGATTTTGATGGAGTTGCTCTTTCAGCCATTTTAACGTAAAACCACTGGTTGATTTTGATGGAGTTGCTCTTTCAGCCATTTAAAACCACTGGTTGATTTTGATGGAGTTGGTCTTTCAGCCATTTAAAACCACTGGTTGATTTTGATGGAGTTAGTCTTTCAGACATTTAAAACCACTGGTTGATTCTGATGGAGTTGGTCTTTCAGCCATTTAAAACCACTGGTTGATTCTGATGGAGTTGCTCTTTCAGCCATTTAAAACCACTGGTTGATTCTGATGGAGGTGCTCTGTCAGCCATTTAAAACCACTGGTTGATTTTGATGGAGTTGGTCTTTCAGCCATTTAAAACCGCTGGTCGATTTTGATGGAGTTGGTCTTTCAGCCATTTAAAACCACTAATTCATTTTGATGGATTTGGTCTTTCAGCCATTTAAAACCACTGGTTGATTTTGATGGAATTGGTCTTTCAGCCCTGTTGAACCACTGGTTGATTTTGATGGAGTTGGTCTTTCAGCCATTTAAAACCACTGGTTGATTCTGATGGAGTTGCTCTGTCAGCCATTTAAAACTACTGGTTGATTTTGATGGAGTTGGTCTTTTCAGCCATTTAAAACCACAGGTTGATTTTGATGGAGTTAGTCTTTCAGCCATTTAAAACCACTGGTTGATTCTGATGGAGTTGGTCTTTCAGTCATTTAAAACCACTGGTTGATTTTGATGGAGTTAGTCTTTCAGCCATTTAAAACCACTGGTTGATTTTGATGGAGGTGCTCTGTCAGCCATTTAAAACCAC
Organism: Marthasterias glacialis; assembly: GCA_911728455.2. NCBI lineage: Eukaryota > Metazoa > Echinodermata > Asteroidea > Forcipulatida > Asteriidae > Marthasterias > Marthasterias glacialis. The sequence continues at coordinate 10,159,948 of OU452235.1, forward strand.
TGGTTGATTTTGATGGAGTTAGTCTTTCAGCCATTTAAAACCACTGGTTGATTTTGATGGAGTTGCTCTTTCAGCCATTTAAAACCACTGGTTGATTTTGATGGAGGTGCTCTTTCAGCCATTTAAAACCACTGGTTGATTTTGATTGAGTTGGTCTGTCAGCCATTTAAAACCACTGGTTGATTTTGATGGAGTTGCTCTTTCAGCCATTTAAAACCACTGGTTGATTCTGATGGAGTTGCTCTTTCAGCCATTTAAAACCACTGGTTGATTTTGATGGAGGTGCTCTGTCAGCCATTTAAAACCACTGGTTGATTTTGATGGAGTTGGTCTTTCAGCCATTTAAAACCACTGGTTGATTTTGATGGAGTTGGTCTTTCAGCCATTTAAAACCACTGGTTGATTTTGATGGAGTTGGTCTTTCAGCCATTTAAAACCACTGGTTGATTCTGATGGAGTTGGTCTTTCAGCCATTTAAAACTACTGGTTGATTTTGATGGAGTTGGTCTTTCAGCCATTTAAAACCACTGGTTGATTCTGATGGAGTTGCTCTTTCAGCCATTTAAAACCACTGGTTGATTCTGATGGAGTTGGTCTTTCAGCCATTTAAAACCACTGGTTGATTCTGATGGAGTTGGTCTTTCAGCCATTTAAAACCACTGGTTGATTCTGATGGAGTTGCTCTTTCAGCCATTTAAAACCACTGGTTGATTTTGATGGAGTTGCTCTTTCAGCCATTTAAAACCACTGGTTGATTTTGATAGAGTTAGTCTTTCAGACATTTAAAACCACTGGTTGATTTTGATGGAGTTGGTCTTTCAGCCATTTAAAACCACTGGTTGATTCTGATGGAGTTGGTCTTTCAGCCATTTAAAACCACTGGTTGATTCTGATGGAGTTGCTCTTTCAGCCATTTAAAACCACTGGTTGATTTTGATGGAGTTGGTCTTTCAGCCATTTAAAACCACTGGTTGATTTTGATGGAGTTGGTCTTTCAGCCATTTAAAACCGCTGGTCGATTTTGATGGAGTTGGTCTTTCAGCCATTTAAAACCACTGGTTGATTCTGATGGAGTTAGTCTTTCAGCCATTTAAAACCACTGGTTGATTTTGATGGTCGATTTTGATGGAGTTGGTCTTTCAGTCATTTAAAACCACTGGTTGATTTTGATGGAGTTGGTCTTTCAGCCATTTAAAACCACTGGTTGATTTTGATGGAGTTGGTCTTTCAGCCATTTAAAACCACTGGTTGATTCTGATGGAGTTGGTCTTTCAGCCATTTAAATCCACTGGTTGATTCTGATGGAGTTGCTCTTTCAGCCATTTAAAACCACTGGTTGATTTTGATGGAGTTAGTCTTTCAGCCATTTAAAACCACTGGTTGATTTTGATGGAGTTGCTCTTTCAGCCATTTAAAACCACTGGTTGATTTTGATGGAGTTGCTCTTTCAGCCATTTAAAACCACTGGTTGATTTTGATGGAGTTGCTCTTTCAGCCATTTAAAACCACTGGTTGATTCTGATGGATTTGGTCTTTCAGCCATTTAAATCCACTGGTTGATTCTGATGGAGTTGCTCTTTCAGCCATTTAAAACCACTGGTTGATTTTGATGGAGTTGCTCTTTCAGCCATTTAAAACTACTGGTTGATTTTGATGGAGTTGCTCTTTCAGCCATTTAAAACCACTGGTTGATTCTGATGGAGTTGGTCTTTCAGCCATTTAAAACCACTGGTTGATTCTGATGGAGTTGGTCTTTCAGCCATTTAAAACCACTGGTTGATTTTGATGGAGTTGGTCTTTCAGCCATTTAAAACCACTGGTTGATTTTGATGGAGTTAGTCTTTCAGACATTTAAAACCACTGGTTGATTCTGATGGAGTTGGTCTTTCAGCCATTTAAAACCACTGGTTGATTTTGATGGAGTTGGTCTTTCAGCCATTTAAAACCACTGGTTGATTCTGATGGAGGTGCTCTGTCAGCCATTTAAAACCACTGGTTGATTTTGATGGAGTTGGTCTTTCAGCCATTTAAAACCGCTGGTCGATTTTGATGGAGTTGGTCTTTCAGCCATTTAAAACCACTGGTTGATTTTGATGGAGTTAGTCTTTCAGCCATTTAAAACCACTGGTTGATTTTGATGGAGTTAGTCTTTCAGCCATTTAAAACCACTGGTTGATTCTGATGGAGTTGGTCTTTGAGCCATTTAAATCCACTGGTTGATTCTGATGGAGTTGCTCTTTCAGCCAATTAAAACCACTGGTTGATTTTGATGGAGTTAGTCTTTCAGCCATTTAAAACCACTGGTTGATTTTGATGGAGTTGCTCTTTCAGCCATTTAAAACCACTGGTTGATTTTGATGGAGTTGCTCCTTCAGCCATTTAAAACCACTGGTTGATTCTGATGGATTTGGTCTTTCAGCCATTTAAATCCACTGGTTGATTCTGATGGAGTTGCTCTTTCAGCCATTTAAAACCACTGGTTGATTTTGATGGAGTTGCTCTTTCAGCCATTTAAAACCACTGGTTGATTTTGATGGAGTTGGTCTTTCAACCATTTAAAACCACTGGTTGATTCTGATGGAGTTGGTCTTTCAGCCATTTAAAACCACTGGTTGATTTGGATGGAGCTGGTCTTTCAGCCATTTAAAACCACTGGTTGATTTTGATGGAGTTGCTCTTTCAGCCATTTAAATCCACTGGTTGATTTGGATGGAGTTGCTCTTTCAGCCATTTAAAACCACTGGTTGATTTTGATGGAGTTAGTCTTTCAGACATTTAAAACCACTGGTTGATTTTGATGGAGTTGGTCTTTCAGCCATTTAAAACCACTGGTTGATTTTGATGGGGTTGCTCTTTCAGCCATTTAAATTCACTGGTTGATTCTGATGGAGTTGGTCTTTCAGTCATTTAAAACCACTGGTTGATTTTGATGGAGTTGCTCTTTCAGCCATTTAAAACCACTGGTTGATTCTGATGGAGTTGGTCTTTCAGCCATTTAAAACCACTGGTTGATTTTGATGGAGTTGCTCTTTCAGCCATTTAAAACCACTGGTTGATTTTGATGGGGTTGCTCTTTCAGCCATTTAAAACCATTGGTTGATTCTGATGGAGTTGCTCTTTCAGCCATTTAAAACCACTGGTTGATTTTGAAGGAGTTGGTCTTTCAGTCATTTAAAACCACTGGTTGATTTTGATGGAGTTGCTCTTTCAGCCATTTAAATCCACTGGTTGATTTTGATGGAGTTGCTCTTTCAGCCATTTTAACGTAAAACCACTGGTTGATTCTGATGGAGTTGCTCTTTCAGCCATTTAAAACCACTGGTTGATTTTGAAGGAGTTGGTCTTTCAGTCATTTAAAACCACTGGTTGATTCTGATGGAGTTGGTCTTTCAGCCATTTAAATCCACTGGTTGATTTTGATGGAGTTGCTCTTTCAGCCATTTTAACGTAAAACCACTGGTTGATTTTGATGGAGTTGCTCTTTCAGCCATTTAAAACCACTGGTTGATTTGGATGGAGTTGCTCTTTCAGCCATTTAAAACCACTGGTTGATTTTGATGGAGTTGCTCTTTCAGCCATTTAAAACCACTGGTTGATTTAGATGGAGTTGCTCTTTCAGCCATTTAAAACCACTGGTTGATTTTGATGGAGTTGCTCTTTCAGCCATTTAAAACCACTGGTTGATTCTGATGGAGTTGCTCTTTCAGCCATTTAAAACCACTGGTTGATTTTGAAGGAGTTGGTCTTTCAGTCATTTAAAACCACTGGTTGATTTTGATGGAGTTGGTCTTTCAGCCATTTAAACCACTGGTACATTTTGATGGAGTTGCTCTTTCAGCCATTTAAAACCACTGGTTGGTTCTGATGGAGTTGGTCTTTCAGCCATTTAAATCCACTGGTTGATTTTGATGGAGTTGCTCTTTCAGCCATTTTAACGTAAAACCACTGGTTGATTTTGGTGGAGTTGGTCTTTCAGCCATTTAAAACCACTGGTTGATTTTGATGGAGTTGGTCTTTCAGCCATTTAAAACCACTGGTTGATTCTGATGGAGTTGGTCTTTCAGCCATTTAAAACCACTGGTTGATTTTGATGGAGTTGGTCTTTCAGTCATTTAAAACCACTGGTTGATTTTGATGGGATTGCTCTTTCAGCCATTTAAAACCACTGGTTGATTCTGATGGAGTTGGTCTTTCAGTCATTTAAAACCACTGGTTGATTTTGATGGAGTTGCTCTTTCAGCCATTTAAAACCACTGGTTGATTTTGATGGAGTTGCTCTTTCAGCCATTTAAAACCACTGGTTGATTTTGAAGGAGTTGGTCTTTCAGCCATTTAAAACCACTGGTTGATTTTGATGGAGTTGGTCTTTCAGCCATTTAAAACCACTGGTTGATTTTGATGGAGTTGGTCTAACTTCAAAATTTTAGTGATTGATTCTGATTGATTCAGTACAGATTGCATATTCACTGTCCATCAATTGATTGATTTTTTTGGATTTGGTATGGTTTCTTACAAAATCACCAAGGGAGTTAGCAGTTAGGGTTAAAGAGTACATCTTGCTGATAATTTTAAACACAAAAACAAAATCCAAATTCTGAACCATGTTCAAATTTCTTAGGGCCTACCACTTTTGCTCCAGAACTAAAAATGAGGCTGTGGAATATTGTTTTCACTTCAACTTCTGGTTTGGACAGGTTACAAGGGCAATGTCTTTGTAACTTTTGTTCATTTTTTAAGCCCTTTCGTATGTTAGTTATGAAAATACATTGTGTAGTAAAGGAGTTTTGATATTAATTTGTGTTAATTGACTCAAGGTCATGTCATCGTGACGTCAAAACAATGGTTTCATCTACGCGTTCTGTACATGTGTTAATGGTAGAGTACAGGATTGGTATTAATCCATTTTTTCTAATTAGTTAGTATGAAAGCTTACTGATATGAAGTTCATATCATTACCAATCGTCCATAAAAATATTTGTGTAATACTATCAAAGTCAAGAAAACAGAATTTGAAAACCCCATTTTAAATTTCAATTGTAGCAATCCAAATGAAGGACAATGTGTTTACGTGCTGAAAAGTGTGCATGGTTTTTTTTTTACTTTTTATTCCCCTGACTCAAACGACAAACTGAGCTAAAATTTTCAAAGTTTTTTTTTTCATCACTATTGTTGCAATAGACCTATTTCTTCAAATACAAACTCCCGCAAGAGGAGGGGTTGCTTCGCCAAATGTTGTTCAAATGTTTACCCTCAAAAATAAAATATAAAATAGATACAGGTGGGTTTAAAAAAAAAAAAATTATTTGAAAACTTAACCAGTTGGCACAGGCTGACATGTATCCACAAAAATACTTTTCAAGTCAGCAAACAGGTGACAATGAAGCACGTCATTGTGTAAAATCGGAATACCGGAGCAAAGGTGGCCTGGACATTCCACCGCTACAAGCTGTATAACGCTTTGTTTCACCCACACAAAGGCAAAACATTTTATTGAATACTTTGCTGATGCTTGGCTATTGTGCAGTGCTTTTTTTGTAATCCCTGATTCCAGACCTTTGTCCTTTTGTTTCAAGAAGAGGATTACAAGACTTGGAGCGGCTTCTGCCACTGTTAATTCATTGTATTTTGGCTCAATAAAGGTAAGTCAAGAGTGAACCGAAGATCTACATGTAGGCTCGGTACCGGATTTCGTACAAATTTTAGGAGGTGGCACTTTGCAGATGTTTTGCAATTCACGCTGCATTAAATTAACATTTTCTCGATAGAGAAAACAAAAATCACAGTGCAGAAAAGAGAACTTTTGTTCTCTTGGCTTTGTCAAGTTAAAGTTTCTTTGTGTCAGCTGTACTCTCAAATAAAAATGATTCCAGCAATTCCGAGAAAATAATCCTGTCAGGCTGGACTGGGAAAAATTGAATAATCCTGATGGCAACTGGTTAAAAAACATCCAGCATACTTTTAATTATTTGCTGTGTATTCACCTGATAAATGTTTACTGGGCGTAATTGACAGTATGTGCATATTAAACTTTTCAGCAATGCATCGTGCACGACGAACTGCCTTGCACCATTAGCTAAAGTGATAAATGATAAATTTGGCATTGCTGAGGGATTGATGACAACAGTGCATGCTTATACTGCAACACAAAAGACAGTGGATGGACCAAGTGCAAAGGTTGGTGTCAAGTAATTTCATTGCACCTTAGCTCCATGTTATTTCTCTGTAGTGTATATTTAAATACATTTGTGTTTTGTATTTCCTATAGATTGTTTTTGTAAATGTTGATAATTATTACATTGTCATACTTGTTAAATGACATATGTAACACTATAGTCAAATACTTGATGGTTATAAACATGGATTGCTTTTCTCCAACACCTTCATCTTTGGAATTTTGCATGTGGTTAAAGTAATTTGGGAAATGTTGAAAAAGCTATTTTAAGATTTCTTGCCTTGCTTTCAACATCATACATACATAGCTATAATAGTGTAAATTGCTGCTCTGTCTGGAAATTGTTTCTTACATCAACTTCATGCTTTTTAACTTTTATTTGTCAAAACTCTACATAGTTAATTATCTTGTAGTTTCTATGCATGTGAACTTTTGCACATCAAAAATAAACCAACCAAGATTCTTAAGTGCACAGAACCAAAAAATATGACGTTTCCATTACTTTTTTGACATTTTTGTGTAACATTTCCTATAATCTTTATTAATAAAGACCCTCCTGTATTAATCTTGTGTCAAAAAGTGTTTCTTTGGCAATTAGGTAGCTTATACTTGTACATGTAAATAGTAAAGTTTTAACTTGTAATTATGTTTGTGTCCCTGACAAATCTTAGTCTGAACATTTTGTTATACTAGCGCTCAATTTGGATCATCACAACAGTTTCGTTTCTTGAAAGGTTTTAAATGAATGAAACCAAATTTTCAGGATCACATCACTTAAACTACAGGCTGCAGGAGAAGAGACTCACACTCCCTTCCTGATGCCTCAGAATTCTTCAGTTCTCACCCATCTGTGAGTCAACCTCATCCAGGCTTAATGCTTGGTTAGTTTTTTATCTAGAAGGAGACATGGTTCAGTGGTTCCACGGTGAATTTACACCTGGCGGACTAAAGCTAATTTGCATATGAATGAAGAAATGAACAATTCTCTTCAAAGAGTAGTGAAAACTGTATTACAAGGAATGATAAGACAGGGTGAGTCTCTCCTCCTATGACCTCATTTAATTCCAATTATATGGAAGATAAGTCCTTTACCTCAATTAAAACGAGATTCAGCAACTCATGGGGGACAAAGCTACCTGGCACCACTTCGTTAATGCTGCTTCTACTATTCCGTCCAAGGACGAAGGATGATGATGATGAAGTCCTTTACATAATTGGAATTTATACATCATATTGTAGCTGATAACTAAACTTAGCCAACAAAACCAGTAACCTCATCAAGGACCGAATTATATCAGTTATTAATGTACAAAGCTTTGTATCCCTACGATGGATGATTGTGCAACAATTGATTTTACTATTATTTGTTTTTAAGTGGTTGGAGGTGAGATACGTCTTTCATGGAGATGCCCTTCAACATACAACAGCCGTAGTCCAGCATGAACTGCATTTGGGCAGACATTAAAATGAATCTTCTACGTATGCATGTTTAATTAGCCGACAGACTCAATCGCTAAAAAGATTAAATAAACCAATGAGTGCCCTCTCGGGCCCACCCGGCATGCTATGCTATGCCTCCGCCATCTTAAACCCTCTCTTTTTTTCTAGCGACAGAATCGTACAACATGCAATTTTCTTGCTCTAGTTTTCACAAGTTTTTGTACGTGCTTTTGCTTAAGTTTTCTCTTTGTTGTAGAGACTTATCAACCAAACTACATGTACACTGTATATAGTAGATTCTGTAGAGTTGTTCATGAGAAGTTATCTCTTCATTTCGGATGTGGCTAGACAAGCTCGGTACCTAACAGGCTTCGTGAGTATTCCCATGGGGTAGAGTGTAATCACAAGGCTATTTCAGTTCCTTCTTTATTATTATTACTTGTATGTTTATTTATTCAAGAGTAATAATTTATAAAAGAAAGAAGGAAAAGAAATTAGTTTATATACTTTGTGTGTCAGTGTATTTAGTAGACTCTGTAGACAGGACCCAAGCACCACCAGTTTGGGGCTTAAATTGCCTCAAGACAGCTTTGTCTCCCAAGTTAATTTTTGTTCCTTTCCCGTCAGATATTTGATTTATTCCTATAAAGTCTTTAGGGGAGGAAATGCATCTTATCCCCGGAGAGAAGTGCGGTTATTCTCAACAAGGCCTGCTAGTTGCCCCACGGGTGGGGCCCCTGTCTGGAAGCAGTACTTCCGGCCGTTCAGGGGACTAGCGAAACGCTTCAGGGCATACAGCGGTCTTCGACTGTTCCCTGTTCCTTGTTTGTTTCCTCTCGACTCGAGCCGAGTGAGGGCCTAGCGAGACGGATCGCAGGGTACATCGACCAGAGGTCATTACCTACCACAAGACCGCCTCAACTAACTCGGGGGAGGTACATGTAGTGAGCTAGAAGAGGAATTTTTGTTATGTATATCGATCAGAGGTCTTCCCTGCTTTTGGATCTTCCTAAGCTATCTTGATAGTGCTACGGATAAATTAGAGATGGCGGTGGCCTTTTCACACGTAGCCATACCAGTCTTTTGACTGCTCCCTTCACTCCGGGGCCTTACCTGGTGATTAGAGGATTTTTAATAAGCAGTCGTTTTCGTCCCCCAAGTCATCCTCAACTATTCCGGCAACCAATAACAGTCCCCTGTAACCCACGGTTTGACCGTTAACGGACGCTCAAACCGCAGAGACTACACCAGGACGCTCGCACACCAGGACACCACGGTGAAAAAAGGCACGGTCAATCCCAGGAAAGGGACTGCTAGTCTCTCAACAACGCTTTCGGTCCCCAGACCACCAGCATCACCAAGCCTTTTGGCATTGATCTCTCATAGTTCCACCAGAGTATCCACACCCTGCCCTCCCAGCCTGCTGGCTTGCTGGCCCAAGAAGCCCCTGAAGGGGACCAGACTTGGAGCAGTGCCGTCACCGGCTCTGTCTGCATGATCTTTGTGCTCAGAGATCCCGGCGTCCACCCGTGTGGAACAGACAGGTATTGCTGTGACTTTATCTCCCCCTCCCCCAGTCTGGGTCGAGGGGTAACAGTAAACCTCGTTTTTTGATCAGAAAAATAACGCAGGGACAACTCTTCCCGTGGCTACTTTTCCCGATGCAGATCCTGGCCTGGTTTTTCCAGGCCCGAGCGGAACGGACGGAAAACACCCCGGGCCCCCCTGACTTCTGGGTTCGCCGCCAGCGTAGCCTCCGATGACCAATTCCAAATCGCGAGTGGGCGCCGCTGAGATCGCTGACAAGAATTTCTTTGCGTCCATCTATGAAATGGGCTCTCCTGTTTGAGACGTCCCTACCATGGAGGAAACCAGTATTCAATACCCCTTCAACTCACTCAAAGGATACACCCTCTGGTAATGAAGAGGCTACTGACCCTAGCAGTTTTTCATCTTTTGAAACCCAACTGCGTCTGATTCAAAGGGATGTGCAAACCGGAAACTACCCGTCAATCTGCCGGACTGGTGTTGAGGAATCTCGGGAGTCGGCCTTCTCCACAAGGCCCATGGATCGTAAGCGTGGATAAGCATGAATAAAATTCAATGCATCACTTGGGCAAAAAAATGGTCTGCTTTCCCTAAGAGGTCTGCAGCCTACTTTCAATTTCCGAGAGGACTTCTTAACGGTTCCTAGTTTTCCAGACACCACTAAGGACAAATTAGCCAGAGATAGTGGCAAAACCGCAACAAAGGCGATCTTCATTGACAAGACTAGAAGTAAGATCAAAGATGTGATGAAAAAAATTGACGATGCAGCCAGATTCAGCTCGCAGATTACTGCCTTTCTACTGCTACTTTCGGAATATATTGTATGCACATATGAGGAAGATTCACAAGTCCCAGCAGACATGCTCGCAGTGGCGTTCAGGTGTCTAGATGAAACACTCTGCTTCTGCCTAGACCAGTTTACAAGAAAATCTGTGCTGTCTGTGAGGTCCTGTAGGACTTAAGTGATCAAGGCTCTCTACATACCACATGACAGGGCCAAAAAGAAATAAGATGATCTTCCCCTGATGGGTAAAGACCTCTTTGCTGGCAAATTCCAAGAAATTCTGGAAACGGAAGCCAAGCGAATAGAGATGACAGACAAACTTGGCCTGAAGAAACCGCCAGCTGCTGACAAAAAGAAAATCCTCTGGCAAAAAAAAATGGCGAAAGGCAACCCCTCCTTATGCCTGGGCCCTCAGGAAAGCATTCAAGCCCTTATTGCCAGCAGACAACCAAAGCATCAGCTGGAATGGCGATCTCGGCCCCTCAAGCCTACTCCAACCCCACACGCCAGAGCACTCACGTTAGTGGCTGGTCTCTTTTGGATGATCATCGAGCTATCCCCTTCATTTTTGAAGAACTTACCACAATTGTTGAAAACTTTTTCTTTAAAAGAAATCTTATATGCTGGTCAGCATAATATAAGTCAGTAACACATTATTTATTTATTTCTTATGAAGTACTACACATTTCCACTCCATGTGTAACAGTGTGCCACACCCTCCATGGTCATACTTTCTATCAGACCATTATTTGTTCCTCACCTATATGTTTCTTTTCCTAGTTGGACCTCCCCTATGCTGAGCACCTTTGCCACATTTTAAACCAAGTAGGCAGTGGGCAAGTGCATGCTTGTTAATGTCCTCACCCCATTGATCATCAGTTGATCAAAAGGATCGGTTTTTCTAATAGTCATTGTTCCTCTATCGGGCAGTCAGCAGCTTACCATGGCAGCTTTGGTTGTTCTAGTTAAGGATAAAAGGGTAAACAAACAAACAGCATTCTGTTTAGCCAATGTACAGTCTTATCAGGATTTGACACGAAAACATAAAGGAAGCTGCTGGTTGCAATAACAATTTTGTTTTGTCAATATCGTGACAAATACATGTAATTGTGAAATGTAGGTTGAAAGTAGGCATAAATCAAGTTTTGGACATTGTTGGTCAACTTATTTGAATTTCACAAGGACATTCTTTTTTTCGACTAACCAAAAATGTGCAAATTTTTGACAAACAGAAATGGCGTGATGGTCGTGGTGCTCACCAGAACATTATCCCAGCTTCCACTGGAGCTGCTAAGGCTGTTGGGAAAGTCATCCCGGAGCTTGACAAGTAAGTACTACCACACAAAACCAGCTTTTTACTATTTATATCAGCTGTGCATAGCATGTTTTGTGAATATCCAACGTCAGTCTTTGACATCCAGACTTAATATAATTCAACTTAACTTGTCTACGACCTCACTTAATCAGATAATTTTGCAATGTTTTGGTCAAGTAGTGCTGAGTCTTCATTTTTTGCTGTTGAAAAATTCATGTTTTGTAATTTATTTTTGACCAGTGGACAATAACAAAAGTTGTATCCTTTTTCTAAAAGTTGTATCATTTTTATTGAGCCCAAAAGACATCATAAATAGGCATTTCCAAGGATTTTAATTTGATTTGTTTCATTAAAACATCACATGATTATGTCTACTACTAAGGTCAATTTACATACATGTCATACATGTGTACATTTAGAGTTTCAATTGAACCAGTTGAAACCGGATGACGTGAATACATACAACTGTTTCCCCTGCCTGGAAATGGAGGTCATCTTGCGACGCCTTTATGTAATTTCGGACCAACAGAGCAAAGGTCGCCCAGTCATTCAACTTTGGAGCGTGTGCAGACCATACACACGCCTTCTTAGGCTTCATTTCACCCACACATGGGACAAAAAAGGTTGTGATTTTACTGGCATTTTGTGGCCATTCAGAGGCGATTTTTGTGTAGTCCCCAGTTACAGACCTTTGTCCTTTTGTTCTAAAAAGGGGGTTACGAGGCATTGAGAGGCTTCCACCATTGTTCATTCATTGTATTATGGCTCAATGGAGGTAAGTCAAAGTGAGCTGTGAATCGAGCCATGGTTCCATGTTTGTGCCACTCCTATGCCGAAGGTAACGGCCAATGTTGTGCAATTCACGCTGCGTGAATTTGAATTTTTCCCGATTGAGCAACAAAATGGACGATCCAACAAAGAGAACCTTTCTTTTCTTGGCATTGTAATGTCAGTGTTCCTTTGTGCCAGCAGTACCCTCAAAGAAAAAATACTGCGGCAGTTCTGCCTGAAGAATCGGGCCAGGGGGACGGGACCCCAAAAAAGAAGATATGTACTTACCAATACTAGAGTGAACTTAAACAATGACTGTTGCGATGGTCGTGCATAACGCTTCCTCTCTCTGGTACTGTAGGTTCAATTAACTGGTTCACGTCGTTCCTTTTTATAAAGTCAGTTTTAAGTGTTACTTTCTCCATATTTAATTAACCTCGTGCGATTATATTTTATACATAATTTTCTTGTCCCATGGAAGTAATAAGTGCTGACTTTGGCAACTGAAAAAAGCCAAAAATCATTTCCAACTTGCCTCTGACCTGTCATTATTATTCATATGATTTATAATAAATTCTGTTAATAAATGTGCAAAATTCTGAAATCGTACGTGTAACAGGGCAACATATGGAAAACAAACATTTAGCCTATTTAATGTAAAGTCTTTAATTTCTTCAATAATCCAGGATTATTTGACAATTACCTCATACCAATATATGATTATTTTTAATAAGGTACAGTGTATGATTTGCAAGCTGTGCGACAAGTTCAAACAAATCTGGATCAGGGGGAGTATGGATTTCAATACATGATGTTCATTATTTTGGAGGAAAGCAATTACCCCAACAACAAAAATAAATCTCATGCTAGTGGATGACACCAAACAGCCGTAGATAGAATGCGATCTGTACATGAAAAATCAACACTTTTGGATACTAGTGGGATGCTAGGCACTTTTCATTATCTCCTGTACGTTGTATGTAAAGATTGGTCTTGAATTTCCTTATGTGTTACAATTATTTGTTAAAACTTTACATGTAGTTAGAGTATGACTTGTAGATGCTGCAACATCATGATGACATCATCAGGTGTTGAATTACAAGATTTTTAAGCATTAGATTTAGGCAATAGGTACAGTATACAAATATTGACTGCTTCGAGTGCCATGGTTAAAACTATGACACCCAAGGTGATCCCCTGAGCGTTCTATTTTCCGGAGGCGGAGCTGAGGGAAAATAGAACGCTCAAGGGATCAGGGCGGGTGTCATTGTATACAAATATTGACTGCTTCAAGTGGCGTAGTAAAACTAGTCACTCGAGGTGATCCCCGTAGCAGCCTATCTTCCCGAGGCAGAACCGAGCGAAGACAGGTGACTCCGGGGATCACCGAGAGTGACTAGTTTTACTACGCCACCAGATAAAGCAGTCAATATTTGTTTTATACCACCTCAATATCATCCATTTTTGTTGTAATATTCGTTAAACAACTGTGCGTATGTAGTAATCAATCTTCAAACAACTGTTTAAAATCTGACAGGAAATCTTGACAAAAAGAAAGAGGGGTACCAGACTAATATTATTGCCTTCGTTCTCATATCGTATTTCAAATGCACGTATTATTTGATCGTTTCACCCTGTTCGAGGTTGTCACACAGCTCATTTAAATCAACGCTTGAAGTCAATGCAGTCAGGGTACCAGGGTATCCATTCAATAGTACATCGGTTGCTAGGCTATCGTTGGATATTAACGTTTAATAGTTCGTTTGGTCGGTGTGCATTGCAAGAGTAAAAATACACAACACCACGTGACACACTTTCGGCCAATAAACAGATAAAATCAAAGGAAGAGGTGTTTTAATATACACATATGGACTGGCAATGAGGGCAATAGTGCTCGTCTATGCACCCCAAGGGCCTGTGAGTGACCAGGAGAGGGTCATATTTCCTGAGGCCAAAGAGGGCAATAGTGCACGTCTATGCACCCCAAGGGCCTGTGAGTGACCAGGAGAGGGTCATATTTCTTGAGGCTGAAGGCCGAGGGAAATAGGACCCTCTCCTGGTCACTCACAGGCCTGAGGGGTGCATAGACGTGCACTATTGTCTGAATAATGCCAGTCCATATGTGTTTTATAACACACCTCAGTCCAAAATGTCATGTGAAAAAAAATGTGTTTTCGGGACGCACGGTTTTACAGCTGTAAATTGTTTTATTTCAACCTCTTGAGGGCGCTGTGGGGGGGGGTTCCTGGACATTCATACATGACTCCAGCCTGGCTTTTGTTATCATCGTTCTCTCTACTGTTCTTTGTCAGTTGATCCCGTTTTGTGTTAAAATCAGAGTCGATGTGCTCTTCAAAATCAGATTTGTTGAGCTCTTGAATGTTCTCTCTGCCACGATTACAATGATTAATCATAATGTCAATGAACATTTTATTTTGTAAGCCAGCTGGTGTGTTAATGTCTGTGCATGGTGATTTATTTTATCCATGTCTTCTGGGGTGATAGGGTTCTTGTGTTGTACGAAGCCTTTCCCAAGTTTTTTAAGATTGACGACAGTTGCTTTAAAATCTTTGTTTGATCTGTCAAATGTTTTATCGTGGACAATATCCATTGGATTAGTTTTTGAAATGTCTTTGTAGACCATACCTGATTGATTGCATACTCTTCTTGCAGTACACATCGCCACTAACCTGATGTACCTCCATGTAAAACCTATGTAGAAAAGTATCGAGTACTGGTCCCTCCATCTGGTCTACCATGGACATGGTGGTCTTCTTTTCCTTACAATATTCGGCCAAAATGATCATTGTATATTTCAGGCTCCTCTTTGTACTGGCAGAATCTGCTGAGGCAAGAAATTGGCGAACTCATCCTCTGTTAGGAGAGCGAACCGAGGATTTTCTGCAGTCATCTTACAGGAATTTCCAACGTGTAACATTATACGGAACCAATCACGAAGAGAATAATGCACAGTCATGTAATCTGAAGCGGGTGACAGACTATTTTCATTTTCGCACACGCTCATATGCACTATTGATATACAGATGCACAACTGGTTAGGTTCGAGGTGTGACACTGCGCGCTGTACGCTATGTACCAAAATAGACATCTCGGTACCACACAGCGTGGTATAGTACCCTGGTTGCTATTGGTATAGTACATCGCCGTTTGTGCGCCTTTCTAGTAAAATTAAGACATCATGTGACGCGTTCTAAACCAATCACAAGACAGAATCTATGTATGGGGTGTTATAACAATAATTATTTGTGATCTGGAAAGTCTTCTTGAATCTTCATTTTAGGGTTTACTGCCAAAAGCCATGAAAATGCATGTGACTTTTATGATATGACTTTTTGCAGTTTAACATGAATTTTGATTCTGAATCGTAGCTTCATGTTTTTGTCATTGATGTCGTCATACCACAAATATCCTGAACACCTTGTGTTTGTCACAATATTTTGGCAAGAATTGGTTTGATCAAACAAACATGTGCTGTAAACTATCAGGAGGCATGAGAGAAGTCTAATGAGAATAATGATATAAGGAGAGCTTGCAAGCGCTACACACATTTTTGTTCTCATTTTGTAAACTTTACCGTGAGCCAATGCTTTCTCGCAGTAATAATTTATATTGTTTTATATTTTACAAAATATATTTACTGAGAAAAAATGTGCAGATGGTTTTACTATACACTGATATGATGTGGCACCTGTCACAGTAATAATTTGGATGTACCAATCAGAACCCAGGAATTCCACGTGCTGTTATGGCCGCTTTTTTTTACAGGCTTTAGGTCTTGACTAGCGTTAACATTTTTCCGCCCTGATTTATTAAACCCAAAATCAACTATTTTAAACAAGAATATGAATTTATTTTTCCTATAATAAAGTATCTGCCTGTGGGAGAATGTACGGCAAAATAATATGATGCCATGTTCAGGTGTTCCATGACTAGAGCTTTGCAAGCTTGAGCTCATACCGGTCATCGGTATTTTGGGACAAACAGTGGGTTAGTCCAGTCCTTACTCTATGGTATGATTGAAGACGTGAATGTTGGGACATACATGAAGTAAAAAGCCATAAACCAAATGAGCATGGCTTGGGATTTGTAGTTCGTAATTTTTTTTTTGTTTATTACAGTTAGACAGACTCCCCTTTGTACATATGTGGCGATTTAGCCTGGCTAACAATTTAATGTGATTCACGCTGTCATCCCTGGTGCGGCTGCCACTATCACTAGCAGTCAAATGTGAGTGCGCCCGACATTCGGTCTATGTCGCCTGTGTGTGCCGCATGGAGGTCAGTTCTTAAAAAGCTACTGAGTTGGTTTTGATTTCACAAATGATGTTACATCACTAAAATGTTTTTCACAGGCTTATTTTTTCACTAGAAGGAGTCGTATTGAAATAATATATGGGTAAGAAATGGAAAACTAAGGTACGGGTGGCCGAATGAGGATAAAATCTGCGCGGTCGCTGGACCTGAAAAAATAATGCTTTTTATTTTGGCCATATACACTCCTTTGACCTCATCAAACCAAACTGAAATTCTTGGAAATGCCTGTTTGTGGTGTCTTGTGGGTCCTAATTTTCAAGTTTAAAATCAAATTATTGAGAGTGATATGATTTTTAAAGGTAAAATTAAGTAGAAACTTGCATTTGTCACAAAAAATGATGACTCTGACAAATTTTGACTTTGTGGTAAAGAATTTGTTGAATCAATAAAGTAAAAATCCAACAAATCTGAAAAAGTTTCAACAAAATTGGTTTCGGCTGATATTGTTGACTCAAATAAGCAATTAAAAAGTGGCCGCTAGGATTCTTTTTTTTTGTCCTGGTCCCCAGACGGGATTCTTTTGGCGCAGTTGCCGGAGTTGTACTGTTGGGACAAAGAAACCCTGACTTGACAATGCCAAGAGAACAAAGATTCTCTTTACAGGATCGTCCATTTTTTTTCTTGACCAAGAAATTCAGGCAGCGTGAATTGCAAAACATTGGCCGTTACCTACGGCATAGGTGTGGTACTAAACATGGAACCATGGCTCGATTCACGGCTCACTCTGACTTACCTCCATTGAGCCGAAATACAACAAATGAAGAATGGTGGAAGCCTCTGGATGTCTCGTAATCCTCTTCTGGGACAAAAGGACAAAGGTCTGTCTGTAATCGGGGATAACACAAAAACAACCTCTCAATTGCCAGAAAATGCCTATATACTCGTGGGTGAAATGAAGCGTTAGACGGCATGTGTGTGGGCTGCGCATGCTCCGCAGTTGAATGTCTGGGCTACCTCCAGTGGTCCGAAATTACACAATGGCGTCTTTACACGGCTTCTGTTTCAAGGCAGGGGAATTGGTTGTGTGTAAACAGGTCATCTGCTGCAACTGGTTAACAAATATCTTTGCAAGTACAGCAATAACGTGTCGTTTGTGTCTGTTGTGTGTAGGAAACTGACCGGAATGGCTTTTCGTGTGCCGGTACCTGATGTGTCTGTTGTTGATCTGACTGTACGTCTTCAGAAAAATGCTTCTTATGATGAGATCAAGGAGGTTATAAAAGGAGCTTCAGAAGGGGAACTTAAAGGAATTCTCGGATACACAGAAGACCAGGTATATGTATAAGGTTGTCTCCTCCCCAATTAGGGAGAAAGAACTCCTGAGCAGTCATTTCAAATATGCACTAAACCCATTTTTCAAATACAGTTGTTGTTTTTTTATTATGAGCATGTTTTTAAAGGAGTTTCCATTACCAAAGGAAATCTCAAAGTCCTGATTGCCGATTATACAATGCTATCGGACCGATTAAACTTTGAATTAATGTCATTTGATACCAAGTGACAACAGCTTCACTTACTAGTTATGTTATGTTATGTTTTTTGTGTGAAGTTTGAAGGTTTTTGGAGCTTTGCAGGGGGAGGGGCTGGGTAGCACCCTAAATTTGAACCAGGTTTAAAAAGCTCTTTTGTGCAATCTGGAGCATTAAAAATGACTTCATGTTAGGATTTTTTATTAATAGGCCTATAGTATTAAAATCTAAAAAAGAAAGAAAAATACCTGGGTCCGTAATTTCCGCGAATCAGCCCGATATGCTAGCTTGTGCATGGAGAACCCTGTTGTCTAAGATGGATTATTGTAAAATGTTACGTAAACTGGTTAATAGTCACAGGGGACACGGGACATAACAACAAATGTAAAGTATATGGTAAAAAGTCATAGGGTAACACGAGACTCGTGACATAACATTGTAAAGTATAATGGTTAATAGTCATAGGGTAACACAAGACTCAGGAAATAACAGCAAATGTAAAGTATAATGGTTAATAGTCACAGGGTAACACAAGACCCAGGAAATAACAGCAAATCTAAAGTATAATGGTTAATAGTCACAGGGTAACACAAGACTCGGGACATAACAGCAAATGTAAAGTATAATGGTTAATAGTCACAGGGTAACACAAGACTCAGGAAATAATAGCAAATGTAAAGTATAATAGTTAATAGTCACAGGGTAACACAAGACTCAGGAAATAACAGCAAATGTAAAGTATAATAGTTAATAGTCACAGGGTAACACAAGACTCAGGAAATAACAGCAAATGTAAAGTATAATGGTTAATAGTCACAGGGTAACACAAGACCCAGGAAATAACAGCAAATGTAAAGTATAATAGTTAATAGTCACAGGGTAACACAAGACTCAGGAAATAACAGCAAATGTAAAGTATAATAGTTAATAGTCACAGGGTAACACAAGACTCAGGAAATAATAGCAAATGTAAAGTATAATGGTTAATAGTCACAGGGTAACACAAGACCCAGGAAATAACAGCAAATGTAAAGTATAATGGTTAATAGTCACAGGGTAACTCAAGACTCAGGAAATAATAGCAAATGTAAAGTATAATGGTTAATAGTCACAGGGTAACACAAGACCCAGGAAATAACAGCAAATGTAAAGTATAATGGTTAATAGTCACAGGGTAACACAAGACTCAGGAAATAATAGCAAATGTAAAGTATAATGGTTAATAGTCACAGGGTAACACAAGACTCAGGAAATAATAGCAAATGTAAAGTATAATGGTTAATAGTCACAGGGTAACACAAGACTCAGGAAATAATAGCAAATGTAAAGTATAATGGTTAATAGTCACAGGGTAACACAAGACCCAGGAAATAACAGCAAATGTAGTATAATGGTTAATAGTCACAGGGTAACACAAGACCCAGGAAATAACAGCAAATGTAAAGTATAATGGTTAATAGTCACAGGGTAACACAAGACTCAGGAAATAATAGCAAATGTAAAGTATAATAGTTAATAGTCACAGGGTAACACAAGACCCAGGAAATAACAGCAAATGTAAAGTATAATGGTTAATAGTCACAGGGTAACACAAGACCCAGGAAATAACAGCAAATGTAAAGTATAATAGCTAATAGTCACAGGGTAACACAAGACCCAGGAAATAACAGCAAATGTAAAGTATAATGGTTAATAGTCACAGGGTAACACAAGACCCAGGAAATAACAGCAAATGTAAAGTATAATGGTTAATAGTCACAGGGTAACACAAGACTCAGGAAATAACAGCAAATGTAAAGTATAATGGTTAATAGTCACAGGGTAACACAAGACCCAGGAAATAACAGCAAATGTAAAGTATAATAGTTAATAGTCACAGGGTAACACAAGACTCAGGAAATAACAGCAAATGTAAAGTATAATAGTTAATAGTCACAGGGTAACACAAGACTCAGGAAATAATAGCAAATGTAAAGTATAATGGTTAATAGTCACAGGGTAACACAAGACCCAGGAAATAACAGCAAATGTAAAGTATAATGGTTAATAGTCACAGGGTAACTCAAGACTCAGGAAATAATAGCAAATGTAAAGTATAATGGTTAATAGTCACAGGGTAACACAAGACCCAGGAAATAACAGCAAATGTAAAGTATAATGGTTAATAGTCACAGGGTAACACAAGACTCAGGAAATAATAGCAAATGTAAAGTATAATGGTTAATAGTCACAGGGTAACACAAGACTCAGGAAATAATAGCAAATGTAAAGTATAATGGTTAATAGTCACAGGGTAACACAAGACTCAGGAAATAATAGCAAATGTAAAGTATAATGGTTAATAGTCACAGGGTAACACAAGACCCAGGAAATAACAGCAAATGTAGTATAATGGTTAATAGTCACAGGGTAACACAAGACCCAGGAAATAACAGCAAATGTAAAGTATAATGGTTAATAGTCACAGGGTAACACAAGACTCAGGAAATAATAGCAAATGTAAAGTATAATAGTTAATAGTCACAGGGTAACACAAGACCCAGGAAATAACAGCAAATGTAAAGTATAATGGTTAATAGTCACAGGGTAACACAAGACCCAGGAAATAACAGCAAATGTAAAGTATAATAGCTAATAGTCACAGGGTAACACAAGACCCAGGAAATAACAGCAAATGTAAAGTATAATGGTTAATAGTCACAGGGTAACACAAGACCCAGGAAATAACAGCAAATGTAAAGTATAATGGTTAATAGTCACAGGGTAACACAAGACTCAGGAAATAATAGCAAATGTAAAGTATAATAGTTAATAGTCACAGGGTAACACAAGACCCAGGAAATAACAGCAAATGTAAAGTATAATGGTTAATAGTTACAGGGTAACACAAGACTCGGGACGTAACAGCAAATCTAAAGTATAATGGTTAAAAGTCACAGGGTAACACAAGACTCGGGACGTAACAGCAAATGTAAAGTATAATGGTTAATAGTCACAGGGTACCACAAGACTCGGGAAATAACAGCAAATGTAAAGTATAATGGTTAATAGTCACAGGGTAACACAAGACTCAGGAAATAACAGCAAATGTAAAGTATAATGGTTAATAGTCACAGGGTACCACAAGACTCGGGAAATAACAGCAAATGTAAAGTATAATAGTTAATAGTCACAGGGTAACACAAGACTCAGGAAATAATAGCAAATGTAAAGTATAATGGTTAATAGTCACAGGGTAACACAAGACCCAGGAAATAACAGCAAATGTAAAGTATAATGGTTACTAGTCACAGGGTAACACAAGACCCAGGAAATAACAGCAAATGTAAAGTATAATGGTTAATAGTTACAGGGTAACACAAGACTCGGAACATAACAGCAAATCTAAAGTATAATGGTTAATAGTTACAGGGTAACACAAGACTCGGGACATAACAGCAAATGTAAAGTATAATGGTTAATAGTCACAGGGTACCACAAGACTCGGGAAATAACAGCAAATGTAAAGTATAATGGTTAATAGTCACAGGGTAACACAAGACTCAGGAAATAATAGCAAATGTAAAGTATAATGGTTAATAGTCACAGGGTAACACAAGACCCAGGAAATAACAGCAAATGTAAAGTATAATGGTTAATAGTCACAGGGTAACACAAGACTCAGGAAATAATAGCAAATGTAAAGTATAATGGTTAATAGTCACAGGGTAACACAAGACTCAGGAAATAATAGCAAATGTAAAGTATAATAGTTAATAGTCACAGGGTAACACAAGACCCAGGAAATAACAGCAAATGTAAAGTATAATGGTTAATAGTCACAGGGTAACACAAGACTCAGGAAATAATAGCAAATGTAAAGTATAATGGTTAATAGTCACAGGGTAACACAAGACTCAGGAAATAATAGCAAATGTAAAGTATAATAGTTAATAGTCACAGGGTAACACAAGACCCAGGAAATAACAGCAAATGTAAAGTATAATGGTTAATAGTCACAGGGTAACACAAGACCCAGGAAATAACTGCAAATGTAAAGTATAATAGTTAATAGTCACAGGGTAACACAAGACTCAGGAAATAATAGCAAATGTAAAGTATAATGGTTAATAGTCACAGGGTAACACAAGACCCCGGAAATAATAGCAAATGTAAAGTATAATAGTTAATAGTCACAGGGTAACACAAGACCCAGGAAATAACAGCAAATGTAAAGTATAATGGTTAATAGTCACAGGGTAACACAAGACCCAGGAAATAACAGCAAATGTAAAGTATAATGGTTAATAGTCACAGGGTAACACAAGACTCAGGAAATAATAGCAAATGTAAAGTATAATAGTTAATAGTCACAGGGTAACACAAGACCCAGGAAATAACAGCAAATGTAAAGTATAATGGTTAATAGTCACAGGGTAACACAAGACCCAGGAAATAACAGCAAATGTAAAGTATAATAGTTAATAGTCACAGGGTAACACAAGACTCAGGAAATAATAGCAAATGTAAAGTATAATGGTTAATAGTCACAGGGTAACACAAGACCCAGGAAATAACAGCAAATGTAAAGTATAATAGTTAATAGTCACAGGGTAACACAAGACTCAGGAAATAATAGCAAATGTAAAGTATAATGGTTAATAGTTACAGGGTAACACAAGACTCGGGACATAACAGCAAATGTAAAGTATAATGGTTAATAGTTACAGGGTAACACAAGACTCGGGACATAACAGCAAATCTAAAGTATAATGGTTAAAAGTCACAGGGTAACACAAGACTCAGGAAATAATAGCAAATGTAAAGTATAATGGTTAATAGTCACAGGGTAACACAAGACCCAGGAAATAACAGCAAATGTAAAGTATAATAGTTAATAGTCACAGGGTAACACAAGACTCAGGAAATAATAGCAAATGTAAAGTATAATGGTTAATAGTTACAGGGTAACACAAGACTCGGGACATAACAGCAAATGTAAAGTATAATGGTTAATAGTCACAGGGTAACACAAGACTCGGGACATAACAGCAAATCTAAAGTATAATGGTTAAAAGTCACAGGGTAACACAAGACCCAGGAAATAACAGCAAATGTAAAGTATAATGGTTAATAGTCACAGGGTACCACAAGACTCAGGAAATAACAGCAAATGTAAAGTATAATGGTTAATAGTCACAGGGTAACACAAGACTCAGGAAATAACAGCAAATGTAAAGTATAATGGTTAATAGTCACAGGGTAACACAAGACTCAGGAAATAACAGCAAATGTAAAGTATAATGGTTAATAGTTACAGGGTAACACAAGACTCGGAACATAACAGCAAATCTAAAGTATAATGGTTAATAGTTACAGGGTAACACAAGACTCGGGACATAACAGCAAATCTAAAGTATAATGGTTAAAAGTCACAGGGTAACACAAGACTCGGGAAATAACAGCAAATGTAAAGTATAATGGTTAATAGTCACAGGGTAACACAAGACTCGGAACATAACAGCAAATGATTCTTTAAGAAATAAGTTTTACGGAGAATATAAAAATTAAGTTGAAATGGAAATGATGTAATTTACAGACATGAACAAAATGTACTTCCAAGTTAATGGCAAAGCAACTTTACTGAATTTCTTTTGCCAGGTGTTATGTCATTCAATTTGATTCATTTATGAGCGATTGCAGACAAAAAAAATAAAACACAATGATTTTTATTTTTTTGTAGATGCAATGGCAGTTTTACTTACAGGAGGTTGAGAGTAACCCCTTCGTTGCATGACATGTTTTACGCACCTTTTTTGTTATTGTTGGCGTTCCTGAAGACTATTATTTTTAAAGAAAATTAGTTTGTAAAAATATACAGGAAGGCACAAAATGAGTTTTCCAACTGAATTAGTATTTAATAGTTATAAGGTGTAGAGTAAAAACATCAACACTTAGTAAGCATGCATGTTAGTTATGGGTATGTTTGATTTGCTTGAACCAGTGGTCCCAGTTTTGCTCATCCAGGTGAGTCCCCAACATGAGCTTACCCAACGTCAACTCCCCTAGCAGTCATACCAATGCATCTTGGGACAGTTGACCAGAACGCCTTTCATTTTGAGCATTACGTCCAAAACTCTTTGTGATTAAAAAAAGATCGTAAAACAATAATATGCTCATGGTGAAACTGCAACATTACATTATTTTACAAGCCCAGCTTACATGACTTAAAAAAAAAAGGTCATTTTTACAAATAAAAAGAAAATGCTGAATAACAAGGAAATGGCGGCTATCAAGAATGTTTTTCGTCATGACGTCATGCACCGGAGTCAGCCCCAAGTAACCAGCAATGCGAGCAGGTTACTTGGGGCTGACCCGGGTGAGCCATGACAATTGATGAAGTTGTTCAAACTTATTGGGATAAAAATTGGGTCAAAGCTAATCGAACACACCCTATTTGTTTGTATCATTGCAAACATGCACATAATAAAACGCTACTTTTATTTGACTGTTAAATCTTTATTTTTTTCATAGATGATTTTTGTATGGTTTATGATTAATTACAGGTTGTGTCTATGGATTTCCGTGGGGATGCTAGATCCAGCATTTTTGATGCCGGTGCCGGAATTGCTCTAAACGATAACTTTGTCAAGCTTGTATCTTGGTAAGTGTGTAACCATTAATATTAACTGTTCATAAGAATCCCATATAGTGTGAGGGATCCTATTAGTTCGTAGGCAGTCAATGATCATGTTTGGATGGGCGAGGTGTCTGCTGATGATTTTGCCTGGAAATGTGGGACAACCTGTCTTTTGTAAAAATGGGCTTAAATTAAATTTTGTTCACATACATAATCAAAATTCAGAAAGTCACAATATGTGAGTTAAGTTGACATTTAGGTTATAACAGGAAAATAGAAACTATTAATTTTGATAGGCTATCGGCCCCACAAACCTCATAGGTCTTTCTGTAAAAAAATTGTGTCCATCACAAATCCATGAAATGCATGCATGTCTTTCTTGAAAAGACATTAGTGTAAAACATGTAATAGAGAAAGGGGGTGTTACTTCATTTTGATCACCCCAATACATATAGTTGTGCCTTCAAGAAAACATTCATGGGGAATGCTGACCAATGTGTATGAGTTTTTTGGCCTTACTGGAACAAAAATTTGATAAAATTACAACATTTGTAAAAAAGTCAGGTTTTATTTTCGTAAGGTTACTTGATCAAAAGTGACATAAATCAAACAAAAACAACCAATTTGTTCTTTGTCATAATTTCTCCATGTTCCCTTTTTGCTTGAAGTTTAAAACATGTTATACTGTGCCATTGTGTTACTGTCATTTAACATTAAACTCCCTGTAAAACTGAGTCGAGGTTATTACTGTGACTGATATCCCTGTACATGTTATGTGCATGTAAAATAACCCCAAACTCTGCCTCATTATGTAGCCTTTAGACAAATACTGATTTGCCATACCTACATGTATAGCAGTTTACAAACAGTGTATGTTGTTATCCTCCTTCCATGTGTTATCTCAAATGATTACATTTGTTAACTGGTTTCAACATCTCCAACAAGGAATCATCTTTAACAGAATTGATGTTTTTTGTATTTGTAGGTATGACAATGAGTATGGATACAGCTTCCGCGTTGTTGATCTTATTGCCTACATGGCTTCTCAGTAAAGAGTTCCAGGGGTGCCAGATCTACACATTTGCTGTGTACTGAATACTGCTCAACAGTTTTTCATTAGTGCTCCAGCCATTTGCTACAACAAATTACTTGTCATTTGTACTACATGTAGGTTATGGTCAAATGATGACAGGCTGATGATAGAGTTTGTTGTATTAAGATTGAAAATTAGTACTGCTGTAGGAAAACTTTGGTTGGTTTGAACAATATTAGAAAATTTAAATCCCCATGGATGAATTGAATAAGAACGAAATTGTATGCATGTCCTGTTTTGGTTATCTAGTCTTCCACTTCATACCTGATTATTTTTCATTTCGTGAATGGAGTTCCTTTGGATTTTTATTTTTTTATTTTTTTTTATTTGGTTTGTTATGCCAAAGATGCATCTTTCCTTTTTTCAATACATGAATGTGAATAGTGCACATTTTGTTTCCTAGTTCAGGGAAGTAAAATCTGATAGTTAAGTATTTAATTATATCTTAATATATATTGGTGAAATGCTTATGTAATGTTTGTTGCAGTTATCTTCATTTGTTTCAACCTTTGATCTTTCCCAATAATTGGAAGTAAAAGTTGCCTCAGCATGGTTCCTGTCAATAGCCTTTACCATTTTCCATTTGAATGTCAATAAAGAAGAGAAGGAGCCCCTGCAAGGAAATTATGCTCTAAGATGTAAGATCATTTCAGGCACGTTAACTGTAACAAATTTTCCTGTTTTTCCTGATTTTCATTGGAGCAGCTATCATGTATTAGAGTTGTATTAAAAAGTATGGACACGTATGTAAAACACACAAGTATTACATTGCCACATTGCTAATCACTCAAAAGAAATTTTGTACAATGTACATGTAGGTGATTCTAAAAAGTGTGATAAGTGCATTTTAGTGAAATCTGTTGCTGTAGATCATCAACTAAGACATTTAAATTTTATAACTAGAAAAGAATGGGTAAAATGCAACAAACATCATTGGAATATTTCAGATATAAATAGATTTACAATGTTCACAATTGTTTTTTATATTCTCTTGAAAATAAAACATTGTCCAGATGTCAACAAAGCACTAGATTTATTATCATAGTTATCTCTGAATACATGTTTTCAAAGAAACTATTCGAATTTGGGTTTTTAGACAGTCATTGTCACTTTAAAATTTTCTGGTGGAGGAAATAAATGATTTTTTATTAAACATTGTTCAGAAAAGAGTAACTGCAAAATATATCTTTGTTGACATTTTTTGTTGACACTTTTCTTGCATATGGACCATTTCCAGCTAACTAATACAGCCATAACCAAGAGGATTCTAAACAAAGCCTAGAATAAAATGAAGATCCATGCATTTTGATGTTTGGTGATGTTTCAGAAACTTCTTTGATTTATTTGATTGTGGGTCGTGTATGTACAACAGTCAAGAAAAACAAAGTCTTTAGGAACACCCAAAAATGTTTATTTATAAAACAACAATCAAATATCAATAGGATTTAATCTTTCTTTATCATATTTTGGTATACATTTACATTTGCAATTTCATTCAAAGATGAAAAGGGCTAGATGTTTGCAGTTTTTAGACTGCCAAATTTTGGTTGATTCTGGGGATGATGTATTGTAGCAATACTAAATGAAAATCATTGTGATGTGTTCAAATAAACTTTGATGAGGAGAAGTTAATTTGCTTTTCCACATATTTCTGGTGTGCTCTTTACTTTATTTGTAAGTATAGAATAGGTCTGTCTCATGTTAGTTAAATCATTAAAGATTATGTCTCTGTAAATCAAAACTAGAAGTGTTCAAATTGTGTACTGCAAACAAATTGTTCTCATGCTACTGATTCAGTCTCAGCGAGATTTGAGATGAAAAAAAAACTGCACAGATTGCCCTGAGAATGATTTTTTTTACTATCAAACACGGGTGTTGTTTTTGTTTGAACAAAACCATTCTCAGAACACAGCTGTTCTCCAGCTACTGGTTAATTCTCAGCGAAATTGGAGCTTTAAAAAAAGGCTCAGATTGCTCTGAGAATGATTTTCCACTAACAAACACGGGTGTTCTCATGTGTTACTGGTTCAGGCTGAGCGAGATTGGAGATGAAAAAAATCCATACTGCTCAGATTGCTCTGAGAATAATTTTGTTCTAACGAACACGGGTGTTCTGATGCTACTGGTTCAGTCTCAGGGAGATTAAAGATGAAAAAAAATCCGTACTGCTCAGATTGATCTGAGAATAATTTTGTTCTAACGAACACGGGTGTTCTTATGCTACTGGTTCAGTCTCAGCGAGATTGGGAAAGACAAAAATTGACAAAACTGCTCAGACGTCTCTGAGAATGATTTTCTATTAAACAAACAAGGGTGTCTAAGCGAGTTTCTAGATGAAAAAAAAAATCAAACTGCTCAGATTGCTCTGAGAATGATTTTCCACTAACAAACACGGCTGTTCTTATTCTTACTGGTTCAGTCTCAGTGAGATCAGGAAAGACAAAAATTCAAACTGCTCAGATTGCTCTGTGAATGATTTTCCACTAACAAATACGGGTTTTCTTACGCTACCGGTGCAATCTCAGCGTGATTGGAGATGAAAAAAATCCATACTGCTCAGATTGCTCTGAGAATGATTTTCCACTAACAAACACGGGTGTTCATATGATACTGGTTTCAGTCTTAGCGACATTGGGGGGGGGGGGGATTCAAACTGCTTAGATAGGCTCTGAGAATGATTTCCCACTAACAAACTTTTTTCCTAGTGTTCTTATGCTACTGGTTCAATCTCAGCGAGATCGGGAAAGACACCAATTCAAACTGCTCAGACGTCTCTGAGAATGATTTTTTATTAACAAACGTGTGTTCTTATGCTACTGGTTCAGTCTCAGTGAGATTGGAGATGAAAAAAATCAAACTGCTCAGATTGCTCTGAGAATGATTTTGTTTTAACAAACACGGATGTTCTTATATTGTGCTATTGGTTCAGTCTCAGCGTGATCGGAAAGACAAAAATTCAAACTGCTCATATGCCTCCGAGAATGATTTTCTATTCAATAAACACAGTCGTTCTGATCCTACTGGTTCGGTTTCATCGACATTGGAGGAAAAAATTCAAACTGCTCAGATGGGCTCTGAGAATGATTTTCCACTAACAAACACGGGTGTTCTTATGCTACTGGTTCAATCTCAGCGAGATTCTAAATGAAAAAAATTCAAACAGCTCAGATGGGCTCTGAGAATGATTTTCCACTAACAAACTAAAGTGTTCTTATGCTACTGATTCAGTCTCAGCGAGTTTCTAGATGAAAAAAAAAATCAAACTGCTCAGATTAATGCGAGAATGATTTTCCACTAACAAACACGGGTGTTCTTATGCTACTGGTTCGGTTTCATTGAGATTGGGAAAGACAAAAATTCAAACTGCTAATATGCCCACGAGAATGATTTTCTATTAATAAACACGAGTGTTCTGATCCTACTGGTCGGCTTCACCGAGATTGGGGAAGAAAAAAATTCAAACAGCTCAGATGGGCTCAGAGAATGATTTTCCACTAACAAACTATGGTGTTCTTATGCTACTGATTCAGTCTCAGCGAGTTTCAAGATGAAAAAAAATCAAACAGCTCAGATTAATGCGAGAATGATTTTCCACTAACAAACACGGGTGCTTTTATGCTACTGGTTCAGTCTCAGCGAGATTCTAAATGAAAAAAATTCAAACAGCTCAGATGGGCTCTGAGAATGATTTTCCACTAACAAACACGGGTGTTCTGATGCTACTGATTCAGTCTCTCCGCGAGTTTCTAGATGAAAAAAAAATCAAACTGCTCAGATTAATGCGAGAATGATTTTCCACTAACAAACACGGGTGCTTTTATGCTACTGGTTCACTCGCAGCGAGATTCTAAATGAAAAAAAATTCAAACAGCTCAGATGAGCTCTAAGAATGATTTTCCACTAACAAACCTTGGTGTTTTTATGCTACTGATTCAGTCTCAGCGAGTTTCTAGATGAAAAAAAAAATCAAACTGCTCAGCTGTTTGAATTTTTTTCATTTAGAATCTCGCTGAGACTGAACCAGTAGCATAAAAACACCCGTGTTTGTTAGTGGAAAATCATTCTCGCATTAATCTGAGCTGTTTGAATTGATTTTCCACTAACAAACACGGGTGTTCTTATGCTACTGGTTCGGTTTCACCCAGATTGGGGAAGAAAAAAATTCAAACTGCTTAGATGGGCTCTTGGAATGATTTTCCACTAACAAACACGGGTGTTCTTATGCTACTGATTCAGTCTCAGTGAGATTCTTAATGAAAAGAAATCAAACAGCTCAGATGGACTCTGAGAATGATTTTCCACTAACAAACTATGGTGTTCTTATGCTACTGATTCAGTCTCTCAGCGAGTTTCTAGATGAAAAAAATTCAAACAGCTCAGATTAATGTGAGAATAATTTTCCACTAACAAACACGGGTGTTCTTATGCTATTGGTTCAGTCTCAGCGAGTTTCGAAATGAAAAAAAATCAAACAGCTCAGATGGGCTCTGAGAATGATTTTCCACTAACAAACTATGGTGTTCTTATACTACTGATTCTGTCTCAGCGAGATTCTAAATGAAAAAAATTCAAACAGCTCAGATGGGCTCTGAGAATGATTTTCCACTAACAAACACGGGTGTTCTTATGCTACTGATTCAGTCTCAGCGAATTTCTAGATGAAAAAAAAAATCAACCTGCTCAGATGGGCTGTTAGAATGATTTTCCACTAACAAACACGGGTGTCTTATGCTACTGGTTTCAGTCTTAGCGACATTGGGGGGGAATTCAAACTGCTTAGATGGGCTCTGAGAATGATTTTCAACTAACAAAGAATGGTGTTCTTATGCTACTGGTTCAGTCTCAGGGAGATTGGAGATGTAAAAAATTCAAACTGCTCAGACCTCTCTGAGAATCATTTTCTACTAACAAAAGCGGTTTTTTTTATAGCTACTGGTTCAGTCTCAGCGAGATCGGGAAAGACAAAAATTCAAACAGCTCAGATGGGCTCTTAGAATGATTTTCCACTAACAAACTATGGTGTTCTTATGCTACTGATTCAGTCTCTCAGCGAGTTTCTAGATGAAAAAAAAAATCAAACTGCTCAGATTAATGCGAGAATGATTTTCCACTAACAAACACGGCTGCTCTTATGCTACTGGTTCAGTCTCAGCGAGATTCTCAATGAAAAGAATTCAAAAAGCTCAGATGGGCTGTGAGAATGATTTTCCACTAACAAACTATGGTGTTCTTATGCTGCTGATTCAGTCTCAGCGAGTTTCTAGATGAAAAAAAAATCAAACTGCTCAGATTAATGCGAGAATGATTTTCCACTAACAAACACGGGTGTTCTTATGCTACTGGTTCGGTTTCATCGAGATTGGGAAAGACAAAACTTCAAACTGCTCAGATGGGCTCTTGGAATGATTTTCCACTAACAAACACGGGTGTTGTTATGCTACTGATTCAGTCTCAGCGAGTTTCAAGATGAAAAAAAAATCAAACAGCTCAGATGGGCTCTGAGAATGATTTTCCACTAACAAACTATGGTGTTCTTATGCTACTGATTCAGTCTCGGCGAGTTTCTAGATGAAAAAAATTCAAACAGCTCAGATGGGCTCTGAGAATGATTTTCCACTAACAAACTATGGTGTTCTTATTCTACTGATTCAGTCTCAGCGTGTTCTAGATGAAAACAAATATCAAACTGCTCAGATTTAATGCGAGAAAGATTTTCCACTAACAAACTCTAGTGTTCATATTCTACTGATTCAGTCTCAGCGAGTTTCTAGATGAAAAAAAAAAACTGCTCAGATTAATGCGAGAATGATTTTCCACTAACAAACTATGGTGTTCTTATGCTACTGGTTCAGTCTCAGCGAGATTCTCAATGAAAAAAATTCAAACAGCTCAGATGGGCACTGAGAATGATTTTCCACTAACAAACACGGGTGTTCTTATTCTACTGATTCAGTCTCACCGAGTTTCTAGATGAAAAAAAATCAAACTGCTCAGATTAATGCGAGAATGATTTTCCACTAACAAACACGGGTGTTCTTATGCTACTGATTCAGTCTCAGCGAGTTTCTAGATGAAAAAAAATCAAACAGCTCAGATGGGCTCTGAGAATGATTTTCCACTAACAAACTATGGTGTTCTTATGCTACTGATTCTGTAAAAGCGAGATTCTAGATGGAAAAAAAATCAAACACCTCAGATTAATGCGAGAATGATTTTCCACTAACAAACACGGGTGTTCTTAGGCTATTGGTTCAGTCTCAGCGAGATTCTCAATGAAAAAAATTCAAACAGCTCAGATAAGCTCTGAGAATGATTTTCCACTAACAAACTATGGTGTACTTATGCTACTGATTCAGTCTCAGCGAGTTTCAAGATGAAAAAAAATCAAACAGCTCAGATGGGCTCTGAGAATGATTTTCCACTAACAAACACGGGTGTTCTTATGCTACTGATTCAGTCTCGGCGAGTTTCTAGATGAAAAAAATTCAAACAGCTCAGATTAATGCGAGAATGATTTTCCACTTAGAAACTATGGTGTTCTTATTCTACTGATTCAGTCTCAGCGTGTTCTAGATGAAAACAAAAATCAAACTGCTCAGATTTAATGCGAGAAAGATTTTCCACTAACAAACACGGGTGTTCTTATGCTACTGATTCAGTCTCAGCGAGTTTCTAGATGAAAAAAAAAACTGCTCAGATTAATGCGAGAAAGATTTTCCACTAACAAACACGGGTGTTCTTATTCTACTGATTCAGTCTCAGCGAGTTTCTGGATGAAAAAAAAATCAAACTGCTCAGATTAATGCGAGAATGATTTTCCACTAACAAACACGGGTGTTCTTATGCTACTGATTCAGTCTCAGCGAGTTTCAAGATGAAAAAAAATCAAACAGCTCAGATGGGCTCTGAGAATGATTTTCCACTAACAAACTATGGTGTTCTTATGCTACTGATTCAGTCTCGGCGAGTTTCTAGATGAAAACAATTCAAACAGCTCAGATGGGCACTGAGAATGATTTTTCACTAAAAATTTTTGGTGTTATTACTCTACTGATTCAGTCTCAGCGTGTTCTAGATGAAAAAAAATCAAACTGCTCAGATTAATGCGAGAATGATTTTCCACTAACAAACACGGGTGTTCTTAGGCTATTGGTTCAGTCTCAGCGAGATTCTCAATGAAAAAAATTCAAACAGCTCAGATGGGCATTGAGAATGATTTTCCACTATCAAACTATGGTGTTCTTATGCTACTGATTCTGTCTCAGCGAGATTCTAGATGAAAAAAAATCAAACTGCTCAGATTAATGCGAGAATGATTTTCCACTAACAACCTCAGTGTTCTTATTCTATTGATTCAGTCTCAGCGAATTTCTAGATGAAAAAAAATCAAACAGCTCAGATGGGCACTGAGAATGATTTTCCACTAACAAACACGGTTGTTCTTATGCTACTGATTCAGTCTCAGCGAGTTTCTAGATGAAAAAAAAATCAAACTGCTCAGATTAATGCGAGAATGATTTTCCACTAACAAACACGGGTGTTCTTATGCTACTGGTTCAGTCTCAGTGAGTTTCTAGATTAAAAAAAAATATCAAATTGCTCAGATGGGCTCTGAGAATGATTTTCCACTAACAAACACGGGTGTTCTTATGCTACTGATTCAGTCTCAGTGAGTTTCTAGATTAAAAAATTTTTCGAACTGCTCAGATTAATACGAGAATGATTTTCCACTAACAAACACGGGTGTTCTTATGCTACTGATTCAGTCTCAGCGAGTTTCAAGATGAAAAAAAATCAAACAGCTCAGATGGGCTCTGAGAATGATTTTCCACTAACAAACTATGGTGTTCTTATGCTACTGATTCTGTATCAGCGAGATTCTAGATGGAAAAAAAATCAAACAGCTCAGATTATCGGAGAATGATTTTCCACTAACAAACACGGGTGTTCTTAGGCTATTGGTTCAGTCTCAGCGAGATTCTCAATGAAAAAAATTGAAACAGCTCAGATGGGCTCTGAGAATGATTTTCGACTAACAAACTATGGTGTTCTTATGCTACTGATTCAGTCTCAGCGAGTTTCTAGATGAAAAAAAAATCAAACTACTCAGATTCATGCGAGAATGATTTTCCACTAACAACCTCAGTGTTCTTATTCTACTGATTCAGTCTCAGCGAGTTTCTAGATGAAAAAAATTCAAACAGCTCAGATGGGCACTGAGAATGATTTTCCACTAACAAACACGGGTGTTCTTATGCTACTGATTCAGTCTCAGCGAGTTTCTAGATGAAAAAAAAAATCAAACTGCTCAGATTAATGCGAGAATGATTTTCCACTAACAAACACGGGTGTTCTTATGCTACTGGTTCAGTCTCAGTGAGTTTCTAGATTAAAAAAAAAAATCAAATTGCTCAGATTAATACGAGAATGATTTTCCACTAACAAACACGGGTGTTCTTATGCTACTGATTCAGTCTCAGCGAGTTTCAAGATGAAAAAAAATCAAACAGTTCAGATGGGCTCTGAGAATGATTTTCCACTAACAAACACGGGTGTTCTTATTCTACTGATTCAGTCTCAGCGAGTTTCTAGATGAAAAAAATTCAAACAGCTCAGATGGGCACTGAGAATGATTTTCCACTAACAAACTATGGTGTTCTTACTCTACTGATTCAGTCTCAGCGTGTTCTAGATGAAAAAAAATCAAACTGCTCAGATTAATGCGAGAAAGATTTTCCACTAACAAACACGGGTGTTCTTATGCTACTGATTCAGTCTCAGCGAGTTTCTAGATGAAAAAAAATCAAACTGCTCAGATTAATGTGAGAATGATTTTCCAATAACACACACGGGTGTTCTTATGCTACTGATTCAGTCTCAGCGAGTTTCTAAATGAAAAAAAATCAAACAGCTCAGATGGGCTCTGAGAATGATTTTCCACTAACAAACTATGGTGTTCTTATGCTACTGATTCTGTATCAGCGAGATTCTAGATTGAAAAAAATCAAACAGCTCAGATTAATGCGAGAATGATTTTCCACTAACAAACACGGGTGTTCTTAGGCTATTGGTTCAGTCTCAGCGAGATTCTCAATGAAAAAAATTCAAACAGCTCAGATGGGCTCTGAGAATGATTTTCGACTAACAAACCTTGGTGTTCTTATGCTACTGATTCAGTCTCAGCGAGTTTCTAGATGAAAAAAAATCAAACTACTCAGATTCATGCGAGAATGATTTTCCACTAACAACCTCAGTGTTCTTATTCTATTGATTCAGTCTCAGCGAATTTCTAGATGAAAAAAAATCAAACAACTCAGATAGGCTCTGAGAATGATTTTCCACTAACAAACTATGGTGTTCTTATGCTACTGATTCAGTCTCGGCGAGTTTCTAGATGAAAAAAATTCAAACAGCTCAGATGGGCTCTGAGAATGATTTTCCACTAACAAACAAGGGTGTTCTTATGCTACTGATTCAGTCTCAGCGAGTTTCTAGATGAAAAAAAAACTGCTCAGATTAATGCGAGAATGATTTTCCACTAACAAACACGGGTGTTCTTATGCTACTGATTCAGTCTCAGTGAGTTTCTAGATTAAAAAAAATATCAAACTGCTCAGATTAATACGAGAATGATTTTCCACTAACAAACACGGGTGTTCTTATGCTACTGGTTCAGTCTTGGCGAGTTTCTATATGAAAAAAATTCAAACAGCTCAGATGGGCTCTGAGAATGATTTTCCACTAACAAACTATGGTGTTCTTATGCTACTGATTCAGTCTCGGCGAGTTTCTAGATGAAAAAAAATCAAACAGCTCAGATGGGCTCTGAGAATGATTTTCCACTAACAAACACGGGTGTTCTTATGCTACTGATTCAGTCTCAGCGAGTTTCTAGATGAAAAAAAAAACTGCTCAGATTAATGCGAGAATGATTTTCCACTAACAAACTGTGGTGTTCTTGTTCTACTGATTCAGTCTCAGCGAGTTTCTGGATGAAAACAAATCAAACTGCTCAGATTAATGTGAGAATGATTTTCCACTAACAAACATGGGTGTTCTTATGCTACTAGTTTTGGTTTCATCGAGATTGGGAAAGACAAAAATTCAAACTGCTACTATGCCCCCGAGAATGATTTTCTATTAATAAACACGGGTGTTCTTGATCCTACTGGTTCGGTTTCACCAAGATTGGGGAAGAAAAAAATTCAAACTGCTCAGATGGGCTCTTGGAATGATTTTCCACTAACAAACACGGGTGTTCTTATGCTACTGATTCAGTCTCAGTGAGTTTCTAGATTTAAAAAAAAAATCAAACTGCTCAGATTAATGCGAGAATGATATTCCACTAACAAACACGGGTGTTTTTATGCTACTGATTCAGTCTCAGCGAGTTTCTAAATGAAAAAAATTCAAACAGCTCAGATAAGCTCTGAGAATGAATTTCCACTAACAAACTATGGTGTACTTATGCTACTGATTCAGTCTCAGCGAGTTTCAAGATGAAAAAAAAATCAAACAGCTCAGATGGGCTCTGAGAATGATTTCCCACTAACAAACTTCGGTGTTCTTATGCTACTGATTCAGTCTCGGCGAGTTTCTAGATGAAAAAAATTCAAACAGCTCAGATGGGCTCTGAGAATGATTTTCCACTAACAAACTATGGTGTTCTTATTCTACTGATTCAGTCTCAGCGTGTTCTAGATGAAAACAAAAATCAAACTGCTCAGATTTAATGCGAGAATGATTTTCCACTAACAAACAGGGGTGTTCTTATTCTACTGATTCAGTCTCAGCGAGTTTCTAGATGAAAAAAAAAACTGCTCAGATTAATGCGAGAATGATTTTCCACTAACAAACTATGGTGTTCTTATTCTACTGATTCAGTCTCAGCGAGTTTCTGGATGAAAAAAAAATCAAACTGCTCAGATTAATGCGAGAATGATTTTCCACTAACAAACACGGGTGTTCTTATGCTACTGATTCAGTCTCAGCGAGTTTCAAGATGAAAAAAAATCAAACAGCTCAGATGGGCTCTGTGAATGATTTTCCACTAACAAACTATGGTGTTCTTATGCTACTCATTCAGTCTCGGCGAGTTTCTAGATGAAAACAATTCAAACAGCTCAGATGGGCTCTGAGAATGATTTTTCACTAAAAGATTTTGGTGTTATTACTCTACTGATTCTGTCTCAGCGAGATTCTAGATGAAAAAAAATCAAACTGCTCAGATTAATGCGAGAATGATTTTCCACTAACAAACACGGGTGTTCTTATGCTACTGATTCAGTCTCAGTGAGTTTCTAGATTAAAAAAATTTTCGAACTGCTCAGATTAATACGAGAATGATTTTCCACTAACAAACACGGGTGTTCTTATGCTACTGATTCAGTCTCAGCGAGTTTCAAGATGAAAAAAAATCAAACAGCTCAGATGGGCTCTGAGAATGATTTTCCACTAACAAACTATGGTGTTCTTATGCTACTGATTCTGTATCAGCGAGATTCTAGATGGAAAAAATATCAAACAGCTCAGATTATCGGAGAATGATTTTCCACTAACAAACACGGGTGTTCTTAGGCTATTGGTTCAGTCTCAGCGAGATTCTCAATGAAAAAAATTCAAACAGCTCAGATGGGCTCTGAGAATGATTTTCGACTAACAAACTATGGTGTTCTTATGCTACTGATTCAGTCTCAGCGAGTTTCTAGATGAAAAAAAAATCAAACTACTCAGATTCATGCGAGAATGATTTTCCACTAACAACCTCAGTGTTCTTATTCTACTGATTCAGTCTCAGCGAATTTCTAGATGAAAAAAATTCAAACAGCTCAGATGGGCACTGAGAATGATTTTCCACTAACAAACACGGGTGTTCTTATGCTACTGATTCAGTCTCAGCGAGTTTCTAGATGAAAAAAAAATCAAACTGCTCAGATTAATGCGAGAATGATTTTCCACTAACAAACACGGGTGTTCTTATGCTACTGGTTCAGTCTCAGTGAGTTTCTAGATTAAAAAAAAATATCAAATTGCTCAGATTAATACGAGAATGATTTTCCACTAACAAACACGGGTGTTCTTATGCTACTGATTCAGTCTCAGCGAGTTTCAAGATGAAAAAAAATCAAACAGTTCAGATGGGCTCTGAGAATGATTTTCCACTAACAAACACGGGTGTTCTTATTCTACTGATTCAGTCTCAGCGAGTTTCTAGATGAAAAAAATTCAAACAGCTCAGATGGGCACTGAGAATGATTTTCCACTAACAAACTATGGTGTTCTTACTCTACTGATTCAGTCTCAGCGTGTTCTAGATGAAAAAAAATCAAACTGCTCAGATTAATGCGAGAAAGATTTTCCACTAACAAACACGGGTGTTCTTATGCTACTGATTCAGTCTCAGCGAGTTTCTAGATGAAAAAAAATCAAACTGCTCAGATTAATGTGAGAATGATTTTCCAATAACACACACGGGTGTTCTTATGCTACTGATTCAGTCTCAGCGAGTTTCTAAATGAAAAAAAATCAAACAGCTCAGATGGGCTCTGAGAATGATTTTCCACTAACAAACCTTGGTGTTCTTATGCTACTGATTCAGTCTCAGCGAGTTTCTAGATGAAAAAAAAATCAAACTACTCAGATTCATGCGAGAATGATTTTCCACTAACAACCTCAGTGTTCTTATTCTATTGATTCAGTGTCAGCGAATTTCTAGATGAAAAAAATTCAAACAACTCAGATAGGCTCTGAGAATGATTTTCCACTAACAAACTATGGTGTTCTTATGCTACTGATTCAGTCTCGGCGAGTTTCTAGATGAAAAAAATTCAAACAGCTCAGATGGGCTCTGAGAATGATTTTCCACTAACAAACTATGGTGTTCTTATTCTACTGATTCAGTCTCAGCGTGTTCTAGATGAAAAAAAATCAAACTGCTCAGATTAATGCGAGAATGATTTTCCACTAACAAACACGGGTGTTCTTATGCTACTGATTCAGTCTCAGCGTGATTCTAAATGAAAAAAATTCAAACAGCTCAGTTTAATGCAAGAATGATTTTCCACTAACAAACACGGGTGTTCTTATGCTACTGGTTCAGTCTCAGCGAGTTTCTAGATGAAAAAAAAATCAAACTGCTCAGATTCATGTGAGAATGATTTTCCACTAACAAACTCGAGTGTTCTTATTCTACTGATTCAGTCTCAGCGAGTTTCTAGATGAAAAAAATTCAAACAGCTCCGATGGGCTCTGAGAATGTTTTTTCACTAACAAACCATGGTTCTTATTCTACTGATTCAGTCTCAGCTTGTTCTAGATTTAAAAAAAAATCAAACTGCTCAGATTAATGCGAGAATGATTTTCCACTAACAAACACGGGTGTTCTTATGCTACTGATTCAGTCTCATTGAGTTTCTAGATTAAAAAAAATTTCAAACTGCTCAGATTAATACGAGAATGATTTTCCACTAACAAACACGGGTGTTCTTATGCTACTGATTCAGTCTCGGCGAGTTTCTCAATGAAAAAAATTCAAACAGCTCAGATGGGCTCTGAGAATGATTTTCCACTAACAAACACGGGTGTTCTTATGCTACTGATTCAGTCTCGGCGAGTTTCTAGATGAAAAAAAAATCAAATTATTCAGATTCATGCGAGAATGATTTTCCACTAACAACCTCAGTGTTCTTATTCTACTGATTCAGTCTCAGCGAATTTCTAGATGAAAAAAATTCAAACAGCTCAGATAGGCTCTGAGAATGATTTTCCACTAACAAACTATGGTGTACTTATGCTAATGATTCAGTCTCAGCGAGTTTCAAGATGAAAAAAAATCAAACAGCTCAGATGGGCTCTGAGAATGATTTTCCACTAACAAACTATGGTGTTCTTATGCTACTGATTCAGTCTGGGCGAGTTTCTAGATGAAAAAAATTCAAACAGCTCAGATGGGCTCTGAGAATGATTTTCCACTAACAAACTATGGTGTTCTTATTCTACTGATTCAGTCTCAGCGTGTTCTAGAGGAAAACAAAAATCAAACTGCTCAGATTTAATGCGAGAATGATTTTCCACTAACAAATACGGGTGTTCTTATGCTACTGATTCAGTCTCAGCGAGTTTCTAGATGAAAAAAAAAACTGCTCAGATTAATGCGAGAATGATTTTCCACTAACAAACACGGGTGTTCTTATGCTACTGGTTCAGTCTCAGCGAGTTTCAAAATGAAAAAAATCAAACAGCTCAGATGGGCTCTTAGAATGATTTTCCACTATCAAACTATGGTGTTCTTATGCTACTGATTCTGTTTCAGCGAGATTCTAGATGAAAAAAAAATCAAACAGCTCAGATTAATGCGAGAATGATTTTCCACTAACAAACACGGGTGTTCTTATGCTACTGGTTCAGTCTGAGCGAGATTCTCAATGAAAAAAATTCAAACAGCTCAGATGGGCACTGAGAATGATTTTCCACTAACAAACACAGGTGTTCTTGTGCTACTGATTCAGTCTCAGCAAGTTTCTAGATGAAAAAAAATCAAACTGCTCAGATTAATGCGAGAATGATTTTCCACTAACAAACACGGGTGTTCTTATGCTACTGATTCAGTCTCAGTGAGTTTCTAGATTAAAAAAAATATCAAACTGCTCAGATTAATACGAGAATGATTTTCCACTAACAAACACGGGTGTTCTTATGCTACTGATTCAGTCTCGGCGAGTTTCTAGATGAAAAAAATTCAAACAGCTCAGATGGGCTCTGAGAATGATTTTCCACTAACAAACTATGGTGTTCTTATTCTACTGATTCAGTCTCAGCGTGTTCTAGATGAAAAAAAATCAAACTGCTCAGATTAATGCGAGAATGATTTTCCACTAACAAACACGGGTGTTCTTATGCTACTGGTTCAGTCTCAGCGAGTTTCAAGATGAAAAAAAAATCAAACTGCTCAGATTCATGTGAGAATGATTTTCCACTAACAAACTCGAGTGTTTTTATTCTACTGATTCAGTCTCAGCGAGTTTCTAGATGAAAAAAATTCAAACAGCTCAGATGGGCTCTGAGAATGTTTTTTCACTAACAAACTATGGTTCTTATTCTACTGATTCAGTCTCAGCGTGTTCTAGATTAAAAAAAAAATCAAACTGCTCAGATTAATGCGAGAATGATTTTCCACTAACAAACACGGGTGTTCTTATGCTACTGATTCAGTCTCAGTGAGTTTCTAGATTAAAAAAAATATCAAACTGCTCAGATTAATACGAGAATGATTTTCCACTAACAAACACGGGTGTTCTTATGCTACTGATTCAGTCTCGGCGAGTTTCTCAATGAAAAAAATTCAAACAGCTCAGATGGGCTCTGAGAATGATTTTCCACTAACAAACTATGGTGTTCTTATTCTACTGATTCAGTCTCAGCGAGTTTCTGGATGAAAAAAAAATCAAACTGCTCAGATTAATGCGAGAATGATTTTCCACTAACAAACACGGGTGTTCTTATGCTACTGATTCAGTCTCAGCGAGTTTCAAGATGAAAAAAAATCAAACAGCTCAGATGGGCTCTGAGAATGATTTTCCACTAACAAACTATGGTGTTCTTATGCTATTGATTCAGTCTCGGCGAGTTTCTAGATGAAAACAATTCAAACAGCTCAGATGGGCTCTGAGAATGATTTTTCACTAAAAAATTTTGGTGTTATTACTCTACTGATTCAGTCTCAGCGTGTTCTAGATGAAAAAAAATCAAACTGCTCAGATTAATGCGAGAATGATTTTCCACTAACAAACACGGGTGTTCTTAGGCTATTGGTTCAGTCTCAGCGAGATTCTCAATGAAAAAAATTCAAACAGCTCAGATGGGCATTGAGAATGATTTTCCACTATCAAACTATGGTGTTCTTATGCTACTGATTCTGTCTCAGCGAGATTCTAGATGAAAAAAAAATCAAACTGCTCAGATTAATGCGAGAATGATTTTCCACTAACAACCTCAGTGTTCTTATTCTACTGATTCAGTCTCAGCGAATTTCTAGATGAAAAAAATTCAAACAGCTCAGATGGGCACTGAGAATGATTTTCCACTAACAAACACGGTTGTTCTTATGCTACTGATTCAGTCTCAGCGAGTTTCTAGATGAAAAAAAAATCAAACTGCTCAGATTAATGCGAGAATGATTTTCCACTAACAAACACGGGTGTTCTTATGCTACTGGTTCAGTCTCAGTGAGTTTCTAGATTAAAAAAAAATATCAAATTGCTCAGATGGGCTCTGAGAATGATTTTCCACTAACAAACACGGGTGTTCTTATTCTACTGATTCAGTCTCAGCGAGTTTCTAGATGAAAAAAATTCAAACAGCTCAGATGGGCACTGAGAATGATTTTCCACTAACAAACTATGGTGTTCTTACTCTACTGATTCAGTCTCAGCGTGTTCTAGATGAAAAAAAATCAAACTGCTCAGATTAATGCGAGAAAGATTTTCCACTAACAAACACGGGTGTTCTTATGCTACTGATTCAGTCTCAGCGAGTTTCTGGATGAAAAAAAAATCAAACTGCTCAGATTAATGCGAGAATGATTTTCCACTAACAAACACGGGTGTTCTTATGCTACTGATTCAGTCTCAGCGAGTTTCAAGATGAAAAAAAATCAAACAGCTCAGATGGGCTCTGAGAATGATTTTCCACTAACAAACTATGGTGTTCTTATGCTACTGATTCAGTCTCGGCGAGTTTCTAGATGAAAACAATTCAAACAGCTCAGATGGGCTCTGAGAATGATTTTTCACTAAAAAATTTTGGTGTTATTACTCTACTGATTCAGTCTCAGCGTGTTCATGATGAAAAAAAATCAAACTGCTCAGATTAATGCGAGAATGATTTTCCACTAACAAACACGGGTGTTCTTAGGCTATTGGTTCAGTCTCAGCGAGATTCTCAATGAAAAAAATTCAAACAGCTCAGATGGGCATTGAGAATGATTTTCCACTATCAAACTATGGTGTTCTTATGCTACTGATTCTGTCTCAGCGAGATTCTAGATGAAAAAAAATCAAACTGCTCAGATTAATGCGAGAATGATTTTCCACTAACAAACACGGGTGTTCTTATGCTACTGATTCAGTCTCAGTGAGTTTCTAGATTAAAAAAAATTTCGAACTGCTCAGATTAATACGAGAATGATTTTCCACTAACAAACACGGGTGTTCTTATGCTACTGATTCAGTCTCAGCGAGTTTCAAGATGAAAAAAAAATCAAACAGCTCAGATGGGCTCTGAGAATGATTTTCCACTAACAAACTATGGTGTTCTTATGCTACTGATTCTGTATCAGCGAGATTCTAGATGGAAAAAAAATCAAACAGCTCAGATTATCGGAGAATGATTTTCCACTAACAAACACGGGTGTTCTTAGGCTATTGGTTCAGTCTCAGCGAGATTCTCAATGAAAAAAATTCAAACAGCTCAGATGGGCTCTGAGAATGATTTTCGACTAACAAACTATGGTGTTCTTATGCTACTGATTCAGTCTCAGCGAGTTTCTAGATGAAAAAAAAATCAAACTACTCAGATTCATGCGAGAATGATTTTCCACTAACAACCTCAGTGTTCTTATTCTACTGATTCAGTCTCAGCGAATTTCTAGATGAAAAAAATTCAAACAGCTCAGATGGGCACTGAGAATGATTTTCCACTAACAAACACGGGTGTTCTTATGCTACTGATTCAGTCTCAGCGAGTTTCTAGATGAAAAAAAAATCAAACTGCTCAGATTAATGCGAGAATGATTTTCCACTAACAAACACGGGTGTTCTTATGCTACTGGTTCAGTCTCAGTGAGTTTCTAGATTAAAAAAAAATATCAAATTGCTCAGATGGGCTCTGAGAATGATTTTCCACTAACAAACACGGGTGTTCTTATTCTACTGATTCAGTCTCAGCGAGTTTCTAGATGAAAAAAAATCAAACTGCTCAGATTAATGCGAGAAAGATTTTCCACTAACAAACACGGGTGTTCTTATGCTACTGATTCAGTCTCAGCGAGTTTCTGGATGAAAAAAAAATCAAACTGCTCAGATTAATGCGAGAATGATTTTCCACTAACAAACACGGGTGTTCTTATGCTACTGATTCAGTCTCAGCGAGTTTCAAGATGAAAAAAAATCAAACAGCTCAGATGGGCTCTGAGAATGATTTTCCACTAACAAACTATGGTGTTCTTATGCTACTGATTCAGTCTCGGCGAGTTTCTAGATGAAAACAATTCAAACAGCTCAGATGGGCTCTGAGAATGATTTTTCACTAAAAAATTTTGGTGTTATTACTCTACTGATTCAGTCTCAGCGTGTTCTAGATGAAAAAAAATCAAACTGCTCAGATTAATGCGAGAATGATTTTCCACTAACAAACACGGGTGTTCTTAGGCTATTGGTTCAGTCTCAGCGAGATTCTCAATGAAAAAAATTCAAACAGCTCAGATGGGCATTGAGAATGATTTTCCACTATCAAACTATGGTGTTCTTATGCTACTGATTCTGTCTCAGCGAGATTCTAGATGAAAAAAAATCAAACTGCTCAGATTAATGCGAGAATGATTTTCCACTAACAAACACGGGTGTTCTTATGCTACTGATTCAGTCTCAGTGAGTTTCTAGATTAAAAAAAATTTCGAACTGCTCAGATTAATACGAGAATGATTTTCCACTAACAAACACGGGTGTTCTTATGCTACTGATTCAGTCTCAGCGAGTTTCAAGATGAAAAAAAATCAAACAGCT
Source organism: Marthasterias glacialis (assembly GCA_911728455.2). Taxonomy (NCBI): domain Eukaryota; kingdom Metazoa; phylum Echinodermata; class Asteroidea; order Forcipulatida; family Asteriidae; genus Marthasterias; species Marthasterias glacialis. The sequence goes on from OU452235.1 coordinate 10,204,272, forward strand.
CAGATGGGCTCTGAGAATGATTTTCCACTAACAAACTATGGTGTTCTTATGCTACTGATTCTGTATCAGCGAGATTCTAGATGGAAAAAAAATCAAACAGCTCAGATTATCGGAGAATGATTTTCCACTAACAAACACGGGTGTTCTTAGGCTATTGGTTCAGTCTCAGCGAGATTCTCAATGAAAAAAATTCAAACAGCTCAGATGGGCTCTGAGAATGATTTTCGACTAACAAACTATGGTGTTCTTATGCTACTGATTCAGTCTCAGCAAGTTTCTAGATGAAAAAAAAATCAAACTACTCAGATTCATGCGAGAATGATTTTCCACTAACAACCTCAGTGTTCTTATTCTACTGATTCAGTCTCAGCGAATTTCTAGATGAAAAAAATTCAAACAGCTCAGATGGGCACTGAGAATGATTTTCCACTAACAAACACGGGTGTTCTTATGCTACTGATTCAGTCTCAGCGAGTTTCTAGATGAAAAAAAAATCAAACTGCTCAGATTAATGCGAGAATGATTTTCCACTAACAAACACGGGTGTTCTTATGCTACTGGTTCAGTCTCAGTGAGTTTCTAGATTAAAAAAAAATATCAAATTGCTCAGATGGGCTCTGAGAATGATTTTCCACTAACAAACACGGGTGTTCTTATTCTACTGATTCAGTCTCAGCGAGTTTCTAGATGAAAAAAATTCAAACAGCTCAGATGGGCACTGAGAATGATTTTCCACTAACAAACTATGGTGTTCTTACTCTACTGATTCAGTCTCAGCGTGTTCTAGATGAAAAAAAATCAAACTGCTCAGATTAATGCGAGAAAGATTTTCCACTAACAAACACGGGTGTTCTTATGCTACTGATTCAGTCTCAGCGAGTTTCTGGATGAAAAAAAAATCAAACTGCTCAGATTAATGCGAGAATGATTTTCCACTAACAAACACGGGTGTTCTTATGCTACTGATTCAGTCTCAGCGAGTTTCAAGATGAAAAAAAATCAAACAGCTCAGATGGGCTCTGAGAATGATTTTCCACTAACAAACTATGGTGTTCTTATGCTACTGATTCAGTCTCGGCGAGTTGCTAGATGAAAACAATTCAAACAGCTCAGATGGGCTCTGAGAATGATTTTTCACTAAAAAATTTTGGTGTTATTACTCTACTGATTCAGTCTCAGCGTGTTCTAGATGAAAAAAAATCAAACTGCTCAGATTAATGCGAGAATGATTTTCCACTAACAAACACGGGTGTTCTTAGGCTATTGGTTCAGTCTCAGCGAGATTCTCAATGAAAAAAATTCAAACAGCTCAGATGGGCATTGAGAATGATTTTCCACTATCAAACTATGGTGTTCTTATGCTACTGATTCTGTCTCAGCGAGATTCTAGATGAAAAAAAATCAAACTGCTCAGATTAATGCGAGAATGATTTTCCACTAACAAACACGGGTGTTCTTATGCTACTGATTCAGTCTCAGTGAGTTTCTAGATTAAAAAAAATTTCGAACTGCTCAGATTAATACGAGAATGATTTTCCACTAACAAACACGGGTGTTCTTATGCTACTGATTCAGTCTCAGCGAGTTTCAAGATGAAAAAAAATCAAACAGCTCAGATGGGCACTGAGAATGATTTTCCACTAACAAACACGGGTGTTCTTATGCTACTGATTCAGTCTCAGCGAGTTTCTAGATGAAAAAAAAATCAAACTGCTCAGATTAATGCGAGAATGATTTTCCACTAACAAACACGGGTGTTCTTATGCTACTGGTTCAGTCTCAGTGAGTTTCTAGATTAAAAAAAAAAATCAAATTGCTCAGATTAATACGAGAATGATTTTCCACTAACAAACACGGGTGTTCTTATGCTACTGATTCAGTCTCAGCGAGTTTCAAGATGAAAAAAAATCAAACAGTTCAGATGGGCTCTGAGAATGATTTTCCACTAACAAACACGGGTGTTCTTATGCTACTGATTCAGTCTCAGCGAGTTTCTAGATGAAAAAAATTCAAACAGCTCAGATGGGCACTGAGAATGATTTTCCACTAACAAACTATGGTGTTCTTACTCTACTGATTCAGTCTCAGCGTGTTCTAGATGAAAAAAAATCAAACTGCTCAGATTAATGCGAGAAAGATTTTCCACTAACAAACACGGGTGTTCTTATGCTACTGGTTCAGTCTCAGCGAGTTTCTAGATGAAAAAAAATCAAACTGCTCAGATTAATGTGAGAATGATTTTCCAATAACACACACGGGTGTTCTTATGCTACTGATTCAGTCTCAGCGAGTTTCTAAATGAAAAAAAATCAAACAGCTCAGATGGGCTCTGAGAATGATTTTCCACTAACAAACTATGGTGTTCTTATGCTACTGATTCTGTATCAGCGAGATTCTAGATTGAAAAAAATCAAACAGCTCAGATTAATGCGAGAATGATTTTCCACTAACAAACACGGGTGTTCTTAGGCTATTGGTTCAGTCTCAGCGAGATTCTCAATGAAAAAAATTCAAACAGCTCAGATGGGCTCTGAGAATGATTTTCGACTAACAAACCTTGGTGTTCTTATGCTACTGATTCAGTCTCAGCGAGTTTCTAGATGAAAAAAAAATCAAACTACTCAGATTCATGCGAGAATGATTTTCCACTAACAACCTCAGTGTTCTTATTCTATTGATTCAGTGTCAGCGAATTTCTAGATGAAAAAAATTCAAACAACTCAGATAGGCTCTGAGAATGATTTTCCACTAACAAACTATGGTGTTCTTATGCTACTGATTCAGTCTCGGCGAGTTTCTAGATGAAAAAAATTCAAACAGCTCAGATTGGCTCTGAGAATGATTTTCCACTAACAAACACGGGTGTTCTTATGCTACTGATTCAGTCTCAGCGAGTTTCTAGATGAAAAAAAAACTGCTCAGATTAATGCGAGAATGATTTTCCACTAACAAACACGGGTGTTCTTATGCTACTGGTTCAGTCTGAGCGAGTTTCAAAATGAAAAAAATTCAAACAGCTCAGATGGGCACTGAGAATGATTTTCCACTAACAAACACGGGTGTTCTTATGCTACTGATTCTGTTTCAGCGACATTTTAGATGAAAAAAAAATCAAACAGCTCAGATTAATGCGAGAATGATTTTCCACTAACAAACACGGGTGTTCTTATGCTACTGGTTCAGTCTGAGCGAGATTCTCAATGAAAAAAATTCAAACAGCTCAGATGGGCACTGAGAATGATTTTCCATTAACAAACACGGGTGTTCTTATGCTACTGGTTCAGTCTGAGCGAGTTTCTAGATGAAAAAAAATCAAACTGCTCAGATTAATGCGAGAATGATTTTCCACTAACAAACACGGGTGTTCTTATGCTACTGATTCAGTCTCAGTGAGTTTCTAGATTAAAAAAAATATCAAACTGCTCAGATTAATACGAGAATGATTTTCCACTAACAAACACGGGTGTTCTTATGCTACTGATTCAGTCTCGGCGAGTTTCTAGATGAAAAAAATTCAAACAGCTCAGATGGGCTCTGAGAATGATTTTCCACTAACAAACTATGGTGTTCTTATTCTACTGATTCAGTCTCAGCGTGTTCTAGATGAAAAAAAATCAAACTGCTCAGATTAATGCGAGAATGATTTTCCACTAACAAACACGGGTGTTCTTATGCTACTGATTCAGTCTCAGCGTGATTCTAAATGAAAAAAATTCAAACAGCTCAGTTTAATGCAAGAATGATTTTCCACTAACAAACACGGGTGTTCTTATGCTACTGATTCAGTCTCGGCGAGTTTCTAGATGAAAAAAAATATCAAATTATTCAGATTCATGCGAGAATAATTTTCCACTAACAACCTCAGTGTTCTTATTCTACTGATTCAGTCTCAGCGAATTTCTAGATGAAAAAAATTCAAACAGCTCAGATAGGCTCTGAGAATGATTTTCCACTAACAAACTATGGTGTACTTATGCTAATGATTCAGTCTCAGCGAGTTTCAAGATGAAAAAAAATCAAACAGCTCAGATGGGCTCTGAGAATGATTTTCCACTAACAAACTATGGTGTTCTTATGCTACTGATTCTGTATCAGCGAGATTCTAGATGGAAAAAAAATCAAACAGCTCAGATTATCGGAGAATGATTTTCCACTAACAAACACGGGTGTTCTTAGGCTATTGGTTCAGTCTCAGCGAGATTCTCAATGAAAAAAATTCAAACAGCTCAGATGGGCTCTGAGAATGATTTTCGACTAACAAACTATGGTGTTCTTATGCTACTGATTCAGTCTCAGCGAGTTTCTAGATGAAAAAAAAATCAAACTACTCAGATTCATGCGAGAATGATTTTCCACTAACAACCTCAGTGTTCTTATTCTACTGATTCAGTCTCAGCGAATTTCTAGATGAAAAAAATTCAAACAGCTCAGATGGGCTCTGAGAATGATTTTCCACTAACAAACACGGGTGTTCTTATGCTACTGATTCAGTCTCAGCGAGTTTCTAGATGAAAAAAAAATCAAACTGCTCAGATTAATGCGAGAATGATTTTCCACTAACAAACACGGGTGTTCTTATGCTACTGGTTCAGTCTCAGTGAGTTTCTAGATTAAAAAAAAATATCAAATTGCTCAGATGGGCTCTGAGAATGATTTTCCACTAACAAACACGGGTGTTCTTATTCTACTGATTCAGTCTCAGCGAGTTTCTAGATGAAAAAAATTCAAACAGCTCAGATGGGCACTGAGAATGATTTTCCACTAACAAACTATGGTGTTCTTACTCTACTGATTCAGTCTCAGCGTGTTCTAGATGAAAAAAAATCAAACTGCTCAGATTAATGCGAGAAAGATTTTCCACTAACAAACACGGGTGTTCTTATGCTACTGATTCAGTCTCAGCGAGTTTCTGGATGAAAAAAAAATCAAACTGCTCAGATTAATGCGAGAATGATTTTCCACTAACAAACACGGGTGTTCTTATGCTACTGATTCAGTCTCAGCTAGTTTCAAGATGAAAAAAAATCAAACAGCTCAGATGGGCTCTGAGAATGATTTTCCACTAACAAACTATGGTGTTCTTATGCTACTGATTCAGTCTCGGCGAGTTTCTAGATGAAAACAATTCAAACAGCTCAGATGGGCTCTGAGAATGATTTTTCACTAAAAAATTTTGGTGTTATTACTCTACTGATTCAGTCTCAGCGTGTTCTAGATGAAAAAAAATCAAACTGCTCAGATTAATGCGAGAATGATTTTCCACTAACAAACACGGGTGTTCTTAGGCTATTGGTTCAGTCTCAGCGAGATTCTCAATGAAAAAAATTCAAACAGCTCAGATGGGCATTGAGAATGATTTTCCACTATCAAACTATGGTGTTCTTATGCTACTGATTCTGTCTCAGCGAGATTCTAGATGAAAAAAAATCAAACTGCTCAGATTAATGCGAGAATGATTTTCCACTAACAAACACGGGTGTTCTTATGCTACTGATTCAGTCTCAGTGAGTTTCTAGATTAAAAAAAATTTCGAACTGCTCAGATTAATACGAGAATGATTTTCCACTAACAAACACGGGTGTTCTTATGCTACTGATTCAGTCTCAGCGAGTTTCAAGATGAAAAAAAATCAAACAGCTCAGATGGGCTCTGAGAATGATTTTCCACTAACAAACTATGGTGTTCTTATGCTACTGATTCTGTATCAGCGAGATTCTAGATGGAAAAAAAATCAAACAGCTCAGATTATCGGAGAATGATTTTCCACTAACAAACACGGGTGTTCTTAGGCTATTGGTTCAGTCTCAGCGAGATTCTCAATGAAAAAAATTCAAACAGCTCAGATGGGCTCTGAGAATGATTTTCGACTAACAAACTATGGTGTTCTTATGCTACTGATTCAGTCTCAGCGAGTTTCTAGATGAAAAAAAAATCAAACTACTCAGATTCATGCGAGAATGATTTTCCACTAACAACCTCAGTGTTCTTATTCTACTGATTCAGTCTCAGCGAGTTTCTAGATGAAAAAAATTCAAACAGCTCAGATGGGCACTGAGAATGATTTTCCACTAACAAACACGGGTGTTCTTATGCTACTGATTCAGTCTCAGCGAGTTTCTAGATGAAAAAAAAATCAAACTGCTCAGATTAATGCGAGAATGATTTTCCACTAACAAACACGGGTGTTCTTATGCTACTGGTTCAGTCTCAGTGAGTTTCTAGATTAAAAAAAAAAATCAAATTGCTCAGATTAATACGAGAATGATTTTCCACTAACAAACACGGGTGTTCTTATGCTACTGATTCAGTCTCAGCGAGTTTCAAGATGAAAAAAAATCAAACAGTTCAGATGGGCTCTGAGAATGATTTTCCACTAACAAACACGGGTGTTCTTATTCTACTGATTCAGTCTCAGCGAGTTTCTAGATGAAAAAAATTCAAACAGCTCAGATGGGCACTGAGAATGATTTTCCACTAACAAACTATGGTGTTCTTACTCTACTGATTCAGTCTCAGCGTGTTCTAGATGAAAAAAAATCAAACTGCTCAGATTAATGCGAGAAAGATTTTCCACTAACAAACACGGGTGTTCTTATGCTACTGGTTCAGTCTCAGCGAGTTTCTAGATGAAAAAAAATCAAACTGCTCAGATTAATGTGAGAATGATTTTCCAATAACACACACGGGTGTTCTTATGCTACTGATTCAGTCTCAGCGAGTTTCTAAATGAAAAAAAATCAAACAGCTCAGATGGGCTCTGAGAATGATTTTCCACTAACAAACTATGGTGTTCTTATGCTACTGATTCTGTATCAGCGAGATTCTAGATTGAAAAAAATCAAACAGCTCAGATTAATGCGAGAATGATTTTCCACTAACAAACACGGGTGTTCTTAGGCTATTGGTTCAGTCTCAGCGAGATTCTCAATGAAAAAAATTCAAACAGCTCAGATGGGCTCTGAGAATGATTTTCGACTAACAAACCTTGGTGTTCTTATGCTACTGATTCAGTCTCAGCGAGTTTCTAGATGAAAAAAAAATCAAACTACTCAGATTCATGCGAGAATGATTTTCCACTAACAACCTCAGTGTTCTTATTCTATTGATTCAGTGTCAGCGAATTTCTAGATGAAAAAAATTCAAACAACTCAGATAGGCTCTGAGAATGATTTTCCACTAACAAACTATGGTGTTCTTATGCTACTGATTCAGTCTCGGCGAGTTTCTAGATGAAAAAAATTCAAACAGCTCAGATGGGCTCTGAGAATGATTTTCCACTAACAAACACGGGTGTTCTTATGCTACTGATTCAGTCTCAGCGAGTTTCTAGATGAAAAAAAAACTGCTCAGATTAATGCGAGAATGATTTTCCACTAACAAACACGGGTGTTCTTATGCTACTGGTTCAGTCTGAGCGAGTTTCAAAATGAAAAAAATTCAAACAGCTCAGATGGGCACTGAGAATGATTTTCCACTAACAAACACGGGTGTTCTTATGCTACTGATTCTGTTTCAGCGACATTTTAGATGAAAAAAAAATCAAACAGCTCAGATTAATGCGAGAATGATTTTCCACTAACAAACACGGGTGTTCTTATGCTACTGGTTCAGTCTGAGCGAGATTCTCAATGAAAAAAATTCAAACAGCTCAGATGGGCACTGAGAATGATTTTCCATTAACAAACACGGGTGTTCTTATGCTACTGGTTCAGTCTGAGCGAGTTTCTAGATGAAAAAAAATCAAACTGCTCAGATTAATGCGAGAATGATTTTCCACTAACAAACACGGGTGTTCTTATGCTACTGATTCAGTCTCAGTGAGTTTCTAGATTAAAAAAAATATCAAACTGCTCAGATTAATACGAGAATGATTTTCCACTAACAAACACGGGTGTTCTTATGCTACTGATTCAGTCTCGGCGAGTTTCTAGATGAAAAAAATTCAAACAGCTCAGATGGGCTCTGAGAATGATTTTCCACTAACAAACTATGGTGTTCTTATTCTACTGATTCAGTCTCAGCGTGTTCTAGATGAAAAAAAATCAAACTGCTCAGATTAATGCGAGAATGATTTTCCACTAACAAACACGGGTGTTCTTATGCTACTGATTCAGTCTCAGCGTGATTCTAAATGAAAAAAATTCAAACAGCTCAGTTTAATGCAAGAATGATTTTCCACTAACAAACACGGGTGTTCTTATGCTACTGATTCAGTCTCGGCGAGTTTCTAGATGAAAAAAAAATCAAATTATTCAGATTCATGCGAGAATAATTTTCCACTAACAACCTCAGTGTTCTTATTCTACTGATTCAGTCTCAGCGAATTTCTAGATGAAAAAAAATCAAACAGCTCAGATGGGCTCTGAGAATGATTTTCCACTAACAAACTATGGTGTTCTTATGCTACTGATTCTGTATCAGCGAGATTCTAGTTGGAAAAAAAATCAAACAGCTCAGATTATCGGAGAATGATTTTCCACTAACAAACACGGGTGTTCTTAGGCTATTGGTTCAGTCTCAGCGAGATTCTCAATGAAAAAAATTCAAACAGCTCAGATGGGCTCTGAGAATGATTTTCGACTAACAAACTATGGTGTTCTTATGCTACTGATTCAGTCTCAGCGAGTTTCTAGATGAAAAAAAAATCAAACTACTCAGATTCATGCGAGAATGATTTTCCACTAACAACCTCAGTGTTCTTATTCTACTGATTCAGTCTCAGCGAATTTCTAGATGAAAAAAATTCAAACAGCTCAGATGGGCACTGAGAATGATTTTCCACTAACAAACACGGGTGTTCTTATGCTACTGATTCAGTCTCAGCGAGTTTCTAGATGAAAAAAAAATCAAACTGCTCAGATTAATGCGAGAATGATTTTCCACTAACAAACACGGGTGTTCTTATGCTACTGGTTCAGTCTCAGTGAGTTTCTAGATTAAAAAAAAATATCAAATTGCTCAGATGGGCTCTGAGAATGATTTTCCACTAACAAACACGGGTGTTCTTATTCTACTGATTCAGTCTCAGCGAGTTTCTAGATGAAAAAAATTCAAACAGCTCAGATGGGCACTGAGAATGATTTTCCACTAACAAACTATGGTGTTCTTACTCTACTGATTCAGTCTCAGCGTGTTCTAGATGAAAAAAAATCAAACTGCTCAGATTAATGCGAGAAAGATTTTCCACTAACAAACACGGGTGTTCTTATGCTACTGATTCAGTCTCAGCGAGTTTCTGGATGAAAAAAAAATCAAACTGCTCAGATTAATGCGAGAATGATTTTCCACTAACAAACACGGGTGTTCTTATGCTACTGATTCAGTCTCAGCTAGTTTCAAGATGAAAAAAAATCAAACAGCTCAGATGGGCTCTGAGAATGATTTTCCACTAACAAACTATGGTGTTCTTATGCTACTGATTCAGTCTCGGCGAGTTTCTAGATGAAAACAATTCAAACAGCTCAGATGGGCTCTGAGAATGATTTTTCACTAAAAAATTTTGGTGTTATTACTCTACTGATTCAGTCTCAGCGTGTTCTAGATGAAAAAAAATCAAACTGCTCAGATTAATGCGAGAATGATTTTCCACTAACAAACACGGGTGTTCTTAGGCTATTGGTTCAGTCTCAGCGAGATTCTCAATGAAAAAAATTCAAACAGCTCAGATGGGCATTGAGAATGATTTTCCACTATCAAACTATGGTGTTCTTATGCTACTGATTCTGTCTCAGCGAGATTCTAGATGAAAAAAAATCAAACTGCTCAGATTAATGCGAGAATGATTTTCCACTAACAAACACGGGTGTTCTTATGCTACTGATTCAGTCTCAGTGAGTTTCTAGATTAAAAAAAATTTCGAACTGCTCAGATTAATACGAGAATGATTTTCCACTAACAAACACGGGTGTTCTTATGCTACTGATTCAGTCTCAGCGAGTTTCAAGATGAAAAAAAATCAAACAGCTCAGATGGGCTCTGAGAATGATTTTCCACTAACAAACTATGGTGTTCTTATGCTACTGATTCTGTATCAGCGAGATTCTAGATGGAAAAAAAATCAAACAGCTCAGATTATCGGAGAATGATTTTCCACTAACAAACACGGGTGTTCTTAGGCTATTGGTTCAGTCTCAGCGAGATTCTCAATGAAAAAAATTCAAACAGCTCAGATGGGCTCTGAGAATGATTTTCGACTAACAAACTATGGTGTTCTTATGCTACTGATTCAGTCTCAGCGAGTTTCTAGATGAAAAAAAAATCAAACTACTCAGATTCATGCGAGAATGATTTTCCACTAACAACCTCAGTGTTCTTATTCTACTGATTCAGTCTCAGCGAGTTTCTAGATGAAAAAAATTCAAACAGCTCAGATGGGCACTGAGAATGATTTTCCACTAACAAACACGGGTGTTCTTATGCTACTGATTCAGTCTCAGCGAGTTTCTAGATGAAAAAAAAATCAAACTGCTCAGATTAATGCGAGAATGATTTTCCACTAACAAACACGGGTGTTCTTATGCTACTGGTTCAGTCTCAGTGAGTTTCTAGATTAAAAAAAAAAATCAAATTGCTCAGATTAATACGAGAATGATTTTCCACTAACAAACACGGGTGTTCTTATGCTACTGATTCAGTCTCAGCGAGTTTCAAGATGAAAAAAAATCAAACAGTTCAGATGGGCTCTGAGAATGATTTTCCACTAACAAACACGGGTGTTCTTATTCTACTGATTCAGTCTCAGCGAGTTTCTAGATGAAAAAAATTCAAACAGCTCAGATGGGCACTGAGAATGATTTTCCACTAACAAACTATGGTGTTCTTACTCTACTGATTCAGTCTCAGCGTGTTCTAGATGAAAAAAAATCAAACTGCTCAGATTAATGCGAGAAAGATTTTCCACTAACAAACACGGGTGTTCTTATGCTACTGGTTCAGTCTCAGCGAGTTTCTAGATGAAAAAAAATCAAACTGCTCAGATTAATGTGAGAATGATTTTCCAATAACACACACGGGTGTTCTTATGCTACTGATTCAGTCTCAGCGAGTTTCTAAATGAAAAAAAATCAAACAGCTCAGATGGGCTCTGAGAATGATTTTCCACTAACAAACTATGGTGTTCTTATGCTACTGATTCTGTATCAGCGAGATTCTAGATTGAAAAAAATCAAACAGCTCAGATTAATGCGAGAATGATTTTCCACTAACAAACACGGGTGTTCTTAGGCTATTGGTTCAGTCTCAGCGAGATTCTCAATGAAAAAAATTCAAACAGCTCAGATGGGCTCTGAGAATGATTTTCGACTAACAAACCTTGGTGTTCTTATGCTACTGATTCAGTCTCAGCGAGTTTCTAGATGAAAAAAAAATCAAACTACTCAGATTCATGCGAGAATGATTTTCCACTAACAACCTCAGTGTTCTTATTCTATTGATTCAGTGTCAGCGAATTTCTAGATGAAAAAAATTCAAACAACTCAGATAGGCTCTGAGAATGATTTTCCACTAACAAACTATGGTGTTCTTATGCTACTGATTCAGTCTCGGCGAGTTTCTAGATGAAAAAAATTCAAACAGCTCAGATGGGCTCTGAGAATGATTTTCCACTAACAAACACGGGTGTTCTTATGCTACTGATTCAGTCTCAGCGAGTTTCTAGATGAAAAAAAAACTGCTCAGATTAATGCGAGAATGATTTTCCACTAACAAACACGGGTGTTCTTATGCTACTGGTTCAGTCTGAGCGAGTTTCAAAATGAAAAAAATTCAAACAGCTCAGATGGGCACTGAGAATGATTTTCCACTAACAAACACGGGTGTTCTTATGCTACTGATTCTGTTTCAGCGACATTTTAGATGAAAAAAAAATCAAACAGCTCAGATTAATGCGAGAATGATTTTCCACTAACAAACACGGGTGTTCTTATGCTACTGGTTCAGTCTGAGCGAGATTCTCAATGAAAAAAATTCAAACAGCTCAGATGGGCACTGAGAATGATTTTCCATTAACAAACACGGGTGTTCTTATGCTACTGGTTCAGTCTGAGCGAGTTTCTAGATGAAAAAAAATCAAACTGCTCAGATTAATGCGAGAATGATTTTCCACTAACAAACACGGGTGTTCTTATGCTACTGATTCAGTCTCAGTGAGTTTCTAGATTAAAAAAAATATCAAACTGCTCAGATTAATACGAGAATGATTTTCCACTAACAAACACGGGTGTTCTTATGCTACTGATTCAGTCTCGGCGAGTTTCTAGATGAAAAAAATTCAAACAGCTCAGATGGGCTCTGAGAATGATTTTCCACTAACAAACTATGGTGTTCTTATTCTACTGATTCAGTCTCAGCGTGTTCTAGATGAAAAAAAATCAAACTGCTCAGATTAATGCGAGAATGATTTTCCACTAACAAACACGGGTGTTCTTATGCTACTGATTCAGTCTCAGCGTGATTCTAAATGAAAAAAATTCAAACAGCTCAGTTTAATGCAAGAATGATTTTCCACTAACAAACACGGGTGTTCTTATGCTACTGATTCAGTCTCGGCGAGTTTCTAGATGAAAAAAAAATCAAATTATTCAGATTCATGCGAGAATAATTTTCCACTAACAACCTCAGTGTTCTTATTCTACTGATTCAGTCTCAGCGAATTTCTAGATGAAAAAAATTCAAACAGCTCAGATAGGCTCTGAGAATGATTTTCCACTAACAAACTATGGTGTACTTATGCTAATGATTCAGTCTCAGCGAGTTTCAAGATGAAAAAAAATCAAACAGCTCAGATGGGCTCTGAGAATGATTTTCCACTAACAAACTATGGTGTTCTTATGCTACTGATTCAGTCTGGGCGAGTTTCTAGATGAAAAAAATTCAAACAGCTCAGATGGGCTCTGAGAATGATTTTCCACTAACAAACTATGGTGTTCTTATTCTACTGATTCAGTCTCAGCGTGTTCTAGAGGAAAACAAAAATCAAACTGCTCAGATTTAATGCGAGAATGATTTTCCACTAACAAATACGGGTGTTCTTATGCTACTGATTCAGTCTCAGCGAGTTTCTAGATGAAAAAAAAAACTGCTCAGATTAATGCGAGAATGATTTTCCACTAACAAACACGGGTGTTCTTATGCTACTGGTTCAGTCTCAGCGAGTTTCAAAATGAAAAAAATCAAACAGCTCAGATGGGCTCTGAGAATGATTTTCCACTATCAAACTATGGTGTTCTTATGCTACTGATTCTGTTTCAGCGAGATTCTAGATGAAAAAAAAAATCAAACAGCTCAGATTAATGCGACAATGATTTTCCACTAACAAACACGGGTGTTCTTATGCTACTGGTTCAGTCTGAGCGAGATTCTCAATGAAAAAAATTCAAACAGCTCAGATGGGCACTGAGAATGATTTTCCACTAACAAACACAGGTGTTCTTATGCTACTGATTCAGTCTCAGCAAGTTTCTAGATGAAAAAAAATCAAACTGCTCAGATTAATGCGAGAATGATTTTCCACTAACAAACACGGGTGTTCTTATGCTACTGATTCAGTCTCAGTGAGTTTCTAGATTAAAAAAAATATCAAACTGCTCAGATTAATACGAGAATGATTTTCCACTAACAAACACGGGTGTTCTTATGCTACTGATTCAGTCTCGGCGAGTTTCTCAATGAAAAAAATTCAAACAGCTCAGATGGGCTCTGAGAATGATTTTCCACTAACAAACTATGGTGTTCTTATTCTACTGATTCAGTCTCAGCGTGTTCTAGATGAAAAAAAATCAAACTGCTCAGATTAATGCGAGAATGATTTTCCACTAACAAACACTGGTGTTCTTATGCTACTGATTCAGTCTCAGAGTGATTCTAAATGAAAAAAATTCAAACAGCTCAGTTTAATGCAAGAATGATTTTCCACTAACAAACACGGGTGTTCTTATGCTACTGATTCAGTCTCAGCGAGTTTCTAGATGAAAAAAATTCAAACAGCTCAGATGGGCTCTGAGAATGATTTTCCACTAACAAACACGGGTGTTCTTATGCTACTGATTCAGTCTCGGCGAGTTTCTAGATGAAAAAAAAATCAAACAGCTCAGATGGGCTCTGAGAATGATTTTCCACTAACAAACTATGGTGTTCTTATTCTACTGATTCAGTCTCAGCGAATTTCTAGATGAAAAAAATTCAAACAGCTCAGATAGGCTCTGAGAATGATTTTCCACTAACAAACTATGGTGTACTTATGCTAATGATTCAGTCTGGGCGAGTTTCTAGATAAAAAAAATTCAAACAGCTCAGATGGGCTCTGAGAATGATTTTCCACTAACAAACTTTGGTGTTCTTATTCTACTGATTCAGTCTCAGCGTGTTCTAGAGGAAAACAAAAATCAAACTGCTCAGATTTAATGCGAGAATGATTTTTCACTAACAAATACGGGTGTTCTTATGCTACTGATTCAGTCTCAGCGAGTTTCAAAATGAAAAAAATCAAACAGCTCAGATGGGCTCTGAGAATGATTTTCCACTATCAAACTATGGTGTTCTTATGCTACTGATTCTTTTTCAGCGAGATTCTAGATGAAAAAAAAATCAAACAGCTCAGATTAATGCGAGAATGATTTTCCACTAACAAACACGGGTGTTCTTATGCTACTGGTTCAGTCTGAGCGAGATTCTCAATGAAAAAAATTCAAACAGCTCAGATGGGCACTGAGAATGATTTTCCACTAACAAACACGGGTGTTCTTATGCTACTGGTTCAGTCTGAGCGAGATTCTCAATGAAAAAAATTCAAACAGCTCAGATGGGCACTGAGAATGATTTTCCACTAACAAACACAGGTGTTCTTATGCTACTGATTCAGTCTCAGCGTGTTCTAGATGAAAAAAAATCAAACTGCTCAGATTAATGCGAGAATGATTTTCCACTATTCAAACAGCTCAGATGGGATCTGAGAATGATTTTCCACTAACAAACTATGGTGTTCTTATTCTACTGATTCAGTCTCAGCGTGTTCTAGATGAAAAAAAATCAAACTGCTCAGATTAATGCGAGAATGATTTTCCACTAACAAACACGGGTGTTCTTATGCTACTGATTCAGTCTCAGCGTGATTCTAAATGTAAAAAATTCAAACAGCTCAGTTTAATGCAAGAATGATTTTCCACTAACAAACACGGGTGTTCTTATGCTACTGGTTCAGTCTCAGCGAGTTTTTAGATGAAAAAAAAATCAAACTGCTCAGATTCATGTGAGAATGATTTTCCACTAACAAACTCGAGTGTTCTTATTCTACTGATTCAGTCTCAGCGAGTTTCTAGATGAAAAAAATTCAAACAGCTCAGATGGGCTCTGAGAATGTTTTTTCACTAACAAACCATGGTTCTTATTCTACTGATTCAGTCTCAGCGTGTTCTAGATTAAAAAAAAAATTCAAACTGCTCAGATTAATGCGAGAATGATTTTCCACTAATAAACACGGGTGTTCTTATGCTACTGATTCAGTCTCAGTGAGTTTCTAGATTAAAAAAAATATCAAACTGCTCAGATTAATACGAGAATGATTTTCCATTAACAAACACG
This sequence comes from Marthasterias glacialis, assembly GCA_911728455.2. Lineage (NCBI taxonomy): Eukaryota > Metazoa > Echinodermata > Asteroidea > Forcipulatida > Asteriidae > Marthasterias > Marthasterias glacialis. Next base: position 10,219,848 of record OU452235.1, read on the forward strand.
GGTGTTCTTATGCTACTGATTCAGTCTCGGCGAGTTTCTCAATGAAAAAAATTCAAACAGCTCAGATGGGCTCTGAGAATGATTTTCCACTAACAAACTATGGTGTTCTTATTCTACTGATTCAGTCTCAGCGTGTTCTAGAGGAAAACAAAAATCAAACTGCTCAGATTTAATGCGAGAATGATTTTCCACTAACAAATACGGGTGTTCTTATGCTACTGATTCAGTCTCAGCGAGTTTCTAGATGAAAAAAAAAACTGCTCAGATTAATGCGAGAATGATTTTCCACTAACAAACACGGGTGTTCTTATGCTACTGGTTCAGTCTCAGCGAGTTTCAACATGAAAAAAATCAAACAGCTCAGATGGGCTCTGAGAATGATTTTCCACTATCAAACTATGGTGTTCTTATGCTACTGATTCTGTTTCAGCGAGATTCTAGATGAAAAAAAAATCAAACAGCTCAGATTAATGCGAGAATGATTTTCCACTAACAAACACGGGTGTTTTTATGCTACTGGTTCAGTCTGAGCGAGATTCTCAATGAAAAAAATTCAAACAGCTCAGATGGGCACTGAGAATGATTTTCCACTAACAAACACGGGTGTTCTTATGCTACTGGTTCAGTCTGAGCGAGATTCTCAATGAAAAAAATTCAAACAGCTCAGATGGGCACTGAGAATGATTTTCCACTAACAAACACAGGTGTTCTTATGCTACTGATTCAGTCTCAGCGAGTTTCTAGATGAAAAAAAATCAAACTGCTCAGATTAATGCGAGAATGATTTTCCACTAACAAACACGGGTGTTCTTATGCTACTAGTTTTGGTTTCATCGAGATTGGGAAAGACAAAAATTCAAACTGCTCAGATGGGCTCTGAGAATGATTTTCCACTATCAAACTATGGTGTTCTTATGCTACTGATTCTGTTTCAGCGAGATTCTCAATGAAAAAAAAAATCAAACAGCTCAGATTAATGCGACAATGATTTTCCACTAACAAACACGGGTGTTCTTATGCTACTGGTTCAGTCTGAGCGAGATTCTCAATGAAAAAAATTCAAACAGCTCAGATGGGCACTGAGAATGATTTTCCACTAACAAACACAGGTGTTCTTATGCTACTGATTCAGTCTCAGCAAGTTTCTAGATGAAAAAAAATCAAACTGCTCAGATTAATGCGAGAATGATTTTCCACTAACAAACACGGGTGTTCTTATGCTACTGATTCAGTCTCAGTGAGTTTCTAGATTAAAAAAAATATCAAACTGCTCAGATTAATACGAGAATGATTTTCCACTAACAAACACGGGTGTTCTTATGCTACTGATTCAGTCTCGGCGAGTTTCTCAATGAAAAAAATTCAAACAGCTCAGATGGGCTCTGAGAATGATTTTCCACTAACAAACTATGGTGTTCTTATTCTACTGATTCAGTCTCAGCGTGTTCTAGATGAAAAAAAATCAAACTGCTCAGATTAATGCGAGAATGATTTTCCACTAACAAACACTGGTGTTCTTATGCTACTGATTCAGTCTCAGAGTGATTCTAAATGAAAAAAATTCAAACAGCTCAGTTTAATGCAAGAATGATTTTCCACTAACAAACACGGGTGTTCTTATGCTAATGATTCAGTCTCGGCGAGTTTCTAGATGAAAAAAAAATCAAACAGCTCAGATGGGCTCTGAGAATGATTTTCCACTAACAAACTATGGTGTTCTTATTCTACTGATTCAGTCTCAGCGAATTTCTAGATGAAAAAAATTCAAACAGCTCAGATAGGCTCTGAGAATGATTTTCCACTAACAAACTATGGTGTACTTATGCTAATGATTCAGTCTGGGCGAGTTTCTAGATAAAAAAAATTCAAACAGCTCAGATGGGCTCTGAGAATGATTTTCCACTAACAAACTTTGGTGTTCTTATTCTACTGATTCAGTCTCAGCGTGTTCTAGAGGAAAACAAAAATCAAACTGCTCAGATTTAATGCGAGAATGATTTTTCACTAACAAATACGGGTGTTCTTATTCTACTGATTCAGTCTCAGCGAGTTTCTAGATGAAAAAAAAAAACTGCTCAGATTAATGCGAGAATGATTTTCCACTAACAAACTATGGTGTTCTTATTCTACTGATTCAGTCTCAGCGAGTTTCTGGATGAAAAAAAAATCAAACTGCTCAGATTAATGCGAGAATGATTTTCCACTAACAAACACGGGTGTTCTTATGCTACTGATTCAGTCTGAGCGAGTTTCAAGATGAAAAAAAATCAAACAGCTCAGATGGGCTCTGAGAATGATTTTCCACTAACAAACTATGGTGTTCTTTTGCTACTGATTCTGTATCAGCGAGATTCTAGATGGAAAAAAAATCAAACAGCTCAGATTAATGCGAAAATGATTTTCCACTAACAAACACGGGTGTTCTTAGGCTATTGGTTCAGTCTCAGCGAGATTCTCAATGAAAAAATTTCAAACAGCTCAGATGGGCTCTGAGAATGATTTTCCACTAACAAACTATGGTGTTCTTATGCTACTGATTCAGTCTGGGCGAGTTTCTAGATAAAAAAAATTCAAACAGCTCAGATGGGCTCTGAGAATGATTTTCCACTAACAAACTATGGTGTTCTTATGCTACTGATTCAGTCTCAGCGAGTTTCTAGATGAAAAAAAAATCAAACTACTCAGATTCATGCGAGAATGATTTTCCACTAACAACCTCAGTGTTCTTATTCTACTGATTCAGTCTCAGCGAATTTCTAGATGAAAAAAATTCAAACAGCTCAGATGGGCACTGAGAATGATTTTCCACTAACAAACACGGGTGTTCTTATGCTACTGATTCAGTCTCAGCGAGTTTCTAGATGAAAAAAAATCAAACTGCACAGATTAATGCGAGAATGATTTTCCACTAACAAACACGGGTGTTCTTATGCTACTGATTCAGTCTCAGCGAGTTTCAAGATGAAAAAAAATCAAATAGTTCAGATGGGCTCTGAGAATGATTTTCCACTAACAAACTATGGTGTTCTTATTCTACTGATTCAGTCTCAGCGAGTTTCTAAATGAAAAAAATTCAAACAGCTCAGATGGGCTCTGAGAATGATTTTCCACTAACAAACTATGGTGTTCTTACTCTACTGATTCAGTCTCAGCGTGTTCTAGATGAAAAAAAATCAAACTGCTCAGATTAATGCGAGAAAGATTTTCCACTAACAAACACGGGTGTTCTTATGCTACTGATTTCAGTCTCAGCGAGTTTCTAGATGAAAAAAAATCAAACTGCTCAGATTAATGTGAGAATGATTTTCCAATAACACACACGGGTGTTCTTATGCTACTGATTCAGTCTCAGCGAGTTTCTAAATGAAAAAAAATCAAACAGCTCAGATGGGCTCTGAGAATGATTTTCCACTAACAAACTATGGTGTTTTTATGCTACTGATTCTGTCTCAGCGAGATTCTAGATTGAAAAAAATCAAACAGCTCAGATTAATGCGAGAATGATTTTCCACTAACAAACACGGGTGTTCTTAGGCTATTGGTTCAGTCTCAGCGAGATTCTCAATGAAACAAATTCAAACAGCTCAGATGGGCTCTGAGAATGATTTTCGACTAACAAACCTTGGTGTTCTTATGCTACTGATTCAGTCTCAGCGAGTTTCTAGATGAAAAAAAAATCAAACTACTCAGATTCATGCGAGAATGATTTTCCACTAACAACCTCAGTGTTCTTATTCTACTGATTCAGTCTCAGCGAATTTCTAGATGAAAAAAATTCAAACAACTCAGATAGGCTCTGAGAATGATTTTCCACTAACAAACTATGGTGTACTTATGCTAATGATTCAGTCTCAGCGAGTTTCAAGATGAAAAAAAATCAAACAGCTCAGATGGGCTCTAAGAATGATTTTCCACTAACAAACTATGGTGTTCTTATGCTAATGATTCAGTCTCGGCAAGTTTCTAGATGAAAAAAATTCAAACAGCTCAGATGGGCTCTGAGAATGATTTTCCACTAACAAACACGGGTGTTCTTATGCTACTGATTCAGTCTCAGCGAGTTTCTAGATGAAAAAAAAACTGCTCAGATTAATGCGAGAATGATTTTCCACTAACAAACACGGGTGTTCTTATGCTACTGGTTCAGTCTGAGCGAGTTTCATAATGAAAAAAAATCAAACAGCTCAGATGGGCACTGAGAATGATTTTCCACTAACAAACACGGGTGTTCTTATGCTACTGATTCTGTTTCAGCGAGATTTTAGATGAAAAAAAAATCAAACAGCTCAGATTAATGCGAGAATGATTTTCCACTAACAAACACGGAAGTTCTTATGCTACTGGTTCAGTCTGAGCGAGATTCTCAATGAAAAAAATTCAAACAGCTCAGATGGGCTCTGAGAATGATTTTCCACTAACAAACTAGGGTGTTCTTATGCTACTGATTCAGTCTCAGCGTGTTCTAGATGAAAAAAAATCAAACTGCTCAGATTAATGCGAGAATGATTTTCCACTAACAAACACGGGTGTTCTTATGCTACTGATTCAGTCTCAGTGAGTTTCTAGATTAACAAAAATATCAAACTGCTCAGATTAATACGAGAATGATTTTCCACTAACAAACACGGGTGTTCTTATGCTACTGATTCAGTCTCGGCGAGTTTCTAGATGAAAAAAATTCAAACAGCTCAGATGGGCTCTGAGAATGATTTTCCACTTACAAACTATGGTGTTCTTATTCTACTGATTCAGTCTCAGCGTGTTCTAGATGAAAAAAAATCAAACTGCTCAGATTAATGCGAGAATGATTTTCCACTAACACACACGGGTGTTCTTATGCTACTGGTTCAGTCTCAGCGAGTTTCTAGATGAAAAAAAAATCAAACTGCTCAGATTCATGTGAGAATGATTTTCCACTAACAAACTCGAGTGTTCTTATTCTACTGATTCAGTCTCAGCGAGTTTCTAGATGAAAAAAATTCAAACAGCTCAGATGGGCTCTGAGAATGATTTTCCACTAACAAACACGGGTGTTCTTATGCTACTGATTCAGTCTCAGCGAGTTTCTAGATGAAAAAAAAACTGCTCAGATTAATGCGAGAATGATTTTCCACTAACAAACACGGGTGTTCTTATGCTACTGGTTCAGTCTGAGCGAGTTTCATAATGAAAAAAAATCAAACAGCTCAGATGGGCACTGAGAATGATTTTCCACTAACAAACACGGGTGTTCTTATGCTACTGATTCTGTTTCAGCGAGATTCTAGATGAAAAAAAAATCAAACAGCTCAGATTAATGCTAGAATGATTTTCCACTAACAAACACGGGTGTTCTTATGCTACTGGTTCAGTCTGAGCGAGATTCTCAATGTAAAAAATTCAAACAGCTCAGATGGGCTCTGAGAATGATTTTCCACTAACAAACTATGGTGTTCTTATGCTACTGATTCAGTCTCAGTGAGTTTCTAGATTAAAAAAAATATCAAACTGCTCAGATTAATACGAGAATGATTTTCCACTAACAAACACGGGTGTTCTTATGCTACTGATTCAGTCTCGGCGAGTTTCTAGATGAAAAAAATTCAAACAGCTCAGATGGGCTCTGAGAATGATTTTCCACTAACAAACTATGGTCTTCTTATTCTACTGATTCAGTCTCAGCGTGTTCTAGATGAAAAAAAATCAAACTGCTCAGATTAATGCGAGAATGATTTTCCACTAACAAACACGGGTGTTCTTATGCTACTGATTCAGTCTCAGAGTGATTCTAAATGAAAAAAATTCAAACAGCTCAGTTTAATGCAAGAATGATTTTCCACTAACAAACACGGGTGTTCTTATGCTACTGATTCAGTCTCAGCGAGATTCTAGATGAAAAAAATTCAAACAGCTCAGATGGGCTCTGAGAATGATTTTCCACTAACAAACACGGGTGTTCTTATGCTACTGATTCAGTCTCGGCGAGTTTCTAGATGAAAAAAAAATCAAACTACTCAGATTCATTCGAGAATGATTTTCCACTAAAAACCTCAGTGTTCTTATTCTACTGATTCAGTCTCAGCGAATTTCTAGATGAAAAAAATTCAAACAGCTCAGATAGGCTCTGAGAATGATTTTCCACTAACAAACTATGGTGTACTTATGCTAATGATTCAGTCTCAGCGAGTTTCAAGATGAAAAAAAATCAAACAGCTCAGATGGGCTCTGAGAATGATTTTCCACTAACAAACTATGGTGTTCTTATGCTACTGATTCAAGTCTCGGCGAGTTTCTAGATGAAAAAAATTCAAACAGCTCAGATGGGCTCTGAGAATGATTTTCCACTAACAAACTATAGTGTTCTTATTCGACTGATTTAGTCTCAGCGAGTTTCTAGATGAAAAAAAAAACTGCTCAGATTAATGCGAGAATGATTTTCCACTAACAAACACGGGTGTTCTTATGCTACTGGTTCAGTCTCAGCGAGTTTGAAAATGAAAAAAATCAAACAGCTCAGAAGGGCTCTGAGAATGATTTTCCACTATCAAACTATGGTGTTCTTATGCTACTGATTCTGTTTCAGCGAGATTCTAGATGAAAAAAAAATCAAACAGCTCAGATTAATGCGAGAATGATTTTCCACTAACAAACACGGGTGTTCTTATGCTACTGGTTCAGTCTCGGCGAGTTTCTCAATGAAAAAAATTCAAACAGCTCAGATGGGCTCTGAGAATGATTTTCCACTAACAAACTATGGTGTTCTTATTCTACTGATTCAGTCTCAGCGTGTTCTAGATGAAAACAAAAATCAAACTGCTCAGATTTAATGCGAGAATGATTTTCCACTAACAAACACGGGTGTTCTTATGCTACTGATTCAGTCTCAGTGAGTTTCTAGATTTAAAAAAAAAATCAAACTGCTCAGATTAATGCGAGAATGATATTCCACTAACAAACACGGGTGTTTTTATGCTACTGATTCAGTCTCAGCGAGTTTCTAAATGAAAAAAAATCAAACAGCTCAGATGGACTCTGAGAATGATTTTAGACTAACAAACTATGGTGTTCTTATGCTACTGATTCAGTCTCAGCGAGTTTGTAGATGAAAAAAAAATCAAACTACTCAGATTAATGCGAGAATGATTTTCCACTAACAACCTCAGTGTTGTTAATCTACTGATTCAGTCTCAGCGAGTTTCAAAATGAAATAAATTCAAACAGCTCAGATAAGCTCTGAGAATGAATTTCCACTAACAAACTATGGTGTACTTATGCTACTGATTCAGTCTCAGCGAGTTTCAAGATGAAAAAAAAATCAAACAGCTCAGATGGGGCTCTGAGAATGATTTTCCACTAACAAACTATGGTGTTCTTATGCTACTGATTCAGTCTCGGCGAGTTTCTAGATGAAAAAAATTCAAACAGCTCAGATGGGCTCTGAGAATGATTTTCCACTAACAAACTATGGTGTTCTTATTCTACTGATTCAGTCTCAGCGTGTTCTAGATGAAAAAAAATCAAACTGCTCAGATTAATGCGAGAATGATTTTCCACTAACAAACACGGGTGTTCTTATGCTACTGATTCAGTCTCAGAGTGATTCTAAATGAAAAAAATTCAAACAGCTCAGTTTAATGCAAGAATGATTTTCCACTAACAAACACGGGTGTTCTTATGCTACTGGTTCAGTCTCAGCGAGTTTCTAGATGAAAAAAAAATCAAACTGCTCAGATTCATGTGAGAATGATTTTCCACTAACAAACTCGAGTGTTCTTATTCTACTGATTCAGTCTCAGCGAGTTTCTAGATGAAAAAAATTCAAACAGCTCAGATGGGCTCTGAGAATGTTTTTTCACTAACAAACTATGGTTCTTATTCTACTGATTCAGTCTCAGCGTGTTCTAGATTAAAAAAAAATCAAACTGCTCAGATTAATGCGAGAATGATTTTCCACTAACAAACACGGGTGTTCTTATGCTACTGATTCAGTCTTAGTGATTTTCTAGATTAAAAAAAATATCAAACTGCTCAGATTAATACGAGATTGATTTTCCACTAACAAACACGGGTGTTCTTATGCTACTGATTCAGTCTCAGCGAGTTTCTAGATGAAAAAAATTCAAACAGCTCAGATGGGCTCTGAGAATGATTTTCCACTAACAAACACGGGTGTTCTTATGCTACTGATTCAGTCTCGGCGAGTTTCTAGATGAAAAAAAAATCAAACTACTCAGATTCATTCGAGAATGATTTTCCACTAAAAACCTCAGTGTTCTTATTCTACTGATTCAGTCTCAGCGAATTTCTAGATGAAAAAAATTCAAACAGCTCAGATAGGCTCTGAGAATGATTTTCCACTAACAAACTATGGTGTACTTATGCTAATGATTCAGTCTCAGCGAGTTTCAAGATGAAAAAAAATCAAACAGCTCAGATGGGCTCTGAGAATGATTTTCCACTAACAAACTTTGGTGTTCTTATGCTACTGATTCAGTCTCGGCGAGTTTCTAGATGAAAAAAATTCAAACAGCTCAGATGGGCTCTGAGAATGATTTTCCACTAACAAACTATGGTGTTCTTATTCTACTGATTCAGTCTCAGCGAGTTTCTAGTTGAAAAAAAAAACTGCTCAGATTAATGCGAGAATGATTTTCCACTAACAAACACGGGTGTTCTTATGCTACTGGTTCAGTCTCAGCGAGTTTGAAAATGAAAAAAATCAAACAGCTCAGAAGGGCTCTGAGAATGATTTTCCACTATCAAACTATGGTGTTCTTATGCTACTGATTCTGTTTCAGCGAGATTCTAGATGAAAAAAAAATCAAACAGCTCAGATTAATGCGAGAATGATTTTCCACTAACAAACACGGTTGTTCTTATGCTACTGGTTCAGTCTGAGCGAGATTCTCAATGAAAAAAATTCAAACAGCTCAGATGGGCACTGAGAATGATTTTCCACTAACAAACACGGGTGTTCTTATGCTACTGGTTCAGTCTCGGCGAGTTTCTAGATGAAAAAAATTCAAACAGCTCAGATGGGCTCTGAGAATGATTTTCCACTAACAAACTATGGTGTTCTTATTCTACTGATTCAGTCTCAGCGTGTTCTAGATGAAAACAAAAATCAAACTGCTCAGATTTAATGCGAGAATGATTTTCCACTAACAAACACGGGTGTTCTTATGCTACTGATTCAGTCTCAGCGAGTTTCTAGATGAAAAAAAAAACTGCTCGGATTAATGCGAGAATGATTTTCCACTAACAAACTGTGGTGTTCTTATTCTACTGTTTCAGTCTCAGCGAGTTTCTGGATGAAAAAAAATCAAACTGCTCAGATTAATGTGAGAATGATTTTCCACTAACAAACATGGGTGTTCTTATGCTACTAGTTTTGGTTTCATCGAGATTGGGAAAGACAAAAATTCAAACTGCTACTATGCCCCCGAGAATGATTTTCTATTAATAAACACGGGTGTTCTTGATCCTACTGGTTCGGTTTCACCCAGATTGGGGAAGAAAAAAATTCAAACTGCTCAGATGGGCTCTTGGAATGATTTTCCACTAACAAACACGGGTGTTCTTATGCTACTGATTCAGTCTCAGTGAGTTTCTAGATTTAAAAAAAAAATCAAACTGCTCAGATTAATGCGAGAATGATATTCCACTAAGAAACACGGGTGTTTTTATGCTACTGATTCAGTCTCAGCGAGTTTCTAAATGAAAAAAAATCAAACAGCTCAGATGGACTCTGAGAATGATTTTAGACTAACAAACTATGGTGTTCTTATGCTACTGATTCAGTCTCAGCGAGTTTGTAGATGAAAAAAAAATCAAACTACTCAGATTAATGCGAGAATGATTTTCCACTAACAACCTCAGTGTTGTTAATCTACTGATTCAGTCTCAGCGAGTTTCAAAATGAAAAAAATTCAAACAGCTCAGATAAGCTCTGAGAATGAATTTCCACTAACAAACTATGGTGTACTTATGCTACTGATTCAGTCTCAGCGAGTTTCAAGATGAAAAAAAAATCAAACAGCTCAGATGGGCTCTGAGAATGATTTTCCACTAACAAACTATGGTGTTCTTATGCTACTGATTCAGTCTCGGCGAGTTTCTAGATGAAAAAAATTCAAACAGCTCAGATGGGCTCTGAGAATGATTTTCCACTAACAAACTATGGTGTTCTTATTCTACTGATTCAGTCTCAGCGTGTTCTAGATGAAAACAAAAATCAAACTGCTCAGATTTAATGCGAGAATGATTTTCCACTAAAAAACAGGGGTGTTCTTATTCTACTGATTCAGTCTCAGCGAGTTTCTAGATGAAAAAAAAAACTGCTCAGATTAATGCGAGAATGATTTTCCACTAACAAACTATGGTGTTCTTATTCTACTGATTCAGTCTCAGCGAGTTTCTGGATGAAAAAAAAATCAAACTGCTCAGATTAATGCGAGAATGATTTTCCACTAACAAACACGGGTGTTCTTATGCTACTGATTCAGTCTCAGCGAGTTTCAAGATGAAAAAAAATCAAACAGCTCAGATGGGCTCTGAGAATGATTTTACAATAACAAACTATGGTGTTCTTATTCTACTGATTCAGTCTCAGCGTGTTCTAGATGAAAAAAAATCAAACTGCTCAGATTAATGCGAGAATGATTTTCCACTAACAAACACGGGTGTTCTTATGCTACTGGTTCAGTCTCAGAGTGATTCTAAATGAAAAAAATTCAAACAGCTCAGTTTAATGCAAGAATGATTTTCCACTATCAAACACGGGTGTTCTTATGCTACTGGTTCAGTCTCAGCGAGTTTCAAGATGAAAAAAAAATCAAACAGCTCAGATGGGCTCTGAGAATGATTTTCCACTAACAAACACGGGTGTTCTTATGCTACTGATTCAGTCTCAGCGAGTTTCAAGATGAAAAAAAATCAAACAGCTCAGATGGGCTCTGAGAATGATTTTCCACTAACAAACTATGGTGTTCTTATTCTACTGATTCAGTCTCGGCGAGTTTCTAGATGAAAAAAATTCAAACAGCTCAGATAGGCTCTGAGAATGATTTTCCACTAACAAACTATGGTGTTCTTATTCTACTCATTCAGTCTCGGCGAGTTTCTAGATGAAAAAAATTCAAACAGCTCAGATGGGCTCTGAGAATGATTTTCCACTAACAAACTATGGTGTTCTTATGCTACTGATTCAGTCTCAGCGTGTTCTAGATGAAAAAAAATCAAACTGCTCAGATTAATACGAGAATGATTTTCCACTAACAAACACGGGTGTTCTTATGCTACTAATTCAGTCTCAGTGAGTTTCTAAATTTAAAAAAAAATCAAACTGCTCAGATTAATGCGAGAATGATTTTCCACTAACAAACACGGGTGTTCTTATGCTACTGATTCAGTCTCAGCGAGTTTCTAGATGAAAAAAAAATCAAACTACTCAGATTCATGCGAGAATGATTTTCCACTAACAACCTCAGTGTTTTTATTCTACTGATTCAGTCTCAGCGAGTTTCAAAATGAAAAAAATTCAAACAGCTCAGATAAGCTCTGAGAATGATTTTCCACTAACAAACTATGGTGTACTTATTCTACTGATTCAGTCTCAGCGAGTTTCAAGATGAAAAAAAATCAAACAGCTCAGATGGGCTCTGAGAATGATTTTCCACTAACAAACTATGGTGTTCTTATGCTACTGATTCAGTCTCGGCGAGTTTCTAGATGAAAAAAAAATCAAACTACTCAGATTCATGCGAGAATGATTTTCCACTAACAACCTCAGTGTTTTTATTCTACTGATTCAGTCTCAGCGAGTTTCAAAATGAAAAAAATTCAAACAGCTCAGATAAGCTCTGAGAATGATTTTCCACTAACAAACTATGGTGTACTTATTCTACTGATTCAGTCTCAGCGAGTTTCTAGATGAAAAAAAAATCAAACTACTCAGATTCATGCGAGAATGATTTTCCACTAACAACCTCAGTGTTTTTATTCTACTGATTCAGTCTCAGCGAGTTTCAAAATGAAAAAAATTCAAACAGCTCAGATAAGCTCTGAGAATGATTTTCCACTAACAAACTATGGTGTACTTATTCTACTGATTCAGTCTCAGCGAGTTTCAAGATGAAAAAAAATCAAACTGCTCAGATTAATGCGAGAATGATTTTCCACTAACAAACACGGGTGTTCTTATGCTACTGGTTCAGTCTCAGAGTGATTCTAAATGAAAAAAATTCAAACAGCTCAGTTTAATGCAAGAATGATTTTCCACTATCAAACACGGGTGTTCTTATGCTACTGGTTCAGTCTCAGCGAGTTTCAAGATGAAAAAAAAATCAAACAGCTCAGATGGGCTCTGAGAATGATTTTCCACTAACAAACTATGGTGTTCTTATTCTACTGATTCAGTCTCGGCGAGTTTCTAGATGAAAAAAATTCAAACAGCTCAGATAGGCTCTGAGAATGATTTTCCACTAACAAACTATGGTGTTCTTATTCTACTCATTCAGTCTCGGCGAGTTTCTAGATGAAAAAAATTCAAACAGCTCAGATGGGCTCTGCGAATGATTTTCCACTAACAAACTATGGTGTTCTTACTCTACTGATTCAGTCTCAGCGTGTTCTAGATGAAAAAAAATCAAACTGCTCAGATTAATGCGAGAATGATTTTCCACTAACAAACACGGGTGTTCTTAGGCTATTGGTTCAGTCTCAGCGAGTTTCTAGATGAAAAAAAATCAAACAGCTCAGATGGGCTCTGAGAATGATTTTCCACTAACAAACTATGGTGTTCTTATTCTATTGATTCAGTCTCGGCGAGTTTCTAGATGAAAAAAATTCAAACAGCTCAGATGGGCTCTGAGAATGATTTTCCACTAACAAACTATGGTGTTCTTATGCTACTGATTCAGTCTCAGCGTGTTCTAGATGAAAAAAAATCAAACTGCTCAGATTAATGCGAGAATGATTTTCCACTAACAAACACGGGTGTTCTTATGCTACTAATTCAGTCTCAGTGAGTTTCTAAATTTAAAAAAAAATCAAACTGCTCAGATTAATGCGAGAATGATTTTCCACTAACAAACACGGGTGTTCTTATGCTACTGATTCAGTCTCAGCGAGTTTCTAGATGAAAAAAAAATCAAACTACTCAGATTCATGCGAGAATGATTTTCCACTAACAACCTCAGTGTTTTTATTCTACTGATTCAGTCTCAGCGAGTTTCAAAATGAAAAAAATTCAAACAGCTCAGATAAGCTCTGAGAATGATTTTCCACTAACAAACTATGGTGTACTTATTCTACTGATTCAGTCTCAGCGAGTTTCTAGATGAAAAAAAAATCAAACTACTCAGATTCATGCGAGAATGATTTTCCACTAACAACCTCAGTGTTTTTATTCTACTGATTCAGTCTCAGCGAGTTTCAAGATGAAAAAAAATCAAACAGCTCAGATGGGCTCTGAGAATGATTTTCCACTAACAAACTATGGTGTTCTTATGCTACTGATTCAGTCTCGGCGAGTTTCTAGATGAAAAAAATTCAAACAGCTCAGATGGGCTCTGAGAATGATTTTCCACTAACAAACTATGGTGTTCTTATTCTACTGATTCAGTCTCAGCGTGTTCTAGATGAAAACAAAAATCAAACTGCTCAGATTTAATGCGAGAATGATTTTCCACTAACAAACACAGGTGTTCTTATGCTACTGATTCAGTCTCAGCGAGTTTCTAGATGAAAAAAAAACTGCTCAGATTAATGCGAGAATGATTTTCCACTAACAAACATGGGTGTTCTTATGCTACTAGTTTTGGTTTCATCGAGATGGGGAAAGACAAAAATTCAAACTGCTACTATGCCCCCGAGAATGATTTTATATTAATAAACACGGGTGTTCTTGATCCTACTGGTTCGGTTTCACCCAGATTGGGGAAGAAAAAAATTCAAACTGCTCAGATGGGCTCTTGGAATGATTTTCCACTAACAAACACGGGTGTTCTTATGCTACTGATTCAGTCTCAGTGAGTTTCTAGATTTAAAAAAAAAATCAAACTGCTCAGATTAATGCGAGAATGATTTTCCACTAACAAACACGGGTGTTCTTATGCTACTGATTCAGTCTCAGCGAGTTTCTAGATGAAAAAAAAATCAAACTACTCAGATTCATGCGAGAATGATTTTCCAGTAACAACCTCAGTGTTCTTATTCTACTGATTCAGTCTCAGCGAGTTTCAAAATGAAAAAAAAATTCAAACAGCTCAGATGGGCTCTGAGAATGATTTTCCACTAACAAACTATGGTGTACTTATGCTACTGATTCAGTCTCGGCGAGTTTCTAGATGAAAAAAATTCAAACAGCTCAGATGGGCTCTGAGAATGATTTTCCACTAACAAACTATGGTGTTCTTATTCTACTGATTCAGTCTCTGCGTGTTCTAGATGAAAAAAAAATCAAACTGCTCAGATTAATGCGAGAATGATTTTCCACTAACAAACATGGGTGTTCTTATGCTAGTAGTTTGGTTTCATCGAGATTGGGAAAGACAAAAATTCAAACTGCAAATATGCCCCCGAGAATGATTTTCTATTAATAAACACGGGTGTTCTGATCTTACTGGTTCGGTTTCACCCAGATTGGGGAAGAAAAAAATTCAAACTGCTCAGATGGGCTCTTAGAATAATTTCTGGATGAAAAAAAAATCAAACTGCTCAGATTAATGCGAGAATGATTTTCCACTAACAAACATGGGTGTTCTTATGCTACTAGTTTGGTTTCATCGAGATTGGGAAAGACAAAAATTCAAACTGCAAATATGCCCCCGAGAATGATTTTCTATTTAATAAACACGGGTGTTCTGATCTTACTGGTTCGGTTTCACCCAGATTGGGGAAGAAAAAAATTCAAACTGCTCAGATGGGCTCTTAGAATGATTTTCCACTAACAAACACGGGTATTCTTATGCTACTGGTTCAATCTCAGCGAGATTCTAAATGAAAAAAAAAAATCAAACTGCACAGATTAATGCGAGAATGATTTTCTACTAACAAACACGGGTGTTCTTATGCTACTGGTTCAGTCTCAGCGAGATTCTAAATGAAAAAAATTCAAACAGCTGAGATGGGCTCTAAGAATGACTTTCCACTAACAAACACGGGTGTTCTTCTGCTACTGGTTCTGTTTCATCGAGATTGGGAAAGACAAAAATTCAAACTGCTACTAGGCCCCCGAGAATGATTTTCTATTGATAAACACGGGTGTTCTGATCTTACTAGTTCGGTTTCACCCAGATTGGGGAAGAAAAAAATTCAAACTGCTCAGATGGGCTCTTAGAATGATTTTCCACTAACAAACTATGGTGTTCTTATGCTACTGATTCAGTCTCAGCGAGTTTCTAGATGAAAAAAAAAATCAAACTGCTCTGATTAATGCGAGAATGATTTTCCACTAACAAAAACACGGGTGTTCTTATGCTACTGGTTCAGTCTCAGCGAGAATGGGAAAGACAAAAAGTCAAACTGCTCAGATTGCTTTGATAATGATTTTCCACTAACAAACACGGGTGTTCTTATGATACTGGTTCAGTCTCAGGGAGATCGGGAAAGACAAAAATTCAAACTGCTTAGACGTCGCTGAGAATGATTTTCTATTAACAAAAACGGGTGTCTTATGTTACTGGTTTTAGTCTTAGCGACATTGGGGTAGGGGGGAATTCAAACTGCTCAGATGGGCTCTTAGAATGATTTTCCACTAACAAACTATGGTGTTCTTATGCTACTGATTCAGTCTCAGCGAGATTCTAGATGAAAAAAAAATCAAACTGCTCTGATTAATGCGAGAATGATTTTCCACTAACAAAAACACGGGTGTTCTTATGCTACTGGTTCAGTCTCAGCGAGAATGGGAAAGACAAAAATTCAAACTGCTCAGATTGCTTTGATAATGATTTTCCACTTACAAACACGGGTGTTCTTACACTACCGGTGCAATCTCAGCGAGATTGGAGATGAAAAAAATTCATACTGCTCAGATTGCTCTGAGAATGATTTTCCACTAACAAACACGGGTGTTCTTATGATACTGGTTCAGTGTCAGCGAGATCGGGAAAGACAAAAATTCAAACTGCTTAGACATCGCTGAGAATGATTTTCTATTAACAAAAACGGGTGTCTTATGTTACTGGTTTCAGTCTTAGCGACATTGGGGGGGGGGAATTCAAACTGCTTAGATGGGCTCTGAGAATGATTTACAACTAACAAACAATTGTGTTCTTATGCTACTGGTGCAGTCTCAGGGAGATTGGAGATGTAAAAAATTCAAACTGCTCAGACGTCTCTGAGAATGATTTTTTTATTAACAAACACGTGTGTTCATAAGCTACTGGTTTCAGTCTAAGTTAGTTTCTAGATGGAAAAAAAAACTGCTCAGATTGCTCTGAGAATGATTGACACGGATGTTCTTATGCTATTGGTTCAGTTCTCAGCGTGATCGGAAAGACAAAAATTCAAACTGCACATATGCCTCCGAGAATGATTTTCTATTAAATAAACACGGTGGTTCTGATCCTACTGGTTCGGTTTCATCGACATTAGTGAAAAAAAATCAAACTGCTCAGATGGGCTCAGAGAATGATTTTCCACTAACAATGGTGTTCTTATGCTATTGTTAACGAAAACCAGGTACATGTACATGTACATATACCTTTACATTGTAAGTGTGTGTATCCGCTACGTGTGTGTGACCGCAACGATCGTGGAAAGAATGTCACACCACTCGCTGTTCCTAGGCAGTTGCTAAGGTAGGCGGGGCTTAATGGATCGGTCTACAGACCTTTATTATGGTGCCGCCATCTTGATTTTCTCCCATTCAAACCAATGCAGCCAAACCGAGGCTAGAAGAGCAAAAAGTCTGGTTCCTTTTTGTACAACGATTATTAGCGTATGCCCCACGTAAAAATGCGGACTGTTCTCTCATTTTGCCAACTGGTGCAATTATTTTTGACACAATTCCAACCTCGTTCCCAGGGGTAACTGATCTTGCCCACAGACATAAAGAACCTTGCCGCACAATGTTTTTGTTACCGAGGTTGGCTCGATCATGACCACTGATCTCTAGTAGAATAGAGATCAGTACGAAAGCCCAATCGTGCCACAGAAATAAATAAAATCACTGGAAAATAATCCGTTATAACGAATTAATAATCCGTTATAACGAATTAATAATCCGTAATAACGAATTAATAATCCGTAATAACGAATTAGCAATCCGTTATAACGAATTAGTAATCCGTTATAACGAATTAAATAATCCGTAATAACGAATTAATAATCCGTTATAACGAATTAATAATCCGTAATAACGAATTAATAATCCGTTATAACGAATTAAATAATCCGTAATAACGAATTAATAATCCGTTATAACGAATTAATTAATTAATTCGTTATTACGGATTATTAATTAGTTATTACGGATTATTAATTCGTTATTACGGATTATTAATTCGTTATAACGGATTATTAATTCGTTATTACGGATTATTAATTCGTTATAACGGATTATTAATTCGTTATTACGGATTATTTAATTCGTTATAACGGATTATTAATTCGTTATAACGGATTATTTTCCAGTGATTTTATTTATTTCTGTGGCACGATTGGGCTTTCGTAGATCAGTGATCATAACCCCAGGAATTATAAGTGATGTTTGAAGCTTTGCATGGTGTGAAAAATAATAAGGAACTATAATTAAGTAGTAAACTTGCGGGTACAACCATGTATGAAAACTCTTTTAGAAAGGAGTGGTAGCTCTGAAAAGAGCCGTGGGGGTCTCGGCGTTTCGAACAGTATACTCTCTGTTCGTCTTCAGGAGAATGCTGGGCTGCTGCTGCTGCTGCTGCTTAAGTGGGGCTACGCAGGGATGCACAATTTTTGGCGGGAAGGATCCAAGTTGTTGTTGACCGGTGATGCATGGCGGGTGGCTGCTGGCTGGATGTGTGTGCGCTGGGGTGTGTCAGTGTTGTGTTGTGGTGCTGGTGGAAGGCTGGGCTTGAGTAGTGGTGACCAGATGTCATTGATGAAAAAAACGATGTCTTGTGGAACTGTGTTGTGGGCTTTGATTTCTATGGCTTCTCAGACTCTGCGTTGGTGGCAATGCTGGACAGGAACGATGAGCTTGGTGTCTTTCCAGTTGATGCGATGGTCTTGTTCGTGGGAATGTTTGATGATGGCTGATTTATCCAGATGTCCTAGTCTGCCATGTGCTTGGTGTTCCTTGATTCTTGGAGAGAAGTTGCGGCCGGTTTCTCCGATGTATACTTTACCGCACTCACATGGAATGCGGTAAACACCGGCCTTGTCCTGCGTGGCTTGTTTGTCCTTGTGTGTTTGTAGTGATGCTTGAATCTTGTTGGGTGCCGTGTGGAAGATTTTGACTTTATGCTTGGGTGAAGATGCGCTGGAGCTTGTGTGACGCATGGCCGATGTATGGTAGGGTGATGCTTGACTTGAACTGTTGTCGTTCTTCTGGCAGGAGGCTGGGCTTGGGCTGGCTGAAGTTGAAGCGTTTGTAACCATTGAGTTGTAGTGATTTCTTGATGTGGTGGAGAACCTGCTTTAAGTTGTGTTGGTCACAGGTGTTGAAAGCACGGCGGACCAATGTGTTGTTAAAGGCAAAGTATACCTTTGGTTTTTGGAACCGTACATTTGCCTTAATGTCATATAATTGTAGATATATAGCATAAAACTAACCTGTGTAAATTTCAGTTCAAAAGTGGCAGCGTTTTTGAGATATCACCAAAAATCTGGAGAGGTTGTGTTCACGCAGAAGAAGTATCCGTCATTGGAATACACATTCTGAGAAGCGTTACGGCCAGATTCAAATTTTGGGGGATAAAAAGTGATTATTTTTCCATAACTGCAGTACTACGAAGTGAAACGTTTCTCAAAATGCATTATACTATCCAAAGCTGCTGTACTTCTTACCAAGTGAGTTATTATTGCCATAAATTTTCAGAGTCATTACCAAACGTATACATACCCTTTAACTGCAGACTTGAAGCGTGGGTGATGAAATGAAGAACTGTGGAGGTAATGGTCTGTGTGTGTGTCGGCTTGCGGTGTACTGTGTGGGAGAGGGTTCCACCTGGTTTGCGCGTGACTTGGACATCTAGGAAGGAGATGGTGTTGTTTGATTATTGCTCCATGGTGAATTTGATGAGAGGATGCTGGTTGTTGAGGTGGAGGAGGAAGTCTTGAAGCGCTGTCTCGCCGTGGGGCCATACCACGAAGGTATCATCAACATAGCGGAGCCAGAGGTACATAGCGGAGCCAGAGGTTGGGGCGAAGATCTGCATTCTCGATGGTGTCTAATTTGAATTCCTCCATGAACAGATCTGCTAGAACCCGGGATCCCATGACGGCTCCAGAGTTCTGCTCGTAGAATTGGTCTCTCCATCTGAAGCTAGAAGACGAGACACACGTCAGGGACTTGGTCGGGCGTGAGGTTTGTGCGGTCTTTGATGGCAGGGTCGGCTTGTAGACGTTCTTTGGCGATGAGGCATGCTTCTTTGGTAGGTACGTTGGTGAATAGAGAGACCACGTCAAAACTGACAAGGATGTCAGATTGACGGAGCTGGAGGTCCTTGATGAGCTTGACGAACTGGCTTGAGTTGGTGATGTGGTGCGGTGTGAGGCCTACAAGTGGTTGAGGATTTTGGTCAGATGTCTGGTCTGGCTGTGTTGTAGGTAGGGGCACCTCTAGATGCTACGATGGGGCGGAGAGGAATATCTGGCTTGTGGATCTTGGGTTGTCCGAAGAAGCGTGGGCAGGAGGATGCCGATGGCTTGAGGTGACGGTACGTTGGTGTGCTGATAGCTTGGGATTGGTGAAGGGACCGGAGTTGATTGGTAATCTTGCGTTCGATGGCCGGGATGGGGTTTCTTGACAGGCGTCTGTAGGTGTCGGTTGAAAGGATGTCAGTCACCTTGTGGTCATAATCTGTAGAAGACATGACCACGATGGCATTACCCTTGTCGGCTGACATGATGTGGATGGACTGGTCACGCTTGAGAGATCTGATGGCGGAGATTTCTTGCTTGCTGGTGTTGGGCTTGGGTAGCTTGGCGTTCTTGAGTGTTTGCAGGATCTGGATACGAACTTGGTTAGCGGCTGTCTTGTCTAGATGTTTTAGCACTGGTTCAGTGGCCTGGATGTCTTTGGTTGGTATCGAGCGGGGGGTGAGGGGGAAGTTCATGCCTTTGGGAAAGAACCTTGGTTTCAACTGGGGTGAGAGGTCGCTGGCTAAGGTTCACAACGGTGTGTTGGGTGAAGGCCTTAGTGCTGCAGAGGTGAGGTTTGGTGACAAAAGGTTGAGTGCACAGGTTATCTCTTTTTGTATAATCTCTTATGTCGGTGGACTCGACTCTTTTGTTGGACCAAAGCTGGGTGAACTTGATGACTTGTTTCTGGCGGGTAGACTGGAAATGGTGGATGGTGGACGCTTGGTTGAGTTCTTGGATCTTCGAGAAATCATCAACTGCGAGGGTAGACTGGAGGGACTGCCGTAGGATGGAATAATCTTCGTCTAACTGGGCTAATTGGGTTCTGGTAGCGGCGATGCGTCAAGCTGGCGCGATGTAGGATGTTCTGGGAGCGGGTGGTGCGAATAGGGTCATGGAGTTGTATAGGCCTTGAGGTATCGTTGTGGCAGCGTTTGAGGAAAGTCAGGCTGTTGATAAGCTTAGCCCGTTTGATGGTTGTTCTTTCCAGTGTCTTGAGGTGCTGGATGCTAAGCTCTCCGAACTATGGAATTAAGGAATTATGACGGGAAAATCTCCCATAATAAGGAAGATCTTAATAAGTCCTGTAGCCGATCCACTCAACGCGCCGCTCAAAAATGGTATTCCTGCAAAAGAGGCACCATGAATCATAGATATGATACCATATATTGAGCGGTGCGTCGACTAGATCGGCCACATGCCCAAATAAAATCTCCCACATTATGGGAGATTATTCTGGTTTCCTAGCCAAAGATTCCCTGACGACTCTTGTTAACAAGGTTGAGCAGACGGTACTTTTTTGTTGTGCGTGTAGCTTTTCCCGTGTTTAAGCTTCAGAGCAAACGTTAATTTTTTCCGGTGAAATCATCATCATTCGGCTGCTGTGCAGGCGAGCACATTTTTTTTGTAGTTTATAGTTTTTATTTTTTGTTTTAAGGCGTACAGGCTTGATTACCCACCTAGAAATAATCTATTTCGCGCCTCCTTATACACGTTTTCTAGTGTAAGAGTATCAAAGCAGGAAACCAGAATAAAATAACCTTTATCATATCACAGCAGCATGTCGAATAAAATACGGTTATGTGACCATCTTTCAATCAATAGGGCACTTCATTCCTGACTTTGGCCCTCCAGCTCACATCCAGAGCCATCCTCTGCATGCAGGTATAACAGCCATCGAGTCGTGCCTCGTGCTTTGTTGTTAGAAGTCCATGCTTCAGTTCCATCAAGAGAATGGGCTCGACGGATGCAAAAACAGCGCTCGTTTCACTTTATCAGGCATGAAGGATTTTGATATCTTTTTGAGGTTATGGCAAGCCCTCCATGGCTTCTGTTTTCCTCACTCGGATATCCTTGTCAGTTGAGCTGATGGTATTTGAAGTCCCTTTTAACAGCCAGGGTAGTACCACTTCTTGGTGCTGATATTCACTTCCCCAGAGTCGATATTAAAGCACATTACTTCCGTCTTCTTGGCATTTGAGGTGTAGGCCGATCTTCTCACACTGTCCTTCCACTCTGAGAAGCAGAGATTGCGCCTTTTCTTGGGCTATATTGAAGCAGTGGGCGCCTTGAAAAACACATGGAACGAAAAAAAAAAGTTTACTTTTGGAAAGACATGCACACTCTCACATCCCATAGCAACTGAGCTGCGTGGTGAAATGTACAGTGAATAAGAGACACATGAGTATTGGTTGCAACTCTCCTCTCCCCTTTTTCATGAGGAACTACTGTGTATGTACAATGTATTATAGTAACGATTCCGACATCACCTTTGTCTGTGCCTAAGGGGAAGGAGCCGGTATCATCCGAAAAAAACTCCAAGGAGAAATGTTACAGGGGGGAAGATCTTATCTACTCGACCTAATAGACCGATCGCGCGACCCACGTCATGTGACCTGTAGTGGGTATTGAATGTAGACAAACACGACGTCTTCCATAGAAAAATGCGGTACGGTATAGGCCTACATGAAGATTGTTGCATTTTATTTATTCGATCGAGGCTTTTCTTTCTCGAAATCTGTGAAAAATATTCCAGAGTTTGTAACTGAGACCTTTGAGTGTCTGAATAAAGCCAATAAGGACATTTCCAGTATGTCTTGCAATATTATCACGATGTGGTAGTACTTGAACGTTTGGGCCAGACGACCGCGATTGCGCACGTTTGAACACAATAATTTCACAGTTTTGAAGCTGAAATCACCCAAAGAAAAGGCTCTCCAAAACTGTGTGATTCCTTTACCTTTGAAATTCCGCAA
Source organism: Marthasterias glacialis (assembly GCA_911728455.2). Lineage (NCBI taxonomy): Eukaryota > Metazoa > Echinodermata > Asteroidea > Forcipulatida > Asteriidae > Marthasterias > Marthasterias glacialis. Next base: position 10,242,371 of record OU452235.1, read on the forward strand.
GGCTAGGTATACGTGTTTACTTTTCCAACGTTCCTTACCCTATTTTTATAGTGATTTAGACATACATTAAAAACATAATAACACGCGGGTGGCTACATCGTGGTCCGACTCCGACACATAACTAAAAAATAAACCTCCTTTGTAGTAGAATACTGGTAGTTTAAGAAACATTAATGTGATACAAATAAATGTCACAACATACAACTTTAGTAAAAGGGCTTATAGTAAGTGTGTTATTATTACCAAAAGCTGACTGTTGATGTGACTTTGTCGGTCACAGCATGTATTTTCACGTAGTTTGCCATCAGCTGAGATGACGTAGTACCCACAACAGGTCACGTGATGACCTGTAAACATTGGTCGCACAATCGGAATAGATATGTTGGAAAGAGAGGGTTACTTTCAACCAAAGATCTTTATTAATTTATTATCTCCAACTCCTTATTCATACAACATTCACCAAGTTGTTTCACTTTTGTTGAAACGAATGGTGTACGAGTAGGCCTATTAATTATTATGGGCCTTCAAATGTATTGATAGCGTGGGCTTCAAACCCTAAGTATTACGTCTTGAGTGCAGAATGGCCTTAGTGTCTTTGGTCTTGTTGTGAGGACAGCTCAAAAAGAAGTCTCCGAAAAATTACGTATGTTCCGTGTTCATTGACACCCTATTAGACTGGTTCCCGGTCCCTATATCGTTCTCCTCGGACTGCATAGCTACTAGCGATATGGCGCTTTTGATAGGCCCTCGATTGTGTGGGCGCAGTGATAATTTTCTAGTTAATAATGGGAAATGGCGAATGCTTTTGTTTCTTGGTTCTGATGTTTATTTCTGAAAATGGAGAATGCACGACATGTTTTAAGAACATGTTATGTGGCGTGTTCGGAATCAGAAATTGGAATGACAAAGCCCGCGAAAATAATAAATACGGTGGCGGCGGTATACAAAAGAAGTATGTTTACGTCACGATTAAATGCCGATGAATTTACGGGGGGATATTTGATACACTTGTCACAGAGATGACGTTTATGACGTGTGCATGTTGTTTGACACTAGCACACGTGTGTATCGTAACCTTTCACCCGGACATAGTGAACCAACCTTCAACATCAAAGTTCAAGTTAACTTTAGACAACATCTTAACGATGTTAGTCTGCACGATGGGAGATTCTGAGACTCTGTGCCCATCACATGTTTTGTGTAAAGACCGCATAACGTTCGTAATTTTTTACCGGGGTGTTCCCCCTAAATTGTTTTAACAAATCTACATTTAATAGGGTATTGGAGATACAAATAACATAAAAGCAGCCTTGCAAAGGTTTTTTGATAAAAGGGATTCAATAAAATTGCAAACGTTTCCGCGTTGATTCGATCGACACTGAATAGTATCGATTCTCTCACGTAACGTTAGTATTTGACATTGACACCCGTAACAATGCGTGAAGAAATTAATTCTCACAGCGGTCAGGCTCAACTAATCGATTGCTGTGCTTCATCATAGAACTAAAAATGTGGTAAACACGGCAAATTCAAATTCATGGTAGGCCCTTAAATGTTTTCAAGGGTCAACAAAACATAACGAACCTATTAGATGAGTTATTTGATAAAAATATAAATAAATAATTGTATAACTTACTATTTCAAGAAAGTTACAATTTCATGCCTACATTTTTGATCGCCGGATAATAGTCTATATATCAATAATGTTTAAAATCATTTGTTTTTAGAAACAATTGACCTAAATAAATTTATATATAAAATGTATAATTTATACAAAAACTATAAAAAGAGCCATGTAATTGAAATATACTTTTTTTGTTAATATTGTACATTTTAAATGAAAGTTTTTGAAAGTTTAATCAATAAAAATGCATAAAAAATTCAAATTCAAAATAAGTAATTGTCAAATTATTCTTTTAATAAAAGTTGCGAATTTTTTTCATTACAGGGGGCGATTCTAAGCTTGTAAAGGACTCCTTTCTTGAAAGTTTCACCACAAGTAGTCTCAAATGCAAAACATGTAACTTAGTAGTGTCCCTCAAGGAGGTCAACAATGTTGCGACCCTGACTCTCTTTTAGTGTATAGTTTTTATATTTATTCAGTCTGCTTCCCCGATTTCCAAGAGTCACATGAAATTAAATATTTACTTTGAGAAGTGTGAAATTTTGTGAAAAACACACCCTTTTTCGACTTTTTTCGACTGCAAGTATTTGAATTATGACCTGAGTAATTTCAAAGAATAAACTGCTGGTTGAAAGACTACTACCTGAAGAATATTTCAATTTTCAATATTCATCATTTCGTCACACAACCTCGACGATGCCTTTGGATACAAAAAGGTAAGTATTAGGTGCTGCGCGGTAGCTTGCTCCACTTCAGCTGATCTCCTTGTTTGGGACAATTTGGACATTCCTATTGGTTAAAAGGTGGTCACATGACTGTTTAAGACCGGTTTTAACGGATGATAAAGACATAGCTGGAGCTGTGAAGGCGCGTTCTGCGCTCATTATAAGCGGCCGTACGCGTGTTTGCACACTAGCCATAGATATAGAATAAAATACCTAGATCGGACGCGCGTACAATACGCTGGTTCAGCCTGGGCGCTGACATTAGTCACGTGCTTGGGGCGACGCGCAACTTTTGAAATGGTGTGACGAGCATGCTTTTCGGCAACCAAACACACATTTCGACAAATACGAGACGAACTGAACGTCTTATTATCCAGCTCGTCTTTATTTCCAGCTATTTTTTAATAACGTTTGCCGAGTATTCTAATGGTGTAAGTGAAATGGTGAGTAATTGTACAGTAGATGACGCCATGGCTGTCTGCAAAATCTTCGGAGAGAGTGTTCCGGATGTACAATGGTACCACACCGTCACGTATGTCCATACAGCATAATGACTACCATGGTATGCAGAGCAGCCCATAATATGATTGGGTGTGTTTTTGTCATCACGACACACCCTTGATCCATCACATGGAGAGAGCCTGATAAGCAGTATCGCTCGCCACCTTCGGGTCAGATCGTATGACTTCGGCAAAAGTATAACAGAAGATCTTCAAGGCCAGTGAGTACGAAGCTTAGCTTGTATTCAAGCAATCTGTGCGACCAGTGTGTGTGTACACACAAGAAATTTCGTTCAGGTTAAAATCGCGATAAAATAAAAATCAAATATAGGCCTATATAAAATTGATAAAGTACAGGCTAACCTAAACGTCAATCTCCTTTGTTTGTTAGTTTGTTTGTGTGGGTTGGGTTGTTTGGTTGTTTGTTGGTTTGTCAGTTTGTTAGAAATTGAAGCAACTGAACTCAGCTTTTTTTTCTTGGCCTGTCGTCACATTCTTCATTTCAGTTAGCCCATGAGCCAGGTGAAAACGTTACTAGTTGATTGTTTAATTTGTAGAAATGTATTGTAGCTGCCCACGAAATTTTTTAGTTGATTGTAAAAGGAAGTTGGAACAACTGCAAATAGTGTGTGTTTTGTTTTCTTGAAGCTAGACTGTGCGTACGTGTAGTTCCGCGAGCCGTGATTGCGCAAGAGGTCTCATGAGTAAACCGTCGTCGTGAATGACGTCGCTCGGCAAAAATTGTTAATGGTCGAGGGCCAAATATAACAATCGTTTACACAAGTTTGACACGCAGGAAAATGTTGAGAATTTGTCTATACATAAAATATTTCATGCGTTTAACTATTGTCAAGGTAAACAGTTCTTAAAATATTGCTTTAAGGAAGGTTAAACAGGCACCTAAGTGAAAAAAATATTGCTGAAAAAAAAACCGTTTTTACAATAATAACATAATTATTGTATACCATCATCTTTGACTGTCTTTTTCAACATAATATACGTAATATTAAAGAATTTTGGGGTGAAAAAGGAAACGTTTGTTTTTCCTGAAATAAAACATTCTTCATAAAGGTCTACTGGCACTTTGCCATATATGAGCCACAAACGCCATAACAAAAGTTTACCACTTGAGAAAGCCTTTTGTCTTTTTGCGATAAGAGATTTCAGTTCCGGAGTGATCCAAGGCTTGTCGTTTCGATGCGATGAGATAACCTTAGTCGGGAAAAAGTGAGCAATAGCTTTATTCAGAACTTCGTAGAACTCAGAAGTTTTGGTTTCTGCTGTTGCTGCTGCTTCAACACCATCCCATTTGTAGTTTGTGATACACTGACCAAAGGCTCTTTGGTCTGAGTCTTTAATTGGACGAACAACTCGTTTATGGCTGACGTTGGTCGTTTTAATGGTGATCAGGGGTTGCCACATTACAGTATTATGGTCGCTCAATCCCAAAGGTGATGATATAAGCGGCTCATGATACAGATAGTTCAGGTTAGTTAAAATTTTATCAAGAACGGCTTGTCCACGAGTAGGGGTTTTGACAACTTGCAGCAGACCGGACAAACGACAGATGTTGTCAGTGTCCAGACGATTAAAATCGCCATGTAGCCTCACTTGATTTAAAAGGAGAACAAAGTTCTCTAACTTTCATGCATGCAGAAAAACAACGATTTACTACAGTTTTGTTCTTACTTGCAAGCTGGAGGCATCAGTTTAGTTGTAAAACCCCAAACTACTGTTGCTCAATCGTAAATGACAATCCACACGTGCGAGTCAAAATCTGGACGTTGCAAACCAGTTTGCTTTGCCTACACAAGTCTGCATTGCCATACCGCACAGTGTGCATGGCAATCTACCGATGGAGGTAAACGGACTTCACTGTCTAATTTACATAGCGTGAAACGAATGTTTCTATTGGCTGTTGAATTCCTACACCGCGTGTAACGAATTTTGCCATTGGCCAATTTCGCCCTACGGCCAGCGGTTGCAATAAATTCAGCAAGCGTGCACTGCAACCTCGAACCGACCATGGAGGATCGAAAACTTGAACGTTCGTCAGGTGGTGGAAGTGGTGAATAGCCACGCGGCGAAATAGTTGGATAATTATTGCTTATTTAAATTTGCTTGCAGTTTTAATTGAAAAGGGGGAAAAGTTTCCATATCTGGCTGCCACTTTCTAAGGGATTTTTTAGACTTTTTAATGGATGTTGGGCTTTATTTCCCTTTTATAATACTCCTCTCAAGGAATTGGTAGCTAAAACGGTAATTACTGACCTTAAAAAAAAAAATCAAGCGGACATTTCATCGCGCGGCTGGAACTTTCGCGTTTTCATACCCAAACGAATTAAAATGGCGTCAGCGAGTAGCGTTGTCAAGCCCAATGTAGACGTGAAATTGGCTTATTTTTCACGATTTCGACACTTTGTAATTGTTCAAAGTGCCTGTTCCTAGCTGGATATATTCTTCAACCCTTCTAGATAGGTAAGGATCAAAGTTTACTTAAATTCCATGGATATAAAGTGACAGCCGGACACGGCATTTTAGCCGAAAAGGGTAGCCTCCTCAGAAAAAAAAGATAAATTGTAGGAGTTTAGGCCTATATTATGCCATAGCGGATATTTTTGACTGGCCGGCCGGACCATTTGGCAAGGTGTTTCAGCTGGTCGCGCCGCCATGTTATTTGACCAGCGTACGCCAGAGTCGAACCCTGACACTGGACAAGGCCGATGTTCGATAATCTTGTTTCATAATGGCTGAAGAATTTACTGAATTTTTGGCGGGTTTTTTAACAATGAAAGGCAGAAACTCGGGTCAATCCTTACCTTCAAGACGAAATCTGTTATTTTTTCTTCTCTCCGATTTCATTACCCTCTTTTTTCCGTCCGTTTTCCATCAAAGTTTTTATACACGCATACGATTGCGTAGGACAGGTATGGTTCCATGTGTTCATTCCACAATTACTATTCGGTTTTACGAATCCATTTAATTTGCTTAACACACACGGTACCCGCGTTAGTTCCACACGAAGCAACTTGCGTCTTTTGGGGATCGGAGTCTTTTTTTATTTACTTTTTTGGTTACTTTTTTGTTATGGTTAATCTGAATAATAATACAATTTTAAACTGGGATAATATTACAGCACATATTTTATTCAAAAGTAGTACACGGCTTGATTTCAAACACAAAGCCGTGCTTGAAAAAATAGGCCGTGATTTCAGAAAAATGGCCGTGCAAAACACGGCTGCACGGCTCGCTAGCTAAAACGCTGATCCCAAACAGCTAGCTCTAACTGGATCCGAAGCTAACTGGGCCATGGGATGATGGGGTGGTGCATAGTTAGTTGACATCATTAGTCGACATTTCGAAGGTAAAAAGTGGAGAAAGGTAAGGTATCGTATGGTTACCCGTTTTCGGTCGACACATTCCCGGTCGCCAATTTTTTTCTGCAGTCCAAAATTGCCATCCTCGAATTTTTTTTTTTTTTTAAGGATTCCTTTTTTGGAATCGATTTAAAGAAAAAAACAAATCCCAATGAAAATCATTACGACAGTGGCAATTTCGGACTGCCAAAAAACAATAAAGCTTCCCAGTCGACACACATTTGGATTCCCGTTTACCGCAAGAGGGCGCGAGATAAACAGCGACCGGAAATTTCATTCACAATGGTCTGAACCCCTGCTCCAAACGATCTGCGATCACCCACCCTAAAAATATTGAGTTTCAAGTTTCCTGTCGGACGTAAGTTACAACAAAAGCTTATAAATAATACACTTTTTTTATTCACAAGCACATGTCTCAAAAAATATATATTCCACGGTCAAATAAAAGTTTGGTGCTCGGTAGTTACTCCTAGAACTATGAGGTTCGTTCCGCTATCGTCTCCACGAACGATAGCGGAACGAACCTCATAATAATAGTTCTAGGAGTAGGTGTACCCCCTCCTATTGTGTCTTCATTATGTTCTGGAAATCTCTGGACATTTTTGAGGATTTTAGGGGGGTGCTTCTGTACAAGAGGGAAAGAGTGTGTTAGAGAATAGGAACAGTTAAATGTAAAATTGTTCGGAGACAGAAACTAAATGAATTTTTTGTAAACATACCTACCTTTTAAAAAGACTAATTTCTTCAACTATTTTGAAGACAATTTTATAATATGAACTTGTTCCACAAACTTTGAAGTCAGTGGAAGTGTAATATAAATACAAATATTTTATCGATAATGGTTTTAAATTATGGATTTGAATTTTTTTGGCCATGTCCACTCTGTCAGTGTCATTGAATTGCCCAGCCATTACTCCTAGAACTATGAGGTTCACTCTGCTATCGTCTCCACGTTCGTGGAGACGATAGCGGAACGAACCTCATAGTTCTAGGAGTACCCAGCCATGTACAATGTTAGGCCCTTTGTGCATATATTTTGTGCACTGTCCTTTGCATGAATGTGAAAGTTTTTGAAGTGGTTTGTTTGTTTTTAAACTTCACTAACTCACTGTCAAAATTCGCTCAGAGAATGGGGGAGAGAAGTGAATTAAACAAAACTTGGGCCGCACAACTTAAAATTTGTTGTCCTTACATAGGCCTAAACAAAATTATTACTAAATCAAATAGTGGGTGATCGTTAGTAGAGTCGAATCAGAGTGAAGATTCTGGTCGCTGTTGATCTCGTGCTGTCTCGCTGTAAACAGGAATAAAAAAGGGTTACCAGAATAGGTATCGACCAGAAATGGGTAACTGTACGATACAACTTACCGGTAGGGTCTTTCCTTTCTATCGTCCGAGAAACCTGAACCAAACAATGCCCTTTTTTAAACTTTGGACTAAACCAAGTAACTGGGCGCTGTACTCCTTTTTTGAAAAGTTGATTTGGATGGTCGAACTAGCACCACAGGGAAGCATTGGGGTATACGCTGTGACGAAGGCGATGTTCCCAAAAATTGCCCAAATTATCATGACAAAGACTTAACAAAATTGCTGAAAAATGACCTACTGGCTTTTCAAGATAATAAAGATGAAATAACAGGCACTTAGTTGCACTCGCAATCATTTTTTGGCCTCCAGATCAATATTTTTTTTAGACCCAGTGCTTGCCATGCAGCCATTAGATTCACCTGCTTATTCATGAGCCAACTTGAACAGCGCATGTTTTCATCAACCCCGTGTCGTCCCTGGGTCTGGTGGCACTATCACAGCCTCACAAGTCACAGTCAATTCACATGAATTCCTTCCACAGGACTATCAAAATTCACGACCGAACATTTAACCAAAGATTACCACTTTCTGGATATCAAGGTTCAAAAGAAGGATGACAGTTTAACCATGGTTTAACCACGGATCTCTTTGTTAAATCATAGAGCTACACTACCTGCACTTCACCAGCTGTCACCCCGACACTGCAAAACCAGCTTAGCCTACAGTCAGGCCCTCAGACTCCGACGGATTAGTTCTAATGATTCTGATTTTATCCACCCCATACAGGAACTTAGAAACACCTTGTTTCCCGGGGTCATAGCTCTCTAACAGTCCATTGAACAATGCAGAAAGTCGAGGCTTGTTCTAGTTTTCTAGAGAGCCGGTACTTGCAAGAGGACCTAAACGACAACAGAGTTCCAAGGGGAAGTTCCCTTTGTTGCCACTGTCCACCCCTCACTCCCTCCCATTCGTAAAAAAAAAATATTTTAACCATCACATTCTTCACACATCAGATCAACTTCAATGTGTTGTACAGGAAGAACCCATAGTTGCCTACAGACTCCCACCAAGTCTCAGGGATCTCATTGTTCGGGCAGAAGTCCCCCTTACTAATGATACTGTTAATCCTCCGATGCCACAGGGAACTTTCAGCTGTTCCAACACTTCCAAATGCATCGTCTGTAGACAACACTTCAGGGAGTGAGATTTTTTCACCAGCCATGCCATTACACCTGCACCACCACACATATCATCTATCTAAAATCTTGCAAAGTTTGTGGTGTCCAATAGGCCTACAGTAGGTGCAACTAGAACTATACTCAAAAGGCGTTTTTATGGTCGTGGTCCACAGTCAACACCCAGAAGCTAGATACACCTGTCGGACATCATTTCAATACCTAATCACTCTATTTCTAACATGTTTTTACAGGGCATTAAAGCAATAGGTAACCACAGAGAGTCTAGATTCATCTGAGTAGGGAGAAACTGTGGAAGGCACCTCCACAGCATTTAACCCCAAAGTCTGAACATCCAAGAAGGAAATGATTAATTACTTTCTGTCTATACCTTCCCTTTTTACCCCTTTTTAAATCTGTCTCGTTCACTAATTAATACCTTTTTTTCCTTTTTTCCCACCTTTGGTTTTGTCTTTTGTGTTTCCAACCTCTTGTGGTTAAACCAGCCTCTTCCCTAACCCCCTCTTTGTCTCCCTCTTCATTAGGGATTCATTCTTAGCGTCTTCTGACTGCTTTCTGCCTCTATCTTTTCACTTCTTTCCACTTGACTGCTTCTGTTCCTCAAGTAGACTTGTATGTGTGTGTTGTGTTGTCATTAAGCTGTGGCAGAATTTTGATGGTCCTTAAGAGTCCGGGAATCGGGGGTCTCGTCTGGCCCCGGGGTCGTCTGTCCCCTCTCTGGTTCGTCGACGATAGCGCTGCAACCAGGCAAAAAATTTATAGGTCTAAACCTCCGGAGTTCCGCCTCACCGGTTTAGTATTTCTTAATGGTAGACGAGGGTCCGCTGACCAATTAAAGGAACAGTCTCCTAAGAACTACATTGTAACTAGTCAAAGTGACAAATAAGTTCAGACAATGGGTACGGATCTTGATTCAACACAAGATAACAGAAAGTTTTTTTCCAGCCAAAGACATCTGAAAACCTCATACATTATTTACAACTAAACTGTCTACTAATCATTAAGTCTGCTGAAGGTGAGATGAATTTACTCTACTATTCTAATTAATATAACCAGCCTCCGTAATAAACCTTAAAGTAACAAGTGTTATCTGGCTTCAACCTGCGATACCCACTCCACGCATAAACAAGTGATATTAGGCTCTAACCTACAACACTCACTTTAACTGTTAAATGCTTGAGTGATATAAGGCTCCAACCTTCAATATCCATTCACTCTTAAATACACTTTAAAATATCCCAAGTCCTTGGTCAAGGGAAAGGATATAGGAAATTATCAGTTAGTTCCTAGATATCTTCACTCTTGAATAGGTAAAAGACTATGTGACTCCTGGATCCAAGTGACTCCATATTCAGCTATTATTAATCTCTAACAATTCTATGGCTCCTCAGGAGTGAGTTACAGCTCCTCAGCTCCTCAGATATTGATAGGGCTCTACAGCGCCTAAATGATTATTGAATGAGCTCCTCGGCTCCTCCAATTCAACTGTTATATTAATCCTTAAAAATGATATGGCTCCTCTGGAGTGAGTTACAGCTCCTCAGCTCCTCAGATAGAGATAGGGCTCTACATCGCCTAAATGATCATTGAATGAGCTCCTCAGCTCCTCCGACAGCTATTTAGTATTATATGCATCAGGAAGCACATCAGCTCCTCCATCAAAACATCTCAGAAATCATTAATTAATTGCAGCAAATATTCACTAAAATTAATCCTCCAAATTAATTATTCACCAGTTTAATCCACATACCTCCGCATTAAGTTCTACATCCAGATTTCCTTCTCCTGTTCATAGATCAAAGGTCAAGGTCAAGGTGAAAAGTGTCAATAGTGTCATCGAAATCTGCCTTTTTTATAGTCTTTGAACTGCGCGCCATACGCACAGAAAATATTCACGCTTAGCAATTAGCCTCTCCCATGAAATATGCTAATTACATTCACGCATGCGTAAAGACATTGGTGGGCAAACGCCATAGAGTTGTGCACTAGGCAGACGCACTAACACGTGTTTGTCACGCCATCAACCCCACACAAAAAGGCGCGATGTTTCCTCATTTTACCCACCATTAGTGTTAGTGCGCACGTGTGATATGCAATTTACATATTTCATGGGAAGGGTCTATTAGGCCAGGCCCACAGACTTCGATGTGAGTAAAATTGGTTTACACAATTTACTTACATTGCAGTTATAAAACGGCTCAGAATCACATTTTTGTACAGTTTGCTTCTGAATAAAAGAGTTGGAATATCCTTTGATAATTATCCTTTCCATTAAGTAAAAGAGTGAATTAATTAAGTAAACCTATCCTCCAAATAATTCCATTAATTGAGTTCCAGAATTAACGCATTGATAAAAAGTAAAAGATGTCATTCATGATTACTAATGACCTTACTGAACACTGAGCAGACGATAATCTGCATGGTTTTTCCACCATTTTACTACCAGAAAAGTTTTAGTCGGAGAAATACCTAATAACTAAAAGCTGATACAGCATAAAATAATGCAATTTTATACTCAAAAATAAAATTGTTTTCGTGACCGAAAAGCAAGATAATAATTTACAAAAATTCAACATCCCAGCAAAGTTTATATCAACGGAAGACGCCATCTTGGGCTCACCCTTCGCGTGTGTGACATGACCAAAGATTATAGAGCGCCGTAGGCGCAAGATGTGGCGTGTTTTGGCGACCTCGACCAGAAACAAGCTTGAACTTCGGTCATTGGTTTAGCGTTTTCACGTGTTCTGTTCAATCGCAGTGAGGCAGCTGTTCTGACCAAACCGTAACCGAGTTGTTGGCTTGGTTAGGCTTGGTTTCAAGATGACTGATTCCACAAACATACATAACAAAAAGTGTCGACAGAATTCTTTTAAAAATGAAAAATATTAAAGCATACCAATCCAACAATGTTGATAAAATTGCAAAAACTAAGCTCCATTACTTGAAAATAAAAAGAAGGCTGTGCATTTTGAGAACATTAATTTCTAAGAAATGTACCCACGTCACAAACTGTTCCTGGTTACCGACCCGTTTTTTTTTCGTAGCTCTCAAAAATTGTTCTGGTCTGTGAATTTGACGTCAGAAACTTGTATCTTGTCGAGGTCACTAAAACACGCCCCTGGCTGAAATGTGAAATCTCACTGGACGCCATTTTGGCAAGTGACTCTATTGATACAACACTGATATGTGCGGACCAGTGTAGACAATGACAATTGCTATCAATGGGAAACACAGGCATTCACTTGCCGAAATGGCACCCATGCGTATTTCCCTTTCCAACAGTAGATAAAGGCCCAGTTCCCCAGGGGAGTGTTTGAGCGACCTCGACAAGAAACAAGTTTCTGACATCAAATTGGGTCTAAAAAACATCGATTTGGAGAACAGAAAATGATCATGATTAATTGCAGTGGGCCCTTATGGAAGCTGCAATGGCTATATGAAGTTCCTTTCTTCCCAAATTACTCATGGCCACTCTGAAATTCAAGATTAAACAGACTGATAAATATTATTTGAAAAAAACAAACAAAATGTTTTGAGGAAGCAGAACAGTCACTTGTATTTTATTCAGTAAATATAAAGTTGTGTAGCCCAACTTTCACTTAATTACCCTCCCTCCCCCATTCTCTGAACGAATTTGTCAGAAAATGCAGCAAGAAGTTTGAACTATTCATCATTTATTATGTTGACAAAGCAGAAAAGTCACATAAGTTGATAAATAAATACAAATGAATATGTTATATATAAACAATGTAAGTTCAGTAAAAACATGTACATTTAATTTAAAACCAATTAATGTACCACTTAAAAGTAAAAAAAGAAAACTTGCCATGCTTTTCTTGTGTCATCTGGATTTTTCTCTTGGGAAGGGAGGGCACTGCAAGAACTATTCCTCATTTATTATGTTGATGAAGCAGGAAAGCCACAACCTACAGAAAAGAAAATGATGTACATGTATTGTATATAGTTATAAAAATTAAAACAAGTTCAGCAAAAACAATTACATTTAATTTTAAAATAACTGTGTACATACCACTTTAAAGTAAAATGAAGAAAAAGAAATAAAAGAAAAAGTAAAGGAAAACAAAATTAATGTTAAGAAGAAGTTTATTATTTTATTAACCAATAACCATCTCACTAGCTCAATTTTTCGGAATTTAAGAACGCAACTTATAGGATCTCAACAGGTTATAAACTAAAAGTGTCTTGTTAAAAGGTGAGTCAAATGGTTGAACAAAGATTCATTTAGTTTCTGTTTCCGAACGATTTTACCATTAAGTGACCGAAAACTGGTCTTGTCAGGATACTCGTTGGAATATATGTACGTATCACTATGAGGTTTTTAAGAGTATACCCCATGTAGCCATACACTGCATATTAAGAGAGATTTAAATGGCTCCAGATTTAAATTTCCATGGCTTCTGGAACAATTTGTTTGTATCAAAGAATAGGCCAACCTTGGACCCGGTAACTGGGGGGCTGTACTCCTTTTTTTAAAATTTTGACTTGGACGGTCGTCCAAGTCAAAATTGAAAAAAAAGGAGTACAGGGCCCTAGTTACTGGGTCTAGGCATACCTTATTAAATTTTAAAATAAAGTACAATTGTAATTTAATCATTTAATTTTGTCAAACAGAAATGTCAGGAAACAATGGCTTCCTTGAAGATGCATCCATCCCAGTCAACTCTAACTTTATTCTTAAGAATATTCATATTCTTAATTCATTCTGCTGACTCAAAGTATTTGCAAGGACATGGGATGCAACTTGGCAAACATAAAGATCCCATTGGTCACATAGAAATACTCAAAAGGATTCCATCTTCAAGAGAATTCTGGGAAAACTATGCAAGTCAGCGTAAGCCAGTCATTTTTAGAGGAGCAGCCCAACAGTCAAAAGGAATGTATCTGTGGACGGATGATTATCTAATGGAAAACTTTGGGGATTTGAAGGTAAAGATTGAGTCCAAAGCTGAGAAGGAGAACATTCCAACAGGAGTTAAAGGGCTTGGGCAGGATACTATTGAAAACTTTTTAAAGAGTTATCAGTCAAGGAATGCATACATTGTGTCTCAACTTCCTCAACCAATGGCCTCTGGAGTCTCAGTGCTACCTTTTCTCACCTGTGGAACCTTTGTGAAGCGAATTCTAGAGGCTAATTTGTGGATGAGTAGTGGTGGCACAAAAAGTCTTTTGCATAGAGATGCAGACAATGCCATCAATTGTCTCTATGCTGGAACAAAGGACTGGATTTTGATCCACCCGTCCTTTGAAGATCACATCCCAATCGCTAAGGTAAGGTATGAACTGAACAAAAACAATGCAAATTTTCAGGTAACTTGAACAATGTGCAGTTACTTAACGATGGTGTTAACCAGTTGCCGCTGGGATTCTTGTTTTTTGTCCCGCCCATCAGGCGGGATTCTTTTGGCGGAATTGCTGGAATAATTTTTTGTTGAGGGTACTGCTGTCACAAATAAACCCTGACTTAACAATGCCAAGAGATCATTGGATCATTCGTTGTGTATCTCGACCGTGAAAATGTCAAATTCTCACAGCGTGAATTGCAAAATATACAGTAGGCCAGTACCTACGGCATAGTAGTGGCACTACACAGAACCATTGCTCGATTGCCGGCTCACTCTGATTCAGCTGTAAACAATAGACTGATTGCGCGACCAATCTTTACATGTCATCACGTGACCTATTGTGGGTACTACGTCATCTGAGCTGATGGCAAACTACGTGCAAATGCATGCCATGACCGACAGAGACACACCAAAAGTCGGCTTTTGGTGATAATAACACAGTTACTAAGCCGTTTTTATTAAAGTTGTATGTTGGGACATTGATATTAACCACTGTTTCATAAACTACCAGTATTCTACTACAAAAGAGGCTTATTTTGAGTTATGCTCTACCGGCGTCGGGCGTCTATGTAGTCACCCGCCTGTAATTTTGTTTGTAATATAGGCGTACATCACTGTAAAAAGGGTAAAGATTGTTGGGAAATAGAGCATTTATACCTGACCTTGCAAAATTTCAAATAGGCAAAGTAGTAACACAGTTTTGGAAAGCAATTTCTTTGGATGATTCAGCTTCAAAACTTTAAAATTCTTGTGCTGAAAAGTGTGTGATAGTGGTCGTCTGGCCAAATGTTCCGTCGTGCACTAGTACACACAATGTGCACATTTATACATTACTAATCCAATTTCCAAAACTTGCTGGAACTGTTCTTTCTGGCTTTATTCAGCCACTCAAAGGTCTCTGGTACAAACTCTGGAATATTTTTGACAGATTTCGAGAAAGAAAAGCATCCATCGAATAAATAAATGCAATAATCATCAATGTACCGTACCGCACTTTTCTATGGAGGACATCGTGTTTGTTTACATTTAATACCCACAATAGATCACGTGACGCAGGTCGCGCAATTGTTCTATTTTGTTGTAATTTTACTGTGAAAGTCTCCTCAAACTGACAAACTCTCCTTTTCTAACAACATCCCAAGTTAAAAACTCTGTCAGACTTGTAGTTCAGTAGATACACCACTTCTAAGAGAGCATTTAAGTGCCCTGCCAGGTGCCACACGATGACGTCATCAATCTACAACTTCATTATGTATACTAATTTCGAAACGATACCAAAATGTCGCCATTGATATCTTCATAATGTACAGTGTCAACTGTTTTTAAAGAGGGCGTTCTTGTATTTTTATCCCGTCAACAGTTTCATTTTCTCAAAGACACTAACATCGTTATTAAAAGCAATTTCGTAAAGTTTACAACTTTTGAATTACGAGACAATTACGGTTTCGACTGGAAGTAGAAGGGAAATCACGCTCATAAAAGAATGGAGACTTATAAAACTTCTATTTAATCCCGCAAAAAAGTAATGTACAGTATCTTGTGGGTGATTTTATTCGCATTCCAAATATCTAAAAGTTACATCTTTAATGTGATGTCATGTGAGAAGTCTTGACACCATTTCATTTGCTAATGATATAATGACCATTGAAGCCTGTTACATGAAGAATTTTTATTATAGTACGTTTCATTACCAATTTATGAGTTAGGTGTCAAAATATTCAAAAATACTTAAAAAAATGACATGATGACGTCATCATAACGTCACTTTATATCTTACACAAGCTTTGACATGTTAAACAACATATCAAGTTTCAACTTAATCAAAAGTTTAGTACAGGAGATGTAAGACTTCAAAAAGTGCACCTTTAACAACACGTCACGTGACACCTGATGATGTCATTTTAAAGTTTCAAATTTGTGTTGTCTGCATTAACATTATCACGTACCCCAATTTTAAAACGATTACAAAAAACTTTGCCACAGACATCAAGTAAAAGTTTGTTTTGAACTGTTTTTAACTTGCCGCTAGAGGGCGCTCTTGTATAGTATGACGTCATCGGTACTATTTTTTGAAAGTAGTGTCATGCCAGACACACTAACATCGTCAAAAGGAACTTTGTAAAATTTATCACTTTTGAATTACAAGGCACTTCCGGTTTAGACCGGAAAATAGAGGTCACATGATTTCACGCACACTGAATAAATATATTACCTCAGTCTACATGTTATCCCGCAAAAATAAACCTACGGTCTCTTGTGGTTGATTTTATTAGGCATTTTCAAATATTTAAATATTATATCTTTTAGGTGACGTCACGTGACAGGTGATGACGTCATGGTGACGTTAATGATACTGTGCACATTTTAGGTGTATGGTCTTTGTTTGCATGCCAACATACACGATTTGTGCGTAGCAATTACAATTTTGAGCCTTGAATGAATACGACTCTACGATAATACTTCAATAAAATACGATTACACGATGCCATAAAAATAGTACAACTTTAGTCAAAACTTTACCCCAAAATGTATGAGTTGGTAATAAAAATTAATTAATCTCAAAATTAACACAAAAAACACTTTGAATGTCAACTGCCGTTATGGTAAAATAAATCAAAAGTGATAGAGGAGCGTCGAATCCACACAAACATGCGCAAAGGGACTTAACCAAAGATTCTACAAAACCAAGATAAGACACTCTTTTCAGAAACATGAAACGCAAAATTGGGGCTCCCGCTGTCGTTTGGTGGGTAAAACCAAAGATTGTTTGCGCAATAAGCAGGCATGTGAGACTTCCGCGTTTACGCAGAATTTATTTTCCCATTCCTTGTTTTTTCTCTCGGGCTCCGCTTTTTTCCCGTCTCCGCCGTGAATGGCTGGTCTGCATTTTTTTAATGTCCAACATCGATTATCAAGCGGCCATTAATTCTACTGCACAACACTCACACAGAGAAGGGGAACCTGGCATCGGGCAGATTTTTAACTGCGATGATGATTTGGACTCGTGAGTCGGGGGCTAGACCGGATAAAATGCTCCACATTAGTCTTTGATTGAAGCCTTGTATTATGCCTTTTTTCGTTGAGTGGATGTCCCCATCATTGTACGCATGTCGTCGTCCCATTCCAACAAGAGAGTGTGCTTTACTAAAAACTGTATTAATAAACCAACGCCTTGAGCCAAGACTAGGCGCACACGTCTTTCACGTGTGTGTGGTACCTGACAATCAAGATGGCGTGCACTGCAGAGACTGTACTTTTGTCGAGTGGTGGGGAACGGCATTAGATATTGAAGCAAGGGCGGCAGTCTCCTCATGCACAAGCTAGCGTATCGGGCCGATACGCGGGAACTACGGGCCTATAAGCAGAAATTAGGGCCGATACGCAAAAAGAAAAAATATTATCAGATTTGGCTTATGAAAAATAGATTCAAGTGGGATTGGCTTTACTATAATAAACAAATAAGTATCAGTAGTTCAAAATCATTTGCTCCCTCTCACTTAGTAACGTTCTTAGTTCTGTACTGCCCTCTGGAGGGCGATACAGAATTACATGGGTATATACATTGCGCATGCGCCAAGCCAGATTACGTTAGTTCATCAAGCTAGTAGGACGTACTATTTTTTCGATGGAAAAAACTACATTAGAGTAGTCTTATTAAGTAGGCATTATGCCGAAAGAGAAGAATGATGGTGTCGATGACACATCAAAAAATTCAGCTCTAAACGACTCAGCCAGGTTGATTTTTGGGTAAGAGCTTGCCAGCACTAGCCAGCAGGGCAAAGGAAGTACTAACGCTACGACTAAGACAAACGTTAGTCGAATTGGAAAGGCGCCGAAAGTAAGGCGGGGACAGCGGGAAGCTGCCAGAAAAGAGCCACCGACTCAAAAAGACAATAATAGTGGTATGATTTCTCAAGTCATGGAGGAATTAAAGAAATTGTCTGCAGAAGTCACTGACTTAAAGGCGCAAAGAAATGTGCAAGAAGAGGATTGGTATGGCTACGATCACGTTGAATATAATCCCTGTGAGGATTATTTTCCTGGCGCAGGAGATTACCCGCCATTTCACGAACTTGGCTCTGTGCCAGCACAAGCCCAACGTGTGGTTAACAATAGCAGTGGCAATGCCAACAACAGCACTGCTGCCGCTACTACTGCGGACACAGGTCTGTCGTCAGTGGAAGCAAGGAAATCCGATGCGACTCCCGGAAAATTTGACAAGTTCCTGAAGAAATTTAGCAAAGACCAAGACGGATACAGTAGAATCATCCTTGGCCGGTGTGGTGAACAAAATGTTCATTTCAGGGATGGATTACGACCAATTCAAAACCATGTCTAGTGAATTGGGTCGACCAGAAAATTGTACCGAATTAGGACAAGTAAAAGTCAACTAATTAGTTTGGAATTTACTTAAAAACCCCACATAGAAAGAGAATGCAAGTAATCCAAATCGCACTTGCAAAATCCGCTTCGTGTCTTGTGCAGATGGTGGACTCGTTGGGTAAAAATGAAGGCGAAAAAGATACTGAAAAGCTCATGGAATTGGGCATGAATGGCCTTGCCCTTTTAGGACATGGTTTTCACAATGTGTGTTTGCGGCGACGTGAACTCCACAAACCTGATGTGGCGTGGAAATACGGCCACCTTTTTTCCGCCAATATCGCACACAATGAGCTGTTGTACGGTGAGAATGTTGAAAAACTCATCAAAGACATTGGGAATGTAAACCAGGTCACGAGCCAACTCAGGCCCGGGAATAGGCCTTACATGTATGTGAACACTTTGTACCGGCCCCAAGCAACAGCACAAGCGTATCCAACCCGAGGCAGATACTCGTCGTACTGCCCATACGGAGCGGCTGGCGACAGGGGTTCATTCAATAATGGCGGCCGACGGCCGAGCTACATGTACCCATACCGTGGCAGTGCTTCAGCACCGATGAAAGGGATGCGAGGCGGCAAGAGCCGCTCTGGTACACCTATTTCTAAAGGTGAGGAAGAGAAACGAACAGTGTTATATTTAAAGCAGGTCAGCTGAAAGATTTCCTTCCAAATTGGAACAAAATTACAAGTGATAAAGAAATTTAGCAAACAGTAGCAGGATGCACTATCGAGTTCAAGAACGACACACTGACTGTACAAAATGGGCCTGGGCGATGGTCACAATTTAATTCGGCCTAGGATCAAATCATTCAAGATGAAGTAAACAAGTTATTGAAAATGGGAGTACTAGAAGTTGCGGAATCAGAAGCAGGGGAATTTGTGTCACCCATTTTTCTTGTTCCCAAAAAGAGTGGAACTTTCAGAATGATACTGAACCTGAAAGAATTCAATGAATATGTTGAGTACAATCATTTTAAAATTGAAACATTTGAGCACTTTGTTTGATTTCGAAGGGGTGTTTCATGGCATCAATAGATTTAAAGGATGCATATTATGGTGTCCCAGTTCATGAGGCCTATAAAAAATTCCTCAGGTTTATTTGGAATGTACAACTTTTTCAGTTTACATGTTTGCCTAATGGTTTATCTTGTGCCCCACGGATACAAAGATAATGAAACCAGTCTATGCCACACTGCGTGAAGCAGGCCACAATATAACAGGATTTTGGGATGATATGTTAATTGTTGCTGGCTCTGAAATATCATTGTCTGATTCGGTTGCACAGGTGGTGCATACTTTAAAGGAATTGGGCTTCATCATAAATTTGGAAAAATCAGTGTTCAAGCCAACAACAAGGATTACCCATTTGGGGTTTGAAATAGATTGTAATTCTATGTTAATCAGTTTACACCCATTGATAAGATGAACACTATTACCTCAGCAGCTACCAATATGTTACAGAAAACTCAGGATACTGTACGAAATGTGGCTAGGGTGATTGGCAGTATTGTTGCTAGTTTCCCTGCAGTACAAGTGGGTCCTTTGCATTATAGAACACTTGAAAGGGAAAAAGATGTGGCACTAAAACAGTTCAGAGGTGACTTCGAGGGGACTATAACCATAACAACCAACATGAATTTTGTCATGGATGGATGGATATGTATGTTTTAATTGGGCTGTAGCATAATTTAGGGTCCATGACTCAGGTTCATTGGCTTTGAAATCCCATGTAATTCCGTATCGCCCTCCAGAGGGCAGTATAGAATTAAGAAATTAAATGAGACTTACCCAGGAAGTTGAAGTTTGATTGTAGTTCTATACTGCTCTCTGGCATGTCTCGAGGAGATATTAGGAATTACGTTCCCACCATCCCTCCCTTGTGATATATATTATATGATCACAGTCTTAGTTATTATATTAATTATAATAATTCTTTTAGAGACTTGGATCAGGTGTTGAACCTGACCCATGGACTTTGTTAAAGTCTGGCTTGGCACATGCGCAATGTATACCCACGTAATTTCTAATATCTTCTCCAGAGAGCAGTATAGAACTACAATCAAACTTCAACTTCCTGGGTAAGTCTCGTTTAATTTTTTTATTTTAAATACCTCATAAAAATGATACTCAAGAAGAAGAAGAGGAAAACTTAATTAAACAGACAAAACATTTTGTCTTAGAAAGTGGTTATAAAGGGCTGTAAATGCACCTTAGAGCTTGTATTGTGTACATGTAGAGCAAAATGTTCAAATGACCCCGAGTTTTGGGTTTGCGCTACATGCTTGCCAACTAAAAACAAATTTTCCTCTTTTTTTCATGACCCGCTCACATGCCTGAATAAGTAGGGCCTACTAAATGGAAAAACTTATGCCAAACGATCCCACCAACTAAAAAAGGTGAAGGAAGATCGAAAATTTGGTGTTCGGCAAAAAAATGTGTCAATAATCCTTGCAAAATTTACACACGGGGAAGGGCGCCATCACGCGGTTGGTACATGTAGGTATGAAGGCATTACGTCTGCTACCGGCAAAATGGCACAAGTGTCCTATCTTGTGTTTCTAGTATCTTTGCTTAAGCTGCCTGAAGATCACACAACATGATCATACCCATTTTCCCCATTGTCATTGATCTCCATTTATAATTCATTGGAAATAGTGATCCGTATTTGTTGGGACGAGGTTGCCACACAACTACATTTTAGTCCGTGTTTGGATCACCTATCAATAATGGAACCCCCCAACTCCACACATTATGTGCTGTGTAAGCTGGCCATGTGACTGCTTTTGATAGGAGTGGTGTGTGTGTTATTCCCAGTGTACACAAACAACTACACGTTTGCCCGCTTTGTCTGTGTACTTGGATTGAAACATCGATGGTGATTTCGCATAGAAATTCTCTTAAAAATGTATTACCCGAATCTGAAAATGAAATTACATGTAAGAACATGGACATCCATACAGAGGTTGTTTTTAGATAAGTATGGCCAAATTCTCTGATTAGTTTGATCGACAGAAGGGGAAAAATACCGTATCTGGCTGCCCTTAATTTAGAGAGATAATTATTATATCCTTACACGTCTAGAAAGGTTGACAGAATAGAGAGGAACAGGCACTACAAATGGCTAGAAATCATGAAAATCACGCTAAACCCCATTTTAGTACGTTTGGGCATGAATGCACGAAAGTTCCAGCTGGCGATGAAATGTCCGCTTGATTTTTATTTTTTTAAGGTCAGTAATTACTGTTTTTGCTACCAATTCCTTGAGCATGTTGAGAGGAACATTTAAAAAAGGGAAATAAAGCCCAACATCCATTAAAAAGTCTAAAAAATCCCTTAAAAAGTGGCAGCCGGATTTATAAACTATTCCTGCCTGTGAAATTGAGGGTGCCATTGGCCTGAATTGACAACGCACCACAGCAAACTCAGTAGACCTTCCGTGGTCTTACCGTATGTTGATGTTCAATTTATACAGCCATAGATAGTTTGATACTCCACAGGGCAACAGAACTGACACAGACTGAGAATCAAAGTCACTAGTTGAATTTATTTTTAAATTTACACTACTTTGCGGGCGGTGGGCATTAGAGAGGAAAATTAAAATTGTTCAATTGAAAAGCATTACCAGACTTGTCAAGTTGTAAGGTGATTTTGCTATTGCAGTCCATTTAAATTCGAGTCCTGGCTGCTATGCCCAGCTGTCTGGCTCCAAGTGAACATATCCATTAAATCATCAAACTACTAAATTTTCAAAAAAAGTCTAGTTGCACTGTTGTGCATCATACAGAAATAGTTTGTAAGTTTTTTCACCACAACCTGACAACAGTGCCTGAAAATGAGCTAAATAAAATAGCATCACAGAAAGTTACTCAGTGAAATAATGGTCTTAGGAAGCCTATGCCCTTACAGTTACTGGTACATAAGCTGCCCCGACCCGTTAACTCCTCGGCGGTGCTACTCTTTTTGGAAATTCAATGTTGGCAGCTCTGTGTTTGTACCAAGTTTGATTAAGATCCAAGTTTGGAAAGGGACCAAAGAGCCGCGGAGAAAAAATGTACAAAAGTATTAGGGACATAATAAAAGAAGAAAAAACTACACATTGAAAGTTTTTGGACGAACTATGGTGTTCGGTCGAATGTAAAGTGATGACGTAATTTAAAATGAGGTTGTTATTGTGTACAAAGTGATTGATGCCTTTATGCTCCGCTGTACAATGGTGCAAAAGATTGAAATTTTGCTATTGCTGATCTTTACGTATGAATTTTTAGGAAACTAAACCTCAACTTCTGATTTTGACTGGAAGTAAAGGTCACACTCTGTGTAACACTTGAGATTAGTTCAAGTTTTCAGAAGATGAATCAATCATCATTGTTCCATCATTGCACTTCTTCAGATATGAGTTTTTGAAAAATTATACATGAACTTCCAATTTTCAACCAAAAGTAAAGGTCAAACTGGGTCACACATTTTGTAAGATTCATAGAATGGTTAAAGTGCTTTCAGATGATATAATGATTAGTTATACTCTTTTTGGAAAATAAGATATGAAATTTTTTAATTTTGAAGCATCAACTTCCCATTTTGACCAGATGTACATTGTAAAGGTCAAATGGGGTCACATTTTGTGGTAGAGGTGTGCAAATACTTGAAGAGCTTTCGTACGGTGCAAAGATCTTGTGTGTAACTTTTACGTTTTGTTCAGATATGAATTTTTGAAATATTAAAGGTTGATTCAATGTAATGACGTCTTCGATGACGTCTTCGATGACGTCATCGTCCCGAAAAAGTTGCAGTTTCATCTGCACATTAAGGTCTAAGGTAATAGTAAGTTTCAAGTCTGTACCATGTTTAGTTAATGAACTATGAATTTATTAGCTGTTCCGACAGCAGTCGAAACAGGTTTTGTTTTCGTCAAGATTTTTATTGTTTTTATTGTTATTAGCTGTACTGACACAGCAGTCGGAACAGGTTTGTTTTCGTCAAGATTTTTATTGTTTTTATTAATAGCTGTTCCGACTTGGCGGTCGGAACAGGTATTCTTTTCATCGCAAAGTCTTAATATACTTTCTGTCAAAACCGTAATTGCATTTGTACATGAATTTTGTTAGCTCCAAAAGTCCAACTTAAAAATAAGAAAACAATTTAGACCATATCATATGAAAGCTTAGGGTGTGAAGTTGTTGTTAAATGTAATTAACTTTTAAATTAATTAATATGTTGACATAATTATAATTTTTAATTAGCCAATCTTCAGACCGCCATATCTCAAAAAGTACACATCCGGTCATCACCATTTCTTCACTTATAAAGGTGTGGGACACTTTAGATTTGTTTACTGGCCTCAAAAAGGGGACGACGTCACATCAACATCACTTATTATGCCTAACTGTACGTGTTCAAAACAAATGGAAAACAAAAGTAGATTTGTTAAAAGTCCTTACCTTGTGCAATCCGTGTTATTGAGTGTGTTTGTACACCAGACATAGACTATCAACAGTCAAAGACTTAGAGCAAGTTTATTCAATCTCTACTAGCCTATAGGAGAGCTCAATTTTCAGCAAAAAATTACCTTGGAAATGAAGGCTCGAGTTGGAGTGACCGAAGCTTTTTCTCTACGTTATCATGGTTATTGCAATGGGGATTGTTCGGTTTCTGAGCAATAACACGAAGACTTCCGTGCACTTGAGTAGTGCCATTTTGAAGTTTTTTTCGCTTTACGATGTGTTTTCACACTACACAAAGTGCCTCCGTTTTCTTTCTGAAACTTATCAGAGAAGGCAAACTTGTGTGAAACATTAAAACTTATTTCTTGACTTATCCATTTGGCGACCGTGCACGGATGATACACACATGCCGGAGATTTGGAAGTTTACATGGCGTACACATTTTGTGAATGAAAATCGAAATGGAGTAATGTATGCGTTTTGTGTTGAATCATTGAAGGATGTAGTGTTAAGTGTGATTAAAGAAACTTCACAATCTTTATCAACAATCCTGAGGTCAGAAGTCAAATAATCGTAAATTTAATATTTACAAATATTTAAATTCTGTTTCCTTTGTTTTTAGTCATTTCATTCGCCCCAAAACATTCACTTTTCTTACTAAAAATACCAGCGTTTTAGCATGTACTTAAATTTATTTCACTCATTCAGAATCATTTTGCTTAAACAGAATAATTTCAGTTGCTCGTTAATGTTTTGCTTACTCGGAATCATTTCAGTTACTTCCTTGAAATCATTTTGCAAACTCGGAATCATTTCGCTATCTCAGAAGCATTAAGCACTTTGCTAACTCGACGTAAGCATTTTTGTTATTGTTGTAATCAGTTCGGTTACTGGAATATAAATATAAATTATGTTTACTCCTCTTCATTTCGCTTACTCGAAATAATTTTGCTTACCCCAAATCATTTCGCTTTACTCATGATACTCAAGACAAGTAAAATACTCAGAAAAACAAAGCACAGTGATAAAAAAATTGGTGGGAAATGATGAGAGGGGTAACTTTTGTATTGCATAAATCATTGTAAATCACTTGTCGATGTTTCAGGACCTTCTATCATGTCTATCATTGTGGTGGGTTGAATTTGTACTTATGACAAAGACGTTTAATTGGAATCATTTCAGTTGTTTGAATCAATTCCCTTACTCAAATACACTATTTATGCTTATTCCACTTCATTTTGCTTATTCAAAAATATTTTTATTTATTTACATGTATGCTAAGTCATTTCGCTTTACTTATGATCATTTCGCTTACTCGAAATTATTTAGCTTACTCAAAATCATTTCAGTTATTGGAAAGCAATCCCTTTACGTCAATCTATTTAGCACCATATCTCAAGAAGTATACATGTACATGTACACCCGATTCTTAAACTTTTTGCAGTAATAGACTCCGTGGGCATTAAGAAAAGCATCAATTTACCTTGACTTCCGGGTCAACTGGAAGTTGGACCATACATGTATCTCAACAAGTAACCACCTGATTTTCAAACTTTTTAAAGTTACTGATTCTTTGGGCATTGGAGGTTAGCTTTGGGATACCGTCACCCCCATGTTGACCTTTACTTCCGGGTCAACCAGTAGCGGGACTGTATCTTAAAACCTACACAGCTGATTTGCAATTTCTTTTCAGTGAGAGATTCTTTGGGTTGAAGATTAGGCTTGGGTTACCGTAATTGCATGTTGACCTTTACTTCCGGGTCAACCGGAAGTGGGACTATGTCTCAAGAAGTACACACCCGATGTTCAATTTCTTTTCAGTTATACATGTAGACTTCTTGGGCATTGAACATTAGCCTTGGGATACTGTGACCCATGTTGGCCTTAACTTTAGGGTCAACCGACGGGAAGCTAAATCTCAAGAAATAAAAATCAAGTAGCTAAATGTTAATGCAATGGTTTTTGCCGGTGTTGCGAACCTATACTGGTTTTTGAGGGGAAACTGCAAACATGAACGCGGCGGGGTAGCGCTACTTTTTGTAGCGTTTTAAACTTGATATTGTGTTCTCAGATGTCAGTTTGGCTTTCAATAACTAGTTATTAGGACGTCTCATATGCCCTCTATCGGTAGATCTTTATCTACATTGAAACGTGTAGAATCTTTTCATTTTGGGGTTTTCGTTCAAAGGCATCGCTTAGGAATAAAAGTTATACCACCTTGTAAATAACAAAAAAATCATAGTATGCATGGCAAACATGTTTTCGTCATCGTGACGTCATCAGGTATCAAGTCACATTAATTCAAGGTTTAATAGTGAAAAAATCATATCTTGGTTGAAGGTCTTTCAGAAAGTAATGATTATGTACCCTGTTTTGTTATTGTGATATAAATTTGTTTAAAAATGAAATTTCAACTTCCATTTTCGACCGGAAGTCAAGGTCAATTGGGGTCACACACTGTGTAAGATGTGTAGAGGCAGCTTCTTTAAAAGATTCGAAAGCCCGAAATTCAGACCCCGATATTTCCATCAGTAAAAGTTGAATAGTTTATTTATACAGTGTAATACTACGAGGTACTTGAAAAATTATTAAACACAATTATTGACCACCAATGCCTTTCAACTAAATAAAGGTGGAAGATTTAGAGTCAAGAACGTCAGCATTTTTGACGGACTTCAACAACCTGCTAGATTAATAACATATTATGATGACTAAATTGTCATCTTTGCAGGGGTACAATTTTTTAATTAGCATGCGCTGGTAGTAGGGGCTATTGACAAATACATTACAGCAAGGGGAAAACAAAACTTGACATTTGACCAACAAAAATGAATAAATAAACTCGCGAAGTCTCAAACGTCTGTTTTTTCCGTAAAAAATGTCAACAATAAGAAACATGTGAATAAGCAAAAATTTTAAACGTTCCATTGAATCTAAAAAAATATTGTATAAACACACATAAATAAGGATTACTTTGAAGCAATGATGACTGCAATAGCTGGTCAACAATTAAAAGAATTTGCATTTCAAATTTCCAGCATTGTCTTTTTTTTATTTTCCGTCCACGTGACTGCCACTTATGTGGCTCTTATTTTTGTGGCTCTTTATGTAAACTCAATTAATGTTTTTATATAATGTTTTTATAATAATTTTTGTTTAGTGACATTTTATAAGCCCTGTCATTGTTTTTAATACGGAGCTGTCTAACCAAATGTTATTGCCTATTAAGGATAAATAAATATTTTGAATGGAATTGAATTTAATTGAATTGAATAAGTGGTGTAGGGCCATCTCGACTCAAAAACCATCTCGCCTCAAAGCTGCAGTGTTTCTTCAAAAAAAAAAAAAATTTGACCTTTGAATAAAAGATGAGACAAGTCCGAAAAGAAAACAGCAAATTAATGTAACGAATTACTGTACTTTTAAAGCAGATTTGTGGATTCGAAGGTGGTAAAATGTTCTGTTTTTGACCAGTTAACTAGATTGATAAGTTTGAAAACAAATTTGAAGAGAAAATATGCAGCATAATAAATAAAGTTTAATGTAGCGATCAAATTAAATTGCTTAATAGTTTGTTGTCATCATTGTACATGTATGCCTATGCCTACTTCAAAATTATTAGCCTCATTTCAGTATAGGTTTCAATTTGAAATTAAACCCATCTCAGTCTATTGTAAACAATTCTGGGGGGGGGGGTGAGTGGAAGCATAAATTTGCAGACTGACATTACCAACGAAAGTAAAAGTGCATTGATATTGGACTTGGTACAAATCCCCTACTGTTGGAGTTTATAGGGGTGGTCCGGAGGCGAATCCCCTGGACGCTCTACGGCGATAGTGTTTTCAGAGTGTAGGTTTCCGCACGTTGCCGAGATTATTAAATTTAACCCTAACTCCCTGGAGTGATTTACTAGGATCCTTCCCCACTCTAACAAATTCCAACACCATATGGCAACTCAACACCCAAACTGTGGTATTCTGATTATGGTGGTACATGTATGCCTGAACCCATAAAGTATTATAATCAGTTTACTCATGCAGTGCCCAATCCAATACAGTCCAACAAAACCCCGTTAGAATTTAATGGAATAGGGGGCTGTTTGGGTTAATACATGTAATTCGCAGTTTGACTTCTCACACTACAAGGATTAAACTGAAGTTTTCAGTCGGCAAATATCTAGGCCTGCCGAATGGATGTTCAGCCCAAGCCCTTACTTGGGTAAGTTTGGTGCTCAATTTGCTGACTGTGGCTCTAAATGCCGACTTTGGAAAAATATTGGGGGTGTTACAGCCTCCTCCCCCCACACCCCCGCCCGGTTGCTACGCCGCTGAGCAGATGTTCGATTTCATTACAGATAGCAATTCACTTTAGAAATGTTTTATTCATTTACTAACCTACATGATTTGTGGATTTGTGTTTTCAGAAAGGACATCAGGGTGCAGCGGCAACCTACATGTATCTGCATGACAGTACATTGTATGATACACAAATATGGCATGGTGTGTAGCTCAGCATTTTGTCATTTAAACACTCAAACTGCATGAGAGTTAAGACTAAACTTAGTCGC
Source organism: Marthasterias glacialis (assembly GCA_911728455.2). Taxonomy (NCBI): domain Eukaryota; kingdom Metazoa; phylum Echinodermata; class Asteroidea; order Forcipulatida; family Asteriidae; genus Marthasterias; species Marthasterias glacialis. The sequence continues at coordinate 10,270,854 of OU452235.1, forward strand.
ATCCCTTGCATAACATCCCCACACCCATGGGAAATGCATCGCTCTTGGAGCTTGTAAATCTTCCCAACACAGTTTATCTGCCCCACCACAGTTCAGCACTCTGTGGCACTCTGACAGTGAAGTCTTGTTGCATGTCTTTTTGTTATCTACATATAGAGCAGAGTGCAAATGAATTATTGCACAAAATGTTTGAAAACCTTGGCTTAAATTGACTGATGTGTTTTAACCAGTAGCTGACGGATGGCATGTATCCATTTGCAAATGTTTCCCCTGCCTGGAAACCTTGTAAAGACATCATTGTGTAAAATCGGAATACCAGAACAAAGGTCGCCTGGACGCGTATTTTTTTTTCCCAGGACGAACGTGGGCAATTTACATAAATGGGCGTGCGTAAATCCCAAATACCCCCGTACATGCGTACTTGGACCTAGTACATGTAGTTTTGAGTTGTTCATGTACACTGTACATGTACATGTATGTATATGTACATGTACATGTACATGTACATGTACTACGAGAAATGCATGTTGACTCGGTCTCCGTAGCACAGCTTAGTTTTACCATCTGAGCCTTTTGGGTTATGGTGTATCTTATGCGTGCTTGGACTTAAATACATTAGTTGTGAGTTGATAGCGCTATATTCACGGATCTTAAACAATCGCGGACAAAGTAAACAAAGAAACATACAAAGCCCCTAAACAAAACGATTCTACATCATCAGGTACAAGATGACACCAACAAAATCGTATTTTTCCACATGATTTTGAAAACACCCCTAAGATCACAATGAGACAGTGGAGTACTTTAGGAATGGCCATTAGCCTTGATGGTGTAACGATGTCTACACAAGAGGGGTTGTGGGTGATGATTATGGGCAACATACAAATACTCGAGGGTAGACTGTGCATTACAAAAAAATAGTCACTAGAAGGACCTTGGGCTAGCATGGTGGTTTGAATGGGATAAGTCTGAATGGGGACCAGCTGTTCCATTGCTTTGTACAATATTATTGTATTTGTGAGGCACCCAAACTAACCAAAATGTAATGTTTTACTGCAGTGTACTTTTTGAGTCGTTTCATCCTATGCTGTATTTACATGTATGTTTCTTCTATAGTATCAATCGCCCCCCCCCCCAAAAAAAAAAAAAAAACAAAAAAAAACTGTTAAAGAAATGCTTAATACTTATAAATTTGTATCAATACTTTTAAATTTGTATCTACATTTTGTTATCTATCTGTATCTGTCTGTCGGTCGGTCTGGGCTTACGAGAGCGCAGCATACTACAGTAACTGTGGGTTTTTCTTTACATTGTGGGGTGATGCTCACAATGTTTATTTATCTATTTATTTTGATGTATAACAAAAGATTAAAGACAAGGGACATGGATGTATTTATCTATAAAATAAGTCTCACTGCCAAAATAAAAATAAGCTTTCCTCAAATAAAGTGAAGAATTGTCAAAATAAATTGCAGTATGTTCATAACGATCGTAACAAGTGGGGAACCAATACAAATCGTTAGCAGATCTACCACAAACAGAAGTTTGAAGTGGGTGATGAATTAAATATCGTTTTTTAGCTTACATGTTTCTAGGATAAGATACACCATAAACCAAAAGGCTCCGATGGTAACACTAAATTCAAGCTGTGCTACGGAGACCGAGTCAACATGCATTGTTGTCCTCGTAGTACATGTATGAACAACAACTCAAAACTACATGTATTAGGTCCAAGTACGCATGTGCGAGGGTATTTGGGGTTTACACACGCCCACTTTATGTTAATTGCCCACGTTCGTCCTGGAAAAAAAAAATACGCCGCCTGGACACTCCACTGCTGAGCATGCACAGACCACACACAGGCAGTCTAATGCTGTGTTTCACCCATGCAAAGACAATGATCTTGAATATTTTGCCATTTTCTAGCTATTGAGTGGTGTTATTTGTGTTATCCTGATTCCAGACCTTTGTCCTTTTGTTCCAAGAAGAGGATTATGAGACATTGAGAGGCTTCCATCATTGTTTATTCATTGTATTTCGGCTCAATGGAGGTAAGTCAGAGTGAAACGAGAATCCAGCCATGGTTCTGGGTTTAGTACATGTACCAATCCTATGACGTAAGTAACGGCCAATGTTTTGCAATTCACGGTTCATGATTTTGACATTTTCTTGGTAGAGAAAACAAAACGCACGATGCCAGCGGTACTCTCAAAGAAAAATGATTCCGGTAATTTCGACAAAATAATCCCACCAAGGTGACAGACAAAAATTAAAGAATCCTGTCGGCAACTGGTTAACTTACGAAAATTGTTTATACATTTGATTACTGATTTTTCAGGAAGAAGTTGAAGCTTATGGGGGTTTTGCACTTTTGGATCCTGACAATGTTGATCTGGACAAGTACCCTTCTTTTGCTGATGTGGACTGGACATATGCTAATGTTACTGCTGGTGATTGCCTCTACCTCCCCTATGGTAAGTACACAAATGATTGATTAATAGTAAAGGCTACTCACTTGTTGCTTTTTGCATTGCATATGAAACAAATAATGTTTTGAAAGTTGTCGTAAAAGCAGGGGTTATGATTGCACATTCTAAATTGAAACTTTATGATTAATTGCCAACATTGTCCTATTATTAGAATTAGAATTAGAATTGCAAATTTTGTTATCTGCACTATAAAAATACAGAAATTTAGTTTCCATTTGCACATTAAAAAATAGAATTGTATGAATTCTATTTTTTATATACATTTAGATAAAACAAGACAATGACCATGGTAAGACCATGAAGACAACACGCATGACAGGTTGTCAACTTTTGAGCGTGTGTAAACTCATAATGGTAGCTAGATTTATAAGGAGGGATTAAGCACATGACTGGCTTGTCATCAGGTTCTTTGATTTAGCTTGTTGTGTCACTACCCTGATCAAGCAATGTAAATGGTGGTGAAAGAGTTGCCAGACTGAACTCAGTCAATAGACCAATTCATTAAGCCCTGTCTACTAACGTAAGGACTGATCACAGCCTTGACAACGCCACTGAAAGTCTGCCAAAAGTCTGACACATTAAAATCCCATTAGAAAAGTAAACAAACTTCTGCCGTTGTTCCCACACACAACAGCTCACACAACTGTACTAACTTTTGTTTTGTTTTAAATATTTCTGGTGGTGTAAATCCCAGAGTAGTGGTCCATGTACAGTCTTGTAAAAGTGTTCCTGTCTGCATTGTTCTTTGGACTCGAGGCACTGCTCTAAAGGCCACAAAACTAAATCCATACCATTCACGAAAACCATGTATATGAACCACACTTCGATCAAGGCCAAAAAAGTCACACCATGTGCTGTTGCTAGGCAGTTGCTAAGGTAGGCGGGGCTTAATGGATTGGTATATTGATTGACCACTAGCCTTGACAGCCCAACAGTCAGGTTGTTTTACGAATTAACCTGTCTCACCAGACAAGCTTACCGAGTGGTCATTGAGTGTTTGTGTTGTCTATCATGAAACTTGTCAACAAGTACAGTACTGACCACAAGTAATTCCAAAACCCTGCAGGTAACCTGCAGGGCCTACCGGGTGCATTCCAGGTAGCCCTGCAAAATACCTGTGAGTGTACGGGGGCCCCCGCAAAAACTAGGGTGGGCCACGCAGCAAACTTGCGAGGCCACGCAGAGGGCCCTGCACAAACCAGCAATTGCTTCGTGGGCTGTTGAGGGGGACTTTGTTGCAAATCATTACAATGTCAAAAATACCATCAACGATGACAATGACGATTGTGAACCTTTCTTCAAATTGTCAATGTTTTCACGAAGGGACGGGCATGTCGAAAATCAAGTTTTTGGGGAAAATCCTTTTTTTTTTTTAACTTATGATGAAAACAATACTCTACAATCCTGAACTGTTCCCAATGAGAAAATGTTACTAATTTGTTAATTACGTATTTATGAAAAGGATTGGCATCTTGATTTCGCCGTTTGTGTTTTCACGAAGGGACAGGCATCTTCGTGAACACACAAATGGCGTAATCTTGGGCTGTTGTGTTTTCGTCCCTTCGTGAAAACACAAAAAGCGTTACACAAAAAGCGTAATCTTGGGATGCCCGTCCATTCTTGAACACACAAACACACTAAATTGAAGGGGCGTGACCATGGGTTAGTTAAGAAACAACCAACACACACATGCGTCAACCCCCTTTTCTGACATTGTCAGTAGTACAACATTGTCTTACGTTACGCATTGGTCTAATACTTTTACAACAACGAGGTTGATTACCGTTAGTTACACTACTGACGCCATGGCTGACTGGCAGGTAAGTCTGCCGTGTAGGTTTTGGTGAGTATTTAATTAATTTCCTCTTTACTAAGTTTATTAGCACAGTCAGAGATCTAATGAGCGTTATATTTATTATAAGGCCTATACCAAACAAATCTCCAGCAAATAGTGGCCTAACGTTAATCATGCCTCATGGTCATGCATGTTGGACAATATCTGCTCATCGGCGAATGATTGTTATACTAAATTACTATAGTCGTTAGCGTTGTCCTTAAGTAGCCCAGAAAACGGACAAGGAGGCCTACACACAAAAAGGCGACATGGAACTAGGAAAACAACTGTTTGTCAGTTTCACCTCAACTTTAGACCTACAAAAATGTACAAGTAACGACAAGTTAGGCCTAACATTAGTCTTGGCCTATATCATCATTGTTACCAATCTTGGGCCTAATGCTAGGTCTGTTAAGTTATAATAACATAAGGCTCCACTGTGAGCCTTATTATAGGAAATTGATATTTTGAGCTTCCATAAATATGATAAACATTTAAAAAAAAATGGTCATCATTGATAGATCAACATCTCTGGGCCTTCTGCCAAGCATGAGTTCACTTTCCTTTGTAATGCAAAATCTTTCCAAAAATACTGTACATATATGATGCCTGCGCAACTTAGATTTTTCTAAACAACCTGCAAAAACCTTTAAAAAAATGAAATGTCAAACTCAATACTCACGGCTGTTGTGCTGTCATATCAAACGTTCTGACATCTCAATATATGACAGTTATGACAGCACAACAGCCATGAGTATTGAGTTTCTTGAAGTAAATGTTAGCTAGGCCTAAAGTTGTGACATGTTTATGATTCTTTGTATTTGTAATTCAAGGAACCCTACTGATAGGTAAATAAAATGATAATGTTGAAATGTTGTAGCCAACGTACACAATTTAGGACATAATTGTGAAATTTATTTATTTAGTTTTTTATAGGCTTTCAAGTTGAACCGGAAAAGTCTGACTAACATTAGGACCTAACTTTGAAATAGGCAACCAACCATCCGTATACCAATTTAAACTAAGTTTATGACAACATAAAACTAATACAAAATAGTCTGCACTGGGGGGGGGGGGGGGGCTTCCCAAACTGGATTTTTATGCTACGGCAATGTCTACCTAACCTTATGAGATTCTGAAGTTTTAAGGATCATTTTTAACTATTCTTTCTTATCTCCTCAGGTATCAGTCGGCTTTTGTAAGATTGATGCTACTGCTGCTGTTCCCAATGTTCCAGTGAGCAGCGAGTATTGTCCAAGCCAGAGTTCTTCTCCTAGGTCCGAGTAAATCTTCACCTAAAGGGTCTTGTATAAGTGTTGGTGACATCTTTAGCTTGTTTGCTTCTGTTGATTCTTCATCAGCTGTTCGCAATGTTCCAGTGAGCAGAATGTGTCGTCCAAGCCAGAGTTCTTCTCCCAGGTCCAAGTAACTCTTCATCTGAAGGGTCCTGTACAGGTGTTGGTGACATCGTTAATGACATGTTTAGCTTGTTTGCTTCAGTTGATTCTTCATCAGCTGTTCCAGTGAGCAGAGTGTGTCGCCCAAACCAGAGTTTCTCTATCCCTACATGTAGGTACAAGTAATTCTTCACCTAAAGGTTCTTGTGGGCAATTCTGCGGTTAGTTTTTCTTACATTTTTAGAAAAGTCTTTGGGCTTCAACATTGAAGATGAATGCCTGTCAGTTTTCCATTTTAGTACCATTACTACATATTGAATGTAATCTGCAGATAATGACGTAACATAGACTCATCAGATCCCACATCAAAGCCAATAACAAATCTGCTCTCAGTTTCAGAGAAATAGTGCACGTTATAAAAATAACAATTGCAAATTAGTTTTATTGATAAAGTGATCCTAGTTTGCAAGGGGCTGTTCTTATAGATAGCAAAATCATATATTATGGACGGTGATTGACATAGTTTTAAGCTGTGAGATTTGTGACAAAACCTTCCCCCATTATGATTTGATTAAATGTGTTGGATTAAATTAATGTTGTAAACTTTTGTTTAGGTCTCAGTTGTGATTTTGTGACCTGGATACAGAAGATCAAGATCATGCGATCAAAAGGCTTTCAGCAAAGGTAAATTTGTAATTTCTGCACATTATCTTTTTTCTGTACAGTCACTGTTTCATAATGTTTACCCAGGTGAACAATGAATAAATAACCCTAGTACAGCCTGCTACATGTATCTCTTAAATGAGTCATAGTCATTATCAACTTGTGAATCAAATGGATGGAAAATTATACTCCAAACATTTAAACATGATGGCTGTTCTGACTTTCAGAAAAGAAATACTGCAAAACAGTTAAGGTTTCATCAGAAAAAATATCAACCAAATACAAAGGGATGTTTCAGTTATTGCATTAGTTATAATATAGCTGAGCATAATTTCAGAGGGAACTAGTCACCAGGAATATGCTCTAAGCTTTAAACAACACCTTACAATTTTATCACCTTTTCATGATTGTGCTACCTTTCTGGAAATGAACAAACTCATTGGTGTATTTATGTAATGAATAATTATTTAATCGGTCTATGATTTCAGGAAGAATCCTGATACTAATGTATTGGTGAAATGGGACAGAGATGGCACAACGTTGTATCGCTGGACCCTTTATCCGTCCAAGGAAGTGTTTGCAAAGGGTCTACGGTGTCGATGGTATGGGAGGGAGTGCCTTGGTCTGGCAAGATCGTTGATGTTGAGGACCTTGGGTCAGATTCAGATTCTGATGATGTGCCACTCGCACAACTTATCACAACCCAAAGAGAATGGTGGGTATGACATTACAAGAAATTGTTACTCTATTGTGGTCAGACTGGAAAACTCGGATTTTTCAACTGTAGTATGTTATATCAAACAAGTTAATTGAAAACAAATGATAATAGCAAAAAAAGCAGAAAATCAAATTATATTTAAAGTGTGTTAGCAATCACAGCATGTATTATATACATTTTAGTCAAACCAATTATTTATTGTGCAGTAAATGGAAACAATTGAGCTTGTATTGACGTACCGATGTTAAATTTGCAACAATCTTGAGCACATTCTCCTGCTTGAAGAGTAAAACAAGTATATATTAGATAATACATTACTTGTAAAATTTTCTAAAATGTCCATCTTCCAAGTTGGTAATTTTTTCTTTCTTTCAGAAACAAGCTTGGAACAAGGAAATGCACAAGACAAGGGGGCTTCATCTTTCCCCTCTATATCCACATGTTAGCATTTTCAGTGCAATGATGATGTTTGGGTTGCTTGTACAAAATGCCTGTCATCGTTGATGACATCTCTAGCGTGTCTGCTTCAGTTGATTCTTCAACTGTTCCCAATGTTCCAGTGAGAAAACATCATGTTCCAAGCGAGATTTCATCTCTCCGAGGTCCTATTAACTCTTCATTTAAAGGTACTTGTACAGGTGTTGGTGACATCGTTGATAACATCTCTAGCGTGTCTGCTTCAGTTGATTTATCTGCTGTTCCCAATGTTTCAGTGAGCAGAGTGTGTAGTCCATGCGAGAGTTCCTCCTCTCCAGGTCCAAGTAATTCTTCATCTTTAGTTTCTTGTACAGGAGTTGTTAGTTTTGCTGAGCAGACCCTGAAGTTATCTACTTCAGTTGATTCTCCACGTAATAGTGAATGCTCTGCTCATGTGAGTGAAGTTAATCCTGAAGATTTTTCCAGTTGTGAAATCTTGTGAAATTGCATCTTATGTCCATTCTTTTCTCAAGGATGTTGACCAACAGGGTGTCAATGAGATTGATCTTTTCTCAGATGGTTGTGCAGGCCAGAACAAAAATTCACTAGTGCCTGCAATGATGTGGTATTTTGTTTGCAACTCTCAGTCTGTCCAGAGGGTTACACTTCATTTCTTTGAAGTTAGTCATGGACAATCAGAGGGTGATGCAATCCACAGTACTGTAGAACGAGCACTCTCTCAAGTGGGTGACATCTTTGTCCCATCTCAGCTTATCTCTGTTGTCAAAATGGCAAGGTTAGTACCCAGACCGTACAATGTAATAACAGTTAAGTCATCGGACATTCGGGATTGGAAATCCTACAGCCAAAAACTAGGCATCTTGCGAGTCAGATCATCGGAAGATGGAGAAAAGGTAGACTGAACCAAGTTTAGCAGATTCAGGTCAACAAGAATGCACCAGAGCAATTTCAGTTCAAATACTGTCACAGAGACAAAGCATTTTCTGTTATCAATATCAGTAATAGCTGTCGACATTCAGAAGGCTTTGAACTCATACAGCCAAAATCTCTGTACGGATCAAAATGTCCAAACTTTCTGATTGCAAGTTTCAGGATCTTCAAAGCCTTTTTTCTGGACCAACTGCACTTATCTCACACCCAGATTACCAATCTTTCTATCACCAACTTCCTCATAAGACAAAATAATACACTGTAAGTGAAATTGAATATGTCTTTGGCTTGATGATTCAGTTGATTAGTCCATGACATCGTTCCCCTCTAGATGGTCTAGCTAACTCTTCACCTAAAGGTTGCTGTACTGGTGCTTTTGACAACGTTGGTGTCATCTTTATTTAGCTTGTCAGTTTGAGTTGATTCTTCTGCTGTTCACAATGTCCCAGTGAGCAGAGTATGTAGTCTCTGACAAATTTTCTCTTTCCCTGGTCCAAGTAACTCTTCAAGCAGTGTGCTGTTATCCGTGATGCCATGGAAACGAGGAAACTGCCTCACACATGTCAAATTTAATGAAATATTCTTATGGAATGCATGCGAAGCTCAAATGAATTGTAATTTAAATTTGAACATTTAATGTTAATATATTGTTAAAATAAATTGTCTTTCCAAATTAAAAGGAACAATATTTCAGATTACTGTCGAAACTATGTTTTCTTTTAAGTGTTATATACATGTATAAGTACGGTAATAAGACCTTATAGCCAAATTTACAGATTCAGGGCCGGATCTAAATAATTGGTTAAATTAATATTAAATTTATAACTTTCTGGGGTGGAAGAAGTTACAAACTTTTATTTAAGACATCGAACGAAAGACAATCCGTTAGTGATAAGTGGTAGTTAATTTAAAAATTATGTGACCGAGGAAGTTGGTGTTTCAAAACAACTCCTTACAAAGTATAGAGTTACAAAAGCTCATTCCTGGCAGTAGGAATCTGTATGCAAGTTATGGTATTTAACGGCTGCAACTCAAAAATTAAAAAATTTGTGAAAAACTATATTCTATCTTCTTATCCAAACAATCGGGCCGTGTATCTCGTCGTTGTGAGCAGAAAAATCCGGGAAACTGTCCTGGCAAAATTGTTAATAAAACAAACAAGGTCCCCCCCCCCCCACTTTCAGCCAGGAAATTTGATCTAGATGATATGGACATTTTGGAATCGGAAGAAGGGTTTTGGGACCCCACCCCCCACTCCAACCAGAAACCCAACTAATGCAAGAATCGGTGCATTTCCACGGGACAGGCATCTTTTAGATGGGGCAGGCATGTTTCCAAGCGCGTATTTGTATTTTCACGAAGGGACGGGCATCTTTTCTCGAATAAAATCATAAATAAATTGAAGAATTGATCATAAAAAAATCACATTTGATGAAAGTTTAACTCATAATAAATCACAGGAGAAAATTAAAGACTAAAAAAGAATTCTTATTCTTTAGAGCCTTTTGTTTTGCAGTTTTGAAATGTGATGATGCTCTTGTGCGATTGTCTCCAGTTAACATGCCCGTCCCTTCGTGAAAACATTGACAAAATTGTTTGCAGGTTTAATTTTGCAAGTTTAAGTGATATTTATGGAGTTTTGGGTGCCGCAATGGTTTGTTCGACCATAGAGCAAGGACATATGGTTCAACAGAACAAACTCTTTGGTTTATGACACTATCGGGAAAGCCGGAAACTAGAGACTCTGTTAATATCTTCTCATCTAGCCATGGTGGTCATTCTTCGTGGTATCTCCGAAAGCAGTCCAGTGTTTTGTGACATCATGCATTTTTAAATTTATGCACAATTATAGGCGTCACCTAAGGAAATACAAAATGAAAATATTTTGTGAGCTGTGCTTTCATCTCGATCCTCAGCCAGGTCAGGCACAAAAATGATCCGTGGCACAGGCTGATTGGTAGATTTCCAATTGGCTGATTTAAGATTAGCCGAAACGCACTCGACCGATGATGAATATTTATGACGTATTGCCTGGTACACAACACTTGTTTTTGAACACGAGTACTAGTTAATATTGTGTGCTAATCGACAAATGGTCATTGTGCAAACTCAGGCAAGTGTTGCTGTGGGAGGAGCGAAGTTGCATTGGGAATTCCCATGGTTGGAAATCGCTGCGTGGTCGTTGCTGGTGCGCATACAAAAACTGAGGGGTTATTGTCGCAAAGCGAACCCTTGCGCCACTCCATTCAGACTGATTAATCAATGGAAACCCGGACACAAAAAGTAAGGGACGACAAAACCAGGAACTTCAAAAGACGACTAAATTCCTTTAATTGATAACAATAATTGCTCCAAATAAATAAACACTATTGACAGAACATACAATCAAAATAATCTTGGGTAGACTCTGGCGATGAAGAATCCCGCCCTGTCGTGGTTGTCCCCGCTCTTGGTTGTGCAATTAAAAATGGGTAGTATCGTCTTCGGCGGACATCCCCGTCAAAAATTTACCCCGTAGGCTAGTTTCAGGAATCCAAAGCCTTAGGATTTCCTCCAGCTTTCCCTATGGTCTGTCACTCCCGGGAGTTGGCTGGCTGTCGGGCCTCTTGCCCCATCGAACCTGATGGCCACCCCTCAGCGAACAGCGAAAAAAAACGCCTGGCAAACTCTGTCTAGCAGGCCCAAGTCGCTGACGGCCTTGTCCGTGAACAACTGCCCCTCCCCAGTGGCTCGATGCATAAAACTCCACGCGGGTTATTCAGAAAATTATATATATACTTCTGGGGGTGCCAGATTTCCATATACTTATAGTTAACACATATAGCTGAACAAAAGTAATTTGGGTTCGACTGGGTAACAATTCGGTCAACCTTTTCTATTGGCTGGGTCGGGCAAGGAGGGGTACTCAAGAAGAGCGTAGCTAGCCGCTGAATGGGTTTTAAATTAAAAACACATACCAAAAATACCAAACTTAAGTTAACCCAAAGTTAACCCAATCTAACCAACTTAAATATTTACACGCTAGCCCACAGAGCTTAATTGATCGGGCCCAAGTGGCTCTTCATTCAAGAAAAGTAAGTTAATCATCATGAAATAATCCTCCTGATTGTTATGGTTGATTGCAAGGAGTGACTCTGTTGGAAAAGGACCCATTAGGATCTGACGTCTTGCTGGTGTGGTAAATGGGCAAGGTTCTTGCTGGAGTACAAACTACACTTCTCAAAAACCTACAAATCACTCTAATTTGGCTTTACAAATTTGGGTTGGCCATTGCAGTCATTGCATTACAGTGTTCACCCATTTTATTACTTTTCATTACTCATTCTTGCTATTCCAGCTCCTGTACCATACATTATAATACTGATACTATTTAGCTAGACATTTAACAATGTGTTCTGCATTGATACAAATAAGTTTACAATGCGTATTACTTGTCAACCTCCACTTTCCTGTTATCATGTGAACACATCAGTACGATTGACTACCGTACTCCTTCAAGTATTTCCAAACTTTTTGAATGTTGCATCTTGGGATACATTATTCATAGGCAGTTATTGCTTAAATGTTATCTTATTTAAATTTGTTGTTGTTTGTTTTTAAGCATGTCCAATAATTTCACCACACCAGTGGGTGAAAAACTGGAGATAAAACTGCTTTGAGAAAAATACTCTGGAAAACCCCACAAATTATAATTATATAGGAAGTGTTAAAGGCCTTGTTCGAGAACATCAATCACAATTTAACAATTCCAACATATTTCTTACATGAGACCTTCAATGTATCATTAAATTCACAGGCTAATTTTTTAAGCCAATCAAACATAAATAAAATAAAGCAACTCTATAGAGCCCGTTGGTGCGCAGATGGCTTTCCCTCCTCTGACGCCTCCCTTTATACCCCTTGTCACGCCTGACACCTCTGCCCGGCAGAGTGATATTTCAATTAAGAACTTCATTTCGTTCTCGTTCACCCCGTTCAACTGAATGAAATATCATTTCTCAAAAACCTACACATCACTCTAATTTGGCTTTACAAATTTGGGTTGTCCACCGACAGGCATTGCAGCGGTAAAGAACGGGGCTTCGTAAGAAACACATAGGCCTATATATTCAATATTTAAGTGTTTAACAATGATACGTGACATGTATACATAGCACATTACAGACCTAGTGATTTAGACACCTTGAGTTTCTTGGATATAGCCTCCTTGATGTAAGAATCTTTGGCTCTGGTTTGGCGTCTGGTTTCTTAAGGAGCCTATCTGGAATGCCTCTATGAGCTGCTAGGGTAGCTCCTCCGGAGCGTAGACTGTGTAAACCGTACTTAGTGGTGTCTGGTACTACTTCTTTTAGCATTTCTAAGAAGATTTCTCGGGCCATGGTGTATGAGATAGGTACATTACTAACTCTCAGCTTAAAACCATCCTTACATGAAGTCAGTGAACGAAAAATAAATTCTTCGGAATAATCTGAGATTTTACATAGAGACAAATAACGTTCCAGGATGGAAACCGGGCAAATATTGTCGCCGGATTGACTGATGGTGACCCATGACCCGTCTCTGTGTTTGTCAGCTTTTTTCAACGAAGATGTTGACATGGGTATTGAACAGAACAATATCTGAACGTTTTAAATGAGACAATTCATTAAACCGGAAAAAACCTGCAAACCCAATCAAAATTATGGTAAGAGTCCTCAATTGATATAGCTGTATTGTGTTCGGGGGGTATGTGGTACACAGCTGTTGTAGTATCTCTAGTGATAATGGCTCTTTCCTCAGGTTGGCTCTGGACAGAGTTCTCTTAGTGGCCTCATGCACGGATCTGGGTAGGACATGATCTGTTGGGGATGGTATCGAAGCCAGTCTATGTGCCCATGCGATGCCATACGTTGCTGCTGTAACCGGTGCTGCTGTGTTGGCCGTTTGCATGATGCTTAGTAGATACAAGGCTACATCTAGTGGTGCTGTAGGGAGGACGGACACTGGTTGTGACCTTGCTTGTGCCCATCTCTTCCATCGTTGAAAAGCATTGGTGTATTGTGTTACTGTTGAACTTGCCCGGTCTTGCATCACCACATCAGGTAGCTTGTTGTATAGTTCTCTCATAACCGGGTCTGTTACAGACCGCGACATTTCCTGTCACGGCATCTGGGAAAAAATATGTAAACCGTTCATAATTCAGTCATTTCAAAAATAAACTGCAACCTCGCTCTATGGCCTCCCTTTCTCGTATTTTTATGGCTCGGCAGCCTCTTTTTCACAACATTATACTTCTGTTTCGTATTCTCATGGCTCGGCAGCCAACTTATACATAGCATAAACTCTGTCCCGTATTATCAGGGCTCAGCAGCCACCTAAATATCTGCCTCGTACTATCATGGCTCAGCAGCCGCAGATTCATGTGGTTCTATAACTTATTATAGCCCTTAATTAGCTTCTGGATTTTACAGGAATGACAATCTCAGTGCCAACATGTCAAATCGAGGTGAGGGTTCTTTAAACAGGGGGCGATTACTTTGGCCTACAACGAATGAATCTGGGGATGCTGGGAAGTGTCTAAATGCGATAACTCTGGATCTGTGATCAGTGGTTAGAATGGGGACGAGGACCAGTGAGGGACTACTAAAGTACCGATTGCCTTGTTGGCCTTAAGATGTAGGAACGCCAACGGTATCAGGCTTATAGGGGGAACAAGCCAATTATTTTCACTTGTCCAAGACTCTGTGAATGCGTCTACAGCTTCGGAACCAGGGTTCCAAAACCTGGAATTGTATCTGATTACTTTCCTGTTGCAGTAATTCGCAAACCTATCGACTGTGTGGGGCCCCCAGAGTGCGTCAAAGATGCAGAATAATGAAACGCTAATGGACCAATCGTCATAATCTACAATACGGCTTAGGCTGTCAGCTTTGTCATTGAGGGACCTTGGGATCCAATCCAATTACAAATTGATACCTTGTTCTAGGCATGATGAATATATAGAATATGCAATTTCGTGCAGATCTGGTTTCCCGCTACCAACCTCTATGATTCGTACTACGTTCTGACTGTCAGTGAACCATTTAACACTTGTACCAGCGAGCATTGGTAGGAAGCTTTTTAGTACGATTTCCACTGCTTTCAGTTCTCTCCAAGAGGAGCTTTTGGTTTTTATCAACCTTGTCCCAAACACCATGTGGGGAAGCACCATTTACAATGTACTACAATGTCTACAATGTACCCTCCTGCACCTACACCGCTTGCATCAGAATAGCTGAGATTACTTCTGATAACTGAAATTGGTTTTCATGGGTACTGGTTTAAGGCACATTACATTACTCGCCCAGAATTTGAGTTCCCTCTTTGCTTCTATTGTAAGAAATACAGTGTGGTACCATGAGGGAGCAGACTGAATACAGCACAACATTGCTCTACTCATTAGCCTTGTAATATTGCCTAGTGCTGGTGTCATCGCTATAATCTGACCAACTAACGCTTGCTAATGATCTAGCATGCACGTTCTGCAAGATGGAAACCATGGTCGCATCGTCTTTAATCCGTATTAATTTGGACTGGACCGGTGATATCACTCCTATGTTTGTATCTAGTACAAACTCAACCACTGGCATATTTGCTGGGGATCCCAGTGAGATTTTTCATAATTTGAAATGAATCCTGCGTCGATCAAGTCATTGTGTATGGCTTGAGCGCATTTTTTCGTTTGTGACATTGAACCAGCCATCCCTAAGCCATCGACCAAGTACACTACAATTTAATTTCCTTCTATGCGCCATTTTTTGACTCGGACTCTCATAACCTTTGTAAATATGTACGGAGCAGGACTAAGACCAAAAGGTAGTACTAGAAATTTGAGGTACTTTGTGTGAGAACCAAAGTTCCATGCAAAACCCAAGTAATCTGTATGTTCAAGGAATATTTCAATGTGATGGTATCCGCTCTTCAGATCGAAAGCAAACATGAATTTACCCTTGTTTAGATAGATACGAGCCGTTTTAAGATCTTCGAATTTGACTTTCTCTTTCCACACATGCAAATTTACGTTCCGTAGGTCTAGTATTAACCTCCTCATCCCGCTTGTTTGAGTAGATACTGTGAGTGGATTGACCACCTTTGGTTTGGATGCACACTCCTGGATGCGCCCTTCTTCTAACAGTGTGAGGATGGCTTCGGATACAAATACAGCATTTTCGTTTGCAGATCTATTATTACGGGAGTAAGATGGCTTTGGCAAGGAATGAAAGGGGATCTTATAACCGTGGCTGATAGTATCTAGAATAAATTCTAGAATAATCTAGAATAAATTCATCATTTGCACAATGCTAGAATGCCTGATGTTTTCTTAATTTTTTACCCTTGATGGATTTGCCCATGTCCCCTTGTTCCCATTCAAAAAACTCAAGGTACTCATCTTGGAACGTGTCCAATGCCCGAGACTTGCTCTTCTGGTGTACAGTTGTAACACTAGTTGTTCCTTGCATCTCTTGCCAATGTGATACATGACGATGTTGCGGGAGCGGAACTCTTTCCTGGTTGGACGAGTGGGCATTCTCTCCTCCAATGGCCGCTGCAGCCACATGCAAAACAGGCTTCCCCTCACATTTCTAGGCCGTTTGAGTTTCTTGAGAGCCTTAGCCTCTGCTCGGTTGATTCACTTTTCGTCCATGGAGTCGGACGCTAGCTCATTGGTTTCGTACTCCATTACAGTCTGCCAGCCAGCTTCGCTGGTATCGGCCAGTATCAGCTTCTGATGAGTAGTCAGCTTCTTGATGGCTGCTTCAAGGTGTACCATGGCCGATGATAGATCTCCCCCTCCGTTACCCTCCACCGCCTTGTTGAGGCTTTCTAATACGTCTGCATTGAATGAGAACTGCTTTCTGTTACCCTCCTTGTTCCATTTTTTGGTTGTGTTGTCTTTGATTTTCTGAATTCCCTTGACTCTAATTGTTGCAGTGCTAGCTCACTTCTAGCTCACCAGGATTTCTGTAGATCTGTCATTGAGTCATCAGCACACCCAACTATATATGCATGTAGTACATGGCCAAAATAAAGCCTTCTCGCATTTATTATCATAATGTGAAATGAGTTAAATTATCGTCTGCACTAGTAGTCTAGTCAATCTGAGCAAAATAATGGGGTGACCTGGACAAAATTGCAACAGAATTTATTTTTGTTGTAAGCGTCTCTTGAAAGCCTCCTGAACAACATATCAAAAAGGTAGAAAAAAAGAAGATTGGGAAATATGACTAATTTGCATAAAAACAAAATGGCTACCGTTACCACTTTTTCGCTAATATATGTACACAAATCCCCTTAGTATTAGTTAAACTCATATCATTATCACATAATATTTGCATGAATATGATCAATGAACACTTTCAAAATAAATTTGAGCAAAACAATTTCAATGTGGCAGTTATTTTCCAAGATGGCTGACTTTTTTCCCGCCAAAATCAAAATAAAACTAGTTACTAAGATCAGACTTGTGCTAGTACAAGGTCATGTCTCAGGCTCTGGTAGATATCAATGTTATGTTTACACAAACATTTCACACCCTTTTGGATGTTAAATGACATTTCTCTACATTGTCACTTCTCAATGTTACTAAATTGTCTTCTTTCCATAATAAAAGGTAATCATAACAAACGTTAACACACAATTGTCAATTGTTTTACGTTTCCAGGAATCATCAAAAGCAACCTCAACTCGCATGTTGTGTTTTACTTCAGTTGTTGCATTTCGCATCAATTGGAAAAGACTGCAATGAAAAAAAATATTCACAAACATATTTTTTTAAGTAGCTGCAACTGGAAGATCTTGTTATGCCAGTGTAAGAATAGGCTCAAAATGTGGATTTTGCATTGAATTAATTAGGTATGCAACAAAACTAGCTGATAGGTAAACATGACAACGGTGATGAAACATAGAACTTTGAAACACTGTATAGCCTTTTAAAATTACCTGTTAGAATTCCTCGTTCAAGCTTTCAATGGATTCCTGTGGAGAGTTTGTACAGTTTACACCCTTGCATTCACCACACACTATGGAGCATTCTAAGCCAAGCTTCTTGCAGGTACATTTCCGTGTATCACAATCTGATTTACAATTACATCGAATTACCTTCATGAGAGTATCTGGAGCTGGTGGCAAGTCTGATTTTTTAGGTTCAAACCTATCTGACACTCGGAGCCACCCCCATTCTTCTGGACTCAATTTGGAACCTTTGTCCATCCATTGTTGCACTTGATAATATACACGGGCACTATGGTACCGAGCAGCAGCTGCTGTGGGGGGAAGGGTGTGTACTTGTACTGAGGAGTTCCTGGTTGAGATTTTTTCTCTGAACCGCCTGTACCGAAGTTCATCCAAGCCTTCGTCAGTGGAACCTCCGTACAAGCAAGACAGGGCTTTCTCACCAGCAGAAATTATGTCTTCTCTTGGAGATTCTTTGGAGAATATTTCTGCTTGGTTTTTAAAGTCAAGATTACTTTTCAGCTTTTTGAGAGAAGCTCCTTTACCAATGCCAAAAAGCCTTGAGGTTGTGTCACATCCAGTAACTGCATGCACAAATGGTAACAAGTGACATGTGTCTAGGCCAAGTGCTTGTTGTATCCACTTAATATTCCATATTCTCTGCTTTTTAGTGGTCTGCCTTCCTTCTGACTTAAAGTAGATGTCAAATGAGTTGGGATTTACATGGAAGCACAAAAGGACTAATAGATCGGTGTCTTCTCCTATTAGGGTAGTGGAGCACCTTGATGCTGAATCCACTGCAGTTTGACAAATGAGTAGGTCAGCATCATCTACTGCATGAATGGTTTTAACACCGTGATTTTGAAGCGTGTCACTGAGCATGTAGATGAATTTCTGTTTGTTTTTGCTGTGAGCCAGGAAGTGTTCTTTCTTTGACTTAAGAGGCATACCACCAACAAAGTTCACCTCTGCGCCTACAACGCCACCAGATCGCCGGAGATGAGCAGTATCCTTTGTAGAAGGGCCTGAGCCATATCCATCAAAGACAACAGTTGGCTTGTTATACTTTTTCTTAACATAGTCCACATACATCTTGCAGATAGAATCAAATGTGGTGTCTCTTAGCCATGGCAGTCGTTGGAGGAGTGAGCCGCCGTCAAGGACGTAACTCATTTGTTCTGGTTGTGGTGCAGGCATATCCGTAGCTTGAGTCATATTCCAAATAGCGTCAGCTAGCACTGGCTTGTTTGCCTCTCGAAGAAGTCCATTTGGTTCAAACAGAGCTGATGGATGGCTGCTGAGCTCAAATTTGAAGACGTCAGCTACATTTTCTGTGTCATTGCCAGCGGCCATAACCAAACGCTTAAAGAGCAACTGGGGGTCAATATTAATAGATTCACCATCAACTTTCATGGACACTTTGTGGGCCATTGTCACTACATGTTCTTTCTTCTTAAATGTGTAGTCAACAACCTTTTTTTCTTTCATGGTTCCAAGGATTTTACGTCCCACTTCTTTTGCTTTATCAGCAGTCACTGCATTGTCTGCTGTTACACCAGTAGCTATATTTCGAAGAGATGAGTCTTGTTGAAAAGGGTTTCTGTCCCGAAGAAACGCAAGAAGTGTCATATTGTCGTGTTCATCTTTTACCTTTCTTGCCTTGGTCATGTCTTTGTGCTGGTCACTTGTCATGAAATGGTGGTCTGTTAGCTCCTGCATTGCACTATTTACTTCAGCACAAGCAGGCATGGAAAGCAGCCATTGAGTACGTTGAGACTCGTCCATTCCACGACCTCTTGTTAATCCACCTGTTGTTTTCATGCTCCGCATTAGCACTTGCTCAATTATCAAGTCGGATGAAAGTCCAGCCCAAAACCGATCACTGCGCTGAATGACGTGGTAACCAGTGGTGAAAGAGGCAAATACATCTGGATGCTGTGTCTCCAGCTCTAACATCTGCTGCAGGTAGATATACACAGATTTTGCATACAGATTATGACCTGCCGCCGCAAAGTAGGGTAGCATTTGTTGAAGTGTTTTCAGATGAAGGTGCCAGTTTCCTGTGCGCTCTGCTCTGAGAAACTGGCGGAGAAGGTTGACCATTTCCATGTATTGCAGCCATAAACGTGCTGTTGGGTAGATTCTCATTGCACTGCCTTGATCGTCTAGCTTCTGTTGAACAATCTCAAGGAATCTTTCTCTACAGACTGCATCAGCTGAAACTTCATGAGCCATAAGCTTGTCATACAATTGGACTGCAGAACGGAGGTCGTCTGGAATGTGCTCGATGCTCAAAGAAACACTTGTACTTGCTCCAGAGTACACTTCTAACATATCATCTGGTTGAATGCCTTTGCTTACTTGTATCTCCGCCTCTTGTTGACTTGATATGTTTTCCTGCTCCATGCTTTTGGTTTTGTGGGCAGAAGGGAGAGGAATGTCAAATGTCTTTGCTGTAAATATCGCATTCAGAGCTGAGTCGACGAGAAAATGGCCTCTAACTGCTCTACTTATTGCTTTTCCACTTAACATGTGGCCGACGGCATTAGGAGCGAATACAAGTTCCAGCAGCTCTTGTAGACCTGATCCTGCCATGATGTAGCCAATACTTCCAAGGAAACTCATCTCTGTGTGAAATCCCCCTAGACGCAGTACAATAGTGCGTAGATCACTATTGGGCTGTTCATTGGCAATAATTTGCTGCGCCTTCCACCATAACGGTTGGTCAAATGTGAGAATAGGATTAACCTGGTGACGTGTTGCCAGTGAACTGACAAATTTCAATGTTGAATACACGCAGCTCATGTCACTTGGAATCATATCTATCATTGGCAAGAGTGTGACGGACGACTTCCCTGGATGACTTCCTTGATTGACAGCCTGCATCATGCCTGACCACCCAGGTCTAGGTGAACGGATTGGCCATGTAACTTTCCAAAGAAGGTCTAGCTTCCACATGGGATCACGGTAATAGAGAGTTGGTAGATTCTGATACACCAAGGACATACTGTTGAGAGGTTTGTTGTAGTAGTGTATGTCGATCTTCCCGGCCGCAGCAACATCTTTGAGGGTAGCAGAAAGCCGTGGCACTGGTCTTTCCTGTTTCACCCCAGGTGTCAGTGTTGCGATGATTCCCATGCCGTGAAAAGTACCAAATCCATCTAGTGTCCTGACATTGTGGTCAGCATTATCTGCCACATATTGTACAAAATGGCCTGGCATGATGCCAGGGATGTCAATACCTTGTGAACTTGCTGCACTCTCTTCAAATCTTTTCACTTCAGAGTAGGAGGAACAAAAACCACTGCTGTTCAGAGAATCAATAAGGAACTTGGATCCGAAGTGGTGATGCATCTGTACAGCAAGTCCAATCTGAAGTGGTGATATAAGAACTCTGGGACGAGCAGCTTGGGTAATACTTTGCCCTATCGATGCAATCTTCAATTCTGCTTTCTTCTCTGTGAAAATTGTCCTCAGCAAAAGCCGCAAAGACTGTGGAAGAAACTCAATGTTTTTGTCGATAGATGCTATGTCATCAGGAATGGGGTATGCATCTTTAGTGGTAGAAATGCATTTGATATCATTCTTGATGAAATCTGCTGCTGCTTTAACAATCCGCATTTCTTCAGCTTTAGCATCTGTCAACTTAGGGGCATCATAGAAGGCTTGAAGTATCAATGCTGCCGTGGTCCTAAATGTCACAACATCAGCCTTGCCATTTATGTTGGTAATAACAATAGAGCTGCCAAAGTACTCCTTAAGTCTCCTCTTCATGTGCTTGACAGTAAAGCCTTCCGAAATATTCTTGCAGTACTCTTGCATTTTCAGTGCAAGATCACTAACTGTAATCTGCTCGTTATCATTTTCTTTGAGAAATTCAACCACCTTCAAAAATGCCTCCTCCTTTGTGGGTTCCAGTGGTCTACCAAGCGTCTGTTGTTTACACTTGCCTGCAGGCTGATGTACTAATGGTATCGGTTTCCCTGTCCGAAAGTTTGTACTGCAGGCCTGGTGGTAAATAGCATCTGCTGCATGCAAATCCTGCACAAACTCAATTCTACTATGAACTTCCAGAGCCCAATCATCCCGACGTGTTTTACACTGACTCAATATTGTTGTTTGAAAGTCTCTAGTTCTTACGGGATACACGTCATGACCTCTTTTTGACCCTGTTATCTTTGCTGGCTGTCCGCAAAATAGACAAAGTTCAGCCAAACGAAATCCAGTAGCTTGAGAACGAAGGCGAGGGCTGCTTGTTGTTGGTTCCTGAATTAATTTCCGGAGGTCTCGGTCTATGCAATGTTTATTGCAGTACTCATGTCGACATTGCTCATGTACTGATTGTCCTGCCAATACTTGAAGACTTTCTTTGCGTGCTGCACTAGCTCTGCTTATACCTTCACTACCCTTTTTTGTTACTGTAATTGTCTTTTGTCCATTGTCAAGTGACTCTTTACATATCAAACACTGATGCATATTGATAGCTGTCATTAATCACACCTTTTACAGAATAAAACAGAACAAATAACATACTTATAAGCTACAATTTGATTCCCATTGTCTTTGTACATGTATGAAAAAGACTGGTATTTCTGACATCTGAAGAATCATGACAGGTTTTGGCAGGAAATTCAAGATTATTTTACTACAATGCTGTACAATATGAACAAATAACAACCTTCATCATAAGAAACTTCATTAATTGAGTTCTAGGCTTTATCATTAAATGATTTTAAGAAGTTAGTAAATTTAGGTTAAATGGGAGAAACTCACCATCTGATCTGAAAATTGATAACCAGCTGGTGAAAGCAACTTCTCTTGCCAAGCGAGGGCGCACTTTTGCAGCAATTTCAAACCACTAATAGCTTTACTACGAAAAGCACGATTGATGCGATGTTCACATATTAAATGATTAGTTTCTAATTTAGACCCTCACCCCCCCAAAAAAAAAAAAATAAATAAATAAAAAATTATGGCACATTATGATAATAAACAAAGCCAATGTTAGATTTTGGCGGGAAAACGTCGGCCATCTTGGAATTTTAAATGGTTGATATTTTTCTCCAATTGGATTTACGCCTTTTTGTGTAAAATGTTATTGCCAAAATGTCATTGGAAACGATTTTATTTGGACCAAAATTAGGGGTCTGTGCGTACAATATCACTAAATATATGGATGAAACGGCCATTTTGAATTTATGCAAATTAGCAATTTTTCCCATGCTTCTTTTTTTCTACTTTTTTGATATGTTGTTTGGGAGGGTTTCAAGAGACACTTGCAACAAAAATAATTTCTGTTGCAATTTTGTCCAGGTCAAACCGTAGATTGACTAGACTATAGCTTAAAAACAAAAACAAATGGGAACTGAGACAACAATTTGATGATTTTATGCCCCTCAAAAGATGTTGAGTTGGTTTCAGAACAGAGGTCCATCTGTAGATTTTAATGCTAATTAACCCAGCGACAGTTGTGCATGTTTTGTGTGTAAATTGATGGCAGTGCTATCATTCTCTTCCTTATCTAATGAAACAGTTGGGGAGTTGGGGCTGTTTGCATTTCATTTGCATTAAGGTTGGGACGTTCAAACTTTAACATTCAAGCGGAAAACTAATGTTTAAACGTTCCCGAATTCCCTAAACGTTTAAACGGACAAGAACAAAAATTGGACCTTCCTTTTTGGAGTACCTGTGATTGTGAAGAATTGTTTCCCTGCTTTGTTTTGTGCCAATGAAAATTGAGCAACGATCAGCAAGCACCCTAAACACAAAACTTGCCATCGCTGATTTCCATCGTTCTTCGTTCTCACTTATTCAATATAATGTCCGTTAAACAGCAGTTGATTTGGATTAAAAACTTGCTAAACACAAACGTAGCAACAGCAAAAGAAGACTTCAGTGAACTGGGACACATTGACCAATTTACTTGCAACAACTCGACATTAATCTACACCTGTCTGTGTTCCGTTGTTGCACCACGCACGCTACAGACCAAAAACACGTTCAGTGGTGACTGACTATACACGTGGTCTGTAGCTGTGCATTCAGCGGGCACACAACGTCTGCCACTTGATCGTGCAAACAATGCTGTGGTTGCGCTCTACATGTACTTCCTTGCTAATAAATTCAAACGCATTGCACATGACAAAGGTGAAAAGTTTGCAATATCCGCGTGCTCAAGTTTCGCTGCAGACAAAAACATGTGCGAGATCGGACCAGAGGGGAAAAAGGGGACCTGTGTCATGCCTCCCAATCTTTTGAAAGGTTTTACATTTCAGACTTCAAATTGTGTTGACATCTGCTCTTCCTTTACAGGTTGGCTCAAAATACACAGAGAATATAAATCAGGCATCAACGATCATGGGTACCCAGCACCTGCACTACGTTGTCCCCATTCTCAATTTGGATTCATTGCTAGAAACATTTAAACGTTTAAACGGAAGTCACAAGCTCCGTTTAAATGTTTAGGAAAATAAACGTAGATGCACAAGCTTAATTTGCATACATAAACAGTTTTGTGTTTGGGCAGAAAAAGCCTCTCGAAATATGGCTTTTTAAAAAACTAAACAAGTGTTTTAAGCAACATATATTCATGATTAAAGTACCTATGGATTTAGGATGTCTGATATGCCATTAAAATGCAATAAGTTGTTCCTAAAGCTTCTTGTTTTTGTGCTGTAGGTTATTGGCATCAAGTACGCTCCTATGGTTCAAGAAACATGGCTGTCTCGGTTTTGTTTTCACGGCTGAACAGTGTTGATTTGAGTGAATGCAATGACGAAAGCCAAAACTTTATCCCTCTGAGCAAAGTCGATATGGTGTATACTTATAATGGATATGAAGATCAGACAATGGGAGATACTGATCCTTATGAACTCAAGTGAGTCTAGCTGTATTTTTATTTAATGAACAGGTTGCTAAGCTGATAAACTGATACTCATATCAATAGTCTTAATGTGTGCAGATATTCCATTAGAGGGTATGTTGTCCAGTACTGTCTGTACTGTAGGCCAAAAAATATTTGCATAATGTCATATATACAGCATTTTGATTTACATGTAAAAAGCATTTGAACACAATGGTTCTTCCTTACTAAAATAATATTCCTTGGTGATTTTTTTTTTCACTTATCATGGCAGTGAGACATTGATTGAGTGGTGTCATATGCAGGGAATTCTGGACCACAGCAGTTTGATGGCAAGGCTTCATGAGGTAATTGTGTAAAAATATTGTAGGCCTCTGAAAATCTGTCATAAGTATGATAAAAAAGTGCAATTTGCAGTTAGGGCCGCAAATCCTCATTTTATAACTAAGTACTGGTAGGGTATCTACTTATGCGTAGCTGTAGGGGCACCAGTGTCACAGAGTGGACCCTGACAGACAACTTTGACACAAGAACAAAATACAGATTTTCACGCTCCTATTCTCTGTTCTGAGTGATACAATATTTGTTTAAAACATACTGTATTTGTTAAAAAAAACCAAAAAAAACATGGATAAAACAATAACCAAGGTAAACTTTTTGTAAACAGTTTTCTGTTAACCACTTATTGTCAGGGTCTCCAAACTGTTGTTGTGCTGACCTGCTGGATTAGTTGTTGGAATTTGGGCCATTCTCAGTTACGTGAGTGACCTGAAAATGGGAAATCATTATATTTCTTCTGCCTTTTATGTCATGATGCACGATTGTTTATTTCTTTTGCATTTTACAAGCCTGTGAAATCTCTGATTTAGGCATATAAGTGTAAATGCGCCTTTTCATTGAATGTGACCAATTTTTATTTCCGCTTTTTTTTTTTAAAAGACAGTCACAAAATGTGTCTCCATTTTTTATTATTTTGTGTAGGGCGGACTACGAATGCGACAGTTTTTCTTTGTTATCTCATTACTTCACATAATACAATATGGGCAAACACCATTGAATGACAAAATCTTGTAGTGCATTTGTTGTATTTTAGTATGCTCAAATTGAGGAAATGATTTTCATGCTGACATGATGTACATGTATAAAAGAATTGAACTGAACCTAAAGCTGACCCTGCTAAGGTGCCATTTGCTTTCTGCATGGAAGGAGTTAGCAGTTGCTCAATATTCTGCTCCAGTTGTAATCATTGGGTCCACGAATGCTTCTCCTGCATCCGTGGCAGGCTAAAGCAAGATTCAACCTTCAAGTGTAAGGTGTGTTCTGGTATGTCAACCCTCATTAGACATTTGACATTGCTAATTTAGTTGTTGGAAAAGACACTCTTCAGGTGGAGGACTCTTTCTCTTATCTCGGGGATGTCAGAAGTCAGTCAGTTGTTAATGCTTTGACGTTACAACTGCAAGGGTAGTTAGGCCTTGAAGCACTTTCACAAACTTGTACCAGTTCTGACTGACAGGGGTTATGCCTATAATGCCTATGTGTGTAATGTTCCCCTGTATGCATATAAAACGTGGCCAGTAACTGCTAACGACATCTACCGCCTTACCAACAACGATAACACCATGACCAGATGACCAGATGGATTTGCTTTGCAAAGCTGTCAGACAAGAAATCCATGGCTGAGCTATTGCTCCAACTTAGTCTGTCTGCTGTTGAGGAAGTGGTTCAACGAGAATGCTTTGCTGGTTTGGTCAGTGTATGAACGAGGACGGCAGGCCAATGAAGATCCTCTACTACCAGATCCCTGGCAACTACCCACGTGGCGTCCAAAGATGAGGTGCAGTGACAATATCAAATTTGACATGAGGTATCTGCAGTTCAATGCCAGTCTTACATTGATCTGAGTGGATTGGAGGATAGCTATCCGACCAAGTGGACATGATCATCATGGAGTCAAACCCTCATATTCGGGGACAGACAGACTATAAACAGATGGATGGATGAATCATGCGATAACATACATGTAAGAACACGCTAGTAAAATGCCGATATGACCAGTGTAAGTCACCATAGCTATCTTGTGGAATTTACACGTCAATTAGAAGGAAAAATTTTCTTTACAAAAAACTTATTCCCAATCCTACTTCCCACAACAAATCAATTTATACTCTGTATAAAAACAGACAAATTGCTTGATTAGAACATCTAAGAAAAACTGCTTTAGTAACAAGTTTAATCAGGAGCAAGGTGATATTAAAGGAACCTGGAAAATTATTAACACTTTATTGAACAAGGGCAAACCAAAGCCCAACCCCTCACAACTTGTTCAAGATGATAAGGAACTATAATTAAATAGTAGTAAACTTGCGGGTACAACCATGTAAATTAACTCTTTTTAGGAAGGAGTGGTAGCTCTGAGAAGAGCCATTGTGTTCTCGACGTTTCGAACAGTATGCTCTGTTCGTCTTCAGGAGACGAACAGAGCATACTGTTCGAAACGTCGAGACCACAACAGCTCTTCTCAGAGCCACCACTCCTTCCTAAAAAGAGTTGATTTACATGGTTGTACCCGCAAGTTTACTACTATTTAATTATAGTTCCTTATTATTCTTCACACCATGCAAAGCTTCAAACATCACTTTTTGTTCAAGATGGAGTATCAATAGATAACAACAATGACATCGCTGACGCATTCAATATGTATTTTATAAACATAGGTACTAAGTTGGCCAGCAAGCTACCTTTCGTGTAACGCTTCATTTGAACCGTTTCCTAATGACAAGCGTTCACACTCTCTTTTCCTTTGTCCAATTATGCAAGAGGAGATAGTTGACAATCTTAATAAAATGCCTTGTCGTAAGGCCCCTGGGTCTGATGGCTTGAATAGTACTGTTAAACAAGCTAGATACGGATTAGCTTAACTATTAGTGGAGATACTTAATAACTCTTTATCCTTGGGTGTTTTCCTGGATGGACTAAAAACAGGTAAAAATATACCGATTCATAAAAGGAGCGATAAACATGATCTTGGTAACTTCAGACCAATAACATTTCTGACAACATTTTCAAAAGTCTTTGAGAAGTTGGTATATAAACGACTAATGACCTTTATTAACAAACACGACCTAATTTCTGAATCTCAATTTGGATTCAGAGAGAATCACTCTACCGAACTAGCTACATCGTATGTAGTTATCAAGTTGCAGCAAGCTATCGATGATAAGAACTTCTCAATCTTGTACTTCCGTATTTAAATTATTCAATACTTACCTCGGTTGGATCTTTAAATCAATGTAATAGACTCTGTACTTTACAAAAGCGAGCTATTCGTATAATATGTAGCGTTGGGTTTCGTGATCATACTGCTCCGTTATTTGTAAAACTTAAAGTGTTAAAACTGGCTGACTTATATAACCTAAGCTTAGGCAAATTTATGTTCAAGTACATGAACAATGCATTGCCGTTATGTTTTAACTCATGCTTTCAGTTACCGTCAAACATTCATTCATACAAAACCCGAAATGCCTCAAAGAAAATCTCTATGTCGGTTTTAATCATTGTATAAAAACGGCCTTGTTCAACGTGGTGTTACTTTCTGGATTGATCGGAAAGACCCCATAAAAATGTCACGTTCTCTCCCTATGTTTATCCAATGTCTGAAAAAACACATTTTCAATGCGTACTCATGCTAACATTCAACCTGAGGGTTTGTTTGTCTTGATAGTCCTTTGTCCTGTCTTCGTTTGTCTGTCAATAGGTTAGGGTACAAAAGCAGTGCTTCACCCAAACCAAAATGTTGTCTTACTGTGCATAAAACTTTTGATAACTTTATTCATCATAATTTGGTAAGTAACGTGAGATTGTTGTAATGCTAAATGATAATGATGTGAACTGTTGTACATTAATTCATGATGATAACATTGAAATAAACTAAACTAAACTTGTAAAACTTCCGGTCCAAACAGGAAGCTCTAAATGTATAAAAGCTTGTCTCCTGTGCCCAATGTCCTAGAGTCATAACTTCTGTACCATTTGTAGCTAACATCACAAATGACATTTGGTTAATAGGCATAACCCCACTTTGACCTTTACTTCCGGTCAAAATAGGAAGCTCTAAATTAAAAAAATCATATCTCCTAGGCCAATTGTCATAAGGTCATAATCTAAGGTCATAAAGTCATAATCTTTGTACCGTGTAGGCTCATTTCAAAGGTCTGGAGTGTTTAATTAAAGAAAAACAATTTCGGAACATATGTGTTTGTTGACAAACACTTAATGTCTCGTTATTTTTATACCTTTCTGGTAATGAAACCAAGGAACCCTCAAAAGTGACTTGCACTGTAACCCGTAGGCCTAAAGATACCTGTGTAGAGAAGATGTTGAAGAAATGTCAGTTTTAGATGTGGGAGGAAAGTCCCTAATAGGGAAAACCCACGCAATTAGGTAGGGACTGAGAACCCAATCAACATGCAAGGCTCCAGACCGGGATTCGAACCGGGGTCCAGAGAGGTGAAAGGCGGGGAAAGAAAC
Source organism: Marthasterias glacialis (assembly GCA_911728455.2). NCBI lineage: Eukaryota > Metazoa > Echinodermata > Asteroidea > Forcipulatida > Asteriidae > Marthasterias > Marthasterias glacialis. Next base: position 10,299,685 of record OU452235.1, read on the forward strand.
CACTGAGTCAACCTGAATGAGCTTTCTATTTGTTTTTACTCTCACAATTATCTAAATATATTTAAATGCTAGTTACCATAAATTAATGAAAAAAATTACATTTGACTAGTGGTGCCCTTCTGGAGGCTGTTGTGAAATTCTTCTTTTTCACCAGTCGTGTTTTTAACCGCTTTTCGTCTCTTCTGTGAGTATTGTTTTATTTATACTGCTTACCATTCTCAGATGACACTTAACAAACTGTTTTCGTCAGTTAACTGCTAGTACAATTCTCTGTTTCATTCTGTTGTGATGTGTTTTGAATGGAGCCATCATCTTTATTTATTATACATACACAGACATCACATTCCATCTTGGTGTACAACATGAATCGCAGGCTGTTTTATTCAAGGGAGATGTTAATTGGTATATGTCAAATTGTTATGAACAATGCTGCTGTGATGGTTAGCCTTTTGCACCTGACATTTGGCAAATACTGAAGAAATTTAACATTGCTAAAACCACAAAACAGAGGTGGTAGGTAGTTGTATACATGTACGTAGACAACACCATATTCAAACAATTTTCATTGCTCAGGAATACAGAGTGCCACCGACTTGAACTGTATCTATTAGCAACCTAAAAGCTTTTTTGCTCAATTCTCACTTATCGTCCAATCGTAGCACCAAAAGTCCTAAAGTACGATCAAGTACTTGAAACGCTGGCTCTGTTATAAACAAAACCTCTTCATTAAATCTGAGTATCAATGACAAACTCGACATGCTAGCAATTACATAATTCTGGTTGATTGGAGATAATCGGGATGACCACTCACTAGCAGATCTTAAAAACACTCTGCCTCATTTCAAGGTCTACCACACACCCTAAGTAAATCAGAGAAGTCTGCCTCATTTCAAGGTCTACCACACACCCTAAGTAAATCAGAGAAGTCTGCCTCATTTCAAGGTCTACCCCACACCCTGAGTAAATCAGAGAAATCTGCCTCATTTCAAGGTCTACCACACACACTAAGTAAATCAGAGAAATCTGCCTCATTTCAAGGTCTACCACACACCCTAAGTAAATCAGAGAAATCTGCCTCATTTCAAGGTCTACCACACACCCTAAGTAAATCAGAGAAGTCTGCCTCATTTCAAGGTCTACTACACACCCTAAGTAAATCAGAGAAATCTGCCTCATTTCAAGGTCTACCACACACCCTGAGTAAATCAGAGAAATCTGCCTCATTTCAAGGTCTACCACACACCCTAAGTAAATCAGAGAAATCTGCCTCATTTCAAGGTCTACCACACACCCTAAGTAAATCAGAGAAGTCTGCCTCATTTCAAGGTCTACCACACACCCTAAGTAAATCAGAGAAGTCTGCCTCATTTCAAGGTCTACCACACACCCTAAGTAAATCAGAGAAATCTGCCTCATTTCAAGGTCTACCACACACCCTAAGTAAATCAGAGAAATCTGCCTCATTTCAAGGTCTACCACACACCCTAAGTAAATCAGAGAAATCTGCCTCATTTCAAGGTCTACCACACACCCTGAGTAAATCAGAGAAATCTGCCTCATTTCAAGGTCTACTACACACCCTAAGTAAATCAGAGAAATCTGCCTCATTTCAAGGTCTACCACACACCCTAAGTAAATCAGAGATTTCTGCCTCATTTCAAGGTCTACCACACACCCTAAGTAAATCAGAGAAATCTGCCTCATTTCAAGGTCTACCACACACCCTGAGTAAATCAGAGAAGTCTGCCTCATTTCAAGGTCTACCACACACCCTAAGTAAATCAGAGAAGTCTGCCTCATTTCAAGGTCTACCACACACCCTAAGTAAATCAGAGAAGTCTGCCTCATTTCAAGGTCTACCACACACCCTAAGTAAATCAGAGAAATCTGCCTCATTTCAAGGTCTACCACACACCCTAAGTAAATCAGAGAAATCTGCCTCATTTCAAGGTCTACCACACACCCTGAGTAAATCAGAGAAGTCTGCCTCATTTCAAGGTCTACCACACACCCTAAGTAAATCAGAGAAATCTGCCTCATTTCAAGGTCTACCACACACCCTGAGTAAATCAGAGAAGTCTGCCTCATTTCAAGGTCTACCACACACCCTAAGTAAATCAGAGAAATCTGCCTCATTTCAAGGTCTACCACACACCCTGAGTAAATCAGAGAAGTCTGCCTCATTTCAAGGTCTACCACACACCCTAAGTAAATCAGAGAAATCTGCCTCATTTCAAGGTCTACCACACACCCTGAGTAAATCAGAGAAGTCTGCCTCATTTCAAGGTCTACCACACACCCTAAGTAAATCAGAGAAATCTGCCTCATTTCAAGGTCTACCACACACCCTAAGTAAATCAGAGAAATCTGCCTCATTTCAAGGTCTACCACACACCCTAAGTAAATCAGAGAAATCTGCCTCATTTCAAGGTCTACCACACACCCTGAGTAAATCAGAGAAGTCTGCCTCATTTCAAGGTCTACCACACACCCTAAGTAAATCAGAGAAGTCTGCCTCATTTCAAGGTCTACCACACACCCTAAGTAAATCAGAGAAATCTGCCTCATTTCAAGGTCTACTACACACCCTAAGTAAATCAGAGAAATCTGCCTCATTTCAAGGTCTACCACACACCCTGAGTAAATCAGAGAAGTCTGCCTCATTTCAAGGTCTACCACACACCCTAAGTAAATCAGAGAAATCTGCCTCATTTCAAGGTCTACCACACACCCTGAGTAAATCAGAGAAGTCTGCCTCATTTCAAGGTCTACCACACACCCTAAGTAAATCAGAGAAATCTGCCTCATTTCAAGGTCTACCACACACCCTGAGTAAATCAGAGAAGTCTGCCTCATTTCAAGGTCTACCACACACCCTAAGTAAATCAGAGAAATCTGCCTCATTTCAAGGTCTACCACACACCCTAAGTAAATCAGAGAAGTCTGCCTCATTTCAAGGTCTACCACACACCCTAAGTAAATCAGAGAAATCTGCCTCATTTCAAGGTCTACCACACACCCTAAGTAAATCAGAGAAGTCTGCCTCATTTCAAGGTCTACCACACACCCTAAGTAAATCAGAGAAATCTGCCTCATTTCAAGGTCTACCACACACCCTAAGTAAATCAGAGAAATCTGCCTCATTTCAAGGTCTACCACACACCCTGAGTAAATCAGAGAAGTCTGCCCCTGCCTAGTGACAGGGGATTTCAACTTCCATGTGCACATAGAAATTTATGTGGATGTTCCATATAATCACGATTCAACAGTCTTCATAGACCTCTTGGAGTCATTTGGATTTCACCAGCATGTGCAGATGGCTACAGATGAGGACAACTCATTTCCAATTAAATAGTTCAAGCTGGATTACCATCTGACCACAATGCAGTATTATGCAATCCTAACCTGTCTCGCCCTCAGCAGCGTAGTCAGGATTTTTTCATTAGGGGAGCATTGCTTTTCATTGGGGAAACAATTTACAAAATTGTCAACCGACTACACTCTTGTGGATGCAGTCCATCCAGCAATTTGACTTTGTTCTTCGCACTGTTTTAGCTATGACAACACCCTCCTCCCATTACGCCATACTATTCTTCGGCCCAATGCTCCATGGTAGGCATTACATGATTCAAAAAAGAAAAGCAACGTCTAGAGTGAAAATAGATGAAATCAAAACTGGAGATCGACAAGCAGCTATGTCAAGTAATTTAATACCTATCGTCAAATGCTTGAGACAGCCAAGCGTAACCATCATCGAGATCAAGTTTCTCATTGTGATGATCTGCAGTTGTTTCAACTGGTTGAGCGCATGAACCAGCCCTCCTGCATGCTCACTCTGCCTGACAATGACAATAAAAGTGTTACTTCTATCCCAAATAAGTTCACAGATTTCTTTCATAGAAAGGTGAATAATCGATTGGATTCCCTTCATAAAAGTGACTTTTCAGATCTCTCAGTTGGCATCCATTATCGTTGTGGCAGTACATTAGAATCATTTCAGCCAATGTCTTGTGCCAGTGTCCATAAACTTGTTATGAGGTCGCCAGCAAAATCCTGCTCTCTTGACCCCATCCCAACTAGTCTACTCAAGCGATGGTTGGATTCCTGCTCCTACAAATTACCCAAATTATAAACACATCACTGACAAGTGGTTACAACCTAAGCTTGTTACACCTCTGCTTAAAAAGACCAGTTTGATGGATGGGAACAAATTACATAATTACAGACCAATCTTAAATCTCAAATTCATTTCAAAAATCACTGAGCGTGCTATTACCACACGGCTATTTGAATACCTTGGCCGGAATAGTCTGCATTTGCTAAAGCAGTCTGCTTTTCGTAAATTCCATAGTATAGAAACCGCCCTGCTGCACATCCAAAATGACCTCTTGAGAGTTGTAGATCTATTTGGAACTTATATAAACGCTTTCTGTTTTAGATCCATTCAAAATAAGCTTGTTGGCGGCTGTCCTGATGTAGATCTCTTGTAAGCAGTTCTCAAGTCTTGAAAATGATTAAGAGCATTGATGATACTGTAAAGTGATATAAAGTTGAGTGTCGTCAGCGTATGTCATGTAGTTTATTTCATGTGACCTGATGATGACCCACAATCTGCATTGTTGTTTGGTGTGTGAGGATGGCTAAACAAACCATTCCTCACAGAGAAGAGGCGTATGGCAGTGGGGGCACTAAAAAGAATACAGCAGTGTCCACACCTCGCCAAGAGCTTTGGTGTTAAGCAGCTTCTTCACATGAGGGAGGGGTGTCCGCCTTAGGAGTGCTTTCCTTCCTTCCTTTCAGCATAGTAATGCACAAATGTAGTGATTTGATTAAGTATTGGCAGATTGGAGTATTGAAGGATGGCTAAAGAATCCACTTACACCAGTATATGTACTTTACATGGATGGTATAGATTCACAATTTGCTTGTCAGAAGTTAATGTATTTATAAATATTTATATTTTTTTTCTCAGGAATTTGGGTCGGAATATAATGGAGTAAACACAGTTCTGAAAACCAGTGTGAATTCCCAACACTTAAATGTGGATGTCCTAGAGGAAAGAAACATAAAAGAAAATGTTGGAATTACTGTAAACAAGGTAGGTAACATTGAAGTATTCCTCGTTCCCTGCACATGTTTTACAATATTAACTAGTTGCTGCTGGATGATGTGATACACTAAAATATTGTCCGAGCCAGCATCATTTAAACCCGTCATTGTGCAAAATCTGAATACCGAAACAAAGGTCGCCCTGACATTCCACTACTGAGCACGAACAGAGCATGCACTTGCCTCGTTTCACCCACACAAAGAGGAAATATGGTCTTGAATATTTTGATGATTTTCGATCATTATGTAGAGAAAAAACAAAAATCCTGGTGATATAAAGAAAATCTTTGTTCTCTTGGCTTTGTCAAGTCAAGGTTTCTTTAGGCCAGCAGTACTCTCAAAGAAACTTGATTCTGGCAATCCTAAGAAAAGTAATCAGGTCAGGCTGGGCTGGAAAATTTGAAGACTCCTGGCAGCAACTGGTTAAAATCAAGTCACAGCTAGTCACAGCTCAATTGTAAAATTGCATTTATGTTAGAAGCAAAGCACTTTGTCTTATGTAAGTTGACAGAACATAATTAGAATCCAAACTGCCCTTAACAATTTCTTTTGTAATTTGTTCACTTACGGAACATGATGTGTTTTTGTTCTGTTAACGTAGTTGCCGATGTCGCAACAAGAATTACTGGAGAAGAGATATCTGTATCAAACAAACATCTGGATCAAAACTGATGTCTAGTGATGCTTTTGGCACTTTTGACCTCCCCACATTTTAATGTCCTAACAGTAATTTTATTATTAATGAAGTGAAATGCAAGTGCACAGTAGTGAGCTGACTGACCTAGACTGTTCCTGTCTTCCCTATGTCAATGGTTGAAATTTTCTTGAACAATAATCGCCAATCACCATGTAAACGGCGATTATCGTTCAAATAAACTGTGCAGGAAAAGACGTATTGAAGTTCATCATGCAATGGCAATGAATTGATGGTATTTATTTGGAATTAATTTAAAACCTGCAACCGATACATGTCCATAGGTTTTTAACTCTGCAAGGCGAAGTAAAATTTTTGCAAATTCTAATGCCACGCTGCACAGTGGGCCAGGGGTAAATCAAAGTGCGCCAAAATAGTGCTTTGTGGTGTGTGACGATTCCACTTCTAAAAAAAGTTTTTTTGAAAGATCAGACACCCAAGCTCACTTTTTGATTTCTTAGTATTTTTTTTTATGTTTTTGAACACAAAGAATTGCCCAAATGAAGCTAAGAGACTAAAAGTAGGTGCATTTGCTAACAAAATAATAAGTGCTAGAGAACAGACTTTTACTTTAAAATTTGTACAACTACTTTCCATAAGTCATACTTCAAAAATATTAGGTTTCAAAAATTTTGACAATTTTAATCCATACCATTTTTGGTAAAAACTATCCCAAAAAACACAAAAACAAATATTTTTTTTATAAAATAACAAGGAAAGTTTAGATTTCCGTGGATTCCCACCATAATTTTTATACTGCCGTGATCCCCATAGTCTCCCCTACATTTTGGTACCAGATTTGGCTGCTACCTCTTGCAACTTTCCAAGATACGTTTTAATTTATGAGCGCCTGTCGGCTTTATTTGTCGTCATGCGCCGATAAGCTACGTGAAACCTGATACGCATGTTGTCTTTGAGCCTGCCCTTCATGGGAAAATAGTATAATATATTATGTGCAGTCACTTTGGGTTTATGCAACAGCTTATTTTTCTTAAACTACATCAGTCAGTATGTCTAAGAAACCTTTACTGCATGGGAAAGATGGCTTCTTCGTGTATATCAGAAAGACAATTGTTTGAATTGGTGCATTCTTCTAGATCAATCACTAATATCGAACTGTCTTGTAACAAATACCTTGATTTTCTTCGTGGCTTTACGTCAAATGTTTTTGATGGCCTGAAACAACAGACAATCAAAGACAATCATTTCTTATCGAATGAAGGAAAGGTGGACCAGAAGTAAGTGTATTAAAGCAAAGTTTTTGAGCAAGAACTCTGAGTGGCTCCACCAAATAATATCACTCCCTGATGAATTTGAGCATTTGTTGATGCAGAGTGCTACCTCAGATGATACTTGTACCAGCAACCGGAACTTCACAACCGCGATCCATTGCAGGACGTCCCCCAAAAGACTGGCAATTCCTTTCAAAAAGATCCCACAGAGAAAAGCACATGAACTTCGTACTAAAAAACAGCCAAGTGAACTTCTTTATGCAGCATCACAGGGTGCATACAGAAAGAATCCTGAACTCAAGTATGTCTTAAAATTTGTAATGATGTCTCCGTCAAAACCAGCTAAGCTGAGAAAGCTCATTTCTATGCCAGCCAAGAAACAAGACAATGTTTCATCGGATGAGGCCCTATCATTGATGGTAGAAACTGGAATGACCAAACAGGCTTATCAAACGGTCCAATCTGCAGCAAAATGGAAAAATGCAAACATAAACCCACCCTACAATGAAGTCAGAGAGGCAAAAAAAAAAAGTGTTACCCGAATAACATATCAATCATGGAGGATTCAGCAAAAGTGCCTCTGCAGAGTCTCCTTGATCACACTGCGCTCAGAATCATCCAGGAACAAAAAGAGTCAATAACTGAAGTTGTCGAGGGTCTTGAGGAAGGTACACAATTATCATGTGACTTGGTGTGCAAGTGGGGCTTTGATGGTGCATCAGGACACAGCGAATATAACATATTTATACTCAGACAACAACAAAATTGGAACATGACACACTGCTTTGAAATTACCGCCACAGCTTTTGACTGTAAATTTATTTAGCCCAACCTGCAAAACTAACCACAAATAATTTTATAAACAATTTCCAAAAAATTGGCAAGGAGCCGGATACCGAACACAGGGCAAACCGGCTAAACAGACACACAGGACATAACGTGCATATAATGGACTACCCAGCCCATTAACATAAATTTATGAACACCTCGTCCATAACCATTTGTGGCCACCCATTGAAGGACACCTCGTCCTTACCAACCCAGAACACACAGGACTTTCACGCCCATGTGTGTTACACGCAACACGACATATGGGGTCCCACGACCCCCCGATACAGGTCAACTACCTTGACCTCCACAAGTAAACAACATGTCAACACACCTTGCCTTAACCTTAAAGTGTAAAGCTCCATAATCTCCCAATTCATGAACTATAATTAAATGAGAGGAGTGATATAACAAAGCCTTCGAAATTCCCCAAGATGGCAAACGAGGGGAAAGAAAACGTAGTCCAGCCGAGACCTGCCAGCACTACTTACAAATAGAAAATACCTGATACAATTCGACCTGTTGATAATGAGATAATACCTAGATGTTTTTCTGGCATAATTGTTACCAAAATAGCCAATGCAAGTAAATCTAACATAAATTGTGTTAGAACTGTAACATTTAACTGTCATTTTCTGCAAAAACTGCCAACATACAAATGGAACCTGCATGTATGAGCCCAATTGCACCGAAAGGTATCAATAACAAAGGAGGAGCCTAAGGGGAGGCGGTGGGTTGCAACATTGACTTCGATCACAACCTGTGACAAAAGTGCCGCTCAAAATCAAACCCACGCTAACAGGAAAAGCCCCTGCTCTCTTATTGGTTGAAAGTTACCCCACCATTTAACCAATCAAATACCACTTGACCACTTGGCCTATTTTAATTGGTCCCTGGCGAAACCTTGTGGATTCCCCAAACCCATATAAATAGCTTCACGAGCTGCTAAACCACACAATGAACCAGCACGCACAGCCGTCAATATCCGACAGTACATGAAACCACCTAACATAACACCACCCACCAATAAACCAATCAAATATGACTTGCCCGCTTGGCTGATGTTCATTGGTCACTGGTGTAAACTTGTGGACCCCCCAAACCCATATAAATAGCTTCACGAGCTGCCAAACCACACAATGAGCCAGCACGCGTAGCTGTCCAAAATTGATGGTACTTGAAAACCATACAAGTACATACTGCATGCATGTAGACCATACTGCATGCATGTAGACCATACATACCGTACATACTGCATGCATGTAGACCACACAGCGACACGGCCAAATACTGATCGCCCAACTGTATATTTGCAAGGTGCCATACCCCCCGGAAAAGCTGACTAGCGTAACAATATGCTGAGTATAAAGCATTTGATCATTAATTTGATAAAATGAATTAATATAACAAAGGTTTTCCTCTATTGATCAATCAGATGCCGGTATGTTTTGTAACTACACTTGTGCCAATACAATTAAAATTAAAGGATCAAATTTTGTGGCAGAACTCAGTCCCTTCTTCAACACGATTTTGTCGGCCCATCCATCTACAGTTCAAAAAGGAAACAAATGAGTGAAGTCAGGAAGAATGCCGTTGTATGAATGAGGAAGTTAAGAAACTCCAACCTATCAGTGTAACTTTAGAAATTGGGTACGAGCTTGAAGAGGAACAAAACAGGAAAGACAACATGTTATTGTACATGTAGTATGATTTACACCTCACCATGGTTGACCAAAAGGTGATCAATGTCTTACTTCAACCAAATCATCTATGAGATGATACATTTCTGGTGCAACGCCTAAACAGTTCAACAACCTGACAGAGCTATCTCCCCCAGCAGAAAAGAGATACAAATACAGACTTTCACCACTCCATAAATGGATCCGATGCTTTGAAATGCTTCTTCATGTCGCATACCCACTTCCAATCCATAAGTGGTGTGTGCAGTCTGAAGCTGATAAGACAATGCTTGCAAGCAGAAAAAAGCAAATTCATGATGGGTTCAAATCTGAGCTTGGACTGAAAGTCAACGAGCCAAAGCAAGGAACTGGAAACACAAATGATGGAAACACTGCACGAAGAGTAATAAAGACATCAAATTATTTAGACTAAGGCATGCACGTAAAACATCCAGGGTGGACACCATGAGCGATGTATTTCATTGACTCATGGTGACAGGAGACATTGTCGTCAGCAGCAGATCAATGAAGACCGGACAATCAAAACCTCTCCAAAGTGAAGTCAAAGATATGCTAAAAGGCTCGGACAATGACGATGACAGTGACACAGAACACACACAACACAGTGATACTTCAGATATAGATTCATCTTAAGCGGTAAGTAAAACAATTGTAACTTTACTTAAGTTGGAAATTGTGCATCTCAAAAAGGGGAAAAACATCAACAAACACTCCAACACCCCAACAAACAACAAAAAAACACCCCAACAAACAACAAAAAAACACCCCAACAAACAACAAAAAAACAAAAGATGGTAAAGAGACCGAGGATATACGAACATTCAAAGACATGAAGCTTTATAAACCAGATATCTTAACAAAATACATCGCAGTGCTACCAATTCCATTATTTCTTTCAACTACAACAGACCAATCACAAATCGGCATAAAGATGATGTCATATGCATTTGGAAACATTACCCTTGGAGAACAATTTTCATCAACGAGTAAGTTGAAACATAATTTTGGTGCACTTTGATCTCATTTTGGCCCACTGTGCGCTGTTGTCATTGGGGATCCAGTTCAGGCTGACTTCCGTCTGACCGGGCAGGATAGCACTGTAAAAAAACACCGGTACGGTCCGATTGGACATGATCATCTAAGCCTGGACACCTGTTCCTAGGACCTGATCACTTACTGTACAGGAAATCGTGTCCAGTCGACTCAAAACTGGCCGGACACCAGCAACTGAGCAACTGTCACACTGGTCCTATAACTTGTAAGTTATGCCTGCTGAAGGGCACTGCAAACATTTTGAATGATGATGATGCTCTCTCTGGTTGCATTTTGAGCCTCTCTGGGTTATCTTATGAGAAAAAGTAGTTATAGTGGTTTGTGTATTTTCTCCTTACTTATGTTGTCATGTACTGCCAATTCCTGCAGGCATACTAACACTACAATGTTTACAACTACAGTTTTTGTAAACATTATATACGTGTACGTCTACATTGTAGGTACCATACACATACACTCTGTCGCTGTATGCCTTAACATTAATATTATGCAAATAAGCCTCGATTTAATCTGCCTTGATTTTGCCAAGTTTGTCAACACTCTAGTTTTGGACCTGATTTGTAGACTTGCCCAGTCCCCCTGAGGTAGTCGATGTTGCGCCCTCTACTGGTGACTAATACAAAAACTAGTATCTTCGAGACTATAAGTATTGTTGTTATTGCCATTTGTCCCTTACTTTTGGAACATGGTTTAAAAATAGTAGTACATATATTGAATATCATTCAGTGATGTCATAATATTCAAAACAGTTGTGTTTACATTGGTCACAAAATGTTGATTGATATTACTTTTTTGCCATCTTAAATCTTCATATTTTAGTGTCTGTATTGGTGAGATTTTAGTTTGAGTCTTTTTGACCTGAATTTTTTCTAGGTCTATGGGTGTCATAGATACATGTACACTGACACTGTTCCGTATTGAAAAGGGGGGGGGGGGGAGTAGTGTTAGTGGGTTTTTTTTCTCCTTATGTTCTCATTTACAGCAAGGAAAAATCTTTCAGCAAAAATGAGTTTGAGTATATACTAGGCCCCTAAAAAATTTGTAATGTAGTTGCTCTCTGGTGCATTCTGAGCCGATCTGCATGTTAATCTTTTGCTGTGAAAGATATATTTTTGTACTTGTTCAGTTCTCTTTATTGATGGTTAGTTTGTAAAAATGATAGAAGTAAGCATAGCAACAGCATTGGGTTCAGGGTCCACTTATTGGCCCAGGGAAAATGTCAATTGGTTAAGTTACTCTTGGTGTATTTTCAGCCTTTGTGGGTTATCTTTTAGGCAAATTATTAGGTGTTTGGGCATTCAGCCCGAAACACCTCTTGATTTTGTTCTTATATCAGATTGTAGAGAATTGAGCCTTCTCAAAGTTTTGCATTGAGGTGACACCATTTTGACCTTTATTTCCGGTTCAAACGGGACATTAACGCAAATCCTGTGTTCATGTGCGTTCAAGCGTGTCCGACATTGCTATAGAAAATCCAATGCCATTATACATGTACATGTGTACACGTCATTGTGTGTGCGTGGCTGTGTGACATTGATGCCCCATTGACATGTACATCAATCACGCGATGTTCTTAGTCTCTTTTCAAAAATGAGGTGAGCGCTCCACCCTTTGTTAGTCTTTAATACAGGGCTTTAAATACTTCACAAAGTTATACTAATATGAGACCTACTGATTTGACATAATTGAAACCTTTAAAAATTAACCGTTTGAGATATAACTTAATTTTGTTGACAAATGTCAAGGTTAGGGTGAGTCTTTCTTTGTGGCACATTTAGCGACCTCTGTGACCTCTACTTCCGGTCAAACCGGAAGTAGCTCTGGTAAGAGCTAGGAAATTGATTCTTTCACCATATACCAAGGTTAGGGAAGGTCCTTCTCTGTTGCACATTGCATGACCTCAATGACCTCTACTTCCGGTCAAACCGTAAGTAGCTCCTCATTTAAAAGTGTTAGAGGTTGGAACATGATTCTTTCACGAAATACCAAGGTTAGGGAAGGTCCTTCTCTGTTGCACATTGCGTGACCTCTGTGACCTCTACTTCCGGTCAAACAGTAAGTAGCTCCTTATTTGAAAATGGTTAGAGGTAGGAACATGATTCTTTCCCAAAATGCCAAGGTTAGGGAAGGCCCTTCTCTGTTGCACATTGCATGACCTCTGGGACTTCTACTTCCGGTTAAACCAGAAGTTGCTCCTCTTTTAAAAGTGGTTAGAGGTAGGAATATGATTCTTTCACCAACTACCAAAGTTAGGGAAGGCCCTTCTCTGTTTGTTATAGCGTGACCTCTGTGACCTCTACTTCTAGTCAAACCGGAAGTGGCTCCTCATTTTAAAGTGGTTAGAGGTAGGAACAAGATTCTTTCACGAAATACCAAGGTCAGGGAAGGTCCTTCTCTGTTGCACATTAAGTGACCTCTGTGACCTCTACTTCCGGTCAAACCGGAGGTAGCTTCTCATTTAAAAATGGTTAGAGCTAGGAACATGATTCTTTCACGAAATACCAAGGTCAGGGAAGGTCCTTCTCTGTTGCACATCTCTATGTAAGCCATTTTCACAATCTATACGCCATATGAAAAGGCTTAAAGTACTTTATGAAGTTATACTAATATGAGACCTAATATGAGACTTAAATTCCAAATCAAATATTATATTATAAAGCACAATTTCATGTTTTTATTTTCATATTAAGATATTTTAGTTGATTTAACTTTGTATACATCAAATAACAACTTTAAATACATTAATTCCGAACACCTAGTTTTTGTTCTTGGAACAAAAACTTATTTCTAGTTTCCTTTTACTTTTGTTTTTATTGAATAGGCCATTAACAGAGGAGGGGAAATTCTTTGAGGGGGTAATCCTTGGGCTAAGTTAAAAAAAAAATGTTTTTAAAATTGTTTTTAATATTTAAACATTTATAAAAAAAAATAATTAATTTATTTATTTTTATTTTTTAGGTGGAGGGGTTGGGTGTATAAAGGTCCCAATCCTACCCAGGATGTATACCGATGCATGCGTAGACACCCATACTATAGTTCTAAATATAGATCGAAATAGAGCAGTTTTGGGAAATTAGGGTTTTGTATTTGCCTTGCCGAATGTGTCTGTTAATTCTCCCCTGAATGGTTAATAAATCCATGCGTAAATTTACTTTACTTTTTTGGGCTACAGTACATTTACATGTGTACATGTTCATTAGCACACCTATGACTGGTTCCTGCATGTCAAACATGTACATGCTGTAGCCAGCTCATGACCAACTTTGAATTAGGCTGATTGTGACAAAACATCCAAGGTTGGATACAATCTCAACTGGAATGCTAGCGGGTCCACTTGTGTTTAAGCACTACAAAGGATGTGTGGACCTGATAACAAAAGGTGTCCACACTTTGTAGGAAATTGAAACACTGTGTGGACTTACACACGTCCACACACTTGTTTTCACAAATTATATATTTTTGTTTTACTAAAAAAGGAAGCATTTTCTGTACAGCATTGAATAGCTCAAAACTGAGTATTAAAAGGGATCAGGTGTCTGAAAACCAGCTTTCAAAACACTCTCTTATATAAATGGCGGTTGTTTGAAAGATTTAATTCTTGTTCTTACTGAACTGCACGATGACAAAGGAATATCCACACAGTGTATGTCGCAAAGGACTGTGTGGGTGTGTGGGGGGGGGGGGTGAATGGGCTAAAAGAGAGGGTAGAGCTGAAAGTATGTTTTGGCAGTTATATGTTGCTTAACTCTTCAATTTGATAAGTCAAATAATTGTAGATCTACCTGTAACTTTTTCACTTTTAACCAAACTGTAGGTTCTGTACTTTGGATGTATCTTTGTTTATGTTAATCTGATTTCTTGTTTTTCTTTAGCTGATGGAGATATTGGACACCAATCATGACGGTAAACTAGTCTGTGATAAAGAACTAAATGCTCTGTCTCTGGAAACTTTGAAAACCTTGGCTAATATCCTGGACGGAGATAGCGGCAATACGGAGGACCATGAGTTTTTTAGCTTCACACCAGATGCAATTAGGTACATGTATTGGTCAATACCCCAAACTTGCCTAATGTTTTATTCATTTCTGGACTCCAGATTTCTACATAAACCTTAGATTTCTTCCTCTTAGTGAGTTTATTTTCCATGGGGTCTTTAGGCTGTTGTTTAGACTAATGTCCTTTGGGATCAGGCTTCTGAATGATCTTGATAACAGATGACATTATTGTATTATATGCTACCACTGAAATCTAATGTCATACGGTTTGTGTCATAACTTAATCATTGAATGGGAAAACCAAACAACTTTTGTGTCACAAAAGTCAGACTCACATAAATCTATTATCTTCTTTGTATGGAGAAGCCAGTTCACTCACCTACTCAAGGAATGCAACAATATTGATTGGATCAACCTGAAATAAAAGTTAGTTTGAGTTGGATATTATCAAATGTGTCATGGTGTACATGTAGCACAGAGGACTTGACAAGGGAAAGTTCAGGAAGTCTGATGGAAGGATTTCTTCATTACAAAGCATGGTTATTTTCTAATCACTGCGACCAGGAAGGGGAACAGTTCTTGCATTGATGCAACAAGTTGATCATTATAAATTCCTTTCACTGCAGTCCTGATACTTCACGACGGCACCTAACTATTGCCGCAATGCCCTGTTAATAATCCCACTTTTCATGGCAAAAAGTCAAGCCAAAACTGCCACACCCCTTTGAAACCAAAGTATCAGGACTGCCACTGGATGATAGACTTAGTGTTTGTTTTAAATAATCAGTCCCATATTTCACTGAAACAAAACGCAATTGAAGAAAAAACAAAAGATGGTGAGCTCGTTTTTAAAAAGACCAGTCTGGCTCTCACTACTGTGCAGGGTGTTTATGACTAAAACAGGAAACATACAATATGTAATATTAATAATGCTAGTAGCATCATAATTTCTTTGTGTTTCTTTGTGTTTTATAACAGGAAGTTCTTACTTGCATGTATGAATGAAGCTGATATTGATTCTAATGGTCAACTGCATAAGTCAGACTTTTTGACATTATATCAGGAGTTCGGTGGCTCAAAAAAAGGAGGAATACAGGTATTAAAATAAAATTGTGTTTTTCAAGTAATTTTCTTGTATTGTTTAATCTACTGTGTCAGCTCATAAAATATTCAAAACAGCCTCTATCTTAAAAAAATCTAAGCAACAAACCGTGTCTGTGGTTATGCTTTGTTAACACTAAATACAAATCAATACGTCTAAATTAAGGGATCTTTCATAGTTTTTAGTTAGGTGTTCAGTGGTCAATTCTTTAAACAAGACAAACTTTGTTCCCTAAAAGAACCCTTTCTTTTTGTAGTTTTTGTCAACTTGCATTTAAACCTTAGAACATAACTGAAAATGATGTCCTTTGACCAAGACCATGTGCATTTTTAGTTTATTAGTTTATTGTATGTTTTTACTTGGAACAAAAGTACAATTGTCAGGATAAAAGGCATTGTCACTATTGCACTCAAGGAAACAAGTTGAATTTATTTTTTTAATACATAATGTAATATAATATATTTTTAATATATCAAGGTAGGACTGCCGTCAGACCCTTTACTTTGGCTCATATGCCCCTTTTTAAATTGCCCAGTGAATCCTGTGCAATAATGAGGAGAATGCCTTTAATAAATAGAATTCTTTTTAATCCCTGTTCAATAAAGGTGTATTCAACTTTGGACAGTGGAAATGATAATTTGATTTCAAGACAGGAAGTTGACACCAACATGGAGAAAGTACTACTAATGTTTGGAAAGAACTTGAAGTCAACCTCAGCCAGTAAGCATTGTAACCTTCTCAAAGATCACACATCATGTTCAATGCTACACAGAGCGATGGTCAATTTATCACAGTTTACAGGAACTGCCCACAGCCACAATTCCATGTCTTGAGAAAAAAAGTTTAACCAGTTGCTGCCGGGATTCTTTCATTTTTTCCTGTCTCACTGGCGGGATTATTATGTCAGAATTGCCATAATCATTTTTCTTTGAGAGTACCGCTGGCACAACGAAACCCTGACTTGACAAAGCCAAGAGAACAAAGATTCTCTTTATTGCACCGTTAGTTTTGTTTTCTCTCCCGTGAAAATATCAAATTCATGCGCAGTGAATTGCAAAACCTCAGCCGTAATCTATGGCATAGGATTTGTACTAAACCCAGAAGCATGGCACCATTCCTGGTTCACTCATACTTGTTGCCTAAACAATGGTGAAAACCTCTCGATGTCTTGTAATGCTCTTCTTGGAACAAAAGGACAAAGGTCTGGAATCAGGAATTTTACAAAAACCACTGCTTAATAGCAAGAAAATGGCAAAATATTCAAGACCATTTTTTGCTGTGTGTGGGTGAAATGATTCATTAGACTGCATATGTGCGTGCTCTGTGCAGTGGAATGTCCAGGTGACCTTTGTTGGATTATTCACAATGGTATGTTTTAACATCACCCGTTTGTTGGCTTGGAAAATATTTGTGACGATACACGGCATCCGGCATCTACTGGTTAAACAGAGACTGCTTCCCATTTTCTCTTTGAGAATTTACGACCAAAATAAGCTGACACTTCTTAAACCATACAGGACTGTCAATATTTTTTGTTCTTGCACCCTTTTAAAAGAGTTGTTAATTCCTAAACACTCAAAGAAAAAAAAAAGAAAGAAAAAAAGATACCTGCAGAGCACTGTGTAAAAAACATTGTATTGACCCAATTCATCTTGCGTTGTCATCACATTAATCTGATTCTTGGTTGTGCCATTTTTGGGGAGTGAATGTCCGCTGTGTGTTACACAGTGTAGTGCACATTTTATGCGATGCAGTGGTTACACGCTTACCATCATTTTTAAGTGCAATTTGACTCCCAAAACAGCGAGGTGTCAGACAGTCATGACAGTAGCCACATGTGATGTTGTTGCAAGGATTCAATAGAGGGATTTGTCACTTAATGAACATGCAAAACTCGTATATGGCATATGGCACTTTGTATTTCAATACATAAAGTGGTGAGTCATGAAACTTGGTGACAATTTGAACTGCAAAGAATGTAACAAGATTGTGCATAAAATACAAAAATGGGTAAATGGAGTGGCCAGAACAACATCAATACTTATAAAATAATTTGTTTTTCTGTATTGTGACCACTTGCATTTGGCAATGAATGTTTTCATAATTGTTAGGGATGGGCAAAGTGGCCCCAATTGAGCACATACATATCATATCACTAATTTTGGGAAAACTGCTATAAAAAACGCTAGGACAGGGAGATGGATTAAAGTAAAGACATAGTACAGGGCACCATAAGATTTATCTTAAGATGAGTTGTCAATATCACCATGGTGATTTGTATTGTGATATCACACTTTACTTGGCAATTAAGATTGGTACACGTCCTGAGAGCAATCTTAGCTCTTTGTGAAATTGAGTCCAGGATTGCTAATTACGGAAAAAAAGGAAAACAAAAAAATCTTGAAGCTCACTCAATATAGAGTGTATACCATAACCAATCCCCTAGAAGTACATGTATATTTTTGTTTGATTTACTCAGTGTTGAAAAATATGCTTTAAAGACCCTCTAAAACACCATTAGCCTTTTGATGTATGGTGGACACTATAGAAGTGCACTGTTTGGTTTCAGTGTATACAAATTTACCCAAACCAAATAATGCCCTAGTAATATGTCCACCATTCCTCAAAATGGCTTAGTGCTGAATGAATGTGCACAGAATTTCTGACGAAAACACACCTTGATTGTTTGTTTTTTTCAATAGTAATACTGATAATGATAGTGATGAATGTTTATAAAGCGCCAGATGGGTGCTTATGGTGCTGATATTTACATTGGTTTTACGAAAGCAATGCGGAGTTATGAATATGAGAAGAAACAAAACTTGATGAAACTTTTACAGGTTGTTGGAGGGTGTGTTGGAGGGTGTGAAACTAGAGGATGGAAATGAATTTATTCTTTAAAAAACCTTAATGTTTGATGTTTTCTATTATTACAGGAGAAACACTTTTTCTGTGACTTTTATTTGACAAGTGTTTAAAAGGCTCATTTTTAGTGATCATCGGTTAATGTTTAGGGAGTGCACAGTGCCCCGATATGGCAAAATGTTATCAATGCCCACTTAAATAAGGGCTTACACACCAGACTTTAACCCTGAAAGGCAACTTTTTAAAATGGTTGCGCCAACATGATCAAGCACCATAGTATGCTTATTTGGCAGGCAATTTTGGCATTCACAGTCAGGCATTATTTTCACAGTGTCTGTTTTTCATATTTTATTTCCCAAATATATCTCTTATAAGTCATATGAAATTTTAATTCTACCTATGTTCTCTTTTGTACAATTTTAGCAATGGAGAAAATGACACTGGAAAGCAGAAACGCCAATGGCCTGGAGAATGGATTGATGTGGAACAAACAACACCAGAACTCACAGACACATGAAGATCTCTAACTGCAACTACGAAGTATAATATTATTTGTTACCACACAAGTGTGAGTGGAATACGAAAAAATATAGCACTTCTGTGTCCCATATCCCACGAGGCGTGTGGGATATGGGATGCAGACGTGCTTGTTTTTAGTCTGTATTCCATGATTTGTGTGATAACAATGTATCTTCCAGCCAACTTCATCAAAACAGACTATAGAAATCAACCTGTATTGCACTGTCTGTATACAGAGCGTGACACATAATACTCACAATTCGCAGAGTGCTTATAAGAGATATATTTGGGAAATAAAATATGAAAAACAGACACTGTGAACATAATGCCTGACTGTGAATGCCCAAATTGCCTGCCAAATAAGCATACTATGGTGCACAATTCGCAGAGTGCAATTTACTGGGAGTATGATATTGTCTATTACCACACTCCTGTTGAGCAATCTGATTGGAGGATTAGCGGGTACTTTGAAGATAGTACTTTTAAACCCCAAATGTGTAGTGCACAATTGAAATGGAAATTTGGCAGACTGCAAAAAGTATCTCATCATTTGCCACCTTGTGGAGATAAACGAAAATCTAATAACATTTGTACATCACTAAATAATCAAGACATCTGTTGCAATAGACCGATTGCGCGACCTACGTCACGTGACCCCTGTTGGGTTAAAAATGTAAACACACACGTAATCCTCCATAGGAAAGGGTGGTACGGTACACGATGATTAATGCATTTAGTTAATTCGATCGAGGCTTTTTTTGCTTCAAATCTGTGAAACTTATTCCAGAGTTTGTACCAAAGACCTTCAAGTGGCTGAATAAAGCCAGTAAGGACAGTTCCAGCAAGTCTTGAAAATTGTAAAAGTACCGTATAAATGTGCACGATGTGTACAGCGCGCGACGGAACGTTAGGCCAGACGACCGCGATCATCACACACTTTTCAACACAAAAATTTCAAAGTTTTGAAGCTGAAATCCTCCAAAAAATTGCTTTCCAAAACTGTGTGATTCCTTTGCCTATTTGAAATTCTGCAGGGCTAAATATTAATGCTCACTTTTCCAACGTTGTTTATCCTTTTTTTACAGTGATTTAGGCCAACATTACAAACAAAATAACAGACGGGTGGCTATAATAGTCGTCCGACGCCGGTAGTGCATGGCTTAAAAAACCTCTTTTCAGAAGAATTCTGTTAAATTAATGC
Organism: Marthasterias glacialis; assembly: GCA_911728455.2. Classification (NCBI taxonomy): domain Eukaryota; kingdom Metazoa; phylum Echinodermata; class Asteroidea; order Forcipulatida; family Asteriidae; genus Marthasterias; species Marthasterias glacialis. The sequence goes on from OU452235.1 coordinate 10,319,983, forward strand.
CACAAAAAATAAAGGGGCTGATTAACTAATTCATCGCTTAACGAAAGTATAATCGACTGTTTTCGAACTCACTCTGTGTCACGGCCTATCTCTTTACACATATTTTTTCACCAGCTGTATGACGTCATACCCAATAGGGGGTCACGTGACCGCATGTAAACATTGTCGCATGTAAACATCGGTCTATTGACATTTTGCAAATAGGTTAAGAATTGAAATTACATAATTATAAACGCACATATAAACCATGGGATACAATTCCCGATATCCTACACTTTTTGGCAGTTAACAGCATACATTTTTGCTTAAACAGAATAGCTTGGCGAACGAAATTTTAGGAAGACGACTGTCCACATCGAATGCAGTTTTTTATTATTATCATTATTATCACATGTGTATCTTTCTGGTACCCTCAAAAGTGACTTGCACTGTGACCCGTAGGCCTGAAGATACCTGTGTAGAGATGATGATTAAGAAATGTCAGTTTTAGATGTGGGTGGAAAACCCCAAATAGGGAAAACCCACACAATCAGGTAGGGACTGAAAACCCAATCCACATGCGAGGCTCCAGTCCGGTATTCGAACATTGAGCCAACCTGAATGCCCAGAAGATTCTTCTTTTCCTTGTAGTTTGCCTGCTGGTGAAGATGCTCGTTGACCACAGCTAGCCAACTAGGAATGGTGGAAATGAGCTTTGTTCAAGTCACCTTTTCCAGGCATCTCTTCTTTTAAAGCAAGCAGTGCATCCCTGCAAAAGGCTGCTTGGTCGCTCAGGGTGATGCCGGTGATTATGTTTTCATTTCATCATCAGACGACCACTTGGGCCTGAGCTTCCTGCAAGCAGGATTATGACTATGGCCTCAGTATCATGACACCCCAGTTTTGCCCCTTTCCAGTCACTGAAGGATTCATTGTGGTTTTGATGTTGGTATGAACGTGTCTTTCAAGTGCAGTTCCACCCTTTTATGCCTGAGGTTCCCTTCTTGCCATGGCAAAGCAAGCTGGGGCAGTGACAGCAAGATCCTCAAGCCATAGGTCTTACATCAGAGTATTCTTTTGTATTAGGCAGGTTGTTGGGGCTGAATCCCACTTCCCCTATTTCAACCCTAATTGGCAGGCCACAGCCGCAGCCTACGAAAAAGAGGTGGTGGTGCACCATGGTTAGTGAACACTGCGTATGCACTTTCGCCCTGGCTGTTGACTACAGTGATGGAGACGTCTGCCCAGTAATGCAATGTTAACATCACTTCCTCAAACGGCTAGCTCTTCAGCTGAGACAGATTCCTGGGATGTGGTACTTGGAGCCAGGAGTCAGAGGAGATGGATAAAGATCAGTGTTTTCTGTTGGTCCTACTAGTAGGATGCAGCTGCCAGAGAACAAGAGTACTACCTCTACCAAGAGAGACCTAAACACCAATTTCAGTCTCTTTGGTTGATAATATAAACTCATACATGAATAGGAAGGTCTTCTAACAGTTCACAAATTTGGTCGGTTTCATTGTTATTTCTAAGAAACTTAGGTCACTTGACTTATCTGAGCCAAATATTTGGTTGTACTTTCAAGTCATATAACATTTTTATTACTGAACCAAATTTAATTATTAACAAATTATGTGTAAATAACAAAAATGAATATATTCCTGCCGTGGATAAAAATGATTTATAATGATGGAAACTTTAACTTACAATTTAAATTCTTAAAATCTGAGTAAAGGACTGTGGCTCAGTTAAGTGTAACCATGGGGCTATAATGCATCGAGATACGATTTGTTGAAAAGGGCAGAACTCCACCGATCAATAATATTATACTCAAAAGAATGTATTTGAAGAAAGGATTGTAACTTTTGTATACCCCAATACCCATGCAAGTCATGGCTCTTTTCTGAAAGAAAAGATGTGCTAATGCACAACTTTGTACTGGGCTTGTGAGGCATTAACTCTGTATCAAGAGTCCCATGCGATACACCAAGTAGTTATACCATGTCCTTTGTGGGGCTCGGGGGGAGCAGACTATATAATTTCGGACAGAGTTCTGTTGCTCACAGGACCTTTGTGTCTCATGGTAAAACACAAACTTCATTATACAAGCGGATGTCTGCTGAAATCTTCAGAACTGGATGAATTCTTTTGCTTTTATCTGGCAGATTTGACCTTTGTAGCTCCATATAAAATTGCACCAATTTCATGAAGGTAAACAGAGGAAAAGTTTATGTGTGATCTGCCTGAAATATTATGATTTTCAATGGCATTGATAGCTGGTTATGTAATAGTTGACCTTTAAAATATTTTACTTGGGTTGTTTCTCGTTTAATGAGATTTTTTTAAATTGATGTTTAGTTGAAATTTTCTTTTAAAAGGTTCACACAATACTTTAATAGAATTTACCTGAATAATTTGAAGCCGATTTGCCCCTTTAATTTTCTTTGCGATTGTTTTTTGTCAGAAAAATTCTGTTATGACATGCATAATGGATGTTTCTCCTGTAAAATTAGAATCAGTTGTAAGTGTACGGAATCACCTTTTTACAACATAAACAACTTGCCTCACAACCTTTATAAATAGTGGTCTACATTATAGATGTAGTGCCCGATTTCTTAAACTGACACTAAAAAATGTTTCATTTAAAATTTGTAACTAAAACGGTTGCCAACAATAGCAAGTAGCAAAAATTAAAAATGCAAATGAGTTTTTCTCATGTGACCAAACTGTACGAACAGACATAGTATGTTACAACTTTTTCATGCATGGGTGTGGTGTTTTTTGGACTGCAGTGTTGGCTTTATTATCAAGGGCATGTTTGAGTACATAACTGCTTCTTTGTGAAAATTGGTCTGTTTAAACTCAAACTAACATGCTTTTCAAGCAGCACTTGAGCACTCAAATTGAAAGGCTTTTGAAAAGCATTTTTTACAAGTGCTTAAATTATATTAATTTAATCCTCAAAAAGTTATGAGAAAATATCTGAATTTTTAATGTCTTTCAAGCAAAAATCCAGCTAACTTAAATAACTTGTCGATGCTTTTTGAGACAAAAATAAATAACTCTGACACAGTGTAAGGTTCTTGCACTCTGCAAATTTAACACATTTATTGGGACTTAGTATTATGTGTATTAGTACCTGTACCAGTTGCATGTATATACTAAGTTATCTAGTTTATATTATTTTAATGAGGACTTTGTATCTCTAGTCTGCTTCTAAAGTTCTTACCAATTAAAAAGCTTCTTGTGCAGGTGGGCAATTTCATAAAATACAAAATACTTTCATTCCCTATTCCAAACTCTTTTTTTTTTCAAAATGAAAGTTAAACGATAGGCTTTAAAAAAAACAGCCAATAAATTAAAAATTGCCCAATAATTTAAATTGTTCCACCATTTTAACTATACCATGTCCGATATGTGGCAGAGGGAGGCCCCCAAATGTTCCCATTCTCTAACACACTCTTCCCCTCTTGTACAGAAGCACCCCCCCTAAAATCCTCAAAAGAATTCCTGAGATTCCCAGAACACAATGAAGACACAATAGGAAGGGGGGGTACACCCTGCCACATATCGAGCACTAAATGATTTTAACAGATAAGTGAACCATTTACATTTTGTGTCTTGTTTATATTTTGTTTGTATGACTCAAACGCACATTTCTTTTTGTTTTATTTAGGGACTTTTGGGGTAATATTATTGAGTGTGTACAAATATCAAGATTGTAAATTTTATTTCACATGTATATTTATGCACATTTCTGATAGAAAAAGGTAAAAGTGAGAGAAAAGTAATAAAACATTGTTATATTGTTTTCTAAATGAAGAAATAATTATGGTTTTATTTTGATAATAGTATTTTTACCGTGGGAAAATGAAATAAACCTTATATGCAATATTACTAGTCCATTTCCATTATCAATCCTGTTGGCAAGTCATTGCGTGCGTATCTGTTGTACGCCCAAAGCTGGCATACGTGTCCCAAAGCTGACATATGTGTGTTACTTTACTGAAAAACACTCATTCCTTCATTCAAAGACAATTATGAAAGAAACAGATATTTCTGATAAGACCTTGCGTCTTCAGAAGACACACATGAAAGGCAAATCCAGAAATTCTGTTCTTATATAAATCATCAAAAACAAAAAAGTTCTATGCATTTCCTATGGGCTTCTGTCAATGGATGGAGCCAGTTTGTGTGAAGTGGGCATGACTCACCATGGAATTATGTCATGTACTCACCAACAGGATAATTTCTACTGGAGTGAACCATTACACCCTGTCCATAATGTACTGCCACAGCTGCTCAACATTTGTCTAACATGATAAATCACGTACAAAAATGAACAAGCCACTGCTATTTTGCTCGCCACAATTCCGAAACACCTTTATGAATTTTTGAATGCCAGTGCCAAGGGTTGGAGGGGCTTATTAATATGGATCCACCCATGAAAATCGATTGTAACCAAATACAATTTGGAAGCATAGTTGCTTTTCTAAGATATGACACATTCATGGTAAGATGTGGTTCCCAATGAGCTTATGTTGTGACTTCAGAGACTTCTTGAGTACACCGGATGCAAGGATCAGCCTTTGATCTTATCATTTTCTATGGAGACAATATGTTGGCCAGGAACCATTGCAAGCCCAAGGACCCTGGGCTCTTCCTTCTGACTAGCGTCTGAAAAGAAAACACATCTGATATTCATGAAAGGGTTTTAGCAAATCAAATCTTAATTTGTTATGTTTAAAAAAAGCCCCCAAAACCAAAGAACAATTATGGCATTCAAGGACAAAAACTTTGGAAAAAACTGCTTCATCAAAACTTTTGTAGATTGATAAATAAATGGCTTAAATCTTTTAAAATCTAAATACACATACTGACCACACGTCCCATGAGTCAACTGTGCCACACTCAATATTTTGGGAGTCAATAGGTATACCTGTAAATGCTGCATCACCTAAAATGTGCACTACAATGTATAACACATAGAGACACTGACTTCCAAAATAACACAACCATAGATCTATTTTGTGCTTCAAAGCAAAACATACAAGTCTATGTCACTCTACTTACCTGTAGAGCCACTGCATTTGCATACTCTAGCTGATAGGCGCAAACGCAAAGATTTTTACACTCAATAGCGCCCCCTGTTGACTCCCCCATAATGCCCTGCAGCATAGGCGCCATGTTACCTTCTTTTCTCTTAGCGCCCACAGCGTACAGGCGTATTGTGAGCTCCGCAAACGAAAAGATAAGATAAGAGCTTACAAGTAGAGTTTTTTGTATTAAACATTTAATAAAATAGAGTCTTTTTTCATCTTCATCATTGTTGATTATTTGTGTTGTGAGAATTATGAGTGAGAAACGTTTGGCGAGGAGCGAATCAGTCCTTAACGGGGAGAAATTCTTCTCCCGGGACAGTTGGTCTCCTCGCGGGGTTCGTACCGGTGACAATATCCAGTCACCGAGTCCGTAGGCCCCCAGCTAGCACTCTGAGCCGCTGAAAGCTCTGGGTGCTGGTAGTCCCGTTGACCGGGCCGAGGGTGCCATCCAGCCCCCGGCCCCGGCCAAAGGTTTCAGGATAAGCCAATGTAGGACCCGCTCCAGGTAGGTTAAATCTAAAACTTCCTCCTTGGCCAGAGCAGGCCCGAGTATGAAGGGTTATCAGCCAAAGCAGGTGCCGGGTCCGGCTAGCTCCTTACCCGCTTCACTGACCCTGAACATGGGCCTACTGATCACTGGTAACCCTGTGGGCCCAGTCCCCCAAAGACCCAAAAGGACAACTCGGCCCCAGGCCTCCTACTCGTCCCACCAGTTGGCCTCTGGGGGCTCGGCCGGTGATGGGGAAGAGGTTGCCAAGCTGCAGCGACTTTCTATTTCTGAAAACGAACTGCGGCTTGTGCAGAGGGATATGGTTCGGGTTTTACAATTACCCCAACTGGAAGGGCCAGCTGCTGAGGAACGAAAACAGGCATGAGAATCTTCCCGTTTAGACCGGAATTCCGTATTTTTTCCTTTCAAATTTGTGGTCTTCGAGTTCAATGTGAATTTGATATAAAATTTTTGGGTAGAGGTTCAGGGGTATAAATAAAAATTTCGCTAATCTCTCTTCTTAAATCAGAAATTGTTACCGTATAAACATTAATTGTAATCGTATAATGTACTCGACGTGCGTGACGTCTCTCCGTTCGTGAAAAATTAACTGTCCGTGGTAGGTCTGTGCAGGGCAGCAGGCGGGCAGCCCACCGCATACAAGACGAAATGAGTAGACTTCTCTCATTCCTTGCTTCTTTCACAATAAAAAAATACAATACAGCTCATTTGTTGATTGTAGTACGTTTGATGCTGATGCAGAGAACGCCGAAATGTGGAGACTTTACAAAGTCTACCGACAACAATGTGTATATTCGGCCGCCCTTTCTATTTTAGCGTCTTCTACCAGCCGTCAGTACACATTTCCTCAAATAAAAGCACCATTTCCAGATACAGTTAAACCATTTTACGGCTGGAGATAAGTTAATGCATTGGCCTACATGTAAGGCCTGGCAGAAATTTCGAGACGGTGTGTGTCCGCCCACGTGTGTGGAGAATCATTGGCGTTTGCAAAAATGTTTTCTTACATTTTTCTAAAGTGCTACAGTTTTTTAAACTCAAGATTATCTTGAAGATACTAAAAAGTGTTTGAAGAACAAATTCTAAGGGTGAATGGGTCACAACACTTATCACAGGTAAAGAAAAATATAAACGGCACTGTTGACTGTGAGCTTTTTTTAAGATAAGATACGTCTAGCATTGTTAGAATTTCATCTTTTTTTCATTGAGTATTTTCCTCCCATTTACTCGGCCCCTGATCCCACTACCGATAGTGGCAGGGTTCACACGGAGTCCGGCGTCGACCATGCATCACGTTGCCCGCATTCCGTATATTGCCCAAAATCCGGACACGTATCCTTTAGCGTTAGATTTGTTCTGATTTTTTTTCAATAGCCAATTGCATCCTCTGCATCAAGGTATTGTACCCACAGCAATCAATTTTACCCACCCCCTCTTACTCAGCTAGTGCGTATGCCGCGCGATTCGCGATTATTAACATACAAATGATGTGATGTAAATTCCAATGCAATAGCTATATGGGTTGGGCCGTGAACGTCCAGAGAGGGAGCCCTAATACTGGATGACCATTGTAGTCGGTAAAGGGAACAAAAGGTTTGAAAATGATTTTTTTGAGGACTCGAATAGTTTTCGAAATCCTGAAATTCCTCCGACCATGAGGTTTATAAGACAAGGAAAAGATGTTGGTTAGGCACTTGGATGCAAGACGAGAGACGAAGTCACGCCGGGCAGCTTGGGCCCTTGAGTTACCCGTTTTACCTATTGAGCATTGTTTGTAAAGTGCAAGGATTACAGTGTAGTGTAATTTCACTTTAAAACCTGGTTTTTGGAACTTGGGTTTGAGCTACCACCAGTGAGCAGGGACGGGGAGTTGGAACTCCAGACTGCACAAGGCGAGCCCCACCGCAGGAGGCCAGAGTATGGGATCCCAGATGCAGTCAACGCTCAACCGAGGTTAACGATTATCTAGATAATCTTTTAGTTTGGCCAACCCTATAATTTAGTTTTGAGTACTTTGATTGTAGTTAAATAATTTTGGTTTGTAATAATTGTATTCACCAGTCGTATTCAGTTTAAATAAATAGTAAATGTTACGTTTTCTGGTTTATCTTATATCGTCTCCTAGTCCTCTTATTCTGTCCGGGTTGATTTATAGAGTGTTGGTGCAAATGTGCTAAAATAAACATCCAAGACCGCGTATAAGGATGGTCTTGTGACACTGGTCCTTCCGCTGGATCGGATGTGCACCTACCGAATTACGTCGGTCATGAATGGGACGAGTTGGAAACCTTACCGGAAATAGGAGTTATCCTACTACTGTTTTCCGGCGGAGGATTTTGGAATTTTTTTCTCACCACCCGCTAGATTCCGCTATGGATAAACTGGCAGCCGACAGTGGCACAACATCTGCCAAGTCGCCCTTTACAGACCGCGCCCGAGTTAGGCTAAAGGACATCTTGCGCAAGGCAGACTCGGCCTCCCGTTTCGGGATGCGTACATAGTATTTTCTTTTCTTCTCCTTTTGACCGAATATTTAGTGTCGGGCTGTGAAGAGGATTCCTTGATTCCGATGGACCTCCTCAAAGCGGCATTCCACTGCTTGGAACTCGGCCTCGCACGGTGCTAGAACAATTCACCCGAGTGTCCACTTTAGCGACGAACTCCCATCGGGCTAGCAGACTAAACGGATCGAGGCTACGGACAAAATTACTTGTGAAAGCCGTGCACTCTGGCTACCAAGTCCGCCCTAAAATCCAAGCCAAAGTTGTCTTTTCGGATTCCCCACCGCCAACCCTTCAAGTCACAAGGTGGCTCCCGTAATATTGGCACGCCCAAAACTCAGCCCGCCGTGGGCCGCCAGTCCCAACAGGGCCCCCCGTTTTTCCGAGGGCTGGCGCACGCCACGTCCTTCCTGGGAGGCAACCCCCCACGATGGACCCGTGAGTAGCCGCCTTCAACACTCGTGGGGTCCTAAGCACAAATTTCTTCCGACCAGTGGGTGCGCGCTGGAGTTCACAAGCACCCCCCTGTCGGACATCAAACCCCTTGTACCGAGGAAATAGTCCCTACTGCCGTCGGTTGTTCAATCAATCTTCACTCTGATCGACCGTCAACATGTCTACCTTTTTGCCACGGCATTCAACAACCGCCCCCGATATATTGCTCTAGGATGTACGAGCCCAATGTACGGCAGACGGACGCTGTGGCGATTCGATGGGACGAGCTGTTTGCCTACACTTTTCTGCCCCTGTCCCTCATTGCTGGGTACTGGCCAAGATCGAGCAGGAGAATTGCACGATCCTTCTGGTGGCCCCATTCTGGCCTCGCCAGCAGTGGTTTGCCAGGCTGATCTAACTTCTTGTGCACCGCCCCGTGGTTCTCCCATAGCAGCCAGACATCCTGGCCCATCCCCGGTCTTCTTCATCCAGCACCAGGGGTTCTGCACCTGACGTGTTGGATGCTGTCCAGCAGTCCCTCCGCTTGGCGGGACTTTCTTAATGGGCTGCAGGGGTCCCAGCGCACAGAGGCAGGGCATTTACTTGTGCAGTGTACAACAGCCGATTACGACATTTTTATCGATGGTGACGATGACAGGATCTCGTCCCGCCGATTCTTCTGTAGGAACAATAGGGGATTTTCTTCTATATGTGTTTGAAAATGGTCTGTCAACTTCCACAGTAAAGAATTACTGTTCGGCCGTCGCGGCCATTCACGGTGGTTTCCCTGATGGTTTTTCGGTGTCTAACAATCAAGCTTTGGGTCATCTCGTCATGGGCATGTTCATAGACCGTCCCTCGACGCGCAAGCTTGTTCCTTCATGGGACCTTTTCCAAGTTCTGTCGGCCCTTACAAAGGCCCCTTTTGAGCCACTGTCCAACACCTTGAACTTACAGTTGTCTTTTAAGGTAGTTTTTCTTCTGGTGGTGGCCACCCTCCAGACGACGTAGCGAACTTCATTCACTATCATTGGGGCCGGGCCATATACGATGGGAACCTACGGAAGTCTGGTTGGTTCCGTGGGCCGGTTTCCTCTCAAAGAATCAGTCTGAGCCCTTTTCTCCCCCAGACATCTTTGTGCTGGACATTAAGTCCTTTTCTGCTGTGCAGCTGACAGACTGTGGCGCCCGGTATGGGGCCTCAGGTGGTTTGTCAGCCGGACTAGGCCATTGCGGCGTGACTGTAAACAGTTGTTCATTTCATAAGTCCCGCCGCATGGCCCAGCATCCCGTGATGGATTGTGACGGCCATCCAGTCAGCTATTCCCGAGTGGCCGGGAGAGCCTGCTCCCTCCGTCTGGGCTCACCAAGTCAGGGCAGTCACGACCTCAAGGGCCTTCTTTCGAGGCATACCCATGGTGGACATCATTCAGGCGGCTGCTGGGAAGTCTGCCAATACCTTCATAGAGTGTTACATGAAGGATGTCATCCAATCTGAAGGTGCCGCTGGCAGAGCGGTTCTGCAGGCAGCTGCAGCAACATCCCGGCAGTAAGTCATTACAACAGCTCCCTCCCTGTCATTCAGGAGAGTCCATTTTTCCATTCCTCAATTATGTTTATTGAGTAATATATTTACATATATAGTCATTTTTTTTCTAAGACTCCAGATGTAAAGCAGGCTGGTCATCTAGTTACTAACCCTGTGACTCGTTTCCTCAGGAACAGCCAGGCATCATCCCTGTTATGATTATCCGCCCCCGACCCTGACTTGATGGATGGGTTCCTCCAGTCCTCACCACTGTCGGATTTTCGAGCTTCTCAAAGTCCTCATAGTTTTCCAGTTTCCCAAGGTAAATATTTGTTTCCACAAATGTTCAGGGTTTTTTCACTTGGGGGTCATTCCACGCCAACTCACCTGATGGGTTGATAGTGACCGACTCAGATTTTGCTAATTTTTCTTTTAAACAATCCTCTATGGGTGCAATGAACAAACACAAAATTTTAGATTCCTAATCATTGCCATTTCTGAGTTGAGAAACCAACTTTTTTTTTTTTTACACAACTAAACTAGATACTTAGTGTTTTGGGGATAAATTGTGAAATTTGTCAGTAATGTCCCTCATTGTGACATAACCACTTGAAAAAGGCGTTTTTTGGCATTTTTCCAAGCGGACCCATTTTCAGACCCTTGCCAAACACCCATCAAAGGTGTGATTGGTCTATCCTTTTTTAGGTCAGACATATGCACCAAGTTTATAACCAAATGTAATATCAAAGCAATCCGACAATTCACATGTGCACCAGGGGGTCTCAAAAATGATGAAAAGTTGTTCTGTAGGCTAAAATGTAGGTTTTTAAAGACCTATACCTTGATAGTCAAATTTTCTGTTCTACTTTTGACAGCAGATTCTACTTGCTTGTATACCAGTCAACCTGTGTACCAAGTGGTAGCAACGTATCTTATCACAATTTAGAGATATAGGCTTCCAAAAATGACAAAAAACACAAAAATCAATTAGAAAGGGCGGGGCTTAATTTTTTAGGGGTCCATTATATCCCCAAAATGGCAAAGAGTAGGAATCTAAAAAGTTGTGTTTGTTCATTGCACCCATAGAGGATTGTTTATAAAAAAAAATTGGCAAAATCTGAATCGGTCATGGAATGACCCTTTGGGCTGCACCCTCTGACTTATCCTCTTGATAGGTCACACCCCATTATTACATGAAGTAGCATCCCACATACCCACCGTCTTTTCTTCGGTGCTAGTCTACGCAAATGTAGTGGCTCTACGTAGACTCCCTCCCCACAGTAGTGTGGGTAGGGTCTACGAACAATACTTACCTGAGCAACCCCCCCCCTTCCCCACTATACTTGATATCGTGGTATAGTAGTGTATCCTTACGTGCATGAGAAAAGAGGAAGCTAACGTGCCTACATGTATGCAGCAGGGCATCATGGGGGAGTCAACAGGGGGCGCTACTGTGTGGAAAAATGTTAGCGTTTGTGCCTATCAGCTAGGGAGTATGCAAATGAAGTGGCTCTACAGGTATCGTTAGTAGACCCTACCCACACTACTGTGGGGAGGGATTTTACTGACATTTTGTTACCATCTACAACAGGCAACTTTTGAACATATTATTGTACATGTACACATACAAACAGTTCTCTGTCTCATCAACCACCAAAGATACATTGTACTGATGTACATAATGCACTGTCCCACCAAAGTGAAAGTGCACAAAATTACCAGTAAAAAAACCCAGTTATTCTCTTTTTGATTCTCAAAAAATGTACTTTACTTGTAGGAATTTTACAATTTGGTTACAAGTATGATTTGTTTACTAGGAGCTTTTCAATGCTTTTTTTTAGTCCAGTCAGGTAGAAATATCCACAATTTAGCCTTAACCTGCAGTATGATGCTTTCATCATTTTTTTTTTATAAATAAACCAAGTTACCATGTACACAACATCACCATATCACCATAAGATTGACATTTGATTACCAGGTGGGGTTAGATACTCCTCACATGATCCAAGAATGACATTTCGGTCTTTATCAGTACACAGAAATAGACCAATCAGAGTTCGGCCATCTGTCATTCTAATCCTCATAGTTTGGTTGAGCCACCCATTAAGTCTCTCTCTGGTGTCTTGCTTCTCTGGGGCCATTACAGGTTAGGCATCACAGAAATGGTTCTAGAAAAAAAAAAAAAAAAAAAAAAAAAAAAAAAAAAATGCATCTATTGTTGTTAATCACTAAATGAAGCCTTTGTGCCATTTTGAAAAAACAATTAATACAAATTTGAAAGAGTGCACGGCTTTTCCAGAATGTGGAAACCCGATTTAACAAAAGTTAAGATTGAGCTTAAAATGTGTATCCATCTTAATTCTTAATTGCTGAGCGAAGTACAATACAAATCACTATGACAATATTGACCACTCATCTTAAGATAAATCGTTGTGCTTTGTAAAACCGAGTCCAAAGGAGTTACAGATTTCAAGGAGCTATTGGGAACAGTATCCTCAGTGCTAGACAAAATTAGGGATTGAAAAAATTGGGTACAAAACGTGTGCTGCTCAATCTTATCCTAGTTCCTAGTTTCTTTAATTCTGAGTTTCATTGATTTTTTCTATGATTTCCAAGTTTCTAAGATACTAAAAAAATTGCCGCCAGGATTCTTCAATCTTTTTCCGTCCAGCCTGGTGGAATTATTTTCTTGGAATTGCCGGAATCATTTTTCTTTGAGAGTACATGTACCACTGGCACGAAGAAACCTTGTCTTGACAATGCCAAGAGAACAAAGATTCTCTTTACTGCACAGTGATTTTTGTTTTCTCTATTGAGAAAATGTCAAATTCATAACAACATTCACAACCGCAACCACAACAAAATAGAACTTACATGTATAATAGTGCCTTACATCTAAAGCATAAGACCATAACACGCTGAACAAAGAAGCAAAGACAATAAGGAAATACAGATGGATTAAACAAATTCAAAGGGACTAAAAACACAATCAGTTTACAACAAAAAATATGTAGTAAAATTATGTATAATATTAGCAAAATATAGAAATACCACAAAAGCTAAAAACTTTTAGATAAGAAACTAAGCCTCTGCAAGGCAAAACCAACACAGCAGATTACCATATTCAACTAAAATAGTGAGTTTTTAAAGCCAACTGGTTAAGACTTTTAAAGCCAGGTGGCGCCAACTGGTTAAGACACTTTATCTTTGAGTTCCGAGTTTCTGAGAATACCCACAATCAGTGATCAGTGAAACCCTTCTTTTTGAAATTTATTTTTTTCACAGAATTCAGAGTTTGTGAGTAATTGTGTCACTGAGAACAGTCAGCAAAGCATCCTAGTGTAAACATCATGCACAAACATCACAAGTCCAACACACTCGTTACTAACCTTAAATTTGATTATTAGTTAGTACATGTACGTACATGTATGTAAATGTACATGTACATGTACATACATGTACATGTACATGACATACCTTGTTTTTTAAACAAAAATAAAAATACCAAGTATCCATTGTCATTGATTGATTTGGCGTTAAGACGGTTGGATCATGGATAGTTGTGATAATCATAACCCTTGATTGTCCCTACAGTTGTAGACCAGAGAGTTACGATGAAGCATGTATTAAAATTTGAAAAATGTTTTGCAAGTTTTTTTCCCCAACATCTTAAATTTACTCAAAAGGGTACAATTGACATTCAACATCTTGTTCATCAATGTCAAAAAAGTGTGCCAGGGATGTGACTAAGATATTTACAATAAGACAAGAACTGGGATTATTGTAGCAAGACCATAGACACTACACTGAGTTCTGGGAGATACTGAATAGTGATACTGTGTTACTGTTGTTTACTCCTGTCATGACTGTAACAAATTCATACTTCATAGTTCTTAAAAACTGTCATTAGTCCAGTTACTTTCTCCTTTGCTTTAATGTTAAAAACATTTATTAATGATTACACTATCGATACAGTTTTTATTTTCTAGTCACACGGTAGTTGCGATGATCATTAACTCCCCCACGGGATGAGAGTTCTTATCATTGCACCTAACCAAATGGCCGACGGATATCAAACCATCCAAACAACATCAAACTGATGTCTCCCAAAGGTAGGCACTTTGTTCTGTCCTAACTTTAGAATCTTCCCAATCAAGCGGTGTCCCAACTTGAGTGTTATACATTTAGTTGAGATGGCCCAATCTATAGCTGGGACCTTTCTATAGCTATCTATAGCTGGGACCAGTCACTGGTCCCCAGGGGCCAGTGACTGTTACGTTCGTTGCATGGGATGGCTGGCTGTACACTAGGACTGCTGAAAGGGGTGAGGGTAATTTCAGTTGCATGTTTGTGTCCAATGTATTTGATGGAGTAACAGTTGATTCTTTTCAGTTTTTCTCATGTTACGCCATGATAAGCACTGTGTATCCCATATACGAACGAGCCCAAGAGAAATTTAAGAGGGTCGAAAATTACTCCAGAGCCACACTAATTGCGGTTATCTCTCCCCCTACATGTATATCACTGTTGCTACAGGCTATCCCAGCAATTGACCCAATTCACCTGAGGTCATCATCACAATAGACGGATCCATTAAGCCATTGACCAATCACAGCCTTGACAATGCCACTGAAAGTCCGTCAAATGTCCGACCTGTTAAAAATCCCATTAGAAAAGTACAAAAAAACCACTGTTCTGACACACAACAGCACACACAACTGTACCAACTCCAAATCCCACAGCAGTTGTCCCTGTACAGTCGTGTTAAAGTGGTTTAACAGTGTTCCTGTCTGCATTGTTCTTTGGACTAAAGGCACTGCTCAAAAGGCAACGAAACTAAATATATACCATTCACAAAAACCATGTATGTGTGTGTATCCGATACGTGTGTGTGGCCACAACCGAACCCCCGCTGCAAATTGTGGCAAGAAAGTCACATGTGTTGTTGCTAGGCAGTTGTTAAGGTAGACAGGGCTTAATGGATCGGTCTATTAGTCTTGGTTGGGCTTAACAGATATAACCAAGAATATTCTGTTGGCAAGTTTACGTTACACATGCGCCTGCTGTATGCACAAGGTTTTGGCTACTTTTGGCTCCAAAGCTAGCATTATATATGTTTGTGTGAAATTTTACCAAAACTCAATTGCTTCGTCATTCATAAGCATTTCTTGTGACAAAAATTTTTAACTCTGACAACAAAACATTATTGGAGGGCAAGGCCAAAACATATTTTTTTGCATACATAAAATCTTAAAGAAACCTTTGGTCAATGCATTAGGGCTTTTGCCTGTTGGAGCCAGTTTGTGTGAAGTGGGTGTGGCTCACGGTGATGTTACACAACAGAGCCCAATTTCATAGAGCTGCTTAAGCACAAAAAGTAGCTAATAAGCACACCAAAAATATGCTCACTGGAATAAGGTTACCAGAAGGCTAGTACTCGTCATTGCAAGGCTTGGTGGAGAACAGTGTCCCTAGTGTTCCACCTTCATGGAAAGACCCATTACGAGTAGTAGGATGGAATACCCTATTTCCGCGTTATTTGCTGCATTTTTCGATCAAAATAAAAAATAAATCACCAACCTGTGCAAAGTGTCCTGTTATTATTATTGCTGAAGTATTACTTTCCACTTTGACTTGAACACAATCCACCAGTTTTCAGATTAAATTCGTTGAAAACGTCTCAGAAAATGAGCATACGTGCGGTGTGATTTTGGAGGCGAGTCTCATATCCGCGGGAGTTTTTCAAATGGTCTCCAAAGCCTTTTCCTGTACATTAATGGAGCTAAATTCAACAACAATATCAAATTTTTAATTTTAAATGAATTACGATTTTAATTTCCTACCAGCCGGGCAAGTTTCGGTCTTTTACAAGGAATTTTACTTGCGGAGTACACAATTTCTGTAGGACACCCCTGCACTCCATTTTGGACTGGTCTGGTACGTCACAGAATTGCTCCATATTTAGCGCAAAATAGTAACTGCGTAAATTGAAAACTAAACTGCGTAATTTTGAAAATTGCGCACCTTCACCCTGGCGAGTTTTGTACTTGCGCAGGCAAGTCTTTAAACTGCGCGATTTTTTACTTCATGTTAAAACACATACATTGACGGTGTCACGTATGATGCCGAACTTAACTAGTTTATTCTTGTAAATAGTAATAGAGCGTTTCTTTTTGTATAAATCCTTTCTTCCGTGTGTTACCATGGTATGCCATGTGAGCCACAACGAAGAGAGTGTGGGTTTGTAAATATTCATGAGTGTGATGAATAAACATGATATATATATTGATACTCGTTGTTCCGTGTCCATCATTTTTTGTTTACTCTATTGTGTTTCCTTCATGCTGCCGTGGTCAGGTCAAAGTATCTTTTGTAAATCAGGTGATTTAGGTCCCTAAGGAACCCCGCGAATCTAAATCAAATCGGTTTTTGCGATCGCAACTGAGAAATATATCTGCGTGATTTTTGTGTAAAATTGTTGATGTCTCAAGGTGAGATTTGACCGATCAGGAGACATTCAAGGAGTCAGGTGACCCTATCTGACCATAAGTAAAGTCATCTCCAATTTTCATGTTTCAGACTTCTTTATTTTGCTATTTTGATGATAAATCTTTTGATGTGAAAATTGGTGTACGTCAGACTGGCTATTTAAGTAGAGTGACACACTATAGAGATTTGTGTATAATGGTTGAAGTTTACCGGAACTTGAGATTATTGCGTCTTCATTAATTTTCAGCTGAATACTGTGTATTTATATAACTGATAGCCTAGAATTTGTTGAGCTGGAGTGAAGGTATTAGTAGATCGATATATTTTTGATTATTGAATTTATAGACGGCAGAGGAGACAGGGCAAAGCCCAGATTGCTAATCCAACGGGAGCTGCCAATCAGGACGAGACAGCCCAGGTCCGTCGAAAAGGAGCAGCCAATTATATTTTGCCGTTGATGAAACTTCCCATGTAATGGAGTACTACATTATATCATCACCATCATCATGATCCTGGTTTTGGTGTTTTGAACACACACGAACTCAAACCTGCTCCAAAGAATCCGCGGTAAACCGGTGGGCCCTTAATTGAATAAATTCCGGAATATTTAATTCTTTATTTAATTTATTTCTTATTTATTTATTTATTTATTCGTTAATTGTTTATCTATTTTGTCCATTAGTAAGTTATTTTGTGATAAGCGAGACTTTAGGGATTGAATTATTTTAAGAAGACATTTACACCGTTTATTGTACTTCGTAAGATCAAAACAACTTCCAGTTGGTCTCATCCTTTTGGAGGGTAATAGTTTAAGTCTTTAGTCAGTTATTGTTAATGCTATTTGTCACTCATCCAAGTCACACCCCTAAATAAGGATCTTCAGTAACTACATAAGTTTATCCAAATTCAACTTTCCTGTACTTATAAATAATAGTTTTGTACATATATATATTTATTAGATAACTTGTAAATAATATTCCTCAATTAAATAAATTGATGTAAATATAATTTTGTAAATATCAACTCTTCGTCGAGTTGACCTTGAACTATTGTTTTACGAGTGGTTCAGGTGAGCAAACGACACACGCCGCTGCGACTGATTCAGAGTGCGCGCGACAGACGGCGCCCTTTGCAAAAGTTGTTGAAAATATTTAGTTTTTACCGATCGTCAGTTTTCTGGCCTTATTTCGAAGTCAGACAATTTGTAACGTTTTTGAGGTGAAAGAAAATTCTTTCGATGTCAGTTTTTTTTTTTTTAAGTGAAACAGGATCTGGACACTGATATTCCGAGTGACAGAACAACATTTAAAGGCATTGCATACGTTTGGTAATGACTCTGAAAATTTTTGGCAATAAAAACTTACTTGGTAAGAAGTACGGCCGCTTTGGATAGTATAATGCATTTTGAGAAACGTTTCACTTCGAAGTACTGCAGTTACGGAAAAATATATCACTTTTTATCCCCCAAAAACTTGAATATGAGAAGCGTTATGGCCGTAACGCTTCTCAGAATGTGTATTCCAATGACGGATACTTCTTCTGCGTGAACGCAACCGCTCCAGATTTTTGGCGATATCTCAAAAACGCTGCCACCTTTTGAAATGAAATTCACACAGGTTAGTTTTATGGTATATATCTACAATTATATAGCATCAAGGCAAACGTACGGTTCCAAAAACCAAAGGTATACTTTGCCTTTAAGGTAAAAATTTTAATGATAAAATGGCACTTTTTGCAGCCATGGTCAGCGTAAATTTGCCCGGTCTGGAAAATGGTGTATTTTCCACAAATGTTTAAAATTTTAAAAATCTCCTCAACATTTCGGATTTGTTCTTTTTACCAGATCAGCAGGTTATTGGTTATCGATTCAGTGAATAAAAGTCGTCCATTGAGGACATATTGGCGCCGCAAAAAGATAATTTTGTAATACCGCGGAAATAGGAGACCAGCGGAAATATGAGATTTGACTACTGTCTATGTAGTCAAGTAGTACGGATTCAAGTTAACTCAGTTCCATGTCAA
Organism: Marthasterias glacialis; assembly: GCA_911728455.2. Classification (NCBI taxonomy): domain Eukaryota; kingdom Metazoa; phylum Echinodermata; class Asteroidea; order Forcipulatida; family Asteriidae; genus Marthasterias; species Marthasterias glacialis. The sequence continues at coordinate 10,338,550 of OU452235.1, forward strand.
CTCGGTCCAAGTCAACTCGGTCCAAGATTAACTCCGTCCCATGTCATCTCGGTCCCATGTCCACTCGGTCCCAATGGGAAAACGTGCACAAAAGGGAAAACGTGCACAAAAGGTAAAACGTGCACAAAACTACAATACAACAGGAGTCACCCTAAACTTGCACTTTTGGTCCTATGTAAGAGTTTAACGTCCTATGTCAGATTTTTGGCCCCATAACATAAAAAAAAATAAAAATTTTGAGAGAATGATATCACCCGCTCTAACGAAAAATTGTTAAACTTTTACTTTTAATGATAAGGAACCATGACAAGTAAAACTGTTCATATAAAACACATCAGATTCGGTCACGTGATATACTGTCTGGTTCCCGACAAAAACTAATTCAAGTTGGGCACTATATTTTACTGCTACTGGATTTTTTCGAGCAATGGCCGCAAATGAAAGCTTGTAACTTTCTCGACCCCATCAAATACCCTTTCCAATTTTAAATCAAAATTTTAGGTTCAATCGGCGAAAAATCTAACATAGCATCTTTAAGTGTGCCGAGTGTAGCACCATATAGGGCCAATCTACTTCGTATCCAATTCCAAGGATACGAAGTGGATTGGCCCTATCTATTTATGGGGCTCCCCAGGCTAGCTGCTCCGTGTGGACACCATTGCACTACGACGGTCCCTCTCAATCTCATTCACAAATCACACACTGACTGTGTGCGGCAAATTTTTCTTTTTAAGACTTTGCCAAATAATAACATTGTATTTGTAGAATTTTGTACAATAACATTCAGTTTCTCTTTTGATCTTTTACCGATTTCTATGAAATCATCAAGCAACAAAATGAACAAATAAAGGATAACATACCTGAAACATAAAAATGAATCATTTTCTAGAGTTTAGAAATAACCATCTTCTGCAGAAACAACGAGACATAATGTGCACAGGTCCTGTCATATTATGGATGTTCCGTCCCAACTCGACAATCGCCCCAACTATAGTTGGGACTGATCCCAACTTGAGTGTTACACAGTTGGGGCGCCCCAACTATAGTTGGGATTGCAGTAAATACGGAGTAGTCTTTGGCTCCAGCTCATCCCCATATAGACTGGTTCCCGGTCGCCTTTTTTTTCCAGGACGAACGTGGGTAATTTACATAAATGGGCGTGCGTAAACCCCAAATACCCTCGCACGTGGTGCTTGGACGTAATAGTTGCGAGTCAATAGCGCTTTTCACGGATCTTAAACAATCCGCGCGGACAAACAAACATACAAAGCCCCAAAACAAAACGATTCTACATCATCAAGTGTAAGATGACACTAACAAAATCGTATTTTTCCACACGATTTTGAAAACACCCCTAAGATCACAGTGAGACAGTGGAGTACTTTAGGAATGGCCATTATTAGCCTTGATGGTGTAGCCAACGATGTCTATAAATATCTACGAAGAGGGTTGTGGGTGATGATTGTGGCCAACATACAAATAAATACTCGAGGGTAGACTGTGCATTACAAATAGTCACTAGAAAGACCTTGGGCTAGCATGGTGGTACGATGTGAGGGACACACCGGCTTACTGTTTACCTAATTTAGTGATGTGGAATGACAGACAATATTTAATTTTAAAATGGTTGTTGTAAAAAAAAACTGGACGAACTTACTTGCAATGGAGAACGTTTCTTCGACATCCAAGGATCGGTACAAAAAACATCGCAAGGAAAAACACCCAGAAGGCGGTCAAACGAAAAGTAAAAAGTAAAAAAAAAAAAACACGATAAATCCAAAGGGAAAGCCAGCATGTGCCAAGCGAGCCGCTCCCGCCTTCGCTGCAAACGGATTGCCTTTCTCCTGGCAGCTTTAGCGATGGCATTCTCCCGTTTTTCGGGCGATGACTTCACTGGTGGCAGGCCGCAGCCACCGCCACCGGTTTTTTTGTTATTGTGGCGATTGGGGGGGGGGAGTGGACATTATGCAGCTATCATAGAAGTAGATAGATCAGCTGTATGGGATAAACCATGGAGGTAGAATTTAGTCTAATTTCTACCTCCATGGATAAACATTCCCCGTCGTCGTTCCGCGTGTGTATAACGCAGTCGTAAAAGAGTCGTAAAAAACGTAATTGTTGGTCTGGCTCCCTACCCCGCCGACAAGCTCCCATGCTTACGGCTAGACCGGCAAGCTGGGTTTGTCTCTCTGGCCCCACGACACACGGCACCGGCTGTACGGGATATGCCAAAAGGTTTACGTTCCGCTAGCTCCCACGCTGGTGCGCCGTAAAACACGCTTCGGTTGCACGGACTCTCTGAATGCGAATATTACGTTCGATTTTTCATCATTATTTACAAATTGTATCAATAATCCGAATACATAGTCTTTTTTGTCAAATACTCATAAATAATTAAAAAAAAAAGATTTAAATTTGGTTCAGTAATTTACTTTTGTACGGCTGGAAGTAAAACTAACTCCGAAGATCACGTGATTTATCCGAACCACTTTTTTGGTTCGGATAAATTGTTCTTTGAAAAATGCTCGAAAACGGCAAAATTAGATGGTTTCTTTTAGGAACCGTTCTTCTTCATTCCTGGAAGACCTTTGAAGTCATATGTAAGCCTATTTTGTAGCCCAAATAGCCCAACGAAGCCGGTGTGCCCCTTTAAAAAGAATCCCATTGAAAATCATTACGACAGTGGCATTACGGACTGCAGAAACAAATCCCCCCGCAGAAACGCGGTTAGAAATGAGCCGAAGGACCAGGGAACGAGTCTAACCTAGACTGGTCCCGCACATTCGTCGTCTAGCTTGCTAGGCTCAATAAACACACACACAAACAATGGCTGGATCCTGACCACCATGGCAACGAACAGAAGCTTGCTTGTGGATCCCGATGTAATGAGCTGCAGAGCTAGCTGCTGCCTGCTAGTGCTAGTGCTAGCTGCTTTTTGTGTTGACACATACAGTGCTGCTTACGACGCACCTCCTGTATAGTGTAAAGTGTCTGTGTAGCATTAATAAATAAAAAGAGAGAATAAACGACTGATTTTGTACATGTATTAATAAAACAACTTATGAAAAATGCGTCCAAAATACTATACACCAAATGAGGTTTCTGTGCATAATACACTGAAGGATCTCTGGGTCTCATTTTTAGGGAAGGTTTATGATCTGACTCCGCTTTGTGAAAACTACACTGGTGAGTAAAAAGTTAGGGTAGCGAAAAGTTAAGCTATGATATTAATATTGATATTAATATGAAAAGTATTAGTATTGTTGTATTGTAAGTCATTACCGTCGGGAGGATGGAGGGTTACGATTATCGCAACTAGAAACTGACCCCATGTACAATTTCCCAGTAATTTCCAAATAAGCCTAGCTAGACCAATTTATTACCCCATAATATACATTTAATGAACACTCTTTCCGGACCTCCCCAAATTCTAGTACGACAAATGTCCATCTTCACTGTAGACGATGACCCCCATTGATTTAAATGATTCATTAAAACTTTATACATTGTATGTAGGCCTAGATGTAGGCTATTCTAACAATCCTGTAGTTTTGACTCCCTTGAGTCACCTTCTTTGTAAAGTCAGAAAATAAATATCTTTAAGCCAAAAGAAGCCTCATTGTGTCTTTCCATCAAGTTCAAGTCTCATTGATTATTATATACCTCGTCCATTGGTACCCAACAAGTACACATTATATTCTTGTGTTATACTAATTACTAGACCCAGTAACTGGGGCGCTGTACTCCTTTTTAAAAAATTTTGACATTGTCGGTCGTACTAGTACGACCGATAATGTCAAAATTTAAAAAAAGGGAGTACAGCGCCCCAGTTACTGGATCTAACTAATTACTATCTTAATCTAAATATTAACAATGTTATCCTTTTTTTTTTTTTTTTAGGTTCAGACTAGTCCGATTTACCCGGGACCCAGTAACTGGGGCACTGTACTCCCTTTTTTTTTTGAGATTTTGACTCAAACAGCGATTTGGAGGACTGGAAAATTATCATGAGTACAATTAACTGCCAATTATTTCATCATTGATATCTTGAGATAGCCAGGCAGTAGTTAATTTTCCAGCTATTTTGTCATGTCCTTGTTGTCATTTTGGGCAATTTTAAGTGTGCAAAAAATTATAGCAAATCGGCGATCAGCTAAACATCTCCAAGGTATCCCTTGGGTGCTAGTACGACTGATCATGTCAAAATCTCAAAAAAGGACCCAGTTACTGGGTCTAGTGCTGTACTACTTTTTTTTGAGTTTTTGACTTTATCGGTCATAAATGTATTATTGCGGTGACAAAGTGGATTTAAAACGAATGTGTGATACCCTGTTGAAAAAATTGCCGAAATTACAATAAAGACTCAACAAAATTGCTGGAAAATCAAGATATCAAAGATGAAATAAAAGGCATTTAATTCACGATCATTTTCTGTCCTCCAAATCGATGATTTTTTAGCCCACTAAAAGTGCAGCCGTTACAATGCATTTTACTATTACTAGTACATAGTCACAAGACACTGAACGGCTGTTTCAAAACGGCTATGTAAAAACTTGTATTACTGCTGCAAGGATTGTGTGTTTGCTGATGCCCTGTTTGCATTGCTTTGCACAGTCAACGCAGGATACCAAACATGCAACCCACAAGTTCCATTGGTCATGATTGGCCGAGCGCACACTCTACACTGTAGCCATTGTGGGGGTCGTTGACACTACACAGCTGGTATCCTGCGTTGACTGCGCAAAACATTATGCAAGTCACGGCATCAAATAAAAAATAAAAAATCTCCTGAACTTCATACATGTACCTTGTAAACTAAGTTATTTTCACAATCTATAGGTCCTGAAAGTGCTTGCAGAACTTACATGTAATCTGCATTTTAATGTACTCATGTGTTTAGCATGATAGTACATGTGTAATGAGGTTCATGGGACTGTCACATTCATCCAGTTGACATTTCCATATGATTTTTCTTTCAGCAGGCACCACAAGTGATCTAGGAAATGATGCCAACATTGATGATTATTTTACCTAACCCAAGCTGTTTTTTTTTGACAGGTGATGTTCTCCTTAAACCAGTTATAGCCTCGGCTGGTAAAGACATTTCTCATTGGTTTGATAAGAAAACAAAGGAGGTAAGTTGAGAAAGTTAATTTATGGGTGACTTTTGACACACCATGACGAAACACAGAGATCAACGTGAAATTCAGTTTTTTTTTACATTACAAAAACAAGGTGTTCCAGAATGATGTCATCAAAGGTTGAATTTACCCAATGATGACCCCATGACACATTTCAATGTGAAATTATGGCTAATAATTTTTTTGGTTTAACTTCTGGTTTGAACTGTAATATCAAAATGAGGTTATCTTTACGTGATTCCTTGTCAGTTTTCCAGACCTATCCGTTGGTGCGTAGATTGCAAAAACCTAATGTGTTTTTCACATAGAGTTGACTAGAGCGCTTAGCATTGTTCGTACGTTGAAGCCGGCTGGGCGCATTCATGTTTGTGTACAAACCTTTGGAAAAGTTGAAACCTTGTACTGCTGGGTTACGGCTATTTGCATACCACTGCTTTATTCATTTTCCGTGCGTTATGGAATCACTTATACCAGAAATAAGACAAGCAATCAGTTAATGGGCATTAACCTCAGATTTTTGCACTGTACGCAAGCCCTTGAAATACTGTACAACTATTGCAGTGTATGACCCCATGTGACCTTTAGCTCCTGTCAAAACCGGAATTTGAAGTTTTATATGACTGACCTTCATGCCTTAAGATCAACAAAGGGTACAAATAAAAATATTGCCCATCAGCACAGCACACAATATTGACCTTGTTTTTAATGACGCAATCACTTTATTACATTCTCGCTGAACACCGTGAGTTTGTTCACAAACTCAATTTCTAGTTAGGTGTTCGGCTACAAGCCGAAAACCTATTGTTATTGTTCTGTTTTTTGTTTTGTTTTTTTCTGCGCTTTCTTCTTTCTCAATGAACCTTCTCACGCAATTTTAAACAAAAGTAAAGCTTGTATGAACTTGAAACTTGTCATGAACATCAACCTTGGTTAGTAGATGACACCGCAACTTTTTTGGAATGATGACGTCAATGATGACGTCAATGATGACGTCAATGATGACGTCATTACGCTAAATAAACTTTAAATTGTTTGAAAATTCATATCTTCAAAACCACAAATGGTACGTTCAAGATTCTTCCACTACATGAAACCTCTTGTAATGATCTACAAATGTCGTGGACCTCATTTGACCTTCAATTCCGGTCGAAACTGCAATTGAGGTATGTTGTTAATGATTCATCTTCTGAAACCTGTTGAACTACCGAACACTGTGAGTTTGTGCACAAACTCTCAATGTCTAGTTGTTGTTTTTTTTGTTTTTTTTCCCTTGTCTTCTTCTGCCTGAACATTCTCTCGCAATTTTGAAAAAAAATGAAGCTTGTATGAACTTGAAACTTATCATGAGCATGAACCTTAATGAGTAGATGAAACCACAACTTTTTTTGGGAATGATGACGTCATTGATGACATCATTACATTAAGTAAGTATTAAATAATTTAAAAAAATTCATATCTTGAGAACCACAAATGCTACATTCAAAGTCTTTGATGCATATGAAAGGTCTTGTAATGATGGACAAATGTCATGCACACCGTGACCTCATGCATAATGTTTTCTTTAGCTCAAGAGCATTCTAGAAATGTGATATATGACGTCATAGCTACGTCACAATGAAAATGGTACCCGAGGTTGAAAAAAGAATTATTTTGCTATCTCTAAAATTAAAGCTTGTTTGGACTTGAAACGTACTACACCACAGTGCGCGCATGACAAAGCAAAATTTTTGGATTGATGATGTCATCGATGATGTCATTAGGCCTAAAAAACAAATTGTTTAGTTGCCCTCCCCTGAAAAGATTTGAAGGGGTCGGTCGGTTGGGAAATCTTTTTTTTTTTTTTTCCTCCCCCTTAACTGTCATTTTAAGGTAGAAATGTATTGGAACCTGATCCCACATTATTTTGTTTTCAAAGACAATGATCTCGCAGTAACTCAGGAATGAAAAACACAATACACATTCAACTTGATATCTTTTAACAACTTTATTTCAACATTTCCTACGTTTGTGTCAAGCACTTATTCAACTTAAACAACTAGTTGTTCACGACGTACGCACAACAACAAAATGTATACGAGTCTTAATGAGCATTGCGTATTTGTAGTGAAGCCAATGTTCAACGTGAGTTCAATTTTAAAGCGTGTAGATCGAGTCACAATCGATGGCACACAGCGCCAATACGCACAACATACATGGCATGTATTGGATACCAGTGCAGCCATGTGACCGTCTGAATTTGGACCTGTATAGGGCCTACGTATGCCGCCGCGCCGGATACCACGCATTCAGAATCGATTCTCTTGCGTACATGTCATGCATGTTGTTTACACATTTATCGGTTCACCTCCCTGCACAAACACATGTAAAATTATCGACCTTTTGCAGGTTTTAATGTAGAATCGATTTTTTAATCGTTTATTTATGAAAATTGGTTTGATTTCAGGGATATTACATGCAAACAATTGGTAAGTTTCACGAAAATTAAAACAAAAAAGTTGCAAAAAAAACAAAACAAAAAAAACCTGACCGAAGATTTCGACACTTTTGGGTCGGTCGGGGGAGGGCAACTCAAAAAATATTTTTTTAGGCCTTACATTAAATTGAAGTTTTAAATTAAAATAATCATACCTCCATAATCATATTATGCTACATGATCTTTATACCATATGAACGGTCTTGAAGTATTAAACATATCTTTCGCAGAGTGTCACCCCATTTGACCTTTACTTCTGGTCGAAATCGGAAGTTGAAGTTTTTTATAGAAAAATTCCTATCTCAATAACGTAAAATTGTGTATTAATATAATAACCTGATTTTAAGGCCCTTCGACGATTCTACAAATTTTTACAGTGTGTGACCTCATTTGACCTTCACTTTCGGTTGAAACCGGAAGTTTGTACAAAAATGTGTATCTTAATAATGAAACGTGGTACATTAATAATCATTACATCAATGCAAAGCTCTCGGGCAATTCTAGATATCTTGTACAAAGTGTGACCCCATTTGACCGTTTCATATGACAAACCATCATGCATAAAGATCAACAAAAGGTACAAATAAATACTTTGCTCGTCAGCATACACAGCACAAGGAGACAAAAACTTGCACACAATCTTGACCTTAAAATTTTCAATTACGTGATCGCTTTATTACATTCAACCGAACACCGTGAGTTTATTCACAAACTCAATTTCTAGTTGTTCTTTTTGTCTTCTTCCTGAACCTTCTCTTGCAATTTTTGAAACAAGTAAAGCTTGTACAGAATTGAAACTTAACATGTTTTCAGAGCTTAGTGTGTAGATGAAACCGCAGCTTTTTTTGAAGTGATGACGTCATTGACAATGTCAATACATTAAATCAACGTTTAATATTTCAAAAATGAATATTCATGTCTGAAAATCGTAATTGTTACACAAGATCTTTGCACCATATGAAAGCTCTTCAATAGACCAATTGTGTGACCCGCATTGTGTGACCCCTTCTGGGTATAAAATGTAAACACACACAACGTCCTCCATAGGAAAGTGCGGTACGGTACATGATGATTGTTGCATTTAGTTTATTCGATCGAGGCTTTTCTTGCTCGAAATCTGTGACAAATATTCCAGAGTTTGTACCACAGACCTTCGAGTGGCTGAATAAAGCCAGTAAGGACATCAGTTCCAGCAAGTCTTGAAAATTGTACAAGTAACGTATAAATGTGCACGATGTGTACAGTGCATGATGGAACGTTAGGCCAGACGACCGCGATCACCACACTTTTCAACACAAAAATTTCAAAGTTTTAAAGCTGAAATCATCCAAAGAAATTGTTTTCAAAAAAATGTGTGATTCCTTTGGCTATTTGAAATTTCGCAGGGCTAGGTATAAATGCTCACTTTTCCAACGTTCTTTACCCTTTTTTTTTTTTTTTTTTTTACAGTGTTTTAGGCCTACATTACAAACAAAATAACAGGCGGGTGGCTACATAGTTGTCCGACACCGGTAGTGCATGGCTAAAAAAACTCTTTTTAGTAGAATTCTGTTAAATTATGAAACAGAGATGTGATTCAAATTAATGCCACAACATACTACTTTAAATAAAGGGGCTGATTAACTAATTTATCTCTTAACAAAAGTAAAATCCACTGCATGTGTTTGTACTCGCTCAAATTTGTGTTTTTCTTCTCTTTTTTTCAGATCCGCACTCATGTGGACCCAATCACTGGTTGTATTTTTCCTTACACCCCTCATGGACGGTTTGTCCATATCCCCCCATCATGTCCACGCACAGACTGGGCCAATGACTTCGGGAGGCCATGGTGGAAAAATGACATCTTCTGCATAGGAATACTATCTGCCAAGACCAGATATATAAAAATAATCAACAACCTCACATCACAGGAGCATGTTATTGAAGTAAGTACAACATCAACCATTGTGACAGATCCAAACCCAACTTTGAATAACGAGTTATTCCAAAATTAATTGTTTAATTTACAGATGTAATACCAAAATTATATTTAAAATTAACTCAAAGATATTTTTTATATTCAAGATCAGTGTACATGTAGGTAAGATATTTATAAGAACAAAGAGTTACATGTATATGTAGAATGAATAAAAATGACAGAAAAACATGAATTTCCGTAAACTTATTGAACATGCCCTGTATATTGTATGTCCCATATAAAAAATATTAAAAAAAAAAGGGTTGCAAAAAACTTTCCTACATACTTGTGGATAGTCTGATCTTACTAAACATACACCATTCTTTCTTATTTATTGGAAAATACTTTCCTCGTTTTACAACGTATTTATTTGAACAATCTTTCCATAAAAATTATTTTTAACGGACCTCATCTTCACCGAAATGACTTCAAAACTTCAAAGTATCACCGGTTAGCTGACCGGTGTATTTCATTCAGGTCTCTTGACTTTCTGGTTACTTCAGGTATGTTCTGAGGAGATAATGACAGAGATCCTTGAACGTTATCTTGTCTGGAACCAACATGCTGCTAGCTACACCTGGAAATATAATGGTGTCAACCTAGACATGGGAAAGACTCTACAACAGAATGATGTCATGGATGAAGATGAAGAATTCTATAAGCTCAGTATGAATGACGATGAGTTTCTTCCTGCAATACACTTATATTTTAATGATGACCTCACTGAAGCCTAACCATTCATCTGATAGATTCAAGGTAGTTTCTAAAGATGGCAGCCTCCTTATCCCATAATATACAAATATTGACTGCTGCCAGGGCTATGGTTAAAACTATGAAACCCTTGGTGATGCCCTGAGCGGTCTATTGTCCCGATCCCGAAGCCGAAGGAAAATAGAACGCTCAGGGGATCACAGAGGGTGTCATTCATGTAGTTTTTAACCATAGTAAAAGCAGTCCATTTTTGTTTTGTAACACCCCATACATAGATTCTGCAAACTATAATAAAATAACATATTAAGAGACCTGCTACTATGAATAAAACAGTTTTTAGACGACTGTGCTTGACTTCTACACTTTTGAAAACTGTGCAGTCATTTGTTTACATTGCGTACAGAATGATGTGACATGTTGTATTTCCTCTAATCCTCTAGAAAAAACGTAGGGGTTGATGCATGACGCGCAACGTGTCATATCCCGTCAGTTCTAATGGAGATCAGTGGGTTTGAGGTGTGTCACTATGTGATGTACGCTATACACTAAAATAGATGTCTTGGTACCACACAGCTCAGTAATATAGTACCCTGGTTGCTAATGGTATAGTACATCGGTTGCTATATGGGTACAGTACGTCGCCATTTGTACATGTAGTAAAAATAAGACATATTATTTGACACGCTCTAAACCAATCACAAGATAGTATCTATGAATGGGATGTTATGAAATGAAATATTACAAGTATTTTCAATACTCAGTAGTACATGAGTGTGTAAATTAGTACAAGATTTATAAACAGAAGATTACCCTGCCAGAAAATACCCAATTCTGCAGTATTTACAAGGGCAGCAAGGCCACTTTACTACAGTAAACCATATTTACCCTGTTAATGGTTTACCTCTCGTTTAGTTTTACGTCATGAAGCTAGTTTGTACTGAAATACAAACGAGATCAAATTTAAATTTTAATATGGAGTTTAAATTTGATGACATTGATACACAGATTTTTCAGTAATTTGACCAATTACAACCACAACTGTGCACACACGTCTGACATGTTAAAATTCCATTACAAAATGTAAAGCTATATTTGCTTCATGTAAGCTTTAAGAATTAATGTTTCCAATCAAACTTACTCTGATAATTGAAGCTAATATAATGATTTTTAGTGTGTTGCCTCAATCATTTTAACACTTCTTTAGTCAAGATGAAATAGATTTTTCACATTTATTTATATGAAAAAATCTCAAGGCTTATAGTCAGAAAAAAATAAAAAGTGTTTAAATTTTTCAAAAAAATACAAGATCAGCAGAGTTTTGCTGTAATTTTTTGATGTCCATAACGTTGTTTTCAAAAGCACACCCATGCTTAGAGCTCCACAGACATAGACTAGAGTAGATAAATCCATTAAGCTTACCCCGCTGCACTGGACATGATTGTGTGCTGAAAAGTCTGCTGTGTTGTGCATTCTACATGTACATAGACATGATACCCTGGTACTTCATTGTTTGTAAGGTCAAGGGCAAAAGGGCATTTTATTATATGAGGAAAAGTTACATTTTTACTCTGACATTTAGAGGGGCACCAAAGCAATCACTAGTGCCCATGTTGGCACAGTTTCTGGGCAGTTGCTACATGTATGATGGTGGATAAGGTGTGTAATTGATCAGTCTGTTTACAACGTCAATCTATTTTACATGTACTGTAAATGTTTTGTAAATATGTAAATATCTATGATGTAAATCCAAGCCTTAAAAATTAAACACAAGATGTAAGGATTTTTTTAATTTACAAAGCACTAATTTTCAATTGAAAAAATGTACTTATACATGTTAATGCACTGAGTAGTACATGATGTAAGTTGACAGAAACAATAAGTGTATGGTGTACTTCAGTATCTTCCTTCAGATTGAAATACACATTGAATGTTCAGTGTCCATCTGTACCTTTTGTTTTGTAGCAAGAAAAAAGCTTAAATATGTTTTCATTAAATAAATTATAAATGTAATAGATAAAGAAAAGACCAAAAATCCCTGATAAACTAGAACAGTGAAAGCTGACATGGCGAGCTGCTGACCGCCAAATAGAGGGACAATGACTTTAAGAAAATACAATCATTTGATCATCTGATCATCTGATGTTCAAAGAAGTGGATAAGGGACCATAATGTGTATGAAACTTGACTTGGCAAATGTGAGGGCCAAATAAGTAATAAAGGAACAATTAATCAGAAGATTCATATGCACACTGCAAACACATTTTCTTCATGTACAATGTAGTAGTGACATTCAAACCAAGAACTTAAAACAAAAGGGACCATACATGAACAGTGTAGGTCAATGGTTGCTTTCACAAAGGAAAACAATGGGGGTCCACGTTTGTCAAGACAGAGTTGAACAAAGGAGGGTCCACGATTGGAGGTCATTACACACTTGTGTCCGATGGAGTTTTGCATGCACGAGTCGTATCGCCAAGCATAACATGTAGTGTCACCAAGTTTAGATATTTGTTTTTATTCCACGGCATGAACTGTTTATTTTTTAATTTGTTTGCCGAGATAACTAAACCTTTTATAGGATTTACACATTTAGAACAATCCATATTTGGCAACATTTTGAAGTTGCATTGTTTTAGCTCATTCAACTGAAACCATTGTCGTACAAATCTTTTATAAAAAATCTGCATGTTGGTTGAAAGTTTGGATTCAAGTTCCAAATTGTACATTCCAAGTACATCATTGTATTTAAGGAAAAATGGCATGTTGAGGTTTTCACTGATTAAGCTCATTCAACCTAAAGTTAGAGTTTTATTCTTTTATAATAAATGTTCATGCGAGTTGCATCATGCAAGTTTCATGTTGGTACATTACAACAAATATGGACATCACTATGGACATTATTATGGACATTCAAGGTTTTCATTATTAAGGTTTATTAAACTGGATCTAGTGGCATCTGATGAGTTTTTATTATTTGATAACAAAAATATTAATTGTTTTATTAAGTCTTAAGTCAGTCAAGTACATCATTGCATTAAAACCCGGACTCCCTAGGTCCACTTGCCTACAGATAACCTCAATCCTCCAATATCCTCCACTCCTATGTCACTCCATACCAACATGTTTGGACTTGAATAAGATTGGAATGCCTGACCCAGTGATAAGCAGTTGTTGTTTGGGTCTACAGCCCTCAATCCTCCAATTCATGAAGAGGATTTTGGATGATCCAGGAGGGCAAGGGGGAGAACTGGCATTTTTTAGGCTCATTCAACTGGAACTGTGATGTTATCAGAAAATATGGTAGCAACTATAATGGTCTTGTGGCTTTCATATTCCATAAACAGGGATAAGATTGTTAGAAATTGAAAAGGTCTGAAAATGAATGAGTGAGACCAGTGCCACAATCACACAATGTTAGCTTGTATTACACGCATAATAGTATTATGCACATGTATAGGAGTTTGTACAGCCCTTTCCTTGCAATTTTTGCCATGTTCATTGTTTTAGGACATTCATCTGGAACCAGGGTCTTACTCACGAGTTGTAATCTTTTTTCAGTAACGTGTAATGAAATCTGCACATGGCGGTGGCAATATTTGATAAATTTTCAAATCAGTACGTACCTACTATGGTTTAAATTTGTTGTATTTGATAAGAGGCCATTGCATCACTTTGTTCAAGGACATGTCCTGGATTGTTTCAGTGCAATGGGATAACAAGGAGCCAAATATTAACACACTAAAAGGAAAGTGGTACTTTGGCGAAGAGAATGGAAATTGAGTACAAGTATCGCCAATTTTTCACAAGTACTTCTTGTATCACAAGTACTTCTGTGCCAAGTACATTTCAAGTTGAGTAACAAGTATGTGATATTGAGTCCAATTACTTTTCTAACCGAGTACAAGAGCACCTTCAAAACAATACGCATAGCAAGTAAGAGTGCTACAACAATGCAAACTTGTCATACAAGTAAATAAAACCTAACAATTCACTCATAAAGAAATTAAAACGTTGACAAAATTTAGTTTTAAAACTTTTGTGTTTTCTTTTATATTTTATTTCAAAACAGAAGGGCAGACCAGTAAATTTGACAATAAACATGTCTTTATATTCAAAACATAGAAAGTTATACAATTTACAGTTAATAGTATCCCTCTGAACAAACTACAAACTTGGAGTATTCACAAAATCCAGAATTAAACATGTTTTCCAGAACAATAATAACCTACATCATCTAAGCCAAATCACTCTACCCCAAAATCTGTTAAACTTGATTACCTAAATAATGAAAAAGTAAGATCCTCCATTTCTCAATGGAAGTTTCTTGACTCTGGGATTCCCCATCCAGTTGTCAAATATAGCCGGTAATGGATTAACTCAAAACAATGTAAATGTCAAATCCTTTAAACAAGTCCTACACATTGGCTTGATAAGTTTGCTCAAATGTGTAATTCTTAACAAAAGCAGCATTTAATTGCTACCATTAGTTATAAATAAAGAGACATGTATGACCTTTAGCTACAGGACCTAAAATTGATTGTTGCAATTGTACAACAGTATTATTACATATAGGGAAGGGTAATCTAGGAGGCATAATTCCTAAAATGCTGTTGGTTGTAGATAAAGTAATTAAAAAAAATAATAAACCACTAGATCTAAAAAACAAAAAAAACAAAAAAACAAAATAACAATGACCAACCAATCCAAGAACCACATGAGGAAAAAAAAATCAGCACAGTGAACTATTTTGGACTAAATTATGTCGGTGAAATGCTGTGGTGTGATGCATTACTTTCTATAATAAATATGGTGTCCTCAGGGTTTCAACCGCTTGTCTGTGTTGTTTGAATTGCAGGAAAATATTTAAGGCCTAAAATCCATGTTTCCGTCATTCGTTGTGCATATTGCATAGTGCGCAATCTTTTAAAAAATGAAATTACCACTAAGCAATGCACATAATTTGTTGAAGATAACGCAGTACGCAATATGGATACATGGAATTATGTCCGCTGCTTGGCATGTATTTTTACACACTGCGCACTATGCACAACACATAAGTATGCAATGCATGACGGACACATGAATTCTAGACCTTACACACAAAACTTTGTTTCGTGTTTTTCAGTTTTTCACAGTAGTGAAAAGGTAATCAGCTGATTAGCTGAAATGCTATTTATCAAGCAAACTTAAAGCATTGATGCTTAATGGTAAACATTTATACAGATATTTTCCGGTACAAATCATCATGTTGTGTAAAATACACATTGTAACAGGGTGTGTTTAAAAAATTGTCTAAAAGATCGTGTTGTGTTCTGTAACTAGTTTATTGTTGAAGTAGTGTGTAACTCACTGCCAATTACAAACGTGTGACCAGTCATTGACTCATTGTTTCCACAGTACATTGTACCTTTTAATTTCTTGCTACATTAGATCTTACCACACATGGTAATATTGGTAATATTGACAGTGAACTGATTTGAACTGAAAAGTCAATAACCTGAAATTTCTTAATTATTAAAAAAAAATAGTGAAGAGGTAATGAAATTTTGTGTTGAACCCTTTAACCATCAATGGTTTGAATTTGTACGATACGAGTATGCATTTGGAAATTCCCTCTTAAAAATACCTCACTTGAAGGTGCACTGATCATCTGCAAGATCACAGCAACGTTGATATAAACATGCAGCCATTTACGGTCGATGATAAGTCCGTAGGTAAATCTGTCAGAAGTTTGAATACTGAGGGGAATTTAGCAGAAGGTGGTGATGAAGAAAATGTCTGCTGTCATGTATATCATTCCAGATGGCAACACTGGCTGTAACATGGAGTTTGAACATGTAACAGGTATAGTATGATATCAAACAATTTGACGTTTTTTAAGGATTTAACTGACTGCTTTGCCAATGCTTTTGTGAATTGCCACCAAAATATTTAATGAAGGAAAGTGTTTAACCCCCCAAAATGTCCACCATATCTATTTGTCGCTGATCCCACGAAGTGACCTAGATATGTAAAAAAAAAAAAAATAAATAAAAAAATTTGGCAGATTGTTTTTTGTACAAACTATTAATATAGTTATTACTGTTTTCAGCAAGTTTCAGGTCCTAGCGTGTAATGGTTTCATCGTTACACTAAATGGCATAACTGACGTATCACTAGATTAGCCATTTTGCGTTTCCATGAAGTGACATATCTCGATACTCCACTTTATCCATTGTTATGCATAACGCTGCCCTGGTGCCAAACATGCATGGTGCAACTTATGCGTTTTCATCAAGTGACCTTATCTATTGGACCTATTTAAGTTAAGCATTTTCATGAATTGACCTATCTCAATATGCATTGATTTATACAAGGCGCTCTGCGGGCATGTCTCGTTTGTTTTGTTTTCATGAAGTGACATATCTCTTTTATTTTTTATATGTATTTTTTGCAATGTAATAACTCATCAGAACAGTTGGGAGAATGAAAACAAATGTAAATTTTCTACAAATGAAGACGTCAACTTTATTTTTGTATTAAAAAATTATGAAACAGTAATCAGTCACTGAAATGGCAGTTAGAAAAATAGTCTAACTTCAACTGCGGTTTTCTCCAATCACAGAAATTTTGGCTGTGGAGCAAATGGATCACTTCTTGGGAACAGCAACGAATTGATGTACAATCATAATACCTCTGAAAGCATTAAAAGCATGATTGTGCAGTTGCTATTATACATCAACATTTGCTTTTTATTTAAATGCGCATGAGAAGATCATTTCTATTATGATTGTCATTTTAACTGAATACTATTGTACTAAAAACACATGTACATGTATATCATGGTGTTTGTGTCTGGTTCCTGTAGGCAACAGTGAAACAGACAGTTTATAAATCTCTTCAAACGAACCTTATCAAAATATAGTTTAGTTATACAGTGCTGTCATTTATAAATGTTCTTTTTTTAAACTTACAAATTTGCACGTACATGTACATGTATTTTTAACTGTAAACGTACAAAGAAGTATTGGCTGTATGTAAAATCAAGGGTCAAAAAGTAACTACAATGTTTGCACATCCCAAAACAAGTTACCGTCCTACCATTTGTGACAGGCTCTCCACTTGGTTTCATGGTTCTCTACTTGGTTTCATCAGCAATGCATTCCATTCCATTTCACTGATTACTAACTAGTATTATCAGCACTCTCACTTAACGGGTCCAGTGGCTGGTTTAGTATTAGAAAGCATCCCTATGGACCTTACACATTGACGTCATCATGCTGCCATGTAGAGGTAAAACGATGCTGAAACAATGGAAAACGCATGACTGTACGCATGGCCAATGAACTAACTTCTTTTGACCTCTAACTGGGGCACCCTACTCAAATAACATCATAAGCATAGGGTCTATTTAATTTGGACTGGGGACTGGTAAAATGACAAGCGAACTGGTCCTGAGTGGCTAGTCACAGAAGAAGTTTAAAGGGCTTACCCTGATCATAAATACCGCCCCCCAAAAAAACAAAAACAAAACTGCACCTGAAAGTTGATTATTAACTAAAAGTCTTGCTCTAGACAGAGACCCTCTGTGGTGTTTTCAAGATGGAAGCACACCACTTAAAAACATTGTTTTTGTTCAATTTGTAAATGTGCATCTCTTAATTGACACTGGAGAATTTGAAGAAAAAATGCACCTTAAAAAACAGCTTGAATTATTTAAATTATAGAACCATGCTTTCTGTATGCAACACATTATGGGGATAATTCTGTAGTTGAACCCAACAATACTGTTGCAAAGTACATACAACAAGTAGCCTCCAAAGACATACCTCTTAATTAATAAAAAGTAAAATAGATGTTTGATTTTTAACATTTGTGTCCTTGAGCAAGGCACTTAACCATAATTGCTTTGTAAAAGTTGGGGAGGTAGAGCTTTCTGCTCTACCAGCCAGGCTTCTGATGGATGATACCCGAGCCTACATCCTTACGGACTTTAAAGCCCGAGGAGTATGTGGCAACGGCCCCTGGAAAAAAA
Source organism: Marthasterias glacialis (assembly GCA_911728455.2). NCBI lineage: Eukaryota > Metazoa > Echinodermata > Asteroidea > Forcipulatida > Asteriidae > Marthasterias > Marthasterias glacialis. The sequence continues at coordinate 10,356,846 of OU452235.1, forward strand.
AGTTGATTTGTAGCCCACACCTCGAGTGGCTCACTGGCCTTGTGTGTCTGGCGACATCCATAAAAGAAAGAAAAAAAAAAGTGATTACATCGGGGATAAAGAATCTTATGTTGGTTTTACACTGATGTTTGATAAGCACTGTGTACTATAAAGGGAATTGTGATTGCCAGACTTATACCATCTGCATGGTGTATCCTAGAATGGTAGAATGGATTAATTTCACGGCTCCACCATAATAATTGAGTTAATATTACTTTTAATATGAAAAGATGATGAAGGACTGAAATCAACAACAGCATGAACTAAATGTTGTCATTATTGGCTTGAGTGTGACCAGACAGACAATCTTAGTCCAATACTGCATTGTCTGTCTGGTCATACTCATGCCACTCATGACAAAACTTAGAATTAAAACCTCTATAATGACTATGATCAAGTCAGGGTGTACATATACATGTAGTTACTACTAACTGACCTCTCCAAAGGAATCTGCTCATTCAATGCCAGCAAAGGGATTGAAGCAATAACTCTATACCCATTGTCACCTGCCTGTTAATGGTACAACAGGACAGCCCAATAATCATCCCCTTTGTTAATTAATTCATTGCCTAAAAGAAATTACAAGAAACTTGGTGCAAGTTGTAGGCCTATTGCCTACATTGCTGAGGTGGTACCACACTCGTGTGTGCATCATGCATATTCTTAATTTAAGGTCTTTGATAAGTGATGTTTAGTACATTTACCTTGATTTTAAGAGACCACACAACATGCGTGGGTGTGGTAATGTACCGCCACAGTAATGGCTTCCTAGAAATTTTGGTGTGCCCGGAAAAGGACGTAATAGAAGTTTTACTGGAGAAAGAGCGTAAACAATTGATGTGCAAAATTGTGTTTCAAGTATGAAAGTTTGATAGGTTTTCTGCCAATCATAATTCATAATAGGAGGTTAAATTCTGCATGGTCTTTGTGGTAACTCTGGTAACAAAAATGCCATATTTGTCAGGAGCCATTTCATTGGTTACGACCTTCTTGTTACTGGACAAAGTACTTTGTGCGCCGTTCTTCTGGGCACACAGTGAAATTTAATACTGCCAACAACCACTTTCTTTAGGCAACAGATTACAATATGTATATTAAATTACCAGAATCTTGAGTTATATTACCAGCTGTGACCTCTGCCCCTTCCCATACCCCCTCTACCAATTCCACCTCTAAAGGAGCCCCTGAATCCCGAGAGATTACCCCTCATACCTGGATCCCCTCTTCCCCTCATACTTGATCCCCGACCCCTTCGGTCTCCTGGCCCAACCCGCCACATGTTGCCCCGTCCATGTACACTGGGTCCAAAGGCATCTGGCCGGCCAAATTTCCCAAACTGTTCTTGTTCAAGACTGTCCCCTGGTCCTTCATTCCAAGTTCTTTTGTTTTGAGGTGATTCATTACTATTTTGTTGGTGTCCCCATGATGAGTCATGCTCCCCACCAAAAGCCCCCCTCTCATCACGATCACCAATCACTGATGGAGGATGGTTATTCTCTTCAACACCTGGATGTGGTAGCAATCCTTTGGAATGGAATTCTTGTTCAAATGGTTCTTCTCTGCTAAATCGACCTCCACCCCTTAGATCTTTATCATGTGATCCAAAAGGGCCAGATTCTTGGTTTCGGTCAAATCCCCCAAAAGGATCTCGTTGATGTCCTTCTTGTTGTTTTTTGGGTCTCCAAGACTGTCCTCCTGGAGCACCTCCACTACCTGTGATGAAACGACTTGTAGACTGACGTAAATCTTCATCTAACAATTCTTCCCTTCTAAAATTGGAAAGATCTTCCATTCTTGGACCCGTGTCATTTTCTTGTATGTCTTCTACTCTTGGTTGTCTCGGATCTTCAAATGTTGCATCTTTGGATTCCTCTACCCTATGACCATGGGATCCTCTCTGTTGTCTCATATCCAAGTCCTGATGGGGACCATCGCGTGGTGCAGTCCTATTCTCCCAAATACCTTGTTGACTTTCCTTATGCTCAAATCTTCCCTCAAATCTGTTTGGTGGCATTGGTTCATGAAATCTGTGCCTCATATCCACATCCGTGAAGCCTTGGCGAAGGTCAATATCACCACGTAAATCTTCATCCCTGGTTTCACGAAATTCTGAGTGATCAAAATCATGACCAGGAAATTCTCTATTTTCTGGTGGAGGTGGGGGAGGGGATATGTTTAAGAACTCATGTGCAGGTTTGTCTGGAGTTTGCTTGTAATCAGATGGTGGCATATTCATCATGTCAATATCTGTTTGTTGAGAAACAACTGGTGTACCAGGTGGTCTTACATTAGGACCGTTCAATCTAATATCCATGAGTGAAGGGATGGCTGGCTTACCCTGGGGAGGAACAGAAGGTCTCAATCCTGGTGAAGTGCCCACTATCATACCTTGCTGGGTTGCCATCAGGGAGGATCCGGAGGATGGATCTACCATTATACCTGGGATTGGGAGCTGCCCACCATTCTCAGATGCATTTTTCATGGCACTGACCATTGCTTGATGATCTTGTGGTACAGCCAGTCCTAAAGTTTTGACCATCACAGCCATCTTCTTAGCTAAAGTTAGATACAACAAAAAAAAAATACAACAAAAGTTTTAAAAAATGCAAAAGTTAACTTTAAAGAAACTAGAACAGCGAAAGCCAATTGGTGAGCTGCCGACAGCCTGAGAGAGGATCAAATATTCATTGTATTTCAGCTCAATGGAGGTAAGTCAAAACAGTGAAATTCCCTACCTCATCCGTTTACTTAACAGTGCAATATTTATTTTCTTTCGTTTTTTCTAGTATAGTGCTGAATATTTTTGATGTGTCTGGTATCTTGATTTTCCTTACTTTTTCATGTTAAAACAAACTCTTTTTTGCTGTTGTTAACAATGCTCTCTTTGTAGTAAATTGTCAGTTCTTTTCTTATTAATGACTTTTTGATGTAATGTTTAATTAATTTTTTAAGTTAATGTTTTTCAACAATGTTTTTTAGCTAAATGTTTTACTGTTAACCATGTAAATCATGTCCAATTCAGCATACAGCTGCGATTCATGATTTTTAAATAAACCATTTTGAATGAATAAGTCAGAGTGAGCCGGAAATCAAGCCATGGTTCCATGTTTAGTACCACTCCTATGCCGTTGGTAATGGCCGATATTTTGCAATTCTTGGGCGAGAAAACAAAACGGACAATCTAAGAAAGCGAATCTTTGTTCTCTTGGCATCATCAAGTCAGGGTTTCTTTATGCCAGTGGTACCCTGAATGATTCCGGCAATTCCGGCAAAAGAATCCCTCAAGGGGAGGACCATCAAACATCAAGCATTACAACAACACATTTTCATGTGAACAGGCTTGATTCATACCAGTGAATATTCTATCAGTATTTCATAAACACCATGACTATCTTTTCAGGAGCAACTAACAATAAGATTGAGCTCATCTGACAAATGTGAAAAATGGCTTGCAGGCGTGGGTTCCCTATAGTTCAACACTTGGAACCTCTAAGATGTTTTAATTTGAGAGGTTTACAGACTCTGTGCATCACCAGAAAGACAAAACTACAGGTTTGGCCACATAGTGGTGACTGATTTACTTTTTTCAAGAAATTGAACGCTCAATGGGGTTTTGAGAAAATCCTGAAATCAGGATAAATCCTGAGAAATCACAGCTGACTACTTGCACGTGTCATGTATTTCATGCAGATTTTTTTCATTTGACACCAGCTGCAATATTTTGCTATCACTTGCAGCTTTAACCACTTAATGCCAGGTGGTGTCAGATTTTTATGTTCTTTCCCTTTTGAGAAAATGTGTTTTTTGTTCACTGTGAATGGACCCTGACCCTGAGCTGTAAAGCCACGGCTGATAATCAGCCATGGCATGCTGGAATCAAAGACCTTCCCTGTCAGAATGGTAATGGGAGAAGAGCTTAGTCGCGCTCAAATTCTTGACAGATGTCTAAAAACAATCAAAATAGAAATGGATCGACTATGATATATATATAAAAACAAAAAACGACCACGAAAAACACAAATCTTACATTTACGTAAAATCATTCTTTTGTTCGTCCTACAACACCTACAATTTTTTTTTTAATATTTAAAGAAAACCATAAAAAAATTCATTTTGTGTAAAACAAGGGACAAGTCTGAACTCAGAAGTACCTTCTTCCTTAAATATAAGTTCTACTGGTAGAAGCTGTGAACTCTATTAAAACTTTAAATCTTCTCGGCACATCAACTGAAAAACTAAAATAACTGTTTCCACAAAATGACAGAATTTATTACCTTCCTTTTCTTCCTCCTTGGCTTTCTCAGCACCATCTTTTTCTTTTACAACTACATCTTGAACTTCAGCTTGTTGTGGGGCTATGCCTGGTGCCTTGGTCATGTCCCATTGTCGCTGAAAATCGGCTGGAATGGGTTTGGCATAAGGGACTTTGCGTTGGGGCTGAGGCTTTAATTTGGCTAATTCTTCCACAGAGGACTCTAAGCCAGGAATGGAGGTGTCCAATCCAATACTTTCATCTGGAATGGATTACAGTTAAAGATCATAAACTATTATTAATTTTGTACATAAAAGATTGATTCTTTAAACCTGAATGCTAAATGTACAAAGGAAGAAACGGCTGTATTTGGTGATCAATTTTGTCACCATAGAACCATGATTTTCCATCATTTAAACACTGCTTGCAGCTGCAAACAAATATCATATCAACAAATTTGGTAGTAAAAGACTTCATAGATGAAAAGTAGAAAGAACTCTTAAAGGATAAAAAAATTACCAAGATTTTCTTCCTCTGGTTTTTTAAGGTGATCTGGTAGTCCATGTTCCAGGCCCATCCCTGGGATGACAGGCAAAGCCGAGGTATCATCGTCTGCAAAAAGGGACTTTAGTTAATTACATTATATTAAAACTGTATCTTGTCATTCATTTTTAAAAACATTCATGAATAATATGCAGTTAAAAAAACACAAACTACAGGTGCTTGGTTTAAATTGGATGACAGGGCTGTTTTACATGTAGCTTTTTAATTTCTCCAGGCCCTTGCTGATGCTACAAGTAAGTCAAAGCTTGTTTTGCAGCCAACAAACATTGCCCCAGGACAGTTTAGTATATTGGACCAGTAACTTAAAATGGCTGATGTTGCTGTGATGTCATTTACAAAGGAATGACAGGTGGATGGGTTACAATGTATCAATCTGACGATCGGAGCAAACTGATTGAAAAAGTTAGTTTATAGTTTACTGTATTATGTTTCATGTTTGTTTTTAAAGAACATCTACATGACATTCTTGGGTAAAGAATGAATCTATACAAATCATATAACGATTTGGGGTAGACAAACATTTATCAAAAAGAAACATTGGCTGCCTTTAAAACACTAAATAAATTACATTAACTTATAACTAAATATTGGAAATATCCTTCCAAATTTTGAGATGGTTTTATTTTTTACTCTTGTCCATCTCAGTTTATAATTTTGCTGTTTATTTTGTGTTGATGGAAGTTTGTAATTAAACTATGTTCTTTATTAATGTTTCTTACCAAACTCTAACATTTCCTCAGATGTACCAATTGGCAGCATATTCAAATTATATCGATCCCTCATGCGATCACCAGGTCGATTCCTTGTCCAGAATTTGCTAAACATCAAATTGATAATGCAATTAAGACAATTGAAAAACTTTCCAATAGCAAGACATCCAATATTGTCTTCAAACTTTGGGGGGAAAATACAACATGAACATTGCACAAGTAGATTCAAGTCAATTTTGCACCTTTATTCAGTTTTCCAATTTTCATCCAGCTATCTTCAAAATGAAAACCAAACTTTCAATAAAACTACTTGTCAAATCGATCAGACAAATTAAAGATACTTTACACATAGCTCTTGATTAAAAGCCTGTTACTAAATTTTGACATTTCCCTGACTTCTTGAGACCAGCAATAAGTTGATAGCCAGATGAAATTCCAGAATAACTGTACTGTAGAGCATTGGGCACCTAGCAGAGGAGTGAAGCAAGTGTGTCATCAACAATCAGCCAATGTGCTAAGTTGACACTCAGCATAGGAGAGAAAAACATCACTGGAGATTAACACTGGTGTCAACCAGCATATTGGTTTGCAAAGTACACTGGTGTCAACCAGCAGATTCGTTTGCAAAGAACACTGGTGTCAACTAGCATATTGGTTTGCAAAGTACACTGGTGTCAACCAGCAGATTCGTTTGCAAAGAACACTGGTGTCAACCAGCAGATTGGTTTGCAAAGAACACTGGTGTCAATCAGCACATTGGTTTGCAAAAAACACTGGTGTCAATCAGCAGATTGGTTTGCAAAGAACACTGGTGTCAATCAGCACATTGGTTTGCAAAAAACACTTGTGTCAACCAGCAGATTGGTTTGCAAAGAACAATGGTGTCAACCAGCAGATTAGTTTGCAAAGAACACTGGTGTCAACCAGCAGATTGGTTTGCAAAGAACACTGGTGTCAACCAGCAGATTGGTTTGCAAAGAACACTGGTGTCAACCAGCAGATTGGTTTGCAAAGAACACTGGTGTCAACCAGCAGATTGGTTTGCAAAGAACACTGGTGTCAACCAGCAGATTGGTTTGCAAAGAACACTGGTGTCAACCAGCAGATTGGTTTGCAAAGAACACTGGTGTCAACCAGCAGATTGGTTTGCAAAGAACACTGGTGTCAACCAGCAGATGGGTTTGCAAAGAACACTGGTATCAACCAGCAATTTGGTTTGCAAAGAACACTGGTGTCAACCAGCAAATTGGTTTGTAAAGAACAATGGTGTCAACCAGCAGATTGGTTTGTAAAGAACAATGGTGTCAACCAGCAGATGGGTTTGCAAAGAACACTGGTATCAACCAGCAATTTGGTTTGCAAAGAACACTGGTGTCAACCAGCAGATTGGTTTGTAAAGAACACTGGTGTCAACCAGCAGATTGGTTTGTAAAGAACAATGGTGTCAACCAGCAGATTGGTTTGCAAAGAACACTGGTGTCAACCACACTGGTGTCAACCAGCAGATTGGTTTGCAAAGAACACTGGTGTCAACCAGCAGATTGGTTTGTAAAGAACAATGGTGTCAACCAGCAGATTTGATCTGTCCATTATTCCTTGAAGGAGAAAAAACTTTAAACTGTACATGGGTTTTCATATAAACTGAATCAACACTGCCTCACTCCTCTTATGATGTAAGTGATGTTTGAACATCAAGCACACGGCAGACTAGGCATGGTGTGAAGGATAATACTAACTATAACTAGTAAACTAGTAAACTTGCAGGTACAACCATGTATAAATCTCTTTTGGGAGAGAAGTGGTGTCTCTGAAAAGAGCCGGTGTGTTCTCAACATTTTGAACAGTATACTCTGCTTGTCTTCAGGAGAATGCTAGACTGCTGCTAATGCTGGAGCTGAAGTAGGAATGGAGAGATGCACATTTAGGCGGAAAGAATCAAGCTGTTCTTGACCAGTGATGTATGGGAGTTGACACATGGCTGGATGTGTGTGTGCTGGAGTGTGTCAGTGTCGTAGTGAGCTACAGCTGGAAAGGTGGGCTTGATTAGTGGTGACCAGATATCCTTCGTGAAGAACCTAATGTCTTGTGAAACTGTGTTGTGGGACTTGATTTCAATGGCTTCCCTGACTCGGAGCGATGAGTTTCGCTTCCTTCTAGTTGATGTGATGGTCTTGTTTGTGAGAATGTTTGATGATTGCAGATTTATTGAGGTGTCCTAGTCTGCCGGGTGCTTGATGTTCTTTGATTCTGGCTGATAGGTTATGATAGATTCCACTGTAGCTCACCACAATACTGACACACTCCAGCACACACACATCCAGCCAAGGCTCAACTCCCATACACCACCAGTCAAAACAGCTTGAATCCTTCCTAAATGTGCATCCCTCCAGCCCTGCTTAAGCTTTAGCATCAGCAGCAATCCAACATTTTCCAGAAGGCGAGCAAAGTATACTGTTCGAAACATCAAGACCACAACAGCTCTTTTCAGAGCCACCACTCCTCCCAAAAGAGATTTATACATGGTTGTAACCAGAAGTTCACTAGTTACTACTCTAATGATTTTCTGACACATTGGTACATGTATATAAATCTACATTTGTTGTTTTATTAAGGGCAGTCTCTGCTCAAACAGTTAGTTATTTGTGTTACTTACGTGGTATGATCATTAGAAGCAGAGGCTAGGATGTGACCCAATGGATGCCATGCAAGACTCCATACAATACTATCATGGGCTGTCTCAACACTAGCGACCTCCTTCTCATTCCTGTAATCAGTCAAGTCACAGCTCATATTTATTTCACTTCTTGTAAGTTACAGCAGTACAAATATTATGTTATGGTTGCTATGCGGGCGTACCCAACACAGATGTGAAAATGATGCCAGCACATGAATTGTTTCCAACTACACAAAACATTTAAATAAACTTTATTTGTTCTTCTGCCTTTTCCAAAATTAAGTCATTTGACAAGTTCTGGGGCCGATTTCACAAAGAGCTAAGATTGATCTTAATTGCGAATCAATCTTAATTGCTAAGCAAAGTGTGATGTCACAATACAAATCACCATGGTAATACTGACAACTTATCATAAGATGAATCTGTGTGCTTTGTGAAATCGAGCCCTGAACTGGTAACCAAAATTTCTTTCCAAAAGCATGCAACTCGCTGACAATTTGCTCATTCTTGCTCAATGTCTATTGGGATATTGAAAATGTGGAACAACCCAAATCCCTCTACTGTGGACAGGATATATAAATCTTTATTTGTCCAATCATGCCAGCAGAGTATACAAATTATAAAACAGAAACAGAAAAATATGACCATTGTGTTTGTAAAAAAGGTAGGTACATCAACCTACCTTTTTTACATACAAGACATTACACATAATGCACAGACACATGTATTTTGGGCCAAAAGCATTTAACCAGTAAACACTGGGAGATGTGAAAATACGGAAGATTTTCCTGAACCAGAAAGATCCAGGTTGCCTGATAAACCCTTTTTTAACATTGTACATGGGATGTAGTAGACAGACATGTATACATGCCAGAACATTTCATTGTGTAGCATGCAAAGTGCATGCATTCACCATGTTACAATTCGATACCAAACAGTACCAAAATTCATGCTTGAAATCTCCCCTTTTTCCAGAGATTATTGTGTAATTGTAAATTCCTGACTCTAGTCCTTTTGTTGGACAAACAGGGATTATGACAGCTCAACAGGCTGCCACCATTGTTAACCCTTGTATTTGGCATGGGAGGCAAGTCTGAGATTCCAGCATGCAATTGCGGATTATCGGCCGTGGCTTATGGCTGAGGTTTGGACAAAGAGAAAAAGAAATCTTATGAGAATTTTATGAGAATGTTTGTCATCTTTACTTGGTTTAGTCAGAGTTTTCATTGTGACGACATTATTCACAAAAAGAAAAAAAAAATCTGGAAATTCTGAAAATTAATCCTGCGAATGAGCACGGAAAACTTTCAAACCCCAACGATAAGTTGTTTAGAACAAAATGTTAAAAGCGGTAACACACATTCAAGCAGTCCAGTCTTGAGGCGTCACATGGATTACGGTTTTAAACCAATAATCTGTTTAACCAATTAGCACCTGCACACAACTTCAACGTAAGTCATTTAATCACTAAACGGGACAGGGAAAAGTCTCTGGTTTAATGTAGTATCTAGAAATCTTAATTTCACTTTCATTGTGATTATTTTTTTGTGTTACAAAATGGTTTATTTTGTAGAGGATAAAATTATCTTTCAAATGATTTACACATTTGTTTGTTTGATTTTACTAAAATGAAGCTTTGAGATTGTAAAGACAACGACACATTAACTAAATTAGAGAACCTGTTATGTGTACAGATTGCATTAGCATTGCACATAAAGTTGTGCACACAACTTTTTCAATTGTACCGTCATTCCAAACAAGAACAAAATGTTAACAAAGTGATTTAAATAAATCAAATCATACCTTTGGAAATGACCAACACTGTCTTTGGTACTTAAAAATAATAATTTAATTCCGGTGAATGTAAAAAGCACGACAAAAATAAGCATTGTCGCCGTCTGCTGTGTATATTATTGTGCGTAAAATTTGTACATACAATACAGTACGTACACAGAGACACTAAAGCACTGTGAATTAGATTTATGAACTTTGAACTTTGAACTTTTGGAAGTGGATCACTCCCATTTTTTTCATTTTTGGACCATCGTAGTCTTCTAGGGCTGTTTTGGTGTGATCCACTAGCACAAGTGAAAACCTGAGATACAAAGTGGTTTTAGGCAGTTCAGTGAGTAAAAGGCCGGGCGGTTTCAGGTGGTACAGTGACTAAAGGGTTAAATCAATCAAAAGCATAATGTAATGAAAGTACTTCATGGTTAAGTAACACAGTGACACAGTCACTACTTACCCAACTTGCCAGAAAAGAAGGGAACCATCTGACCCCCCACTGGCAAACATGCTTTCATGGATTGGATGCCAAGCGATTGCTGATAGAAAAATGAAAACAAGTATTTAAACCAAAAGTCACTTGCAGTCACATTGTAGTTATACAAAAGCATTTATATACACCCAAGTAGATCTTCTGATTTGATTGGAGGATTGCAGGTCACATGGCATTCATTAATCAAACCATTGCATGGCCTGTGTACATCCCCATCCCTTGACTCTGGCACGCTAGACAACACCATGCGTTATACACAGCTGTACAAAATGGCCTCATACTTGATAACAGAATACAACCTCATATATTTTGTTTATTCTTATAGTTTTATCCTCCTATCAAATGACAAAGATCTACTTGGATGTTTTATAAATGTAAAACAAATAATGAATGTTTTGCATTTGTGCAATGGAGAGAATATTTTCTTTCGTTCAAAGATGGAATGTTCCATTTTCACATCATTGAATGGAACATTTCATATTTCAACTTGAGAAAATGTTGTCATCGTAGCACTCAAACATTCACTCCTGTCAGTCCTTGTTGAATAAACTTGGTAACAAACCTGTGGCTTCTTTCTTATGACCCCTGAATGTGTATAACTCTTTCATGGTTCTGATATCAAATAATTTGCAGACGTGATCCCTGGATGCAGTTAGCAGCCAACTTCCATTCTGGTTGAACTTGACTGCCATTACAGTGCTTTTGTGGGCATGTAGGGTAGCCAAAGGGTTGTTAGAGCGTGGATCCCACAGCTTCACTGGTTGCTGGCTGTCTTTGCTACCAGATACAATGAGTCCCTTCTGTGGGTGCCAGTCAATGCATTTTACTTCTGCACCATGACCTGTGAAAGAAGTACACAAGAATGAACTATTAATGAAACAAAACAAACTAGCTTTAAGTGTCCTTTGGATGCACACACAGCTGTTCCGAATACATGTAACGTGTCTTCAATCCACATAAGTTAAGACCTACATGTACATGTACAAAGCCCGTTTAAGACGTGAGCTTAGAACGATGGTTGTGTGTTACAAAAGAGAAGTAAGCGCCAAGACGTCCGCCAAACAGCGAGGATGAGGTCTCTGCCCCAGACGACATTGGGTGGACACACTCTCTCCACAAGCTCAAAATTCAAAAGTTCAAGGGGCCAAAACCTAAGGGACCGTCTTTCCCAAAGAGCCAGCTCGAGGTTGACTACTTCTTTCAATTCTTTCCTCTGGCATTATTTTCCCTCATCGCTGGAACATGAAGAAAGCTGGCCAGTGCATCACGACCACGACAAAGGAAATCAAAGCATGGTTTGGGATCTGTCATGACGATGGGCCTGGTGAGGATACCTTTCTACCAAGACTACTGGTCTTCAGATCCAGGGTATTATAACTGGCTGATAGCAACTACAATGACCAGAAAGCGATTTGAACTCATCACCAGGCACTTGGCATGTGCAGATCCCTTCACCAACCCCGACCGATACCCAACCGATAACCCATCATTATTTCAAGACAAACAGCATCCGCATATGGATCTTGTTGCTTGGGGCAAGCCACTCACATTGATAAGTGTTGTATGGTGTTGGACTGGGCATATAACACTGTGTGGTATGGGTTAGGGTTAGGGTTAATGTGGCCATTTCCCGGGCATTCGATTCATGCATGCATTAACTAATATCACGAAAGTAGATTTCACCACGTAAAAACCTGATATGAAAGGATATTCTACCCCCAATTTTCTCAATGGATTCATATGATTCACGTTGATTGACTTTTTAAGCAAAACAAAAATGGATTTCTGGGAAAAACACGAAAGCACATCCCTGTATCTGGGTTGTTAAAAACTTGTGGATACAATTAGGGTTAGCAACTACATTGTACTGTCTACAGATATTCAAATATCTGAACTATCCACCAGGCATACTGTTAAACATACATGTACTTCTTTTGTTGAGTTTTCTGGCAGAATAATTTACATTGCTATGTCTTTATTTGATTAACTCTTAAATTAATGGATTTTTATATACATGTACAATGTATGGTACATGTAATTGTGTGAAACAACATCAGCAGGAATTCACTTACCTCTGAGTACACGTTCCTCATGACATCGCATAAAATCGAACACACGTACAGTACCATCATCAGCACACGTTGTAAATTTAGTATCAGTTGGCGAGAAGCTGTGTTATTAAAAGTAAAATAGGGCAATAACAGTAGATTAAGGTTGCTCTCATTTTTAAAAACTAATACAAAAGTATTTCTGAATTGAGTAGGAAAAGCACTTTACATAAATATTGCACACTTGAGGATGCAAAACACATAAAATAAGCTAAAGTAATTAAAGGAAGTGAAAAACATTTGGTCAAGTTCAAGCTCAATCAGTCATCAAAGTCATGAGAAAAAAATGTAACCCCCTTGTATGCTTTTACTGTGTTTAAAATATCAGGGTTTCAGACTCAAAACTAATTGTTTCACTTATTTCTCAAAACCTCAAGAATTTTAAGCAACAAATGTTCCAGGTAAAGTTTTCCACCATGACCACCTTAAGTTATGCATAACGCTTTTAATCTCACAAATCTCAGGTTGAGCACAACCTTTAAAACAAGCTGAAGCAATAAAACAAGCTGAAGCAATAAAATAAGCTGAAGCAATTAAACAAGCTGAAGCAATTAAAGAAGCTGAAGCAATTAAACAAGCTGAAGCAATAAAACAAGCTGAAACAATAAAACAAGCTGAAGCAATAAAACAAGCTGAAGCAATAAAACAAGCTGAAGCAATAAAACAAGCTGAAGCAAAAAAACAAGCTGAAGCAATAAAACAAGCTGAAGCAAAAAAACAAGCTGAAGCAATAAAACAAGCTGAAGCAATAAAACAAGCTGAAGCAATAAAACAAGCTGAAGCAATAAAACAAGCTGAAGCAATAAAACAAGCTGAAGCAATAAAACAAGCTGAAGCAATAAAACAAGCTGAAGCAATAAAACAAGCTGAAGCAATAAAACAAGCTGAAGCAATAAAACAAGCTGAAGCAATAAAACAAGCTGAAGCAATAAAACAAGCTGAAGCAATAAAACAAGCTGAAGCAATAAAACAAGCTGAAGCAATAAAACAAGCTGAAGCAATAAAACAAGCTGAAGCAATAAAACAAGCTGAAGCAATTAAACAAGCTGAAGCAATAAAACAAGCTGAAGCAAAAAAACAAGCTGAAGCAATAAAACAAGCTGAAGCAATAAAACAAGCTGAAGCAAAAAAACAAGCTGAAGCAATAAAACAAGCTGAAGCAAAAAAACAAGTAGAAGCAATAAAATAAGATGAAGCAATAAAAAAAGCAATACACACATTATAACAGTATATGTAGTTGTTAATAATTTTCTTTGACATCGTACCTTACACCACGAATTGGTTGGTCTTTGTGAGCCTGATACATCTTCACATTATTCATATTGGACTGCCAGTATTTGACATAACCAAGGTGATCAGCAGTCATTAGCCAGAGGTCATTGTGACTCCATGTCATAGCTCGTACAGGGTAATCATGAGCCTGTCAGTTTGAACCAATAATAACATTCAATTCAACACTCCAGAATTTACATTATACATGTTGGCAAATTTTATACAAATTGTTTACAAAATCACACAAAATGTATGGTAAACTAGAGCTTAAGTGCTTCATGAAGCACGAATATCAGCCCTATGAACTTAATGATGGCCATGGGAAAACCATAGCTAACATGTGCACGATGGCTGGTACCCAGAAGTCAGCTATATTACAACGGGATTTCAGCTGCATTTTCCTCTGTGTCGCAAGGCACTCGGCTGCATTGTCAAAACGTTTCATAGTCTTTGGTCAAGACAGTTGTGTGTGATGCAACGGAGCCAAGCTTTACAGCAAAAGAATCGGAGAACGCAATCGACTCCCTGGGGAGAATACGTAAACTTTTGAAAGATTCTAAGAATAAGAGTACGAATGAGCAAACAGAAATGAAGCTTACATCCTCATTAGCCATGCGGCGTTTTTGTACCGTCCATTGCACATGAGGATGTCACAAAGCTCTTGAGCAGACTAGGTATTTTTTTTTTACAAAATGACCCCTGCTGACCGAGAGGTGACCACTGGCCAAAAACTGTGTACACCCCAAATGTATCACAAGGCAATAAAGCATTCCACCAAGTTTAGCTGCAATCGGCTAAAGAATGTAGAAGAAGCATTTTGTAAATATTCATAAAATGACCACTACTGACCACCAGATGACCACTGGCCAAATTGTTTCACCATCCATAGATAGGGCAGGCATCATGGCTTAACTTGACTAAGTTTGGGTAAAATCGGTCAAATAGTTTAGGAGTTATTACTGTGTTTATTTTGATCACATGACCGTTTGACCAAAGAAATAAAGAAATAAAGAAAGAAATAAAGAAAGAAAGAAAGAAAGAAAGAAAAAAAGAAGAAAAAAAAAGAAGATTTTTTGCATCACAATATATGAGCCTGCTTCGCAGGGCTGATATAAAAATATAACATTTTGGGAAAATTTGAATACTTCCTACTGATGTGGAGTAAAAATGCTCATTCTCCATAGACTACGTATACATGTAATGTACCATCAACAAGGATAAAGGTTCATGTACGTTTTATACATTTCTATCCCTTACCACTTTTAGATCAAGAAGTTTATTATGATTTAAGTCAAATGTCAAATGATTGACAGGAATACAACACATGAGGCTTGCTTACCTGTAAGATTGTTTCAAAGTTAAATGTTAGACCATTCCAAAGGGTAAACTCTCCACTCGATGCTCCTGTTACCAGTCTCCGTCCCTCAGGTGTCCACTTGAAGATACAAAGCATTAATACAGATATTTATAAATACTAAATCTCAATACTGAATACAAGTGTTACAGCACATGTAGTTTAATTTCCTAACCGTTTCGACAAAACTCATGAGAACTACATGTAGTTTGAATGTTTTCACAGTACATGTATTTCACAAAGAAGCCCAAGCCATCCTTGTGATTGATCTTCAAATCTTGCTTTTTAATAATTTACAAAATACCAAACAACCAAACTACATGTACACTACATGTAGAGCTTCATGTACGAACGTATGTATGTGCATGTAGTGTAGACTCTACCCCATTTTGGAATCCCAGCTTCCAGCTGAACAAGCTGGTTTCCGTAAAGTTACTCAACTGTTGACCAAGTTGTGTTCATTGACAATGAAAAAGCCATCAATGTGCAAGAGAAGGCTGGAGTTGTTTTGGTTGATCTCTCAGCTGCATATGACACGGTGTGGCACCGCGTATTTCAAACAAGCAAATGTCCAATTTCTGCTGCAGATCATATTAAAGCGAGAATGATATTGTGCAAGCAAGAATAATATAACCGTTGAGCACATCACTACCATCTATAGAAAGGAAGTTATCGACAGACATCACAGCTCTCAGTTATTTTCCATAATTGGAAACTTAAACTTAACATCACCAAAACAGTCTGCAGTCTATTCTACCTGGCCAATCGTCTTGCCACAGCCAAACATCACATGAAGTGTCAAAATGTAAAGATTCCCTTTGAGAAGTCTCCTACATATAAGTACTTGGGAGTCACCCTCAGAGACAACACTCTCATACATGTATGAGGAACATCTGAAGCAAGTCTTTGCAAAGGTGCAAGCAAGAACTAACCTCCTTTGTTGCCTTGCTGGAACTAACTGGGGCAGATGAAGTTACTGCCAACTAGTGGTCAAGGCACTGAACAACACAATGCACCTTGTGTCTGGGTAAGCTATCCTGATATCATCGACAATTGCGATACCAACTTTCATTTGATTACGATATCGCAAGGTTTGATATTGTATCGAAATATCGTCGTATCGCGATGACAAGTAAGCATATTTTTAAAAAGTCCGAATTATAATGCAAAAGACAATTTAAATTTGATGCAAATAATGGCACCGACAAACCAGTGGTATGCCCATGGTACACCTCAACTCAACAGAGTCTTGCCAGCCCATATTCCCGAGCATAGTCCTTCTCAACCTGTCAAGGTGTATTTTGTAAGAGTAAGACCAAATGCGTGTTGCCTGTGAGAGCGAGGTTAGGCACCTTATCAAAACTACTCCCGGGTGAGGCCCCGGAGAATTTTTCCCGGAGAGGGATTTCATCCCGGTACACTATATGTTGCTTTCTAAGTTTACAGCCGGACCACTACCCGGATAGCTCATTCTTTGACAGCAGACTGTGTGGCTGTATGTTTACAAACAGAGCGCCCCCAAGGTCCGCCACTCTGCCTGGTTTGTGGTTTCAATAACCCTCTCTTATATGATCATGGTTAATGAGGCGTGAATACATGTGTAGCTGATTATGGACACTGACAGTGACTGCATGAGTTTAATCACAATATAAATCTCAAACAAATTACCATTTTTTTGTTTTTACTCAAAAGTATTGGGAAAAGTGTCAAAAGTTGTTAGAAGAGCATCTTCGAACCATAGAAATTGACCAAATATAACTTGAAATATTTAGGAGAAACAATCCTCCATGAAGAAACAGTCAAACTTCATCCACATTTCAATGTTTCATTATTTGACACCAGTAAACTAGTCCTTCCGCGTGGATGCGTAGGTGTTTCTGTTACTCAGTCAGGTACCCCACCAATCTACAGTACCATACATGCATAACTTAGTCATGTGGTAACCAGTCTACTGTACACTGAAGTTGGCATTAACAGGTGGTAAAATACCGTCATACAAAGGTATGATTCTGGAGGTCGTTCTTATTGAAAACTAAGGAAAGGTTCAATATGTTATACAGAAATGCATTTTCTACATACTGAAAAAGTTATGTAAGGGAAAGGGCGAACTTCTTTATATAATTTGAGGTCGTAATGTCTCTTTTTGCGTTTGAAAACCGCCTAGACCGATCTTTGCAGAACAAACACATTGAGGGAGAGACTCTTCTTATGATGCATGGTGGTACGACTAGTATAAATCAACAATTCTCAGATAATAAAAATCTATAATTAAAGTAGGTATTTCAAGTTTGAACTCTGTCTGATTCTTGCTTTTCCATTGATAGTTGGTTTTCCATTACCTAGAATTATTCTGCTCTCCGTGTTGTTCTTTCAAGATGAATTCATCAAGGGAGTAAAATGGAGCCCAGTATACATGTACAACAAGTACTCAAACAACTTTATGATGGGAATGATGTATAAACTATGGTTGCAACAATTATTTAAACACCATTCTTTCAGACCCCTATGATGGGTATGTTCATAGGAGTACATAACGAGTAGAAAATTTGTGGCTGTCAGAACACAATATTTAGCTAACTTCTCTGTCAACTTCGCTGCTAACTTCACTGCTAACTTCACCAAGTCCAAAAGTTAGCAGCACAAATTTGTGCCTTCAACTTAGCAGTGAAACCTGATACTTTAACAGCGCTACCTTGCTGTCGAACGCCGTGTGAACGCAACTGACCTGAGAGTGTAAACATGAGTTCCGCTCCCCATTATTCTGCTCGATGTTTATTGCTGACCTCTGAAGTTACGTTATAGTGTACACGTGTGTATGTTCGCATTTATTCTCAAGCTCACTTCATTCCTTGCTTTTCTGTCATTGACGATCAACAAGTTATATTTTTTCTGTATTTCTTTCATCCACCGGCTACAAATTTCTCTGAAATTTACTTCAACATTGACATTACATTAAACTGTCAATATCGTCCTCACTTCGCATTCTTAGTGTTGCGAAAATAATAGACGCAAACATGTTGGCAGCGAGCCCAGGTAGGACAGTCGTGTTGCACGTGTTTCTTCATGCGCATGCGCAAAATTAAGTTGACGTGCAAATTCGAAAATTGCGCATTATGACTTGACGGCACTGACTACTGAACTGCTGTTCATGGACCAATCAAAAGTCATGACAGTGGCTTTAGCACTTCTCTGTGGGTCAGGTTTACATGTAGGTACAAACTATGATTACAGTACTGCCCAAGCTTAAGTCTGCGTGCATTCAATCTTCACCCATTGACCATCTGCCAATCACTAGTGTCATATGCCCACCAACCATCAGATGAGAGCAACAATGCCACCAGCTTGAGCTACGAGCACTTACAAGTGAGAACCATTTACTCCACCATCTAACCACTGAAAAACTCCAGAATCCAAGACTAAAGTCTTGGAAGCTGCTTGCAAATCATCTGCAAAAACCTCCTAATAACTGCCGACTGTCACACTCCTGCATTTTGCCCAGGTGAGGAGTCCCTAAAGAAGCTAGACAATCCAGCCATACAGTGGCTAACTGACACCAATTGTATTATTTAACCATAGTTTTACCTAAGACATACGCTCCCTCAAAACGTGAGACCCGGGAAAATTGTTTTACTTCAACTTCCAGTTTGGACTGGAAGACAAGGTCAAATTGGGGCCATTCATGTATCAGTGAAACTTTTGTGAAGTATGAAAGCCTTTTCATCCTTTCATATGACATATAGATGTAAAACTAGCTTACATGTTGTTCAGGAGATATGTTTTTTATATTAATCTTAGAATGCTCACATTTGGCTGAAGAGGTTACCATGGACAGCTGTATTCAAGACTAACCAAGCAGGGTGGCAAATCTGGCTGCGAGCACCTTGAACGGAGACTCTATACACGGTATGGTTAATGTGCATACAATGGGCGTACCAATGTCACAACCATGTGCACACATATGTGTAAGTACAAGTACAATGTAGGCCATGTATGCATTAGACTTGGTTCTTTATAGTGGTTCAACATGTACGGTGTGTGCTTTAACGTCCACTGATACGGGTAGCCTTGCCAACAGTTCAGACATATTGCCCAAAAGCCAGACATGCATTTTTCAATGATTACTAATTCTAAATTGTTTTCAATGGCCAGTTGCATCTCTGTATCCGGCCAACAAATTTTCTGGAGGGACAGTAAATTCTTTTTCTTCCACTGGCCCTGCCGGCTACAAAGCAACTGAAGTTTATTTTGACCTCTGTTATCTATTCTTACAGTGGCCCAACTTCTGTTGCAATTGAGCACAGTTTGTGTCTTCTCTAGTTGAATACCACTTTCATTGAAGCACTTTGGGCAATGGCTCTACTTTGCAAGTGACTGATTGGCAAAGATTCCCATTGTTCCTTTTTTAAAGAAGAAAATAAGGAAAGTATATGAACTTACAGCACAACAGAAGATTGGGCAGCGGATCTTGTTGGTTGATGTCCTGACAAACCTTGTTGTAACAGCATTTATTGGATTATTCAAGTAAGTCTCCGGTAGTGATAGCTGCATGTTTAAATGGAAAAATGCACTTAAATTCCAGGATGAGATCTACTTAACCGAAAACATTTATTATGTTGGTGTCTTCTTTATACAATAAGCCAACTTCATCCACAGCATTCTAGCCAGGTATACATTAGCGTGTCAGGCTGACACACAAAAAATTCAAACACAATTTTCTCCACAAATACGCTATCAATACTCTTTAAATAATCATTCATGATTTTTATTTTGTAACATTTTTTCTTTGTTTGATCTGGACAAAACTTAAATGTATAAATTTAAATTATCTAGCAATAACCATTTCACAGCGCGGCCAGGCATTCAGCAATATCGCCTAACACAAACATTGAAGTTTCTTCCATGGTTCAAGGCAGTGCACACAACTGGATCGATTCCATCCGATGGCTGTACGGCAAAATCGGTCGATGACAATTTTTTTTACATACTACGTAGGTATTCAACAGCCAGTAGAAACATTGATTTTGCACTATGTAAATTAGAGTCAAGAACGTGTCTGAATTGCGCCTCCATCGATAGATTGCCCATGTACATTGTACTGTGCAGTACGACTATTCAGACTTACTGCGTAGGCAAAGTGAACTGGTTTGCAAAAACCAGACTGCATGCCGTATGCTTGTTTACTTGTTTGACTCAGTTTGTCTTCTCGTGATGGTGATGGTGATGGGGTTTTATTAATTGGTCTCAAGCTTTGACTAGCCTACTCTAGTCATCGTCGGGAGACTGAAGAGTGTTTGAGATGCTGGTCTCTTTATAGGAATTCAGAGGTTTCAGTGGACAGTCAGCACTGCTCTGATTGATTCTTCTAAAAATTAAAACAATGTTATGAGTCTTCAAGAAATTAATGAAGATAATCTTTAAGATTGTAATGTACATGTACATGTACATGTACATGTACATGTACAGGGACAGACATAATTTCATCAGTGGCTTTAAAGTTGAACTAACTAAAGAGATTTTGGATACCTAAAATGTACAGCCCAAAACGTGTAAGACATCATCTGATTACTTAAGAAATGATCAGGTTTTTATTAAAAATGTAATGTGTAAAAAACATATTAGCTGTTGCAAACTGGACCAACTTGGACCTGTTGTATAAATGCAAAAAATTGTTAATGGCCTCATTAACAATATTTTGCAAAAATGTAACGTATGTCACAATAACAGACGTTTGTCCCAATTGTCTATCCATGTGACGTACGTTATGTATTTCACCGTCTTATTGTCTAAATACCCAGAAGAATGATTCAAATGTTTATTTCTACTATTATTAAAGCCAAAGAATGTAAGTAAAACATACCAGTCAGCTGTAAGTTATTCCAGTGTTGTGTTAAAGCCTGTCCTCTCTGCCCAAGTGACATACATTACCCTTTTTTAATTACATTTGAATTCATTAATTACTCTTGACAGTTGTCTTTATTTTAGGGTAAGAACAATCTCAACAGCTTTACCATGAACTGGTAAAAACTTTAAATAATCATAAGTTAAATATTCATAAGTTGTATGCGTTAGTGTATAGAGAACCAAATGCAGATTTCACAAGAATTGAACAAAACAAAATTGTCAACATTTAAACTGACCAAAAAATGATTGAAAAAGTGCAAAAGAGTACTAGACATTTTTTTAAATACATGTACTGACAACGTACCTAAACCATGTGTACAAGTGTATGTGTGTATACACTTACAAAATACATAGGATACAGACAACTTGGACAAAAATCAATTGGCCTCTTGTTTGTCAATTTGAATTTAAATGCACCACTGGTTCTAATGTTTAGACCTACATGTAGCTGTTTGTCTCCATTACTTGGACAATGTAGTATAAGTGATATTTCGTAATCTGTGAATATTCAACTACCATGTACAGTCTACATGTAATTAATAACTATTATACATGTACAACAATAAGGTATTAGCAATACTTTGTGCATCAGAACGTTTACTTGAGAAACCACACAGCTGATTCAGTTGGTAAACTTGTCATCAATTGCACATGTACACATGTAGACCAATGCCAGTTGTATTCAGACTATTCAAATCATGATACATGGAGACAAGAGACATGTAATGATATCAGGGATATTATTCAGCATTTCTGCAAAATACATGAAATTTGTTGATGTAGGTGATTGGATTTACTATTTGACCCGAATGTAGTTTACATGACCATACACAGTCGTTTAAATGAGCGTGTTCAATACTCAATGTATTCAAAATATTGCGTCTTCATCACAGCATTTCGAGTTTTAAACGAGTCTTTAACCCACAAAATGATGGAAGTCTATTTCTAAAAATAAACATTGAAGGCAGAAAATCGGAAATGCAATTCTAATTCGGATTTTCAAAACTTACACAATACTCAATGTGTTCAAACTATTGCATCTTCATCACAGCATTTCGAGTTTAAACTAGTTTTTAACCCACAAAATGATGGAAGTCTATTTCTAAAAATAAAACATTCCAGCCAGAAAATCGGAAATGAAATTTTAAGTTGGATTTTCAAAATCACAAGGTCGAGTTTCCAACACAGTTCACAAGAAGTTCTCATCCCTGCATTTCCAAAAATTTTTGTCCATATGATTTTGATTGGCAATCAATGAAATGCATTGTTTTATTACAGCAACAATTCTCACCACATCTGTGTCCTGCCACATAACAAGACATACCGTATTTTCCTGCGTATAAGATGCGGCTTATTTGACTTTCAAAGGTACGGACCATCAGTTCAGGGAGTGGCCAACACAATGACCCCTTTGTGGCGATTTACCGACAATGAGTGGCGCCCAGCTGGCCTCCATGTCGGCGGTCATGATGCGCCTTATACAGCGGTGCGCCTTATACGTTGAGGATTTGTTTTGAATGGGGCCTTTGTGGGGCAGTACGCCTTGTACACCAAGCGCCTTATACGCAGGAAAATACGGTACATACAATGTACATGTAACCCAAAAACAATGCAGACCAAATTTGAGCTTGTACCCACTGCCAAATTCAAGACTGATGGTTTCATCAAAACAATTTCTGAAAAATGTTTTAGTGTGAAAGAATTTTATTCTTACCTCATGTGAATAAGTTGGATCAGGCTGTATCCAGCGGATGTCTCTACTATCTCTCTGCCAGATCCGAGACTGAAAAGACATTAAGGTTTGGTTAAAAATAAAGAACATAAAATTTTAACAAAGTTTTATTCCTATTTTTTTTTACATTAACTGTACATCCATGGCAAATGCAATTATGTACAAATGGACAAGTGTGTACATGCAATTGCCTTTGTCATAACTTTGATTAAAGTGAGACTCAAACAATGCTATTTGTGACAAGTTATTGCATTTTAATGGCATATCAGACAACACAGATACCAAAAATATTTTTTTTTTTACTTAAGACACTTATTTAGTTACGAAGAAAACCGTTCAAAGTTGCAACATTTTACAGAGCTTTTTCTGCCCAAACTCAAAAATAGCAGCAGCTGTTTCTTACGCAAATGATATGCACATGACCCCAAAACGTTATCGAACATTAAGATTGCTATCATGCCAACATGACACAGCATCATGCAAACATGGACATGGGGGGCCACATGTAAACACGCCGGTATACAAGTACATGTACCAATCTAGTACTACAGTGTAAGTAAGCTGCTGGCTTCTTTGATACTGCAATTCTTTATTTACATTTATTTATTTACAAGCCAAGTTGCCCATTCTGGGCTTGGAGCAGTGGGTGTATACACTTTGTAGTGTTTGGCCTTTGTGCAAAGGACACTGATGCAAGTGTTGCCGTTGTGGTAACAAGTCAGAAATAATACAACACCTCAAGGAATACTGAGGGAGTGCATGTGGAAAACTGAGTTGTATTAAACGACAGCCGCTGCAGGACCAAAAGCAGTGAATAAAAGCAGAAAAGCGGCGATTCGCGAAGCTGGAAGGGTGACGATAACACCTTCTTGAATTTTACCGACACGAAGGTTCTCCTCCTTCAGACTTGACACTATTTCATCTCAAATTAATGATCAAGTTATCAGTGATGTCATTGTATTATGAATTGAAATAGCCCAGAGTTCAATAATCAGGTCTCTTAATAACAAGTTCTTGGTAGAGTCAAGTCCCCAGGAAATCATTTGAGATGGCAAGTTTAAACTATTGACCCATTTCACCTGACGTCATCATCACAATAATCTTGGTTGCGCCATTTTGGTGGTCAATATCACTGAGTTATTCAGTGAAGAGCACATTTTAGAAGACGCGGCGTTTACACGTAAAGCTATTGACCACCAAAATGGTGAGCGTGGCACAGTCGGCGCATGTGACGTGCGTGCAAGGGGTCAATAGGCTGTAAAATGTTGCGACTCAAAACAAGTGTATTAAAGATAAAAAAAAAAAAGACTTTATTTATTTTTCCAAACTACATACATTTGCTCCGGAGGTCCGAAATTACATAATGGCGTCTTTACACGGTTTCTGTTTCCAGGCGGTGGAAACATTTACGTGTATACACGTCATCCAGCACCTACTGGTTAAGAGATGGACAGAGTATTGTTCAGACCTTTATAACCATCAGACCCCAGCAATGAACAGCAAGCCAGGAATCATCAAACAACGATGACTTCACAATTCTAACAGAAGAGGTCATGCTTAAGGTCGTACTGAACAAATAGAGACTCCAGGCAGAAGAAATAATCACTAAAGAGCAGGTTGGTTTCAGAAGTGGAAGGAGCACAACAGAACAGACGTTAAATTTCTGAGTTCTGTGTGAAAAGTACAGCCAAAACCAACAAGACATCTTCCACATGTTCATCAACTACAAAAAGGCCTTCGATGGCATAGGGCATGATACACTTGAAACACAATGAAACACTACAACATGGGCCAAAAGCTGATCCAAACCATTAAACAACTGTGTAGCTAAGCCAGCAGTGTGGTAACTTGCCCAAAGCAGAGGTGGGGAGTGTTTTAACAGTGGTGTCTGCCACTGTTGCCTATTTCCTGCTGTTCAACATCTATGTACCTTGAGTTAACCTTGAGCATTAACCACATACATGACGAAGTATAATTGTAGGCTGGCAAAGCTTATAAATGTATCATTTAAAACCATACAGTGGATGTTATATACTGTAAACCTGAGTAGATCTAATTGATCGGAACATTGTTGGTCACGTGACATTCATTATTAAACATTACATGGCCTACATGTATGTTAAATATACCATGCATTTTCGTCTCATCCTTTTTCACTATTGCACACTAGACCACACCACGCAAGTGCACGTGTGGTACACAGCAGTACAAAATGTCCTCGTAATGGATGCCAGAATACAATCATATATGTACATTTTGTTGATTAATGTTTCCTCCAATTGACAAAGATCTACATGAACTTGAATAATACATAAAACAATGGATGTTTTGCATTCGTGCAACTACGAGAAAATTTTCATTCGTTGAAAGATGGAATGTTCCATTCAACGAGGCGAAGCCAAGTTGAATGGAACATACATTCCATCTTTCAACTCGTAGAAATATTCTCACCACTGCACTTGTAAACATTTATTTGTATACTAAATGGTCTAACAGTAGGAAGGTTAAAAGTGTATCAACCATACAATTGTAGAGAGCATGTAGTACATTTTCCATGACATTGAAACAGTTTTTGATTTTAAATTAATGTTGACATCTATGTCAGAAAAGAAGTATGGACTAAGCTGAATTGTGCAGTCATAGGGTACATGTCTTGTTTCAAGGCTAAATGTACAGTCGACTCTCGTTAATACGAGCTCGGATGTTACGAGGTTCCGGTTAATACGAGGTATTTTGCCGGTCCCGAACTGCCCCGTGCGTGTTTTAATGCATTTAAATACGGATGATACGAGCACGGTCATAACGAGAACACGGATAATACGAGGTATTCTTGCGGCCCCGTAACGAGCAAATGTATTGTTTGTCTTACTTTTATAGCGAGTTTGGGGAATCAATTGTTGGGCATCGATAGTTTACCTTCATGGAGGTGAAAAATTGACGTCCCAGCCTTTCAAAACATGTGCTACCGCTCCGTTGATCATGATCAATAGAGGTGCTATTTGAGCGTTGGCAATGGTACCAGTCTATTAAATGGTAGTAATTGTACAACGCAGATGAGAGGTGGACACCAGACCGTTTATTGTTCGCTGGTATCCCGCCTTGGCTATGAGCTATCTCGCATTACTTACTAAGGTACGGTGTGACAACCAATGAAAATCAACATTCAACTTGTCATGTTGGCCGTTGCGACCGAAACTGGCTGCCAAGAACGGCAAGTTAAAGTCATATGCGTTCCTTTTTCAGTCATGAAAAATGTAAATTGTTTCATAAATTGACTTTCGAAATAAATTAATTAAATCAAAACAGTTTTATTTGCCCAAAATGTTGTATGTTTGTATGGTACATGTACCTGTAAATCATCACAGTTATGGAGTGTCCATTGCAGTACGGGTGCATTTATACACGGGCGTCCATTATGTCATGCATTGTGCATTGTTAATACCGCGCTCGGATAATACGAGGTTCGGTTAATACGAGCAAAACAGGACAGTCCGGCGGACCTCGTATTAACGAGAGTCGACTGTATATGGGTCTCAGGACAGCACACTGAGCACAGCTGAGTAAACTTAAACACCATTGGCCGAAGCCTAGTCAAAATTGTTTTTGTGACATCACAAAAAGTACATGTCAAATGTTAACTTGTGAACAATCAAATGTTAACAAAAACGTTTGCTGTTGGCTGTCCATTT
Organism: Marthasterias glacialis; assembly: GCA_911728455.2. Classification (NCBI taxonomy): domain Eukaryota; kingdom Metazoa; phylum Echinodermata; class Asteroidea; order Forcipulatida; family Asteriidae; genus Marthasterias; species Marthasterias glacialis. The sequence continues at coordinate 10,383,419 of OU452235.1, forward strand.
AGGCATGGAGGAAAGAAATACATGGGGTTTGAACAATAGACCAGTTGCGCGACCACTGTTTACATGTCATCACGTGACCTACATACAATACCCACTACAGGTCACGTGACGTGGGTCGTGCAATCGGTCTATTAGTGAGTTGGCTGACCAGTGGAAATCGCATGGAGACCTCCTGCTGCATGACAGATTTTATGACCATGATAAAATCACTGTGTGTACAGTGTTGCCAGCCAAAAATTACCATCACTAGATAAAAAGAATCGTATGTAAGAAGATGATCGCATTCTCACTTTGCGCAGTCCTCCCCATGCAAGTAACATGTGTTGTTTGTTTGTTTCATTGTGACAAAGAATTTTAAATCTTCTTGGATTTTTCTAATTGAAATCAAATTCAATTTTCAGAAGCTAAACAGTGTCCTTCAGATGTGCCATAAAAGTTGTCTACACATTTTTTACACAGCGTTTTTGTTCACTACATGTATCTAGCAGGACCAGTAGATTTTAATATGTACTGGTACGCCAGCTTTTGAACTGGTCTGTCATGTTGTATAGTACATGTAAGTACTGTACAGCAAAAATTTGCCATCCACAAATGATATGGGCGGCATGACTATGAAAAGAACAGCTATTTGTTGGGGGCTGGGTCCTGCATTACCAGGGTTCTGAGTACATGTATAAACTCTGCATGGTTTGATACACTACTGATTGTCGAGAAGGAAACTGAAAACTCAGTTTACGTCTTCGCATTTAGCCATGGTGGTCTTTCTTCCTGGTATCGCCAAATACAGGACTAGCGTGCTTGTCCTTGGAAAGTTTAGGACTTGTTGTAAAAATTAATAAGCAACAAGGAATATCGACAGTCAAAATTTTAGATATCGTCCAGGGTTGCACACAAGGTTGATTTTCTTCTAATTTCACACACAATCACATACAGTCACCTCTTGTTAAGTCGAAGTTCGCCCGACTGGCAGTTTTCCTTGTATCATCTGAAACTCATCTCAACCAGTTGCCACCGGGATTCTTTTTTTTTGTCCCGTCCCCCTGGCGGGATTCTCTCGGCGGAGTTGCCAGAATCTTTTTTCTTGTAGAGTACTGCTGGCACAAAGAAACCCTGACTTGACAATGTCAAGTGAAGAAAGATTCTCTTTGTTGGATCGTCCGTTTTGTTGATCGACCGAGAAAATGTCAAATTCAAACAGCGTGAGTTGCAAAACACTGGCCATTACCTTCAGCATAGGAGTGGCACTAAACACGGAACTATGGCTTGATTGCCGACTCACTCTGACTTACCTCCATTCAGCCGAAATACAATAAATGAACAATGGTGGAAGCCTCTCGATGCCTCGTAATCCCATTCTTGGAACAAGAGAACAAAAGTCTATAATTGGGGATTACACAAAAACGCCTCTCAATGGCCACAAAATATGAGTAAATGCACAAGCTTTTTTTGTCCTTGTGTGGAAGAATCGAAGTGTTACATGGCAAGTGCGTGGTCTGCGCACACTCCACAGTTGAAGGACCGGGCAATCATGCTGCCGGTGGTCCAAAATAACATAATGGCGTCGCAAGATGGCATCCGTTTCCAGGCGGGGAAACAGTTGCTTGTATTCACGTCATCCGGTTTTAACTGGTTAGTACATGTAATGTTAAGTTTTAAGGTTCAATATAATTTGAATCTACACTTACCTTGTGGACGAAAGTTGGAGGGAAGCAGAAAAAGAAATAGGATCTAAACATTTTTTGTTTAAACTTGAACAAAAACAAGATGTTAGGCTAAAGACTGAATGCCTTAAAACTAAAATGTAAGAAACGGGTGTTTTTTTTAGGAGGGTGAGATTGACCTCCCCAAGCCAACAACACACGACCTTGGATCCTCCTCTCTTTTTCGCCTGTTTCTCTTCCTCCTGGCTTTGGTACCCCTGAAATCATCAGCAAAAGACTACATGTATACAAAGTTGCAATGAAATGAAATATTTGAATGGGAATTCTGTATACCTCAAGCAATTTGATGACTGACGAGTTATAGTCAACAGTTTTTCTAGTGATGCTCTTCCGCATACGTTTTCCATCAAAATTTGTAGCATTGTTTGGGCCTTGGTCACCTTGCATGCGATTGTAGTAGTGGTGGTGCTTGTAAAACTGGTTCTTCTCTCGGTACGGCAGCCTTGGACGGTGGAAAAACCCCGGACCAGTTTGTGGTGATGCCACAGCTGTGCTGCCACCTCCATCCATCTTAAGTCTAACTGGAACTTTGTAAAGACTGAAAATTGTTATCACTGTCAGTCAGTTTTTGTCTGTATCAGTATGAATAACAAAACCAATCATACATGTTAAGTGTGTACAAAATACCAGACAGAATCATGACAGAAATATCAATTCTAAAAGCTACATTGTAAAACATAGGTTTTGCTTGGCAAAAGTGTCGTTTTAAAAAGAATTGATCCCTCTTTTGGTATTTTATTGGAAAAAAGGTTAAAACAGACCACTACTCCAATACTTTGATGTGCTTAAAAGCACTTTTTGGGGTATGTTTATGCACATAATGTACGTTTGGGAGCATTGGAAAAAGACCTTATCTTACAAAGATTTTAATACGTAAATTCTACAGCTACAGACCACTTTAAAGGAGAAGTTATTACACCACAATAATTCCCTTGTTATACAACGTTTTCCCACAGGTAATAATAATTTCAGGATTATTTCACATTAAACTAAAAATGACATTTTGTAAACTAGGGTGCAAAAAAACTGATGCTAGTCCAAAACCCGTACGTAACGAAAAAAGCCACCCGCCATATTTTTTTGTAGCACATGCAATTCCTGTGTACCTACATGTATTGGTGCATTAAAATTACACCCAAATTTTGCCAGTTTTGAGACCGTAAAACCATTTTCAAATGTTATTCAAGAAATAATAAAAATAAAAAATATACACACAGTTTATAAAAATAAAATCAAATCTGAAAGCATGACTTGTAACAAATACTTTTTAAGTTTCCAAAATTATGATGATGTGCCCAAGCATTTTCCATTACGTAACTACTGTAGGCTTCCCTCATGCCCCCTGTCGTTTACACCACATGTGTGTTTGTACTCTCATTGCTATTGCGCCTTTGCGGACTGTACACGTGTGTATAGTAGCCAAATTACGACATACTGTAGATCATGAATGTAGTTTTGGGAATAAAAACATCAATTTGGAGGACAGAAAATGATCATGAGTATAACCAAATACCTGTTATTTCACCTATGATATCTTGAGAAGCGGTAGGCAATTTTCCAGCTATTTTCTCATGTCTTTGTTGTCACTTGGGCAAGTTTTGGAACAAGGTGTCTAAAAATCAATAGCAAATCGCCTTCATCATGGCCAAAACATGTGCATTTGCCTGGGGCACTAGTCCAACTGTCCAAGTAAAAAAAAAAGAAGAACTTAGTCCATGTTGGACCTAACAAATGGACCCAACAACACTTTTGTTAACATTTGGACATATCTGGTCCAGTAAATCGGACCACTACACTAGTCTAACTATAATTTGGTACTGTTTGACTGGGGCTCTGTATGAGTTCCTCTTTTTTCAAATTTGACTTGGACAGTCGTACTAGGGCCCCAGGGAAGCATAGGGGTTATATAACTCTGGTACCCCGTCCCCCCAAAAAAAAACAAAATTACGACAAAAAGTCAACAAAATAGCTGGTAAATCGCCTACTGGCTTCTCATCTTTGATCTATTAAAGATGAAATAACAATAGTAATAATAACTAGAAATTTAGAGTTTGTGGACAAACTCACGGTGTTCGGCTTAATTACGTAATTTTCAGGTCAATATTGTGTGCAGGTTTTTTGTCTATTTGTGCTATGCTGACGGGCGAAATATTTTTTTAATACTTTTTTATCTTTATGCATGAAGGTTTGTCATATGAAACTCCAACTTCCGGTTTGACAGGAACTAAAGGTCAAATGGGGTCACACCTTGTGCATGGTATCTAGAATTGTCAGAAAGCTTTAAATTGATGTAAGGATTATTAATGTACCATGTTTCATTAATGAGATACGAATTTTTGTTGTACAAACTTCAACTTCCGGTTTCGACCGGAAGTCAAGGTCAAATGGGGTCACACTTTCTGTAAAACATGTAGACTGGTTAAAGTGTTTTCAGATGAATTAATGGTTATTACTCTAGCCTGTTTTTTATTGAAATATGATTTTTTGGAAAAATGACATTTTAACTTCCGGTTTCGACCGGAAGTCAAGGTCAAATGGGGTCACACACTGTGTAAGATTTGTAGAGTAATCAAAAAGCTTTCATATGGTGCAAAGATCTCGTATGTAACATATACGGTTCTTCAGATATGGATTTTTTAAATATTAAACGTTGATTTAATATAATGACGCAATCAATGACGTCATCTTTTACGGCCAGAAGACAATGTCAAACTGGTATTATGACTGTGCAAAAGTTTGAGCAGGCTAAACGATCTTCAAACTGACATTTAAATTTTGACAATATGATAAGCAGTTCTTGAATTATGAATTTTTGAAATTTTGAACTTCCGGTTTCGACCGGAAGTAAAGGTCAAATGAGGTCAAGTTGTGCACGACAATTAAAGGTCATTACAAGAACTTTTATGTTTTGAAAGAATCTCGTACGTAGCTTTTCTGGTTCTCAAGATATGAATTTTCTAATTATTAATGGTTTATTTAGCATAATGACGTCATCAATGACGTCACCATTCTAAAAAAGTTGCGGTTTCATCTACTAACTATGGTTCATGTTCCTGATAAGTTTCAAGTTCATATAAGCTTTACTTTTGTTAAAAATCGACGGAGAAGGTTCGCTGATAAGAATACGAGGAAAAAAAAAAAAAAAAAAAAAAAAAAAAACTTAACAATAACAATAGGTTTTCGGCTCAATGCCGAACACCTAACTAGAACTGTGTTTTGTAGCAAAACAAACACAGGGGTTTCGGGTAAAAAAAAAAAAAAATAGACATAATTGCATTCATGAACGAATGCGCAGCTGTTTCGCTAAAAATATTTTCAAATAATATTCATCTTAATATAAAAGTCTGAAATTGTGTGCATGAAGAAGTTAATAATGCAAAAATTATTGCCTTGCATATTGTGAAACTGTACCTTTAAGGTAACATAACCTGACAAATGATGACATCATGATGACGTCAAATCGTTTTCAGAGCATTTATGACCCGTTGAGCCTGTTTAAAAAGGAATTTTGATCAAAGCATATTCTGTTTACTACTCCAATTTACTACTCCAAGGGGCAAAAAATGAAAAAATCACGTGATGACGTCACTTCACAATAATCAAGAACTTATCAGTATCTGACAACATGCCAAGTTTTAACGTGATCTGACCAACACTTTTGGAGATATACCACTTCAAAAAGTACACCTTTAATGGTAAGTCACGTGACAGCTGATGACGTCATCAACCCTAAACTTCACACATATCTTGGTTACCTAATGGTCATCATGTGTAACAATTTTGAAGCGATTACAACAAACTTTGCCACACAGATCTTCTCAAAGTGCATTTTGAACAGTTTTCAACCTGCCGCTAGAGGGCGCTCTTGTATAATATGACGTCATCGTTTTTTTTTTTAAAGCTGACCCTGGCCAGACACTAACATCGTTGAAAGCAACTTCATTACTTTTACCACTTTTGAATTACGAGGCACTTCCGGTTTTGGCCGGAAGTAGAGGTCACGTGAGGTCACGCACACTGAATAAAATGAAGACCTAATTTAACCCTACCCAATCCCGCAAACAGAAACCTACGGTCTCTTATGGCTGATTTGATACGGATTTTCAAATATTTAAAATAATTTTTTTTAAGATGACTTCACTCGACGGGTGATGACGTCATCATGACGTCATTGTAATATGCACACTATTGCACCAGTGCCTTTCATCACTGAAAATTTCATTGCAATTACTTATCAGGAACATTGCAAAACAGCGCTTAGAATGAAACATGCGTTATTGCAGTTACTTCCGGTACGGAAAAATCTGAAAAAAAATAAATAAATACATAAATTTTAAAAAAAACTTTAACGAAAACAAGAGCTGTTTCGCTGCGCTTCACTGCGAAACAGCTAAGGTTTCCCTGGGGCGCTAGTACGACCAATAATGTCAAAAATTTCAAAAAGGAGTACAGCATCCCAGTTACTGGGTCTACATTATGAAATAGCCCATCATTCATTCATCTCAAAAGTTTCCCTGGGGCGCTAGTAGTACTAGTCCTAACTCCTAGCTATAGATTAGTAGTACGACCGATAATGTCAAAAACTTCAAAAGAGGAGTACATGGCCCATATTCACAAAACTTTGCTTAGTATTAGTAGGGTACGTAAGCTTGCACTGAAGTTTTAAGCACCCCGCTAACTTAAGTTGGCCACTTAACTACATATTCACAAAACCTTTAAGTACTCCACTTATCTTAGCACACCACTTAAGTCTAAAAAAATAAACTCATTTTGATCACACTAGTGCACATGCGCAAAACTTGTTACGATGGTGATTGGACACAATTATCCAATCAGTCAATATTAGTAATCGCTGGATTAGCCCTCATCAAATCATAATATTGATGGCTACAATTTTCAAATTTAACTTGCAGTGTGCGTAATATTATTTTTTTTAATGCGTTGACACAAAACGCGTGCGTTTAAAGCGCGCGTTTATATTACCCAGTTAAATTACCCATTGATTTAACGCTCCCAAATTAACGATGAATGCGCGAGATTATACAGTGGTCCATTGACTAATAATCTACACTAGGTTTATGGCATACAATGTATCCAATATTGTAATACAATAATGGCGACTGTAAAGGCGGTCTGGAAGCCACATTTTTGAGAGAAGACGAAGAAGATTCTTGAGTGGGAAAAGATGGAGTAATTGCTGCGTCTGAGTTTTTTTCCGACGATAACTTCACAAGAGAAGCCAAACGCATGACACCACTTGCATAACAAAACTGCAGTGCAATGAGTTTGGCCTACCTTGATTTCAGCAGTAGCGCCGCTTCGTTCAGTCAGTGAGTCTATTTTTTCTCTAATTAGATCACTTATAAATATATTACACCGTTCTATCGAATCTATACCAAGTATAAATTTCTCTGAAAACAATTCTGCAGTGGATTAAACTTTTTTACGACATAGTACTTTCATTCAGAAAGCTTTTTTGTTAATTTCTCTGTACAAAAAAATGTAAAAAAACACATAAAAAAAACCGCCATGACACCCTTGTGCCCCATTTAACTTGAGTTAAGACTGGTCAGGCCACACTTAGATTTAAGATGTGAAAGTAATCAGGGCACTTAACGCAAATGCTTTGTGAATACCACTTAGTCAGTGAGATTCGTGTAAGTTGGGTATTTGAGCGGGGTGCTTATAATTTTGTGACTTAAGTAGTTTCGTGAATAAGGCCCCAGCGCCCCAGTTACTGAGTCTACAATTTGACCTAAATTAAGGGAGATAAAAGTGGCAGTCGGATACGGTATTTTTGCCCCACTACACTCCACCATGGAGGCAGAAATACCTTCATGGCTCCACTGACTGGGGAAAAGTAGTACAGCACCCCAGTGCAGTGGGTACTAGGATGGAATACCCTATTTCCGCGGTATTTGCTGCATTTTTCGATCAAAATAAAAAATAAATCACCAACCTGTGCAAAGTGTCCTGTTATTATTGTTGCTGAAGTATTACTTTCAACTTTGACTTGAACAAAATCCACCAGTTTTCAGATTAAATTCGTAGAAAACGTCTCAAATAATGAGCATACAGGCGGCGTGATTTTGAAGGCTAGTCTCATATATATCCGTGGGAGTTTTTCAAATGGTCCGCAAAGCCTTTTCCTCTGCATTAATAGAGCTAAATTCAATCATAATATGAAATAGTTAATTTCAAATGGATTACGATTTTTAATTTCCCACCAGCCGGGCAAGTTTCGCTCCTTTCAAAGGCGTTTTAATTGCGGAGCACTAAATTTCTGTAGGACACCTCTGCACTCCATTTTGAACTGGCCCGGTACGTCATAGAATTGCTCCAAATTAAGCGCAAAATAGTAACCGCGTAAATAGAAAACTAAACTGCGCAATTTTGAAAATTGTGCGCATTTGCCCTGTCGAGTTTTGTACTTGCGCAGGCAAGTCTTTAACCTGCGCGAGTTTCTACTTTATGTTTAAACACACACATTGAGGGCACCCTTTGCAAAAGTTGTTGGAATTATTCATTTTTTTACCGATCGTCAGTTTTCTGGCCTTATTTCGACATCAAACGATTTGTTAAGTTTTTGAGGTGAAAGTAAATTCTTTCATTTAACTTAAACAATTTAAATGATAAAATGGCACTTTTGGCAGCAATGGTCAGCGTAAATTTGTCCGGTCTGTAAAATAGCGTATATTTCACAAATATTTAAATTTAACAATAACAAATCTCCTTGACATTTCGGATTTTTTCTTTTTACCAGACAGGCAGAAGGCTAAGTATTAGTACTAATGGTTATCAATTCACTGAATGAAAGTCGTCCAAAGACGACAAGACAAATTGGCGCCGCAACAAGTTAATTTTGAAATACCGCGGAAATACGAGACCAGCGGAAATATGAGACTTGACTAATCCTATGTTAGTTTTTAAATGAATACCACTGCAGTACCACCACCAGCCCACAGCAGGTCTAGGCAGTAGGCTATACTAACTAAACTAGTACAGTATAGTACTACACCACGGTACGAGGCTACGACAACTTTCCTTGGAAATGCAGCAAAGATTGTCTGAATGTTTATACTTACATGTGAAGCCTTGTTTAATTAAGTTGTTGGTTCACACTAAAAGAACAAAACAGTTGGTTAGTTGGGAAAACATCTATCCTGAAAGTACACTGGGTTAAAGATCAGTCAGATTCCAAAAATTTCACCACGGTAAAAACGTCGCCATGATAAGTCATGAATCCGGCTTCGCTCTTTGTCGTTTATAGAAGTTTTACAGTTTCAAGATGAGCACCAGACTGCCATTCGGTGTTTTTCAGTCTTCAGATAGAGCAGAGCAAGCTGGCCAGCATCAGTCCACGAAAAGACTATACCATTTTAATGATGGGTGACTTAATATAACACTTTTAATTCCAGATATTTACTATGAATCAAAATATAAAATAATAAGCTTTGTATGTAATGAAGCCTCAGAATTTACCTGCTAATTTTTCATTATAATTGTTTTTAACTTCAAATAGATTATCACTATTTGATCAGATCAGATCAGGAACTTAACAATTTTACCATTCCACATAATGGTACTTGCCGTTGTTTTATTCGCGCTCTATAGTTTTATGTTCATAGTCTTTGCACAAGACGTTTGTTTGGTTTTTAAGAGACCGATTGCGCGACCCGCGTCACGTGACCACTTCTGGGTATAAAATGTAAGCACATACGACGTCCTCCATAAGGAAGGTGTGGTACGGTACATGATGATTAATGCATTTAGTTTATTCGATCGAAGCATTTCTTGGTCGAAATCTATGAAAAATATTCCAGAGTTTGTACCAGAGACCTTCGAGTGGCTGAATAAAGCCAGTAAGGACAGTTCCAGCAAGTCTTGAAAATTGTGCAAGTAACGTATAAATGTGCACGCCGGAACGTTAGGCCAGACGACCACGATCACCACACACTTTTCAACACAAAGGTTTCAAAGTTTTGAAGCTGAAATCATCCAAAGAAATTGCCTACCAAAACTGTGTGATTCCTTTGCCTATTTGGAATTTTGCAAGGCTAGGTATTAATGCTCTCTTTTCCAACGTTTTTATCCTTTTTTTACAGTGATTTAGGCCTACATTACAAACAAAATAACAGGCGGTGGCTACAATAGTCGTCCGACGCCGGTAGTGCATGGCTAAAGAAAAACTCTTTTTAGTAGAATTCTGTTAAATTATGAAACAGAGATGTGATTTAAATTAATGCCACAACATACTACTTTAAATAAGGGGGCTGATTATAAACTAATTCATTGCTTAACGAAAGTAAAATCGGCTGTTTTCGAACTCACTATGTGCCACGTTTTTTTCATCAGCTGTATGGCGTCATACCCGATAGGGTGTCACGTGACCGCATGTACACATCATTGTCGCGCAATAACGACAGTGGTGGGTCTGCACATGGTCTGCGGGGTATTTCGCCGGTATTTCGCCGGACATTTTTGCATACGCAATACCGTCCGCCGGACGGAAAGCATAATATGCAATCGTGTCCACCTGGACGCTGCTGCATAATGCAACTGTGTCCGACTGGACACATTTGCATATGCAATCGTGTCCGCCACCGTGCAAAACGGTCCTCGAAGCCTATGGTCAAATATTCGGCGAAAACAAGCCACAGGCACGGAGGGCCCGTGGAAATTTTGCTTGTCCATGACACCCCCGGGTTATGTTTATAAATATGTCAAATCAGTTAAAATAGAAGAAAAAATAAAGCGCTGAAACCCAGTGTTGTTGACTCGAATCGGTGACTTGGGCTCGAGTCCGACTCGAGTCGCCACTTTTTTGACTTGCGACTTGACTTGACTTGAGCAAAAATGACTTGTGACTTGACTTGACTTGCGCAAAAATGACTTGAGAGTTTGGAATTGACTCGAATAATTTAATTTGATTTAGACTTAATAAAAATGCAAAAGCCAATTTTTTTTTCTTAAAACGTTTTCATGAAAAATCGGATGCGCGCACGCTGACGAATCTGGATGTTTTGAGCGCTGTCATATGGAAGCTCAGGCTGCACACACTCTGATGTGCATGCTGCCTATGGACTTACATCAATGCGTATACCGTGTATTCTTCCACACAATCCGTTCGGGACAGCCAGCTCTGTTGGACTGTATTATTGTAGGCATTACGCTTGTACAAAAACAGTGACCGAGACGGCTGGAAAAGAGGCTGTACAGGCTTGTCTATATAATGTATTAAGAATTTGTACAATATTTACATAAATTATCTCAAATTAACCATGCAAATAAATAACTTTGACTCAAATATGCCTTTGTGTAACATAATTATAATATATCAAATAAGGTTACATGTGGTTTTAAAAAAAGTATTTCACTTCTAATACATTTAAATAAAAACATTGTACATCACATTTCTTAAAATTCTCCCTACATCACCATGCGCCCATGGCGGTATCATCATGCGCCCCCACCGTGCACGACTTGGAGACAAAATAATAATTGTCAAACTTGATATTTCTTAAGTGGATGCAGTAGTTTGTACAGCAACATGTAAACGTGGTGTAAAGACGGTCATTGTGGAAAACTTAAGTTTTTGAAAAAATTACATGAATAAAACAATTGTGAATAAAAGGTCAAAGTAATGAGCTTTGATTCATTGATTAAATTTAATAACTGGGCTGTTTGATTGTCACAGCAAATTGAGAGTATAAACTTCATTTTGGGACATTATGTGACTTGTGAATTGACTTGACTTGAGGGAAAATGACTTGTGACTTGACTTGACTAAAAATGACTTGTGACTTGACTTGACTTAAGCAAAGATGACTTGCGACTTGAAAAAATTGACTTACTGCTGAAACCGTAAGTTCACAAGTAAGCTGCAATAATGGTACGTGAATATTCAGGCTGTACACCCATGCCGTTTTGCATAGCCCGGACACGATAGCATGCCAGAGCGGACAGTATTGCATGACGGACACAATAGACCGATTGCGCGACAATGTTTACATGCGGTCACGTGACCCCCTATCGGGTATGACGTCATACAGCTGGTGAAAAAAATACGTGTAAAGAGATAGGCCGTGACACAGAGTGAGTTCGAAAACAGTCGATTATACTTTCGTTAAGCGATGAATTAGTTAATAGCCACTTTATTTAAAGTAGTATGGTGTGGCATTAATTTAAATCACATCTCTGTTTCATAATTTAACAGAATTCTTCTGAAAAGAGGTTTTTAAGCCATGCACTACCGGCGTCGGACGACTATTGTACCCACCCGTCTGTTATTTTGTTTATAATGTTGGCCTAAATCACTGTAAAAAAGGATAAACAACGTTGGAAGAGTGAGCATTAATACCTAGCCTTGCAGAATTTCGGAGAGGCAAAGGAATCACACAGTTTTGGAGGATTTCAGCTTCAAAACTTTGAAATTTTTGTGATGAAAAGTGTGTGGTGATCGTGGTCGTCTGGCCTATGTTCCGTCGTGCGCTGTACACATCGTACACATACGGTACTTTTACAATTTTCAAGACTTGCTGGAACTGTCCTTACTGGCTTTATTCAGCCACTTGAAGGTCTCTGGTACAAACTCTGGAATATGTTTCACAGATTTCGAGCAAAAAAAGCCTCGATCGAATTAACTAAATGCATTAATCACCGTGTACCGTACCACCCTTTCCTATGAAGGATTACGTGTGTGTTTACATATTTTTTTAACCCAACAGGGGTCGCGTGACGTAGGTCGCGCAAACGGTCTATTGCATCTGACACCGGTCGTCGCTTCCCGATCGAAGTCCTCACAAGACGAGAAAATGGGGCCTATATCATCCCCTAAATCCCAAATTTAACATTCTAAAACTTTCCGTACAGTCATACTTTTAATCCTCAGCATATGACGTGAGTTCCAAACATCAAAAATGTAAGATTTTTTGAATAATTTTTGTTAGACAAAAAAATCAAGGCTAGTTGATTTATTTGTTTGTATTTGATTAAAGGTATATTCATACTTTTAATCCTCGGCGTGACGTACACTTCAATGAGTTTGCCTATAAGTCACTGTTATTTTGATAGCACACAAAGTACAACCATACCTTTAAGTTCAATATTGACTTGAATTAGTACATACTTTTAGCTGATGATCATTTGTTTTTTATTTTACAATGGTCTGAGTGTATTGGTATTGGTGATCATTCAAGTTGGTATTGCTGATGAGTCGAGTCAGTTTTGAGTCGAGATGGATTTGTATCGACATGACATGAGCCGAGTCGGTTTTGAGTCGAGATGACTGCACACCCCTTTCACACAGGTGACTGACAAAAGATTATTAGACAAGATGCACTAATGTACCCGTCATAAAGTTAAGAAGCGCAAAATCATCGAAGATTGATTATATGAAAATAGTCCTGTGAAAAAGTCCTTTGTAAATCATGTGAAAGTGCTGCGAAATATCATGTCCATAAAACAATGGTTAACAGTAAACGTATTCAAGTGTTTGTGTTCCATTTTGTTTCTGTCGAAACCCAGTGAATTTCATATTGGGTAGACGGAGGAATGCGTCCTGCCCCATCCCACTGCACTTAAACTGAGACACGTTAGCAATTTAGAATAGAAATCTGTTTACAATTTTGGATGGTAAATGAATTTTCATGCGTGCAATAACAGTAGGAGATATTGAAATTACACTGAAAATGCATCTACTATTTAGCCTGATAATGATGACCATAGTCGATCAAAAAGTATAGGACATTGGTTTGCTGTTGCACCCTCCCCACTAAAAATAAATCCACCGATCATCACGTCTACGCCATGGGCGTACAGGGCAACGCCTGAAAAGGAAACTGTGAAAAGGGCCCTTTTATTACACAGAAGTGAGAAATATCAACATTGTAGGAGCAACCCAAAGATGACTTTCCCACCATTCCCCTCTAAAAAGTTTGTTCGTCCCATAGGTGTACCAGATTCGCCGGATCGTTTCCCCTTTCTTTTGCAACGTCACAGCCCGAGATTTTGCCAACCAAAATGGAGAAACTACGGGGAGCCATCGATGCAAAGCAAAAACAGATATTCACAGTTTGTTACTAAAATGTTGAACAAATATTCACAAATTGTTTAGAATTTGTCGGAAACATACCAACCAATAACGGGATGTATTTTCTTTAAACAGTAAGTTTGCAAAAATGTTGAATTTGGTCACTAACGTCTGTTAACAAGACTTGAACGTTTTGCTATCGGGCCATCTATGTCAACCAGCGTGGATTGTTTATCAACACTATAGAAAAGTCTATGGGTGTACTATACTAAACATAGAGAAATCCATGCACCGAGCCTCATTAATAAAATGTAAACCCGCAACTTTTTCTGTAAATCAAAGATTTGAAGGTCCTTGCTTTTATGGATTGTTGAAAAATGGTCCAACATTGTGCCCCTGGGGTTGTTGACTTTTATCCTGGTGCATTTTGGGTAGACTAGCCCTCTAAAAATGGCCCTATTTTGCCAAACAGTGTAGGGTCATTTTTTCAAGATGAACTCTGGCCAGTTCACTCGTTCAAGTGTTTTTATTTTGGATCAGCCTATCAAAAATTCTCAACGGCTCACCTACCGTATTGAAAAGAAAAATGAAGTTCAGTTGTCAGAAAAATATATTTGATTTGTTTTCTAGAGGCTGAGAGACTTTTAAGTATTTTTGGAGTATGTTTGAATATTTAGCATTTAGCATTGGTTACTATGGGAGCCCATTTAGTGTGGTGTACCCACATACATAATAATACCGATGTCTGTGGGTGCATCATAATTAATATAAAATGATGATGGCTGGGTGTGTGGCGCCCTCTACAGGCGAATTGCGGCAAATTCTAAAAATTAAAAAAACACGCCATTTTGATGAATCAAGACTACGACGACTTGCATGATTCGATTTCGATTTGAGGCTACCCACATAGTACGTCGTCGACTCGACTAGGACTGTACACAGCGACTGATGCTCTATGGACTGACAATGCTGACAGGGGCAAGACGATCTGCGAATGAGTGACTGAAAGAGATCCCCAAAAATCACACAGTTAAGGACAATTTTGAGTAATAGTATGGTATAACATAGAGCAACGTCTTATAATAAGTTAAAATAAACTTGTTTATCGGGTGTTGTAAACCAACCGTTCGTATTTGAAAACTGCGGGTACGACATTGTTTTAAAAAATGTCTGGAAAGCTGAAGGTGGCAGTGGTGTGTTCGAGCAATCAAAACAGAAGTATGGAGGCCCACGCTGTTCTAAGGTATATGATGAAAGAAAAACAGACCCAAACCGAAGTCAATACTCTAAAAACTGTGCCATATACCCCCCCCCCCCCCCCCCGCCATCACAAAAAGCATCTGGTCGATCCTGACCGGAGCATTAGAGCATGAGAGGGCATAATACTATTTATAATTTAGTATACAACTTTACAATTACACTTAACAGCTTGATTAAAACAGCATGCCATAAAAACTAGTAGTTCTAGTAGTAAGTAGTTAGTAATAGTAAACTAGATAGGCCCTGTATCTGTGTCTGTAAAGTTGAGCCAGCAAAAAAATTTCCAGAAGACACATCTACCACTAACCAGCTTTGTACCACTCTTTTTTTGTACTAAACCTAGACTCAGTAACTGGGGCGCTGTTGTTAGACCCAGTAACTGGGGTGCTGTTAGTGTTAGACCCAGTAACTGGGGCGCTGTACTCCTTTTTTGAGATTTTGACAAAACAATGGGTACGACAGAGATATGTCAAAATCTCAAAGAGGAGTACAGCGCCCCAGTTACTGGGTCTATACTACACTAAACCTAGCTGACTAGTTACATGTTATGTACCACATATAATTATAGGCCTACTACAATTAATTAGTATTACAATACTAGTCCGTAATTACTAATCATACAAAAACTGATCAGAAAGTGAGCAGGTGAGTTGACAAAAATCATTTGTAACGTTAATAAATGATAACAAAAATCACCATCCACTTGAGAAAACTCAATTTTTGTGCAACATTGGCTTGGCATGCCATGCAATCCCACTTCAAAACAGCATGATGTCATCTATCTTTCTACTGAAGGACAATGAAACCTGCAGATCTACAAGATGAAACTTCTGTTTAGAATGTTTTACTATTGATTTTATTTTTTGACACACTTGATTATTTGTAAAATAGTGCAATTATTGAATTAGACTAGTGATTTATAACGAAATTTATCGCAATCGGTCTACTGTGTTGTGTTTCCCAAACTCTTTTCTAAAAGGTAACTCAAGGTTGAAATTGAATTGACGGCACTTGAACATCGATGCCTTGTTTAACTCATTAACCACACAATTGATTTTTTGGGTTTGTTAACCCATTGATGCTTACAAGTATTTCTTTAACAAGTCTTGTTCCCGAACACCTAGTTTTTGTGATGTCACAAAAACTGAATGTTTTTTTTTTTTAGGTGTTCGGCTTTAGCCGAAAACCTCTTGTTTTTATTTGAGTTTTTTTTTAAGGTGTTCGTAGCTTAAACTTTTTACTGGAGCAGAATATATTTTACAGAACCAGAAAATGTAATTAGAAACAACTTTCTACACAGTTTAATATGTAAACTGTTTTTATTTGAACAAACACTAAGAGAGTATCTCATTTGTCTTATGGTGTTAAGTACATGTATGCTTCAATAATTAATACTATACCAGATGCCAGATATGTGGCAGAGGGAGGCCCCCCCCCCAAATGTTCCCATTCTCTAACACACTCTTCCCCTCTTGTACAGAAGCACCCCCCTAAAATCCTCAAAAGATTTCCTGAGACTCCCAAAACAATGAAGACGCAAAAGGAGGGTGGGGGCACAACCTGCCACATATCGAGCACTAAATGATTAATACAGTTAAAAGATATTTACTTGACTCAAGGTCAATATTTGAACATCATTTTCTTTTTTATTACACAGTGAGGTATTATTATTCCATTGAAAAACACAAGACCTCTGGACCTGTCTGGTCTGGACTTTACTGGCCCAAGGCTAAAATCGCTGGCCTGGGTCCAGTGTTATTTTTTAGCCCTGTTGAACAAAACTTCCTTAACTAATGCCATGCTAGCCTTGATCAAAGCTGTCTACCATCGTTCCAGTAAACAAAGATCTTTATCTTGATAATGTAAACACACCATGAGTGCCTTGCCCAGAGTAAAGAATCCTTTTGTATTTATATAGCAATGTAGCACATACCCAGCATACCATTATACATACAGGAAAAAATGTTCCTAATTATTCATTGTCCTCCAAAATCCTCCAGAGTCCTCCGAAATCCACTCCAGGGATCTCATTGAAGGATGCTTCACATATACTTCATATTCCTCCAATTGGTGATTTTCGAATGTGCCTCAATCAACCAAAATCCTCCAAATCCTCCGGAGGATTATGGAGGACTTAGGAAGGTTAAGGTTTTAATGATGTCGTCATCATATTTGCGACAAGATTAACTAGACATTCAGTTTTTGTGACATCACAAAAACTAGGTGTTCGGGAACAAGTATAAAAATGCTTGTAAACATTGATGATGTAACACAAAAGTGTACGAAAAAATGGGTTACATTGTTATACATATGGTAACAATTTTTAAAACTTGTTAACAACTTGTTAACACTGTTTAACAATGAATTGATGTCATCAGTTTTAGACTTGAAAACGCCCAGGGTTTTATTATCAACTCACACTAAAACCATGTCCAAATTCTATTAATGTTCATTGCAGAGCTGAAATTATGAATTTTTAACACTTTTTCACTTAAACTTCCGGTTTACACCAGAAGAAGAAGTCAAATGGAGGTTATTTCTGTGAGACATTTAATTAGTTTTCAAAGACCTTTTTGATGATGTATAGATTGTAAAAATCCATTCTGAAGATCGGGAGTTATGATTTTTTTTTATTATTAAACTTTGATTTATTGTAACTCAACACCAATATGGTGTCATCATGATGTCATTGTTCAAGTGGCACTTTTAGGTTGAGGTTTAAGTGCATGCAAAGATCCAAGGTTCAACTTCTTTTCAATCGAGTTATTTTTGAGAAGAATTTGAAGGAAAAGTCAATAAAATGGCACAGTGGTCTCCATGGGACACTAACATGCTTTTTCGATCACGCGTAGAAGCGGCACCTTCTTTTTACCATATTTTTTGTTTCACGTAACCTATTTTTTTCAAATTTCAGTCTTTAATTGATATTATCTCATGACAAAATATTTACAGTGAAATTTAATCAAATAATTTTTGAGTTAGAAAAATAGTCCATTTTTTAAACTTGTCCTCATTAGAAAGATTGCATTTCATACACTGAAACCATGTCCAAATTGTCTTTCACGTTGACTGCAGAGCTGAAATTATGAATTTTTGACACTTTCTCACTTCAACTTTCGGTTTTAACCTCATCTCTGTGAGACATTTAATTAGTTTTTAAAGGCATTGCATACGTTTGGTAATGACTCTGAAAATTTTTGGCAATAAAAACTTACTTGGTAAGAAGTACAGCAGCTTTGGATAGTATAATGCATTTTGAGAAACGTTTCACTTCGAAGTACTGCAGTTATGGAAAAATACATCACTTTTTATCCCCCCAAAATTTGAATCTGAGAAGCGTTATGGCCGTAACTTCTCACAATGTGTATTCCAATGACGGATACTTCTTCTGCGTGAACGCAACCGCTCCGGATTTTTGGCGATATCTCTAAAACGCTGCCACCTTTTGAAATGAAGTTTACACAGGTTAGTTTTATGGTATACATCTACAATTATATAGCATTAAGGCAAACGTACGGTTCCAAAAACCAAAGGTATACTTTGCCTTTAAAGACCTTCCCGGTGATGTATAGATTGTAAAAATCCATAGTGTAGATCAGGAGTTATGATTTTTTTTTAGTATTAAATTTTGATTTACTGTATCTTGTGCAAGTACTGTCTTCAGGTTAAGGTTTAAGTATTATGCCAAGCTTCAAGGTTCAATTCAATTTCAATCTTGAGTTGCCTTTTTGAGAAAAGTAAAAGGGAAGGAGAAGAAAAAAGTTAAAAAAAAAAAAAAAAACTTGGTCGAACCCCTAAAACTATTTTTCTAACTCAAAAAATCTTTCACAAAGTTTTACCGTAAATATTTTGTTGTTACATGTAGATAGCATAAATAAAAGTCTATTTGTGAAATTTGAAGAAAAAAATTTGGCGTTGTCAAACAAAAATTATTAAAAGAAGGTGCCGTTTTTTGCCCGATCAAAAAAAAAGTGTTATGGTATCCCATAGAGACCATTGTTTTACGATTTAATGTTTTATTCCTCCAAACTCTTCTCCAAAAGAAAACTCCATACTGAAAGTGAATAGACCGATTGCGCGACCTACGTCATGTGACCCCTGTTCGGTATAAAATGTAAACACACACGTAATCCTCCATAGGAAAGGGTGGTACGGTACACGATGATTAATGCATTTAGTGTATTCGATCGAGGCTTTTCTTGCTCGAAATCTGTGAAAGATATTCCAGAGTTTGTACCAAAGACCTTCAAGTGGCTGAATAAAGCCAGAAAGGACAGTTCCAGCAAGTCTTGAAAATTGTAGAAGTACCGTATAAACGTGCACGATGTGTACAGCGCACGACGGAACATCAGGCCAGACGACCACGATCACCACACACTTTTCATCACAAAACTTTCAAAGTTTTGAAGCTGAAATCCTCCAAAGAAATTGCTTTCCAAAACTGTGTGATTCCTTTGCCTATTTGAAATTCTGCAAGACTAGGTATTAATGCTCACTTTTCCAACGTTGTTTATCCTGTTTTACAGTGATTTAGGCCAACATTACAAACAAAGTAACAGACGAGTGGCTACATAATAGTCGTCCGACGCCGGCAGTGCATGGCCAAAAAAAACCGTCTTTTTAGTGGAATCCTGTTAAATTAACAGAGATGTGATTTAAATTAATGCCACAACATACTACTTTAAATAATAGGGCTGATTAACTAACTCATCGCTTAACGAAAGTAAAATCGACTGTTTTCGAACTCACTCTGTGTCACGGGCTATACTTTTACATGTATTTTTTCATCAGCTGTATGACGTCATACCCGATTGGAGGTCAGGTGACCGCATGTAAACATTTTCGCGCAATCGGTCTATTGAACCTTGAAACTTTGAATATACTGGAATCTCAACATGAAGATGGCACTTGAACAATGACGTCATCATGACGTCATCGGGTGTCGAACTACATTAAATCAAAGTTCAATATAAAACAAATCATAACTCCTAAAGTACACAATGGATTTTTACAATCTATACATCCTCAGAAAGGTCATCAAACACTTAATAAGACAAATATGACCACAATTTGACCTTGATTAAGGGAATAAAAGAGTGGTGACCGAGGTCTTAAACGGCCATTTAAAATCGGCAGGGGCGTGGCCGTGTGATAAAGGACCGAGCCAAAGGCGAGGTCCTTTATCACACGGCCACGACCCTGCAAGGTTTTAAATGGCTGTTTAAGACCTCGGTCACTATTCTTTTATTTCCATTCATAAATGCCCTTTTTGTTAAAAAGTGTAATAATGTAGAAAAATCTGTGAAACTTTTCTGGTTTTTTTTTAATAAATTATTTCAATTCTTGCCACGTCCTCAGGCTCCATTTTGCGAAGGGTCAATGCTCATACGGTTTCGCGTACGCGCGCGCATTATTAGACTTTACATTGAGTACCGCTATGTATTGATTGCGCTACGCGTAAATTAGCACCCGCGTAAGCTAGTGTGCCAACACATGAATGGCTATAATGAGCGCAGAACGCGCCTTCACAGCTCCAGCTATGTCTATATCATCCGTCTAAAACCGGTCTTAAACAGTCATGTGACCACCTTTCAACCAATAGGACTGCCCAAATTGTCCCAAACTGACTGGGGTATTTATGAATTCTGGTTCAAACCAAAAGTAAAAGTGTAAAACTTTTAAAAAGTCATCATTCCAACTCTGCTATCAACTAAGAGGAGTTTTGGACATGGTTTGATAATTGACCCTTTACTTTTTCAAATTTAAACTGGATGTCATTATACTGTTAAACAGCGCTCTTTGGTAACAAGTTTAAAAATGCTAAAATAAAATGTTGTGACCAGGTTTTACTTAAAAAGTTGTGTGTGTTAATTCATTGATGTTTACCAGCATTTCATTACTTGTTCCTGAACACCTAGATTTTGTAATGTCACAAAAACTGAATGACTAGTTTTTACATTTTCTTCTTCTTCGTCTCCCTATGATCTTCTTTCCAAAACATAAGTCAAGATTGAAATTGAATTGAACCTTGAAACTTGGCATATACATGTACTTGAACATCAACATAAAGATGGTACTTGAACAATAGACCGATTGCGCGACAATATTGACATGTGGACACGTGACCCCCTATTGGGTATAACGCCGTACAGCTGATGGCAAAATATGTGTAAAGAGATTTTACTTTTGTTAAGTGATAAATTAGTTAATCAGCCGCTTTATTTAAAGTAGTATGTTGTGGCATTAATTTAAATCACATCTCTGTTAATTTAACAGGATTCTACTAAAAAGACGTTTTTTTTAGCCATGCACTACCGGCGTTGGACGACTATTATGTAGCCACTCGTCTGTTATCTTGTTTGTAATGTTGGCCTAAATCACTGTAAAAAAAGGATAAACAATGTTGGAAAAGTGAGCATTAATACCTAGCCTTGCAGAATTTCAAATAGGCAAAGGAATCACACAGTTTTGGAAAGCAATTTCTTTGGAGGATTTCAGCTTCAAAACTTTGAAATTTTTGTGTTGAAAAGTCTGTAGTGATCGCGATCGGTCTTTCGTGTCATCATGGCGTTATCAGGGGTGGGTTTCACAAAGCGCTAGGACTAGCTTATCTTGAGTTAGGATGAGTAACTTAGTCTTAACTTATATGACTAGTTCTAAGTTGGGACAAGTCCTAAGTTAGGACTAGTTTTGTAAAATCAAAATACATTAAATACAAATTTATTATTTCAAAAGATCATAACTCTTAACTTACACAATGGAGGTTTACAATCTATACATCATTGTAAAGGTCTTTGAAAACTTATTAAATGTCTCACAGAGAATTTAATGTCTCAGAGATGTTTACATCAGCTTGTAGATATTTGATCCTGCTCAAACTTTGTCAGTGAGATGATACCAGTTTGACCTTTACTTCTGGTCAAAAGGGGATGCTAAAGCACAAGTGGTTGTACATAATGTGTGTGTGTGCATTCAAGTGTGTCATGGAGGTCCAGTGCTTACATGGTACATGTACATGTGTGCTGTCTGACATTGATGCGCCCATTGTACATTAAAAGCATGTGTTGTGGTGTCCCATAGAGACCATTATGTTACTTTAAATGTTTCATTCCTCCAAAGTCTTCTTCAAAAAATAACTCAAGATTGAAATTGAATTGAATGTTGAAACTTGGCATATTATACTTGAACCTCAATAATGAAGGCGGAACTTAAACAATGACGTCATGATGATGTCGGCAGGTGTCAAGTAACAATAAATCAAAGTTAAATAGTTAACCTCACCCCTTACATGTCATAAACTTAAGATTCATAGAAGCTGCTGTATGAGTTGACATGTACGTCAAAAACAAAGTGTCTTTCTTGAAACATTACCTCCCCAATTGGAGCTTTATATGCATGTTCTTTGTACTCTTACTGAACTACAATGTACACATGAACTAATTTAGGGGCTCTGCCCCCAAAATGCAAGCTGCAAACTTAAATAGCAAAAGATCACAGTTCTTTGACTCTTTATACTGCTGACGAAAAATATGATGCATCACAATCCCATGAAAAAGTATGCAAATGATGCATGACAATGTGATCCATTTAAGATTCCTGTGGGCAGAATTAGATTAAGTCACGTGTTTTAAGTCCGAGTCTTAAGTCAATTATTTAATAAAATTATTAAACTGTACTACAAGATTAGTTGCATGACAGAACACTTTTGTTTAGTCTAATTAAGACTTAGCAATAAAATATATTGTTAAATGTCCAATGTTTGTTCTTTGTACCAAACTTTATGCATACTTGTTACTTTACATTTGCCATACAATCATATTTCCCTCACTATTAATCAAAATTATGATCTCAAATACTGTAAGCATCAAAATTCTATATTAAATTCAATTTGTTGGAATAAATATAATATGACTTGTGACTCATACTCATTGTCAGGTCCAAGTCATAAAAGTCAAATCAGTGTCATTTGCTGGTTCGACTCGTGTCAGATTAAAATCTTCCTACAATACTTTCTATGGGTAACACGTCATTTGCATCATTTGAAAATTGAAAACTGCAGGAACTTATTTGACCATAACATTTGCACGGTATGTGCCATGTGTTTTTAAAGTCATTGAAAAAACAAATTGATGAAAGAAAAGTAAATTTAAAAAACTTTGAACTTTTCATACATATTAGGTTACTGAGAAGGGTGACACTTTGAAAATGTTACCAGTTTATGCGGGTTGAGTTGTCTTGAAAATATACACCTACACCTTTCTTAAAGTAACTGAAGTAATTCACAAAAGAAAAAGAAATGAAAAAAATGTAATCTGTCGTAACTTATTTTTTAAAATTAATTAAGGAACAAATTTCCCATGTAAAAAATGCATGATTTATGTACTATTCCAGTGTGAGATTTGGTTTAAAATACACTTTTTTTTAATTCTGAAATTTGTTGTGTTCGCAGTTTAACATGAAAACTACATACATTGTACATGTACATGTACATTTAACTGTAATACTTGCAGTTACTTATGGCATGGCTGGAAGGGAAATGATATGACTTGTTGTGTTTTAAGTGGCAAACACAAGGGTAATTTTTGTAATAACTTATTCTGAACATTTTGAGGGAAGGGCAAAGACCCAAAAGAGTAGTAAAAGCTGGAAGGTTTTATTTTATTTGGGCAAATTTCTTGCATAATTTGCAATTTGGAGCCGAAATTTGTTTGTGAAAAACTGGCATATTTTTATCACTGCCTTAACTGCTGTGTTTAAGTTTCAGTTGATTTGAATTTGGACTTATTACTACAATGTTTTTTGGAGAGTATCTTTTAGTTTTGAATACACTCACTATTTTACCAGCCTTTGAGAATCTACAGATTTGTGGTTGTATTTTAAAGGAAACACAACTTTGTTATAGACATTCATGTGTCATTAATTTGTAAGTTATTATTATTTTGAAATGACAATTGAACTAGGAGTCAAGTTTTGCATGTTAAGAGACACTTTTAATAGACCGATTGGGCGACCTGCATCACGTGACCTATTGTGGGTATTAAATGTAAACAAACACGACGTCCTCCATAGGAAAGTGCGGTACAGTACATGATGATTGTTGCATTTGTTTATTTGATCGAGGCTTTTCTTTCTCGAAATCTGTGAAAAATATTCCAGAGTTTGTACCAGAGACTTTCGAGTGGTTGAATAAAGCCAGTAAAGACAGTTCCAGCAAGTCTTGGAAATTGTACAAGTGACGTATAAATGTGCACAATGTGTACTAGTGTACGACGCAACGATTGGGCCAGACGACTGCGATCACACACTTTTCAACTCAAGAATTTCAAAGTTTTGAAGCTGAATCATCCAAAGAAATTGCTTTCCAAAACTGTGTGACTCCTTTGCCTATTTGAAATTTTGCAAGGTTAGGTATAAATGCGCACTTTTCAAACGTTCACTTTTTTTACAGTGATTTAGGCCTACATTACAAACAAAATAACAGGCGGATGGCTACATAGTCGTCCGACGCTGGTAGTGCATACCTCAAAATAAACCTCATTTGTATATAGTAGAATACTGGTAGTGTTGAAACACTTATGTGATTAATATCAATGTCACAACATCCAACTTTAATAAAATGGCCCCGTAACTGTGTTATTATTACCAAAAGCCGACTTTTGGTGTGATTCTGTCGGTCACGGCATGTATTTGCCGTAGTTTGCCATCAGCTCAGATGACGTTGTACCCACAGTAGGTCACGTGATGACATGTAAACATTGGTCGCGCAGTCGGTCTATTGAGTGTTTTTAGCAGTAATTGTAATACATGTACATGTACATAACTTTAAAAGAGTTATTTAACCAAAATACAATTTTAAAAATGCTTTCTTTACTTTTTCATATTTCAGCAAAAAAGGATTTAATGTCAAATCGTTCGGAACTGGTGCCAACTGCAAGCTGCCAGGCTCAGCCCCAGACAAACCAAACATCTACGATTTTAAGACAACATATGATGAGATGTACAGAGACCTGGAGACAAAAGACAAACAACTGTATCCAAGACAACCAAACCGATAACATATTGGCAGTTATGTGGTTATTTAGAGCTCATCTGTACATTGTAGTTTCCTAAAGAAAGAGTGTGAAATGTGAACAAGATTGTGGGTGTTGTTGCTTTGACATTATGCAAGAGCATGCTCTTAATGATACAAAGAGTTAAATACTTAAAATTTGTATTGGCATATACAAAGAAATGCGGAGTTTTCAAAAATATTCACCAAAATGGCATTCAAAAGCTGCATTAAATGTGGCATTAGATGCAGTTGTGGGGTTTATTGTCAATAGATAATGTGATCTTCCCATTCTTGTAACAGATAAAGCAGCTGCCTACAAAAAGAAAAGGATATTAAGCAAATGTATATTATTGCAAATGAGTCAAGTAAAAAGTTGGCTAATAAGCAGAGTTCTTTGATATTAATGGACACAATTACAACTAAAGTGTGGCCATATTTAAGCTATGTGATTGCGACATTCAATTGATCATATGACCGTCAATGTTCATAAAAAACAAACTACATTAGGTATGTGTGTCTAAACAATGCCATATGAGGTTTAAATTGCATATACATGTGTTACTTATTGCAAGAGTTTCATACATTATTTCATACCAGATTCCGCAAACAATTTCTGGCAGTTTGAAGACTTGCACAGTAATCAGCCCTGATGATTGTTACATTCATTTTCTCTAACCAATCACACCAGAGCTACAGTTGCCATATCATGGGATCTAGTTAAACTAGCTAGCCATATGTTGTCAGTGTTCAAACTTCACTGGTTCCAATGATGTTGAATCAATCACTGTTAGGATAATGTTCTTTTGATTAAAGCTGTTTTAATTGCTTTTCTTGTAACCCTGCTAAAAAAGTCTCCGCTAAATTCTTTGGTTACAGTTGAATGTTGATTACATGACTTGATTACGCTTGATTACATGCACAAATGTGTTTTGTATAAACATTTCCTACCTTTAAAGAAAATGGAAACATTAGAGGTCGAGGAATTTTAAAACAAACTTTGGTGTGATAGGAAGATTGGCTGGTTAAAGTGTTTCAAACCAAACAAATTTTCTTTGAAGTACTAAATTGTAGTACGAAAACTTGTAAAAACATAAGTTGAACACACATGTATTGATGACAGCACTATCTTTTGATTCTAAACAGACAAACTTTTTAAACCTCACTTATGCAAATATTTATAAGGCATGTTCATCATTTAGAAACGAGAACGTTGCTAGTGAGTAGTTTGCTTGTCTTGTGTCCTGTGCAAAACTGATGCGTGCACATGCATGCTTGCAATACGTGCTCAAAACTGTACATTGTATACAGATTGTGCATTCAATTTACCAGTATGCAAACAGTTGTATGGGGAAGCACAACAGTTATGAAAATTTCAGCTTATATATTCTTGTACACAAACCTTGATGGGCCAATAGTGTTTCTAGAAACAACAACAAAAAAAAGGCCCCCACTTTTTTTCTCGTCATTTTTTTGGGTGGTGGTGGGGAGAGTAGTATGTGGAAAATCCTAATAATTGCTTGAGTTTTTTTTTCACAGGTCATTTCCCCATGTAAGCAGAGTTTGGAACTGAACTTGCCTAAACTTAGGTACTTTCACTAAAAAGATGGTTTTATCAGTTGTAAAATTTTTACTACAGTTTGAGACAAGGTAAGTGAAAATAAACAAATAATGACGGTGGAGACAAATTTGTATTTTTTACTAACATTTCTTGTGGAACCTTTTTCTTTTGTTTGGTGTTAATTGTGTCCTCAATTTTCAAGGTGGAGAGCATTTTATTTAGCAAACTGTTGTCTTTTTCTTTTATTATTTTGACGTCTCAAAAGATTGTAAGTTTGAAAGGCATGTTGTGCAGCTGGCTTGTCTTTGTGAGAACTAAATTGTTGAGGGACACTCACTTTTGTAGTAAAATGACCAGAATATCTGCTACTTGAGTACACATCTGTAGCCTGACAAGAGTTATTAAATATGGTCTGTGAAATTCTTTGTTTATTTGTATTCTCTTCCTTAATAACATGCCTTTTAATACAAGGCCTGGTGTTGGGGAACTAAAGCCATTGAATGATTTGTATGATGTACAATATTTGCATTGTTGACGTGAGATATTGAGTTCTATCATGCAAACTTTGCTTTATTCTTTAATTGTCTACATGTAGGTCAGATATTCTTTCTTTATTGTAGGTATTTAATTCAGGTCATCAAATGAGCAGGGTAAATAAGGAAGGTAAATGTCCTTTTTTTAAATGTATTAAAAATGTGGCACAGCTTCGATTTTGCCAAAATTGGTCTCCTTGAAATATGTTTCTAATACATGTATTTGGTTTGCTATCCAAAGAAGGGTGTGTCTGAAAAGTTACTGTTTGAAAGAGAGTAATAGACCGTTTGCGCGACCCGCGTCACATGACCCCTTCTGGGTATAAAATGTTAACACACACGATGTCCTCAATAGTTCCAGCATGTCTTGAAAATTGTACAAGTAACGTATTAAATGTGCAGGATGTGTACAGTGCACGACGGAACGTTAGGCCTGACGACCGCGATCACCACACACTTTTCAACACAAAAATTTCGAAGTTTTGAAGCTAAAATTATCCAGAGAAATTGCTTTCCAAAACTGTGTGATTCCTTTGCCTATCTGAAATTTTGTAAGGCTAGGTATTAATGCTGACTTTTCCAATGTTGTTTATCCTTTTTTTTACAGTGATTTAGGCCTACATTACAAACAAAATAACAGACGGATGGCTACATAATAGTCGTCTGATGCCGGTAGTGCATGGCTAAAAAAACTCTTTTTAGTAGAATTCTGTTAAATTATGAAACAGAGATGTGATTTAAATTAATGCCACAACATACTACTTTAAATAAAGGGGCTGATTAACTACTTTATCACATAACAAAAGTAAAATCGACTGTTTTCGTACTCGCCCTGAGTCACGGCATATCTCTTTACATGTATTTTGCCATCAGCTGTATGGTGTTATACCCAGTAGGAGGTCACGTGACTGCATGTCAACATTGTCGCGCAACCGGTCTATTCCTTTCACATGTGAATGTACACTCGTACATGTTGACTTAAAAATGAAGCTGATTTGTGACAGAATCCTACCTGTGTCATGTCTTTAAATACCATATAACCTTACTAGAAATACTCTAATGTTGAAGGACAAAAAGAGCACCTAGTACAGGGCTATGGTTACAAAATGTTACATAATTTATAAATGTTGATGTACATATATATTTGTGCTTTACTATACTGAGTTATGAAAAAATAAATTGTTAGAAGTTCAATGATTTTGAAGAGTCAATTTGACCTGTTCGTTTCTGAATTGATTTTGCAAAGGTAAAGATGGTTTCCTAATCAACAGCATTCAGATGTAATAAGTTGACTAGATACTTTATCCGTTCATTTTATAACCAGATTTGAATTTAAATGTTTGCGTTATTCATTAGTTTGGTTGATTTAATTTGATGGTGCCAAAAACCACATAATTGAAGAAACTCTGTATTGCAATACATGGATTAGGAAACCATAATTTGTAGTGTGCCTGATAGAATTTCAACTGCCCTGGAATATCTTCAGTGTTTTTGTTTTAGGTAGATTTTTGGGTCTTTCAAAAACAAACACTCCATTTTAATAATATCCCATGTGAATGGAGACCAAGTTGGCCCTTATTCTTACTACGCAGATATGTATTTTAAAAGGAAAGCTATATCATACATGATAACAATTCTTACAAATTTGTTTTAATGACCTTTATTTAATCCATACTAAAAATTCATATCTTTATAAACACACCACTTCAAGAAAATGACTTTATTTACTTTAAGCACCCTGTGAAATAACATCAACATAATAAAATAAATTGACCAGTTAATTTACATATGTAACTGTTTGCTGAATCTAAGACAGTTAAAAGTAACATCTTTAAGATCCAATCGGTCGCACTAATACAAGAAATACATCATCCTTCTCCATTCCACAGTGTACATGTAGGTAGCATAAGGGGTTCATAATAAGATCATCTTTCTTTAGTCTGTTCTCTTTGATGGTAGTGGTAGCCATTTCAAGCAATGTAAGTCCATAGTATTTTTAAGTGTTAAGCCATGTTGCTTGAGGTCGTTTTTTGATGACATATGGGAGATTGATCAACATGACTCCTGTGACGTGTTGCACAATCTGCCTTACAATAGAGCACCAATGAGATTGGGTTATATTCAGGACTTTATAGGATGTGACTGAGTTGAGTCTAATGAATGTTGTCCTCTCTTGTGGTTAGCTGTGGGGTCAATTACCAGTAGTAGAGGGATTGGTTGGATATGATACTTTGGTTGGATATGATACCTTGGGACCAGTGCACGTTTAAAATGCTACAGAGGTGTTCAGGATGGCAGGTGTTGAACTTCTTTAAGACTAGTTTAGGAACGGCCCAGCTGCTAGCATTATAAAACATGACAGATAGAACTTGGGTGACGTATATCTTCAGTTTCTTTCTTTGTGAGGGAAATCTTAGGGCCAAACTTTCTTGTACTTTTGGAAGGGCATAATACCTTGTATTTTTTGATTGTAAATGTCCATGGTACTACAGAGACATGATCCGAGAGACACTAATGACCTCCAGGCCGGGGGGGGAGGGGGGCTATCAAACCATTCGTTTGTGCGGTTTTAATCTCATGGGGGAGGGCAGGGGCTTTGAGCTCCCAGCCGCTTTGTTGTGGAGGGAATTGCCATTGGCATTGGGGTGGTTTTTTCATTCTGTGTAAAAGAAGTTAACTTAAGATCTAAAAAAAAAATCTTAATTACCGAGGGTATTTTACTTTAAAAATCAATTGCGTATGTACACATCTTTAAGCTTGTATTGCACAGCAGTCACTCAGCATGAACCAGCTAAACCAGTCTATAGCTGGTTTACATTAGTAACAAATTCCCTACAATTGATGACCTCATTACTTTGGACCTTAGATTATTGTAAAGGATACACACATCAGATTACCACTATATTTCATAATTAGTAACTTCACACCCACATTTGATTTTTCAACATCTGCAATGCCATAAATGTTTCATCATGATAATATAAAGAGACTGGTTTAGCCACCAAGCGCTGTAGGCGTATGCAGTGGTGTCTTCTGAGTGGACTTTAAGTGACATCATTCTAGCCCCATCCCATGTTCAGTGTTCCTGAGGTGACCAGTAACTTCACTCAAGATTGCTACTACAGGACATCTAGTTGCTTGCGATTCCACAGATAGATTGGTGGTCAGCTTCAATACTCCACATAGTATCACTGATTGCTGGTTCTTGTTCTTCAAACTTCATGGTCAGTACACTGTGACTGGAACCCAAGTAAGCCATTCTTTTCAAAATTTTATTAAAATGTTATCAAAGTCTATTTTTCTATTTGAAACAGCTTTGTGGTTGTTTTAAGTCCTAAAAAGTGTGTACTTTTTTGCTGTCGCATGCATTGGTACTGTTTAAGTAGCTTCTGTTTTTTTAAGGCATAGTGCACGATCGGTCATTTAAAAAAATAAATGTTTCACCATGAAAGCTGACTTGAAGCTCATTTTAGTATCAACAGTGTATCCTCCAGAGAAATGTTTCTGTCTATAATGCTGACAAAGTCCAGGAATTAGCATTTGAAGATTCCACAAATCACCATTTCCTGTCTTGATTGCTGCAATTTAAATAATCACCCTAATGTGTGTCAAACACAATACCCTTAAAAATGAACACGTCATTGTTACTAAAATAGTATCACTAATTTGAAAGGTTGGTTGGATGATGTATTTGTTTGGAACTACAGAGGATGTAATGAACATCTTTTCAAAAAAACACTTAAATACACATTTAATTACAAGTCATTTTGCATGCCATCATGTGGCAGATTTCAATATAAAAGTACATGTAGGATTGTGTGAATTGGTTTAAATAAACGCTTTATTCTGATTTAATGCCTTCAAGGCTTTAAAAAGATATCCCATTATATTTTTTTAAACAAGGCTTTTTACTTTATTATTCCGGTAGACTATAAAACTTTTGAAATTAAAATCCTTGAGACCAACACTTCATAACATATTATATTTATGTTAATTTTAATTTATGAAAACCATGTGTGTTTACTAATTTGAGTCCATTGAACATCTCAAAATGTTCCCTGGTCCATACTTGGCATGCAGGGCTACCATCAAACCACACACCATGGACAACTTGGCAAATACTTTTAACGCATACATTTGTATGTTAGCCATAGAGTGAGGTGCATGGTGATCCAGTTATCGACAAAACTTGTCACTAACTAGACCAGCATGCATCCCATTCGACGGCTAACGTGTGTGTAAAAAGTGTTTGCCAAGTTGTCTGTCTATTCGTGGTTAAACCCAGCTGCACATCATGCCTGGTTACACCCACCTGCCCTCTTTGCATGGCCACACCCACCTGCACACCATGCATGGCCACACCCAACGGCAAACAGTGAATGGCTACACCCACCCGCACACAGTGAATGTCTACACCCACCCGCACACAGTGAATGGCTACACCCACCAGCATACAGTGCATGGCCTCACCCACCCACACACCACGCATGGCCACACCCACCCACATACAGTGAATGGCTACGACCACCTGCACACAGTGAATGGCTACACCCACCCTCATACCGTGCCTGGCCACACCCACCCACACACCGTGCACGGCTAAACCCACCCGCACACAGTGAATGGCTACACCCACCTGCACACGTGCATGGCCCCACACTCACCCACACACCGTTCATGGCAACACCTACCCGCACACATACATGGTGTATGGATACACCAACCTGCACGCAGTGCAAGGTTACATGTGCCGGCACACCTTGCGAAGCCTACTCCCACCCACACATCATGCAAGGCTATAACCACCTGCACAATGTGCAAAGCTACACCCACCTGCACCATGGCAAGGCTACACCCACCTGCCCAACGTGCATGGCTACACCCACCTGCACAACGTGCAAGGCTACACCCACCCGCCCAACGTGCATGGCTACACCCACCTGCACAACGTGCAAGGCTACACCCACCTGCACAACGTGCATGGCTACACCCACCTGCACAACGTGCAAGGCTACACCCACATGCACAACGTGCAAGGCAACACCCACCTGCACAACGTGCAAGGCTACACCCACCTGCACACTGTGCAAGGCTACACCCACCTGCCCAACGTGCAAGGCTACACCCACCTGCACAACGTGCATGGCTACACCCACCTGCACAACGTGCAAGGCTACACCCACATGCACAACGTGCAAGGCAACACCCACCTGCACAACGTGCAAGGCTACACCCACCTGCACACTGTGCAAGGCTACACCCACCTGCACAACGTGCAAGGCTACACCCACCTGCACACTGTGCAAGGCTACACCCACCTGCACACTGTGCAAGGCTACACCCACCTGCACACTGTGCAAGGCTACACCCACCTGCACACTGTAAAAGGCTACACCCACCTGCACAATGTGCAAGGCTACACCCACCTGCACAATGTGCAAGGCTACACCCACCTGCACACTGTGCAAGGCTACACCCACCTGCACAATTATTTAGGGTGTATAGGCCCTACTTGGAATTCAAGCAATTTAAGCGACAGCTCTTGTCACGCTGCATCATATAACACTTGCACAAAATAATATAACAACCAAGCAACCTGCAAATGAACGGGACCCGATCGACGACCCTCC
This sequence comes from Marthasterias glacialis, assembly GCA_911728455.2. Taxonomy (NCBI): domain Eukaryota; kingdom Metazoa; phylum Echinodermata; class Asteroidea; order Forcipulatida; family Asteriidae; genus Marthasterias; species Marthasterias glacialis. The sequence continues at coordinate 10,416,203 of OU452235.1, forward strand.
TTTTTAAAGCCCTGATAACGGATTGTGAATCCGTAATAACGGATTGCAAATCCGTAGTAACGGATTGTGAATCCGTAATAACGGATTGGGAATCTGTAATTACGGATTGTGAATCCGTAAATAACGGATTTGAAAAGATGTACTTTCCCTAGAAATACAATAAGGGGGTCTTGGCAAGTCACGTATGTAGTAGGCCTACTTGTGTACGAATTAGCGGGTCACAACAACTCGTTATTGGAAACAGTAGTTCGTTTAATGGCGGGTTTCGTTTCAAATGACGGGTTAAAACTTCCTCTGTCCGTAACCCACACCCCGCCCGACTTCCCGGAAAAATAAAATAAAGGCTATTCAACCATTTTTTTCTCCGTCGAAATGGGCGACGCACGTATACGTACAGATCCTAGTAATTGATAGTAAGCGGCAAAGCGTGGAAGTGTAAATGAACCAGGTCTGCAAGTGAAATACCGTAATTAAAACTATTAACATTTCATTCGTGTTTAACAATAGAGTTAAAAACACAGGACGTATGATATACTATTGACTTTTTATTTGTTATATTATTTAACCTATGCCATTAACATGAACGTATAGAGTTAACAAAGCATAACATTGTTTTGTATATTTCTGAATTCCAAATTAGATATTTTTTTCCTGCACTGGGAAAAAAGAATAGTTGGCTTTCAGATTTGACCTACGGATATAAAAGAAATTACACATGAGCCTGTTTCGCGCCATTCAAGAAAGTTGTTCAATATTTTCCCCGTTAGTGTTTGACATTACGTATACCATTTTTTACCTATTTTTATAGAAATATATTCCTACGTTGGTCTGTATCAGTTATTGTTTGTCACTTTGTTATCAACATATTTTTATTGTAGGTTTTGAGGCATTGCATGGTGAGTTATCAATGTATACGTGGTTTGTGTTAACACATGTGATTGTATCTACTTTGGTATGTACAGTAAACTGTTATTATTCTACTACCGCGGAGTAGATTTCGGAATTCGGGGGACAACTTAGTTCTGAAAAGAACTGTCCTTATTAAGTACTACCTGGGAAGGTAGGAAATCGGCCGGGACCACTACTACTGCTTAGTGGATCGAGGGGACTTCTCGATAACTTCACTGTCGCAGAGTGAGTTTATTGGTCTATAGTCATCGTCCTAACTTCCAGTACCCCAGTACACTGGGTATCCACACACAATGGGCAGGCCACACAATGCCTCTGAGCCCACCAACCACAGGTCCACAGTTCGCAGAGCAGTGCTGACCTTGAAATCTCTGAATTCCTATAAAGAAACCAGCATCTCAAACACTCCCAACCTCCTGACGATGACTAGAGCAACCTAGTCGAAACGTTGAGATCAATTGAAACTCACTCCGCGGTATTTCAGAACTAAGTTGTCCCCACGAATTCCGAAATCTACTCAGCGGAGTAGAATAATAACAGTTGACTGTACATGTATATAGCAAAGAAGATACAATCACATGGTATTACCGCAAGCCAAATATAAGTTTCTATTGCGTGCCTATGTACTCCAGGGCTTTGAACTAAAGTGGGTCTTTATACAGGTACCGGTATTACTTGCCTTGGTCCTTGGGGAAACACAATGGAGTTATTTTTCCATCATTATCGGTGAAGGGGAACGTCGTGTTCAATGGTAATTATTACTTTATTTTATGCATGTATATCTATGTTGCACATTTCCTTGACCAACCCTTAAACATCAGCTACACACGAAATGGCATCTTGTCTATGCTTGATAGAAATAGACGAATCAAAAAGCGACCCGAGAGGTTCCAGAATAGCAAGGAGAAGTTTGACTTGGTCGTAACGGCCGAAGAGAGAGTATACGACCAAGTTTTAGAAGGTATGTAATATAACTATATAGGCAACGTTATTTCCGTTTGGCGCTCCTTTTGTCTTTCACATTATTTCGAACTTCCAAACGTTTTAAAATGGATAATTTTATGGCCGTGTTTTCGCTTTTTATGTTGCAGCTGTTTTGATGAGTTATTAAACCCCTAAATACAAAAACGGTCAAAGAAGACTAATGCACGCAGAAACCGATGCGTACAGAGATCTGCACTTCGTGAAAACGCCAAACTTAAAGGGGATGTGTCGTCATATTTATTGCCGGCCTGTGGATGTACCTGGAAATATGAACACCCCCAGATATTGCATACGCACGCGCTTTCTGTCAAATCACAGCAGAGGTTGCCGTCTTCGTCAGTGATGTGACCGCCGGCGCCCACGCAAGCGTATACCATGCCCAATATGGCAGAGGGAGGCCCCCCGAAAAAAAAATGTTCCCATTCTCTAACCCACTCTTCCCCTCTTGTACAGAAGCACGCCCTCAAATAATAATAATAAAAAAAAATCAAAAGAATTCCAGAGATTTCAACAAAAAGGCCTACCTTGGGCTAACGAAATTGCATAACAACATCCATAACATATTTTGATATTTTGAAATACAAACCTGTACTGGTATGGAACTGGCGCGGAACTCCCATAGGAATTCTTTCGAAACTGACACGAAGATTCATGACTTGTGTACACTGATATTTAACACCTAATATTTTTGTTTTGAAAATGGCAGATTTTAATTCAAGAGTGCAGGACTCGATGGATCCAGTGCACGTGGTGAATATTGAAATTATGGATAATCACGAAGAGGCAACGTTAGGGGCTTTCGTCATTTCTCAGCTTTGCCAAAAAGTAAGATAAAGCTTTCTGTGACAACTTATGTTCATTGAACAGATCTCCAATAGAGTACAATATGTAAAATGAACACAAATACCGTCCAATACGAATGTTTCCACTGTCGTTGTCATGTAAACCGCCATTCTCATACCAGCTTTTATCTCGCTATTCGGATTAAAGAGAAAACAGGGCATATTGTCAATAATTTATTGTAGAGTTGCTACTGCTAATTTTTCATAATTTAATTCCCTGGGCGGTCAAAAAAACAGGAATATTTTAAGCAAAGCTTCAACACAAGCTTACACGTGTGTTGTTATGATGCGTTTCTAAAAACCAGAGGCATGAATTATACATTGTGTTTTTTAACAAGTAATAAAAAACCAAGAAGACACTGAAAAACGCAAGTAATTAAGACCACTGGTCCGGTCAAACTTAGTCAATATTCTTTTATTCGTCATTGCATGATTGCATTTTGTTGACACTTCGGAATTTTTGCAATACAACTCAATAATTCGGGGATTCTTAACCAAACAATATACAACATTGACTTTTAATACTGATAGCCGTTCGGCACAATCTATTGCTTAGTTGCTAACAGTTTCATTTGCCCATAATGCTCGTGCTTGTCTTTAATACAATGGGCTTAAAAACACGTTTGAAACGTATTTTTTAAAACACATAATTAAGACTTTCTATATGTTTCTAACTTCCAGCTTGAAAAAAGTACGGACCTTGACCAGGAAATCGACGAACTCTTGCTCCAGTTTGAGAGGAAATGCAACCGAGACATCCTTCACACTGTTTGTTTTTATTGATTGGTGAACTGCAATGGTCATCAGGGAAAAACTTCACTTTGGGGACAGTGTCTGATGCATAATCACTACGGTCATAGACGTATGGGAACTCTTTGGTTAAGAGGGGAGGGGGTCAAAGAGTTTGATTTGCTCAACATTTTACTTATACAAACACAAGTACCAATAATAATTTCTAACAAAAAGTCCCTTTTCCCCTTTCTTCTTCTTGCTTTGCCCGAATTTTCACCACTGGTTTGCCCGAATTTGTTTGTTTGTTTGTTTTTGCCGTTGCTGTTGTTGTTTTGTTTGTTTGTTTGTTTGTTTGTTTGTTTGTTTGTTTTTGCCGTTGCTGTTGTTGTTGTTATGTTTGTTTGTCTGTTTGTTTGTTTGTTAGTTTGTTTTTGGGGGGAGCAACTGTCCCTGCCTATGACTATACGGTATTATGTGTGGTTGCTGTGAACGGACTACTTGGGTGCATTGACTTTTGCGGTGTCATGACTTTGTCGAGTATTATTCTAGATGAAAATGAAGATGGAGATTATAGTTGTTCGATAAGAATCTAGACTTTACATACGAAAATATCTGAGGTTGATCAAACAAAATGTACAAAGGTGCAACATAATACACGATATCGCCAGGTCTGCCATGCGATGCCCAAGATTAATGGCCGATTTTGTGCTTTACTGTTACTGTTAAAGCCTCAGCTCAACATTGGTAAACTGACTGTAAATGCTTCCATTCTTTGCAAAAAATCATGATAATATGTAATAAAACCAACCTGTGAAAAATAAATGTCAGCTCATTTCGTTGTTTCATTTGCGAGAAAACGGTAAAAATACATTCAACATTTTTGTACGCATTCCTATAGTATAGGCAGAGTTTTCGTCTCACTGAGACGAACAACTAATTTTGGTTCTGATTTCATTTATTATTTAAAAACGGTAACACTTCAGGAAGAAAAATTTCCAGGAAGGTTTTTCTACCTGCATTATCTTTATGTAAATATGTGAACATTTATGTTTTTGGGGGCTTTAAACCACTTTTACACGACTGTACAGGGACCATTGCAGTGATTTGCACCACCAGAAATACGAAGAATAATACTATTATTGTAACAAAACAGTACAGTGTGTGCTGTTGTGTATCAGAACAATGGCGGCGGTTTATTTACTTTTCCATTGGGATTTTAACGTGTCGGACTTTTGTCGGGTTTTCAGTGGCGTTGTCAAGGCTGCGACTGGTTATGCGTTAGTAGGCGGGGCTTAATGGATCGGTCTATTATAAGTTTGTTTCTGATTTTTTTCCGCCCAAGAAATGGGCCCTCATGTCCAGGACGTTAGTGTAGTCTTTATACGAACGTGAAGGCATCCAGTGCTAAAACTGATTCCATTTACTGCTACGATCATGACGACACAACCCCTTTAAGATTGATGCACATCTTAAGATGCATCTTAGCTCTCTGTGAAATCGAGCCCTGGGCCTGCACCTTTCCCATGAAGTGTGCAAATTACATTCACGCATGCGTACAAACCCTTTTGGTTGGCAAACGCCATTGAAATGTGCAAGGGCGTCGATCACTACCGAAAAGTGGGGGGACGAACAGCAGCGTACGAAGGCACTTTATTTCGGGGGTGTGGAAGCCTAAATTTGCTGACATTATCAAAATGAAAGTAAAAGCACAATGACATGGGACTCACCAACATGTGGGGGTTCGGTGGCATAGCCCCCGAGCGCTGATTAGGTTTTTCAGTGATTCGAATGTTTAAAATGGCCCCCAGATACCTAGCATTAAACGACTCATATTCGAAATGCAAGCTTTGAAAACTAATTTTTTTGCGAATCCCCTGTTGGAGTGAATAGACATAATTTCTAGTGGGGTTTCAGGGGGCGAAGCCTCCGGACGTTCTACGGTTTTAAATGTTTTCAGGGCTAAGGAGGATCATCCAGTTGCCGAAAATAGACGTTTAATTTTGGAATTCAAACTGAATACTTTGGACTCAGGACAAATCCCTACTGTTGGAGTTTATATGGGCAACACTTCTTACGGGGTCCGGGGGCCTTGCCCCCAGATGCTGTAGGCTTTTAGTGCGTAGATTTCTGCACGTTGCCGAGAATATTAAATTTAGTAATTCAAAGTTTGACTTCTCACACTACAAGGAATAAACTAAAATTTTCAGTCGGTAAATCCAGTCGGCAGATCTCTAGGCTTGCTGAATGGAGTTGTGTTCAATCTGAGCCCTTACTCGGGTAAGTTTGGTGCTCAAATTGCCGACTGTGGCTCTAAATGCCGACTTATGAAAATATTGGGGGCGTCACATCCTCCCCCTCCCCACACACCCCCGGTCACTACGCCGCTGGGGACGAAAAACATTACGAGAAACAAAAATCCTACCTGAAAGTTTTCGCTCCCTCGTCAAAATAATAATTGCTCTGCAAATCGTGCTCGTCATGGAACAAAACTCGCCATTTGAGGCCGGAAACAAGCTTGGCCGGAAATAGGCCCAAATAGCATTCTGCACGTGGTCCATCTTTGTATGCGCCGCCGACAGGGCAATGTTTAATAAACACAAAATCATTTAACCCATTACCATTCGAACGTTATCAGTTCTTTGAAGAAAAACGTATGAAAAACCCTAGACCACTCACGTTTACTTTCCCCCAAATGCTGTATATTGTTGCTTTTATTAACGATACTGTAATTGGGAAACGTGTGGTATGCAAAAGATGACGGCAAAAACTGTATTATTTGAGTGTTAGAAATGCTCGACTCCGTAGTTTTTTTTCCGCACGCCCCCGCGACCTTCTAGTCAAGATCCCAAAGAGGATGTTTTAGGAGGAAACTAACCAAGTACCAAGTAAGTACCAAGTACCATAGGAATTTTCCCCAACTCCTAAAGCCATTGTTTGTTCAGGCAGTGGTAATTTCCTTGACTTCGATGCGGCGAACTGGGCCCCTTATATTTTATGAAAACAGGATTTTTTAAGAGCATTATGGGTAAAATTAAAGTCTATAATCTAAACGTTAGCAATAATTCTTCCTTAGATTTTAGAATGGCAGATCTTCAGACTATGGTTTCTACAATGAGAAAACGACAGATGGAGCCTGAGTCTGTGAGTCCAAGTCATCAGCCCAAAAGGCTCATGTAGAAGGTTCGCCTGTTCTCGATGACGATGACTATGTTGCGGTTGAGTGATCTAGGCATGCTTGCTATTGAGAAGAGGAGAGCCGAACGGATCAATATGGAGGAGTCTGTGGAGGAATTTGCATCCCATCATAAAAACAGACGCATCAAGTTGGTGTAGTAGAACTAAAAATGTAAGTGTATCTATGAAAGACTTTTTAGATGATAGAGGGTGGCAATAATTCTTGCAACTGAGAACAGGAAAAGGACCAATTAGTTAGACACTTTTGGTCTCAAACGTCTTCTATTAACAAAGAGCATACATGTACATTTACTGACCAATAATAATACAGGTAGGTTAATGCTACCATTCAATTTTAAAAGGGGTACTTGATACCTGTATTAAAATTTATGTCAAGCTGGATCGATCGTAACTTTCTTGCAGTTGTCGTTCTTTCAGTAGTCCTCTAACTTGAACTTAAGTGACCATGGTTAACATCTGAATTGGGCGACCAGCCCCTCACGGTAACATCCAGCACCCCCCAGTCGCCCCCCCCCCCCCCCCGTTAGAACCCCGCGTACTCCGCTGCATGGTCCCATGCACACACATTGCTGTAACAGGTAAAGGAAACAAAATCACGCGCTTTAATGGACCCTTATGTTCGAATATGCGACAATGCAACGGCACGACGCGACAATGCGACGGCACGACGCGACAATGCGACGGCACGACGCGACAATGCGACGGCACGACGCAACAATGCGACGGCACAACGCGACTATGCGATGGCACAACGCGACTATGCGACGGCACGACACGACTAGGTATAAATACTCACATTTCCAACGTTCTTTACCCTTTTTACAGTGATTTAGGCCTACATTACAAACAAAATAACGGGCGGGTGACTACATAGTCATCCGACGCCGGTAGTGCATACCTCAAAATAAACCTGCTGTAGTAGAATACTGGTACTTTATTACTGGTAGTAATGTCATTAATATCAATGTCACAACATACAACTTTAATAAAATGGCTTATAGTAACTGTGTTATTATAACCAAAAGCCGACTTTTGGTGTGACTTTGTCGGTCACAGCACGTAGTTTGCCATCAGCACAGATGACGTATTACCCACAATAGGTCACGTGATGACATGTAAACATTCGTCGCGCAATCGGTCTATTGGCTGCCCTCAATTGACTGAAGCAAGTTTGAGTGAAGTGGACGTGGCTTACAGTTGAATTACGCCATACTTCCTAACAGTATGGATATTTACATAATGATGTTGGTAAGTCTAACTTCGTTAAAGCACACACGTGCTCTAACATCACCAGAAGATACAAGTTCATTGACCAACATTTTCTACAACGATTTACGCAAAAACATGTGTTATATATGCAGACACTAAATCTTCTTAATAATGTCCCCTGATTTTTGTTCGTCGTACATTGAAGCCGTCAATCAAACTCAGTGCGCGTTAACCAACTGGATCACGCCTTTTGGTCATGTGACCTCGGTCAAACTCGGTCACATGTGCAGCGTAAACGTACACAAACTAATGTGTGTGGCAAGCCACGCCCACACACCTTGCACGTGTGACCGAGTTTGACCTAGGTCACATGACCAAAAGGCGTGATCCAATTGGTCAATGGGTACAATATAGCTCTATGGTTTTAAGTAATTTGTCTAACCATAAAAACAAGGTTTTTAGGTTACACACAAACGATGATGCTAGTAGCTTTGGAACCTGAAGTAAGCGAAACGTATGCGCGTACTACCATTCTGCGCGCGTATGATGTAGCGACTTACACAAACTGTAGGATAGAATAAAAAGCCGCACCGCGCCTTGTTCGTTTTCTTTGCGCTTGTAAAACATTTTGGTGGATTTACTAATTTGTCCATTTTGTTTGTGTGCGGCATCTTCAAAGTTTATAAAGAGAAAGGCGGCAAAAGCAGATAAAGGCTAGGCCTAGGCAAAGACTATGTGGAATATTTAGGGAAACTCCTGTAGACCTGTCTATCATCACTATCGAAAGCTTTTGTTGAAAGGATGTCTAGTACTTATTTTAAGCAAACCTGACATGGTTTTAAGCCTATTGTTTTGTCACCTCTGCTCACGAAGAAGTCCAGGACTATTTTTTGAAAGTTAGAGGCCTATAGAAAACAGGAAGAGAGGTAGGTCCATTTTTTGGATTGGTTTCCAACTTTTAAAAATCGATATTGCCGCCAGCTTGTTGGTACCCAGGGTGCAATGGTGAGGCCTGTTTGACAACTCTATATCATTTATCGGTAAGTTGGAAATTAGCATGTTATGATACATTGATATAAAAAAAACGTCGTCGTCTATTGCGCACTCGCTCTGCTAGGTAAACATGGCGCGTCTGATCTGTTGTCTCCAGCCAGCTCTGCCGTAGCCTATTATTTTCAGTTCTATAACAGCTTCAAGACTGAGCTGGACTGGTGACAAATTAATACAGACACTTTCACGTGACACATCACTACTTTTTCTTTGAAAGAGAAATCAAAACAAGTGGACAAAGATCACTAAACTTTAAAAACGATTGACCCAAGAACAAAAACCGGTTGCCATGGTAACAGCTGACCCCTGATAACAACTTCTTTTACAATGATACCCCAAATGAAGATTGGCAAAAGTCAGAAAGATTTGTGGTTATCGGATGCAGCGTTGAATCCTCAGAATCCAAAACCACCAATACACCAACAATTGTGACTATAATACCGACATCATTATTGTTGTCTGCACGGCCCAATTTCATGGCGCTGCTTACCAAATAATTCTACGCTTACGGCGCCCTGTAAATCGCGTACTCCTATGGACCATGGCAGGGCGTAAGCGCAGAATTCTGCGGTAAGCAGAGCCATGAAATTGGGCCGTGGTCCATGCTGTTTTGGACACCCGAGGGGGCAGATGGCACCCGAGGTAACAAAATCCCGGTAGTAAAGCATATATATCACACTGTCAAACATGAACAGTAAACAAAAGAGGTAACCAATTACAAAAACAATTCAGGGCCTACAGCAACAAATGAAATGATAACGACAAGAAATTGATTGCAAATTATTTTGTTCATTACAAAAATTGGGGTCTCAATTTGCCGACTGTGGCTCTAAATGCTTACTTAGGAAAAATTGGGGTGTTACCTCCACACCCCCGGTCGCTAAACATTCAGAGAAACAAAAAGCATACCTGAAAGTTTTCACTCCCTCGTCAAAAAAATAATTGCTCTGCAGGTCGTTCTCGTATGCCATGATACAGACAGAAAATAAATAACGGGCGCGTTCATGTCTGGAACAAACTCACCGATTTTCGGCATTGATTAGGGCTGGAATTGAAACAAGCTTGGCCGGAAATAGGCCCAAATAGCGCGTGGTCCATCTTTGTATGCGCCGTCGACAGGGCAATGTAAACACAAAAATCATTTCACCCATTACCATTCGAACGTTATCAGTTCTTTGAAGAAAAATGTATGAAAAAACCGAAAACACTCACGTTTACTTTCCCTGAAATGCTGTATATTGTTATTTTTATTTAGCATATATCAATTTTTTTTTTTTTTTTTTTTTTTTGGGGGGGGGGTCAAACAGTGGCGGGGGGGGGGGACATTTGATATGCTATCCCCCCACTCTAAAAAGTGGGGGGGGGGGACATGTCCCCCCCGTCCCCCACCAATCCACGCCCTTGCTTGTCTCGCCATCCCCTGTGGTGTTATTCCATTCCTGGATTAATTACGAACAATGTCGAAATACCCCCGTTTCATACTTGTTATTTATTATGTTGTTTTTCTTTTTAATTTGTTTAGCGGTAATAAAAAAATCTCTTTCTCCTTTTCTGTGCTTTGGTACTCTCTTTTCCATCCCCATTTTACAGGGCAAAGGGGGGTGTTTAACAGCCAAAACACCCCCCTGCGAACGCGCTGTCAATGGGGACGATGAAATGAATTTTCTGAGGACGATCTAGGTAATGGACCCCGACAACATCACTTTTTTGAGAAGACATGTGTCACGTGATTGGTTTTCGACCAATAAAAATTCACAATCTAATACCATGGTATAACAACTGAAAATATTGCCAAAGTAAATTCAGCAAGTTTTAAGTATAATATATTGAGAAAATATTGGAGGTTCCTTGTCCCCCCCTCCCCCTCCCCAATATATAGTGATAAGCCCCAGTTCTGACATCACTCCAGTGGTTTCTTGTAACTCCAATCATTACATGTGATCTAATTTGATAATATCACTTACAAAAAATGTTTAATTTCATTTTCATACCATTAAACACGCCCGCTCGTCACCATTACCCGACGGCTATTTCTGTGACATAAAACGATCATGTACGCGTACCTAGTTTGTGTACAACGCGTGTGCCGGTCTTTCTTGGAACGAATCGACGAGTGGGCGTCTTTAAACTTCGGGTTAACCTTACACTGAATTTCGAAAAATGGGAAAATGTCTGGCAAAACTGCGAGGAACAAAGCAGTCCAAAAACAAGCCTTTTAGAATAAAAGGTTCACATTGCCTTCACATTGCATTTAGCCAGTCCTTTTTCTGACTGTGATGACGCTTTCCTTATAATTACCACTCAAAATTGTTTGCATGTCTTGATAGAAATTTGTAGAATTTTTTTATTCATTTACTAAGCCATCGGGTGCTTTCTCAGTGAAAACCACCAAATTGTGTATTAAAGGACCAAAAATCTCGGGGAATGATCCTATGGATAAAAAGTGTGGGGGATATATCCCCCATCCCCCTGTATTTACGCCCATGGTAGTAATTTTTAAGAAGTCCCTCCCAGTTGTAATGACAAACATATTCATTTGAAATACTGCCATCTGCGATACAAATGTTTACTAAAACTCGGTTCTCATTGCGATTTGCTACATCGACAAAAGCAGTTATTGAGAGTAGCCTACACTAAAAACATACAACTTTTCTTGCACTGCTTTACAACGCAAACGTGAACGTCAAATTAATTAAAATATCAATAATATGGTATTGTAATCACGCGGACACATACACTTTCATTCATTCAATTTACAATAATTTTTCTCTTTGTGACGCTATTCACCTGCATCGATATCCACAGTCCTTCTGCTTTTTTCCAAGTCAACTATAAAGCACCAGCTGGATTCATTGTTCGCTAAAGGGTCGATTGTACTATTTGTATAGAGTGAACAGAACCTAATTTCCTCGTTACAGCACGCATAAAAGCTAAACAGCAAAATACTAATTTGCAACCTAGCGAATTTTAAATACTCGTGCGTACATTTTAACGAGGGTAGGCCTACCTCTGTTATACGGAACATTACCATGTTGAAGTGTTTCAAACTGATTCACTGTATAGTTTTAGTATCTAGACACAGCTCGTCGTTTTACTTCGTCTGTTCCAGCAACTAGAATATATTCTGAAACCGTTTAATACTGGTTAATTAAAACACACCAATAACAGTTTGACACTTCTAAATAATGGCCACGTATACGTAAACAGTTCGAAAAACCTCTTAGCGATGTTCCTTTATTGTGTTTGTGGAAATTCAATGACTAGTCAAGTCGCGTTAGGTTACAAATTCACACAATCTACGAGGACATCTGCAAAATGAAATCATGTGAGTTACCATCCTTGTTTTTCCCTTGTGTTGTTGGTAGAAAGATGCCAATATCAAGTTCCCGGAATCGATTGACTGCTAATGTAGCCCACCCAGATGAGGACAATCAACGATCTGGAGCGAAAAGTGTACCAGTCTTGAACACTGCAAACCAGGGCAGTAAGCACACCGGAACAGTTGTCACGCCATTTGCGAAGACATCAGATGGAAGTACAGGGAAGCAAGAAAAAATCAAACTTCCACTTATTACTCGGATCCAGAACAGTTTGTTTGGGTAAGAATTTATTTTGGTCGTAGGGCCTATTTTTCTTTCCTTGAATTTGTTCTGGAGTTTGATTTCTTAAAAAATCAAATAAAATGAGAGAAAAAACCACAAAAAACACAGCTAGACTGATTAATTAGTATCAACATCAATGGTAGTGTTTTGTCTATATGAAAATAAAAGAATAAATGATTTAACACTAACAGGCGAGAAAGCACGCTAGGAATCCCGGATAGCACACTGGCTTTAACTGTAAAGCTCATATACTATCAAAACAAATTATTCAATAATGATGTATTGTATAAGCACTTTGGTGAGCCACTTTGTCCGGCGCATTTTCTTTTCGACCGTAAATACCACGTTAAACCAAACTTACCCAAGGCCCGTACCGAAAGCACACCGTTTTTGCAAACTAATTGACGGAACCTTAAGAGCCGGAACCAAAGCCGCATAGAAGCAGTAGTTTCATGAAAGGAGAATGTGTATGAGGCAAACGTGACATCCAACCAAACAATGAATAAGCCATTACAGACCCGTACAGATCGATTATTCGTTTTTCATTCAATTATATTTACAAGAAGTAATGTGAACAAATCTCACTGCGTGAAAAACAAAAGCTCTTTCCATTATGATACACTTTGGCAAGTTCACTAAAATTCAATTCTGATTGCATGAATAAAGGTTGAAATTTTCACAAAAAAGTTTAACAAACATGCAACATAGTTTTTGTCGAACACAATGCCACCATTTCCCCAGTACCTTCACGATCAACGGAAGTTGCCGTCTCACTTTGCTCATATGACGTCATCGATGAACTATCCTATTTTTCTATAGTCCTGCTCCGAGGAGGTTATGAATGTGTTTACTAAATCGGTACAGAATTGAAACCAAAACATCGGCTGTTTTCGACAATCGGCTATAATCTGTTTGGCCTTTTTGTGCTGGATGTATGCCACGCGCGCATATGTGAGAGAAAAACTGAGTATAGGCGTGATACACCCCCTTCCCACACCCCGCCCCCGTGCCACAACCCTTTGCTTTTAGTTTTCCAAGTAAGCCGCTTGTATCGAGGCTATTTGTCTTTTAATTTAATTACAGGCGATCTAGATCACATGACAGTACTGTGGCCAGGACCGATAACCAGCAATCAAGAAATAATCGTCGGCATTCAAGATATCGTCGGAAAAAAAACAAATCAGTGTCGCCGGAATTTTCGCTCCGCAAAATCCGCTTCTTTACAGCCCCTCCAGTTTCGTCACCTCTTACAATCTGCTTCACTTACCCTGGAGTGGACTTGAATCATCACGACATCATCAAGTCTATCAAATCAATGCACACCGTTGATGTTGACGACATAGAGAGTATTCAGTTTGTTGATATGAATGTGATTCTCGGTACAGCGGGCATCAACAACAGGTACTTACAACATTTCTGGAATACAATAACCGTATAATCTATCGTCCAAGGCCCTAAAAAATATCCTGTCATAATTCGCCAGCTGGGTCCGATTTCAGAAATAAATTAAACTGTTGACTAACAATCCCCTACCAATGGGCGTAAATATACCGGGGGGGGGGGGGTGGGGATATATCACCCACTTTTTGTCCAAGGATGATCCATATAGGATTCCCCCCCCCCCCATTTTGTGTGGTTTTCACTGAAAAAACACCCGATAGCTTAGTAAATGAATAAAACATTTCTACAAATCCCTATCAAGGCAACACCCACGTCTGTACACGCCCGTACACCCAAACCTGTACGTGCAAACAATGAGTTTTGGTCATTTACACGAACGTTATGGAACTTAGCTATACCCACCAAACATCACCGCTGTGACACATTGAGGCTGGTATCGGTTACTTGACAATGCCTAATGAATGTACAATATACTATGCAGAAAAGCAGAAAAGAAATGTCTGTAGTTATTTGAACAAACTACGTAGAACATTAACAACACAGAGGGCATCAATAATGCAATCAAACATCTACTGTGGATCTACATGTAACCTTCCCCGCCCCTTTGTTCGTGATTTTAGCATTATTCCTTTTTTCCATTACCATCCCCTCACTTTTCACAACAAATTTACACCACTGCTCCTACCAAATACTCTTGCCCCACTTTTTCCCATCAATGATGTCCTCAGCACTGACAAATTTAATAATAACTGCATATAGGAGATACAGAATGCTGTTTTTGGTTTATCCCCTGGTCAATCGTGGGTTCGAATCCCACCTGTGGATAGTATGCCTGTGCTCGGTGGCACATTGGTAAAACATCTGCATCAAAATGGCGGTAACAGTCGTGTGTTCGAATCCCACCAAAGTAGTATGCCTGTGGATATTTTTCCCCACATGACTCGGAAAAGCACTCACACATTGGTTTAGGGTAAAATCCAAAAACAATGTGAAAAGGTTTAGTTACAGCAACTTAAGAACTTATCTTTGTCCAATAGACCGATTGCGCGTGTCATTACGTGACCTGTAGTGGGTACTACGTCATCTCAGCTGATGGCAAAGACGTACAAATTTATGCTGTGACCGAAATAGTCACACCAACAGTCGGCCTTTGGTAATAATAACACATTAAATAAACCTTTTTATTAAAGTTTAATGTTGTAACATTGATTTTAATCACATTACTGTTTCATAAACTACAAGTATTCTCATACAAATGAGATTTGTTTTGAGTTATGCACTACCAGCTTCGGGCGACGATGTAGCCACCCGCGTGTTATTTTGTTTGTATAATGTACATCACTGTATTAAAAAAATTCAAAAAATGAAAAAGTACAAAGAAGTAAAGTACTTTAGAAAAGTGAGCGTATAAACATTAGCCTTACGGAATTTTAAATAGACAAACGAATCACACAGTTTTGGAAAGCCTTATCTTTTGGATGATTTCAGCTTCAAAATCGTAAAATGTGTGTGTTGATTAGTGTGATTGCGGTCGTCTGGCACGAACGTTCCGTGCAACTACCACATCGTGAACATAACGTTCCTTGTAGAATTTGCAAGACTTGCTGGAACTGTCCTTACTGGCTTTAGACAGCTACTCCGGTATTTGGTCTCTGGTGAACTCTGGAATATTCTTCACCGATTTCGGGTAAGAAAAGGCTCAATCGAATAAACAAATGCAACAATCATCATGTGCTGTTCGATAACAGCACTTTCCTATGGAGGACGCACTGTTCGTTGATGTTTAATACCCACTATAGGTCACGTGACTTGGAGAGCGCAGTTGGTCTATTGTTTACGTCCCCATTACAATGTGCGCAAAAATGCTATTCCTAATGCAATCCGACATCCACCATTACAATGTACGCAAAACTACTATTCCTAATGCAATCCGACATCCACCATTACAATGTGCGCAAAACTACTATTCCTAATGCAATCCGACATCCACTATTACAATGTAGGCCTACGCAAAACTACTATTCCTAATGCAATCCGACATCCACCATTACAATGTACGCAAAACTACTATTCCTAATGCAATCCGACATCCACCATTACAATGTGCGCAAAACTACTATTCTCAATTTAATACAATCCGACATCCAGATTTTAAGCATTCCCCGCCAAGTCTAAACAAAAATTAAAGACCCTAGCACCAATAATTAGTGCCATTTGGCTTGCTTACGGCCTACGTGTTTAAACCCGCACACATGAAATTGTTTAGGCATGTTATTATGGGAAAGTTAACTTCCATCCTATTTTTTCAACAACACACCATCCAGCCAAACTATGAAAATTAGATTATCAAATTAATTAGGTGGTCACGTGTTGAAGAATGGACCGATTGCGCGAGAATGTTAACATGCGGTCACGTGACCCCCTATCGGGTATGACGTCATACAGCTGGTGAAAAAATACGTGTACAGAGATAGGCCGCGACACAGAGTGAGTTCGAAAACAGTCGATTTTACTTTCGTTAAGCGATGAATTAGTTAATCAGCCCCTTTATTTAAAGTAGTATGGTGTGGCATTAATTTAAATCACATCTCTGTTTCATAATTTAACAGAATTCTTCTGAAAAGAGGTTTTTTAAGCCATGCACTACCGGCGTCGGACGACTATTATGTAGCCACCCGTCTGTTATTTTGTTTGTAATGTTGGCCTAAATCACTGTAAAAAAAGGAAAAACAATGTTGGAAAAGTGAGCATTAATACCTAGCCTTGCAGAATTTCAAATAGGCAAAGGAATCACACAGATTCGGAAAGCAATTTCTTTGGAGGATTTCAGCTTCAAAACGTTGAAAGTTTTGTGTTGAAATGTGTGTGGTGATCGCGGTCGTCTGGCCTACTCTCGTAAAATTTTCGATTGAAATTTTGTCTTTTCGATTGAAACTAGGGACAAACTGCAAAAGATTTGTCCCTGGCCTCAATCGAAAAGAGTGATTTTCAAACTAATTAGAGTGATCTTCAATCTAACTATTTAAGAGAGTAACGTTCCGTCGTGCGCTGTACACATCGTGCACATTTATACGGTACCTTTACAATTTTCAAGACTTGCTGGAACTGTCCTTACTGGCTGTATTCAGCCACTTGAAGGTCTTTGGTACAAACTCTGGAATATGTTTCACAGATTTCGAGCAAAAAAAGCCTCGATCGAATTGACTAAATGCATTAATCACCGTGTACCGTACCACCCTTTCCTAATGAGGATTACGTGTGTGTTTACATTTTTAACCCAACAGGGATCACGTGACGTAGATCGCGCAATCGGTCTATTAGAAAACAATACCAACGTGTTGATATCAGAAACTAGCCACAGTCCTGACTATCCCCTTAGGTAGAGGAAGAGTGAATAGAGACAATGGTGACATTAGGGCAGAACTCTACGGTCACGGCAGTGTATTGACATTCAGTAGGCCATGATCATAGGTACTTTCACCAGATGATTGGAACTTTTTAATTCACCAACATCACTTTTGAAAAGGGAGCTAGCTCGGTTATAATTCGATTTTGGTTGGCTTTTAACTTGTGAAGATCAAATACTTTTCTCTCCAGATGGCTGATTAAAGTAAAAGATTATGACACGAGGTATCTGTTGCTATGTGATGGCTTAAAAATCAACGGAGAATACGTCATCATTCGCAAGTACGATGATCTCAACATGGAAGACTATAAAGAATATCAGAGGCGGAAAGATACTTTAGCAAGTGACGAGCATACTGCTGTACAAAGACTCTTACACATGTAATTATCAATTGTAGACGTCTGTGAGTTTTGTCTTGTCAATGGGAGACATTGGAACAATAATGTGGCACCAGACTTAGGTTAAGTTTTTCCCGCTGTCCTAAACATTCGCTCATTCCCAAGAATAAAATATTTAGGCTACCTGTCTGCGGTCGTATTTTTGGTTACACACCTATGTTCCGACACCCCTATGTTCGGACACCCTAAATGTATTTTGAACCCTAACGGTAACGGTAATAGATCAAGAGGGGTTATCAGAACATAGAGCAGTCACCGTCACTTTGTCCGCCACAGTCTCCCATTATTTAGGAATATCTGATTGGGTCCACTTGACATTTATCATATTCAGTTACTGTGTAAAGCTTAAACTAAACTCACAACCTTTTCATAATCAAGTTTAGTGGCATTTTCATTCTACAAACTAAAATGCTTAGCTGCTCTTTTCTTCAAATATTTATCACCCGTGGTTTATTTGATGTTCCCTTGCAACAACAGTCTATTATATTATATAATTATTTGAACTATTCCAAGACAATTCGCCCTCCTCCCAGTACAAAAGGAACTAAAGGCTCCGTAGTTCTTAATAGCTAAACTGGCAATATTGTTGATGTGGTAGTCGCCATCAAGTTGTTTTGTAGTAAATATATAGCTTCCAACCCAAACGATACAATGAGTATCGGTAGGCCTACATTCACCCCATCCACGTACATGTATGTAAATAAATATTGGCATAAACTGTTTTCAGAATACGACATCCTCGTCAGTTACAGTACATGTACATTCAGCACGAAGAAGCACAGACGCAAAGTGGAGTACCTAATTTAATTTTCAAAATTTGTTTGATGTGATGATGCAAGTTTTGTAGATTGTGAACCAACGCAGCCTTACGTCATAAAAAACATGGTATCTAATTTCAACCTATTATTTGCAATTTTATTTTAACAGGGTGGCCTCCTCAGTTAAAAACTGCTTTCCTTGAGAGCCATGTATTTAAAATCATGCATATATATGTACATGTACACGTATGTAGCCTATAAAATACACCAATCAAAAGTCCTGATCATAATGTAAGTAATTCTACAACCAATAGACCTTTCTTTTCAACGTCACAGCCCGAGTTTTTGCCAACCAAGATGGAAAAACTACGGGAAGCCGTCAATGCAAGGCAAAAACAGATAATCACAGTTTGCAAAAATGTAACACAAATATTCAAAAACTTCCCGTATTCCACTCGCGCTAGTGTGATAAACTTATATAATATTATAACACACCCCTCCCTGGTTCTTTATCCTGATTGGCTGAAACACGGTCACGTAGGGTGAACTAATATAACCTAGTGCATGAATTCTCACCATTGTTAACTTGACACGCGTCAACACACCGCACGCGCTTCAATTTGGGAGAAATAGTTCGCAATACGGGTATTGACCCAATTCACCTGACGTCATCATCACCACAATAATCTCGGATGCGCCATTTTGGTGGTCAATGTCACTGAGTTATTCAGTGAAGAGCGCATTTTAGGAGATGCGGCGTTTACACGTAAACCTATTGACCACCAAAATGGTGAGCGTGGCACAGTCGGCATGTGTGGCGTGCGTGCAAGGGGTCAATGGTTTCAAAAACCCAAAAACTATTGACTGGTAAACAGCGCCCTCAAGAGATTTACAATGCTAAAAACAACGAATTCACATGACATTTTGGACTGAGGTGTGTTATAAAACACATAGGCCAATGGACTGGCATTATTCGGGCAATAGTGTACGTCTATGCTCCCCGAGGGCCTGTGAGTGACCAGGAGAGGGTCCTATTTTATATATGACCCTCTCCTGGTCACTCACAGGCCCTTGGGTGCATAGACGTCGACTATTGCCCGAATAAAGCCAGTCCATAGGCCTATGTGTATAATATATTTTGTTATCTTTCGTTAAATCCCTAATATTGCACGAGGAGACTCTCTCTGCCCACCCTTCGCTACAATCATAGAGCATGGTTACAATGTACAGCATTGCGACAAGCATGCAATAACTGCTTTTACGAAAGCCCATTAGCGCTAAAAAAAAAAAATCCAATCCGTTATTACGGATTCACAACCCGTTATTACGGATTTACAATCCGTAGTTACGGACTCACAATCCGTTATTATGGATTCGCAATCCGTTATTACGGATTCGCAATTTATTATGAATTCGCAATTCGTTGAGTGATGCATCTACTGTATAGACTGTCCGAATGAAGTGCAAAATGGCACGGCGTATCAGGTGTATTAATATTAATATTGAGAGTTCATGATAACTTGCGTCGTTACTAGCGAAACACGTTTTAAAAGCGAGCAGGCCAATGAAACCCAATGGATCACTAGATCTCACAACGCTCATTACTCAGGGCTGATATACAGCATAAGAAAAACCTTCTCCCATTTCAATGAAATCCATACTTGGAATCATCAAGCAATTCAAGCGACAGTTCTGGTCACGCTGCATAATAAAACACCAAAAATAGGACCCGATCGACGACCCTCCTTTTTGAATCCGTCATAACCGATTCGAATCCGTAATAACGGATTGTGAATCCGTAATAACAGATTCGAATCCGTAATAACGAATTCGAATCCGTAATAACGGATTTGAATTTTTAATTTTTGTTGGCGGTAATGGGCTTTCGTAGCTTTTTGTTTTAATACAGTACGAACGATTCATCGTGCATTGTATATCAATTGTGGGGGAGGGAAAAGACCCCCCCCCCAAAAAAAAAAAAATAAAAAATCCTTGAAACATTGATTCCTCTCAAACTTTAATTGACTTTTGGCCAAAAGTGCAACCTTCTTCACTACACATTTATTAGCATTTCCCTCGTTTACTCGCTACCTTCATAGATTAATTTATTTTCCTTGAGATTACTTTGTTTCCTAAAATTGTTTTATATTTGCCCCTAAAATAATTTTGCTCCATCCAAAAATGTTTTGTTTCTTCCAAATATTATTTGGTTCCGTTGTCTTTTCTCTTGATTTAATAATTCAAAATTGTTCAAACACAATATTCCATTCCTAAAAATGTAGTTTTCTGTGAACAATTTCGAAAGAACCAAATATGTTCAGGGCTTTGGTTTTGAGTGAAATGAAGTAAAACATCTTCTCATTATATAACTAAAAGTGAAAAAAACATGACCTTTCCTGTGTAGTACATACCAACAATATAATACATATAGTTTGAACAATTTTTATTTAGTTGGTTATCTGGCAGCAACATTCTTAAATAAATTGGCGATGCATTTTAAACTTTCATAATCATGCATGTGCTGATCTAATGTCACATTGAAGAGATGACTGACATTGTCTGTTTTGTGGTCATAGATTCTTATCTGATTCCTTTATCCTCTCGCTTTATATATTGATTAGTAGCCTACATCTACCTTACATGCAGCTAAGATCACGCAGCGCCCACTTTCAACATTTTACAATTTGAACATTTACCAAATTTCGGTGAAATAATTCCATTACAAAATAAATATATCTTTCCCACCTTAAAAGTTTGATTCAAAAAACCTGATATTGAGAAGATGAAACAACATAGAGGAGATCATGGTAAAAGATAATTTATATCACAAAATTAAAATAGTATCATAAAACAAACTAATGTGTAAGGCCTACAAAATTATACATGACAACATATCATTGGAAAACATGTTTTTTCTTTTCCTTTAGTAAACGAAATGTTCAAATGAACAACCTCCATCATATATGAATAATACTATTACTTGGCAAAACTATATAGCAATTTTTTGTCAATCAAGTATGAATTAGAGAACATAAAATTCGAAATTGACTTGAAGTTGCAGAGTTACACATTAATTCAACCACGGAGAATGGTTCCTCCATGATTCAACACAGTCAACATTTTGAAAACCCAAACAACCTCTCGTTAACGCCTGTACATATTTTTGGTACACAACTAAAATGTGAAGACAGATAAATATATTTGTTTGACGCAGAACCTTGTATTTTCAGACAAAAATAATTTGTCAACTTGTAGCATAAACAGACAAGACTAACTTAGTGCTCTCAATACTAGTTTACCATTACACAATACAAAAAAAAGCACTATTATAGTGCTTGACATTCATGACTCCCCCCTTGAGACAGGGGAATATCAATGAAGGAACATTTACTATCAAAATATCTTGGCACTAGTAATTTCAAATATAGTCACATCAAAATGGCATGGCCTGAAAGGGAGAACTTCTATTTTAAAAGGGTAGACAACAATAGTAATTTATAAAACATTTACATTTAGAGCTGTTAAAATAACAGATTATTTAATGAACCCTGTAATTACCATTATTAAAAAGATTAAAAAGTAATTTACAGAATAGTCTGCAAAGCACCTGCGTTTTCTTGGCAAGATATCAAACTAGCACAATCTTTACCTATAATCACAAAATAGGAAAAATAATAATCAGCTTATTCACATAATCCATACCCCCCAATGGTATTACATTTTTCAAACAAATCATAACATTCATCACAAGTAACTGATCTAGGCCCTATTTCATTGAGTTGCTTCAGCAGACAATAATGTAGTCAACAATTATCAACAAAAAATGACATAGGAACCATTCATAAACACAAGAAGAATGGAATTCCAGCTGATAAGAGTTTTCTTGAAAGAAAACATATTTTGTTACCATAAGTCAGCCAACACTAAACAACATGGACGAAACAATGAAAATTAAAATATTAGATAAACTTGAACCAACTCTTCCTCAAACAAAAACATTTCAAATGGGACTGTTTTTGTTCAAAAGTTACGTATTAATTATGTTTACTTTTAAGAGCAGACGACTACAACGTTGACCAACAGACGGAATAATCGTTACATATTCTGCTCAATGATTGGTTGGACAAATTAACATGAATGTACGTCTAAATTTTAAGTATGACAACGACAATTTTGACAGAACGGTGGGTCCCTCAAACATACCCGTGAGTAGAACACAACCCCAGGGCTTCTCATGGCCACCACTACTCATTCATACACATATAGTTTTCAGAAGACATTTTTAGGCTTAACTGAGAAAATTTACTCAAAATTAGTGCATAAGTTTGACACATTGAGTGAGTGGCTCTTTTACAAAAATGTGCAACATTAAATATTAAATTGAGCTTTTAATAACGATCATTTCTTATTTTGTGGCATCTGTAATTTCACACATTTAGTGTTCGAAACCAAACTTGCAACACTCCAGTACCTATAACATGATGTTGTCAATGTTTGTGGCTTTTGATTGAATTTGTGTACATCTGCAATGTAAACACTTAATTATTAGGTTTCATTCATGCAACCGATTAAAGTGTTATTTCCTACAATACCTCATCATAAGCAACACATTTGTCAGTTTAATTTGTAAAATGTGTTGTACAATGACTTGTACAGCAACCAGTGAATGAGTGCTATATCAAGTGTATTGGGGGCAAGCTTTTGCATACAAAACTATCTATACCTACACATATGGCTTTTAAGTTGCCGTGTGTGGTAATGCAATATGCTTAGTTGTGCAATCTGCAATAATCACATGTAGCTCTTGGTCAACCTACTCAGACATTCCTTTTGCCAAACCTATATATGGTTCGTCGTGGGTTGTATTCAGGGTTACGATAATCATTCAACAAATTTATTATAAGGTATAGTGAAAAAGATACTACAACAAATTATTCTTTTGTTTTTTCTTTTTTTTTTTGGGGGGGGGGGCTAGAGAGAACAATCAGTATTGAAAGTTTGCATACAAGTTCTCGACTTAAAACTTCCAGTGCTGAGGTTAACTAATAACACTTATACAGTGATCTTCCTAAACTACTTTAATATTGGCATGATATTGATGCCATTTTAAGCAACATTGTACTTTCGGACTAATTTAAATTTGCCCATGGGATCTGGCAGAAAGTACTTCTCCCAAATAAGGGTGTGCTGAGAGGTTCTTCCCCATGGTTTGAAATGACCATTCCAGTGAAGTAACTTGGCTGATTTCACAAAGTTCTCTGAATATCTGGTCCCTGAAGTCACACCTAGATAGATGCAAAACAACAATATAATGATGACAGGGATCTAGTTATTTATTACATTGCTTTACCCAGGGTATGCCCAATTGGGACCCTCTTTAAATGAATGCATGTAATATTTAGCATTTTTTAATACCTATAAATTCAGTTAAAACAATGACAACGTTTCAATTAAAACTTAAATACAACGGAAATTCCCATATGGCTCAAATTCCATGTCAACCTATGTGTAGTATGCCAAAGAGGAAGAAATTCAAATTATTTTGAGTAAAAGATTGGAAAAGATTTTATTGGTCCCAAAGATCACAGATCTAAAAATAAACCAAGTTTATAAAGCCTTAATTGATAGCAAACGCCCCACCCGAACCTGGGGGACGTTCCACTCTGGTAAATATTTGAGCAAGCATTTGTGAACTGCATATCACAAAAGCTTAGGTTTGTACAAAAACATGGATATACCAACACGACTTCAAACGCAGGGCAAGTTAGTGCTCTAGTCACTATAAATAGTATGGACTCACCAAGGTGTCTAACATGCCATTCTGGTGGGATGTCTGTGTGCTGTTTGTACAGGATAATCATCATAGGTGGGGCTGCATTACCACCACCCCTGAGAGTCCCTGCCCCCCATATATCTTCCCTGCACAGCAAACAAATCAACAAGATCACAATGAACTCTTAATTGAACATATTAGTACATACATGTACATGGGAATTATAATTTTGATATTGACTGTTTTGAATACTTACTTTGCATTAAGAGCTTGCCAGTAGTCTAGCTTGGCAGTGATCTTTTGTTCTTTCCAAAGACTGACATTGGCAACAAATACACCCACGTTGAAGGAGCAGGTCATAGGATTCAGACCCAGTTTTTTGACTCTCTCATTGTGGAAGTTCAAATAATTGGCATAAACATTCTGTATCATGCAAAAAACACAAAAAACAAAAATGGAATCAAATTGTTTTGAATGATATGGTACATGTATGACGAGTATGTAGGACACTTACAGATTACTAATGATGCAAGTGTTATGTACATGTAATACTGCACCATTATACACACCACAAATTTGTTATTTAATCCATTCTTGATCATTTGTTGACCTAAGAGGCGGGGTTACGTTTTATGAGTGAATGGAACTTTCTAGAAACAAAACTTGTTAGCTAGATTTTTCTAGCAGTCTTTAATTTTAATTTTGGAAATTGATCTAATTTTGTAAGATGTCTCCAGAAACTTAAAGTTCATAAATACGGGCTTGCAGACAACAGGACTGTGATGTTGCTTGCAACTCATCATAGAGCATTTTAATTAAGTTCAGTATTTGGGAGTTCTTCTTCCCCACATTTTTTGTGACAGGAGTCAGCTTGCGTCCCTGTGGTTTCGTCATTCCGGCCATCTGTTGGAGGTGAATTCACCTTCATATTATTGTCAAAGGACTATTTTGGCCATCCTTTTTCTAAGAATAGTCCTTTGCTGCAGAACCTACCTAAGTCCTTGCCTGTAAGATATTATTTACCTTTGTTCCAGGCTCCAAATTCCACAAAATACAAAATGGTTCAGAAAATACTAGCATGTATTACCTCACCCAAAACCAACTGGTTAAACCCTTTTGATATTGGAATATTTATAATTTACTTCCTTGCAAGCTTGCACAGTGAAAAACCAGAGATAAAAACTCTTTTGCGAGAAAATACTGGTATCCCTCCACTCACAGCAGAGTCATAGCTGCAAATGTACCCTTATTCTAATTCACCTGGTTCAACTGAATGAAAAACAATTATTAAGTACACTGTGTATCTATTCCAACTTGATAAGACAAAGCAATGGACAGTACCTGACGTAAGCTTGCTCTGCTTGAGACTGAGCTGCAATCATCTGATAAAGCAACTGCAACACCAGGCTCCATTTTGGTATTATTCAACTCTGCAATGTCTCCTTGTACAATGGTGTCACTGTCAACAAATATGACTCGACCACTCAGCGTTGGAAAGAGTCTTGGGAAGTAGAATCGAGCATATGTCATCTGAAGAGAAATTCAATTCAACTTGGTTTATTGTACAATAAGTCAATTATAGAAAGCTAACAAGAAATTTAATGTTTGTAGAATTACCAACAGCAATTGTTTGTTTTTTTGTGAAAAGCAAGTAAACATTAAAGTCTAAACAAGTGACATGTATCAGTGTCAACATGAATAAACATTATAGACAGCTTTCTAATATGCCATTTGAACTTCCTGTTTTTGGAGGAATCAAAGTCAAATCAGATCACTTCTATCTAAACAATTACATGTAGCATACAAAAAAATTCACAGATGATGCAAAGATTAAAATAAAATAAGCATGAAATACTGTATGACAAGCACTGTCTACTCAGGACTTTCCTGAGTGCTGGGTAGAGGGAAAGAAAGGAAAGGCATGTTACTCAGGTAGGATTCGAACCTACAACCTTTGCATTTCCAGAGCAGATGTCTTACCACTAGACCACCGAGCCTGCCCAGTAGCTACAGAGGCAGCTCCAATCGTTTAAGGGTTTCCTTGGATGCATCCATGCGTGTATATTTGATGTTCACAATGTACATACTGTCAGTGGAGCTTTCTTGGGTGCATCCATGTGTGTATCCACTTTAACATCCAGTTTTGACCAGAAGTTGGGGTCAAAATGATGCCATCTGATCTCAATGTAAAAGTTTGAGAAAGCTTAAAGCTCTATACCTGGGACTAATTTCATAGAGCTGGTTAACAGTCGGTTATGCGCTTACTTACTGTGTGATTTCTATTACATAGCACTGGTAACCGTAAGCACACAAAAAGGCATGCTAACCTTCCGGTGCTTACTGAAGGAAAATGATTGACATAACAATGCAAATCCATGGTGGACACGCAAGCTGGCCATCTAATTTTCTTGCTAACCTGTGAAATACGCTTACGCTTAAAGGCAAAGTATACCTTTGGTTTTTGGAACCGTACGTTTGCCTTGATGCTATATAATTGTAGATATATACCATAAAACTAACCTGTGTGAATTTCATTTCAAAAGGTGGCAGCGTTTTTGAGATATCGCCAAAAATCTGGAGCGGTTGCGTTCACGCAGAAGAAGTATCCGTCATTGGAATACACATTCTGAGAAGCGTTACGGCCATAACGCTTCTCAGATTCAAGTTTTTGGGGGATAAAAAGTGATATATTTTTCCGTAACTGCAGTACTTCGAAGTGAAACGTTTCTCAAAATGCATTATACTATCCAAAGCTGCCGTACTCCTTACCAAGTAAGTTTTTATTGCCAAAAATTTTCAGAGTCATTACCAAACGTATGCAATGCCTTTAAGCATATTTTTCTGCTATAGTTAGCACGAAAATTTGCTTACCGTTAACCAACGCTATGAAATTGGCCCCTGATCTAAAAATTGTGATTACATGATAAGTTGTTCTTGAGATATGAATTTTTTAAACTTCCAGCTTTCGGTTTCAAAGTAGAGGATTACAAGACATAAGGAGCGTCCACCACAGTTTATTCATTGTATTTTGGCTCAATGGAAGTAAGTCAGAGTGAACCGGGACCCAGCCTTGGTTTCGGATTTAGTACCAATCGTAGGCCAATGCTCTCGGCAGAGGTATGCAATTCGTCATCATAACGTCATAAATAATTTCTTATGCAGTACATACTAAGTTATAGACCATTTTAAACCCGCAACGAGTTTTCAGCAAAATAATACAATTTCAAACTTATCACAAGAGGGCACTTTTGAGGAGGATAACATCATTACTTTTTTAATTGAAAAGCCTAGGGTTCAAACGTAACTTCATACACAGAGACCATGTCCAAATTTCAGCTCATAAAGTCATTAAGCCCTTTCATATGGCATATACATGTAGATTGTAAACATTTGGAATACAACAACTTTTTGTCTTTGATGGTGCTCTTATCAGGTAATTGATTTGGGAATGCTGGCTTAAAAGATTGAAACCTACATTAAATAACACATTTTTAAAAGAACTTTTGGAGATATTTTTCATTGTTTTGATTACATTGAAAAGAATGAACACTTAACTGGCTTCTCCAGTTTACCACTCTCATTGAAGCACCTTGGGCAACGGCTCTACTCTCTACATTAGAGTGTGCCTCTGTTATGGTACAGTGAGGTATCGGTTGGTTGTCTCGAGAAACACACTGATAGTAGGAGGGTTAATAAATTAGGGCTCGGGGCAAATGAATGGATGCCTCAATTCCATGCCTAAAAATCAAATGATAAAATAGTAAGACATCCATTTTGATACTACTATAAAATCTTGTTTCTGATCATCTTGTCAATTTTTTAATGACCTAGGCTTCATCACCCCATTTGACCTACCAACCAAGTCAAAAAATAGCTGCATGTACTCCATGAACAATTCTGGACCAATCACAATCCACTAATAATATAAGTATTGAAAAAGGATGAGCCTGTGTAAAATTTTGCTGTGTGTACACTTTCAGGCTTCGCTCCGTTGACTGTGTTGTGCTGTACTGTGTGTAATGGCACTCGTTGTGAACAGACACACAATGTGAAATCACAACCATTCAGGGTATGAAGGCCAAGTATTACTTCCAAAATACCAGGCTGTTTCTTCTCAAGAATGGCTGCTAGTTTAGAGATACAGATCTACACCTTCAGTTGTTGCCAAAACCATAGTCCATGATAATGTTGATCCCTTCTGACCTTCTAGAGAGCCCAAACAGAATGATGATGACGTCTGTATCAGTTGATCTAATCATTCTTAGCTACCCCGTCACTGAGCCCCTTTCTTTTGCCCATAAAGATGAACAAAGCAGCACTGACAAAAACACTTGAAAGCATACAGGAAGTTGTACCTGTGGATACCAGTCATCCTCATGGCTAGAGATCTTTGAAGAAGGTTTGATTAAACTGTGGAGAGCAAATCTACCAAGTACCCGACAAGTACCAATCTCCCTCCATCAACGGTGTATTGCTCATCTACTCTTCAAGTATATACCAGTATGTAGCAGAATGATTGATATCCCTTTTTGTTGGTCTGGAATGCGTCTTATCTTAATGCCTTACAACTTATGATGCATATTTTGCTTTATAACAAAAAACTCTCAGGCACCACCAAGCACGCAAGGGATGTGCCGCCACACTGCGGTTTTGTGAATATTGAGACTGGGTATAGTATTCTATCTTCAATCCTGGAAAAGTGTGTTGACATCTGCAGGCTCCTCCTTTACAGGTCGGCTCAAAATACATACAGAGAATAGAGAGCTGACACAGGCAATTGCAGGTACTCTGCACCGTACTTCCAATTCTCAATTTGAATTGGAATCGGCAGAAATGGTTAAACAGTTAAACAGAAGTCAAATGTTCCATTTAACTGTTTAGGAAAATAAACCTACATGTAGTATGCACAACCCTTACCTTTACTTACGTTGACAAAGCTCTTTTTCATGATGATTCATGGGTTCTATACATTCCTCATTAGAGAAGGCCTTATTGCTAAAGGCCTTTTCAAAGCATTGAAAACAGTTACTTACTGGTGGAACATTATCTTTCTTGCCATCCTTGTCAGGCGGTTTGGTTTGAATCCAAGACTCATTGAAGGTTACCATTGTATAGTCAATGTCTTGAAGAGCTGGGACTGCAAGCCAGGATCTGCACATCAATGGCAAAACACTAAAGTCAATATGCTTTGAAATTACACAGACTTTTCTTTCAGGCAAATAATGATAATAATTACAATAAATTAAGGACGAAAAATTAAAGAAAAGAAATAAAAAATCCACACACACATACATGACAATGCTTCACTTGTTTGTTGTCCTGGTAAGTCAAGGAATTCTCCTTGTTACATAGTGATGGGATACACTAAAGATTCGCAAATAGTTCCAAGTAATACTACATGTCTACATAGTATTAATTCATTGCTTCTCACCCTTAAGGTCAAAGGATGAATGGAAACATAACAGAACTCAAAACTTCGATGATTAAAAAACACATTTAAACATGCATAAATATGAAAGATATGACCACATTCTAGTGATTGTTTCCATAACAACTGAGCATTTGAGTTCATTGGCCTTAATCACAAGATTTGCATCCTCTTCTTTATTGAATCAAAGGTTATATTGTGCAATCCTGTTTGTGCACGGTTACAAATTGCACAGTCTGCTAATCAATCAACCAAAAATGAAACTATGACTGGCTGCTAAAATCATTACAAAGTGAAAGGTAACTTTTAATTCCTTGTCAATATACGTGTATCAGTTTACACGCTGCTATTACAAAAAAATATCTTACCTCAAGTGTAACTGTGATACCTTGTCCACCACAACATGGAATTTGACATGTGCCTTAGAATTTAGCCAAATGCTATTCACAGTTGCAATCAAACCGCCCAAAGTTTTTTCATCTGAACACACAACAACATTGACAACATCTTTGCCTTGATGAGGTTTATGCAACTTGGATGCTTGTTCAGAAGCCAACTTTACTTTACTTATGTTTTTCTTGGCTTGATTTGGTGCAAGAAGAATGCTGAGTTGTGCATCTGGCTTGTTATCTAAGAGCCCTTGAGATTTGAAAATGAGAAAAAGGAAAAACACAAAATTTGACACATTTTATGTGAAGTGTACTTTGCAGGGGTTGAAATACCCCAGCGCCCCGGTGGGATTAACGCCTGGTCCCAAATAAAAAGCCCCAGGAACCTCTATTTCTAAAACGCTTTTGGCGGTAAAATAACCCCAGGTCCATTTATTATGTGACGTGAGGTCTTTCCCATGGGCTAGGCTTCCTTCAAGTTTTTCAATCCTTGTTTTAATATTTTTTTAGAGCCAGAGGAATTAATCGAAGTTTGTTTTCCTCCACACCTTGGATTGGGCTCCGGCTCCAAAATGTGGGCTCCATACATGTACTTTTTTGACACCAGCAGCTGTGACAACGCCGGAGGTTGGAAATGGCGTGAATGTGTGTGTGAACGTTAGCTAACACTGCAGCAAGCGCGCCAGCATGTCATGAGTGATACTATTATCGCTTGTGTGTATACCGTAAGCACTGTGTTAAAAATATTGCCGATTCACTAGAGGCCTTGAACTTCGGCAGGCCGCCGATTGGGCTTGCGGTATTTATTTACTGCTTGAGGGCATGTGTGGACAAAATTTGAGAGAAGCAAAACAAACAGGCTGGTTTTGCTGTTGTTCTTTTGATATCTACTACTTATTTAGCAAAGAAAATACAAAAAAAAAAAAAAAAACATTAAAGAGTCAAAATATATTAGAAAAAGGGAATTGTGATGCCTAGATTTAAGCTTTTGAAAGCGCCTTCAAGCAGTCAATAATAAGGTTTGTGGTTCCCTGTACATACATAACCACATGCATAGTACTACTTTTGGTTACCATTGCAAAATGCCTCTTGCAATGTAGAGTGTGCAGTGGCACTTTGTAGGTTGGTGCGTAAAAATGATTGACTGACATCCCAGAATAACAACTTCATGCATGTGCACTTTTACTATCTGAGTAAGTAAAATTGGAATTGGAAAGTTGCTGTTTGTTCATGTAATGTCGTATACCATAATATGCTGCGAGCTGAAAAATTTTGCATGTAAATGCATTAAGTGATTTATTCCGACACTGAAATGAAAGTGAGTGTTAAATCCATTTCAAGTGGATCTCCAAATTTTCTAAAAACTGTACAGCATGTAAAAATATTTGGACACAATAGTTGTTGCAGTTGTGTAGGGCCTATGTGTGGAGGGCCTTTGTGTGTCTTGTTGGTAGGTATCATTCATACCGGGGACCTATAACAAAAGGGACAATAGGGTCCCTGGTTGAGTAAAGGTCCCCAGTTGGAAAGTCATGTACAAAACCATTGGGAGCTGTTGCCATAAAGCTAAGGGTTATGTGACCTTCTGTGGACTTGCACACGTCCACACAAGGTTTTTTCTAATAGGGACGTGTACAAAAATGTTCACTGCATGAGAACAAAGGAAGGTCCACACAGTGTATGTAACAAAAACATGTGTGTGTGTGTGTGTGTGAGTTTGTTTAGGCATTCAAACCGGGGACTTAAAACAAAAGAGGACAATAGGGTCCCCGATTGGAAAAGGTCCCCAGTTGGAAATCATGTTCAAAACCAATGGGAGCTGTTGCTAAAAAGTTAGAGTACAAACAAAAGAGGGACAATAGGAGATCCCCGATTGGAGGTAAATACACACTTGTGTGTGTGTGTGTGTGTGTGTGTGTGTGTACTTGCCATGCTTTTAGTGACCTTCAAACCAAGAACTTACAACAAAAGGGACAATAGGTCCACAATTGCCATTACAGAGAGTAACAATGGGGGTCCACATTTTTTCTGGAAAAAGGGTTGTACAATGGAGGGTTCACGATTAGAGGTCATTACACACTTGCAGGTATGTACATGCATGTTTCATTGTGTGGGGAACAGGGAAGAGGGCATATGTGCTCCACCCAACCCACCCATGAAAAACAACAGATATTGCCCTAAAAAAGGGAAACAGTCAAAGAAAAAAACAAAGACAAACACAAACGAAAAAAAAACGTAATACAAAAAAAATGAGGTTATATCCTGAAAAGTCTCAGAGTTGGGGTGGATTATGCAGGTGAATGAGGTGTGGCTCCTTACTTTTTGCTGAATGAATTTAAAAAATACAGTAGCTACATGTATGTAGTAATTCATGAGGGATAACGAATATTTGTCGTTTTACCCTACATTGTTGTGTGATTAGCACTGTAGACTCCAAAAGCATCCTACTCATGAGGAATTCAAACCAGCAATTTGTTTTTTTTAAAAAAAAAACACCAAAAAACGTAAAAATAATGTTTGGACTACATGTACATGTACTCTGTCAAAAAAGATAAGTGTAACAACTGGGCCAATCCGCCAGCACAGGGCGCCAGCAGAAAAAATAAACGTACATGTAGATGCACAACCCTAACACATACAGTAAATGTACTAATCTTATACCATTTTGGAACACCGGACAATCTCTAGTTAAAAATGCTTAGTGGGGGGCGGGGGGTGTTAAGTGTTTTAATGCTCACATCAAAACCACGTAAACACTCAAACCCTATGTCTCTCTATTTCTAATTGTTCACCTTATGGACTAAACTGCTGGAATACAAGTTTGTTTGCTAGAGTAAACTAATGTACAATACCTTTTGGTTTTCTCTCATCACCTTGGGATCCAGGTATGGGCAGGTAAAAAACCAGCATGTAGACCACAATAATGATGATCACCAAAGCAACAACTGGTACAAAGTAAAATGAGTACATGTCATGATTTATATACTATACAAAAACTCTCATGCACAAGAAAACTACACCTGAGAAACATTTGTGAGGCTTTTAAGTAAATATAGTTTTTGTACCTGTTTCCACAAATCACATACTTTACTGTAAAGCTTTAACTTGGCAATCACAGTTTAAGTGAATATGGAAAGAGTTGTCAATAGGTTTTGTGTTTTGTCAGCATTTGTCAGCAAATTGTTTGGTAATCAGTAGGACTCAATCTGCCATAAAGCTTTACAGACAACATTTAGATTTCAAGTTCAGTGCAATGACTGGATTGTAACCTTCCAGCCTGCATCAACTTGGTCCAAGTCAACTCAGTTTGCGTTCAACTCAGTCCCACTCAACTCCATCCAAAATCAACTCGGCTTTACCTTCTGGTTAGGGTACTGGCATATAAACCTGTCCAGGTCCCAAGTCAAAATCCTGTTCTAGTCAATTTTTTCTTTGTTCAACCCGAAAATTTATTTTTACTCACCCAGTATTCTTTATGGTTTATTACTAAATATAAAAAAATTAATAAATCAGACAAAAAGACAAATATTTGGAAGGTGAAAAATTGACATTTCTAATGGTGGTAGGACGTCAGTCAATGTTTTACTGACACTAACAGTGCAATGGACACTGACTTGATCCTACGTTTACCAGGGCTAACATTTCCCTATTCAGTCAGTCCTGGCTGACTTGGGACAAAGACAGTCGCAGCCCCTCCTCCACCACAATTTTCCAGTGCCCCCAGGTGCAACCCCCACCCATGAAAACAATCAGAATGTAATTTATAAAAAAAAAGCCCCTGGGCCCCAACTGATAAAGCATTGCCTCCCCCGCCCCTCCCAACCCTGCCTTCAGTGAAAAAATCCTACGAGCTACATGTTCGTGGCTGCCGAATCGACTTGAGACTGACTTGACTTGAGACTGACTCGACCTTGGACTGACTTGACCTTGGACCGAGTTGACTTCTGACCAAGAGTTTACCTGTTTCCCACCCAATGCCAATGCCATGGTGACATTACAATTTACAAGTAGGATTGAAGCCAAGATTTGATTTTGATTGACTAGCAACTACTACAGTGTACTAGTAGTACAATATTACAAAATTTACTAGAGCGGGATTTGAACCTGCGACCACCGGCTTAAGGTACCAACGCTCTACTAACTGAGCTATCCAGCCCTAATGTTGGTGGCCTCCCTATTTTGTCAATATCTTTGTTCCAGAAATAATCTACATGTGCGACTAGTACTACTAGTTACTAGCATGGAGGTAACATTTTTCTGACATCCTTTATTTTCAATTTTTGTGTGAACAAAGAAAAATTGACTGGAGCGGAATTTGAACCTGCAACCACTGGCTTAACGTACCGACGCTGTACCAGTTGAGCTATCCAGCCCTAATGCTGGCGGTGTGCCTTTTTTGTCAATAACTTTGTTCAGGGGGTGCCAGTCAGAAGCCATTCAACCGATTACTGCCATGTAGCCAGGGATCACATCCCATTATACCATACCATAGAGCTAGCTCTATGGAAATATAACCTGGGAAGCGTCAGCATGGGGATCTACCTTAAGGGTGATGCGACTTATAATTTTTAAATATCAAGCAATAAACCACAACACAAGGGTAACTGACTGGCTAAATTTTAAAATAAATTTTTGGGTGAACAAATACTAACACGGAGGGAGCCTCCATGCTACTCTAGCCTGAGTACTACACTACAGTACTAATAATATTATTTACTAAACCCCGACTAGTATTATTAATAAGTCCGTGTTTTCCTTTCTCCATGGTGTTACCTATACCCAACTACGCCTTTTTTAACAAAACATTTTGGACATGATCTTGCATATGTAGGGTCCGAGTGAAGTCCCATCAAAACCTGGTGTACCTGTGTACAAATTTCAAACTCCCAAACAGAGGGTGACAAAAAACTGCTCAAGAATCCTTCTATCAATTTGAGACTCACCTGAGGTGCGCAGTATTTACTGCTGGTTATAAGATGGTAAGATTGTGTCTGATACGATTCTTCAAAAAAGATGATTTTCGTCTAAAATGTGAGCCCTTTGTCCGTCGTTTTTAAAGCGCATTTTCGGATTTGCGCAATGCTCAAATTGCGCGCATTGTTCACAAAAAGACACCGCAAAATAGTGCGCAATTGAGAAATTGCGCATACCCTAAAAAATGCACTCCACCAGTATCGTTTCACAACATGCGGTCCATTTTGAGTATGAATGCCGATTCTAGCCAAAAATTTATCTTTTTTAAGAAATGCATGTGACACAATAACAGCACTACCATTATTAACATGCAACATACTATACGTACCTCAGGTGACTTTCAAGTTAATGGCACTGTATTAAATGGTGTGTTTGATGGATCTCTGTTTAATTCTATTTACTTTTAGAAACTTAAAATTTGTACACAGGCACTGCCTGGGTCAAGTTTTGATGGAACTTCACTCGGACCCTACAAACATGACAAATGTTTAAGGCGTTGTTGGGTCCTAAACTTGGACTTGTTAACTAATAATTAATATAGTAAATATCTGATCACGATGATAATATTAATTAATAATTGCTCCATCACCCTTGTTTGAATTTTGAAATTTGTTAGGCCTATAAAAAGTATAACTTTTATTTAGAACTTGAAAAGAAAGTTGAAAGGCTGGCATATCAATTCAAACGCATCGGAGTCAGATCATGGTTAGTACTAACTAGACCCAGTAACTGGCATGACTGGGGCGCTGTACTCCGTTTATCTGTCGTAGTACTACTACTACTAGCTAGCTAGTAGTAGTAGTAGTAGGCTAGAGTACGACAGATAGTGTCAAAATCTCAAAAACGGAGTACAGCGCCCCAGTTACTGGGTCTAGGTTAGACCATGGAGGTATAAAAAAAACTGAATTCGTCAAGAAATAACTGAATTTTTTAGTGTACTGTACTGTGTTACT
The DNA here is from genome assembly GCA_911728455.2 of Marthasterias glacialis. NCBI lineage: Eukaryota > Metazoa > Echinodermata > Asteroidea > Forcipulatida > Asteriidae > Marthasterias > Marthasterias glacialis. The sequence goes on from OU452235.1 coordinate 10,452,206, forward strand.
CACCTGTGGTCGGGTAAATTCTTGCCATTTTGTACGCCACGACATAAACAAAAACAGCACCACCACGGCACTAGCTACCGACACTGAGTAAGTACATCATTTGTAACCACATGAACCATGTAACGTCACATGTAACAACGTTACAAACTAAAGTATTGTTAATACTGTAGCATGTACTTGGATATGAACCATGAACTCACTTTTTTGCCGCGTCAACAATACACTAGTACTAGGTAAGGCATCTAATAATAATAATTATAGTAACATACATTAAGGTGCCACGCAGACGTACGCCGGCCCGTCGGCGACACGGCCATCTTTTAATATCCATAAACCTCGTTCCCGTTTTGGTGTTTAGCACGCGCTTCATTCACGGTCTTCGCTCGTCCCCATCAGTCATTCTTCAGTTGTCTAGAAAGACTTGTTTGACGTGCGATTCATAGATATCTTGAATGACGGATTGGTTGTGTAAAGTACGGTGGCCCACAACTGTCACGGCAAAAGCAAAAGGGCCACGGCAAAAGCAAAAGCGCCACGGCAAAAGCAAAAGCGCCACGGCAAAAGCAAAAGGGCCACGGCGAAAGCAAAAGGGCCACGGCAAAAGCAAAAGCGCCACGGCAAAAGCAAAAGCGCCACGGCAAAAGCAAAAGGGTCACGGCGAAAGCAAAAGGGCCACGGCAAAAGCAAAAGCGCCACGCCAAAAGCAAAAGCGCGATGTAGATATGGGTTAAAGGTCGAATTTGGTTATGGTGACCATGTGATATGACTTTGTAGTAAGCATAGAGCAAGGACCAGAAGCTATGAAAACACTAAAACACCCGGACCGCCCTTGCAGAATTTCCGCCCCTTGGACTTCACTAGGGGCATTAGTTTACATGTCCAAAATAAAAAATGTTTATTTTCGGCAAAGTTGACGGACTTTTATTTATCTTTAATAAAAATCTTAAACCCCTTGACCCCATTAGAATTGTTGGCCCTATAAACTCCAATAGGGAAATTCGTCCTGAGTCCAAACATATTAAAGTCTGAATTTCCGGTAACTTGACGGTCCGCCTTAGCTCTGAACACACTAACTTAAAACCCTATAGCGTCCGACCGGCCCCGGGGGATTCGCCCCCTGGAGCCCCACTAGAATGTGTGTCCATATAGGCCTACTCCAAAAGGGGATTTCTCAAAACAAATATTCAACGGTTTTCAAAGCTTGAATGTCTAATATGGGTCGTAATCTAATGCTCGGCATCCGAGGGCCATTTTAAACCTTGGAATCACTCAGAAACCTCGAGCGTTTGTGAAACCTTCATGAACCCCTATAATAATATTATGTAGGTGAGTCCCATGTCGTTGGACTTTTGCTTTCATTTGGTATAATATCAGTCGGCAAATTTAGGCTTGCACCCCCCCGAGTGCTTTTGCTGTGCCACTACGACCCTGTCGGTTTTAAACGAACGTTTAAGGCCTCTGTCACCACTCTTGTATTCCCTTATTATGAACTGAACTTGCCTTTGAAGTAGGTGTATTTTTTTTTTGCATCGTTTTAATATAATAGCTTCCGATAAAAGTTGGAACATGTAACTTTTAACAAGCCACAAAAAAGACATGGATGCCAGAATGCAGTCTGTTATAGTGTTTATTATAGTTGTATCCTCCAATCAAATGACAAGGATCTACTTGGATGTGATACCCTGTGGGTAAGTCTGACGTCATTACAGCATAAACCACGCCCACTTTACATATCACCAGAAGCCGTTGCAAATACATTGGCCAACATTAATGGTTTACGCAAAAACTAAGGCAGGTGATTTAACACAATGTGTTGTGTAAGCACTACATCTTAATGATGTCCTAAATATATTTATAGCACACCTCTCCCTGGTTCTTTATCCTGATTGGCTGAAACACGGTCGCATGGGGTGAACTAATAATATAGCCTTGTGCATGAAATCTGCACCACACGCACCGCACGCGCTTCGTTTGGGAGAAATAGTTTGCAAAGCAGGAAATCGTTTCAAACCCAAAGTGACTATTGACTGGTAAAGAGCGCCCTCACAAAAGAACGACGGCGTCTGCGGATTGAGGAGAATCTCCGGCCAAAAATCACGATTTACTCTTCTAACCGACATTTTTGACTGAGGTAAAACACATATGGACTGGCATTATTCGGGAAATAGTGCACGTCTATGTAACCCGAGGGCCTGTGAGTGACCAGGAGAGGGTCCTATTTCCCGAGGCCGAAGTGCACTATTTCCCTCATTGCCAGTCCATATGTGTATAATATACATGTGCAATGTATTATAAAAGGTATATACAGTATAGATATTAATGGAGATCAATGGTTCCTACCCTCCGGTGGTCTCCGGGCAGTGTTTTTTTTCTGCAATCCGAAGTTGCCACTTTCGTAATGACTTTCTACGGGGAATTTTAGTTTGTTTGAATCGTTTCTAAAAAAGGGAATCCTTAAAACAAATTTAGAAACAATTTTCAAGGATGGCAATTCTGAATAGCAGAAAAAATTGCCTCCGGGCAATGGGACCGAGCGCCCCCTTTCTATCAGGCGCACTCAGACGACACTTGGTGGCGCTCTACTTTGTACACATCATACTGCATGTACTGCATTACATACTGTGCATCAAATACACAATACGGTACGGAATGTGCGTTGATGTTAACTTTACGAGTCAAATTGACGCACAACAGCTGCCTACAGTACATGAATAGCAGTTTTGGCACATTTATGCCATCTTCTTGTGCGTTTGTTATTCTTCTGGAAGTTCTTTCTCTCGGGGAGCATGGAATACATTCGGTCAATTCCAACCCACATGGTAAGAATTTGTCCAGTTTTAGCTGTGTGTACTATTCTACAGTACTCACTACTACTAGACTACTGGTAGTGGTACTGTACTACTAGACAGTACTTGAATGCTTGTAAAGTTTACAGTAAAATATTTTTCAATATTTTTGTAATCGGAAAAAAATCAAAATCAAATCCCATTATTTAGGTATACCTACAAACAATATTAATGACTGGTTTATTAGTACTAAAGTGAACAATATCTACATCAAGTATAGTGTTAAACTTGGACTTTAATGTAAGTATTTTTAGTGTAGGTTGACTAACACTAGTTGTGATAATCGTAACCCTCCATCCTCCTGACGACGGTCGGAGACCGTCGGGAGGATGGAGGGTTATGATTATCGCAACTAGACTAACACCAGGTTAACTACAAACCCGGGGGGGGGGGGGGGGGCATTGCTTTTTAGTGGGGGGGGGGCCCAGGGACCATGTTTTTTAATGAATTACATGTATCTCGATTTGTTTTTATGGGGGTTGGGGGCACCTGAGGGAGCACTGAGAATTTATTCATGTGCCCCCCCAGGCCACCCCGTGGCCGCTGCTGGCCAGAGAGGAAGTGTTTAATCTTAAATTTTGAAGTTTCTTATTTTTATCTTGGAAAATTGATGAAACAAACATGTAGTTTGACAGTGATTGGGAATTACATTGTACTGTATAACAAAATCTTGAACACAGGAAAACAGCTACATGTATCACTTTTATAACTTTTTGTATATAGTTTAAACTGACTTACATGTATACTACTTAATAGCACCAGGGAAAATTAAAACATACATAAGTATTGTACATGTACATATATGTACCTTGAATTTTTGACCTGTAACATGTAAGTCTTCATCAGAATATATCCTATGATGTTGTGATGGATTTGACCTCTAGACGACCTGTTTTGACATGAATGGAACAGGGTTTTAGCGTGTTGTGGCCAAGCGATCTTGCGCAACGAATTCAAGTTCTGGTGGCTTAGTCATCACAGTGTGAGTACATTGTGTTTAGCAACATTTTGGGGGCCTGAAAATCCTTTTAATTTACAGTGTACATGCTTTTGTATGTACAGTATGTAAAATACTACTATCAGTGACTAAGCCCTTGCAGCACAAACTCAGCATCCACAAAGTCAGTACATGCACTAAATACAAACTTGGCACCCAAACCAAGACAAATGATGGGGAATAGAAATTTATTCATTTTCGCAATATTACTTCGATGATTTCTACATACATGTACAACAATGTACTAGTCTGCTGTTGATTAAATGCAACATTGATACAAGTACTGTATTTAGTCAGTACTTTATACTGCGACTAGATTCCATGCAATGAAACATTTCCATATCAATTGAGAGCTTTCTTGGACTGAAATGTTTGGGGTAAGATACTAAATCTGACTGCAGTTGTTTTCACTCATGAGTCATTAGATATAATCCAAAACAAATGCTTTTATGCTTTTAAGAAGAGTGTATTACACTTACAGGTCATTGTGAAATTTTCAATAATAAATGTCCTCGTTAATGGTTAATTGGGCTTTTTGGGTACAGTTTTTATTCAGCATTCACATGCTCCAAAGCAGTAAATTGTAGAGAGTTGACTTAGTCCGGCTGTTAGAAGAGATCCACATTATTATGTTTTATGCACACTCTAACAATTACCCCTCACGAGAATGAGACCATTAATCAAGTCTATTAACTTTACTGCCTAGGACTTTTAAATTCACACATTGTACACTGAGAGGAAGAGTTTAGCCCTATGTAGGACTTTCCTCTGTGCTGTGCACAGATACAGAGTCCTAGTTATGAGGGCCTGTTTCTGGGGTGGACAATTTTCAGAGCTCCATAATTCAAATCTTACCTATACGAAGCTACTAATCTCACCGGATTAACATTCCATGGCCACACACATTTTTTGGCGGTGGGCTTTGGATGTCAGATAGTCCTCATAAATCTGTCATTTTTGTGGAAAAATTCAGCTCTCACCGTTAAAAAGTTTCCGTTTTGTTTGTTCTTTCAAACATTCCTTCCGTGCGTACGCATACCTAGCATGTTGGCGTAGGACAGTTGCACGTACTTTGTATGTATAGTGATGTGTGGTCAGTGTACGGTGACGCGCAAACACATGAGTACTAGGTTTGCGCGATGAAGTGTGTTTAAAGTTTGCAGAAATGTTTAGCATTTGGAGCTAAATTATTTCACGAAAATGACGGATTTATGAGGAATTTCTGCCCAAAACTGTGTGGTGCTATGGAATGTTAATCCAATGTGATTAGTAACTTCTTACAGTTTAGATTGAATTATGGAGCCCTGAAGTTTTTCCGCCCAGAAATGGACCCTCATGTCCAGGACATCACTGTAGTATTTACATGTACTCCGGCGGCCGTTCGCTTGCGAGAATAAGGATTGCAATTGTTGGTGTTACCCGGTTCTGATTTGTCGGTTCCAATACCAATTAAAACCTTTTGCCGCACATTTTGTCGTCAAAATAAAAAAAATAAAAAAAGAAAGGGGAAAGACCCATCTATTTGCATCTTTTTTTTTCCCTTAAATTTTTTTTTTTTTTCAGAATCAACTGAATCATTGTCTTTTCATCTTTTCAATACGTTAATCAAATACTGCCCAATGCACGCCGTCTCTCTAACCCGTCTGTTTTGCTGTTCATGGTTTGAAGTCTCCAAGTAGAGCACTGGCAACCCAACTTGGCTATGAGCCAAATAAGGAAAACCAGCGCACTGTGATCATTAATGGTTCACATGTGGTCTTCATGTATGAGTACACTGTTATCTAATGTACACGTATTCTTTTTAACACCGAGTTGGGGACTCCTTATCGTTGTTCTATTATTCCTTTTTCTATTGAATTACCTTGTGGGGGACAGGGTTTGACAAAGAAAAACCTTGTGGGGACCTTTGTTCCATTGTATAAATGTCCCCATAACGGTGTGTGTGCCTACCTATGCGTACACATGCGTGACACGTGAGTGAACGTTGTTAAGGTTGTTGAAATATTGTTGTGCGCGCTTCTTTTGTCTGACAAGTCCTCTGTCAATGAATTTATTATCCCCAAAAATCACTATTGAATGGTTTCGGAAGAACAAAAAAACTAAAGCCTTTAGCCTGAATGTGGGTCCAAAAGAACGACCCACGACAATTTCCAGATCTATGCTTGCACCTCAGAGTTTTTGCGTAACAAACAGACAAGTTACTAACATTAATATAGATAGGAATTAGTGAAAGGACTACAGGTTAAGAAAGAGTTTAGCATACAACACAAAGGCTATACTAAGGTTTGCACTGGGTTTTACGGTATGTCTTCAATAAGGCATGGTGCATCTGTTGAATTCCTAAATAGCTACAGACCAAAGATTGTTTTATGATGTATTTAAATTCTTGACTATTTTATTTGATTCCTATGCATGTTCGGAGACCCAAACATTTTCTTCAGCATTAGTTTAAGCCGCATGAATACTGGCAGTCATGGACGACTAATTAGTAACATGTCCTGAAACAATTGTCACATGGACTTTGAAGTCATTGTAGCTTAATGACTAAACTTACATATGTAGTATCAAAAACTTCATGTGACGTCATCAGGTATAGAGTAACATGAGTGCAAAGCTTAATACTTAAAAAGAACAAATATATCCTGAACCTCATGACATACATGAAAACTCATACTTGTTGTGGCATCGTCCGGCTCAAAATCCAAGTGACATTTTATTTACATTCATGATCCTATTTGACCTTTCCTTCTGCTCCAAACAGGAAGTTTAAAAAAAAGTTTAATCCAAAGTTATTCGTAGGCCTATGTACGAGAGGTCTACAGCCAGTGTGAAAATGTTTGGATGTAGTGTCTTGTGATGGACTTACATTATATAATGGTGATGATGTCATCATGTGTTAAAGTGTCCTCCTGGTGTGCTTTCAGGTGTACCACTGTCCTGTTTTTAAATTGTACCTCAACAAAGGAATTTTGTTTTATCATATTTTAGAGTAACACAAAACAATCTGCCTAATATTAAGTCTTCATTTTGGTAGTGTTATTTTAGAGTTGTTTTTACATGAAAAAATAATAAATGAACTGAAATGAAATTTGTAACTGTATCCTGCTGGGACAAATAATAACTATTTGTTCTTGAACAGGATGGATTACTTGATTTTGATTCCTAGTGTAGTTGCAAGATTAACAAAACAATTTGGGTTGCCAATATCACCGCTTGTAGACTTGTACATAAACTGTAATAAATGTGTTGACTGTTTTGTTGTGATGCTTTTTGTAGGATTACAAGGGACAGAAACTGGCTGAGCAGCTGTTTCAAGGAATCATCATTCTGTTTGCTGTAAGTCTAAATCATTACAACAGGCTGTACATGTTGTTTGAATGTTTAATCCTTTACTCAGTCCTCAGAGTACCTGCAATAGATCCCTGCTTGTTACTCCTCAAACCACCTGTAATCACCTTGGATTTTTAACAGGTTGTACTTTGTATCACTATGGATTTTACAAGCTAGTGAAACTCGCCAATCATTCGTAGTTAAAGTGAGATCTCAAGATTAGGATGGTCTTAAAATAGCATCGAGTCACCACAAGAAAATATTGTTGTCACAGTGAAACCATGACTTAACCAAGTAAAGGCAACAAACATTCTCGTAGAATGTTCAAGGATTTCTTTTTCTCTTTTGAGAAAATGTGGCTTTTGTTCACTGTGAATCTGGCAAACCTTGGCCGTAAGACATAGCAGATAATTTGCCAGGGCATACTGGAAAGAAAGCCTTTGACCATGTTTGGCAAGAGGGTCTATGTGCAATCCTGAGGAAGGGAATAGACCGATTACGTGACCCGCGTCACGTGACCTATTAGGGGTATAAAATATAAACACACACGACGTCCTCCATAGGAAAGTGCAGTACGGTACACGATGATTGTTGCATTTAGTTTATTTGATCGAGGCTTTTCTTGCTCGAAATCTGTGAAAAATACTCCAGAGTTTGTACCAGAGACCTTCGAGTGGCTGAATAAAGCCAGTAAGGACAGTTCCAGCAAGTCTTGAAAATTGTAAAAGTACCGTATAAATGTGCACGATGTGTACAGCGCACGAAGGAACATTAGGCCAGACAACTGTGATCACCACACACTTTTCAACACAAAAATTTCAAAGTTTTGAAGCTGAAATTATCCAAAGAAATTGCTTTCCAAAACTGTGTGATTCCTTTGCCTATTTGAAATTTCGCAAGGCTAGGTATAAATGCTCACTTTTCCAATGTTCTTTACCCTTTTTTTTTACAGTGATTTAGGCCTACATGTACATTACAAACAAAATAACAGGCGGATGGCTACATTAAAGTCATCTGATGCCGGTAGTGCACGGCTGAAAAACCTCTTTTTAGTAGAATTCAGTTAAATTATGAAACAGAGATGTGATTTAAATTAATGCCACGACATACTACTTTAAATAAAGGGGCTGATTAATTAATTTATCACTTAACAAAAGTAAAATCGACTGTTTTTGTAGTCACTCTGTGTCACGGCATATCTCTTTACACGTATTTTGCCATCAGCTGTATGGCGTTATATACATAGGAGGTCACGTGACCGCATGTCAACATTGGTCGCGCAATCGGTCTACTGTGAATGTCATTGAAGCCCTGTACAGAAGCATCTCAAAGTGCAGAGATCAGATCCGTGAATGGTTCCACACATGAGTAGAAGTTAGACAAGGCTGTGTTTTGTCTTACAACAATCTTCAACATTGAACTCATCATGACAAAAGCCCTAGAACATTTTCAGGGTTCGGTCAAGTTAGGAGGCAGAGAAATTTCCAACTTAAGATTAAAAAGAGGAAACTGCTCTGGTTTCGTTATGTGGTCAAATGGAAGGGGAGTCTGACAAACACAATCCTGGAGGGTGGAACATATGGTACCAGCAGAAGGAGAAGGCAGAAACTGTGGGCAGTCAACATTAAGGAACGGACACAACTTCTTAGGACAGCTGAAGACCGAGACAAACGGAGGTTCTGTGTGTCAAATGCCATCACAACATCACCCCTACGGCCGTAACGCTATGGGACAGAAGGAATAAAGGAATGCTGAAATCTTGGACTTACCACCCATGATGGCAGCCTAACATCTATTGTAATACTGGTACATGTACAATGTATGTCTAACAAAAGGATGAAGGTCTGGAATCGGGGATTACACAATAATCCCTGGAATAGTGGAGAATTCTTAGCATGAATTCCAGTACCCTTTGTCTCTCTTTGTTACAGCGCAAACAAATTGTAAATCACGATGAGTGCATACACTGTGCACACTACACAATGGAATGTCCGCGAGTGTTTACGCATTTGACGGAAGCATCCCTGGACATTCCGTTTATGTGTCCATAAAAGTTTTGCCTGTATACATGTTTTCCGGCATTTACTGGTAACATTTTGTTTGTTTGAGATGACTTTACATTTGAACAATTTTGTGTGCAAAACTTTCCACATAACAAATGTTTACTTTATACACAAAAATTGTTCCCTACTTTTAGTTGATACACTTCATGTTTCACACCTCAAGGTTTCAATTTGGTAAAGCAAATTAAAACAACCGTGTAAATCATTCTAAAGGTAATTTCATCCTCTACAAAGAAACCCCACAAAACTGAACTTATGAGCCATGAAAATAATCACCACCAAAGTTATCTAATGATTTCTATGCACAGTAAATAAACCTGACTTTCCCTGCCCTGTTCAAGGAGTAAATGACTCAATTTTCAAATTTGCGCAAGTGCTAAACGCTTAAGTGTTGGTTATTACTGTAAACGTAATGTCAGGAAGTGGGTTGGTGTTGAAGTTAAACTTTTGAGTTCAAACCCTCTGACCTAGGGCTGTAGTTTGGAAAAGTGTTCTTCAGCAGATCATCGAGGTGTACATGTACACTCCAACATTAAGATGAGGACAGGCATCTAGATCCCAAATGGGAAAGTACATACTGTATGTAGTCTGGACTAGACGCTCAGACATATACAGTATGTAAGAAAGACTCCCATCCCCACTGGCTAGAAACCTGGGCCACTTTCTGTCAAGGTCAGCCCTCTGTTCCTATCTTTCTTGAAGGTTAAAAGCACCTTATGGTGCGTGAACTTTTGTATTATTTGCATTAAATTGAGCACTGATATAATGAGAAATAATCCAGTGTGGGCATGAAAAGTTGCTCAAGGGTAATGCCGTAAAAGTCTCTTGGTTCTGCAATGTCCAGAAACACCCCATAATCTTACAGCATGCAACAAGAAGAGCCAAGCTCCAGAACAACACAGCCCTGACCTTCAGTTGATTTTGTACCCATTTCTCTTGATGGAATGCCTTTAAAGTGTACTGACAAATTTTACTGGAATTTAATAGAGAACTACTTCAGCAACACACATTCCACAGTCATGAAAGTGCCCCAGCATTTCCCTTGCCTGTGAGCCAGAAATTGCAAGCACATCAACTTAGTAGTTACACTTCAAGGCTCGGAGACATGGACAACCCTTGAAAGTGAACTCAACTGAGGAGTGCACCCAGGAGATCAGTCCCACAAGCAGGAAAGATGCACTAAAGCAGGATTTGAAGACCTTCACAAAATACACAATGAAGGCATCATGCCTACCTGCTCCATTGACTAACCTTTGGTGTTGACATCCCACCTAGGGCTGATTTCCCACTTCTTTAAATATTTTAATTAAGGACATGAAAGCAAAGTTTGAAGTAGTACACATATAGATTTGAATATGAAATGCACAAATGATTGATTTTATAAACGGGCAATACATAGAGGCAGATTTCCATTATATTGGCCTCTGAAGTCAATGGAGCTAATCTTATTACATGCTGTTCACTTGTACATTAAACCTCGCCATAAGATTGTGACCCATTGGCAGAGGCAATACTAAGGTGGATTTTTAGGGGCACGAGTTTGGAGAGGGGGGCTTGTTACGCTACTGCCCATTGGGTACCCTCCCCTGTTTTATGTCAGCCATAACCTACTTTTATTTACTTGAATTGTACCTTTTTATGATGCTTAATTTATGTTTTGTTGTTTGTTATTTACTCATTAGGTTGTTGGATTTGTCTGGGGCTATGTATGTGAACAGTTTGTGCAGACAATCTATATTCTAGGCGCTGGTTTTATTCTGTCTTGCATTGTAAGTATAAGATACAGAACTAAGTCTTTGCCATTGAGTTATTCAGGTTGAGATTGGATGAAGGTTTGTATACATGAGTTCTTGTAGGAGGCCTCTAGCATTGAGATACATGTACAGTGTGTGTATGTAGTTTCATAATAAGAGTGTAAATAAGTACTTATAGGTTTTAATTTGACAATTTCACCCAAAACGTCTTTTGTTGGTTACATGTCAGTTCTGCAAGTTTGAATATGCCTTAATAGTGCTTTGTGATAATTTTCAGCTGACGTTACCACCATGGCCAATATACCGCAGGAGCCCAGTCCAATGGCAGAAACCACGTGTTGATTCAGAGGTGGAATCAAAAGAAGTCATTCCAACGAAAGAAAAGAAATCATCAAGAAGAAAAGAAAAAACTAAGTGAGCAATGTGAAATGGTGACACTCACGCCCATATTGCTACATGTACTATTAAATTAATAGACTTTAAAACCATCAAACAGTTTCATAGTTTTCACACAAGTTCAAAGTTTTGCAACATTTAGAGGAGACTTTGCATTTTTAAAAGTCTTATTAAAAACAATGAGGGATTATTTCAAGAGGCACCCAAGGCAATAACCAGAGGCATGTATTTCAACAATGTGCGTCCATTACATAAAATACATGTGAGTCTTTAAAATGACTTCTATTGAAAGTTCATTTATATTTGTAATGTAGCCAAGGTGTGTTGGTTTCATTCAAATCAGCACTGCTGAAGATTGTGGTTTGCGTTGTACAGCTACAGTTTGCATATCACTAACAGTGCATTAAAAGAATCAGATATAATGAGACGTTAAATGCTCATTCACTTAATGTGACAACTTGCATAAGTCACTTAAAGACATCTGTGTGAGTTTTAACATCATGCTAAATATAGAGAATATTACCATGCAAACAGTTTCTTTGAGATTAAAATATTGGTCTGTCAAACACATACCACAAACAGGGCTGGCCACAAATATGACTGTGCTCAGTGGCATGTATCAAGAGTACATGATCTACAGACATAGTCAATACATATAAATCACTACAACATTGTACTTGCAGCAGACAGTATCATGGCATACGCAAAGGATTGGCAAAAGCTCTTTGCATTAAATTTTAAGTGTATTTTAGTACAGTAATTATCCTGACAGGAAGCACTTGTAACTTGTGTATTGGCCACAATGTGATTTGTGGCATAGGCCCATGCATGGGTTATCCTAATACATTGTGTAAGGCACTTAAACCATTTCTTTTAATGGATTCTTTAATCTCTGCCCTTCTTATTACAATCAGTAATGTTTGTACATTTTGGTATGGGAGAAACTCCATGTTTTTTCCTATTAGGCTTTTTAAGGGAATCACTAAACCCTTGCTACTCTTGATGTAACCTACATGTACCTCTAAGTCATCAAATAGAAAATGTATACATTTGTATTCTTCCTGCAAGCGAAACTATTGGAACTCAAGTAGTATGGTAAGCAAATATAAACAAATATAAAAAGTGCACCATGCCTTATTTGGTCATGAGTATCCCAAGGTTGGAGACTGAGTGTACAATGTAGGTCAGGCTGCCATCCTATTGCTTTAGATTTACATGTTAGAAGTTACAAATTGACATCCATTTGATATCAGATGTGTGGGAGGGGGTACTGGGTTAGTCCTGAAGTTTAATATGTATTGCTTAGTAATGAGAGGGATATAGGCAATTTTGCTCATACACATGTCAAAAAAGTCTTATGACTGTGGTTATTTTCTGAAGAGGAGCAATGTTTATGTAACTTAAAAACTTAAACACATGCTCTTTACATGGGTCTACATTTAGTCGCCGATTTCAGGAAGTGACGAATGTGACAAAAATGACAAAAATTGGCAAAACAGTTTTTGTACAAACTCTTGTTATTGCTGTTAACATTTTTAGCAAGTTTCAGGACCTAACACGTAACAGTTTTGTAATTATGAATCACTAGAATTTCTGTTTTGCGTTTTCATGAAGTGACAAGTCAAAATTATCCAATTTATCAAATGAAACACGCCGTATGACTTATGCGTTTTAACGAAGTGACCAATCTGTTGAACTTGTTAAGTTTAGCGTTTTCACAAAGTGACGAATCTCAATAATTATGCATTCGTTTGTACACAACGCTCTTTTCCGTGTTCACAAAGTGATGAATTGTTTAAGAATTAATAACTCATCAAAACAGTAGGAAGATTGAAACATATTAACAGTTCTATATGAATGAAGAAGACTGCCTTATTTTGGAAGCAAAATTTAAAAGAAAAAAAATAGTAGATAGATGTTATTATAACACACCTCTCCCTGGTTCTTTATCCTGATTGGCTGAAACACGGTCGCGTGGGGTGAACTATTATAGCCTATTGCATGAAATCTGCACCACACGCACCGCACGCGCTTCATTTGGGGGAAATAGTCGCAAAGCGGGAAATAGTTTCAAAAACCCAAAAACTATTGACTGGTACAGTGCCCTCAAGAGAACGAAAATTGCGGTGTCTGCGGATTGAGAAGAATATCCGGCCCAAAAAACGCGATTTACTCTTCTAACCGACATTTCGGACAGAGGTGTATTATAAAACACATATGGACTGGCATTATTCGGGCAACACCGCACGTCTATGCACCCCTCGGGCCTGTGAGAGACCAGGAGAGGGTCCTATTTTAATTTGCCTTACACCGATGTGTGATGTTCGAATCCCACCCGAGTTGCCTGTGGGAGTTTTTCCACAGGACTCGAAAGCACTGAGTATACAGTGCTTATCACACATCGGTGTAAGGCAAATTAAAATTTATAAAATAATAGTTAGTCTCCGAAACAGCAGTTTGAAAAGTAGTGCAGCTTCAAATGTTATTTTCAGACACGGAATTTTGGCTGTCGTGCAGATTCGTCACTTCGTGAAAATGGTGACGATTTAATGGTAAAGGTAACAAATAACACACCTAAAATTGCAAGGCCTGTGCAGTGTCACTGTGCAGATATTTAATTTACATGATGCATTAGTTTGCTAATGAAGTTTCTGAGAGCTTGGATCTGTGAAATAAATGCCAGCTTTGGTTAAAACATTTGATTTAGGCCTATTTGATTTTTCTTTTTTTAGTTTTGACTGTTGACTTCAATGTCGTAATTCCATTGATGTTGGTAAGGCTTTTATGATACACAGGCCATACAGAAAGAAATTTTAAAGATTGACTTCACAGATACAAAAAGCTATTGTTCAATCTTATTGATTTGTGATATAATTAGTAATCTCACAAAAGCGAGTAGAATACAGAAAAGTAGAACACAGAAAAAGCTGTTGTTCCTCCTGGAAGTTCCAAAAATTTATCTTTAATCGGACGAACAGTCTCTCTCTGATTTCCAAATGCGTCAATGGCCAATGCCCTGTAAAATCGTGTCCAGAAGATTGAAGTGAATGTTGACAGTGGACCACAGAGCTGATGAGCGAGAGCGCGTCTAACCGACACCATCTCAAGGCAACTGGGTCACTCCTCTCCACTCGGCCCTATCCATCATCAGGGTTTTGATCTCAGCCGTGTTGCTGAGCCTGGTGGCCCGTCGAAGCTTGTCTACGAAGGTGGTTCGTCTTCGTCCCTTCTACGAAGGTGCCTTGGGTCCGCTCCCACAGGATGAGAGGGTGCGCTGACAGCTCTGGGTGATGGACACAATGTCCCGCCAGTCTCATCCTCCTTTCTCTGACCTTGTTTGTGATCTTTGGTAGGTTGTGGTACAGGTCCACATTCTTAACATGGCCTTCCCATGACACGTCTAGTGCCATCCGCAGCATCTGCGTGTAAACTCCATCTAGGTTCTTCTGCTGTGCTGTGAGTGTCCACGCATCCGCCCAATACAGCAGTACTGACTCCATGGTGGCGACAAACAACCGTCTTTAGAGGTCATCTCCCATCCCCGATTGCCAGACACGCTTCATGCCATGGAGAGCACTCCATGCCAGTTCTCTTCTTGTCTTAAACTCTTTCTCTGTTGTTACTATCCAGGCGCCAAGGTATTTGAAGTCCTCAACTACTTCAAGAACCGTTCCGTTGTCTGTTGTTACGGATTTGTCCTCGGAGTTCAATGGCATCACCTTCGTCTTCTTGGTGTTGAGCTGTAGGCCGATCTTCTTGCACTCTCTCTCTGCCGCTATAGTAGCAGCTCCATTGCCTTCGCAGCATTGTCGGAGACAAGGCCAATGTCGTCAGTGAAGTCCAAGTCAGTCACCATAACAGAAGCCACCCATCGACTCCGCCTGGGTACCACCAGCGTGAAGCCCAGCTCCTCTTCCTTACCATCTATTGCCAGCCTTAGTGAGTAGTCGCGAGCCACAATAAACAGACAGGGAGCCAAAGTATCACCCTGTAGGACACCCGCCAATATATCAAAAAACGGCGTCTCACCATCTGGGGATAGAACTTTGGCTCATGTCTTAGAGTAGCTCGCAGATATTGCTTCAACCACCTTTTCTTGGACACCATATGCTTGGAGTATGTTGATCAGCTTCCCACGGTGTATGGTATCAAAGGCCTTCTTGAAGTCAATGAAAGTGATCACACCTCATTCAGTGTCCTGATTCTTCCCTTGTCTTTGTATACTTCAGGCCTGTTTTCAGGTCTCCAGAAGCAAGTAGAGATTACTATGGAATTTAATCCAATTCAAACTCGCATCTATTTCCAAGTGAAAAAGTAAATCAAACAGAAAACACCTGAGGAAGAAAAGTGAATTATCAACAAGATGTACAAAGCAAAACAAATGTTGGTGTGGTGGCATCTTGTAGGAGCCTAGGCTTGTGGTGAGATGCCTTTGACAGAACAAAAACAAAAGCAAGAAGAATTACGGACAGTTGGATCAAGACAGAACCTAAGCATGAAAACTTACAGATTTAAGCTAAAAAGGTATGAATTGAAAGAAAAGAAAAACATTTGCTGAAAACAAAAACAAATGAGACTCAAACTATGTCACATAAAAAAAATATTGGGAAATGAAAGCTCTTTTATAGGCACCAGTGCTTGCATGCATGGACTCCCTTTTCAGTATCATCTGCCACTTGTTGGTTGCTTGGAGTATGATGTTGCTTTTCGATGTAAGCTGTATGCTGATCTTGTAAGCTCTTGAGGTGCCCCAGGCCTCCTGTTTTAGTTGCAGCCAAGAGAATTTCAAAAAAATGACCTAATAATGGCTAATTTATAACCCCCACCCCAAGAAAACAAAAACAAGCAAAACTGAGAAGGAGTTATCTTAATGCATATATAACATGTGCTCTTTGCTAGGCCACCGGACCCTTGCCTTTGTGATGTACATTGCACACTCACATACTCCACTTATTTTCGCATAGTGAATTTCTTCCTTATTAATAAGAGTATTAGGAGAAAAAACAGAGGTTCAGGAAACACCAGGATGCACATCGTTTTCAAAATTTTTGCAGGGCCATTAACAGGCCGTGGTTCTCATGCCATTTATGCACTGTGCCTGCACACTGCACTATTTGTATCCAACCCATTAACAATGAATTATTCTCAGACGACACCCCAAAGAAACTAAGCAAAAGCAGTTTTTATTGACATTTGGCACAGCTTACGCTGTTTTTATTACCAACAAGATCTGGTCACCTACCAGTTTGGCAAAAATCAGAAAGTACCTGAAAGTCCCAGTCTACTTGAGTCCCAGTCTACTTGAATCTCTTGTATTTTTCTTACTATTATCTTTACCTCTTTGACAAGATCCTTCTTTTGTGTTTGTCTTTTAACTTTCACTTAAAATTGTCTGTGTATCCAACCTTATCAATTTTATATTGTTGAAAATGTGCAGGATTGTGAGGGCACATCTTTTTTATGTCAGGTTATTGTTTCAAGGTTATTGTTGACATGTTTGAAGGGATTTTATTGCCGTTGAATTCTGTTTATTTTACCATAATCTTTCACTTGCAATTTTCTGGTTTTAACCTCCATTTTTAGTTTTCTGTACATTGTTTCATTGTTTTTATATATCGATGAAACAATATACTACAGTACTCCCAGAACCCAGGAGGGCAGATCTTTTTCGATGACTGTTTTTTTTTTTTTTTTTTTAACATTTGCCCTTCCCTGGACGGCCTTCGCTCGTATTATTATATTGTCGAAATAAATAAAAACTTTGAACATCTGGAAATATGTGGGCTTGAAACCTTCATTGCGACATTGTTTTTTCTGCATTAAAAAGTGGCTCATAAAAACAGGTTTAAAAAACCCAACTGAGCTGAAACAGTACAGGTGTCAACTAGAATGAGAGATTAGTAAGGATTTGTGGTGACACCATGTGGTTTAAATGAGAGAGTAAGCTATTTAGGGTGATAATCATGCTATCTATCTAAAGTTGACTTTAGGAATAAAGAGAAAGCTAATTTATCAAAGGCTTTCATCTTTGAGAAATGAGGATCTTAGTTTGATTGATTTAAAAACAATCTTTCTGGAGATGACAAATATTTAGTTTTACTTGTCTGTTTTTGCTTTATGCAAAATCGGAAGGGCTGGTTTTGCTGGTTTCATAGCCCTTCAATATAGTGAAGGCACTTACATGTGTTCTTATACTAAACTCTCTTAAAACAAAGACTCAATGTACAACAACTTTGGACAAAGACAACCTGCAATCACATCAGCATTACAGCTACTTTATTTTCAACTTACTTTGGGTATTTCAAACCAAAATGTAACGTTGAAAAACAAAAACACAGTATTATTAATTACAGTATTTATCTGACAACAATGTTTTGTCACATAATTATTTCCATTTTTAAAGTACTTATTTCACATTGGTAATATACAAAAACAAGAGCACACAATTATACCGTTTTTGTTATTATAACAAAATTCAACTTTGCAACATTCAATTATCTGCACTGCATATTTTGTACATTGATATCTTGTTAAGTATTAACATAGTCCAGTCATGACAGTTATGTGTGATTTGCCTCACTGCATATCACACAGGTCAATGAAAAGCTTAGTCTGACCTTTAAATATAATTTACTTTAATGAGTTTTCAGATAAGAGATGGTGAGCAATAGTGAAGGTTTATGAATAAACTATGAAATAACTATGAATAAACAGAGGCACACATTTTATATGTAACAATTAAATATTTGACTTTCCCCTTCATCTTTAATCTTTCACTCTTGGCAAATACACAAAGGCATAATTTATGTATAAGTCTTATAATTACAAAATGTACATCAATAAGAAACATTCACATTTTGAGTGGACATTAAAGCTAATCACTATTTGAAATGGATCGTGAAGCCCAGCTCCTCTTCCTTACCATCTATTGAAGAGGGGTCTAAAATAATGGATATTATAAAGGGACATCTTGTGATTGTCAGCTATTATCATTTTTTTTATTTAACACCTCATCCATACTCATTATTGTGTTTTTTGTGCAACTTTGTAGATTTTATGAAACTAAATTATTTTCTCAACTATAGATGTTATAATCTTAAATTTACTTTAATTGGGACAAAAGTTACTTTTTTGGGGGGGATTGACTCAGTAGTGTCCTTCCGTTAAAATTGCAACTAAATATGAAACAGAAACCTCACATGGACTGTTCCACATGTGTCTTTTGAATTGTAAAATTGACAAATGAAATGAGTATACACAAAACTACATAAAGTACAGTTATACAATTCCATCCAGATGGGACCAGTCCACCATCTTCCTTATTCTCATCAAAAAGACAAAGTTTGAATAAACCCATGAAATTACTGGTCTCCTGTACGAGTCACCAGACTTTCTACAACTAAGTGGAGATAAAGACTTGTATTTTAATTAGTTCTCCTTGACATCCTATTTCTTATTTCACAAACAAACATTTTGATTCTTATCAGTTTACGATGTATACTACCTGAAGGTAAGGGGAAAAAACTACACACAAAAACCTTAATTTTTAACATGGAAAATATTTCAAACTGTACATTTTCACAATCCATATTACTGAATAATAATTGACAATTGACTGGTTGTAAAATGTTGCTCCAGAAAAGGAATTTTGATCCACAATTGGATTTTGTCAAAACAACTTTTCGGCTACTTGGAAATAATATTCAATTTGTACACTGTGCAACATTGTAAGTATATGTATAAACTTCCTAGGAGGCAAGTGCATGAACTAGCTGTTGACGCAACTGCCTAGCATTCTGACGACAGCCACTTTGTCTGAGGTACGGCAAAAAAAATGAGAGTGAGCCCTCACTTGGCAAGCATTGAAGAAGTTCTTCTGGGGTCAAGAGGTTACTGGCATGGCCAAGAACACCTGGAAGTAAAGTATGAAAAAGAAAAACAAGAAAAACGTACTTTAAAATCAAACTATCCTGTGTTTCACTGATGCATGTTTGCTTGCTGTTGGTGAACTCATCCACCAACACTTTGCAAGTCTCAGAGATTCAAAATGTTCCCTCATACTTGTACATGTACATAGCTTAACATGTAAAGGAAATGAAATGACACACTTTTTGTTTGAATACATGCTTTATCAGAGCAGAACTGGACAAGTGATGAACAGGAAATCAGCCTGGCTTATAGTGATTTCTTTTCCTGCCTTTTACCTCTGTGGACGCTGGTTCTAATCCTACCTTAGACTGGGCCATTGCATCAGTCCATATAACCCATTTAGGGTTTTATCCCTACATTTATAATGGTAACTATAACAGTGAGCTATAAAAGTGAGCTAGACCACTGAGTTATAACAGTGGGCTAGAACAATAGCTATAACAGTGATTGTAACAGTGAGCTATAACCTTTACTCCGGTGGTCCGAAATTCCACAATGGCATCTTCACATGGCTTATGTTTCCAGGCTTAGGAAACATTAACATGTAAACAGGACATCCGGCACCAGCCGGTTGATGTAAGTTAGGTACTTTTTAAGTTTTTCAGTTTAACCATGTTGTGCACTTTTTACTTTTTCAAAACCATTTTTCAATATTATATTCCTGCAATCTTTTACAAATAATACATTCTAATCATGTTGTTTCAAATGTCTGTTAGTCAATGGACATTCCAGCAGTTGTTCGCGGACCAGCAGCTGTGAATGGGATAAATGTTGTCAAATTTAGTCCATGTCTTGATGGCTTTGACAGATTTTGTTCGTCTTCTGCAACATTTAACAGCGGAAAATAAGGAATCAATAAAAAAAAAAATGAGAATGAATCTTGAATGAAGTTGGCTACCACACGCACGAATGAACGAGTGAGCAGAAATTTGTCAACAGGATTTGCTTTTAAAATCTCCCCCCTTGCCGTTTCAAAACTTTGACAAAACAAACGATCTGAGTGCCTGACCTGTGAGTACTTGTAGAAAATCAGTGTGTCCTTTAGTTGCTATTCCTGTTTCATTGTTATTGCCTTCAGAAACAGCATCTAACTCAGCCCCTCGATCCAACAACATCTTTAGAAGATCCTTCCACCTATAGTACAATACCACAAAAAAAATAAACAGCATTTAATATCAACACATTTTCCCAGCTACAACTTGAGGTACGCCATAAAGTACACCATAACTTAATTAATAAAGAAAACTATTTTATCATTTGCTTTTTATTTTAAATCTTCTGAGTGCAATTGTTTTTCTTGAATTGTGTACAATTTTTAAAATTTTATTTTGAAGTTAGTAATTGAATTTAAATGGTTACGTGCCCACCAGGAACACAAATTAACAGTGAAAAGTGTTTACTTGATAGCATCTTGGTCTTTGCTGCTTACTACATTGTGGGATATATCAGAACATGTAATAAGTGTTTACTTGCTAGAATCTTTTCCAAAGGAGTCTTGAGCATAATCCAGTACAATGCCAGGATGATCTTGAATAAGAAGCTCCAGAGCAGCAGGTGGGTCCAGTACAGCTAAGCACACTATATGTAGTGATTGAAGAGACTGTTTCAAGCCTGGTGATGTAGGTGTGATACCTAGAGCAATTCCAGTCAATTGCTGTACCTTATTGGCCATTGTTGGAGTGGCACAGGGTGATGTAATCAGACTCTGTCATATAAATGAACAACGGCAAATAATGTCCTATATGTTGCGTAAATTAAGATTGAAAATATAACTGCTCAGATCTATGCTTAATTACATGGTATAAAGATGGTCATGATGGGAAACTTCCCTGAAAATATCGTTGCCTGAAAAATTTAGTTTTTGAGAAATGAGTAAAACATTAGTTCTGATCTTGTGAGTGTGAAATCTGATGTTTTGAAACCAGTGATGGGGTTTCTCACTATGTTCTTGTGACTCCGATGACTGATTGAGCTTCAACTTCCTCAGGTTTGATATTTCATGTATATGTTGGGTCACATAAAGAGCTGACATTAGTATTTGACACTTATCAATGTTGGTCGTGTGTTTTAAGCATCGGTCAGATATCTCCCATATATAGATTAATTTTATTTATTTTGATTTTTAAGGTGCTTTTGTGATTTTCATCAACCAAGACATTATGAATATTTCCTTGTAAATAAATATAAGCCTCTTGAAATTGCAGCAACTGGGATTAATAGTGCAATCTTTTTATGATTTCAACTGCATTTGTTTGATTGACACATCTGTACTTATGAAAGTGAGATGTGGGACTTTGGTAGCGTGCCAAGCTCAAACAACATGACTTAATGTCAGCAACAACTAATATAAATCAGGAAATATAGTTCCTTCAAAAAACAGAGATTTTCTTACTTTTTTTCAAGAACAAAATGCGTTTATTAATGGCAAAACAGACAACTAAACTCAATGTTAACTAATTTTGTGTAATTAAGTCATAAGTCACTCTATCCAAGTGTGTCCATATAAAATAAACAACTAAACAAACCAAGCATGAACAACAATTGACTAATGTTACACCTCCAACCCTCCAAGTCCTTGCTTCTTATACTATATGAGATGAGGAAGCATCCCAACTTACATGTTTGTAACAAGCTGAAGAGATTGAATATGCAAATACTATGCCTACCTGGATAGAAAGTAGATCCTCATTACAACAGCAGCATGGACATACTATATCCTCTTCTTTCCCATCAGCCCCTGCTGCCGTAAGTGTGCTCTGTCGTGACTGGTCAGTTCCACTTGACCTTTGACCTCCTCCAAATTTACCAGGGATGGGTATCTGGGAGCGATCAGAATAACTCCTAGCACGTCTAGGCATGCTTGGGACAACCAGAGCTGCTTGCTGAAAGCATTTGAATGTCAAAGCTTCCGTTCCTAGTAATCCACAACAGGAACACAGCCAAACAACAGACAAAAATATGAGCCACAAATAGGACATCTTAAATGTTAATATTTTGAGACAGTGCCTGTGTTTTCGTGAGGTGTCGTGGCCGACCAGTCAAGTGCACTGGATTCAAGCTCTGGTGTTTCTGATCAGCAGAGTGTGGGTTCGAGTCCCGGTCTTAACATTGTGTCCTTAAGCAAGACAATTAACAATAATTGCTTCTTCCTTTGGATGAGACATAAAGCCATAGGTCCCTTGTGAACTCAGTTACACTTATTACTACATGTGAATTTTTCATCCTATTAGATGGTTACTATCAAGAAAGTAGCCAATAAGTGTTATACATCTTAAAAGGACGGTGCACATTTAGAGATGCCTGTGCATTAGTGTCATAGTCACTCACATTTGTTTGAACAAATTTCTCAAACAATATTTCTGCACCTTTGTCACAGTATTGAGCTAAAAAAAATAATTAATTTTGAGACAAGAAACTGTTTTTTTTGCCTCCTTTTTTCAGTTACAGTCATACAATTACATGTCTCATACATTTAAAGCTTACATTTCAGTTTTGAGGATACATTCAAATTTATTACCTTGGAATGGAGCTAGAAAATTTAACCACTCTGGCCTCTTAGAATAACAGCCTCCACCTGAAAACTAGGAGGTAAATAAACTGTGTTTCAAACATTAATTAAAATTATGTTTGCATCCGATTTTGATTGTGTTTATCCAAGTTTTCTTGCAGTAAATCTTTGCCACTAGTGATTGGTGATTTATTATTGTTTTAAAAGTATTAATCCCTGGAGGAATGCCTCAATATAGTTTGGTCAAACAATAAATGTAGAATTGATACTATACACAATATGGACTGGCAATGAGGTCACTAGTGCACGTCTATTCTCCCCTCGGGCCTCTGAGTGCCCAGAAGAAATAGCACCCTCTCAGGTCCGAGGGGAGATAGACTTGCACTAGCGACTAAATTATGCCAGTTCATACATGTATGTGTTGTATAACACACCTTAGTCCAAAATCTATTTTTTTAGCTGAACTGTTTGAATTCAAACATTAAATCATGAGCAATTCAAAAATTGTATGAACGCTTTTAAATTCCCTGGATTTAGTTCTGTAGTTGCTGTTCCCTGTTCACATCATAAGAGGGTGCTGTAACCAGTCTAAAAGTTTGAGTATATCGCCCAGTTTGGGAACTGTTTCCCACAATTTAGGCATGCGTAATGTCTCGACAGGCGACTAGTTCACGGCACAATGGGGCAAATTTTATGCACTAGCCTATATTATTGAACCCCGCGTGACTGTGTTTTACCCAACTAGAATACAGAAAGAGGTGTGTTAAAATGACACATATTTGTATATACTTACAATATGGGTATGTCTTGATGAGTGTCGCAAAGGAACTCCTTTGGACATTCCCTTTTCCATTCTCTCAAAGTACAAAGCAAACAACAATTCCTGTGAATACAAAAGTCACGTTAGACCATGAAGAAAGGATTTCTATATATCTAAAAGTGTATGAAGGAGTATCAAGTGAAAAGAAAGGATAGACATGTTCTACAGGTGAGAGAGCAAGGAAGCCATAGATGCCTGCATCTTAGGATATCAATGGTTTAACAGGGGCGCGATGATAAACAGTTGTGCGCACATGTGCGTACTAAGAGATTTTACACCGATTACAAGTATGCATTGATAAGTGCCTGTGAAAACTTGTGCTCTAAGCTATGAGCTCCAAATGTCCATTAGCCAACCAGTCTTAAACAACTCCTATTATTGACCCAATTCACCTGATGTCACCATGACAATACTCTTGGTTGCGCCATTTTGGAAGTCAATGTCCCATGTGTTATACATGTAGAGTGATACAGCATAGATATAGAAATCAAAATAAAGTTTCAAATACTTGTGATCAATTGTAACAGAGTAGAATTCATGTCAATAATCATTACTGGAAACGCAAATGTAACTGTTGTGACAGTCCCAAGCTGAAGAAGGATACCTCAAAAGTGTGTTTTCTTTTCTTAGAACTGCTAATGGAAAATAAATTAAAACTTTAAAAACAAATTCCTGATAACAACTGTTGGCTCCGTACTGCAGCACAATACCTCAAAAGACTACATTTTGACTGCACAGTGAAAAGGGCCCATAAAATGCATCGTGTCCGCAATGTTTTTTGTTTACACTACATGAAGAAACGCACGGCCCATAACAACAATGACAAAGGCTCGTAAAATCCATGGATTTTTTATTGCTGGTTGCTCATATTTTGGTAAGTTCTGAACGGATTAACACTTCCCCGTTCTCTGATGGACCAAAGTGTGTTTCCATTGGAACATCTGTTTATAGTACAAACAAAGAAACAAGAAAGGTTTACCAAAAGCTGTGTGTTAGCGTTTGCACCATTGCACATCGCCTTCAATGTTTTTTGTTTACACTGCTGCATGCAGCAACGCAGCAACCCAAAGCAGTGACAAATTTCTGTTAATTTTTTTTTTTTGGGGGGGGGGGGCGGGGGGGTCATATATTGGTCAATTCTGTTCACTATCCATGTAAGCTGGGAAGGTTGAAGATGAAATCAATACCCTTTTTACTGTGCAAATTTTGTGGAATTTAATGCATAATTCAGAGAGGAGCTCCAATAACAGACAGACAGAGAGAGAGAGAGAGAGACAGCAGACACCATTTGGCAAATTATAGAGACAGTACCCTGGTATCTTTCTGGTAATGACACCAAGGGACCAAAAGGAAAACCCACGCAATCAGGTAGAGATTTGAACAAGGGCCCACAGAGATGAAAGGCTAGGAAGTAACCACTCAGCCAACCAGAATGCCAGTGAATGGCATTGCCACTGCATGGGTGGAATACTGGATGGAGCAGCTGATGTTAAGGGCTTGTTATTGTTGTGCCAGGTCATAACAACCTACCACTTTCGACAAGCTAGTTTGGAACAGAAACTGCATGGTTTTCCTGTGATGCAAGGTAACATCAATTGGCCATTGATACAAGAAAACATTATACAGGCAGTCTAAGTAAGATAAAACTGTAATTGTGAAGCTAAAAGCGGTCAAAAATCCAGTCAACTGTGTTCAAGTCAGCATTTGAAATACTGTTTGTGATTAGTGCAATAAAAATAAGCACTTCTTACAACTGATCCAAGTTTGTCACTTGTCACTTACCGTAGCTCCATGGAGTACTTCATGACGATGCTTGGTAAACACTAACTCCTCTAAGAATCGTTTTAAATGACTGTTTGCTGGTGAACTCAAATGTTCTTTCTCATCCTAAGAAATAACACATCATTTTTTAAAAATCATAAAACAACAAAATTACTAACACAAAACTGGTTTCACATGTCAACAGACAACATCAATAGCTTTTTATTCTCTTGCTCGAAGCTTTAATAAATAATTTTTTGTTAAATTTTCGACAAGCCAATTTATTTTAAAGTAATAACAAACCTTTGTATTTCAAACAAATGTTGAGATTACGATACAATCATTTTTCTTTGAGGGTACTGCTGTAAATTGAAAAACATCGGCTGTTTAGGAGTGGCACTAAACACGGAACCTTGGTTCGATTGCCATCTCACTCTGACTTACCTCCATTGATCCGAAATACAATGAATAAACAATGGTGGAAGCCTCTCGATGCTTCGTAATCCTTTTCTTGGAACAAAAGGACAAAGGTCTGGAATCGGGATTACACAAAACCCACCTCTCAATAGCCAGAAAATACCTAAATATTCAATACCTTTTTTGGTCTTTGAGTGGGTGAAATGAAGCATTAGACGGCGTGTGTGTGGTCTTTGCACGCTCAGCAGTGAAATGTCAGGGCGACATTTGCTCTAGTGGTCCAAAATTACACAATGGCGTCTTAACATGGCTTCCATTTTCAGGCAGGGGAAACATTTGCGTGTATACACGTCATCCAGCGTCAACTGGTTATAATTATATACTGTGGTTATGACTAACATCATATTTAACCAGCATTGAAGAGATTACAAAAAAGTAAAGTACAAAGAAGTTATAAAACTAAAAACCAGCTCAGTCTGGATTTCCAATACTTCACTGAAGAAAGATCAATACCCGTCATACCTTTAACAGTTTGATGCAAGTTTGAAGAGACACAGTTTGTTCATCGATGAGTTGCACAAGAGCAATCAGAAGGCTATCTGGCTCCTGCTGACGTATCAACTACATCCAATCAATAACAATATAGTCAACAATGTCACACAACACACATTATTACAACTAAATTTAAACAACATTTTCAAATCTGAGATGAATGAAGTGACACTTTTCACAATTTGATTTTCCTAATGTGTTATTTGCTGAATGCTCAAAATCCTTCAACACAGTTGAGCAATTTGTTACATCAATTCTTCTACCTTTCACTTGCTTTTTGTCATTAATTCAGGTTAATTAAATGTACAGCTTTCTAGTGCTGGGGTTGTCAGGAATAAATATAGTACAAGGCTTGCATACAAGATTGAACGCTTAAAGTCAAGGACTCTATCACATTACATGCAACACTTATCCTGGCATGTTTCCAGCACTTTGTAAATGTGAAAAGCTTTCTTACATTGTATGCCCAGATGTACTACTATTCTAACTAATCTCAATAGCTTTGAATTCAAACTGATTGTTGATAACCTCAATATATGCCACACTATCTAGGGAATACACATGTGAAGAGGTATTGCCTTCATTACCTGAGCTAAATGTGAGAACTGATCCTCTGCCTGTAGAAGCAATGCTGAATGTTGTGTACATAGCTGAGTAATTTCTTCTGCTGAAAGAGTGCACAGGGTGGACCCTGCTTGTTCCAAGTCACCCAATCGTAGATACACCTCACACATAGCCAGCCGATCCAAGTTACACCATCTAGTATTCATTTATTAACTGATAACTCGTCTCTCAATATCATTACAGTAGTTTTCATACAACAGAAGCCTAATGGTGGCCTAAAGTTAAATGAGTGTTTAATGAGCAGTCCCATAAAACAGAAAAAGGGAGATTTACATGTAGCTGATGTGAAGGACAATCATTGCCTACATTTTAGGCTATGGTACGTATATTAACTGAAAATAAAAGGAAAGACTTACGTATAAGATTGAGGACATCCAACAAAGTTCACACTGAAATAGAAATATCAAGCAATAAACCACAAGGGAAACTGACTGGGTAAATTTTAATTCATTTTTGGGGAGAACAAAGAAAAATTGACCGGAGCGAGATTTGTACCTGCCACCCCTGGCTTAACGTACATGTGCCGACATTCCACCAACCGAACTACCCAGTCCTAGTGTCTGCAGTCTCCCTATGTTGTCAATATCTTTGTTCAGGGGTGCCAGTTAGAAGCCATTCAACCTTAAAGTTCCTCGTAGCTAGGGATCACACTCAAGTTTACAATACAACCATAGAGCTATAATATATACAGCTCTATGGATATAACCTGGGAAGCGGCAGGTAGATCAGACATGACCCAATTTTGACTTTTTCTTCTGAAGTGAGCAAATATTGATGGTCTACAGCCAATATAGTTTGAAATTCTGATATGGTTTCTG
Source organism: Marthasterias glacialis (assembly GCA_911728455.2). NCBI lineage: Eukaryota > Metazoa > Echinodermata > Asteroidea > Forcipulatida > Asteriidae > Marthasterias > Marthasterias glacialis. Next base: position 10,480,021 of record OU452235.1, read on the forward strand.
TGTATGGAATCGTAAGGGTGACTCATTCAATGTAAGTTTGATGATGTCATCGTACAGTAAGAGCCCTCCTAGCAACAGGTTTTAAACAGGCTAAATTTTCAATGTTGTACTTAAAACAAAAAATCACATTTGAATAAATAACACATTATATTGTAGCTGATAATTAGACTTCATCAAAATATTAAACTACGTCACCATGACATTATTAGGGATTGAATTACAATGATTGTAAGTTTAATGTGTGCAAATATTTCCTCAACCACACATGATAAATTAAAACTGTGTTAAATTTTGAAGTAATTAACTAATGTGACATTTTAAATTGTATCCATTCTGTCAGGTTTAAACAGGAAATATTTATAAAGAGTTATTTTAGGGTTAACAATTTTTAGATATCATTTTGATATCATATGTATTTCTCCGTATGAAATCATGTTTTTTTGTTTCGACCGAAATCTGTGTTTTTTGTTACTTTCACTTAATTTGTATCTTTGTTTCTAAAAGTTACACACTTTGCTACATGTATGTTTTGAATGCATTCTGAAAGGGAAACCTTTGAAACAAACCAGAACAGCCCTTCTGATCAGATTCCAGTTGCTGCAGTGTTACACTAAAATCTATTTTGTGAAAAATAAACGCTGCACTTGATAGTTTGATATTGGAATTATCAATCGGCAATCTTTTAATCACAGTCTTGTAACTTTGAAATCATAAGCAATGAAGGAGATGAATGTTACTTACTGGTGGCCTGGCTGGTGTGTATCTTTGACTTTAATCAAAACACTCAGGGTTTTATTTGGGCTGAGTTGGTCTGCAATCCTGGAGAATAGAACAACTTGACTGCAATGTTGAGGACCCAGAGAGACAAAGTACTTCAGAATCATGTCAGCTGTTGCCTTAATAGTAGGTTATTTAAAGAAAAAGAAAATCATTTTTTTTAAATTCTATCATTTCAATTAAAGCTAGCAGTGGTATTATTTATTCTCCATCATGTCTATAGACATTCAAGCCACATGGTTTACCTGATCAGCATGGAGTGTGCTACTGTCATCAAATATAACCCAGTCTAGGTAGTAGATCATGCCTAATCCTGCTCCTGTCATCAACTCTTTGTCCTTCACAGAAACAATACAACATACTTAGTTTAGTCTATGTGTAGGTAATGTATTTAAATCACAAATGGTAAAACTATAAAGTGTGTACAAAGCTACCTGCAAGTGTGAGGAATGGATTAAAGCAAATTTAGTCTAAATGAGTTTTGTTGCGCTATCATGGATTACATGGAAAGCTATCCTACCTCAAATGCTGTATATGGCTTGGGGCTGCATTCAATGATCTTTTGCAGTGGTAATTCTGACATATTGAAGTATGGCAATGTCAAATGCCAATTGGGAGTTTCTCCTCTGAAATTATTCAATACATTAATCATGTTCAACGATAACATTTCATAATTTCAACTATGATCAGGGGATCAGAGGATCAGGGGATCAGGGGAATCAGGGGATTAGGGGATCAGGGGAATCGGAGGATTAGGGGATCAGGGGAATCGGAGGATTAGGGGATCAGGAGAATCAGGGGATCAGGGGAATCAGGGGATTAGGGGAATCAGGGAGAATCAGGGGATTAGGGGATCGGGGGATTAGGTTGGCTCAGTGGTTTCTTTTCCCGCCTTTCACCTCTGTGGACCCTGGTTCAAATCCCACCTAGGACCAGAGCCTTGCATGTGGATTGGGTTTTAAGTCCCTACCTGATTGCATCGGCTTTCCCCATTTGGGGATTTCCCCCCACATCTAAAACTGATCATTTCTTCTTGTTTCCTAATCACCATCCTTTTATGGGAGCTTGCGCTGTTGGATGTGTTATCAATACAGTCCAAATTACTTCACCCCTTCATCTGTTGATTTCTTTCATGCATGACTCTTTTTTCCGTCAAATATCAAAAGACAAAGAAAACCACAATGTACTACATATTTAGTACATAAACACACTCACAGATCCCTGTCATTTGATTCGTGGAACAAGCGTCACGTGTCATCTCATATTTTGTCATGTAATTACTGCGCGACATTTGACCATCCTACATGGATAATTTTAGGATAGTGTACATGGATTTTCGCAGCGTCGTTCCAAAAAAAAAGTTCCTGCACGTTTGTTCAACAGAGGCAAGGTTGATGTCCACTTTATTTACAAGCCGTTTTTCAGAATGTGGGGTGGCCATTTTCTGTGTTTATTTTGTATTTATTGTGAAAAAATTCAAATGACAAGGATTTATGTGTGAGTAATATAAAACAAATATTGAATGCATTTCGTTTATGCATTGTCGCACAATAATATAATCACGCAGTGAAATCTGGCTTTCTCATTTCATTCGGCTTTGCATCTGGAAATGGAAGCGTCCAGATTTTGACACCCATCTTTTGGATAATTTTACTGTAGTATCACTTCAAAAATACAAGTCAAGCTTGTTAACCTTTTAATTAACTATTTCACTACATGACAAACTGCACCTCTCTTGCTTTCATTGATGCAAATTGGTCTATGATGTCGGTCAAGGTTAAGTTTATTCAGTTTCTTCTGGAGCCCCCTTCAAGTGGCACCCAGGGCACGTGTCATACCTGCCATACCTATAGATACGTGACTGCATGTTTATCTGGTGAAAACACTTCAAACAATGCCCTGCCCCTTTCATGAGAAACCACACAAGTGCCCTTTTTAGGCAGAGCTTAGTACTATCAATTTTCTTTTCTATTATTATCCTGTGCATGTAGGTGTGTTACCTGCAGTAGTGCAGAGCCAGTTGGAGACAAGACTGAAGGTAGAGGGAACGTAACTCACTGGATGCTTCACATTCAGCATATTCTATCAGCCAATATAAAAGCATTAAATGATGAGAGAAAACAAATGTTTTATGTGAGATTTGCAAGATATTTCAAAAATGTAAGTTTGAATAAGAAGTTTTGTCATATCTCTGGGAAGGGAAAAAGTCATGGACCATATAAAGTTTGTTTTTATGGAGGCTAGATGTACAACTAACCTGCATAATATTTTTAGAGCTTTTCTGCAATTCTATCAACTAAAATAAAATCATTAAATGAAATTAAAAACAGTTAGTAATGCATGCACATGGCTAGTACCATCATGTACAGGGCTAGTGCACTAATGTTGGTCAATAGTCTGTCTTTAACCGTTTTTCACAGGAAAAAAGGAGATTTAGAGCATGAATTCCAGTACCCTTTGTCCATCTTTGCTACGGGGCAAAAGAAGCATAGCACGGTGAGTGGTTGCACTCTGCACGTATGCACTGTGCACGCTACACAAAGGAATGTTCTTTGCCTCGTTATTTTCGTCATACCCCAAATATAGTTTGGTTTGTGTACACATCTGTTGGTGGCATCCCATGTACATGTACAACTTAAAAACGGGTTTGATCAGGCTATCATTGACATGTCTGAGAAAGTTGTGCACTTATACATGTCCTCAGCGTTAATCAGTAAAAACTCCATCTGTGTCTTTTATCTAAGTAAATATGATGATGTTTTAGCGCTTCAATCAATACATGCAATAGGATTGCTTTCAATGTCTGGTATTTTTTTGTAACAAATATGGCTCAATAGTATACACATATGGACTGGCAATGAGGGAAATAGTGCTTGTCTATGCAACCCGAGGGCCTGAGTGACCAGGAGAGGGTCCTATTTCCCGAGGCTGAAGGCCGAGGGAAATAGGACCCTCTCCTGGTCACTCACAGGCCCGAGGGGTGCATAGACATGCACTATTTCCCGAATAATGCCAGTCCATATGTGTTTTATAACACACCTCAGTCCAAAATGTTGGTTAGAAGAGTAAATTGTGTTTTTTTGGCCGGAGATTCTTCTGCGTTCTGCAGACACCGCCCTTTTCGTTCTCTTGAGGGCGCTGTTTACCAGTCAATAGTTTTTGGGTTTTTGAAACTATTTCCCGCTTTGCGAACTATTTCCCCCAAATGAAGCGCGTGCGGTGCGTGAGGTGCAGATTTCATGCACTAGGCTATATTAGTTCACCCCACGTGACCGTGTTTCAGCCAATCAGGATAAAGAACCAGGGAGAGGTGTGTTATAATTCCTTTTAGTGAATAAAGTTGCATTTCTCCTATTAAAGATTTGAGTAACAGTTGAATTTGTGTAAGTAGTGTAAAAAGTGTTGAAGTTGAAGCTTTTTACACAGTTTAATGTTTTGCAAACATTTGTATCACATAAGTAGACTATTACAAACATACATGTTAACATGTCAGTTTCAATTACCCAACTTGTTTTTACAACTCAAAAGGTAGGAACTATCCCTACTCAGTTGTGCTGCAAGATTTGGCCACTGTTATTTTAAAATGCTATTTGCCAAAACAAAAAACAGGTTGATGCAAGATGGAATGCAAAAAAGCAAAAGGGTTTTTCTCAATAGAAGTCAAGTAATTTGAAGCTATTTTATTTCAAACCGTGTAGATTATTGTTGAGATACTAGCTGTGTGAAATTAAAAATGCATGTCTTTACTGTCCAAACCCACTAAGGGTTGAATATTGAGGTATTGCCAGCAATTGTTTAACAAATATTTGTAATAATTAAAATGTAATTATTTTTGGTTTACAACAGAGTTTTCACTGATGTTGCAGCTTGGTTGATTCCTTGTCAAATTCACATTCAAATTCAGATTAAAAAACAACTTTATTCATCCAAGATTAGGCAATTACAAAAGATTGGACAGCTCAGGGGTTAACATATCAAATACACATTTTCTAAATTATGAAAACATGTTTAAATTATATGCTTCATCAATTTTATCCCTACTTTTTTTTCAACAAACCTGACACAGTTTCTTGTCGGGCATTGTTTTGTCTCCCCAAAGTCATTGCCGTTCTGAGCAGTAGATGACCTTCCAACATGCATTGAAGATAGGCAGCTGGGCTTGAATGTTGGTAACGTTCACCAAGCTCCATTAATGACTTGAACACAGTCGTAGGAGCAGACTTCTCATGTATGTATATAGTGTTATATTTACTTGAGATACTTGTTGTACCCGTCTCACTATTTAATAAAGTAAAATTAATCTGATGAAATGAAACATGGTGATACATATAGGACTATAACTCATCAATGTAAAACTAATGAGCATACTGAGTATTTTCACTGACATGACACTACTCTTAGTATCATTCACTATCTGCCCTATTCGATACAGTTTCAACAAAGTGGCAATCATTACAAGCCAAATGCTGTAAGCTTGGGCGATACCATCATATTATCGAAAATCACGTTACTAACTTTCATCCAATTATGAGATCATGAGGTTTGTTATTATATAGAAATATCATCATATCCAATGACAATAAGTATCGTTCCTTTCATGTCATTTATTAAATGCGTGTTGCCTGTGGGAGTGAAATTACATCATGGGTAACTTCCCAGGCTGAGCAATACCTGTGTGGTTAGGACTGATTTCTAAGTGGCAAGACATTGCACAGTTTATTTATGTAAGAATTCTCATCGTCAGCACATAAAACACTGTACGTGATCGCCTGCAAATTTTGTCTACTTGGGTCATCATTTTTCAATGCAATGGAACAGACAACTAACGTTCATGAACAAATTAAAAATCAGGACATCCGTTTCAGCAATTCTTTGTTGGTCAGGTTAGGTAACGATTACGGGATTCTCTTTCTTGGTCTGTAGCAATTTTTTTTCTTGTTTATTAGGTGCGTCCCGTGCACTTTGTGAGCACATTTCCTGTGGTTATGGGCCCTTCAGCGATGACTGGTGTTGACGTCACAAATTATTCGTGATACTATTGAATATCGTGATATATTTGTGACGATATATCGCGGATGAAAAAAAGCAGTATTGCCCAAGCTTAAAATCAGACATGCAACTTTGTAATTCCAGAGAGAGAGGAAATGGCCAAAGTACACCAAAATTTCTACAGTGTTTTTCAGTTCTCGGCACTATTACCAAAGCAAACAGAGAAAATCCACTGAAAAGTTGCATCATGTGTGTAAAATGCTGTAATCTAATAAACAAATTATCCAGCCTGCATTTACTCCCATGTTTTATTTAAAAAAAAAACAACTGAATAAATTCTGAGTTACTTGGTTTTAAAATTGAAATTTAGAGGGTAATACCAGTCCCAAATTTTTTCCAAATCAGCTCCATGATAATATTGCACTATAATCCAAGAAACATCTAAAGCTAATGTTGATGTTATCAATGCCCTAAAAAAAGATCCCTGACAAAGAAAAACAAATTGTAAGGAAACACCCTCCACAAATTAAATAACATTATGCTGACCAACACAAGAAACCAAACTCAAAAACAAGCCAAGCAGTACGAGCTCTTTTATAATCTACCTTTTATTTGGAGTTGGTGGGTTTGTAGAGTCTCTTGTCCTTGACAGTAGCATTACATGGTCCTTACTAACTGCAAGTTGAGTCAGGCCTAGGTATGACTCCAGACCAACCAAACTGACATCTAATGTGGCAGGAGGACATGTCTGCCATAAGAATCAAAATTATCTGATATGACCAGGTTGGACAGGTATAAACATGCCCCAACACCCTGTATGGTCCTCCCTACTCAGTACTGACAAAGGCATTGGTTAAAACAGAAAAGCAGCCGCTTGCCGCAGGGGATCTTCCATTTTTTTCCCATCCACAACAACAGTTTTAATTTGTTAGAATTGTTGGAATCATTTTTCTTTGAGAGTACCGGTGGCACAAAAAACACTGACTTGACAAAGCCACGTGAACAAAGATTCTCTTATTGCAATGTACGTTTTGCTTTCTCGACCGAGAAATGAAAAACATCAGCTTTTACCTATGGCATAGGATTGGTACTAAACCCGGAACCATGGCTTGATTAAATCAGCCCTAATAGCCCATGTGCACAAGCACCATCTTAAATATACTACAATACATCTTGGGAAACTGAATACAGCTAAAAAAGAAATCAAATTGACAAGATGGACACCGTGCTGTAGTTTACATGTAACTATGCCAGGTTTTATGTGTTGTGTACTGCATTGCTTCAAAATCAGCGTGTCATAATATTATTTGGACTCGGATTTCACCCAGAATCCTTCGTGCTCCAATCTTTTCTGGTCATGCGCACTGGGACATGCATATGACATGGACGATTGATATTTACAATACATCTGTATTGGTTACAACACACTATGTGACCTTAAAATGACCTTTGTAAAATTTCAAGTTGTGACCAAAATAAAGTTTTGGATGTCAGCTTTGAGGCTGTGTATGCCTTGATTGCAGTCATTGTTTAAAGATTTTCATTTGCAATTCCAAAAACAGAAGAAGTACTTTTAAGCTGCAAATGCGTGGCACTAGAGATATTTTATACAGGGCAATGCTAGATTTAAGTATTTCTCATTATATTTACACACAATTCAATTGAGCCAATCCTTAACATGTTGTTCCTCATTGGCATTTATGCAGGTATCTTTCACCTTGTTTAAAGTTTTGTATACTAACCATTAAAGGTAACATTACAATTTTATTACTTGAGCTTACTGTTTATCAAAAAAGATGTGCAGAAGCTGACGTCATTATTTTGCATTTGATTTCTTACTTAATTTATGTTAGAAGTTGCTCCCGCTTTATTCACAATCCAAGATGGTGGCCCTGTAAAAACTTCAGTAGGAACTGTACATGTACATGTTCTTAATATTCTAGTACTCATGGTTTTTGATATTTCTGTGATTCTTGTTCATTTGACTTTACTGATCATAGATGTTTTATATACAACATATTTTTGTGTGAATACACAGATCAGGAATTAAATGCGGCTATCACTATCCCCCTGAGTGACATACCAACCCTACTTGTATACCAGTCTCACAAGTCATGCAAGTATACATAGCATGATTCACTCATAAATATAAAGGATTATATGTAAAGTATGGAAAATATATTGAAATTTGCATTCTGAATAGTATGAAATGTCAACAAACGACCAAGGGTCTAAAAAAATGATCTTGACACCCTTATCGGAGAGCGTTTAGTACACATATTTAGTTAAATTTTGGGCTGAACAAAGAAAAATATTTAGTGTTTGGATATGGAAGAAGACAAATATTCTGATGTGTAATCTCGATTAACCTTTTTTCAAGCGATGAGATTTTCAATTGCTATACAGAACAACAACAATTACATGAATCTTAAAAGCAACACAGACTTCTTTTTCTGTATTGCCTTTATATCATTCACTAATAATAACAAAGAATTACAACTTACATTGTGTATGTTATCAACAGGCTCCATATTAAGCAATGCTGCAGCCAATGTGTGTAAAGTGTAAGTCTCCAGACCATTCTGTGTTAGAGCAAACAATAGACTCTGGCCTGCCTGAACCTGTACAGCATCAGCCTTGTATGTGTATTCAGTAAGTAAGCGTGGCCTAGGCTGCATCTCATACAAGTAACCTTGTTTGGATGTACTGAAGAAACAACAAAGCCCTGTGGTGACAACAAAGTACAATTATTGACAGCAAATAACATACTCAGTCATTTACATGGTAAAGCAGTCTTTTTAAAGGTTTAATAGAGAGGTTCCGCAAGTCTAATATATACACAAACAGAGACGTACCAAAATGAAAAGTTTTAGCAGTGCTTACCAAATATTATAAGACGGTTAATTTTTCAACCCTACTGTCTCTTCTTCTGGGATAGTATGGTGGTTTAAATTTTTTAAATTAGTTTTCTTTTTGTTTAATGTTTTTCTGTTATTTTTAAATTTTTAATATCTATCTTTGTAGAGTCACAAACAATTTGGCCCTTGGGCAACAAGAATTGAATTGAAATTGAAATGCAGACAAATCTGTATCAAAGCACCCAGTGTCAGTGTTCCCAACTTGTGGACAATGCGCTGTTTCATGTTAACAATGGTCTATTATGGTAAGTACCTTACTTGTTAGGAACACCCAAGGTGCTAACATGTAATGAGCCATTGTGAGTTACATTTAAACAATTTCTGAAACAATGTCTTGCTCGATCACAAGTGAAAGTTCAATTTGAATTCCTTTGACTAATCCAGTGTTAGCAAGCTTAGCAAACACCAATACACAATTTCTGTTGAAATGTGTGGCCCAAGGTTACCAGTCTTTGCTGATCAAACCAGTTTACAATATTGATACTGGGCTACATGTAAGAAGACTCACTTCATGAATGTGTCAAGTATCATTATATCATCATATATTAATGTATCAAGTATCATTATATCATGATATATTAATGTATCAAGTATCATTATATCATGATATATTAATGTATCAAGTATCATATTTTGATACCCTTAAATCTTAAACATTTTAACTGGCTAAACAAAATTTAGCAATATTGGATACTCTTGTCCATCAGCACAAGCTTACTCCTAATACTTTCTCTAGTTGATACTAACCTGCAAGGTTATGTGCACTGTGACTCTCCATCATATCATTACTTGGCTCTGTCCTGCTATCAGATCCTGCTAATCAATCAATGATGTACAACAGCTGATCTTAGCATAAAAGGACTATCGATGTGGCAAAAGTAAAAGATCATGCAATTACCAAGTTCTAGTGTTTTAGTAAAGTGTGGATTTGAGTCCCAGTGGTGGCACTTGTGTCCTTGAGCAAGAACACAACAGATGTCTTTTAATACATACATGTATTGATATTATTATGAATCAGGTTCATTCAAAGATTAATTTAAACCTTAATTTTAACTAACTACCACTACCAATTACCACTACTGATTACCAATACCATTGATCGTTTCGGAAAATGCCCTTTTTAATGGCCAATGTACAAAATGTAAAAAGTCAATAAAATAATAAGTTACTTGCAAGTTGTAGGCATTATGAGAAAGTTACCTGGTGTATATGTTGGTAACAGCTGAAGTGAATGTAGACTATTATCATCATCACTTTCCACTTCAGAAATATTGGACATGATGAACCGGCGATACAATAGCTGAGTTAAAGATGACTTCATCCTTAAATTATAAGAAGGCAAAAAGTTTCATGGCCTTATACTTCGACTCTAGCAGAGTCTTTGTAAACGGTTAAATTAAAGGCAGAAATACATATTGGATGACTTTTGAGATCTAAACAATACATTCTCAGATTTTTTAACAGTACCCCAAATAAAAGCGTTTTATAAAAAGTAAAATTTGACCTACTTCTCTGGTTGCTTCTTATTGGTCAAGGTAATATGTGCTGGATGCCCTTGCATCCTACCAATAGGTCCAATTATCTCACAGTTTTCAACAGATCTCTCAGAGTACGGCTCTTCGGACTGGATTGTTGGAAATAACACTGAAGCACCTCCCCAATCACAACTAAGAACACAACAAGAGAGGGAAGAACAATATAGGACATGTAAGAAGATAAAAATCAATACTGCTTAAAGAGATGGTTAATCATTTCTTATTGGCAAGTTATTGTATTGTAAATTGATTCAACTTCCTAGTCATGAAACTACATTTAACCAATATCCATTACATTGAAACACGCTACTTTGAAATTCCATCATGATGCATTCATAACAGCCAATCAGCAGATGGAGACACTATTCCAGATGACAATATTAATATTGAATATTCATGAGGATTATGATCATGAGTACAACCTTCATATCTAGTATGTTTTGTTTGATACAGACACACCTTACATTATGTGTATTTTTCGCACATTACATTTAATAGGGTAGTGGAGGTATATAATATTCCAGCAGTGCTGATCACCAAATCCTTGACCAAGTGGTTCTCCTTTGAACCCGATCTGTTACGAGTCATATTATGATGCTTTCAGATCAGGTCATGTATAGCACATACCTTCACACACTGTTCAGGTGCGTTACTGGGGCACAGGGGTTAGCAATCCTTATGTCCATCTCCTTCTTGCTACATACTTTTTTCTCTTTCTTTATTTTATACATATTTATTTCTCCTGTTGTTTCCCCCCCCCCTTTTTTTTAAACTCTGAACTGCATTGAACCATTGATTGGCCTATCAGAATGACCTCTTTAGTCAAATACTGATGTGGCTATTGTTGACAGTTGCTTTTATATATATAAAAAAAAAACACCCAGATTTGCCTGTTTTTGATGAATTACATTAAACCACTCATGCCTGGCACGGAATCAGGCAAACTAGTCTTGTATAAATATGTGGGTAATGAACATGTAGCACAAGCTGAAACAAGGTGAAAGTGTTCAAGGTGTTTGAATATGATTCTTTTAATAAGGTGCCATGTCCTTAAAAGCTTGAATCAAAAGAGACTTACCAATCCAGATTACTCTTCTGACTAGCTGAAGATGTGTTACTACTTGCCACAGTAACTGCTTCAATTCCAAAATCCCAGCCACAACTTGCCCCTTCATCAATAACAAAATATGGTTGTGCAAACTGAGACTGCGTCTCTATCAAATGAGTTGATTTCCATGATTTCTCAGGCAGTGCTTCTGGCTGTAAGGAGGCATCAGCATCTTGAGAGGATAGAGCATGTTTGATTAACTGTGGCACCCTACGTTTACCCTCATTTGACTTAGACACATTACAACTTTCGATTTCCGTGACAGACCGCCCTCGTATCAGCTTTCCGGCGCCGGTATCCCACAAACGTATTTTAAAGACTTGTACCTCATGAGTACCCAGACATGCAACTGTACCCTCACAAAATGCCACATCCCTGACAAGAAGACCAACTTGTATCTGCATCAGGTACTCAAAGTCTTGACATTCAGAGAGCATTCCTGGATGGTGGGTGACAAACCTGTACAATGACACAGTGTTATTGATTCCTGCAGCCAAGTTTCCAGTGGCGGGACAGCAACTGATGCACTGGGCAGGGGTTGGGGTTTGGACTTCAACAAGTTCAAACTGTTTTCTTTGTCTTGGGTAATCTTGATCATGACTTGAGGTTGAGATGGGGGCTCCTCTTTCACATGTTTGCATTTCTCCTGATGAGGCAAAATACCATACGGACAATGTATGCATCATTCTCACATCCAAATGCAATCAACACTCCTATAACATGTTGGGGTCAAACGTCCTGTGGTTTGTATAGTTTCATGTATCGTTGGCATGCATTTAGAGAGCTTTGTGCTTAGAATCATCAGTGTACACATGTTAATGGTCTTACACGTACCTTGTTTTACACATTCAGTTTGATACTCAAGAAAATTGAAAGATATTCATCAGCCTCGACGTTAACATTCGAACATTAGTTTTTTTTTCATTAAAGAGAATATACAATGAGGTGTTTATAAACACAGGACCACTGGACTTGTCTGATTGTGTGTTTACTGGACCGCTGCAGAAATCACTGGCCTCGGCCTGCAGTCCAGTGTAAATTTCAAGCCCTGATTTCTACTTCATTGATAAATTAACATTCTGGGCGAGTTATTTGAACAAGGTCTGGTACAAAATACCCCCAAACATTTGAGGAAATGATTCAAATGATAACAGCGTTAAACATTTTATAGGGGTGTGTATACATGGTGAGAGCCGGACAAAATGAACTATCAACACTAAATCATACATGACAGAGGTTTTATGTGGAAATCTGTTCATCTTAAACCATACTCAAATTATATGTACATGTAGGTCCATTGCTGAAGCTCTGAAAACTGGTAACTTCTTTAATTTTAATTTTTTTCTCCCCAATGTACAGAAAATTGAGCTCAGAAAAAACCCAACAATATACACACATATTCAATCTCAAGGCCTATGATTATTATGTATTGTCATGCCTGATTCAATTTTTGATTAGTTTTGAAGTTTAGTACATACCTCCTGCAACTCTCGCACGCACAGCATTGTGAGGGCCACTTGTCTCCCAGTTGAAATAAATCCGAATGGATGTTGCCTGATTTGAGCCTCCACGTACCTCCAATGCTGCTATATAGTTACCTAATCAAATCATCAATGAGGGATTGCAGTCAGGTTAAAGACAAATAATGTGGACAAATTAAAGTAGCATGTACATTTATGCTGTTTCACAATATTTGTGGGGAGGGGGGGATAAGCAAATGCATATTTTTTATATTTTCAAGATTAATTTGGGGGAAGGTGAACCTCCAACTACATGCATAACAGCAAATGGGACCTTTTCATCTTCAAAGTAATTAGTTAAACAACTAACAACTGTTCTACATGTAGAACATGCAGTGCTTATGGCTGTATAAATATGACCTACATGTATGTAATGATTCCAGAAATTACCATACCAGTTTGACTCAGACATAGGAGAGGTTGAATTTCACACGTGTCCCTCCAATTCTAAGATTGGATTCCTTTTACAACTAAGCTTTAAAAATAATATTTAAGAGTTGTTTGTTTCTCATGTGAATAGATGTTTGAGGAACTAACCAGCAGCACAGTAAACACCCTGTTTAACTAGCCCAGCTGTTGTAAAGCTATGCTGAAGTGATCCATGTCCATCTGCTACTCCTCCAACCAAGCTAAACACATTGATACTGTGTTGCAAGGTGGCTACAAACATCTGTGTTGGTGATGCAAAAATGGCAAGGGGCTCCTGAGATGGAGTCAACACCTTTGGATCTCCAGCAAACTGATGGCAGGATAACACATGCACCATGGTTGCGATGGGTTTGACGAGTTACAATTAATCCTGTTGCAAATTAAAAAAATTATTAGACTTTTACTGAAAGGCACATTTACATCTATGCATCTATTAAAATTAAAACTAAATGTAGAAGTTGACTGCATTCTCTTGGTTTGTGAATTTCAGTAAGGATTAACGAAACATATGTTATTTTTATAAAAAGTTACAAGGTTTACCAACAGTTTTTATACAGAATTTTTGTATTATTTGTTAGAATTTTGATATTATTTGTTTACTCAGTGTTTTCCTTTTCTCTTCACCATGAGCCCCTCAGTGCTAGTTTTTGCCACTAAAAACATTAAAAATGTAAAATTCAGAGATCTACTACATGCTCACAAACTGTGACAAACTGTTTACAAGTAGTATTGGTGGTTTTTCCATACTGATGAACAAGCCCATTAACAACATGAATTTAAGCATGGCAGTCACTGTTTTTGGTTTTTCTCATGCTAACAAATAGCTTCACGAGCCTTGCTATACATTAATTACAACAGTAATTAAAAATCATTCAACAATATTAAGAAAACTACTTACTAAAAGCAAGTTGTAAATCATAATAAAGCAACAAGGTACGAAACATGTGATTGAAAAAGTATTTAACTTAAAAACTCTATATTGGCAATGCATGTTTTTCCGATTTGTCACTATGACATGTATGAGAAAAATGAGATGAAGTAACAGTTTACACTCTTTCATTTTAAACATGTCACATAATGGGTCTATGGTATCACATTGACATGGTGTCATCACTCATCTGTATTGTTACTTGTTAACCAGTTAATGCCGGAAGACGTGTATACATGCCAATATTTACCCTGCCAGAAATCAGATGACCCGCAGACATGCCATTGTGTCTTCAAATCCTTCTCTCGGGTAGGCATTGACATCAGACGAAGAAAGCTCCAAGTTATTCTTAGACCAGTTAACCAAGTCAAAATTTAATTTCAAGTCTTACGTGCACGATTATTAATATTAATACTATATTAAGACTAAGATAAGAGGATAGACTTACACATGTACATGTACAGTTACATTACACTACAGCAAACAGAATTCAGAAGGATGATTCTTGAAACAGCTGCTCAGCCAGTTTCTGCCGCTTGTAATCCTACAGGAAGCATCACAACAAAACAGTCAACACATTTATTACAATGTAAACGTAGGGGGCATATGTTTCGCGTTATTGTCTCGTTAAAAAATCACTGCATTCCGTGTGTTTTTGTGTATGATCACACTCACAGATCATGCAAGTACATGTAGGTGTGTTTCGTTTGTGTACCAGACATGCCAGAGCTAGAGCAAGTACAGTACTATAGTATGGTCGGCTGGTGGTGGTGTGTATAACAAGTAGAGCGCCACCAAGTGTCGCCCCAGCGCCTGAATAGACCATTCCATTGTTGATAAACAAACCGCGCTGGTTTGGCATGGACGGCCAAATGTAGCAAAACGTTCAAGTCTTGTTGACAGACGTTGTGACCAAATTCAACATTTTTGCAAACTTTTCATTTATAGAATATGCATATCATTATTGGTTCGTATGTTTCCAACAAATTCTAAATAATTTTTGAATATTTCTGGAACATTTTTGTAAACTGTGATTATCTGTTTTTGCTTTGCATTGATGGCTCCCCATAGTTTCTCCATCTTGGTCGGCAAAAACTCAGGCTGTGACGTTGCAAAAGAAAGGTCTACAGACCTTTATCATGCTGCCACCATCTCGGTCATAATCCCTGTATCCAATAACAGAAATAGATGCTAATATGCATTGCACTAAAAGGAACCAGACTATTTGCCCTTCTAGCCTCGGTTTGGTTACATTGGTTTGAATAGGAGAAAATCAAGATGGTCGCACCATGTTAAAGGTCTATTGAAAGTAGACTAAAGGGGCGTGCGTGCAAAGTAGTCACTTTTGGTGGCCAATCAGCGTTGTTTTCCAGTGCCTCGGGCCCATACCAGGGGTAGGATACAGCGCGCAGTATACGCTGAGTATACCATGACTGTGTATGAATAAATAAGATATCATTGGAAAGGGGATATATATGGCTTTAACGTGTTACTACTCACTTTGGCGTAAAGCTAACAAAATCTTCACAAATTTGAAATTAAATCTCGTTGCGTTTTTTATACGCACTGTATAATAGATATAAATTTTTG
This sequence comes from Marthasterias glacialis, assembly GCA_911728455.2. Taxonomy (NCBI): domain Eukaryota; kingdom Metazoa; phylum Echinodermata; class Asteroidea; order Forcipulatida; family Asteriidae; genus Marthasterias; species Marthasterias glacialis. The sequence goes on from OU452235.1 coordinate 10,495,815, forward strand.
CATCGGGGATTAATAATATTATTCAACAATAATATTCTTTATCCCCGATGCAAAAATTAACAAATGGTTGCGGCACCCGCTGCTAGTAAGATTCGAACTGCCTCTAGCTGCCGGGCAATCTCGGTAGTAAAGTTGGTATTAGACATCTGCTCTGGAATTGGCCGGGGTCGTAGATTGAATCCCACCAGAGGAATATACCTGTGGATTTCTTTTCACAGGATTCGGGAAAGTAATGAGTATACAGTGCTTAAAACACATTGGTGTATGGGGGGGGGCACAAAAAAACAACAACAAACAACAACAATAATACTCTGATCGATGATGAGGATAAAGAAACTGGTTTCAAACCTCAGAGGTCTATACTTAACTACATACAATAATCATACATCTATAAATAAAATGGGCTTTGATGCGAGAAACTTGAATTTCTTTTATGTTTAATTTCAATACAACCATGTTATTTAATAAAAACGTAAAGTATTTAAAAAGCAGGTTTGTTTCTTAATTTCTAACGTAAAACTCCTTCATTGGTTAAAATGTTTGGTCACCGACTGTGGTTATCTGTTTAACCATCAAACACTCTTTTTCTTGATAACCTACATTTAAATAACATTTCTTTTGTCCCACAATCATAGTAAGCAAAGCTATTAAAGTATTTGTGTAAGTATTTACAAGTGCACATTACCATTAGGCGCCTTTATCTTTATATATTCGGTTTGCAGTAACACCATGTTATACACATATATCCACTTAGCTGTGAAGATTGATCGTAAATAAGAACTTGTCCTGCTTTTTAGCTCAGCTCCTACCGTGGAGTACATAGACAAAATAACCAGGCAACTGTATCAGAACTATTTTAACACGGCAAAGTTGGTAAAATTACTTAAAGGCTGCACAAACAAAAGTACAGGACAAAATGTTTAGTAAACACAATTGACAAAGGATAAAAAATAGTGGACCGGCTATAGACCAATCATTAAAGTAATTGAACAGGTTGCAATGGGGAACGTCTTGATACGTAAGCCTCTGACCAGCCGCCGCCAGCATGTGTTGTGGTAAACATGATTTAAAGCTCGACTACTTTCGTCTCAAATTAATTCAACCCTTGTAGCTGTATGATTCAACCATGATTAAACACGGCAAAGTAGATATCATCACGTTACCGCACACCAAATGTAGTTATACACGTACATTTAAATGTACATCGATCCATGCAATGCCTCAAATCACTATTATATGCATTTATCCTAAATCACTAAATGTCTATAACAAGTAGAGGGATAGGATATCCTTGGTTACTTACCAGATCAGCATTTATTCACACTAGGAACCCAAAAGCACACTTAATACAGTGAAGAGTGTTGTAAAAACATATCATGACATCATCAAATGTTCTTGATTGAAATGCCGTCACCTTTGAGAAGAGTGGATGAAGGTCTTCCGTCTTCTATAGACATTTTTTTCATGAGTACATGTTTACATAAAACACTGAAGCCTAAAAACTCAACTAAAGCTTGTTTCCATACTTTTTCAAAGTGCGTGCTATGTCTGGAGCTGATGTGCTAGTCCAGAGACCGACTAATGTTTAAAGTAAAAAGCTATTTGAGATAAATACACGCTTTTAACAATTGCTTGTTTCCCATGTACATGTATTAAGCAAACAATCCAATGTATCTTTTAGCCCCAAAATGAACAAATGTTTATTTTGATAAGTTCAACTTGCAGATTTAAGATAATGTAAAACATGATTATAATACACACTATATACTCATAAATAAACAAATTTAATAACATTTAAAGTAACATGTATCTAGCATTCTAAAAATTTATTTTACAAATGAATGACTAAACAGAATTAACTGAAGAAATAGCTGTGGTTGCCATAGTTTCAGCAGTTTTCTTTTAATTTTCTTTTGCGCAATGTTGTTTTTTTCATCCGTGTACAATATGTTTTGTGACTTTGGAGCTGACTCTCAGTTTCAATAATGTAGTGAAATAGATTGTGAACATTTAATTGTGATGGAGCTTCCTGTCAACCATTTGTACGATTTGGAGCATTTATCAATTAATGAGAAAGTACTTCAATACTTCAGGCCTTGAATTCACAAACTTAACCAAGGGCATTTGCTGTGGTCACGATTGTTAGTCTCAATAGAAAGTTCAGAGCTTGCCATGTTCATGTACTTTAGTTGAAGCACTATTCTGTTCTTTAATTGAGATTTATCAGTGATAATTAATCACTACTCATCGTATGACTCGGGGAACATTTGTGCAGAGAGAGTCCAGAAATATCAAGCATGTACATGTTCACAGGTTGTGTAAATTAAACAATTTAACAGGTTGTGTCCTCTTATAAAAAAATTACATGTATTTTTGTAAAGGGAGGTATACAAATATTTGATAAACCCCATACATGTAAGTGCTACTTTATTAAAGGCAAGTTTTCTGAGCCCCAGATGACAGAATGTTAAATTGTACGTGGTTTTGAAATTAACTTTTTGATGAGTTCTTCACTCTCAAAATGAAAAAAAAATTGAAATCTCAACAGAGATTAAGAGTAATTTGAAGAAAAAAAGTGTTTTGAAGAACAAAATTATATGCAGTTAAATCTCAAATATATCTCCTGTCCACAAGAAAACTACATGTAGTAGGTTTTTGCATGAATAAATATAATTATGTGCCATAGTTACTTAGAATTGCTTCAAAGTGACTGTTTTGTCAAATCCATGCAACAGAAAACAAGTCTTTATCCAGTCACAGTCATACCAGAATGACATAAGAGCATATTAACAGTGTCCAGAAATGTTGATAACTTCTGATCTTAAAAAAATCTTCTTTTTAACAGTACATCAATGTAAAAACATACATTGCAAGTCAGTGGTGAAATGTGACATTGAAAAAAACAAATGTGTAAAGAATCCAAACTGATTGGCTGTCTGGCAAACATTGCTGTTAAAGTTGCACAAGCGTTTTAAGAGGAAGGGATTGCAATTGGCTAAGATGAGTATTAATTGTTTGGTTTCAGTTGTTCATTTCTATATATCTTGTCTAAGCTCCATATACACTCTCATCACTGTAGGCAATGTACAGGAAGAAGTCCTCTTCATGGTGATCCTGCAGTATGAAATATACAAATTAATTAATAAAACAGACTGTTGTTCCTCTGTCTTTATCCATCAAATTCAAAATGTGTGCGTGTACGGTCTATAAAATGCCAACGTTCTTTTTCTACAAGTGTGCTTATTAATACTCTTCATTTTGGAAGATACAACCCTATTTGTTTTAACAGTTTTTGTCAATTAAAGACTCATAGTTAGTATCTCAAGGCCCTCCAAGTGAGGTCAAAGTTCAAGCTATTCAATATTTAAAAAGCATAAGAGAAAGATTATTATTATTTTTTTTTTACAACGCTAGGATCGAAACATAATGCCATTAGACATTTTTTGCATTATACCAAAGGTCATTTTGGTCGGTGAGCAGCTTTTAACTGCTAATAGACTGATTGCGCGACCCTCGTCAAGTGACCTGTAGTGGGTATTGAATGTAAACAAACAACGTCCTCCACAGGAAAGTGCGCCACGATACATGATGATTGTCGCATTTTGTTTTTTTCAATCGAGGCTTTTCTTTCTCGAAATCTGTGAAAAATATTCCGGAGTTTGTGCCAGAGACCTTCAAGTGGCTGAATAAAGCCAGTAAGGACAGTTCCAGCAAGTCTTGCAAATTCTACAATTAACGTACGTTAACATATGTGTACTGGTTTGGGCCAGACGACCACGATCGCACACTTTTCAACACAAGAATTTCACAGTTTTGAAGCTGAAATCATTCAAAGAAAAAGCTTTCCAAAATGCCCATGCTCACTTTTCCAATGTTCTTTTCTCCCCCCCGTTCCCCCTTGTTTTTCTTTTTAAATTTTTTTTTACAAAGTAACAAGCAGGTTGCTACATTGCCGCCGGTAGTGTGTAACTCAAAATAAACCTCTTTTGTAGTACAATATTGGTAGTTTATGAAACAGTAATATGATTGAAATCAATGTCACTATATACAACTTCAATAAAAAAGGCTTACTAAAAGCCGACTGTTGGTGAGACTCTGTCGGTCACTGCATGTATTTGCATGTAGTTTGCCATCAAACTACAGTTCACGTGATGACATGATAACATACTATTTCACCAACACGTAAAAATTATCTTTTTTTTTTGCTGGAATATTTTGCTAAAAAAGGAAGTTCTTGTGTCTAATCCTAATCCTTGTATAACTGAACTCTTTCACTACGGCGCGCCGCTCACAGCGGCTCAGTGAATTACTTCATACGCCAGAGAGCCGCTGCCAACGGCTCCAAATAAACAAAATATGAAACAATTCTGTCACAGCTGTATTTTTATGCCGTTGTGAAAGAGTAACTTTACTGACCTGATAAAGCTGCCCCATGGTGGCGCTTGTTGGTGGAATTACATTGTTGACAAAGAAGAACAGGGCATCCTCAGGGCGCAGCTGAATCCGTTTTCTGATCAGAAAATAAAACTGTCCCACTGGAATCAGAGTAAAAAATTCACACAAATTAGCCAAAGATGCATTGTAATAATATGCAGTGAATAAGCTCTATCCATGCCCAGAAGCATCTCCTATTTTGATGATAGGTAAGCAGAGCTTTGTTTGAATTATAGGACCGACAATCCGCTGCCAACTTTGTCAGAAACACTGGGGCAAATCCCTTCTCTGTATAACATGTGCTGGGTTTGTTTTGCATGCATTACACAAGACAAGGTACCTTCTATACATAGGTAAGCCTACAGCTTTACTGTCAGTCATTATGACAAAGCAAGACATGTTTAAGTGTCATGGACATACATAGTAATAATTTTTCAAAAATGTATGCAGAAGGTATTTCATATTTATTTGACTCACAACTATGAGCAACTCCAAAAATATAAATTACATGGACACGGTTATCCCGGCAAATAATAATCACCAGGATTACACATGTATTCTTTAAAGCAGCGTGTCTCTGAAACCTTAACATGACACATAGTTTTCTCTTTCCTTCAGAGTTGGAATTTTTCCAGGTTGTGCAGGTGTCATCCTACAATGTATTAGTATTAAACTGTGTTATGTTATACTGAATAATGTGATGTAAATGCTGTGCCTAAAGATTTCAGTCTACCAGTTATACATGTACATGAATCAGACAGTATGCAACCAGCTGTATTGAACTTTTGAAGAAAAAAAATTATGGAAGTCGCCAGACACACAAGGCCAGTAAGCCACTTGAGGTGTGGTCTACAAATCAACTGTTTTATCCAGGGGCCGTTGCCACCTACTCCTAGGGCTGAAACAGGGTAACCCCCTTTACAGTCCGTAAGGATGTAGGCTTAGGTATCATCTATCAGAAGCCTGGCTGGTAGAGCAGAAGGCTCTAACTCCCCAACTTTTACGGAGCAATGATGGTTAAGTGTCTTGCTCAAGGACACAAGCGGCATGACCGGGACTCGAACCCACACTCCGATGACGCACTAACCACTCGGCCACGACACGCCACAAATAATTGTAATTGCAAAAAGGAGAAAAAGGGCCAGCCGAAAATGGTCCAGCCATTTTTCAGTTTATTTAGTTACATAATTAAAGAGAAGAGAGGAATTTAGCTGATCAGCTAAAACTAAAATGTTGCATGATGTTTTGCATACTACGCTGGGTTTAGCCTAAAAACTCAACAAGATTTTTTTGAGAGTATCTAATGTTGTATACATCTTATGTCAACATTAACAGTGCCATTTATATTCACCTGTTAAATCTGAGGGTACCAGGTACTTCTTCTTGTCCAGATCTCCAATACGTGCCTTGGCTGCCTTTTCTACAATCACCTGAATCATTGAAAAATAAAATAGAGTATTAAAATATGTAGGTAATTAGCCCCAGGGTTCTTCCCACGTACAAGCTTGCGTATCGGGCTGACATGCAGATATTTTGGCAGTTATAACCCCGGGGTATCCGGGGCCGAGTAAATGGGAGGAAAAACACTCAATGGAAAAATAATGAAATGATAACAATACTAGACTTATCTTATCTTAAAAAAGCTTACAATCATGATTTTTTAAAATAGTAATTCATAGATCAGTCACATTAGAAATTCTGAATTTGTTCCTTTACCCGTGATAAGTGATTGTGTTAAATGTTATGACCCTTTGGCCATTGAAATTTGTTTTTCAATTCAATCACTTTTCAGTATCTTCAAGATCATCTTGACAGTTTACAAACCATAGCATTTTAGAGAAAAACAAAATCTGGTAAATTAATGGTAAATGCAAACACCCATGATTCTCCACACCTATGCACACATAGCCTTCAAGTTTCTCCCAGGTCATAGGTCAATGTGTAACTTTATCTTGAGGGATTACACAATAACCTCCGCATTAAAGACTGAAATTAAGCATTAATTCCATGACTATATGTCCTCTTTTGTATTCGTGAACACATCAAAGATGGCACTATACAATCTGCTGGCTTATTAGCGTTTACTAAAACTTAGCCGGTGCAAGGAATGTATATCCATCATCAATTAATAACAATAGTCTTATTACTATTAGTAATGGTAAAACAATAAACCTTGCCCATTAAATATGTAAATTAGACGTCGGGCGTACGCACTTACATTTTGGTTGGCAAAATGTTGGGAACAGTGCGCCCTTTTGCATGGGACTGATGGAAGCGTGACAAGTACGCACTTTGAATGTCTGCTTTGTGCACATTCCTATGACGTTTGCCAACCAACAGGGTCTGTACGCATGCGTGAATGTTATTAGCATATTTCATGGGAAAGGTCCATTGGACCACCTGTCTCAATGTTTCCTCGCTCTATGTTTTAACCAGTTGGTGCCAGATGACCTGTTAGCAGGCCGACACACAAATTTGTGTAACAATTCCACTGAGCATGCATAGAACACACACACTCCGTCTGAGGCTTCGTTTCACCCACATAAAGATAAAAAAAGGTCTTGAATATTTTGGTGTTTTCTGGCTATTGAGAGGCCGTTTTTGTGTAATCCTCGATTCCAGACCTTTGTTCTTTTGTTCCAAGAAGAGGATTAGGAGACATCAAGAGGCTTCCACCATTGTTGGAGGCAAGTCAAAGTGAGCCGGGATTTGAGCCATGATTCCCGTGTTCAGTACCACTCCTATGCCACAGCTAACGGCACATGTTTTGCAATGCATGGTGCGTGAATTATACATTTTCTCGGTCGCAAAAAACAAAAACGACGATCCAATAAAGAGAATCTTTGTTCTCTTGGCATTGTCAAGTCAGGGTTTCTTTGTGCCAGCGGTACCCTCAAATGATTCTGGTAATTCCCCCAACAGAATCCCGCCAGGGAGATGAAAAAACAAAAAACAGAATCCCACCGACAACTGGTTAACAGTTTGACCTGGGGCCAATTTGCTAGCTATTGGAGACAAGTTGCTTAACCCTTTCCTTACCATTGGAGACTTTTATCGCCCAAGCTTACACACAAAAAAGCACTACAGCCTGAGCATAACAGCTTATTATGTCAATCCCTTCAAATTGGAGTGGAAAGATCCAAAATGCCTATTGGCCGATCTCATCAATTTTTGGATCATATGAAAGAGAATTTAACAAAAAATTTGTATTACTTATTTTGCTGTAAAACAATATCTTCAAGGTGATAGTAGAGTTAAGAAAAGTTGCCTTTGAACACAAAGTTTCTGTTGTGTCAGCATGTGTGCTTCACGCTTGAGAGGTCAAACAATTCAGTCACCAGCAGTTGTTTATGTCAAAACAATTTCGTAACAGAAGGGTTAAGCACGAGCGTATTTCACAGGTTAGCAAGACAATTAGGAAGCCAGCTTGCGCATTCACGAAGGATTTGCAATGTTACAGTACTAATGTTCCTACACAGTGACACAAAAAGCATCTAGGCTCAATTTATGGAGCGTGCCTTAGCAATATTTCTATTTCATAAAATGCGTTAGCCACCTTTTTCTGCTTTAATCCCTTAGCTACACATGTAGCCCAAACGTTCGCTTCCGACGAATCATAGGCTTATTTCATCCTTATTTCGACGTCATTTTATTTTCGGTCAAGAAAATCGGCAAAATGGTATTGCACAGGGCGAGATGCATGCAAATTCGCCGACCAAATTACGACAGGTTTTCCAAGATCGAGGAAACCCACTGGAAAGGTTTTCGGAACAACAAGTGTGGTCTAGATACTGATTCCGTCAAGCCACTATTTTGTTGTTGTCACAATTTGAACACCTCTTCTCGATCATACATGTACCACCGACTGCAATAAGGCTCTTCCCCTGCTGTTGTCAGTTTGTTTGGCACTACTGTACGGTACAGGCTCTCGTCTGGCACATTTCTGACACTTGCCCGAGAGTAAGCCCCCCCAACTGCTTTGAGAACGATTGATAGGGTGGTGAAAGCATTGCTTTGAGTTCTCAGGGATGAGCGAAGGTGCATTTCGTGTCCGGCTCCCGATGACAGACATCACCTACTGACCTTGAAACAACATTTTTTCAGGGTTACTGGTAATTACATTTATCTAATGATTACTAATCTTTAAGACTCTAAACATTAACATTGTCTTTTTGAAATTACACGAATAGTGTTTAATAATAACATTAGGGCCCTACTTACCAGAGTTGTATGACTCGAGTCCAGGACTCGGACTCGAGTCGTCTCGAGTTACAGTTTCGGTGACTCGATCTTGACTTAAGTCACGTCGGCAAAAGACTCGGACTCGGACTCGACTGTCATGACTCGGACTTGACCCCAAGGACTTGTGACTCACGAGTCAAGTATTTTCCCTGAATTTTTGTTCTTCTTTTAATGATTAAAATACAATTCTGATAATCCGATCGTCACGCGTCATTCACACGACGAAGGATCGGAGGACATTTACACGGTAGCTGACGAAGTACAGTATTGGTATTGGTATTGGTATGGTCGTATGGTATTGTAAGTAATAGCATCCGTGATTATTCTGTATGGCCACATGGCATGTGAACGCTACTCGGACGTATTTCTGTAAAAAGCATACTGTTGTTCACCACACCAATGTTAACACTGGTATTCTGGCAGCATTAAACACCATAGCCACTGCTTAATGTATATTACCAGGAAAATGGGAATACCTGGTTTGAAATCACTAGTGATCCTTAAAGTCATCTATAAAAAAGTATAAGTGAACAGGTTTAAGTATTCTAAATATTTAGTTGTTAAAACAAGTGATTTCGGACTCGGACTCGACACAGATGACTCGACTACAACTCTGCTACTTACAGTATATAATTCCGAAAGGGATGTCGGGAAACGCCCAGCTATTAAAGTCCATCAAAATTAGGCAAACTGATAATACCACCGAGAAAAGAATAAAACCCAACACTTCACATAAATGCACGACAACTATGAAGAAAAACCCTGTCCGTTCCCGAATGCTGCATGCCCACAAATGTAAAGCAGTTTGACCCCATTCAAAAGTTATACAACATAAGTTATCACACAAGCGCAAGTGGAATATGGGAAAAGTATAGCGCTTCTCTGCCTCCCATATCCAACTCGGCCTTTGGCATAGTGGGATATGGGATACAGACGTGCTTTATTTTCCTGTATTCCACAAGTGTGATAACAAACTTGTTTTCCAGTCAACTGCAAGATAATACAACTTTGAGCTTTAATTGATGAAGAGCAAATCATGCAATGCGCAAATTTTAGAATGTAATTTTGCACTGTTCGTATACGGAGCATGACGCATGATACTCAAGTTCGCAGAGTGCAATATAGACTACTAGGAGTATAATATGGTTTATTATCACACTCCTGTTAAGCAATCTGATTGGAGGATTAGCACGTACTGGAAGATAAAATAACGTATCATTTTCGTCACCAAAACGAAAGTTCCGTAGAGACACCACGTACATAAAATCTCTCCGTGAGCTCAGAGAACAACCAGTGGTTTGACAACTCTTGAGTTGTCTTCCAGAACACTTCACCTGGAGATTTTCATGGTAGCACTGCAAAGCACCCTCAATCACGTCTTTTTCTTCAGGGAATGAAGTTGCAGGTGCCATCTATTTCTGGTGTTGATAGCGATGTAAATTGCTGGAGATGCATTGGTGAGGTAACACAGTCATCTCTTATGGTCTCCATGATCATTAACGTTAGTGTAAAAGTATCGATAAAACCATCGGCACGAAACAGTGAACACTAGCAGACGACATGATAATTGACCAAGCAGACAACACGCGTACAGTTAAGCAGCACCATGAAATGGTAACTCGCACGCACACCAACCTGTAGTCGTACTGCTTTTGCGTACGATTACGGCTGACAAACATATTCAATCATCCGACTGTCAATGTCATTCTTCTCTCATTTCATGACCAAAAACATTATTTCATTTAGATATTTAAATGTTTGGTCATAATGACTCTATTATAGTACTGAATTAGAAGCGTTACAAGACAACCAAACACTGCAAGCATGGCAATAACAACATTTTAATAAATTTATCTACATGTACGTTAGCACTAAAGTAGTAATACTAGCCTAATTGTACTATACTACTATAGTACTAACGCCATTGAAAGGGAAACCTTGATTTTCGTGGATCAAAAAATATCAATGCTGACTTCCTTCGACTTACGGGCACTCTGTCCGGATATTTTCTGCGTATTTTTTCGCCTTCTTGTCTCCTTTTTTCAAAAGGATGTTCTTCTTTGTAAACCCACTTCATAGTCATCGATTTTGGTTTCAAGATTAGAAACTGTTTTTGAGATACAAATTTTCACCTCCTCACAAGCGTAAGCACATTACAATAATACTGTACTACGTCATAGTCATACGTATCCACATCATCCATGTACACACGAACACCCTGCTATCGTGCGTGCATGCAATAGCAGCCGTATTACCATGTTTATATTTAGGCGTAATGAAAATAGTTCTTCTTGCTGATCTCTCCTTCCCCTTTGCCAGCAAAACACAAATGATTGCTAAAATCATAACAACAGGAAAATCTTAAACTTTGTTATTTTACTAATTTATATACTGTTTATGAACACACAATTCATTTCGTTTGTTGTGCGAAAGAATTTCGTATCTGGTGAAAATTGCATAATTATGACGTTCAACCATAAACCAAGTTAACGTTTGCCGTCATTTTCTATTTATAGCATATGCTGTATTGCGTGAATGGAGAATTCATGATCATGTGACTCGAACAATAGACCGATTGCGCGACCCACGTCACGTGACCTGTAGTAGGTATTTAGTGTAAACAAACACTACGTCCTCCATAGGAAAGTGCGGTACGGTACACGATGATTGTTGCAATTGTTTATTCGATCGAGGCTTTTCTTTCTTGAAATCTGTTAAAAATGGTCTAGAGAGACCTTAATGTTCACGATGTGCCAGTAGTAGTAGTTGCACGGATCGTTTTTTAAGCTGAAATCTTCAAAAGAAAAAGCTTTCCCAAACTGTGGGATTCCTTTTGCTATTTGAAATTCAGCAATTGAGGCTAGGTATAAATGCTCACTTTCCCCAACGTCACTTTTCTCCCTCTGTACAGTGATTTACATTACAAACGAAATAACTGGCAGGTGGCTACATCGTCGTCGCGGACGCCGGTAGTGCATTAATAAAAAACAATCTCTTTTGTGGCAGAATATTGGTAGTTTTTGAAACAGTAATATGATTGAAATCAATGTCACAACATACAACTTTATTAAAAAGGCTTTAACTGGCAAAAAACTGACCGTTGGTGTGATTCTGTCGTTCAAATCAAGTATTTGCACGAATAGTTTGCCATCAGTTCAGATGACGTTGTACACCCACTAGATTAGTCACGCAATCAGTTTATTCCCCATTTCTATATTGGCTGGTGGCTCGACGCGGGAGAAAAGGTTTGGGCCAAATTTAACGAAACTGATAAGCGCAGAAAATTCTAGCTTAACAAAAGTTAGAGACTGTCGAACGTTGGATCCACGTTGGATATAGCGGCTCCAGTTCCTCGTCGATCTTATAGACCTTTCTTTTGCATCGTCACAGCCCGAGGCTGGATGGAGAAACTTTCGGGGAGCCATCAATGCAAGGTAAAAACAGATAACCACAGTTTGTAAAAGGAATTTGTTGGAAACAAACCAACCAATAACGGAATATATTTTCTTTTAATAGCAAGTTTCCCAAGATACATAGTCTTGCAAAATTTCAAATAGACAAAGGAATCACACAGTTTTGGAAAGCCTTTTTTTTTTTTTTTTTGAAAAGTGTGGGATCGCGGTTGTCTGGCTTAAACATTTCATCGTGCAACTATGACCTCGTGAACATGACGTTCCTTGTAAAATGTCCGTACTGAAAAGTTCCTTTAATTGGCTTTACAGCCACTGACTCCGGTAAGAAAATGTCTCTGCTACAAACTCTGTAATATTTTTCAGACATGTCGAGAAAGAAAATCTTCGATCGAATAAACAAATGCAACAAGTATCAAGTACAACGGCACTTTCCTACAGAGGACGCTGTGTTTGATGTTTAATACCTACTACAAGTCACTTGGAGAGCGCACTCGGTCTTAGAAACCGGGTCTGTGTAATATTTGGTTCTAAAGTCTGTGCAGCCAATAGAGAGGTTCCACGTGGCGTCACCCGAGACCTTTTTCTAATGATGCATGCACAAACAGGCGCTGGAAATCATTCAGCAGACGACGTGCCACCCATTGAGTTTGTACACGGCATTACCCAACATGGCCGCCAAACGAACTTTTCCCGTGGTCATGCAACCTCTCTATACAATAATTATTGCCTGGAATAGCGCCCTCTTGTGTATTAACCTTCGGTGACCTGAGAATGCGAGTTTGGGCTGTTTTGCGTGGCAGATACGGACAAAAATAATCGCGATCTCAGACTTGAAATCAGGTCTATAACGCTACTTCGGTATGCAGAGTTTCAGTGCATCTGCTAAAGAACATTAGATATTCATCAGTGCCTTGTTGAAACATGATTCAAATACCGTATTTTGTTTAAGGTGGACGTGGATGCTGGTGCTTCTTTCCTCCATTGTGTGATTCATGAGTCCTGTTACTCGGATATTTGATCTCTTTCCTTTTTTTCGTGTACAGTAAGTTTATAAATAATGGAGTATCATTTTCAGACCCGGTCACCAAAACGCCAATTAACTTACCATGTAACTGTGATTATCTTTTTTTTTAAAAGCTTGTCGTTGCCCGTGATCAAAGTGTTCTGAAACTAAGGTGTACCCAATAATAATGTGGATTTATAATGCGCACAGCTCCACCAAGGCGGAGGGCAAGACAAAAGTTAGAATACAACTTTAATTTACAAACAAAATAAATGACTTAATGACATACCGGTAGCGTAAGTGAGCACCCCTATTGTTTAATTATTACATTCGAATAGATCTCGAAAGCATAACAGTTGATCCTGTCAAGGCAATTTGCCCGTACCAAAGACGTACTGTGGAGCAGCATCTGAAGAAAAAAAAACATTTCCCCATGAATGTTGGGATCTATGGTTCACAAGACATAGTTATTGCTGACAGGCGTCTAGACGTCCGTGTGGCAGGTGATTCTCTAAAAAGAGATACGTCACCCAGACGCGAATCCTTCCGGACCTGGCGACGGAACTCAAGATTTATGCCCCTTGCTTAACCTTTGAGTGTTTTATATATTAGACAACAACAGCGACATCATCACCACCAACAACAGCAACATCGTCAACAACAACATCAACTACAACAACAACAACAACAATATTGGACTTATTTTCCACAATGTAGCTGGAAGGACATGCACGTAGGAACCGGGGGCAGGGCCAATGCCCCCATAACTATATGGTGGGGCCGCCCCCCCAAAAAAAAATAGTATATTAAATCTGAATTTTAGAACAAACAACTACTTTTCATTTTCTTTAAACTGTCCTTAATAAGCATGGAACATTTTTTGATAACAAATTTGTTTCAAAAAAATTGCACTTCATGGGCCCTTTAACTGAAAGGTGCTGAAAATTTAAAATATCTGTTGCTCAAAAGATGTTCCAGTGAGGCTTAATGCACTATAGAGCATCAAGCCTTACAAAAATTTGCCGGGGCCCTTAAGCGGGCCCTGAACCCCACGCCGAACAGGCGTCACGCTTCGCGCTCACAAGCTTGCGCTCACATGCCTTGGACTCCCCAAGAGATTTCATTTTCTGCCCCTGGTAGAATCATCTTCGTACGTGCCTGAAGGCCAACCAGTAGAGTGTTACAATCCAGACGTGTATGAAGAAACAAAAGCGTGACGACCTCCTCTGCTGTTTCTTGTGAGATTATACTTATGTTACCTAGAAGAATAACATTTTCTGCACAAAATTCATACGACTTTTAAGTTCACCCATACTGAACAGACAGTAAAACACAACTTCCAAGTTGGTAGCACAGTTGGAGACTGACAAGTCATGGTCCATGATGAGATGTGTGTGAGATAAAAATACGAGTGGTCATTGAATCGAGATCCAAGTTATAGTATGAGGAATTGTGTTTTTCGGCCTTGAAAGTTGCGACTCATCAATGACCGGAGGTGAGAAAGACAGTCATGCATCTTGTTGCTGTAAAGTTGGGTGTCATCAGCATAGGAATGGAACTGGATGTTGTAATGTCTGATCATGTCACTCCACCGTACTATGTTTGAAGAGTTTAGGACACAGGACAGAGCTCTGTGTGACTCCATAAAGAAGGGTGTGACAGTTAGATCCATCAGCAATGGACACAATATGAGCTCCCTCATGAACAGCGGCGTAGCTAGGGGGGGGGGGGGGCGCACGCCCAGTCGCCCCCCCCCCCCACTGGAAATCTGATGAACGGGAAAAAATAAAAGATAGATACCAAAATGTGTTGGCGATGTGTGGTATTGCTGTTTATTTATTTAATTTATTTTCTCCCCCCTTTTTTCTTTTTCTCGTGGCTTTGATTGCATGAATTGCACTTTCAACGCCCGAAACGCCCTGTGATATCCCTATCCAACAAACGGGTCGGACCACACTTTGATGGCCCTCTGTATACGATACTGAGCATTTGAAGTTCGACGCCCTGATGTTTATGGCAATAGGAGCGGCGTATTCTCTGAACTTCCGGCGCGCGTGTATTTTGATACACCGAAACAGACAATACGAGTCGATTGCCAGTCAAGTCTCTCATGGGTAGAAAGCTGCTATTTATGGTGAGTACCTGTTTGAGTCATTTGTCTTTTACAGACTACAAAATACAATGAATTTGCAATGATTGGCATGACTTAACGATACTGTAATTGGGAAACGTGTGGTATGCAAAAGATGACGACAAAAACTGTATTATTTGAGTGTTGGAAAGCTCGACTCCATAGGAATTTTCCCCAACTCCCAAAGCCATTGTTTGTTCAGGCAGTGGTAATTTCTATGACTTCGATGCGGCGAACTGGGCCCCTTATATTTTATGAAAACAGGATTTTTTAAGAGCATTATGGGTAAAATTAAAGTATATAATCTAAACGTTAGCAATAATTCTTCCTTAGATTTCAGAATGGCAGATATTCAGACTATGGTTTCTACAATGAGAAAACGACAGATGGAGCCTGAGTCTGCGAGTCCAATAATTCTTGCAACTGAGAACAGGAAAAGGACCAGTTAGTTAGACACCTTTGGACACCTGCTTCACCTCGATCCATGTCGGAACAGGATCAAGTCCACAAGTCTTGTTAGGAGAGGTTGCAATAATGCAAACAATGTTTGAAGCGTGTCGTGGCCGAGCGATTTAGTGCATCGGATTCAAGTTCTGATGGCTAAGTCATCAGGATGTGGGTTCGAATCCCGGTCATGACACTTGTGTCCTTGAGCAAGACACTTAACTATAATCGCTTCAAACAGGGAAGAGACACATTTGTTTGTCTCGCAACGGATTCATTTACCTTTCCCTGTTCTTAGCTGTGCTGTGGAGAGATTTGCGTTTATATTTTGCCATGTCTTGTTTCTGCGCATTGGGGCAGGTTTCTATCCCTTCAAAAAGTAGCACACACCTCGAGTGGCCTTTGGGCCTTGTGATGAGTGAATTGCATTTAAAAAACACGTAACAGAAGAAGTGTTAGAAACAGAAGTATTGTTGTCCATACCGACAACAACTTTTGAAGATGGCTCAAAGGATTCAACTGTACCTGCAAGCTCTCTTGTTGAATCACAAATTTTCAGGATCTTGTCAGCAAGAAAGGTGATGAATCTATTTGCTATAGATGGTAACACACCAAGGAGGTTCTTCATCATCATGAATAAATGATTTGAATTATTGAAACACTCTTTTATTTTGGAATTTATGTATTCATTCTTAGCATCACTGATCATTGTTTTCAACTTATTTCGTTTTGTGACGAAGATGACACGATCTAAAGAGCAATGTGATGCTCGCCAATGCCTGTCAGCACGCCTTACTGCTCTAATGCAAGCAGGGTACCAACATTATTATCCAGGATTAAACGAACCTTTGTGTTATACAAATTGACTTGTTTCAGGTACATATGGAGAGAGGGGGGGGGGGGCGGAGGGAGAGAGAGAGGGATGAGAATCATCCGAAAACAATTCAGGACTGATTTCAAGCAGTTTCCTGTATTACAGTTTCTTCACTGGAGCTCAAGGTTTTTCGAGGCGACAGGCGAATGAAACGGCAGCATGACTTGACAGGAATGAATTAACATGAGATTGTTTTATGATGTCTGAGCCTGCTCTGGTGATGACAACATCCAGACATGTTTTTGGCCATGCACATGCTGTAAATTTCCATTTGAACGAGCAAGGGCATCCGTAATTAATGAAAGGTCATCCAAGAACATTCCTCCCTTTAAGCCATTGAGAAGTGATTGGGGAGGTCGATAGATCACAACAATTGTCAAGTTCTAACCTTACTCTCGCTCGAAAGATCCGATTGATTTGGATTCTGTTTTGTCACTCCTGGACTGTACTAGATGGTTGGCCATGCTTTCTGTTATCGCACCAAATAATTATGTGATGTGGTCCCGGTTGTTTTCACGTCTTGCAACACCACATTTCGGAGACCTAAAACTGAATTTAAAAAGTTTATATCTTAAGGGGAATCACCTTGAACATGCTGCCCCTTTTACAAAAATATACCGTGATTTCCTCTTCCCCTTTTTCATCACTTCCGAGTAACAACTGAACTCGTTGACGAAGGATGTAGGCTTACACTTCAAACCAAATGCACATTGGGCCACAATGGTGCCGACTTTCACAGCGGCATTATCAATTTACCGTTTGATTTTTCGGCCACCATCTTGTCATCTGTTTTAATGATAAGCCTTGGTGGTGGAACCAATCAGTAGTAATCTGGTTCCATTGTTGCACGATTGCGTCTACACCGGAGGTGCCTGGTACAAAGAATTGTATTTATCACACTTAGCTACAACTTTATAGATATTCCAATTGTCACTGTCTGAAATTCTACGCTGATGTCAGCCGATTTGTTCCTTTCTGTCCATACTGGTTTCATCACTATATATCGCATGCTATTGATTCCTATGTAGCTAGAGTTCTTACTTTTTTTTTGAGTTATTGTTACATTCTTACTGTATGCGTGCCATTTACGACCTTCCAGACTGTTCTTTAAAGACAACATGGTTCTGTTTACTGCTTCTAATCCTCTCCATGTGGATCTCTTAATACTTCTCCCTATTTCGGTCCTTGACCCAAAACTTCAGAGTCTTCTTACTATATACATAATGACCTCCATGTCCTACTCCGGATGCATCTGAGTAAAACATAGTCTAGACTATCTTGAATCTCAATACCATTTTATGACTCTGATCTGGATTCTCCAGTATCTTAGCTTTTTATCACTAACGATGATAGGGGCCTCCTAAACTTTCCCCGCTGCTCTTTAAGCTGTACCAGTTTACCCAATGAGTTTGATATAATGTGACCTGAAATCTTGCTAAATCCCTTTACTTGAATCAAGTATTATTTGCAACAAATTTGAAGTTATAACATACGTCGAAATTTCCACATGGGATAAAATTAAGCTTTATATTCACATCCACTGACTTAATTCCAAATTACAATGCTTTCAAAATGGTCATGTCTACATAAGTTATATTTCTCCTTCGTAATCGTTCATAGAGTGCCTTTGTTGACGTCAATTGTCAGGGTTTATGTAGACTAGTATAGTTGGGCCATTTTTGTAAGCTTTTGATTGTGAGTCAGTTTTCATTGACTACTGCATTCATACCGAAAGCAGCGTGGGTAACGATTGCAAGTACACTCCGGCGCCCAAGCTCCCCTGATTACACGCGCGGTACTCATAGACCAACAATTCTCTACTTCAAGTGCATAGACTGTACGACTCGAGTGCTTTGTTGAAACGTTTTATTGTTCACAAATAATTTAACAGAACAATAAGTTTGTTTTTCTCTGTGAAGATGGTGGTGATTAATGACGTCTCATCTAACTACGATTTGACCGACGCTTTTGACCAGCCTGTGCCTTTGGAAGTATTGATTTCGTTCGTGCTGTGGACTCTTTGGTTTTTCACAATCGGAGGCAATATTCTAGTGATTGTAACCTTCGCCAATGACCGCAGTTTGAGGAATAAAATTGCCAATTGGTACATTCTCAACCTCGCTGTAGCCGATCTGCTCGTTGGTCTAAACTCGCTTACTATTAAAAATATCTGGAGATATTACGGTAACTGGCCATTTGGAGAGATTGTATGTAAGATGTATGTGATGCTAGATTATACTGCCATTTGTCAATCAGTGTTTGCTGTTACATTGATCAGTTTTGACCGATATTTGCTCGTTATCAAAGAGTTGGCTTATGGTAAATATCAAAATAAACGAACAGCACTGATTTTGATTTGTTTGTCTTGGCTTGTGTCTATCATATTTTTCGCATTACCTGTTTTGTTATACGAAGCCTTGACGCCAAACCCAATAGTTAAACCCTACGATATCACTTGCTACTTGGGTGTCAGCTACATATACGAATATAACGTTGCCAGTCTGGTTTGCACATTTGCGCTCCCAACAGCCATTATGGTGTTCTTCAATGTATCCGTCTTTGTCAACATATACCGTAGATCGCACGGATTGATACGATCAGGAAGTAATGTGCAGGACTTGATGAGAAACTCTAGTATGGAAGAGCGATGGGCGAATACCAGAAACACCGAGTTTAGTGCATCGTTTTCTAATAGTAGAACAAGAGATCTGAATCACAATCCATCAATGAGAGTTACCACTGTATCACAACCAACTCGCCATCAGGCGGGGCCAATATCATACAAACGTCACACCAAGGCAGCGGTAACTCTGTCTTTACTTGTGGGTTTGTTCCTTTTATGTTCAACGCCGCTTTATGTCTTCAAGATCTTGTACATCCTGGAAGTGTCGGATCCGGATTGGATCTGGTGGAATCTGGTTGACTATATGACCTGGGCGAACAGTTCCATCAACCCTCTACTGTACGCAGTCACCAACCCAAGAATCAGAGCTGGCTTTCGACTCATTATTTGTTCCTGCCGCAAAACACTAACTCAAAACAGGAATTGAGCCTTGAAATCAGCTTTATTTGAGTCGCATTTGTTATCCTTACCACAAACATAAATGACTTACATAATTATTTCAAGTACAAATGCAGATATCTATTTGTTCTTCGGTCTATTTTCCCCATGTTCAATATTATTTCACGAGAAAGATGAAGTTCACGTAAAATGGTACGAATGTGTAAAATTAAGGGATTTATTTGTTGTTCACTTTTAACCAATTTTGAGTAAGAGTGTATAAAATATTATTTTGATTTGTTGATGGCAAAAATGCATTCAGGCATTGTATTTCGTTTACCTTTACGAACCATTTGATACAAGCTCACGTTACCACTGACTTGTATGTTTTGCTGTAACCCATCTGTATCTGTTATACTATTTCTTTGTACAGTATAATCATTGTGTCGGCCTAAATTACTACGTTAGCCTTCGTTTCAAAAGCCATAAATACAATATAAATAACAATTACTGTAAATAAGTGTCCACCTTATCATTTTCTTGAGAAAACGATTAATCTATTAAGTTCAATTTCAGATAAAATTTTACCAATGTATTTTGGGTAGTAACTTTTGAACTGCAATGTTAAAACACTCATTTCCATGATGCACTCATTTCCAATAGAGTCCTTATGGAAGTGGGTAATTACAAATCTCTAACCTCACGTTAAAATGGCGTCAAATGTCATTGTATTTATTACTCAGAGCGAAATTTGAAACATTACGTCATTGGATATCAACAACAAATAGGTCTGTACATTGTAAAGAGGTATTTTTGCGTCAGTCAAATGGTCAAATTCAATGCTGTTTTGACTGAATATCATTGAAATTCAGGAATGAACTAATTCATTTATTTGAAATGTAAACAGATGTTGGACGATTTTGGGTTTCGACAAAATTCGCACTTTGATAAAACTCCAATGACGTCATGTTTATAATTCCACTCTGAAAGAGTGTACAATAAAATTTTATACCGGTTTTAAGTGTGGTTAGAGAGTTGTATTTTTATTAATTTATTTATTTTTTGCACTTTCATAAAGGACTCTTTCTGTTGGAAATGAGTGCATCACAAAACTGAATGGAGACACTCTTTAATGAAAATCGTGTGTCGTCATGCAGTTTCTTCACAAGTAAATTATTTGATTTATTCGATTCTTCTGAGTTTCACCATGAAAGGAAATTGCTGTCACCAACACTTACTTTTTGCCTATGTCATTTCTTTATTGACAAGTTACAATAGTTTCACCAATCCTAACTGAACGTAATCTTTTTTTAATTTAAGGGCGTCCTTCACAGTTCTATGGAATCCATTTTCATTATAAACCCTATTTGATTGTTTAGCTCTTGACAGAAGAACCAAACCAAAGGTTTGCAGTAAAACTGTGTTCAGAAAACAAAATTATGCATACACTTATTGAAATGACCCAAGCTAATGAATTCTTGTGGAACACTATTATATATATTCACACTAAGGAAACGTGCAAGGTATTTCATTTACGGTATGCCATAATATATTATGAGCTGTCTGTTTGCCATTAATTTATACTCCCATGAAATATGAAACCGATCAAGAGGGGCTTGAATTGGGTTTGTGAAAATTGTATCAAAAATTTGGGAAATATGTAATGCTTTATTACACACGAATCACGTTACAAAAAAGATGTGCATATCACAGCTTCCCTTAAAAATAGATGGTATGATCTGTTGTGCCTATACTCCCTGTATTCTCCATCCTGCGCTTGATACCCACCAGACAAGTCATTGCTCTTGTCCTTGTAACATTTCCTCTTTATCTTTCGATGTCTCCAACTGTTGTCACTAGAAGCTTCAAACATTTATTTCCCACACCATACAATCATTTTCTAAGCTGTCAATCCTTCTCAGTCAAAACAACATCCTGTCCGTTGTCATTAGTTACTACCAAACTGGCTTTTCTTTTTCAAATGTGTTTGCAATAGATTTTGTATGCATTAAACATGAGTTGCTGCTTGATCAAAATCATAATTTCTTAATTACATTAATATTGATAAGTGGGCATTCACTTCAATAATTTCACGTTTTCATTAAGAAATAAACACTATTGACGTGAGCGTGATTATGATTGTGACATGCCTGCCTTTCACTATGTAAATACACACCATTATTATATCAAGTATGCGTAGAAGTAGGTCATCATGTTTCTGGGTTTTCTCGAAGAGACGGATATGTTTGACAACTTTTTTGTGGTAATAAGCCAGTGTTTAGGTAACAACTACTGCATCAATGAAAAGGTTTAGCTGACTGTTAAAGAACACGAGAGGGCAAATGAGCTGTATATTTTATTCATACTCGGGGAGCTTGTTTAAACTGCATAACAAACTTGGTTAAATACTTAACAATTTTCAATTTAAATGTTAAACATTTTGAAAAACGTTGTTTTAACTACAGTGACACTCCCGTCTCCTCGTGAGTGACGAATGAATAATGTGACGTTGCTTCATGTGCTCGTGATGATAGGCCAATATCTGTGGTATTAAACACATTGGATGCGGGTGCAAATAACATACAATTTGAATGCACAATGAGCACAATCTTTAATAAACACATGGACAGCGGGACCAAGCCCTTTTAATTATAGTTTAAAAAACCTTGACTTTGGGTCGGTTTCGTGTCTCTTCATTAACGTTTTCTAGTGGTAGAGTATCAAAGGAGGAAACCAGACTAAATTAACTAGTCTTAAACAGCTCAAGCCGTGTCATTATAAGCCGTTTTAATAATACCAGGTAAACACGGTCATGTGGCCTCCTTTTAACCAATAAGAACGCCTAAACTGTCTTGGGTAATAGACCGATCAATTAAGCCCCGCCCACTGTGCACGCGCCCCATAATCTGTGAACATTATTTTATGTTTTTTCTTCTTACCAATGTTGAGCTGGGGCTTTAATGGATCGGTCTATTATGAATAGAGGATAGACATTAACTTAATATTCCAAAACACATAGGATGTATTATAACACACCTCTCCCTGGTTCTTTATCCTGATTGGCTGAAACACGGTCGCGTGGGGTGGGGTGAACTAATATAGCCTTGTGCATGAAATCTGCACCACACGCACCGCACGCACCGCACGCGCTTCATTAGGGGGAAATAGTTCGCAAAGCGGGAAATAGTTTCAAAAACCCAACAACTATTGACTGGTAAAAAGCGCCCTTAAAGAGAACAACGGCGTCTGCGGATTGAGAAGAATCTCCGGCCCCAAAACCGCGATTTACTCTTCTAACCGACATTTTGGACTGAGGTGTGTTAAAAAACACATGGACTGGCATTATTCGGTCAATAGTGCACGTCTATGCACCCCTCGGGCCTATGAGTGACCAGGAGAGGGTCCTATAAATAGGACCCTATCCTGGTCACTCACAGGCCCTCGTGTTGCATAGACGTGCACTATTTCCCTCATTGCCAGTCCATATGTGTATAATATATATTCAGATTCACAAAATACTTTTATTCTCCACAATTTGTTCCTGTTAATACATTTGTTGACCTTGTTGTTTGTCATAATTATTATTCAGTCATGTATGTTAAATTACAGACCCCATTTTACCTGTATTATATCTAGACTGGACCAGCATGGACCTCATTCTGCGGTTCACGCAGGTATCTGCAGTATTTGTAAAGGCTGCAAACATTAAAGATGCATTGCCCGATTTTGGGTCAAAGGATTAAAAAATCAATTTCATTGAGCGAACGAATTAAAAAAGTTTATATGTTTGTGTAACGAAAAATATAAAAAACTAAGAATTCTGATATCAGGAACTCAAGATAGAACACATTTTAAGTTTCTGCGGGCATTTACCGACTTCAATTTGATTGGTTTCCCAACGGCCAATCAGAAGAATCCGCAAGTAATGAATATTCATGATTCCAAGCGGCTGATGCTCTCAACGGCCCACACGGCTCGCTGTGCGTGCACGTACATACAATGTTCGCGGTGTACGTACATCAGAGTGCGCGATCCGATCCTGAGGATTAAAAGGCTGGCCCAGCCTTTTATTCATTTACGTTTTTAATTAACTGCCACTAATCCTTGACGGATTTTTTCGTTCAAAGTATTAAATGAAAGTTCTTAACATTTTCTACTCCGTAAAATTAGAAATTAGAAAGATAAATCTATTTTTGACCCCCAAATCGTACTGAAATCGGGCAATGCATCTTTAATAATTACCGTGGCTTCGCATTGAAAGCTGCTCGCGCGTTCATCATGCTATACGTTTGTGCATGTGCAATATAGAAATACACACATTTTAAACACTCGAGCGTCTTGTTGCTGATCGTCTTGGAGGAAACACAGCGGACCGATGTTCCTAGGGCCACCTTCCCCCTTCGCCCCCACCCGGCCAAGCCATACAGTCACCACCAGTGGCTCTGGGGTGGGGGCAAAGTGGGCTAAGCAAATGGCTAAGCAAAGTGTATTTTATAGACGATCAAGAAGTTTTGACAGCTTGTGTTTGGAAAGTAAAGGATGGGAAGGAATATACCCTGCCCCTGCCCCACCCCGATCAAATTAAATGTACTGTACCGTACCTGTAAATGATACTTAGTACAGGTGAAAAGTGTGTTTTAATCATGTTACCAATGAAGTTGTCCAAAGGCTAAGGATTACTTAAGGATACCGTTTAAATTGTTATTAATCCTCAGCAAAATATTTATGCAAGGTTATTTCGAATTTTTAATTACGCATCTTCATGCATGAGACACCCAGACTAATCACATTATAAGTCAAGTAACGTCGTCGCTCACGCTGGCAATTTTACTAATTGTAAATAAGATCAATAGAACTTCACAGAAAGCTACACAAACAAATTGAGGAAAGCTAAACAATTTCAGAAAAATTAATCCTTCAAAAGCAAATCGGTTTTTTGTTATCACCCTAATTACTGCATCCACAAAAGTACTTCACATTTTACGTCGCAATTAAATTTATTTTTTTCTATAATAACTAAAATTAGATTTATGATTGAAGGTAGGGCTGTACCATCATCACAATGGGCAATTATTCACCTTGAAAGCTTCCCAATTTGAGAAAGTATGCATTCTGAAAACAACTCAATTAAAAGAGCAATAAAATGAAACATCCCGCAGGGCACATTTTGTTAGACGCAGCATAATTTAAGTAGAGTAACATTTTCCACAATACCGTTTACAGGCCAAGTTCTGAAGATTGAGCTTTTAGTATACTGGTTATCTTGTAGATGCATTATTTATTGAACTAGCAACGTCAATTTTCATTGTTTTGATTGTTACCTGGTGTGGATTACTTTTATTCGATGGTTGTCTTGGATACTTGAAATCGAACACCATGAGAACCAGAAAAATAGCAAATATTCCAATTCCTATGAACGTAGCCATTTTAGCGCGTGGGTTCCATGGATTGTATACAGTGGACGCGAATGAACAGGTCTGGTTGCCCATTGCACCTTGTGAGATATATGGTGTTACGCATACACGAAATGTACTACCACTGGTCAAATTGCCAACAGACACAGACGACAGGTTACGATAGATATCTTCCCGAACAACCTCGTTGTCAAATATCAAAGTAGAAACAGTGAGTTCGAAACCCTGCAGTCGACTTGAGTTATAACCATCGAGTTGGTAGCCCCATGTGACCACAAAACTTGTAGTTGCTCTATCCACGATGGTTAGGTTTGTGACACGGATTGCTGATGAGAATCCAAGAATGACCGTAGTGAGGAGAAACGCGCTCATGGAGATTTGGCAAATCTTGCTTTCCATTCTTTTAACGGTTACAACTGTTGAAACAAGATTGTGAGCAAGGCGTTTTACTTGGTAATCCGTGTGACGTTATGGAAGCCCGTTAGTACGGAAGCGTATTGCCGACACGTGAATAAAAATAAATCTCTTATCGTGTACGTACACGAACAGTTTTGATTGATCGTGTACGTACACGATAATTATAGTGTACGTACACGATAATTGTAGTGTACGTACACGATAAGTTATCGTGTAACGATAATTATCGTGTACGTACACGATAAGAGTGGGATTTTGTTTAGTCACGTGGCGGCAATACGCTTCCGCACGTTAATGCCAGGTGAAGATGATTTTTTTTACATCTGGTGTTACCTGGCGGCCGCTAGACAAAGAGGTGGTAAGTATCTGGCGGCCGCCACTTTGTTACCTGGCTGCCACTTTGTTACCTGGCTGCCGCTACATAATGATATGGCGGTCCTCTACATATTGTCTTAGAAAGGAACGTGGAAACGTCCCACATTGTTTGAAGTGAGAGGGGTTCAACTGACAGCGTTATAATAATGTCTTCTACTTTTTGGATAGCCCATAAAGAAAATAACTAGTTTGTTAAAAACAGTATCATCCGGAAGTTCTAGATTTCAGGACAACATGCATGTAGACCAATCATAGGAGGTAAACAAAAATAGGACAAAGCGCAAACTTGAGTTATGTCTACATTCTTCTCACTTTGACAACGAAAGTCTCAGCGCACTGTGTATATAACAGCTTTATGAAAAAGAGTTAACATAAGGTTTAGTAACTAACTTGTTACTTACCAGATGAAGGAAAAGTCAGTCGGTAACTTGCATTGCTAGTAGCTCTGATTTTACAACTGAGAAATAACGCTTTAAGAGACTGTCGATAAAGGCTTTTACATACCGTAAAATTTATGAGAGGGTGTTTTGTGAGACAGTTGCTACGTCATGTCTTTGAGCTCAAGGTGCAGTTTTTTTTATGATATGCTATACAGATAAAATCAGTGTGTTTATACACACAGTCCCTGACAACCTAAGGAAAATAAATAATCTGCATTGTACTTCAATATCACTTACTTGGTTGATATCACAATATGGTTGATTATCACCATACTTTGCATAACGCATTCTGATCACGCATTCGCAAACGCATTCGACAAAAGCTGGCCATGGCCTTAAAAAGACTTAATCAGTATTTGAAATTAAATCACCCGATGACAACGAGAAGTATTGGTTTATTGGTAGTTGCTGTGGAACTGAGGGCGAAACAGGATTTTGCAAAAGTCGTGCATGCAGTTGTATAGCTAACTCCAAGTCCAAGTTACATTGACCCCAAGTCGGACTCGCTAGTGTATTGTATTATTATCCTTGACATTATTCCACACGGAACGTTAGGAGTAAACACTTTGTCGACCACTCATGTTAGTCGAGTTTGTCGGCCTGCCTTTAGTCTTGGTCCAAGACGTTCCTATTCTGTAGTCCACGCAACCTTTATCACGAATTGCCGCGGCTGCAATGGGCGCTATATCTACACGAACCTATATCACCTCAGACATTAGCCTTTGTCACAATGACGTATAATGTAAACATTTGTTAACATGGCGGCATTTTATACTGCAGTAACTCAATGGAAAGTATCAATCACTTCCAGGCAGGATAATCCCATGAAAAAAAAAATAATAATAAGAGAAATCTTTTAAATCGAAGAGTATTTCAAAAGAGATTTCAACATGGTGAGCCGTTCCTAAGTATATATTTTCGAGACTTTTGAATATTTATCATTAGCATTGGATTATCCAACATATTGAAATTTTCCGCTTAATGCCCTCATCAGTCATTGTCGGTAATTTCATGATGGTGGCTATTATCAATAGACCGATTGCGCGACCGTTGTTTACAAGTCATCTCGTGAAAATTGTGCCAGTGAAACGTGAAAACGTGACAGTGGGTACTAACGTCATCTGAGCTGATGGTAAACTACGTGCAAATACATGCTTGTCCTTGCTCTATGCTGTGACCGACAGAGTCACACAAAAAGTCGGCTTTTGTTAATAATAACACAATTACTAAGCCATTTTATTAAAGTTGTATGTTGAGACATTGATTTTAACCACATTTCTGTTTCATAAACTACCAGTATTCTATACTACAAAAGAGTTTTTTTAGTTATGCACTACCGGCGTCGGACGTCTATCTAGCCACCCGCCTGTTATTTTGTTTGTAATGTAGGCCTAAATCACTGTAAAAAAAAAGGGTAAAGAACGTTGAAAAAACGAGCAGTTATACCAAGCCTTACGAAATTTCAAACAGGCAAAGGAATCACACAGTTTTGGAAAGCAATTTCTTTGGATGATTTCAGCTTCAAAACTGTGCAATTCTTGTGTTGAAAAGTGTGTGATCGCAGTCGTCTGGCACAAACGTTCCGTTGTGCACTAGTACACATCGTGCACATTTATACGTTATACTTGTACAATTTCCAAAACTTACTGGAACTGTACGTACACGATTAGAGACTTATCGTGTACGTACACGATAGTTATCATGTACGTACACGATATTTATCATGTACATACACGATAGTTATCATGTACGTACATGATAGTTATCATGTACGTACACGATAATTATCATGTACGTACATATTTATCGTGTACGTACATGATAATTATCGTGATATCGGCGCAGCAATAGTTTAGGCTGCTGTCTGTACTCGTGTGTGTGTCATTCATACCATCACCATCACTGATCTCCACAGTATTGTTACACGCACGGAGACGACGCCACCTCACACCACACTACATTATCGTGTACGTACACGAGAATTATCGTGTACGTACACGATAATTATCATGTACGTACATGATGAGAGTGACATTTTTTTATTCATGTGGCGGCACTTCGCTTCCGTAAGAAAAGCCTCAATCGATAAAAAAAAATGCAACAATCATCATGTACCGTACCGTACCGTACCGCACTTTCCTGTGGCGGATTTCGTGTCTGTTTACATTATACCCACTACAGATCACGTGACGCCGGTCGCGCAATCGGTCTATGTTCAGCAACGACTTAACCAAGTTAATTGTCATTGAAGTCGTATAGGTACTATTTAAAACGACAGCCCAAAATTTGACAAGTCAATATTTATCAACTTTGAGAGAGAATGGCTCTTGCCACACTCCTATTGTTTTGTTTCACCTGGGAGGGATAACTTTACAGCGCCTCAGTGAGTATTGTTGGCTTTATACCAAGTCATTTTTTGAAGAAGTTTGTATTTTTTAGAATATAGAATCAATGATTTGTATAACTCGTGGTGTAAATACGGTGTATCGTATGTTCTGCCATGTACTGACCTTGGATGTTTACATTGTTCATTATCTTGTATGTAATAAATGTGCAGAGATGTTATGTGGTGTAGGATCATCTCGACTCAAAACCATCTCCACTCACAACCGTCATCAACTCAACTCAAGACCATCTCGACGCAAAAACCATCTCGACTCAAAGCTGCACTCATGATTGTTTTTCAGCGTTTCTTTAAAAAAAAGATAAATTTGACCATTGAATAACAGATTAGACAAGTCCGAAAAGAAAACAACAAATAGTCCTTTTCAGCGCGGTACTTAATTTTTTTTTTAGGACGATGTGTTGTCTTGGGATACCATGACAGTTATCGTGTGTCTTGAAGCAACGGTGCAATGTCCCATATTGGTGATGCGTCGAGTTGGTATTGCTGATGAGTCGAGTCGGTTTTGAATCAATATGGATTTGAGGCTTACTTGACTTGAGTCGAGATGGTTTTGAGTCGAGATGGTTTTGAGTCGAGATGGATAACCTGCTTAAGCAGAAACGAATTCGAATTTGACAGGAGTGTGCCAGTCATCCGATATTTCTAATAGGTAATTAGCGTAATGGAAAAGTGCCCCTGGAATGGAACAAAGCAATAGCTGTTCCCATTCTAAAACAATTTCAACCTATAAAAGAAATTCGGAAGAAAATAAAACCAAAATAAACTTCAGTATTAAATCGTTTACCCTTTCGTATGATGTGTTATTCATAATTTTAGTATAACTATCCTATAGAAAAAAATTAGTCTATTCAATGTCATTTACAATGTTGTGTAAAATGCCAAACATTGAACAGAACTACAATATGATATTGAAAAGAACTGCACAGCAGCAGTAATAACCCCATGATGTACCAAGGCTCTTAAAAAAATCAGCATCATTATCATGAATACCCAAAAAGTACAAGTAAAATTAATAAAATATCAACACTCTATATTCAAATCAGAACTGATTTCATAAAACTTCATTTTGTAGTTTTAATTTGTGAGGGGTACAATTAATATGGAAAAAGAAAATCTTGATAAAAAAGCAAAAGCAAAATAAGAAGTGATTTTACATGTGGTTTAAAGTATCAATGTATGGGGAATGGGTTTTCACAATTTTAGTTACTTTGATCTCACAATTGATTGATTTAAAACCCATATTATTTTGTTGTATATACCACACACACACACACACACACAGATCCTTGTCATTTGATTGGGGTGGGGGGGGGGACACACACATTATGTGATATTCATTATTTTGCCATGAATCTACTGCCGAGACGCTCAATTTGGATAATTTTTTGATGCTTCAGTGTTCCCAAAATAAACAGTCCCTGCCCGTGTGTCCAAATGAGGCAAGGTTCTGTCACGGTGGACAAGGTTGGTGTCTGCATGGAGCCATCCAAGTTCTTTAGATTTTTTTCATTTTTTGTAATAAAAATTCATATGAGAAGGATCTATGTGAGTTTTATAAAACCAATATGGAATGCATTTCGTTCGTGCATTGTCGCAGTATATAATCACGAGTTGCAATCTGGACTATTCTATTTCACAAGGCGAAGCCGAGTGATATGGAAAAGCCAAATTTCACCTCGTGATTATATACAATATTTGCATATTATTGGTCAATCCAGAAAGGTTGATTAATTATAAAGTCAGTTACTTTGAAACTTTTACACACAAAAAACTTGTAAAGTTTACACTAAAAATAAAAGAAAACAAGAAAAAAAATCGCTGAATGCCCTCAGAAATTCTCAGCTGAAATAGCATAGTAAAACATGAATGAATTTTTTAAGTACAGAAAGATGCAAAAAACTACAAAAACGCCTTTCTGCATTTATTACAAATGTGCATTGTTTAAATGCTGTGTTCATTCACATACAATTATTCTGAAGTCTTCAAAAAGAAAGGAATATGTTGAAAGTGGATTCCCTGTTACCAATAAATGTTCACAGGAGCTAATCACTGTTTGATTTCATTTTCAGAGTTAATTTTAGTGTTGAACATCAAGCATACCGGTTTAGTTACTATGAATAATCAACGAGTATCTTTTCTCTTCTTCTTCCCACCTCCTGATGATCCAGAGGCATCACTGCGCCGTTTCTTGGCCTCTCCTTTTACCTTATCCCCAAAACTCTTTGGCTTTGGAATGGAAGTCACTTTAGTCCTCTTCTTTTTGGCAAATGAAGATTCAGCTTTGCCTTCTTTTCCTGCTGGTGATTTTCCAGGAGATTTACTGATGGAGTCTGATTTCACTAGTGAAGATTTAGTCTTGGTTTTCTTGGGCTTCTGTTTTCCCTTGCCGTCAGGTTTGCCATTTTCAGCTGATCCCACTTTCCGTTTCTTGCGAGCAAAGAATCTGTTTTTCTTATGGTCTGCGGTATGTTGTACTTTAGTTTGCTCCTCTGGTAACGACTCCACTACTTTCTCTGGACTTTCAACAGTTTCTTCCTTGCCCTCTCCATTGGCTGTTGATTTAGCTGGTTCTTCATCAGCATTTTCTTCTTCCCCAACAGTGCCTTCTATTCATAAATAAGTTTAATAAAAAAAAATGTTAACAAAAATGTCACTCTACAAACATGTGTGTTGTTATGAGTTTGTATACACATTCAAACTGGAGACATAGAACAAAAGGGGAAAACATTGGTTCGCCAAGTGTCCCCAGTTGCCAAACGTGTACAAAACATATGGGAGGTGTTGCAAAATAGTTAGAATACAAACAAAAGAGGAACAATAGGGTGTTTCCAATTGCAGGTGAATACACACTTGTGTGTGTGTGTTTGTGTATTTGTTGTAGATTGTCTCAATTGTTTTAGAGCCAAACACATACAGTCGGAGAGTCAACTGTTTCAGAGATTTCCCTGCAAAGTTTGTAGTTATGCCCCTGAGCACATTTTTTTTTAGTATTTTCTCAAAATATATCATATAAATGTTTCACCAAAGAAATCAAAGAAAGAATGACCCATGTAAACAAAAATTGAAACCCTCTCAAATCTAAGTTTTTTTTTTTACAAACACTATAAAACGATACTTACGTTTATCTGGGATTTTGTTGGAGTATTTTTTCAGTTTGGCCACAAAGAAGCCATCCATGTTGTGAGTGTGTGGATAGAAACGGCGAGTTGACTTCAAAGATGGGTGGAAATGCCTCTCACGAAATCTGAAAAATAATTGCATGATCCCGATATTAATGAGAGGTTTGATATACAATGTACATGTACTTGTATGATCAGACTGCTGAGTTTAAAGCCGTGTCTCAAATGATGGTTGCTGCTGTTGCTCAGTGCATCCTATGCTTCATTGCATGTATACGTGATGATTGAGCAACAGCAACAGCCACCAATTTTAACTTGGGCCCAATTTGATAGAGCTGCTTATCGGCCCATTTTGTGCTTACTGTATGATTTCCATTTCATAGCGCTGCTAACCGTAAGCACAGGAATAGGCATGCTTACCTTCCGGTGCTTACTGTAGGAAAATGACGATTAACAATGCATTGCAATGTTGAATGCCCAAGCTAGCCACCTAGTTTGCTAACCTGTGAAATATGCTTTCGCTTAAGCAAATTTTTCTGCTGAAGTAAGCACCAAAATTTGCTTACCGTTAAGCAGTGCTATGAAATTGACCCCTAGCTTTACTGAACATTACACATACATTTTGACTAAGAGGTTTAAGGGTCCAATAAAGGATGCAGAAATTGATCCTTTTAATCTAAAGTTGACTGATCATAAAGTTCATACAAGTATTAATCCTCCAGAGAAACTAGCAATTGAAATATGCAAATAATAGGAACGTGCACAAAATAAGCACAGCAGCCACTGAAACTAACTTTAGGTCCAAGCTTTTCTAGAATTTAATATTGTGAAATTTATGTAAATTAAAGTTGTTATAGAGGTCCCATGAATTATTTTTTTTATTGGTTAAAAAAAATAAAGTATGCCTATTATAGTATATCTTTACTTTTGTTCACATTTTTTACATGCATATTAATCGTAGAAATAACGATTTCTAAAATTAGGGGTTGTCGTGCTCTGCCCACCCTTCCTCATTAACATAAAATCTGTGACGTAGACAGTGGAACGGCTGACCAGGGCCATGTGTGTGACAATAACATACAATGCATTGTTGACCACTCGGCACCAGAGCCATCTTTGAAATGTTTTACCACAGCCTACGTCATGGATCATTGCGCAATCAGATGGCACATATTTTCGGGGCTCAATTAAAGTGTATTAACACATAACAGACACATCAAAATAGTCAATACTATGTTTTGTTAATTTCAAACCATATATTAAGCCACAAAAATGTTCCATGACAAAAAACCTCTTCAAGGGCCCTTTAAATTCTGCTTTGCGCAAACCTTAAAGCAATAAGTACAACTAAATGAGCTTAAAAGTTGAAACATGGAAAAATTTAAAACAACAAAAATGTTTTGTGTTATTCTTTTCTTTGTTAGCAAGTTTACTGAAGGATATATTTGTACTCCCTTGTATGCTTGTGGAATACAGAAAAATGTTGCACATCGGCATATTCGCATATTGAATGCAGAAACACTATAATTTATTTGTCCATATACCATTCCCACTCATAGTATATGTAATATTTGCATTAATGTACAATAACTGAAATACACAACATACAGCGTACATGGAGGAATGCTTGTGAATGTCTGGATACCTGTCTTTACACAAGTATGAAGTTTGAAGCTTGGTCTTGGATGTGACATGAACACTAACCTTGTGAATCCCTCCCTTCCAAAGTCCAGACCGGTTGGTACTACCTTGACACAGCGTTTCTTTAAGGCGTAGTCTATCACACATTCATTCTCCTCAACCTAAAATACAGCAATCCGCAGTAAATCATAATATTTCACTAGATAAAAATGTATTCGCTACGATTGCAAATCCAGACAAGTTGGATAGTATACCATCATTTTGTTATGTAGTTTTTCAATGCCCTTTGATTTGCAAATAAACTTGTTACATGTGGAGTGACATGGTGGAGGGGTCCAGTACACCAGACTCAGTGGGGTTATTGTCAGAGTTAGTTTAGATTACAGTTCCCAGTCATGACACTTGTGTCCTTAAGCAAGACACTTACCTATAACTGCTTTGACCTATCAGATGGGAAGTTAAGCCGTTGGCTGTGTGTTGTATAGTGCACATTAAGGAACCCAGTACAGTTATCATTAAGAGAAGGGGTTTGCCCCAGTGTTTCTGCCATGGTTGACACCATGCAAACACTGTGGTAACAAATATTACACAAAACTACTTACTAATATTGAGCATGTTGAGTAGACCAAGTAGCCTCCAGTTGTAGACTTGGCATCTATGGAGTCTATAGCTGCTAAAATCAGCTGCTTCTGCAGAAAGACACACTTCTGGATATCTTGATAATCCTTATTAGCTTTAACTGATTCATCCTTTGAGATAACACCAGTTCCACTACATGGAGCATCCAACAAAACACGATCAAATCCACCAATGATCTGAAATACAAAGAAATAATTTCATAATATCCAGTTACAAAGAAAGGAAAAAATGAGCAGAGTGTATCAGCATTACAGAAGCCATTTTACTGCAAATATTTTCAAGTGGTACTTTCCGTGACCTAGTGGCTTAGCGTATTGAACTAGGCAATGCAGTTGATGGCATGTTGTAGCCTAACGGGCTAGTGCATCAAACTCAAGTTTGGTTAGCTGAGTCACTGCAGTGTGGGTTTGAATCCCAGTTGTAACATGTGTATCCTTGAGCAAGATACTTGGCTATTATGATTATTATTATTATTAATTATTCTGGCTTTGAAGCCAAGGATTCTCAGAAAAGCAAACTAAATTACTATACTAGCCAAGAACCCCATGGAGAGAAGACAAGGAAGGAAATTTCAGTTTTAGATGATAGTTTCAGTTTATAGTTGCTTCTCATCACCCAGGAGTATATGAGTACCTGCGATGGTAGAGATAATTGAGGAAATTGACAGTAAATTGCACTACACAGTAAAGTTGGAATACCGGAATGAAATTCGCAAGGACATTCCAATGTGTAGCGCCCGCAGGTGTATGTGCTCACCGTGCAGACGGTACTGAAATTTATGCTCTAAATCTGCCTTTTTGCTGGGGTTATTGTGTAATTCATGATTCCAGACCGTTGTTATTTCTTACAAGAAGAGGCTACCAATCCATTGTTTATCATTGTATTTCTGCTCAATGGGAGGTAAGTACATGTGAACCGAGACTCTAGCCTAGATTCCGACCATGGGACCAAGAACAGGCCATGGCTCAGGTTTTGCGATGACAGGCCAAGGTTTTGCGATTTATGCCACATGAATCTCATGTTTCTCGAAAGAGTACAATAAAATCACGCTGCTTTTTGCGAGAACCTTTGTTGTCTTTGCTTTGCAATATCATAAAAAAAAAGGAGATTTTTTCCGGCAACTCCAAAAAACATAAAACCGCACAGAGGCACAGTAAATATTTGTTGAACCCCCAAGTGAACTGGTTAACTGTTTTGTGGCCTTCCCAGGAAGTCATTCTACAATCGAACAAATTGTACCATCGCACCAGGTGCCCAAAGAAGAACAGTATCATATTGTCATTTAAACAATGGTTACTAGTGATTAGATAGTAACATTTTTCTTTATAACTAATATAGATTGCTTCCATGATGACAACTTTTGTGCTCCAATAAAATCCTGTTTGTCATCCTTACCTTGGGGAATGATCTGCCATCTTCATTGGACACAACTGAGTTAGTGATACCACATCTGTGTAAGTTACCAACGACAGCTTTAACACGATCTTTGTTTGCATCATTCGCAAAAAGCAATCCAGTGTTCTTCATCAGTGCAGCTGTACAGACAGAACACAAAGTGAATTTAAATAAAACTACTTCAGTTTAACTTGCAAATAACTCAACCTGCCATTCAGTTCTACATGTATTTGTTTTTCTTTTTAATTGTGGAATAACTGTGCTAAAATGTGTTCAGTAAATGAGTAAGCCATTATTTTGTGCTGCACATTAAAATAGTGTCTGGTACAACAACTTGCTTTACCACAAGTGCGCACTCTACCTTTAATTAATGCTTAAACAGCCTCCAGATAAGCATATCTAGTACCCTTGTGCAAGAAAAGTTCATTGGAAATTGTGTATGGTGTTTGCCAGTCACTTAAATGCAATTAAACAAAGGCTTTTCCCAATATTCACTTGGGATTTAGCAAGTCACTGTAAAATATAACTCATATTTATAACTTTCCCCAAATGATAGCATACTTAAATAGAGTGCTTTATAGAACACATAATTTGAATAATAGTAGTGCTTTATATATTTGGTTTGCAGCAACACCATGTGATAATATATCCTTTGCTGAGTAGAAGACTCATTCGGAAACTATCTTGTTCAAATAAGAACTTTTCCAGCTATTTATCTATTGCTGTGGAGTGGATTGAGAATCAGGAGCTAGTTTATCTCTTTTGAGTATGCGAGCGGTTGACTCTCAACCGGTTCCTTCAGAACCACATACTCAAAAGAGATATAAACCACATGGTGTCACTGCAGATCCTTCCAGGACAGTATTACTTTAATACATACCTATATAAGTTGATTTTCCACCTGGTGCTGCACACATATCCAGAACTTTCTCATTTTCTTGAGGAGCTAATGCCATGACAGGTAAGAAACTAGAGGCTCCTTGTAGCATGTAATGACCTGCTAGATACTCAGGGGTTGCACCTGTAAATAATAACAATAAAAATAGCAGAATAATAGGTCTCCATGATCAGCATAGCTAATGATCTCAAATTATACCTTCTGGATTTGATGCCTGAATTTTGTACTGGATGTGTCTTTATTCCAATAGACCGATCCATTAAGCCCCACCCCCATACCTGTTGACCAATCACAGCCTTGGGTATGTCACTGAAAGTCCGACACGATAAAAATCCTATTGGAAAATGTACACATGCGTTTGTGTACTTATAGCGCGCGTTCATGTCGTGCAGTGTGGCATTGAAGAGACGCACATTGTGCTGCCCACGTGTATAGTGGTGATTTAGCCAATGCTGTGATTGGTCAATATGTTTAGGGGCGGGGCTTATTGGATCAGTATATAGATTTAACCAGTTAATGCTGGATGAAGTGTATACATGCCATTATTTTCCATGCCAGAAATCAGACGACGAGAACTTTGTATTTTTCTGTGATTTTGGAAGACTGGAATGAATGTTGCTCGGACATTCCATTCCGGAGCGTGCACAGCGCATGCACTCACCATGCAAAGCTTCGTTTCACCCACCCAAAGAGGACAGATGGTACTGCTAATAATGCTGAAATTCTCCCTCTTGAGATGCCAGCCCTAGATCTGGTTTTAGGACCAATCCTAGGCTGTGTCTCACGGCCGAGGTTTTGAGATTGTTTGTGAATCTAATATTTTCTTGATTGAAAAACAACAAAGCCCTGTGCTTCAAAGATAATTTCTGTTCTCTTAGCTTTGTCAAGTCAAGGGTTTATTTATGCCAGCGGTACTCCCAAAGAAAACTGATTCCTAGAACTCCGAGAAAATAATCCCATCAGGCTGGATGGGAAAAAAAAGGATGATTCCCGACGGCAACTGGTTAATATTTCATGTGCTGAGTAGGGCTTGAATTGCTACCTGAGATACAAGTTTGTATTCTTGGGGGAGCAAAGAATATTATAATACTGGTGTCAGTCTTGCTGTAATGAAATCTAGGCTGGTTCAAAGTTTGATCAGGTAAGAGGTATCAGCAGAAAAGTTGTTTTACACAATGGCCATTTTTATGATGGAAAAAGTGGCTATTATTTTCTCAAACTGACTTTTTACCACACAAAATAAATGTAGTTTTATTGTTGACAAAACATGATCCCCAGCACATGATCTCCTGTACGTATTTCTCAAAAGCTGGAAAATTTTTGCTTTCAGGTGATCACTTTTTAAGCTCAATCCACATGATCTTACATCCGTCCATCCATCATTTCAACTTACCAATTGGCACTGATGAATCAAAGACGACCAATCCAACTTTTGACCACTTAGCCAAGGGGTCAAGATTCACACCCCTGTTGATTAAGGCCTAAAATTGAAAAAAGCTCAAAGTCAAGTTCTTTTCATAAATTAGTTTCCTACAGTGTGATTTCCCAAATCCACTTGTACTTTATCACAGGCAGCGCACATAATTCACTTGAAATTAAATACTTTCATGATGAACAATTATGCTAAATATGTGGAGTGTTTTGGCCTGAAGTCTAGTGCACTGACCTTAATTTCTAGTGTTGTCAGAGTGTGGGTGTAGTTCCTAATCATGACACTTGTGTCCTTGAGCAACATACCTGACCATAATTGCTTCATCCTAAAGATAGGACATAAAGCCATAGGTCCCATGTGTTGTGTAATGCATGTAATAAACAGTACACTTAGTGTTAAGAGAAGTGTTTCTCTCATTGTTGACTGCAGATTGCATGGTATCACCTTGTAAACCCAAACAAGGTGCTTTTTCAAATACTACGTCTCACTATTCAAACTTAGCTCTGTGAAGTTAATGAGCGCTTTCAGATGCTCATCGGTTTGTGATAAAGCGCTTTTTAAGAACTGCTTATTATCATTAGACTAAGGCGTGTCGTGGCCGAGCAGTTAAGCGCACTGGACTCAATCTCTGGTGTTTCTGATCAGCAAAGTGTGGGTTCGAGTCCCGGTCATGACACTTGTGTCCTTATAATAATAATAATAATAATAATAATATACACTGTAATTTAGACAACTTGAAATTTGTATGTATTATTAAATTATTATTTTTTTTATATATTAAAGTAGAAATCATCCAAGCAGATGCTCATGTAGCAGATAACCAAAACAACCTGTCAAAAATCAGGTCATCTGTATCAGCAATTGTAATCTACAAAACACAAGAAGGACATGTTGTGTAGTGTGCTTTTATGGCAGCCTCATAAAATCAAGCCATACATAGAGACTGGAATGCCAATATTCTTTATCCCTTCAAACATCTTATTGTTCTGGTAAAAGCAAAATAATCAATGAAAAACAAGTTACTTATAAATTTCCTTTCATATGTAATTTCCAAAGTGGAATCTTTTAACTCTTTTATACATCAATTTATCACACTCAGTTGTTATTTTTGTCTTTTTAAACCTTTTAAAGTTAAAGGATGGTACTGCAATATACACATAGCAGCCCACTTTATTCCCACAAGTGAAAAAGATAGGATGTTTATTTCCCCAAACCTTGTATGTTTGGCCACGGACTGCACATTAAACCACAGCTTTCATAAAACCAAGCATTTGTGCTTGTGGCTCATTATCAAGATGGGATGGTTAATTTCTGTGGACTTCACTTGCCTATCATGTCATGAATGTTTAAATACAAAAAGTATAGGTTATATTCTATGGCTACTTTGTTTCCTACCTGTGCCAAATCTCTTCTTCTTGTCTTCAGTGTATTTGTTCGGATTGTGACTGGACGCTGCACCTCATTAGCTTCAAGAAACTCAACCAACTTGAAAAAGAAATTATTTAAAAAACTAGATGAAGTTATGTACACATAACTTGATCATTGTTTACACAATAACACCTGCATAATGTTAAACAAATCTGTGGAACATTTAAATTTTTCTCTTTGTGAAACAGAGCATTAGACAGTGTGTGCATGCTCTGTGGATGCTCAGTAGTGGAATGTCTGGGTGACCTTTGCAACACAATGGTGTGTTTAAACATTGCCCCCTTGCTGGCTCAGACAATATTTTGATGGATACATGTCATCTGACAGCAACTGGTTAACCCAACCCTCCAACATCCTGTTCAGGAAGTTGTCTGATTGCTAAGGAAGGATTGAGGACTGTAGGCCCAAGTAACATTTGCTTATCACTGAGCCAGACTGACAAGTCCAAACATGTTGGTGTTGTTAGTGGAGGATTGAGGTTGCCTGTGGGCAAGTGGGCCTAGCGAGTAAGGCCTATTATTTAAGGCCACTGTGAAAACTAAGAATCATTTAGTTAAGTTTTTCCACTTGTGTAAATTTATGAAGAAAACCAGGATGACATAAAAACTAAACTAATTTTGATTTAGACATGTTTAAACAGAGGTGAGGTTTTTAAGACAAAGTTTAGAACTGGTAACTAGAGAAAAAACTTTGTTTCAATCTAAATTTTCACTCATTTTACAGTTCATACAAGTACACATCTTTCATGAAAACATCTCTGACTAAATTACTATCAAAGTTGCAGACATGGCATTTGAAGTCAAGACAT
Source organism: Marthasterias glacialis (assembly GCA_911728455.2). NCBI lineage: Eukaryota > Metazoa > Echinodermata > Asteroidea > Forcipulatida > Asteriidae > Marthasterias > Marthasterias glacialis. The sequence goes on from OU452235.1 coordinate 10,535,770, forward strand.
TTGGGCCTAAGAAACCTTGCAGAGTGTTGCAAGATGGTTTCATTGTACATACATACACTACATGTACTGGTAGTGTGTGTCTTTTGATACATTCCGATCCTATTATCACATCATATTTCATAGTTACCTCAGACATTGGGAAGATATTCATGACTTTATCCAATAGGAACTCATTATAGCTGTAATATTCCATCATATCCTGCTTCAAAACAGATATATACTCAACACGAGACCTGCAGAGATAAAAAAACATGTGACATATAGCAATATCAACCAAGGGATAGCATGAGCACAAATTGTCAAAGACCAGTATACACACTTTGTGGAACCCAAAATATACATGAAATAACAAACCCCATCATCACTGGTTTCACTGTTTTCAAACATCAGATTACGGACTCGCGAGATCAAAAGTCATTGTTTTAATCATTTTTCAAAAACTAAACGATTTCAAGCATAATTATATCAAGGGAAATTTTCCCCCATGACCATCTGTACACTATGTAAGTTATGTGCAAATCTGTGTGAACATTGTTTTAATCTTACCAATGTTGTGCACACCAACCCCTTTAAATATAAACACTAGCAAAGCACTAACCGACAAGTTTTGATTTTCATCAAATGTATTACATCCTTTCAACGTGATTTTGGGTGCACAAAGAAAAACTTCTACCAACTGTGCTATCTATCCCCATTTTAGCACTCTTCGTTTTTGCCAATAGGTTTTGTTTGTATTAGGAGTGTACCAGTCAGAAGTCATATAACCTTATACTGCTGCAAAACCAAGGATCATGACCAGGTTTATGGTACGACCTAGGAAGTGTCATTGTTAAGCAATCACCATTCAACATAGGGGGATGTAACTTTTCTTTTTAAAATCAAGTAATAAACCACAAAGGAAACTGACTGGGTACATATAACTATGGGTGAAAAGAAAAAATTACTAAACAGGATTTGAACCTTGTGACCTCTGGATTTATATGCCAGTGCTCTACCAACTTACAATGTAGCTACAAGTATCTAGCTCTATGTTGACGGTCTCCTTTCTGAGTATTAACTTTCTCAATTTGAAAATTGCTGAACTGAAATAAAGAAATTAAACTATAAAGAAACATCTTAACTAACCTATCAGGCTCTCGTCTTGTCTTGAAATCTCCCAGTACTTCCATGATTTCTTTTATTCTTTGATGAATCTGAGACATATCTAGAGGTCGACTGCGTGTTGGTCATTAAAGAAATACAATCTCAAATAACACACTCTGAACTGGTACAAAAGACGTCAACTCTAGTAATAAGGCATTTTTGATATTGTGTTTAAAATAACCCTCTTTAAATGATCTACATGTACAACACTGATAATAAAATGTCTGAAATCAAACCAATCACAACCCCTCACTTGGTGCTTCCCTAACGTCCCCCTTTAATTGTCACTCCAACATCCTTAGCTTTAAGATCTACAACTTTTAAATTAATGCACAGAATGTTCAGTTCCATTTTTAACATACATTCATAAATGACCCAGACAGTTTAGGCAGTCCTATTGGTTAAAAGGTGTTATATACTCAAATGCATGCTTAGTGTACAAATCAAATTGGAATCAGACTAAACTTACTAGAGCTAGAGAGCAAACATTTATTCGATCTACACTTGGCACTAGCTAAAGGAAAACTGGTTAGAACAGTCATCATACAATGGAAAACATATGAGCTTATCGGCAATACTTCAAAGGCAGGAGTGTAGAATCAAAGGTTAAATACCAAGAGTAAAAGTGGGAGTCCTGTCAAGGGACTATAGTGAAATGGGGCTGCTTAGGGACCCATACTTCATCAACATGTCAAACATGTCAAAGTCCAGAAGTAATAAACAATGAACTTTCTAGAATGAAACATCTAGGTCGCAGGGTTATTACAAAAGGTGGTCCCATGACCACTTAAAACCAGTTTTAAATGGCTGGTAAAGACATAGCTGGAGCCACGAATGCACTTTCGGCGCTCTTAGCTATTTGCAGGTTGGCGCACTAGCTTAATCGGGTGCTAATTTAGGTGTAATGCAATCAATACATACCGGTATCAAAACAATTGAGCGCCCCATGCAATTTAACCCCTCATGAAACGGAGCCCAAGGACATAACAGGAATAAAAAATTTACAAAACAGAAATGTTTTAAAGATCTTCTTTTGTCACGCTTTTTAACAAAAAGAGCATTTATGTATGGAAATAAAAGAGTTGTGTCTCAGTATAAATGTATTCAATCGTGCATCACATAAACAATACTCCAAATATGCTCATTGAGGGTGCATTATGCAGCCGATCCTGAAACAGCGGTTACTAGCTCCTTCTCTTTCACAATAAGTGTCCTGGTATACTACACAATGCAGAGGACCTTCAGTTTTACATCCTATCTGAAAGACATAGTCTTGATGTTAAGGAGCCCTATCATGTCCCAGTCAAGCCACCAACCATGACAAAACATGGAATAGTCATTCATCCAATTACTGACCACAGTCAATGGTGTTTAACTTGGTAGTTGTAGTCACAGTAGAAGGCCATTATAATGAACAGTAAAGTAACCAACATTTGGCTATACCCAACAAGACATTTGGCTATACCCAACAATACATTTGGCTATACCCAACAAGACATTTTGGCTATACCCAACAAGACATTTGGCTATACCAAACAATACATTTGGCTATACCCAACAAGACATTTGCCTATACCCAACAAGACATTTGGCTTTACCCAACAAGACATTTGGCTATACCCAACAAGACATTTGGCTTTACCCAACAAGACATTTGGCTGTACCCAACAATACATTTGGCTATACCCAACAAGACATTTGGCTATACCTAACAAGACATTTGGCTATACCCAACAAGACATTTGGCTATACCCAACAAGACATTTGCCTATACCCAACAAGACATTTGGCTATACCCAACAAGACATTTGGCTATACCCAACAAGACATTTGGCTATACCCAACAAGACATTTGGCTACACCCAACAAGACATTTGGCTATACCCAACAAGACATTTGCCTATACCCAACAAGACATTTGGTTTTACCCAACAAGATATTTGGCTATACCCAACAAGACATTTGCCTATACCCAACAAGACGTTTGCCTATACCCAACAAGACGTTTGCCTATACCCAACAAGACATTTGGAAAAACTGACCGAGGCTTACGTGCAATTAACGGATTAGAAGAATGTCAAAAAGTAACGTTTGAAACAACACTAAATGTTAACAAAATGCTTAACTGCTTAGATTAGAATGACAAACAGGTGTTATTTCCCCCAATGAACAGAAGGGAAAGCCAACTGTTATCTAAGGTTTTGAAACTCTTTAAATAACTTTTTGATCAACTTACTCGGAAGATTGATATTTTGAATAAACCTCCGTTTCCACATGAGAGAGTGTGATGTTCGTACCGAAAGGCGCGAGAAACACAGAACAAAGGTCAAAAGAGGACGCCACAGATACAAAAAGATCCTAGGATCACGCACAGGGGGCCAGCCATTTAAAATGAACAATTGGAATGTAACATTGAAGCTATACTTGCGGAATCTTTGCTTTTAAAATTAAGCATTAAAGCAATCATATTTATTTTTTATTTAACAAAGTTAAAAATATGCTTTTTACATGGAATATTTGGGAACATACTAAAAGAAAAACAAATACTACGGCAACAAAATAATAATGTAATAACATACGGAGTGGTCAGAGAGTGCGCTTGGTGAAATAAGGCAGTCAAAAGAGGGCGTTCTTTATGGCTTGCAATCCGCTATACCATGACCACTTTAATGAATCCCGCGGTGTTCGTTATAGCAATGTTCTACTGTACAAGTAACTCTTCAATTGAGCTAACTGTTTCTATCTTGCAAATGTTTGAACTTCACCAACCCAACCGTCATGGTCTTTGTTCTTACCGTTATACAACTTGTCTCACCATTCCTAATACCAGATTTCTCTATAGTTTCTATATGCCTTTTCACATTCCACTGCTGCTCTCTGGAACAATCTTCCAATTAACATTCGTGACTCTTCTTCAGTAATCTTCCAACACTTATGTTGTATTTTATTGTGTTATTGTCTTTTTGTAATATGTAATGCGCTTTGGTAATTTTTTGAAAAATTGAATATGAATGCCTTATTTTATTATTATATATAGTAGGCATACTTTGTTGGTTAATTAACAGTGTTAAAACAGTGTTCAAAATCATGCAATAAAAGGATATTCTCTAGTTCCAGCTCTTCTGCAGTTGGCAGATGAAACATGTCATATTGTGCAGTATTGGCTCTCAACTCTGCTTCACCCAGCTTCCTGAAAGGTATAACACAAATAATGTCAATCAGATAATGAAGGAGAAATCTTTAAAAGAATTACACATTTGGGTTGTACTTTGTTTAACTTTTAAGTCACAAATGTTAGTTTGAAATCCTTGCTATACACTGAACATGTTGGGAAACTCTCTTGGCACAAGTTGTGCCGACAGTGATCAATTAAAAGATAGTCAGGGTAACAATTGATTTGTTATACCACGGTAATAGATTGTGAATTTTTATTGGTCGAGAACCAATCACATGACATACTACACACATGCTCAGGAGAGGAACATGAGTGATGTACCCCACAGGGTACATAACCTGGATCGTGCCCACCATTGGTTGTTTACACCGCCTTGTACATTATTAGAAATAGGCCCGGGTATGACGTTATAGATAATTTCTAGTTAAAGTGTTTAACAATAAATTAATAAATTTCACTTGATAATTTAATCAATTCCATGGTATGGTATAACAAGTCAGTTGTTACACGCTGTGTGATGGGGTACATGGGTTTTGCACATGGGCATCACCTCGGGAACCATTTGCCCCCTTGGATGTGCAAAACACCATGGACCCCATTACAGCGAGCAACAACTTTATAATGGAAACTTATATAGCCGCTGGTGTCCATTAATTTTCAAACTCAAGGCACAAAAACATAATTACCTGATCAATGGTTATTTCATTCCTTAAACCATCTCAGCTCCTTAGGGAGTATCCAGTTTGAGCTGCCAAGTATGTACTGATATGTATTTCAATGCATAAAGTGGCAAACTGGAATTTGCCACTTCATGGATAGGGATTTGCCACTTCATGGTTATTCCAAATAGCAAATCTAGTGATTCATCTGTCATGCTACTTGATGTAACTACAAAAGTATTTCATGTACATGTTAGGTACTGAAACTTGTTGCAAGTGATAATAAATTGGTTGGATTTGCCACTTTGTGAAAATGCATGTGAAAGAAATGAAACGATGTGAAAGAAATATATGAATGACAAAGCAAAAAAACACACTCAGTCTAATCTAATTAGGATTCTGCCTACCTCGCTTTTTTGAGTTTTTTGTCAAGTTTCTTTGAAGCTTTTTCAATGGGAAGCAAGTCCTGTTCATCTTCACTATCTTCCTCTTCCTCATCATCACTATCTTCATCCTCTTCATTGTCATCTTCTTCTTCATCAGAATCTGACCCCATCACTCCATAATCATCACCAGGCTACAGAAAAGTCACATAAGAGTAAAGGAAGTCACACAAATGTATCAAGATCAAATAAAGAAACGCATGCAGCCAGCTTCATGGTACAAGATCTATTAAATAATACTCTTTATATGAAACAGATATCAACTTGAATGAAGCTTCTTTTAATACATTTTGACGTCAACATTTATCAGATAGTCATGCATGAAGCATGCAGTGTCAAATAAACTTGCAACTAACAACTACAATCAGAATAAAAAAGAGGGAAAGATTTTACATCTGCCTGTAGGTGGGAGACTGCATGTGGGGTGGGGTGTGTTGGGAAGGGGGGGGGGGGGGTTGACATCCCCAATATTTTGCCCAAGTCGGCATTTAGAGTCACAGTCGGCGAATTGAGCACCAAACTTACCCGAGTAAGGGCTTGGGCCGAACACAAATCTATTCGGCAAGCCTAGAGACCTAGATTTGCTGACTGAAAGTCAAAGTACCCACTGAACCCCACAAGAATTTGTGTGCATATACTCCAACAGGGGATTCACAAAACAATTTGATTTTCAAGTACTCGGCATCTAAGGTCCATTATAAACCTTAGAATAACTCAGAAACCTCCAAGCATTCAGTTTGCCCCTGAACCCCAACATGTAGGTGAGTCTTATGTCATAGCTCTTTTACTTTCATTTGGTAATGTCGGTCATCCCACCCGCCCCCAAAGAAAGTGCCTTCACTACGCCGCTGACCCTAGTTCATCTCAAAACCAACAATTGTTCCAACAAGAGATTCATTTACATGGTTGTCACCAGTAAACAACTTTTTTCTTTAATATTAGCAGTTTTAAATCGATTCATGTAAACCTAACCAAAGGCATTCTCCTTTGAAACATTCTGATTATTTAAGCTCACACACAGACACAGAGTCCAGCATTCTCCAGAAGACGGTCAGGGTATACTGGTCAAAAGGTATAATACAAACTACCACTACTCAAAGGGATTTATCACATTACATTACCACAAACTCACTTCCTATTACAGTCTGATTTCATTTACAACAGCCTGAAACTAAAGTAACTTAGCACCAAAATTAGTTAATTTGGATAATGCCGGTTACTTTGGATAAGACAAGAACTTTAACACACCATTTCATCATCTGAATCCTCTTCATCATCCTCCAGCAGATCCATTGGTATTTTGCTCTTTTTTGTAGTATCTTCTTTCTTAGTCTTCTTTGATGGAGTTGGTGTCAACCACTCTTTGTTCTCATCAGTGAATCCTTTTGAGGCTATTTCTTTCATATCATCACTGTCAGCAAACTCCTCCTCATCGTCTTCACCGTCCTCTTCTCCATCGTCATCTTCATCATCAAATTCATATTCAATATCTCCTGTTGCGTTTAGAAGAAAATCATATCATGACAATATTTTTATTATTTTTATTGATCTAGGTATTGACCCGTCTCAGTCCGCTGTTTTTTTTAGTTGAAGTCTAAAGTTATGTGTACAATACATCAATGCAAAACAAATCCTTCACTCTATGGTCAGATGGTTAATCAATACTAAATGTTTGGACTTGGATAAGATTGGAATGCCTGACCCAGAGAGGGCAAGAGTTAGGTTTGGGTGAATTTGAGGACTGTTTTTCAGAATGGATGAAGTATACACGCTATTATTTTTGGTGCCAAAAAATGGATGACGTGTACACAGCCCTGATACTTCACGACGGCAATTGCCATCGTTGCCCCTAACTATTGCCGCAATGCCCTTCGAAAATCCCACTTTTCACGGCAGTTTTTGCCGTGCCCTTTTCTTGTTATTGCCGTCGTGCCCTTCCTCCTGAAAAAAAAAAATTATTCAACGATATCCAAGTTCGATGTTCATCTCTAAAAATGACACAGAAAATGAGCCAAAATAACAACCGTCCAAAGTCACGATGTCATTTTGCCCACAAATTTAACCGCTGCAAACACAGTACACGGAAACAACGATCATCACAAACCAAAAAAGTATGGCGCGGTCAGCTTCACACCGCGTGTACGCAGCACGTGTACACACCTATCCGAGTCGGTACCCAGACTGTGAAACATTCACACATACAGTTTCAATCTCATACGCGCTGAAAAATTCGCTCGGCCCCAGAATGTGGGACCGTGCGGAAAAAAAAAACTACTGAGAAGAAGTTGTTATGCAGCTTGGCCGGCTTGGCTTGGGTGCACGTGTGGTGCGCTGTCAATGTCTGATGTTTACAGCGTTGGTTGCTGTGGTGTCGTTTCTTGCAAAATGCCGAATCAGGAAAAGAACCAAGCAAAAGAAATTGGATCAACTTAATATTGCAGCATCAAAATGCTGCAAACTGGACACCTTTTTCTGGTATTTTTTTTTTATGTAAGTTTTTTTCCCGTGTATTTTAGGGCTCTACTCGGTCTGTCTGTCATGTCTGTAGTCATGTAGTGCATGTAGTCCCACGGGCCAATTTTTACACAGGCAACTTGGAGGCAACCAATTACACAGCATGCCAAACAAACATTTCGGTAACTAAAAATTACTTTGAGAGAAAGTTTATTTTGTTATGAAGACCTTTATGCCATTTATGTTCAAAATAAAACATCTGAAGATTTTGTCATTTTTTGACAAGTGAATAGTCACTCTCTTTCATACCCCTTGCCAAGGCTTACCAACTATACAGTGCTTAACTCAGTGTACGGGTAAAACAAATAAAAATATTCTTTATCCCCGATGCAAATTTACCTCCTAATATAAATACATTCATTCATTCTTTCACTGGCGCTATTATAGGTTTTTATTTGAAGACAAATAAAATATGTCATGAAGGAAACAAGCAGAACAGAAGAACTGAGTGATGTGTATTTATTGTGTAAGAATGTAATAATCTATAAAATATGTGTTTTTTCCAATATTGCCTTGGTGCCCTTCGCAACTTTTTACGATTGCCTTGATGCCCTTTGAAATTTCTGGAAATTGCCTTGGTGACCTAATTTTTTACAAAAAGTCAAGGCAAAACTGCCTTGCCCCTTTAAAGCCGGAGTATCAGGGCTGTGTACATTGTAACTTACTTTGTACATTCGGAAGACCGGCTAAGTTGGCCGTGAGTCCGTGACATGTGCATTTTTTGAAGGGGCATCACTGCCAACTCGGCAGGGTGTCACAGCCAATGGCCACAGTTAAGATCTTGGTCTACCTTTGTCCGTTTTTTTATAAGAAGAGGATTACAAGAAAATGAGAGGCTTCCACCATTGTATATCATTGTATTTTGGCTCAATGGAGGCAAGTCCTAGTAAACCGAGGTTCCAGCCCTGGTTTCGGTCTTGGGACTAATCCTCGGCTGTGTCTCATAGCCGAGGTTTTGCGATCCATGGTGCGGGAATATGATATTTGCTTGATAGAGAAACAACATGTCCCAGTGCTTCAAAGACAAACTTTTTTTCTAGGCTTTGTCAGGTCAAAGTGTGGTTTAAAAGAATTCTTATTTAGCAAATTTGTTTGCGTATTTTATATTGGTGATATCTGAATGTTATTTTAATGATTTTTAGCTGCCCCAGCTTACATCCAATTCCAGGTAGCTTATTACGGTAGATACTTTGGTTTAAAAGATTGATACCTTCATCTGATCCCTCATCAGATTGACCTTCAGTTCCTTCTTCTTCTTCCTCCTCCTCCTCCTCCTCCTCATCATCTTCTTCCTGTTCATCTGAATCTTGTTCTTCCTCATCCCACTCTTCTGCCTCCATATCCAACCATCCTCCATCATCACTCCAACCTCCACTACTTCCTTCGCCATCACTGTCTAACTCTGTCACTGGTTTCTTGGTAACAGGTGCTTTTGGCTCAGCTTTGGCTTTCTGCTTGACTTTCTGCTTTAGATCTCTACCTTGTTGAAGTTTTGGTTGTGTGTTTTGCTGCTGTTGCTGCTGTTGTTTTCCACCATCCCTCCGGACAGCTCTACATATGCATATTAAGTCAATACAACTGCAATGTTATTTTACTGTGTTATGGTTGTTTGTTTGCAACGTAAAAAACAACAAGCTAGATGGTTACAAATTAACATCTACATCTAAAAAAAACAGTTCCCACTTCTTTTTTTCATCTTAACAATGCAGCAACAAGGGTAAGAGAAGGGTAATAAATTCTACTCAATTCAGTTGTCTTTTGTAACATACTTTCTTCCCATTGCTATATTCCTTAATTATGCATGGTCAATGAAGGGAAAAACACAGAAAGAGAAAGACCCCATTGAAGAAGTTGACTTCACCTGTAGCCAATTTCACTGTATCATTTGTCAACATTTTTTGAGGAAAAATATAATATACATGTAACCAAGCGAAACAAAAATAAATGCACATAATATGCAAATAATGGGTACATGGTGTTCCAAAAATGGAGGTCTCCCTGTACCTCACATACCAAAAATATGTTTATTATATTTTAAAAACAAAATATATGTGTCAGGTTATGATACATTATTAAAACAACCTAAGAGATCATACCCTAAAATGTATCTGAGAATGCTAAACGTTAAATGTATTAATAGCAATGGTCTACATGTCAATGACAGTATTTACCTCCGTCTAGCTCTCCGACCTAGCCTCGTTTTATCAGCTTTATCTGACCAAAAGAAAATTGAAAGTATGTGTAAATGCATCACCCATCATTGTAATGATTTACAGTGTAGTTTTACATTAATAAATAAAAGTTGTTTTTAAGGACAAAATTCAATGACCCAGTAAACTCAATTGGGAGCTTCATCTACATGTACGTGCAGTAGTAATCCACTGTGTGACTACTGATCAAATCTTATGTCACATACAAAATATCTACAATGTAGATGATGTGGCACAGACTAAACAGAGGCCCTCAAGCCTCAATATCAGCAACATCATTTTCACTACTAATTCTAAGGGACGCTATTGGTTGGTTCCATCAAGGAGGACAGAACACAAGGAGTTGGAACTAGCATGGGTTCATAGAGTTGAAGCTCCGGTACATGCGGTCATCACATGCACATTGATCCGGACTACATGCGATGTGAGGGCTAAAAGCTTGCATTTGTGCTTGTTGACGTCACACCATACATGGCACATCGAAAATAATGTTACAGCATGAATTGAAAGTGTGACAGGTTTTTAGTTGATGATGCCCGGTGACGTGAATACATGCAAATATTGTCCGAGCCAGCAAACGTTTTATCATGTGTTAAATCAGAATACTGGAACAAAGGTCGCCTGGACATTTTGTTCCAGAGTACACACAGAGTATGCAATTACCATGCAACGCTTCAATTTACCCACACAAAGAGAACAGATGGTGTTGATATTTCGCTGTTTTTTGCCCATTATGCGGGGTTAATGGCAATCCCAGATTCGAGACCTTTGTCCTTTTGTTACAAGAAGAGGATTACGAGGCACTGAGAGGCTTCCACCATTGTTTATTCATTGTATTTTAGCTCAATGGAGGTAAGTCAGAGTGAACTGAGTATCCAGCCTTGGTTCAGGATTTATCAATCCTCAGACAAAAGCTCACAGCTGAGATTTTGTAATTCATGGTGCTTCAAAGAGAATTGTTGTTCTCTTGGCTTTGTCAAGTCAAGGTTTCTATTAATAGCAGTACTCCCAAAGAAAAAATGATTCCGGCAATTCTGAGGAAATAATCCCGTCAGGTTCCCACTACAATGTATAACCTTATAGTAAATACTGTAAAATGTAAACAGTTTATGTATAATAATGGGTCATTCCATTCCCCATACAAGATTTGATCACAAATTATACTCATCTGACATGTGTAGTTTAAATTGAAATCAAATCTTGCAAAAATCAAGGTTTATATTCTCTGTATTCTCATTGAAAAGTAGGTAGTCACTCAATTTTAAAGTTAACTTTTTTAACTTTAATTTTGGTTAAAATTTAATAAACCAAGTAATTTGACCTTTGACATTTCTGCTGTCTCGTATGAATCACACGAGAAGGCTTATGATCGTTTGTTTATCTCTTGCAGGGGCTCATCCATGGAATCTGAGCAACTTTATCGATTGACACTTTACGTATTCAACTTTAGTTTATCAATGGCTGTCAATCATGTATAAAATCGACTCTCATGAGAGAGAGAGAGCAATGCTCAATGGTTGTCTTCTTGACTTTGAAAACAATGGCCCACCAGTTCAGATTTGAGCTAAGTTTACTTGTTTTTCACAAAAATATGACAAAACCCAAAAAGGTGTTGCAGGGTTCAGTAACTCGGACAAGTAGCTCTTTGATCTTTCATGGACTTGGGGCCATTTTCTGTGATTTGAGTGTGAGTGTGACCCCGTTATTTTCTCTTTACATCAAAAAGGAATTTTTTTTTATGATCCTGCTAATTATAATATAAATACTCAGAGTCAGACCCCATAATTTGCTAATACTTAATAATTGATAAATGATGTCGATGACTAGACCCAGTAACTGGGGCGCTGTACTCCTTTTTTTTTAATTTTGACATTGTCGGTCGTACTAGCGCCCCAGAAAAGTATGTGTAAGTTGGTTTGAAAAGCTGTTATGGCGAAGAGGATTTAAAACACCTCTAAAAAAGTGGCCAAAATTACGACAAAAACTCAACAGAATTGCTGGAAAATCGCCTACTGGCTTCTCAAGATATCAAAGATGAAATAGAATGCATTTAATTGTACTTACGATCACTTTCTGTCCTCCAAATCGATGATTTTTTAGCCCACTAAAACCACTCAAAATGCAGCCGTTACAATCGCCATTTTACTACTGATACTGCGATATTCAACGACTGTTTCCTTATACGAGGACTGCGTGTTCGCTGATGCCCTGACTTGCACATTGTCTTGTGCACTCAACGCAGGATACCAGCTATGTAGTGCAACGACCCCCCCCCCCCCCCCCCCCCCCCCCGTGGCTACTGAAAGTTCCATTTGGTCATGATTGGCCGAGCGCGCATGCTGTACAGCTGGTATCCTGCGCTGAGTGCACAAGACCAATGTGGGCAAGTCAGGGCATTAGCGAACACGCAATCCGCGTAGTGTTAATACGACAAATAAACATGTAAGGAAACAGTCGTTGAGTATCGCATGACTAGCAGTAGTAAAATGGCGATTTTAACGGCTGCATTTTGAGTGGTTTTAGTGGGCTAAAAAATCATCGATTTGGAGGACAAAAAGTGATCGTAAGTACAATTAAATGCATTCTATTTCATCTTTGATATCTTGAGAAGCCAGTAGGCGATTTTCCAGCAATTCTGTTGAGTTTTTGATGTAATTTTGGCCACTTTTTTAGAGGTGTTTTAAATCCTCTTCGCCATAACAGCTTTTCAAACCAACTTACACATACTTTTCTGGGGCGCTAGTACGACCGACAATGTCAAAATTTAAAAAAAAGGAGTACAGCGCCCCAGTTACTGGGTCTAGTCGATGACCAAGATGTGTTAAAATCCATGGATGTAGTTTACGTATTACTACTGCTGGTTGTGATCATCATAATCCTCCATCTTCAATCCCGGACCGGAGCGGAGTGTTACGATTATCGCAACTATTTTTAATAATCACGCAAAAACAGCAATAATAATACTATGATTTATTACTATTAGGTTCAAGTTACTCTGAGTCAGACCATGTCATGCATGTGGAGGTACATTACACACATATGATGTCGATCATGATGTTAACTAAAATACATTAAAAAACACAAATCATCATTGACAGATTGACATTTAAATAATTCAGTATTTAGCGTCTGTTGGATTTCAAACCTTCACTTGTGAGGTGTTCTGGCATTCCTGGTTCTCCTTGTTTTCTAGATTTTCTGCCTGGTCCACGCTTCCCAAGTTCATTCAAATCTTTCTTTCTCCCCATCTCGTACTCGTAGTCGTAGGTTTAATAACCTGATCTGTTATTTGCATGTAATTATTGTAGGGTTAGGGTTTCAACTGTGGTGAAAAGCGAGTCAGATCACCATGTGTAGTGTATTCTCTCACGCGCACATGGTACTTTAATTTCAACACTGCAAGCTAAAGTCTTGTTCCTTAACTAAATTGATTCAATTGTACACAATCACGTTTAGTTACCATGCTTATGTGTTTTCAAGATGGCCGCCACCATGTGGGAGGAAATTGCACAAGCAAGTAAAGAGAACAGGCGAGAATTGTTACTTCATGGACCCCAAATCTCAGAACGTATAGCAAGATCTGGCTTGGACAATACCGTGTACTCACTGGAACTGTTAAATTACTTAGAAATAAGTGGTTCACCTCTTACAGAGTTGTCAAACGATATCGGTAATCTGGTAAACTTAATTAATCTGGTTTTACGTGGCAACAAATTGACAATACTGCCCTCAACGATCGGGAACTTAAAAGCACTTCGTCTGCTCGATATTTCGAACAATTCAATTAAATCATTACCTGATGAGATCAGTAATTTGTCTGAACTGCACACTTTTGATGCAAATCAGAATGGTCTCTTATGCTTGCCTGAGTCAATTAACAAACTTCACCGTTTGAGCGTGGTCAACATATCTTGTAATGAGATTGACTCGTTGGAGCCAATTTGCACTGATCAATTGACACATCTGAGTGAATTACTCGGTTCAAAAAATACCATTGTTGATATCCCAGATGGCATCAGCAAGCTGCAGTCTCTTAAAAAGCTTGATCTTAGCTCCAATAAAATCAGTGAGGTTCCTTCCTCCTTGGCTGACTGCTCTAAGTTGAAGGAACTTCTTATGAAAGAAAATCCATTTCGAGACCGCCGTCTTGGAAAGTTAGTCCAGCAGTCTCGGAGCACAAAGGCTATTCTAGATTACATTGGAAGTCACGGTACAAAGACTATAACAGTGCAAGAGAATTCTACCAAATCAAAGAAGAAGAAAGGTCGTAAGAAAGCAGCATCAGCTGGGAGTGACCTGAGTGAGGACTTGGACAAGTTGATGCTGAGAGTTTTGAGTTATAAAGACTCTTCAGATGGTGGTGTTGAGGTTAATGTTAGTAATGATGTAGCTGAGGTCAGACCTTACATTGTGTGCTGCATCCTCAGGGATGTCAACCTGAAGCAGGGAAACACATTCAAAAGATTCATTACTGCTCAGGTGAGCTCTAATAATTAGTTAGGCTTTGGCAAATGTTATGGAAATCATTTTGAGAAAAAGTTTTCATATTCGACTGCCACTTTCTAACTCGTTAGGGGATTTTTTAAAGATTTTTTAATGGATTTTGGGCTTTATGTCCCTTTTTAAAAAAAATATTCCTCTCAAGTAATTGGTAGCTAAACAGCTAATTATTGACTTTTTAAAAAGAAAATTCAAGCGGACGACTGGACGTTTCATCGTGCGGCCGGAACTTTCGCACATTCATGCCCAAAAGAACTAAAATGGCGTTTGGCTGGTAGTGTTGCCAAGCCCAGCGTAGATGAGAAAATGGCTTATTTTTTACGATTTTGACACTTCGTGATCATTCAAAGTGCCTGTTCCTCTCTGTATACATTCTGTCAACCTTTTTGGACAGGAGGTAAGGCTAAAATATGACCTAAGTTAAGGGAGATAAAGTGGCAGCCGGATATGGCATTTTAGCCCTACCATACAAAGTGTTGTACAAGAATCCTTACACATAGGTCTATGTCTGTTGACAATGATTGGGGCTACTGGAACCAATCATTATGAATATGAATCCCTCACTTTGCCAATTGGATATAGAGGAATTGGGACTACATTGTAAAAGCCAGATCTTATGAAAGCAAAACCTTTATAGGACTGATGACTTTTAATAGTATTTTTTTTTTCTTTTTTCGTTTTGCATAAATTGTTAAGCGCCATGAGCGTCACTGCGTGACGGAATTGTTCGCTATATACATGTAAGAAGCCACTATTATCAGATTATTAGTTGTTGATTATTATGACATTATGAATTCGGCCAATCACCTAAAATGAGTGAATTAACTACAATGCAATGTTGGTTAGTCTCGTTTGTTTATGCATTTAAGAAGCAAAGCATAAAATGGAGTCTTTTAAGACTTGGTTCCATGTATAGTATTTTGTTATAGCATGCTACATGGTATCATGTATGTACTTTTCAATTACTTACAGACAAAGCTACATGATGGACCTCTGTGTGCTAAGCGTACCAAAGCAACCATCGCTACTCATGACTTCAGCCTTGTCAAGTTTCCTCTTTCTTATCAAGTTAGAACACCGTCAGCCATCCAGGTATAAGTAGAAAAAATAAATTGTCAACAAATTGGTTGAGGTATGTTGTTAGATGTATAGTGACTCCAGTGAGTGTCATTGCACACTGAAAAATGATGCACCACTCCTGTGTGTTCATAAATGTGGTATATTTTTTTACATTTTGAAGCTGAAAGTTTAATTCCCAATCCCTAGGACCATTTCGTTTTGCTTGCATTTGATTTGCCTTGTGTTGAAGTGTGTTCTATTTCTATGGAATTCCTCAGTAGTAGAATAATAGTTGTTTTTATTTTCAGATGGTTCCTCTAGGACGTAACAAGAGCACTACAGCCAATGTACTGATGCTACAACTCAGTAAAGAAGCAGATGATATGCGCAAGGAAGCAAAGCGAAACACTGTGTCTGGTATCCACAAGTGAGTTAAAAAGTAGTCTTTGTCATTGAGAAATCTGTTAAAGCCTCTTAACCAGTAGGCTCCGGATGATGTGTGAACACGCAAATGTTTCCCCTGCCTGAACAATGGAACCCCTCTGAAGACGCTGTTACGTAATTTCGGACCACCGGACCGATGGTCGCATAATCATTCAGCTACGGAGCATGCGCAGAACATACCCACGCTGTCTAACGCTTTGTTTCACCCACACAAGGACAAAATGATAGGTCCTTGAGAGGCGATTTTTGCGTAATCCTCAATTATAGACCTTTGTCCTTTTGTTCCAAGAAGGGGATCACGAGGCATCGAGAGGCTTCCACCATTGTTCATTCATTGTAACAGAGTGAGTCGGCAATCCAGCTTTGGTTCCATGTTTAGTTCCACTCCTATGCCGAAGGTAATGGCCAATGTTTTGCAATTCATGCTGTGTGAAATTAACATTTTCTCGGTCAAGAAACAAAATGGACAATCCAATAAAGAGAATCTTTGTTCTCTTGGCATTGTCAAGTCAGGGTTTCTTTGTTCCAGCGGTACCCTCAAAAAAGAAAAAAAGATTCTGGCAATTCCGCCAAAAGAATCCTGCCAGGGGGATGGGACAAAAAAAAAGAATCCCGGTGGCAACTGGTTAAAGTCTCTTAGGCTTATTATTGTATCAACTACATTTACATCTGCCATTCTGCATAGTATGGATTGAAGTAAAAACAGGAATGGAGCTCACATTCCTTATCCATCTACAAAATTGAATAAATATAAGAAATAAATAAAGATTGCATTGATCAAGCATATGTGTAAGGCCAGCCCAGGAGGGGAATAGCTTTTGAAATGAGCAGAAGGATAAATACAATGTATGATGCATCATGGAGGATTGAATAGTTGCATGAAGATGGAGCTGTGAGTAATGTTTAATTACTTGCTGCTCAGCAAAAAATGAACTCCAATGTTCCAAGGAAGGAATTGTATTTGTCCCTGGGTGCCTTAACCAATCAGAAGGAAGTGACAAGGCAACGTGGTCACCAGCTAGCCAATCAGCTGTGCAGGCTACATTGGGTTATCAGGAGTGCCACATGTGGTTTTTTGAAATGGATACTTGTTTTTTTTAAGGGATGATCTTTTTGTACTTTTTGTTCAAAGGCTGTCTTGAAAGGGCAATACACAGGTACCTAAAAGCTCACAACTGGTCATTTTAAGGATTGAGTCTGACATTATTCTATTGTAAGACCTGAAGACCATCCAAGTAATGGAATAACTTGGGACAGAATCCTTACTTGCCTTTCTGCAGATATCTTGAGTTACTTGATGGACATCAGAGGTATCCATGTCTGTGTGATAATGATGGTCAGGTGATCTCATTTCCACCAATCACAAATGCTGATATTACTAAGGTTGGTACCAAATAATCTTTCCATTATTTAAATCCTAAGGAGTTTTTTGAACACCTTATTTTCTTGATGATAGTTTTACTTCTGCAACTTTCAATCATCATCATGAGAAAACGTCCTTCAATTATTCTGCTTTCTTCTAAAAATGGAAATGTACAACAAACACATTCTGAAAGTATCTTTTTCAAAAACGAAACAAGGAAGGTTATTTTTTATTTGTTTATTCTTTTAACTCCATTTGTTTATTCTTTTAACTCCACCACCCCAGACCCATCAAACTACAACGGCAACGGCAACGGCATGATTTTTTTGAACACCTTATTTTCTTGATGATAGTTTTACTTCTGCAACTTTCAATCATCATCATGAGAAAACGTCCTTCAATTATTCTGCTTTCTTCTAAAAATGGAAATGTACAACAAACACATTCTGAAAGTATCTTTTTCAAAAACGAAAGAAGGAAGGTTATTTTTATTTGTTTATTCTTTTAACTCCACCACCCCAGACCCATCAAACTACAACGGCATGATTTGTTTGATTCTGTTGGGCCGGGGACTACGCTTGTAAACTGATATACTTTACATAGGATCATGCATACCATCATGATCAGAATCCTAAATTTTGTTGGGTTTTGTTAGAGTGAGGAAATATTCCAATAAATAACCTGTCGGGGTAAGGTTTAAGGTTTATTCTAGAGTACATTTCACTTTAGAATGAAGTTAAAGATTCTTTAGCTGTTTGTCTTTTAATCTAAAACTACACACTTCATTGCACTGAACGGAACTGACAAGAAATGTAACCTTTGTGTCTAATTAACTCCTCAGATTTCTCGTGCTACTGATCACATCTTTCTTGAAGTCACAAGCTCCACTGACCTTGCCACCTGTAAGAGAGTCATGGATGCTTTGATCCAGAAAAGCATGGAGATTTTCCTTAGCCAACCAGGTTCAGCCACTGAAGAAGCTCAGGAACCAAGCATAGAAGGACCTTGTGAAGATGTTAAGCCTGAACCCAGTACAGGTAATCCGGAGGCTTCTGGAGGTCATAGGTCATTAGTTGTTGAACAAGTTAAAGTCATCGGGGCCGATGGAAGTTTGAAGGTTGTATATCCTTCCCGCACTGACCTACAAGACATGCCTGATGTTAAGGTGATAAGGTCATAGGTCACTTGTATTTAGCCGTGTGTAATGTTTTGTTGAAGTGGATTCATGAGATTAAGAGAGTACAAATTGGAACAGACTTGCCAGTAAACTGTGAAATGGGTCGCCAGGTTTGCATGTGTCTTTTATTCACCAACTGTGTTATATGGCATTACATAAAAATTACAAAATCAACCCTTTTTAGAAGGAAACAGAAATGTTTATAAAATGTAATATGATACAAAATTCAATCCATGTTTGAAAATATTATCACTTGGTGTTTGTGAGTCTCAGGATTCATCTGAGAATGATTCAACAATTCAGTTCGGAATTAAAAGCAAGTTCAAGTTTTTCTGCAACAGACAACTAATTTGAAAGATTAAAGTCTGATGGATTTGGTTATCCAGTAGATCACAAT
The DNA here is from genome assembly GCA_911728455.2 of Marthasterias glacialis. Lineage (NCBI taxonomy): Eukaryota > Metazoa > Echinodermata > Asteroidea > Forcipulatida > Asteriidae > Marthasterias > Marthasterias glacialis. The sequence goes on from OU452235.1 coordinate 10,554,854, forward strand.
TTGAATTAGAACTTGTGGAATTTCACTTTTAGTGTTCTTTATTAGATTGTTTCTGTTTTTTTCTTCTTCTTTTTTCTTTATGGGGAGTCGCCTATCACAAGGTCCTAAAACAGACTAACCAAGGTGAGGGCTAAACAGGAGAAAGGGGTTGAAGAAGAAGAGATCTAAAAGTAGAAAGATAACTACTGATATTGTGTTTGAATTGAGACAGATTTTAAGAGGCAGGGAAGCAGGATGCAGGTTGTGAATTTCAAAGTAAGGCAGTTTCATGGTGTGTCGTTGTTGTTAGTGCGTGGGACTCAAGCTCTGGTGGCTGAGACATCGGAGTGTGGGTTTGAGTCCCGGGGTAACCCTGTTTCAGCCCCAGGAGTAGGTGGCAATGGCCCCTGGGAAAAACAGCTTATTTGTAGCCCACACTTCGAGTGGCTACAGGCCTTGTGTGTCTGATGACTTGCATAAAAAAAGTATGTGAGAAGAAACTGGTTGAGAACCAGTGAGTATTTGCTTTGGAGCACCTTAAACTATTTATTTTGATTGCTTTCAAAGAGTGTACAGAAAATCTAGACTAATTTGGCTAATTGCTTAAAGCAATGCAGTCCTGCTGGATTACAGGTGTCTTTGAAACTTGTATTGGTCGAGGGTCAGTTGGATAAAGATCCTTTGGTTCATTATTGGCTATTTGTCTTCTGATGATGTCTGTATTTGACTGCTTGGTCACTGGACCTGTCGTCTGCCCCTTTTATCTCTTGAAGGTCTTTGATAGTGGTCTCATCTTCTAGGGTCTTAGCGACTTTCAGGACTTTCTGAAAGGTCAAATCATCCTTCAACGGAAGATGTTTCTGTACATAATTCTTCACTTTGAATTCCAAACATTAATGAATTATGCAGGTTCATCAAGTTATAAGCCAGACTTACAAGTACTTGCTTTAAATTCTGGACTGCAACTGCATACTGGGCTACTGTCTCCTCACACTTCGGATCAGGTTTATAAAATCTGAAATGTTTTGCAACAACTAGGTATTTCAGCTCATAATGAGATCAATATCTCACCTTGTAACTTTACTCAGAAACAGGTGTTTGCTGAGCTAAGATCTTGACTGTCATGTACACAGTGGGGCCTATTGCTCTCAGAAATGCAGCTGTTTGTTTAGATGTAGAAATGCGATTTGCCATAGAATAAAGCTTCTCTATATAGTTACAAGTATAGAGTGTGGTCGTACATGTCTAGATGACCAATAAATGAATGAGTTGATGAGCACGGCTGCATGTAGATGACCAATACAGAGCTGATCAATACCTCCATAGATGGGGATTGTGCCTTCTTGACATCTATGTGTGTAAGTACAGTACAGTTTCAGTGATAGTCTTGTATTGGGAGAAGCATACAAACTGACTAATAAATGGTCTGTGTAAACTGCCACTGGTTATAACACAATCAATTGCTTCCATCGTGTTTTGTTTTGTCTTGTCAAGTGGATGCATGAGATTTACAGAATAGAAATTGGAACAGACTCACCGGTGCACTGTCAAGCAAATCATAATGTTTGCACGTATTATCTTGAAGTTACAAACTGCACGCTCGCAAAATGTGACTTTTGAAGTTACACCTTGTGAACACCAGTTCCTATTTTTGCATCTCTGTGGAGACTTCTTTTGTTCTTTCCTTTGTCCCTGTACTTAACATCCTCCCATAGACTTTGTGCACAGAATTCCATGTGGAACATCTCTCTCTTTAGTGGGGATCTTTTGTTGATTGTCTTAGGTTTCCTTTAGGTAGCCAATATTAAAACATTACTACACTCTGTGTAGTCTGTTCTCATGTTTCTTGTTTCATGCACTATGCAGGTTCCGATGTATCTTGTTTAAAATAACACTTTTTCTCCAGTCCCCTCAGCAGATTGTTAACTTTAATGACAGTTTATCTCACTATTGACAAGATAAAAGTGAGTGCAGGGATGCATGAGCTGCATATATTCATTTACGCTAAGAAATAAAATAGAAAAGAAAAAGCATTTGAAATGAATGTTTATCTGTAATGTTCTGTGATTCTTAATATTTTTGGTTGAACTTACATGTACACTGATGTGTGATAAGCAGTGTATACTTGGTGCTTCTCAAGTCCTGTGGACAAGTTAGACTACTGAGAGTGCCTGGTGATGAGAGGACAGTCAAATACTGTCAATATGGTAGACAACGGGTACCAGAAACAATTTAAAAAGTGAATAACTACATGTATGCCTGTGGGTTTTTCCACAGGACTGGGAGAGTATAAAGTGCTTCTTATCACACATCAGTGTAGGGTAAAAACAAAAACAATGTTATTTTGTGAGTATTGTCATGTTAATTGTTCTAGTGAATTAATGTACACATCTCGGTGATTTACCACTCGATATTAGCTTCTATTTAATATCAGATGAACAGTTATAATGAATAAGTAACCTCATGTGTACAAAGTGACCATGCATTTAGTGAATTTATTTCCCTCTGGAGATGATGTGTATGAAGATCCTTAAGCTATCAAACATCCACTGATCAATGTCTACATTAATGAGTTTTAGATGCTTGTTAGGTTGACTCAGTGGTTACTTCCCTGCCACTCATCTCTGTGGACACTGGTTCGAATCCCACTCTTGATCAGACCTCTGCATGTATATTGGGTTTTCAGTATCTACCTGATTACATGGGGTTTTCTCTCATTATTAACCCTAAGATTTCTTTATCGTCTCATTTTAAAAATTTGTAGTGATGTTTCTGTTGGATGACGCCCACAATGTAATTCAGATTCAGAATCAATTGAACGCGAGGTTGTGTTACATGACACTATAAATATATTTTCTTTCATGTGTCTGTATGCAAACATGCATCTTAACCCGATTACCTTGTGTGAGTATCGCTTGTCATGAGTATCGCCACACCTAACACCTAAGGTATCTATCTTGTTTAGTGAAACAGTATCTCAACCTCTCGGTTTTAAGTTTTACATGTACTTGTAATTCATGAAATGCCATTTTCCCCTCATCTCCTAAATGCATTTTTAAAACTTGTTAGCACTTGTACAGCACTTAGATAAAGTGTATAATGAAGTTGAGTGACTCTGTGTTCTTCATAAGGAAAGTTATGACCTAATAATTATGCACATGTAACCTGCTCGATTTAATTTTCTGTGGCTGCAATAGACGACTTTTGCCACTAGGTGGCAGCAGACTTGTTCAATTGTTCTTGGAGGAAAAAAATTGTAATCAGTTTTTGCCAAAGTTTGGTCAAACTGATATTTGTTGAACAGTTGAGTCATTGACCTGTCTTATTTTGAAAGAAAATGTCTATCGTCATTAAAATAGTCTTCTCTATGTAAGATGGTTGTGGTTCCATGAAAAAAACTGCTTTCAGTCATGACAACATTATTCCACCTTGCTAAATCCAGGTGTAACAAGCAGAATCAAAATCTCAAAAACTTTCACCACCAACAATTTATGTTATTATTTCTGCAATAATATTTTGCATACCGAGCATTATGTAAGCAGTTTGTGATTGTAAATCAAAAAAATAAGTCAATAAAGTTTAGCAAAAAATGCATACAAGAATAATCCTACTGGATTACTTTGATAATAAGAGTGGACTGTACATAATGTTTATTTTTAATTGATCAGTTTTCGTCAGTTTGTTCCCCATTCAGGAGAATTTTAATATTTTGTTTTTATTATTATTATTTTTTGGGTGATTTATGTAAAAATAATTAATGTGGCGGGAAGGAGTTCGAAGAAACAATAATCTAAAATTTGTGACCTATTTCACTTCTTGCAAATGTTTTTTCCTGGTAAAATACAAAGCCCCCACTTGCCCCCTCCCCCTCCCCACCTGCCCGCCTGCCGCCCCAAATGGAAACGTCTATAGCCACTGAGGAGGGGCATTATGAAAACATGTTTTCTACCACACCGTGGGCCTTTTATAAACTGCATATCCACTGATGATGTTAATGCGTTTCCCGTACTAGGTCATCTATCAACTAAATGCCATGTCCAGTGCAGCGGATGGAGCCAACTATCTTGGACCTTCAACGCCGGTCTTTGTCCGTATGACCAGGCTCTGGTCACTTGCTGATCTCTGACCAGGGTTTGTGCTGTGAGTCCTGTTGCATTATAAATCCAACTCGACCTTGCAGAATTTAGCCACAGTCATTCACGCATGTGTTCACACCAGCTGGTCCGAGCTCTTCAGATATCCAGAAGTCGTATTCATATTCATAATCAGCAAATCGTATTTATTTTACCGGAAGAAGTTCTATAATTTTTCTTTTAATTTGATTGGTGCACAAATCATATGGAGATGTTGCTGCGAAGTTTAATAAGTTTGTTGGTTCGCAATCCTATAAAACAAAAATATACACATCGACGTGTTGAATTACACATTTTGAAACAATCCTTTGAATACTTTTTATTTTATTTTATAGATTATGGCTTAGCCACTTTATTAAAGAGTGATAGCACACAAAAAAAATATAAAAAAATATACAGTTTTGTACGTTAAACATGCTAAATATGGTAAGCATGCAAGCCAAGATAAACATGCTAACCATTGTAAATATGCAAACCAAGGTAAACATGCTAACCATGGTAAACATGATAACCAAGGTAAACATAATAACTATGGTAAACATGCATGCTAACCATGGTAAAAGCATGCTAACCACGGTAAACATGTTAACATAACATACTAATCATGGTAAACAACATGTTAACCGTACATGCTAACCAAGGTAAACATGTTAACATTCTTAACATTTAGGTATTGTAGACCTGAACAATTTCGTTTTTCTTATAGGCATACTATTAATGCTTCGAATATTGCAAAAATTAATTTTAAGTTTATTTAAAGTATTATTTTAAGCCATCGATGTGGACGTTTTCGGGTTTGTTGTTAAAACGTCTGGGTGTAACCAGGATTTGTTTGTATACTGTACGTATGTAACTGGTTATGTAAACCGCCATCCCTATATTTTCGACCTTGTGATGTGACAATCTCCGATATAATCTCATCTACTCGGCTTGTAATTACTGATAAATGACAATTTTTCAAAAACACGGAACTATCCGTGTCCACATGATGTTTCTTCTTACCAACAAGGAACACATCGATTCAACCTTGTCAGCCCAAGTTTTCACAGTTATTATGTTCGGTTTACCGCCAAGGATTCCCCATGCAATACCAAGGGCAGTGAGTGGTCAGTCCATAGGGGGTCATTTCACCTCAGTGTACACAATGTGGAGAAGGACTTTTGCCAATTTGCAGGGCCGGGGGAAATGTATTCATGTCTTTATATTTAAGTTATTATTAAAAGATTGATAACCCATGTAAATGGATTATTCGCCCTCCACCCCACCCACTCCGTCACTATCCTACCTTTACACTTTTCATCTGTAACAAACGACACGTCTTCAAATTTCTTTTTTTCATGTTTTTTTTTTTGATTATACCACCTTCCTAAACAAAGAGGGCGCGCAGGTCCAGACTCCGGACACAGTGAACCTCTCGGTATTTGCGGAAAAACCTTATATGCCTTTTAAATGGAGTAATTACCTTTTCTGCATGTTTTTATTTTTGAAGACAGGATTGACCGAAGTTCTGATCCAATGAGACTGTAAACAAACAAATTAACAAACATGCATAATTAAGATCCATTGTAGGCAAACAAACAGAATTAAGTTCATTTACGATATTTAAGTCGTTTATTCCAATGATTTTGATCATAATATTTTAAAGAAGTAGTGTAGGCCTATACAATTTGATTTTTTGAAAAATGATAATTTTCGGTGACTGCTTCAACACGTCTTGTTTTAGGCTTATACCTTTATATATTCTATCTCAATAATCCTCATTCATGCCATCGTGATTCGCAAGGTTATTATAAACTAGCCCTATGTAGAACTCTTCCTCTGTGCTGCATAAGGCATCCATGGCTAATAATAAACCTGCTTCTCAACACAGCTGCGTGTCTTCGTTTTTAATTTGTATTTGATAATATTTTCATTACAATTTTGAAGTAGTGTACACTGTTAAATGCTGAAGAGGGCCACGTCTTGTTTGTTATCAGTTATCTTAAACGTGCCTTGAATGCAGTCTTCACCAGTTTGATTCAGAAAATTGTCTGATAAATCATTTTTTTTAATGCATTGCTTTTTTACCATCTTCTTAAAATAAACTGCAGTCCCCAGAAATAGTTTTTACCCTGAACTTTGAAGTGGCCCCGTCATAGTTGTAACAATAATGCTTCGCATCGTTAGAGGCCATTTCAATGAAGTCCCCTTTAAAGACCCGCTAGGGATGATTTTAACTGAAATGAAGGTCGGAGAACATCTAGTCACGTCCTAAATGGACGGGTAGTGAACTCCGAAATGACGACTGTTTCATGTCCGACATTTACTATTTTCCATTGATTTTTTCCCTCATCGCAAAAACGTTGAACCACGTAGGCCTTTAAATTTAACTGCTGTTCATTCTTGATGTCATGTCAATCCCCAGCACTCCCAAACGAGAGTAATTACCCCGAACATAAAAAGATAATCTAGGTTTTGCTTGGCAATGCTAAACAATAATTATTAAAATGTGCTTTAAGAACACATCCTTTTCATGAGATAAAAAGATGAGACAATTTACTAGTGATATAAAAGGCTGACAAGGAATGCCTTATCAGCCTTTTATCTCATCTTTTTATCTCATGAAATGTTTGTTTTAATGTTCACATTTTGGAAATCCTTATTTCTATCTGCCCCATTTTTATTGCAGATTTGAACTTTCACGTTTCAATAGCAGAGTCTATTTTTAGTTTTTGTTTTACAGTAAGGCTCTTTTCTAGTTACTATGAATGTTTCGATTTTTGGTTTTTGTATAGATATAGATATTGCTAATGTATTTCAAGCGCAAGTTTATTTATTTGTCCCTCCCCCTTTTTAATATCAATTTTTCATATTTTAAATGGGGGTACCCGGTCGGGTTGGGGTGGGGACACGGACACATCATTTTTCTTTTCTGAGGGAAGGGGCACATGCCCCTGTGCCCTTCCCCCTAGTTACGCCACTGAAAACAATGGAATAATTAGTGCAACACCGTACTCATTACAGACAACGAGTACCTTCCAATATAGTCTAACTATGACAAATAAAACAGTGCTGTGCCCACACCACATAAACTCTAACCATTATTGTGAGTAAGGAGAACTTTGGCATGAATCCTACCATCTACAGGATAAATCTGGCACTTCAATGGAGAAAACCGTAACACTTTAAAAATCTTTTTTTTGCCCATCACTTAAAAATAACCGGTACACAACATAATTGAAAAGTTTCTTACTGTTTTGGCAAGTGTCGCCACAACATTCACACGATCAAGATGTAATGTTATAACTTTTTATGAGTAAAAATGTAAACAAGTGCTAGTCAGACAATGATTAATTCTTGATTAAAAAATGTTCCAGTAATGGTTTTCAACTTCGGAATTAACCATAGCTTTCAGATAAAAACCATACATGTTTTTCTAATAATTGATTTATACTGAGATGATCTAAATAACCCCAAATACCTAGATTATAACATTGAAACAAATAGGCCTACATGTACCTTTACAGAGAATCCAATTCGGCCATGTACGAGGACTGATCAGCTAGTGACGCGTGAGGCGCTGAATGCCAAAATGCAAAATTGTTATCTTCATAAAACAGTCGTTAATTAAGTTTTTCAGACCACCGTTCAAGCGGTCACGATCATCAGCGCATGCTAAAGCGTTTGGACTCGGTCGAGAAAGCTGCTCAGCGGCGGCCGACCCGACCGCACAAAAGCGGCAAGGTTCGGCGCATGCAGAGTTCACCCAGAGTGCACTGCTGACGTGCAGGGTTAATGTATAATTTTTGAGACAAGGGGACCTATGAACTGTGAGCTCAATGTGCTGTAGTAGCCCTCACCACAATCCACAAGTTCAATATCATCGCGTCCCGTCTGCTTAACACATACATCAGTTCTACATTTGCGGTCGTCACAGAATCGGCTGGGCTGCAGCAGTGTGCTCGGTTCATTTCTCCTTTCCAGTTCGGTGGCCGTTGGTGCGTTGGATCTAAGATTGCACCCTTTTCGTCAACAGGCGTTTTGGGAATACAAAACCCTGGATTTGAAAAACGTTACGGAAAGATTTTTCAATATTGACGACAATTATCAGGTAAATACACTTTGACACAACGACACCAAGTTAAATACCTACTTCTGAATATAATTGATTTGAGTAGTTCTCTACGGTCATTCTTCCATGTGTTGTGTACAATGGTTAGATGGGTGTCTTAGGGGACGCAAAATAAAGCAAATAACAAACAAATATACGATAAAAAAAAACGACTGAGTAGTCGGATTTTCGTATGAGTGTGATTTAGAACCAACAGTGTCATAATTCAGCTAACCACATGATTTGCTTTTATCAAGCAAGAAATTTAATATAGGAATTATTGAAATGACATGTGGATTCTAGCTGCTGAAGTTAGGACAGATCGACTTCTAAGTTCTAATTCCTTAGAGTGAGTTGATGGTTTTCAAATTCATTGTGGTAGGAAATATTATCAGGCCAGTGTGTTTGTGTTGTGGATTGATATGACAAGATCACTAATCGCTGGACAAGATCGCTGGATCGTTATTAGTAAGCTTAGATTGTTAAAACAGACAATATTTATTTCTTCTGAAAAGCACACACAACACCCAGCTATTTCCGGACACAATTAGGAACAACGTATCAATTATTTAATCTGCGTAAGGGGGGGGGGGGGGGGTAACGTTTTGTCTCTTCGCTAGCGTGGTTCACTAGTGATTAGTGCATGTATAGTCAAATGCAATGGTGTTGTAAATTGGCGCTTCCTTTTTTAACATAATTATTTTCTTATACAGTGCGCTTTTTTTTTTTTTTAAGTAAACCATTGCTTTATAATCACAGTTTATATCCGTATTCCTGCCTAAACCACGTGTATAATGTTTGGCCTGGTAAAAGGGTCCCCGGAAAGAAATGTAACTTTCATTAGTGCACGCGGTCTGAAAAGCGAAAAAAATCACGCAAATTGGAAGTGATATATACAATGTATATGTTCAGTTTTCACCTCAAGCCTATCGTTTTAAGAAACCATGACAAGAATACAGTTCGTAGCATGCAATTTTCTGTCTGAAACGCAGTCAAAGCTGAGGGAATGCCGTGATCGAAATAATAAGCCTTATTATGAGCGTGCACTGCAAAAAACTCTGACAAAACAACCTTTTTGTTGTTTTATAACCACCAAAGTTGATGGCGTTTTTACAGGTTGGTTGTATGTGTTTATTGAAAACTATAGAATATGGGAATGAATTTACTCTTCCATAAACATTAAGTGTAGGCTACTTTCCTTTGAATTCTGAAAAAATAAAATTAGCTGTTGCAGACTGCTTACCAACCACAAGGACATGTTGTTTTTATAAAAGCAAAAAAAAAAAAAAAAAAAAAAAAAAAAAAAATTAATGGCCTCACGTTTCGACCGGCTAGAAGAGTCTTTCTCAAAGGCTAAACCACAACAAAACACACACATACGAGTAACTGGAGTAACAGAAGCAGTCAAGTGGATTCCAGTCAAATTCCTTTGAATTTTTTAAACGATTGCGATTGGTCTGCATCATCAGTTTATGTGGGAATTTTTCTTAAAACCAACACAGTTCAACACGCCCAAACTACTTGATGAGGATCAAATAACCCGTATAAACTCGGATGTTGGTGTAGATTTTGTACACTGTAAAATATGGGGTGTTAAATTGATTCTCTTGGTATCTACATGTGACAACACCGACATGGTGTTAATTGTACCAACGATAAAGCAATGGGGATAACTAACACCATTTCGGTGCTGTCACATATAGATACTAAGAGAATAAATTTAATACCCCAGTTTTTGCAGTGTAGGAAATGAATACCGTAAGGTCCCAATCATTGTAGACTTCAATCCCTGGCTTTCGAATGGCCACGTTGTTTTTCATCCGTATATGGTGAGGAAAGCTTCTGCATTCATAAATTGTGCACTTATTGAAGAATAGTCCTCAACCATTGGCCTACAATAATGAGAGCATGGTGATTCACATGTTTCACATTGAATGATTTTTCTAAATTTGACCCGATGTCAATTGTTTCTCGTGTTGCATGTCCCAATCTTTAATAAATCAATTATATTCAAGCCTAGAACCCAACCTTTTTTCAAAGATAAGAACAAATAGTAGGTCAGAGTGTTTGTAAATCGAAGTTTTGCAACAATTTTGCTCGGGTGTCAGCCATTTTGTTTAATCGGCCATTTGAAATGTTTTCAAATAGTTCTCAATTTTGGTCGAAACACCGTTTTGGAATAGTTTGGATTATTCGTTTACTTCTCAACAAAGAGTATAAATTGGGCAGACTCACTGAACAGCAAATATAGTCGTTCGACCTTTGGATGGTACATGATAAGAACGATTGAATTCAAAATATAACAGTAAAGTATATTCAATTTAAGTCAAAACAAGTATCAATTCCATTGGAAACATTCTGAGTGAGATTTTTTGAGATAATGAATATTATAGGCCTGCTGAGAGGCTGTTACAAAATTTGAAAAAATCACGTCTTGACGATGTTTACAAGCACGTTGGATGGTTATAATAACAAAGCAACTCACGCTGCCAAATGAAGTATTTAAGAAAACATGTCATTCTGAATTAAATGAAGTATTTAAGAAAACATGTCCCTCTGAATTAAAAGTATAATGTCTTAGTTTAGAAATCAAACGATCAAGGCAGGACTGCATTCATGTTTCGTGTTATTGACTCACAAAAGTTGCTTTACATCAGGTCCGTATTAATTGCCTTACATCTCGAACACACAAGGCCAAACTAATATTAATAACCGTAATATGTACCTTATACTCTTAATGTCTTAATTTTATTATCCCTTTCGTTCGTATTGTGAAACCAAACTCGAACAAATTCATAGCTGGTATGTTGTTGTAAGCCGTATATATACGGCTGGTTTTCACTGGTTATCTGATAAAAACATTCATTTGTATTGTCCGAGGACGATCGGGTTGAAGCGACACGAGTGCCCTTGAGACGACCGTGTTTATAGCATTTGGCTCGGCGGCCTTCTGCTCTGTGCGTTGGCTGAACCTACTCGCAACAAGGCCCGCCTAATATGACCAAGGACAATGACCATAATGCTTTGTGTGACCAGGGACCCCGAGTCGTTTCACGGCTTGTAATTCAACATTTGTACGAAGGGAACAGCTATAGAGTTTCTTTAATAAAAGCAAAACAAAACATATAGAAAGAAGAAACAAACACCAGTCTGGTTTTTGACGGTCATGTCATCAGATTGCGCAGCCTTATAGGTCAGCGCGATTCACTCTTAAAGTTTAGGGTTTTGATGATGTTGTAAAATTTAAAATTCTGCCAAAGCTACTTAGTTATTACGGTTATTCGAAGCAAGGGTAAATCAAGAAAGTGAGAACTGTCACCCACTTTGAACATACAGTTTAATGAAAGTTTAAAATTTAAAATTAGGCACACCCACTAAACCAGAGTTTATAAGACTAATACAATAGATCACCACGGCCCTGAAGATTTTATGAAGTATTGACTTCCATTCAACACACCGCCCAAATAAACATTTTGTTCACTTTTTTTGTTAGGCCTACCAGAAAAAACTTGACTATCACAAGCCCCCATTGGCCTTTACGTCTCTGCGTGTCCGCGATGTAGTCATTGTTTGAAGTAAGGGTTGGGGGGGGGGGGTCATTGATGTCATTAAGAACATCTTTCAAAATTATAAATGACATTATTTAGCATCTTGCAAAACACGTCACCCGCTTTACTTAACCACACACTACGGGAATTTGTCACCCATGCAAAATAACGGTATTACGTATTCAAATTATTTTGAAAGTTATGTGTTCAGTTAACCTACAATGACCACGGGGGGGGGGGGGGGAGGGTGAAAATGAGGAACAAAATTTCTCAAGAGTCCCTCTGGAAAAGGTACCAGACATGTTGAAGGACATGATAGAAACAAATAGGTATTTTACATCATTAGTCCTAGTCTGGTGTAAAGGGTCATGAGTTCAACCGGTCTTCAGTAATCAGTATTCTGCATCGTGACTCAAAAATATCCCCAAAACATGGATGGATCTTCTTTTGTACCGGTATGTTATTATAGCTCTATATTCAAATAGTGGACAACCAGTCTAGTGCTGTTTCAGCTTACAAAAAGAGAACACTTTTAAAACATTGGGAAATACTCAACCATTACTGTGTTTTTGCATACCGGTAGACTCGAGTGGTTATATCTCAGAAGTTGATCATTGAAAAAATGCTTCATAAACACAATTATTAGACCAAGTGTTTTGTCATGGTAGGTGTCATAGCCTGTGATCTGTTTACACATTAAATGTTGAACAAATCATTTGATAATGACATTGGACGGGACAGTCAAGGGAATTGGCCGGGCGACTACTGCAGTCCAAGTACAAGTCCTAACAACAAACTCCTGTAGAACAATATTTGGTAACCCCTCAAAAATGTAAACTTTTGTCTGTTGTCAAACTAGGCCAAATCGGACAAACGACATGAGTTGGGGCTACGATTGAGTTTTTCAAATTTTGCTGAATTCGTTTCTTCTGGAGGAATTTCTTGGTTTTGACAAAAACAACCAACCTGTCAAATTGTCATTAACAAATTCAGTGGTCAAGTTCTCGTGGAAAAAAGGCACGAGTGTTTTGTGCTGTCGGGGATATTGTGCACGCGCATATCGGGCTTATTTCTATTACAGCAATCGAAAGTATTTCAGACACAAATTATCTCTGATGGATTGAAATTAACAGTGATTTTCTTTGAGTTTTTATGATGAAGCTTGAGACAATTAAATGCTTTGAATCACGTACTTTATAAGAGAAAGGTTCTCCTAAAGTTGGGTATATTTTAATGTCACATTATTGAGATAATGCATTGATTTCCTTTCGGGCAGTCTACCTTTTGTCTTGTTTGTAGAAAGTTGTATAAGACTTATGGTCCATCGTTGAGGTCTGTTACAGTGGTTTGACAGACCACACAGACATTTTCCTTTGATTTTGAAACCGTTATGCGTGATCGATGCGTTCCCTTTCTCATCAACGTGTTTCATCCGGTAATGTTAAATTGACACTGTGTTTAGCGAATTTGCCGCACCAAATTATACAATAATTAGACTGTGAATCTCGCGTTTGACTACAACTACATAAAAGATATAGCGATCCCAAGAGATGCACAAACCCATTCAAGGCTTTGGAAGGCGGACAACTTGACTCGTGAAGACCTCGCAATGTCGGCAGCCACCCCACCGGCCCACACCCACAGAAGAGTCCATCCTGCCTCTTCTTTCTGTTCATTGCAACACAATGTGATGACTCTTTTGTACATTGCCGAGGCCTGTTATTCAGTGCATTGTGCTCATGCGCTAACCCGTCTAGACATCATTGCGTAACAGTCTTACAATACCCTGGTAGTCTGACAAAAAACAAGACATGAAAGAAGTCATGAGCCGCACACCATTCAAGAATCAATCATGGTGTCATTGACCATAAACAAATTAGAATGGAATATCGACTGTAGTTTTCTCAAAATTGTTTTTGTGTATTTTGCTCCGATATTCAAAATATCTCGGTCGTATAGCCTTAATTATTGTTGTACAACTTGTATATGTGTATCATCGTTTGACTGTTAAGTATGCCATTGTAATAATTATTTGAAAGTAATCCTCACGTGAAAAAATTTGTTAACGATAATTTGATCTTCTTTTACAATAATATTGTGGTAAATGGCGAAAAAATAATAATTACGATTCGTGTATAAATTTGTCTATATTTGTGTTCCTGTTAGCGTTTATTTTTTACCGAAGGGGAAAACGTCCTTTTATAATGTGATCACCACACACACCGACCGGAAATACACACGGAAACATACCTGTATAGGTGGACAGCTTTTCAGCGGGCACCATGGAAAGAAGTTGTATTAATAACGGTATAGTTCGTCATCTCCAGCAGCCTACCAGCCACCCAAGGCCAGTAAGATATTGAATAATGTTACGCCATGTGCACGTACGCACAAACTCTACCTAACAGTCTGACAGTGAATTAGCTTGCACACACTACTGCTCATCGCCTCGATCACTCGGTGGTTGATCATAAAACTGACTTATATATCGCATTGAGTGAACGTTGCAGCTGAAAATTATTCATGCGGACAAAAGAGTTAGGGTCTAAGAAAATGCAAGTTATTTTATGGTGAAAAAAGTAAAAGAAACTAACGTCGCCGTCAGACATTAACGTAATTGAAACATGGAGTGCAGAATTAGTTCACATGAATGTTTGAATCTTCTGAGCAAGACGACATCGGAAACTGAAAAACACGGTATTTGTCGTGATTTGGACACATGTAAGTTAACTAAGTTGGGTTTGTCGTGCAACTTACCAAGTGTCATGCTTTTTAAACTGAAATAATTGAATTAGTGAATGTCAGTGAATAAATAGACAAAAACGTTGTTACATTTTATAATGATTTTCAAAAACATTAACAAAACATCATTTGTAATGAAATTTCATAGATTGTAGGCCTATTTAAATTGGAAGAGTCCATCATTCTTAAGGTTTTTAACCAGTAAATCGAAAACCCCTCGTCATGTGCTTTCTTGCGCTGATTATAAGTGATCTGAATAGTTGTAAACCAGTTGTAATATCCACGACACTGATTCAATCTTGGTCTATCGACATGTCAGCGGATGACCATAAATACTTATACTTGATAAGGAGCAACAGTCCTGCTTATCAGGGCGAGGAAACTATTGGATTCTAGAAGATACTCTGTGGTCCCGGCCACTAACGGTCCGGGGCCCACAGAAGGACCCCGGCAAAATGTTGCGTGTTAAGTTACTCCATTGGTATTGTCATATTTAATTATTTATGTGGGGCAAAGTTTATTTCTTTAGGACCCAGGAAAATGTTTTAAACATTAGATGGTCTCTGGTGCAATCTAGGACATTTCAGAAGCGTTTTACACCATCCAACAGGACCTGTTGTATAAATGCAAAAAATTGTAAGCCTTTGAGACAGACTCTGCTAGTGTCGAAACATGAGGCCATTAACAATGTTTTGCATTTTTTAATTAGAAATTTGATTTATTCGCCGTTCAATCCATTTTTCAGTCGGCGAAAATAAGGGGGGGGGGGTGGCCGCTGCGCCCACCCCTGTCCACACGTGACGTTTACTCTCTTGCAATAATACTGTGCAGAATTACGAACATAAAGGTTGCCAGTGCCGCAACTTCCGTTGGATCTGTAGTAACTTGTAATGGATCAAACAGGAAAAACTGACAAGCAGTTATACAGTTTCGACCAGTTTCATAAAAAGGAGACCTTTTTTGATTTATTTTATTTACAATGGGGCCGACACCAGTAAGAACAATTGTTAACATTAAGGTAAAAATTCACAGCATAAACACTAATTTATTTTAACTTTCTCCAGCATTGGGGATAATATTCAACATCTAAATTGTGTTGTCATCGAATATTTGCAAACAAAGAGCTATTCAACATTTAAACAGGTATCGGTGTTCAAGCCAGGTGTATACAGCTTTCCGTTCAGTATGGAGTATCCGCTAACATACGAATAGTTGGGACCAATAACAACAGTGGACGGTGGCCCTTTTTTCGTCTGCACAAAACTTGTCTCTGGTTTACTTTCATTCTATAAATGTTCAATCAAACACAGGGACTATAAGGAAGCAATTTGATCTCAATTAAAAAAGAAAGCAACTTGTACGTCAAGATGAAATGATATGCCAAATTGAAGTAAGTGAAAACGATACCACTATATACTTTCACATCACGAGTGACGAGGAGAACATTTTAAACATCACAATGATCTCAACCAACTTTAAAATAATAATAAACTAATACCATACAAACCGCAGTTTGCCAATAAAGAACTTAAGAAAGATATAATCAATCACTGTGCAATTTTTAATAATGATATTGGTATAGCTGGTTTTACTGTAGAATAAAATACGCGGTATTTGTTAATTTTGATTAATAATGTTATTTTTATCTTGTAAAAGTCGGTGAAGTCAGTAATAATCCCTTCGGAAAATTCATTAGGCTATCGATCGACAGAAAACAGTTTTTTATAAATCAGACATTGTAACTGATATGCGCACTTTCAGTGGCATGAATAGTAAACAAATTACACATTATGTATGTTGGGCCGAATTATCTCAAAAAACGAAACATCCAACTGGTTCTTTCAATTTCCGAGCCACATGATTCTCCGAGTCTTTAAACCATGGATGTAGTTTACCACAAACAGCCGAAACTACCGCTGATTCTATTCATCAATATATCACCTGCAGGTCAGCCAACCAATATCATGTGAAATGACCGTGAGTGAGTCATTTCAACCGTCTCTCTACAGAGGCTGTATCTAGGACGCGCAGAACAGAACGGGTTGTTTCTCTGTTTATGTGTTTAACCTTTTGTGCTTTTGTACAGACCAATCATTACATTGTACTGCAATGCTTTGTAATAATTGGAACTGTAACAAAAGCAGTTGTACTTGGAAGCTAGCATGTTGTACACTGCTGTATCCACCATGCATTGTTAAAGCTATTTGGTTGTTAAAACAGTTCAGTGCCGCCATACGCAAGATTGCCAAGAACCGTTTATTTAATTTATGATGTTATCATAATATGCTGCTCCCATAAAAAGGCTGAATAAAGAATGGTGTGTACAAGTTCTTGTTATTTTTACCATTATTATTGACTATTTTATTTATTGGTGTCCACAGATTAAATCATGCAGCACCAAGATGCATCAATGGTAGACAACAATGATGACACGGAGCGGCTTCCCATGGCCCTGTCCACTGGAGTGTCTAGTGGTTTGTCTCGGCTTTTGCAGGACTCTACAACTGGCCCCTCGTCGGTTGAAAGACCAACTGCCGCAGAGACAGCGCGAGATACGGCCTGTTCAAGGTCGATCATCGATCAGTCCATTACGGCGACATGTCCGTGTCGAACCCCCGTATTGCTTGATATGTCAAGGTGCGACCAGACCGACTTGGAACTTTTAGACTGGCTGAATAAATGTGTCACGCTTGTCAAAACTGTACCAGGGTTGTCCTGCCTACCCGCCGCTGACCGCACCCTACTTCTGTCCGCTGCTTGGAAGGAGTTAGTTATCCTTTACATGGCACAAAGCCATTTTAACTTTGAATTCCTCATACCCCAGAGTGGCTTGGATGAATTGGCTCAAAAGCTTTCTGGCCCTGGAACGATCCCCACTCGACACGGTCAGTGTTGTATTCACTGGAGCTGGATCGAAGGGATCCCCACACTAAGGAGCGTAGAGCAACTCAGGTTTATCTTGCATAAATTCCGTGAGATTCGACCGGATGGGAAGGAATATGCATTGCTTCGGGTGCTGCTATTATTTAATGCAGGTAAGTGCAAACAATATTTTTTAAACACATCACTTCACTCTCAGAATGACCAGGAACTCAAAACAGTTCACACGTCTAATTTTTAAACCTAATATTTTACCACTTGAATTACAAGAATAATCCCACCGCTGACATCAAATTGTCAAAATGACCCCGACTTGTTTAAGTCGAAACATAAATGTTTCAATCCACCGCTAGTAACAATCCTTGCCATTAGAATCATTTAGAAATCCCCATCATAATTTACTGTATGACAATGAATCTGGTTATAGTTCAACAATTAGATTAGTTAAGGCCAGTGAACTTATTCTAAGACTTTTTTGGTTTGTGTCTTAAGATCTTCGCGGTCTGACGAGCTCTACGTCTGTGGAAGCAGCCAATGAGCGGATACATACAGCCCTGATGGAATATGAGAACACTTGCTATCCACGTGATCCACTTCGTCTGTCCCATCTACTGCTCTTACTCCCCGGTGTGCGTGGTTTCAGCACCAAGGTATTCGAGAACCTCTTCTACAAACACCTGACACGAGATCTGAACGTTGAGGGTGTCCTTGCAGAGATGTTGCGAGATTGACGACCATAGAGCAAACTATTATCTAGCACAGAAAACTAGAATACCAAAGTGTGTCGAACAATAAATATATAGGCCCTACGGTGGGGAAAAAAATATACTGTAATTATTATTAACATTTTTGTTGAAATAAACAAAAGACTGGATAGATTTACTCGGTTTTTAAAAAGTGATTTTGCTGTTTTTGAACCTCTTGTGACGTCACATTCCCATGGTGCCAAGGTTCGAGCGGTTGTACCTAATCTATTTCAATTGTATGGTCTCCTTGGAACTCATGATTGGTGCATTCAATGTTAACCTGGCTCCCTTGAGACACTTCTTTCTGTATTACCGATATTCTTTAAAATTCGACAGAAACACATTTCAGTAGTCCCGTCGATCTTGGTGTTTTTCGATCATACGGTGGGTATTATCGACAACCTATAAGCCATGTTACGAACAACAATTACTCAACTGAACACTCATTTTTTGTTTGTAAATCACCATGGACCAGGGGTCATTGATTAGTCTGTCACAAGCCAAAGATTTGAGCACGGGGTAGTGAAAAACAAAGTTCAACGCAGAAAAGACTAAAAATTGAAACAAGCAAATTCCATGCTTAAATAGTTTGTAGACTAAGTGACAGTCTTAAGTTTTAACGCAAGAAATGTTTGTGCTACCGGTCATTCAAGCACAATTCTAAAGTATGCGTCGCCTTGAAATTGGACCTGTGACCTATCTCAAATGTACTGTATATGTAATTGCATATCAACGATTGTAGGGGAGGGGTGCAACATCCGGGATATTGAGCCCGGAGTTTTTTTCCCAGCCCAAGAGTGACTAAGAAATAAGGATGTCTATCAAAGTATATCAAAGTTGCTGCTGGATAACATGACTGATTACATGAGCCTGGCCCACGGGCATTTTTGGGTTTGTCAATTATTAATTTTCAGTGACTTTACAGTATCTCTCTCACATCGTTCTCCATTTACTAAAAAAGTTGTTTGTAAAGTTATAATGACTGAATTCGAAGACTGAAAATATTCAATATGAACTCGAGCACTAGTTATGGTTGACTCTTCATTAGATTCACATATCGGTAAAGCAAGTACACAAGACTGCTCGACTCACAAAGCAATAAATAAAAGAGGTCACGAGTGTCGGGTGTGTACCGTAGATTTGCAGTCAAATTATCGACAAGGTATCACGTCCAGTTATACGCTCTTTATCGTGGACCAAGGTTTATCGCAAAATGGATAGCTATTCTGACAATAGGTTTGTGACAGGGTTCAAGAAAGGTTATACTTTGTACTTAAAATAGCCATCTTACGTTTTTTTACCTACTCGACCTTTGACACGCATCTTAGGGTTGCCAGGTGTCGGGTCCGTGTTATATTTTACTGTTTTATGTTAATATAGCCGCGTACGAATGAAGGGGCTACGGCTATAGCTGTTGGAGAATATGGCTTTTCGGCGTTCCAGCCATAGCCATTAAGCAGTTAATTCCGACATGCTCGCGTGGTCACATGTGCTTGGCTGGTGGATTTCAATACAGTACAAAGTGTTTTTATGGGTGGAACTGACGGAGAAAAAGACTAAGATTTCCTTTCGTAGAGTTAAACCTTATTTTGTAAGATAAGACATTCATAACTCGATAAATGAGGTATAGTTCATTTTGAATTGGAGAGACCTGTAGAGATTTTTCTTTCCACATTGGAAGAATCAGAGGTACGATCAAAAGCCTCAAATTCCACTTCTACCAAGGTTGAACCAAGGAACGCTTTACAACTGAACAAAACTTCCATTGTATAATAAAATGTTTTCCATTACACTTTTTTAAGGAAATGGCATTCCGTTCAAAACTAATGACTGTGTTTAAAGATGTACCAAAATAATGCGAATTAGATTATTTATTTTAAAAATCCTGATCATTTGATCTTTTGCAGAAATCACTGTAGACTTGTAGCATTTTGTGAACGTAAGTGCAAAACTATCATTGGCCTTTATATTATTTATTCAAATGCTTCGGCTTCACATGGAACAAAGCAGATAAAGCCACGTATTTTGTTTGTAGAATGTACTTAGATTATGCAAAACTTTATTAAAAAGAAAACTTGACACAATTGTTAACTACATTTTTAGCATGATTTCATGTGATCTTAAAGTATTTTTAGAAAAGAAAGGCTTGCCACGTTATGTGCATAACGTTAACCAAAATGGGTTTTCTTTATTTGAAACTTTCGTTGTTTATTTAAAATGTGTTTTTATTTTTTTTTATTTTTTCATTTTGCTCGTCATGAAATGATGTAGAAATAAGTTATAAATTATTTCACTAAAAGTGTGTTTTTCTCGACTCTTAATAAGCTCTTTTAAAAACCAATAGTCTATGTTTTGTTTTAACTCCAATGATAATTCAATCGTGTGTGATTTAATTTAAGACAAATACAGTCTTCGATAAAGACTGAAACACTCGTGTAAATACAAACACTTCTAGATCAGATCGAGGGTCTCCACGTGCTCCAGCTTTCATGGCCAAACTTCGACCAGTTTCTGACCCGGAAGTGTTTGAGAAGAGGTGTAGATTGTTCTAAACGACTGTTGCAGTCGAAAATTGGGAGTGATTAGCGATCTGTAAAATAATTTGGTTAAAGTTTGTTAATTTGTCAGATTGTAATAAATGTTGGATTTTCAAGTATAAAATACAGATGCCAAAAGAGACGAAGCACTGTCTCATTGTGTTTATTAGACATTTGGTTTGATTTTTAACAGAAATGACGTCATTAACGTAGTTTAAATTTATTCCACCCGTACAGTTTTCTCTCAACAATAATCACTAATCTGAAGGAAGAAATTGGACAAAGAAATGGCTTGCAGGTTCCGTCAACCTAAATTTGACTAACGCTTACAATAGATATGAATGATTGAAACAACAGATAGTCGAATACTGACATCGTATTAAGAATCAAAATGCGATATCACACTTATTTATTCGTATTATTGCAATATCAATTATTGCAATATCAATAATTGGTTTAACGTCTTTATCAAATCGAAATGTGGAGGATGAACAATTAATCATCTATTATTGCTTGCTAGCGACAGCACATCCACCAGCATGAATAATTTTGATGGCGAATTAATAACATCCCAAAATTAAATATTCTGTAACCCTTGATTGTTTTAATCAATGATTTTCTGTAGCTACATATTGTACGTTAAAATTGTCGAACCCGCTTCTTAAAATGTCAGCAAAAACCTATATACACGCTCAAACCTCGATCTCGATCTGACCATAAGAAAATAGATCTGACCTACATTACATGTACATGTAAGCTAGATGGAACTATTAATAAACACGAAGATCCTTGGCCCCGCGAATGGCCTCCGCCGCCTGGCCCCGTTGTCAGCCGAGGCAGAGACGGCAGCGTGGACAACGACTCCGGTTTGTATGGAGGTAGGCCATGCCCGTGTACTGGCGCTGCCAAACGTGAGGTTGTGGTTACGAAAGCGCAACCGCATTAAAGGTGAAATATTAGGCCTCACCATAACGTTCTTTCTTTCGTTGACCTACCAGCAACGAAGCAAAGGTTGATCATGGTTCCTTTAGTAAGGGCGTGCACACTGTTACTTAGGCAGGCCTTAAACACAGCCCCAACTGCCTCTGTAACTCATTCCCTTCCCATATCAATATATATGACTGTTATGCAAAGTCGGCTCATACTGGAAACTTTACTTGCCTTTCCAATATTCATTACCATCAATTCCTGTGAGTCAATGATTAAATTACAACAAAGCAGGTTAGTAGATATTAATACTAACTAATCAAATTGATTATTTTCAAGAGTGGGCTTTCACTCTATAAGTTCACAACAAATGATGTCCAAAACATACTTCTTACGATGTGTAAGTGCCTTCAAAGCAATTCAAAATTAGCAATTTTTGTGGCATTCTGACATACAATCACCACTCTGTAGGCAGGGTAAGACAAAACGCAGATTCTTCATTAATTTATTATAAACATTGCAATATTTTTCACATTATTGCCCTGACAAATCATTGAAAACAAAGCCCAATCAATTCGAGTGAAAGTCTGATGTAACGCACATGCATAGTAACTGTCGTCTTAAAAATACGTCATAAAAATGCATCCTTTATTGTTGAAGTTTTCGTTGGTAGTTTTAACAGCGGAGGGAAGAGCGCTAGTAGTGTTATACAGATTATAGAAACGAAACATTGACTATAGACGCATCTAGTTTCGCAACTTGATCTCACAATCAGATCAGGCAATCAGATCAGTTGTAATTGTCAAAGACCAATATCCGTGCTTTGTGTGACCGTAGCCTGAGAAAATGTAAGCTCAATCGGTTACTGGAGTCACGAGAAAGTAGTGAAAAACTCCATCTATAATTAAAAGAAATCAAATTGTTTACTGTTTTCAAACATTGGATTTCAGACTCGCGAGATCAAAACAAATTGTTCTATATTACTTCTCCGATCAGACAAGAATGACAAGTATCCAGTGAAACATAGTTTTTATATAAGTGTTTTTTTATGTTATTTTGTTTCCCTCATTTCCCGTTTTATGTTATTTCTTGTTCAGATTATAGCATCATGTTTTTTTCTACGAATGGGGTTATGTCAATTTACACGAGAAACATGATCAGTCACACCCATCCAGTGACACGTATACTTGGCCGGGTTCAAGTACACACAAACTGCCACAGTATTTGTATGTTGTCAAATATTAACTAAGATCAATAATAGTTCATTTGGAGATATTGTTATCATTAAATTGTTATCGATTAAATGCAATCGATATAAAATCCTCTTCCACACAAAGCGCTGCTAATGTTTTTTGTATCTAAGGTTTTCGGAATGCATTTTCAGTGCAAAGCATTACAAAAATTCGCAGCATTTTGGGGGTAAATTTGTAGCATCTGACTTTTTAGGATTTCTTTAACGTTGTGTTTTATGTAGGCCTAATAGCAAAATGCACCCAGTGTATTAAAATGTCATGTAATGTGTAGTCTCTGTAGCGCAGTAGCATTACTAGCATACTCTCTGCTATTGATAATACAAAGTTTGAAGCAAAGAAAGTTGTGAATAAATCAAAAACAGAGCTAAAGCAATTGAAAAACGGATGACACGTTTCTAAATAAAGATCATACACTGAAATTGCTTGAATCTTTTCTCGTTACCAGATGATCATCTAATTCTTGGCTCACATTAGGCCTGATAGTGCAGCAAAAATAAATTGCAAGCTCACAGCTTACTATATTGTTAATGTCGATTCCTATAGACTTGAGAAACATGTTCGTCTGAAATGTCGTCCCTTTGGAGCAACTTATGTTTAAAACTATTTTTACTTTAAGTGTCAGAGGTTTACTAGTTCTGCTAAATGCGTTTCTCCTTAAAGATGATTGCCCGATTTTCGCCGAAAATTATTATTACTATTCTTTTTAAAAGTTTGACAGCTGATGCTGTTTCAGAACGAAAACCGTACGAAAACTGTCGCACATGTAACGGAAAAGCACATCTAACATGTAGCATGCACATGTTTGTTCATGGCAATCATTTTGTTTTTGTTTTTAATTAATATAACTACCACTTATCAATGGCGGTTCTTAACGCAAATGAAAGCTTACAATTTTCTCGAATCTAAAAATAGCTATTCAAAACTTAAATCTAAATTACGGTTCAAATCGGACCTAGCATCTTCAAGTTAGTGGAATTTTAGTGGTTTGCATATAGAAGAGCCATGGTTTGACTTAGAAAAAGACGAGTAAAATCAGATTGAAAAAGTTTCATGTTTGAGTACAATGTGCAAGATCACTGGAATGTAAACGCTTAGTATGTGTGTGTCAAACCACAGCACACGGCAGAATGGAACTTATAACATCCTTGGTTGGATTTTCTATTTCGCCTTATAAGAGGCGCCGTGTTTCCTAAATAACCATAATCCAAATGAAGAACTTGTGACTGCTTATAGTCAGCTGATCCCATGACATATCGATGACGTCAGGATGCACTTAACATTCCAGCATTTAGTACCATCATGAGGATGGTGTGAACTTGAAGATCGGCATAAATCAACCTAGGTTGTCTGTAAGGAATGGAATGTAATATCGCCAATCGGTTTCAACACCAAATTTCAGAGATCTATAATGATTCCACAACGTAATTGTATAGGCCGATGTTCAGATTAAGCTAATGTACATGTATACATGTGCACATTTTCTTTATGAAAATTCATATCCGAAAAAAATGGCGAAGGGTTACATTTTTGTGTGTAAAGTTTATGTTGTTCGAAAAAACGATTTATTATGTTCTCAACAACCGACCTGGTTTCGAAAGACATGAATTGAGGGCAGCTTATTTAGGAAACTAAACACATGTAACTTATACCTCATTCAAATTACATGACACCAGACAATATATTACAATGTCGATCATGTAAACGTGTCTGAAAAGGATTGCATCAATATAGATTTGGACGATGACACCTTCTTCGTTGTTACATTTTTGTTTTACCTTGTGCTTTTCCACAGCCCTGTTCTTATAACCGAAAACAGACTCTGCATATTTGAACATTGTAAGCAAAAAGGCAACAATTCGCAAAGAAAAAAGCGAAAGTTGACTTCCTCGTGCTGTGATGTGCAATGAAAGGTGAATGAAGAGGTGGAAGACAATCAACCATCGGGAGGTTAGATCATTTCATCTTTCAGGATCAAGTTGGCTTTGTGGTATCTTGTCCTGTCTTTCACCTCTGTGGACTCCGGTTCGAATCCCACCTCAGGACTGGAACGTCACATATGGATTATGTTTTCAGTCCCTACCTCTAAGGGTTTCCCCTATTTGGGGTTTTCCTCACTCATCTACATGTACAACTGGAATGTCGCTTGTGAGATTCCCTTGGTTTCATTACCAGAATGATTGAAAATAATACTGCGCATGCACTGAGGAACAATCAATTGTAAACACATGTATGAGAAAAATAACAACCCATGATGTTTGGAACAGTTGTGATCACCATTCAAATGATGTTTGTTTGTAATGCTTGTTTGATGTTGATATTGTTTACGTGGGAGATATACACCTATAGTCTTCAATTGGATGTGGAGTTTGAAAATACCGAACCAAACAACTCTGTTTTGATTAGGATAGAAATATTATTACAAGAGCCTACTCCCTCCTATAAAAAAAGTTGGGCAATAACTGATTTATAAGTAACCAGCATATCGAAAATCGAACTCTATGCAATGTCCCGATTTGTCATCGGCCTGTTTGTTCTGATTATATTTATTTGTTTGTAATGTTATTATTAGTTAATTTTGTTATTACAACAAAGCAAGTCGTATATTCATTGGCGACCCCAAGGTTGTTTTATGTCCAGGGTAACTAACCCAGAACTGATGGCGCCATGGTTTGGAAGAGGAAACAAAGTGTAACATGATTCGCATCCTAACTCTTTATTCATGATTAATTTACTGAGTTCAAGTTGATCTATCCGGACGACAAACATTATTTGGATCATTCGCCCCTTGAAAATGTTCCACAGCATGGTGTGACAAGCGCATACCGATTTCAACGCAAATAGTAAGTTGTTTTTGAATGCAGTCGACTAGTTTTTCGCGAATTTAATCGTGATTCAGTAATAACTTTTATCAGACAGTTACAATTTCCTACGTGAAAATGAAAAAGGACAGTCTGCCTGCCTGAAGTTTTACAATTACTAATAATATTGAAATTAAACAATACCGTTACCACCAAATCATCCACATGCAGACTATCAAACCACAGATCGCACCCAAAACATCCACAGAGACTATCAAACCAAAGAATGCACCCAAAACATCCACAGAGACCAGCAAACTAAAGATTACATCCAAAACATCCACATGCAGACTATCAAACCAAAGATTGCACCCAAGACATCCACAGAGACTATCAAACCAAAGATTGCACCCAAAACATCCACAGAGACTATCAAACCACAGATTGCACCCAAAACATCCACATAGACTATCAAACCAAAGAATGCACCCAAAACATCCACAGAGGCCAGCAAACCAAAGATTACATCCAAAACATCCACATGCAGACTATCAAACCAAAGTTTGTACCCAAAACATCCACAGAGACTATCAAACCAAAGATTGCACCCAAAATATCCACAGAGACTAGCAAAACAAAAATTACACCCAAAACATCCACATGCAGACTATCAAACCACCCAAAACATCCACAGAAACTATCCAACCAAAGAATGCACCCAAAACATCCACAG
Source organism: Marthasterias glacialis (assembly GCA_911728455.2). NCBI lineage: Eukaryota > Metazoa > Echinodermata > Asteroidea > Forcipulatida > Asteriidae > Marthasterias > Marthasterias glacialis. Next base: position 10,581,220 of record OU452235.1, read on the forward strand.
AGACTAGCAAACCAAAGATTACACCCAAGACATCCACAGAGACTATCAAACCAAAGAATGCACCCAAAACATCCACAGAGACCAGCAAACCAAAGATTACATCCAAACATCCACATGCAGACTATCAAACCAAAGATTGCACCCAAGACATCCACAGAGACTATCAAACCAAAGATTGCACCCAAGACATCCACAGAGACTAGCAAACCAAAGATTACACCCAAAACATCCACAGAGACTAGCAAACCAAAGATTGCACCCAAGACATACACAGAGACTAGTAAACCAAAGATTGTACCCAAAACATCCACAGAGAATATCAACCCAAAGATTGCACCCAAAACACCCACAGAGACTATCAAACCAAAGATTGTACCCAAAACATCCACAGAGACTAGCAAACCAAAGATTGCACCCAAAACATCCACAGAGACTAGTACACCAAAGATTGTACCCAAAACATCCACAGAGACTAGTAAACCAAAGATTGTACCCAAAACATCCACAGAGAATATCAACCCAAAGATTGCACCCAAAACACCCAGAGATTATCAAACCAAAGATTGTACCCAAAACATCCACAGAGACTAGTAAACCAAAGATTGTACCCAAAACATCCACAGAGACTATCAAACCAAAGATTGCACCCAAGACATCCACAGAGACTATCAAACCAAAGATTGTACCCAAAACATCCACAGAGAATATCAACCCAAAGATTGCACCCAAAACACCCAGAGACTATCAAACCAAAGATTGTACCCAAAACATCCACAGAGACTAGCAAACCAAAGATTGTACCCAAAGCATCCACAGAGACTATCAAACCAAAGATAACACCCAAGACATCCACAGAGACTATCAAACCAAAGATTGTACCCAAAACATCCACAGAGAATATCAACCCAAAGATTGCACCCCAAACACCCAGAGACTATCAAACCAAAGATTGTACCCAAAACATCCACAGAGACTAGCAAACCAAAGATTGTACCCAAAGCATCCACAGAGACTATCAAATCAAAGATTGCACCCAAGACATCCACAGAGACTATCAAACCAAAGATTGCACCCAAAACATCCACAGAGACTAGTAAACCAAGATTGTACCCAAAACATCCACAGAGAATATCAACCCAAAGATTGCACCCAAGACATCCACAGAGACTAGCAAACCAAAGATTGCACCCAAAACATCCACAGAGACTAGTACACCAAAGATTGTACCCAAAACATCCACAGAGACTAGTAAACCAAAGATTGTACCCAAAACATCCACAGAGAATATCAACCCAAAGATTGCACCCAAAACACCCAGAGACTATCAAACCAAAGATTGTACCCAAAACATCCACAGAGACTAGCAAACCAAAGATTGTACCCAAAGCATCCACAGAGACTATCAAACCAAAGATTGCACCCAAGACATCCACAGAGACTATCAAACCAAAGATTGTACCCAAAACATCCACAGAGAATATCAACCCAAAGATTGCACCCAAAACACCCAGAGACTATCAAACCAAAGATTGTACCCAAAACATCCACAGAGACTAGCAAACCAAAGATTGTACCCAAAGCATCCACAGAGACTATCAAACCAAAGATAACACCCAAGACATCCACAGACTATCAAACCAAAGATTGTACCCAAAACATCCACAGAGAATATCAACCCAAAGATTGTACCCAAAACATCCACAGAGACTAGCAAACCAAAGATTGTACCCAAAGCATCCACAGAGACTATCAAACCAAAGATTGCACCCAAGACATCCACAGAGACTATCAAACCAAAGATTGTACCCAAAACATCCACAGAGAATATCAACCCAAAGATTGCACCCAAAACACCCAGAGACTATCAAACCAAAGATTGTACCCAAAACATCCACAGAGACTAGCAAACCAAAGATTGTACCCAAAGCATCCACAGAGACTATCAAACCAAAGATAACACCCAAGACATCCACAGAGACTATCAAACCAAAGATTGTACCCAAAACATCCACAGAGAATATCAACCCAAAGATTGCACCCAAAACACCCACAGAGACTATCAAACCAAAGATTGTACCCAAAACATCCACAGAGAATATCAACCCAAAGATTGCACCCAAAACACCCAGAGACTATCAAACCAAAGATTGTACCCAAAACATCCACAGAGACTAGCAAACCAAAGATTGTACCCAAAGCATCCACAGAGACTATCAAACCAAAGATAACACCCAAGACACCCACAGAGACTATCAAACCAAAGATTGTACCCAAAACATCCACAGAGAATATCAACCCAAAGATTGCACCCAAAACACCCACAGAGAATATCAAACCAAAGATTGTACCCAAAACATCCACAGAGAATATCAAACCAAAGATTGTACCCAAAACACCCAGAGACTATCAAACCGAAGATTGTACCCAAAACATCCACAGAGACTAGCAAACCAAAGATTGCACCCAAAGCATCCACAGAGACTAGCAAACCAAAGATTGTACCCAAAACATCCACAGAGAATATCAACCCAAAGATTGCACCCAAAACACCCAGAGACTATCAACCCAAAGATTGTACCCAAAACATCCACAGAGACTAGCAAACCAAAGATTGTACCCAAAGCATCCACAGAGACTATCAAACCAAAGATTGCACCCAAGACATCCACAGAGACTATCAAACCAAAGATTGTACCCAAAACATCCACAGAGAATATCAACCCAAAGATTGCACCCAAAACACCCAGAGACTATCAAACCAAAGATTGTACCCAAAACATCCACAGAGACTAGCAAACCAAAGATTGTACCCAAAGCATCCACAGAGACTATCAAACCAAAGATAACACCCAAGACATCCACAGAGACTATCAAACCAAAGATTGTACCCAAAACATCCACAGAGAATATCAACCCAAAGATTGCACCCAAAACACCCACAGAGACTATCAAACCAAAGATTGTACCCAAAACATCCACAGAGAATATCAACCCAAAGATTGCACCCAAAACACCCAGAGACTATCAAACCAAAGATTGTACCCAAAACATCCACAGAGACTAGCAAACCAAAGATTGTACCCAAAGCATCCACAGAGACTATCAAACCAAAGATAACACCCAAGACACCCACAGAGACTATCAAACCAAAGATTGTACCCAAAACATCCACAGAGAATATCAACCCAAAGATTGCACCCAAAACACCCACAGAGAATATCAAACCAAAGATTGTACCCAAAACATCCACAGAGAATATCAAACCAAAGATTGTACCCAAAACACCCAGAGACTATCAAACCGAAGATTGTACCCAAAACATCCACAGAGACTAGCAAACCAAAGATTGCACCCAAAGCATCCACAGAGACTAGCAAACCAAAGATTGTACCCAAAACATCCACAGAGAATATCAACCCAAAGATTGCACCCAAAACACCCAGAGACTATCAAACCAAAGATTGTACCCAAAACATCCACAGAGACTAGCAAACCAAAGATTGTACCCAAAGCATCCACAGAGACTATCAAACCAAAGATTGCACCCAAGACATCCACAGAGACTATCAAACCAAAGATTGCACCCAAAACATCCACAGAGACTAGTAAACCAAGATTGTACCCAAAACATCCACAGAGAATATCAACCCAAAGATTGTACCCAAAACATCCACAGAGACTAGCAAACCAAAGATTGCACCCAAAACATCCACAGAGTACAAAACAAAGATTGCACCCATAACACCCACAGAGACTAGTACACCAAAGATTGCACCAAAAACATCCACAGAGACTATCAAACCAAATATTTATTTTTTCTGTTCAAGAAATTTTAACTGTTTGTGTGAATGTTTCTAAACGCATTTCATATACTCTTTAGGACAATGGGCGATCCTACAATTTTAAGCCATAGGATTACTACACAAGCTTCATCACTCTCGGGTCAAGTAGTATACAGTAACCATGACCGGGCAACTTTAAGAGGTCAACATGGGTCAAAGGGTCAATTGCCATAGAAAGAAGGGTCACAGAACGTCATCGAATCTTCAATCATTGCTCAGGTTGATTTTTAGGACTGTAGATTGAAAACTATTGTACTCGTAAGTGTAGTTGTATATTTCGTTTCACCAATTTGTGACCAAAATTCCACTGATGTGGCTCATGCCGGCCTTTTGGTCGTAAAGAACCGAGGGCATAATTTTAAGGTAATATTGCTGTAGTAAGTATCGTGTAGAGTTCCACTGTCTTTTCAAGTTGCAGATCATTTTGGAACCTTTTCACAAAGATCCGAAAGTATAGCAACATTGCATCAAGTTGCATTAGAATAAATACCCAGTCCAATACTAGTTAGGTATAGTTTCAAATAAAGAAATGGGTCGTTCAGAAAAAAATGTTCTTGAAATTTTACCCGATAAATAAAAATAGGCCAACAAATTTAGTTAAGCCATTCCCGTTTCCTTTTTAAAATTGATACTTGATAATCATTCGATATTCGATCACGAATAATGTTTGACCCGAAAATTCAGATTTACATTATAAATAGCATTTTTTATAGAATCGACAAAGTTATAAGCTTTTATTTAAGGTATTAACAAAGAGGGAGAATCGCCAATGATCAGTGGCAGTTCATTTAAAAACAAAATAATGAATTATTGTCGGGATGCCGACATTATCTCATCAACCATGTACAAACAATTTTGCATGTTACATGTACTTTGTGCATTGTCAGTGGCATATGCGAAAGTTTTTGTATGTTTTTCATTTTGAAACAACATGAGTCGAAATTCCTTCAGATTCAGAGAAAATAAACAAACTTTCTTTTGGCAAATATCGGGCAACTTTAAGGGAATAAATAAAATAGGCCCCGTAATCCCCGTTTTTGGAGTAAAAACCCATATGAAGCAGACTAAGTAATACGAGATCACTCACGACCCTCATCCGTATAGTTTCCGTTTCCTTTTTCAGATAACAAACTGGCCCACTTCGAAAATGACCCCAATATAATTATATTAAAAACCCACACGACAAAACACATTACAAGATGACGAAAGTAAAATCTCACACACCCATTACTCTAAATTCTTTTTACAAGTCCATACATTTTTACAAGTTTGTTAAAATCAAATATCTGCCAGTTTCAGATTGCACATTTTGGTTTCAACTATAGGTTCAAATATTAGGTTACTCTGAAGTAACATTAATGGACTTATATAGGTGGGTGTTGCTTTATCCATATACAGCTGCTAAGGAAAGAAATCTTCAAACAAACTGCACAAACATGGCCCCAGTAACCTTTGGTTGTAAGAATACACGCAAGCGCCATTTTAGGGTACGACAGCTAGAAACGCCAGTAATAAATTACAAGATTATCTCGACCATATTCTGAGCATTTGACGAGGCTTGATTCCCCGGGGGTGTGGGCATACGATTACAGCTTGAACCTTGCACCGACCCCGGGGTCAACTCTGAGTCTGCATCAGTGTTATTTTTCTCGAGGTTGGTCTGTTTTATGAAGTGACTAGGCTTTGTTTGGGGTCAGAGCTACAGGCCCGGTGGTAAGGTTTAGCACAGTTAGCGCACAGGCATTCGGGCAAATCTTCACTAACTTGGCACACCCAACCATGCACAAATTTCCCGACAATATACAGCATATGGTGGCAATATGCTAATGTCGTCGGCTGATAAGGCAACAATAATAGTTGAAATTTACCACCTCATGTTCACAAATGTAAAACGCGTGTATGCCAAAAGATAATTTACGAAAGTTTTATTTACTGATCGATAGTGCAAAATGAAATGGTGACAAATTTGAAAGAAACGTCAATTGTATAAGACCGAATTTACATTTTAAGTACAAAGAATATCGTGTTATTGAAGAATAAGTAACAAAGTTAAAGGTAATTTGGACAAATAATCAACGAGCTTTTCCAAATAAACACATTCGATTAATGTTCACCGGATTGAATTCAATCAAAAAGCCTTGACATATGAAATATAGCCTATACTTTCAAATAAAAGAGCCTTCTGATATGTTTCGTTGATCAATATTCTTTTACGGTCGATCTTTATAAACGTTCCGTTAAGTCTTCAATTTATGACTGATTAACACTTTGAAGGATCCTTCTTAATGAAAACTATCACAGTCATGATGCTGTTAAATGTAATACCTTCACTGTGTATTGGCTACCCTGTACGATCACGTGATGGCAACAGTTTATTTTCATACTACTTATATCTGCACAGCCCTTGAGAAACTTTTATATACATTAAATAAAATATTAAACTTTGAACTGAAGTTTGTTGGGATGTCCTCGTGACCGGTGAATAGATTTGGTCATTGTCCAGCTTAACTGCTTATTCGTCCTACCATCTATGGTGCTACGTAAATTCAATTAAAAGTTGGGCTAATTGTCTAACGACTTATTTTCGGAGGTAAGTCATTTTATTATTAACTGAATTTTAAAACGTCAAGTAACCATGTGACAAGCCAGTTCCTGGCTTAGGGGTGTTGTGCGCTATCGTGTCACAATGTGCAGAATTTACCTTTAATGAATGACAAGGGCACACGACTTGAAGTTCAAAGTCCTTTGACTCATGACCGGGAAAACCACACAATTACCCGCCCGACACTGCGGTTACAAATACAGGCTGAAAACGTGACCTGGACCCGCATTTGAGGCGGGCATGGACTATTTTTACAGAGCTATATTTCAAGAACTTAACCTCCGCTTGTTGTTGTTTTACACAAAAATGTAAAATTAGCAACACACAGGATTCTTTGAATCACAACCACCATGATTGCAGTCGAAAGTTTTTATAACAATCTGAGAATAACAATAACACATCAACAACAACCTTGAACCCTTTGGTGAAAAACACTCAGAATTAATATCATGTAAAATGCATGTTCTTAATAATCATATTATACATAAACATCGCATGGAACTTAGAAAAAATAACTCAAATAGAAATTGCATGGCTACCACCCAAGCTTTTATCTGTGCATTGTGCAGTATCTGAGACTGATAGTGTACTGTAGTACTAGTAAAGTTAATGAAACCTGCATTCGAACAAATACATACAGCAGACTAGGTAAGATAATGATATTTATTGTCAGTTATTACATCACAATTGAGGATAATCATTTAATAATCTTTATTTGGTATGATAAGGTACACGGTTTTGCAGCAGTATTTGCCACCTCACCTTGTTGCCCGTTCAAAGTGTTCTAACCTGTTTATAGTCTCTTGTGGAACCAGCTACCAAGTACATCCAAACTGACTGTAGTCATAACAAGGTCTCGTGTGATCTAGGAAGGATATAACTAAACTGTTCTTTTACCTAGCAAACTTGTGGGAGATTTATCACTTCATTTTGTTTGGGCAAAAAGCTACTGTGGAATGTTATTCATTGGAATGTTATTCATTCATATGGAATAAAAACGTTAAAGTGTGTAACAAAGTTGGTGTGATTGTTTATCTGAATGAAGACAAGGTTAGGCTACATCTAACTTTCCATGTATAAAGTTAATTAAGCAATACATCACAGAGCATACTTAATACACAACAGCTATACCCTCAGCTGAATGTAACATGCAGTGTGTCAAGAAGAAAAGAATTGATGAAACAATCCAATCAAACACACAAACAAATAACCCAACAAACAAACAAACAAACAAACAAACAAACAAACAACCCAACAAACAAACAAACAAACAAACAAACAAACCAACACCCCAACAAACAAACAAAACAAGGTAAGATTTTGGTTACATGTTTACCTTTCATTAAAAATCAACATTTTGTTAGTACATTGCTCATTGCAATCAATCTTTGGACAAAATAAACACAACATTTTGTTCAACAGCCATTTTTACTACACATGATGAGAACCCATACTTATGGGTTGATTTTATTACTTGATCTCATTATTAATATTAATCATATTTATTTCAAGGGGGAGGTAAATTATAATTCCACACTAAAAGAGTTCTATCTTTTCTTTGGGTGCCTAACTGAAAACAAATTTGCGCTCTTCAATTTAAGTTTTATGATCCCATTACACAACAATCACTGCTTTGGAAAATCATAAAGATGAAGCTTACACATCTAAGTTTTTAGCCTCACATTTAAATGAAATGCAACAGATTTGAAAAACTGGTCCAGAATTGTTTCAAGAAAATGAGCAATGGCTTTGGTAATATTCATCAACTATTACATTTACATGGGATTATGCTTTACTTTCAGTATTAGAGATAAACATTTACTGACCTGATTATAGTTCACCTATGGGTGATTTTGGAAAGATAGGTGGCAGCAGGCTTACCGGGTAAATTCTTATTGTTTACGTAGTTATGAACATACGCACATTTCCAGGAACAATGGATATACCTTGGTAAGTCTGCTGCCATCTCGCATCCTCAGAAGTTTCCCATTGCCTTTATGTTAAACTTCCTCATTCAAATGATCCAACAAATACTTGCATTGGTCAGCACTGCTCTGGTCAAACAATAAAAACAAGCATGTGTGTATGCTCCACTACAACTCTCAGCCGATGATGGGTCTTCCTTTGACCTCAGTGAGGGCGCTGTTTGAGGGGTTTATAGAACACTCAATTGAGCCCCGCCCACTGTAGAAACTGCACACCAACTGCACCACGGGAGCAGACATCCATGAGTTGCACTGTGCAACACAAAAATTGTACAACACAACAATCCTTATGCTGCAGTTTGTTGACATAGAAGTTTGCTGTGTCAGGCTTTTGTTTGGAAGCAAAGTCCCATTTGAAATTGGCAAATACGTTAAGAGCTGGAGCTCAATAGTCTATTGTAAACATCAGGTAACTCATTAACCATGAGGGAAAAATGCTATAAACAAAATCGACAGTAATGGAAATTACAACAAAACCAAGTGTTTCCATATGATAATAATAATAATAATAATAAAACCATACTCATATAGCACATATCACAGTAAGGTCCCTATGCACTATCATGATTTCAAAATTTATACAAGTTAAACAGATATGTTTTGACCCCGATTTTTAATTGTTCTGATGTTTTGGCCAGTTTGACAACATTGTTCCAAAACTGATCTGCAGCAGATTGGAAAGAGCGAGAACCATAGGACTTAGTGATATTAACTGAGGGAGCCAAAGAGATTTCTCCTTGCTTGGTTCTCCTGAGCTAAACTTTGAAGATAAAAAGGGGCTACACCATAGGTACAATGATATTCATTACCTTCAGTAAGCATGTGACAATAAAATTATCTCTTAGGCCAATGATGCTTGCCTCCCGAATGCCTGTCAAGTTAAAAAAAAGTGTATGAGTATGTTTTAATTTACAGTTTAACTTATAATTGCTTCTCTTCACCCAGGGGTACTTGAGGGCAGAGATTGTTCTTGTGATTGATTTAGCTTGGTGCGCTACATACTTGGCAGCACAGGCTGTATACACCCCAGGGAGCTAGGGTTCAAGGAAAGAAATAGATGGCCCAGTGACAGAGTAATAATGTTTGTATGCCATGCCAGTCAAAACTGGTGGATGCCGGCCCTATATGTGTATTATTATTATCATTACAGAAGTATGCATTGATTTTTAAGGAAAACATGGTAAAGTATTCCAGAGTATTAAAAAAAAAAAAGAAAAGAAAAGAAAGAATTTGCCAATGTTAAAGTTACTGGTTTGTTTACCTTCCTGAATCCTGCTTTGTATACGTCATACTTCGCTCTCCTTTAGGGCGGGGCATGTTAGGACGATTCTTACTCTATATAAAACATAAACAGCAACATAACAAAAAGAAATAAACAAGTGTTTTGAATGGAATAACAATACCTAGAATCAGTATCTAAAATGCAAGATTCAACTTTGGTAAACTACTTGATTAACCAGTTGCTGCTGGGATTTGTCCATTTTTTCCAGTCCAGCCTAATGGGATTATTTTCTGGTCAACATTAAGAGTAACTTTTTGCTGTCAAATTGGGCAAAATGAAGCACTACGTATGTAGCCATCAAGGAGTTTAGTTTCTTCATCTGTGCATACAATGGAATGATTAACCTTCTTTGCATGAAAGACATCTATAACAACAACTTCTAGCCATGTCATTTGGGGAAACCTTTGACATTATACTTCACCTTTGACATTTTGAGTTAATATAAAATCTTAAAAGGCAAGAGATGTCAGTCAGTGATCCAGAAGGGCCATAGCACTTATCCAGACAGCGGGGTGATTTATCTTGCCAAGTCAACTTATTTTATGGAATAAGTCAACTTTTTATGATAATTTATCTCACCAAGTTGACTTACTGAATCTAAGAAGTCGGTGTACCATCTCAGTTTCAGTCAGTAGTTTTGTCTTGTCAAGATAAATTATCAAAGTAAGTCCACTTCTTTGGTTTAGAATGTCATCTCGGTGAGATAAACATCAGGACAAGTCAACATTTCAGTTTTAGTAAGTCGACTCAGCGAGATAAATCATCACAGTAAGTGGCCATGTAAGTTTTAGTAAGACAACTTGTCCAAATAAATGATCTTGTTATCCAGATACGTGGTATGGCACTCCTAGAGCTGCATAGTAAAAATAATCAAATAAATTGGCAGTAAAATACACTTCATACCTTAAAGTCAGGGCGACCATGTGTTGATGTATGAGAATATGGGTCAAACTGTTTGGACACACCTTTTCCTCCAACACTACGCCCATGGCCACCACGTCCCCCTCTTTGATGACTGCTACCCCTTCCTCTACTACCCCTGCTTACTCCTGTGTCTGAAAATTTTCAAAACACAAAGAGGAAAGATAAAGATGATGAGCAAAAAGATAAAGATGACAATGAGCAAAAAAGATTGTGGTTAAATATTTCAAAATTATGTGTCTCAAATTGCCAAAACAAATTTACTTTTATTCATGTTCTTGCCTCATGTAAATCAACATTTGAAATAAATTTAAATTAAAAATAGTGAGAAGATGGTCATTTCTTATGCATGTAGAAAGAAAAAGAATGATTTTGCTTCACTAGTTGATCAAATCAAAATGTTTCCATCATGTGCTCGAAGTAGCAGGCATTTAAAGCATGTTCAACCACTCTGTCAGTTATTTAGCTCAGGGGACTAGCTAGTGGTACAAAGTACTGTGGTCAGTAATTGGATGAATGACTATTCCATGTTTTGTCATGCTTTGTGGCTTGACTGGGACATGATAGGGCTCCTTAACATCAAGACTATGTCTTTCAGATAGGATGTGTAGGTCTTGTGCATTGTGTAGTATACCAGGAAACTTATCGTGAAAGAGAAGGAGCTAGTAACCGCGGTTTCAGGATCGGCTGCATAGTGCACCCTCAATGAGCATGTTTGGAGTAAAGTTTATTCGATGCGCATTTGAACATATGGAATTGGCGCAATAAAAACAAATAAATTAAATAGAAAAAGAAATATAATTTATCAATTTGCAGCCAAAACTTGAAAGAGTAGATGTGTTATCCTGATGATTGTACATGTAGTTTGTAGGGATGACACATGGGATGTAGTATGGTTTTTGGAGTTGTCATGAAGGTACATGTAGTTGCGAGTCAAAAAACTTAAAATCTTGTAGGTAGATTTCCAAATTTTTCTGAACATTTTGGTGCAATTTTTTTTCCATTTTCAAAGAAGGAGCATGAAATACAGCCAGCATGTGAGCAATGTGCAGAGCAGTTTCAGGTGTAAGCAAAGTGTAACATTCTATTATTTGGAAATTAAACTCTTGCATATTGAGTAACACTGCAAGGTCAAACAATAGAATGCACACGTGTGTATGCACCACGAACAACTCTCAATTATAATCTTCCTTTGACTTCAAAGAGGGCGCTGTTTGAGCCTGTGACATCATATGTAACGGGTCCATTGCTTACCACTCCTCTCTGATGTATTGACCATAGTGTAGTCAAATGGTTTGAATACTGCAGCATCTGCATCCATGTGGGGTTTTCTTGTAGTGTCTTCTGCTGTCTTCTCCCGTTTGGCTGGTGGCCTGTAAGTCATGACTGCTGAGTCCAATGGGGGCGCTTTACGTTTCTATTTGGAGATAATAGCAATCATGTTACAGATACACTCCCAGATTTACCCATAGTGAAATCAACAAACTTGTCATTTCTCTAACAAGAATCAATAAACATACAAATAATGGTTCAACTGGTGATGCATCATTGTGCTTTATTAACAAACAATAGTAGTTTTGCTTCCATGTTTACAATGATCATTATATCCTGTTGAATTAACTATTCTATAGTCAAAGGTCCTTAATAATAGTAATTCATAAAAATGTAACTCTATTCTTGAGATGTTCTCCCTGGCCATCAACTGGTCTCCAGATATTTGTTAGCAGTGTGTTTTAAGTCCTTTATTGTATTTTAGAAAACCATAATTACTTTACAAAAAGATATCAGTATGGAATCTAACCTGTTGTCTGAGTGGTACTGCCTGATCCTCACTATTAGTCTTAGTCTCACCATCATTGGTTCTGCTATTGTTAGCATTTGCCACATAACTCTTACTGGCTTGAGTCTGTCCTACAGTGGGCATAGGAGGTGTTATCTTCTTGAGTTTCCACATTGTAGGTGATCCTTGCAGGTGATCCTGTAAGGGAAATATACATCACATTGGCTTATGGTCTGTAACCATGGTAATCCTGGCAGATATGACCCTACTACATCAATTACATGTGCCTACATGTCTGTCTATCTCCTGTGCATGATTTTCTTCTCACATTGAATAATTAGCATGATAAATATCCATGCATTACTTGTTTGCACTTTTCCTCTTGTTATCCCAAAACAAAGGCCACTGACCACACAACAAGTTAATTGGCGTTTCCACGTTGTGGCAAATCTGTCCAAAATCAAACAACCTTATTAATAATTTTTGTGCAAATTCTCCGAACATTCATTGCTTTTAACTTTTTCAACAAGTTTCAGGACCTAAGACATAATAGTTTTATGGTTTCACTAATTAGCATAAATGGGGAATCACTAGATTTGCCAATTTGCATTTTCATACACAGCACTTGCACAGTGCCAAACACACGTAGTACTTTCACAAAGTGGTGAATCCTGTGACCTATTTAAGTTAAGTTTTCAAGAAGTAGCAAATGCTGATGTGCATTGTTTTGTACACAACACTCTGCAGGCAGGTCTTCTTTTTTTCATTTTCACAAAGTGGCAAATATGTTTAGAGGGATAAACAACTCAGTAAAACAGTAGCAAGAGTGGAGTTTGTACACAACACTCTGCAGGCAGGTCTTCTTTTTTTCATTTTCACAAAGTGGCAAATATGTTTAGAGGGATAAACAACTCAGTAAAACAGTAGCAAGAGTGGAACATTTTGAGTTCTTTATAACTGAAGGAGTCAGCTTTATTTTGGTAATTATTTCTTAGAGAAAAATCATGCAGTAAGCAGTCTCCGAAACAGAAATATGAAACCTTCTCAAAACATGGAATATTTGATGTAGGACAGATTTGCTACTTGGTGAAAACAGTCACAAGATATTTGTCACTCCTCATTGGGAGTTTCCTTTCATGGCAATGGTTGAGATATACTACCTGGTGTATTTCTTACCTCTAATGAAGAGATCTTGGTTGCTGTTGAGCTTTGCTTACTTAATGCCAAAGATAGAGAGATCTTATCTGCTTCTAGGACATCTGTTTTAATCTGGACTGGGTGCTTGGGTGGAAGATACTGTGAGGGAATATCAGAGATACCTTAACAGTAAACATTCTTGATCACTTCATTACTAACAGCTCCTCTATACAGCCTAGTGTGATAAATAAGACTGACAATAGCTTTCTATTTATAAGGTTTAATCAACCTACATGTATACGAGTTTAACCATTATTGTAGCATACTTCTCTTTGTTATAAACACCAAGCTTACCCTTCAAAAATGAGCAGAAAAACAATTCATGCTCAGGACACTCCTCGTACAGCATGGCTTTTGCATCTTTAACTGCAGCAATTTAGCTCTTTCCCTACCAGAGATTCCTAGGTATATTGCAATGCTAATAACTTATTTATCCAGAGTGCATTGCAGCCATCAAAACCTTAGGTGTTGTTTATTGTTAAATCAGCTTTTGTGGCAAACTGAGAGTGCCCGTCCTTTATATCAGCCTGTGGTAGGTGAAGAGTTAGGCAGATAATACCATCTCTACATATGAAAATGTAATACAGGAAACTACACAAACCTTTTCAAATGGATTGACCAATAGTGCCTTGAGTTGAGCCACTTTCAGCTGCCCAGCTGTCATCTTAGACTCATTATCAGTTTCATTCACATCAAATGCAGTTATAATAGGCTCGGCTGTTCTGCATTCTACAGAGCAGGCTTCACCTCCAAAGAGACTTGAATGATGAGCGACTGGAGTGGGCTGGTCTATCATCAAAATGCATCAATAAAATAAGAGAAAAAAGTTGAGACATCCTGCATCAATAAGGCAATTCTTGCAAACAATTGATTTATGTGCTATTATGTGATCTTCTGCCACAAAAATTAAATTCAAACAAAGAAAAGGGATCTATAATTTTCTAGACACCCTAATTGACTTGTGTACAATGAATGATTCAAGTACGTAAACAAAGAAAGACAAGAAAAAACCCATAGAACATCATGTACAATAAGGTGAATCCAGAGATATGCATAACCAGTTGACATCGGATAGCATGCACACACGCAAATATTTCCTGAGCAAGCAAACGGGTGACTAGAATTTTGTATTTTTGTGTGAAATTCAAAACCCAGAACAAAGGTCGCCTGGACATTCCACTGCTGAGTGTGCACAGAGTATGCACATGCTGTGTAATGCTTCATTTCACCCACACAAACAGGACAGATGGCACTGAATATTTCGCCAAATTTTGGCTACTATGCAGTGGTTATTGTGTAATCCCGGATTCCAGACCTTTGTCCTTTTGTTCCAAAAAGAGGATTACGAGACAGAGAGGCTTCCACCATTGTTCATTCATTGTATTTTGGTTCAATGGAGGTAAGTCCAGGTGAACCAGAATTTCAGTCTTGGTTTCGGATTGGTAAACAATTCTCCGCCAAAGCTCACGGCCGAGGTTTTGCAATTCACGGTGCGTGAAGTTGACATTTTCTCCATAGAGAAAACAAACAACATGGTGCTTCAAAGAGAATCCTTGCTCTTTTGGCTTTGCCAAGTCAAGGTTACTTTGTGTCAGTGGTACTCTCATAGAAAAATTATTTCGGCAATTCAGAGAAAATAATCCCATCAGGCTGGACGGGAAAAAATTGAAAAATTTTGGCGGCAACTGTGTAAGTGTGATCTGATTTCTCAAACCCTTTTAGTACACAAATAGATAGCAGTCCATAGGTGTTTTGGCAATTTGGATCTTTCCACTCCATGTTAAAAGAATTGCATAAAAGCAACCTTACTATATATTTATATATAATTATTTATATATCTGATCTTTGTCTTTCCAACCATTATAAGCTTGGCTATGGAGGGTGATCATGGTGAACAGGCTCAGGCTTGGGTGTGGACTAAAGTCACCTATGATAAAGAAAGGAAGATAAAACAGAGAGAGAGACACACAGTGTTGTGTACTTACTGTGACCTTCATCATCAGGCCTACTCTTAGGTTGAGGTGTAGGATCATGAGGGCAGTACAACAGTCTGTTTGACAATGTGGGTGTTGGCTTCAATGGAAACATCCCTTTCTGCCCAGGTGGGCTGGACATTTTGGGAGTTGAGCTCGGTATCTGAAAGGAATCATTATTCAAACGAGACTCCAGATGAAACATGGCTTTCATTGTCTGAACAGCATTAGTTCACTTTGAATGAATACAGAAATTGGATGCTTTGAAAAATTAGCAAAGATATTTCAAAAGACAAACCAACAATTTCAACATTATTGTTTGTAAAGTTTTACCCATACACCGATGTATGTTAAGCACTGTATACTCAGTACTTTCCCGAGTCCTGTGAAAAAAATTCACAGGCCTTTTCCTCGAGTTAGATTCGAACCAATGACCCCCGCCATTCTAGAGCAGATGTCTTACCAGCTAGACTACCGAGATTGCCCGGCAGCTAGAGGCAGTTCGAATCCTATTAGCAGCGGGTACCGGAACCATTATAATAGACGTTAATTTTTGCATCTATATATTAAGCTACTAATTATTTTGATATTTAAAACTGCCCAATAAAAATAGAGTCTTGTAAAATGCACAAACCCTCCAACAAGGTACTCATGTGCTAAAACAGTAAAATAAAAAATATGTATACATTTTTTATATCACAGTACAAATAATGATAATGATAATGATAATGATAATGATAACGATAACGATAACGATAACGATAAAGATAATGATAATGATAATGATAATGATAATGATAATGATAATGATAATGATGAACACCAATGAAGCACCGGTATCCACCACAGATTGGCGCTCATGGTGCTGATATTCGCTCACTGTTTGTACCACAGGTATGCAGTGTTATTAATATGAGATCCATATCTAAAAAGCCTCTTTAAACTCCTTCTCTTAACAGTGCATTACACAACACACAGAACCTATGGCTTTATGTCCCAGCTAAAGGAAGAAGCAATAATGGTTAAAGCCACAGCTCAACATTGGTAAGAAAGAAAAACAGAAATGTTCACAGATCTACATATACCTTACACTGCATAAAGAAAATGATGGTAAAAAACTTTCCTTGAAATATTTCTGCTTAAAGTATTTTTGTTTTTTGAATAATAATGAAATTAGAACCAAAAATTTATTTTGTCTCATATGAGACCCAAATTCTGCCAAAGAATGTGTACAAAAATGCTGAATGCATGTTTACTGTTTTCTTGCAAATGAAACATCGAAATGAGCTGATATTTTCACAGGTTGGTTTTATTACATATACCTTGATTTGTACAAAGAATGGAAGCAGTTACAGTCAGTTTACCAATGTTGAGCTGGGGCTTTAAGTGTCTTGCTAAAGGACACAAAGGACACAAAGGACACAAAGGACACAAATGACACAAAGGACACAAAGGACAAATGACACAAAGGACACAAGGGACACAAAGGACACAAAGGACACAAAGGACACAGGACACAGAGGACACAGAGGACACAGAGGACACAGAGGACACAAAGGACACAAAGGACACAAAGGACACAAAGGACAGAGGACACAGAGGACACAGAGGACACAGAGGACACGAAGGACACAAGGGAAACAAGAGACACAAAGGACACAAAGGACACAGAGGACACAGAGGACACAGAGGACACAAAGGACACAAAGGACACAAAGGACACAAAGGACACAAAGGACACAAAGGACACAGAGGACACAGAGGACACAAAGGACAAAGGAAACAAAGGACACAGAGGACACAGAGGACACAGAGGACACAGAGGACACAGAGGACACAGAGGACACAGAGGACACATAGGACACAGAGGACACAAAGGACACAAAGGACACAAAGGACACAAAGGACACAGAGGACACAGAGGACACAAAGGACACAAAGGACACAAAGGACACAAAGGACACAAAGGACACAAAGGACACAAAGGACTCAAAGGACACAAAGGACACAAATGACACAAATGATACAAAGGACACAAAGGACACAAAGGACACAAAGGACACAAACGACACAGGACACAGAGGACACAGAGGACACAAAGGACACAAAGGACACAAAGGATACAAAGGACACAAAGGACACAAAGGACACAAAGGACACAAAGGACACAAAGGACACAAAGGACACAAAGGATACAAAGGACACAAAGGACACAGAGGACACAGAGGACACAGAGGACACAGAGGACACAGAAGACACAGAGGACACAGAGGACACAAAGGACAAAGGAAACAAAGGAAACAAAGGACACAAAGGACACAAAGGACACAAAGGACACAGAGGACACAGAGGACACAGAGGACACAGAGGACACAGAGGACACAGAGGACACAAAGAACGCAAAGGACACAAAGGACACAAAGGACACAAAGGACACAAAGGACACAAAGGACACAAAGGACTCAAAGGACACAAAGGACACAAAGGACACAAAGGACACAAAGGACACAAAGGACACAAAGGACACAAAGGACACAAAGGACACAAAGGACACAAAGGACACAAAGGACACAAAGGACACAAAGGACACAAAGGACACAAAGGACACAAAGGACACAAAGGACACAGGACACAAAGGACACAGAGGACACAGAGGACACAAACAACACAAAGGACACAAAGGACACAAAGGACACAAAGGACACAAAGGACACAAAGGACACAAATGACACAAAGGACACAAAGGACACAAGTGTAAAGCCCAGGACTCAAACCCACACTCTGCTGATTAGATAAACCACAGCTGGAGTCCGGTGCTTGACCCCTTGGTCACAACAAGCCACAATAGATTCTTCTTACAGACAGACAGACAGACAAACAAACATTCACCCCAACTGCAGTAAAAGGAACCAAAATAGCTGTCTTTTTACATTCTTTCTCATAATGCTTGTCTGAAACCTTTCCAAAAATCATGTAAATGAATGCTTTTGACTCTTGGAACCTTTCTACAGATCACCCTACCTTAATCTTGCCTTGATAAGCCTTTGCTTTGAGGATTAGCTGATGAACCTCATTAAGCTGTTGTCTAACAAGCGGAGGGATTGGATTGCAACACGCCAAGATACCATGAGCCTCCCTGCAGTATACAATTTCAAAACTACGTTCAAAACAATTTCTTTTTGATTGATTTTTTTAGAATATTTGTATAACTGAAAAATATTGTACAGATGTAATAATTGCACCGGGGATAAAGAATATTACTTTGGTTTTACCCTATACCAGTATACAAATATTGGATGAATGTGAGTGCACTGTTGCAGAATATAATCACAAGGTGTAATCTAGACTATTCCATGTCAAGAGGGAAAGCCGAGTGTGGGGTTGCAAAATATAATCACAAGGTATAATCTAGACTATTCCATGTTAAGAGGGAAAGCCAAGTGAATGAGAAAGCCAGATTTCACCGAATGATTATATAATTGTGCGACAATGCACAAACGTAATGCATTCAATATTTGTTTTATATAACTCACACATAGATCCTTGTCATTTGAAAATAAACACAGAAACTCATCCACCCCACACTCTGAAATTCTAAAAAAACTTCAAAATAACGTGGACGACTACTCCATTGTAGACACCAACCTTGTCCCCCGTGACACAACCTTGCCTCGTTTGGACAAATGGGCAAAAATTATTATTTTGGGAACAATGCTTCAAAACTCCACCAATCAAATGAAAAGGATATATGTGTGTGTTGTATAATATGTGATGTAAAACTGTGTATACAGTGCTTCTCACACACCAGTGTTGGGCAAAAACTGACACAACATTGTACAGCATTGACTACCGTAGTTTTCGGAACATAACCCGCGGCTTATACATTGATTTTCACCGCAAAAATCGTTGCTGCGGCTTACTGGGCAGCTAATACATCCACACTTGAATAATAAATCCTGGCCGTCCACTTGTGTATTTAAAGCACATGCAACACAGCAACATTGGCGCGACACAGCGAGTTAGAATGTCAGCATCTGCTGTTCAATATACAGTAATTCAGGGTTCGAAATAAGCTGTCGCCAAATGTGAATGAAAACAGCGATGGGCGAGTCAAAACCCAGCCTTTTTTAGTCCGTTGGGTGAGTCAAAAAAATGTCCATTGTCACAATCAATAAGGGGTACTTTGGTAAAATCTCATTGATTATTTTCAAGTTCTTAAAATTATTTTCACATTAGTAAAATGGTTTGACAAGTCTTGATATTTGCAAGATTTGATGCCTGTGATCATGTCACTAGTCACTACAACCACGCATACTCAATACAAGGTGATGCATTGTACACACACAACGTTCGTCCCATGTACATACCGTTAATTGCAACGTAAGGCACGCTGTGATTGGCTATTGATAAAATATCAATAATTTATAAGAAAGCTTCAGCTTGCATGGCTTGGCACACGTTCAACTGCAGCGTAAAAAAAAGAGCTACAAATGTAGCATATACTTAATGACAATTCTGGACCAATCACAAGCCACCTAACTGTTGAATATTGATGAGCCTGTGTAAAAGGTCACTCTGTGTACAATTTCGGGCTTTGTTCCATTGACTGAGTGGGGCAATACTGTGTTGTGTGCTGTGATGTAATGGCACTCATGGTGAATAATGTGTGTTTTGTGTCACGTTGGAGCATTGTGTTGTGCTTTTTTATGTTGTGAACTACAGCGTGAATGAGAAATCCGTTCATACGGCAACTATTCTCAAGTACTTTTGAAGTAGTCATGGCGGCGCGATTACTCAATTACTTTCAAATATTTAAATTTAATAACTTTATTTATAAACTTTTTTGATTAAATAAAGTATTGTGTCCTACTTCATAGTAACTTTTAGTGACTGGGAATAATCCAGTATGATGATATAGGAACTGGCCCGCGTGTTTCCACACGACTGTCTGTTCAGGGAGTGATACAACAGCTCATTCTCCAAAGGCTGCACATAAACAATATAAATATAATTAAATCAACCATTGTAAAAGGAAGGATCTATTAAGGATTTGGTTACACTTCATCAATCCATCAATCCACGTCTCTCTATCCATACACATGGCATCTGCCCACTTAATTGACACATAATAACCCCCTTTTGTAGCGCTGCACTGACAGTTTATGGTGGCCGGAAAGCCTCTGAAGCTGACATATGGCTACGGCTTACAGTCTGGGCGGCTTATACAGCGACACCTGAAACTTGTTTTGAAGAATTTAACGTGCTGTGGCTTATACAACGGGCGGCTTATATTCCGAAAATTACGGTACTCCAACTAACAGTTTGTTCAATATTCAATTGAAAACCTGAAGTATCAAATCCATCTCTTGGCAAGACAATATTAGAAAAATAGAATTTCAGCTGATGGTAACCTAGTAGAGTTAATCACTTCATGCATCTACAAAGCCCAACTTGACTTGAGAGTAAATGACCAAAATGCATCATGCTATAAACAGTCATTGGGAAAAATAGATGGGGTAAGCAGAGGAAGAGATGGGAAAATGACATCATTGCTAACAGCATCTTTTACCTGGCACACCATATAGCACAAGTAGCACAAGTAGGAGTGGAGACTAGAGAGAGTTAATCTGTGGAGGCAATGTCCTTCAGGCCATGGAGCAAGATAAGAATAATTAGGTATGCTGTTGATCTTATTGATTGAATCATTTAGATAGAAACAATGCAACAAACCTTGGTAGATTCTCAGCTATTTGTAGCAGCATGTGGTTAGGCAGGATGTAGCCAGTACTTTCATCTTCTTGTCTAGCTGTACGATCACGCCATTTATACAAAAGCTTCAATGCCTCATACTAAAATATTCAACAAATAAAAATGTACACAAATCTAAAACACCTTGCCCCTTATGATTATCAAATACTTACATACATGTACATTCATATTATGCAAAAAGACACCTTGTTCGAAGAGTGGGAACAATAGAACACTTTAAAATTCAAAGTGGATTTCCGATGTGGCATTTATTTGCTTTGATCATGTAACAAAACCAACAATGCCCTAATCCAATGCTTCAATCTGCTATGTGCATATGAATTGTCAGAGGTACTTACATGTACTGCTTTAATTAAACATCAAGAACAGTCAGATTTGTTGTGTTTTAATTTCACTTTTTAGTGTAATATGTGAAATTTGGTTCTGAGGAGAACACAAAGTGTACAGCTCTCCTTGTAATGACCTCACATTATAAACTTAGCAGACTCTTTCTCAAAGCTATATATTTTAGTTTTTAGCCTTTGAGAAAGACTCTGCTATAATCGAAATGTGAGGCCATTACAACTTTCTGCATTTCGACCACATTGGTTGGTAAGCAGTTTGCAATCGCTATTTCTTTCTTTACTTTCATGTAAAACACTAGTTTTACTTCAAACTTCCTGACATTAGATTTTCAGTAACCTGGGTATTGGGTATCTATTTTTTATAAGAAATCTACTTCCAAGATGTTTCCTTCCCCATAATAATAATTGTTTTATTCATTTTTTTTTGCACAAATTCCATACCAATATGTTCAAATGTGCGTCACATAAACTATGCTCCAAATATGCTCAATGAGGGCGCATTATGCAGCCGATCCTGAAACAGCGGTTACTAGCTCCTTCTCTTTCACAATAAGTGTCCTGGTATACTACACAATGCAGAGGACCTTCAGTTTTACATCCTATCTGAAAGACATAGTCTTGATGTTAAGGAGCCCTATCATGTCCCAGTCAAGCCACCAACCATGACAAAACATGGAATAGTCACTCATCCAGTGACTGACCACAGTCAATGGTGTTTAACTTGGTAGTTATACCACTAGCTCTTCCATTGAGCGAACTATCATCTAATTTAAAACAAACCCATACCTGTTTGGCATTGAAAGTTTTCTTGTTTTTCCTCCACAGAGACAAGTAGGAGTCATCAGTGAAGATTGGCTTCTGATATCGCTGTATTTACACACACAAGAAGAAATACAACTTTATTACGTTTGTTTTACAATGCAATTGACAAGTGGTATTCAATTCAAACATTATCAGACTATTGTTCAATATCTCCTAAAATTCACCAGCTTCAAATAGTTACAATGAAAAACACTATCCTGGCAAAATCCTACTCAAGGTACAAGAACCTTGAAAAATGTATTTGTTATTTCCACAGACATAGTTTTCTCTCTACAACAGACCATGATACACAGTGCTCAGTAAACATCGAGGGCCTTATTTACATGTTAATCACAAGTCATGCCTATGTTACAAAACTTTACCCTGATGGTAGAAAACTTGCGTCACATTCTTAGTTATTTATCAAACTGGTTATAAGCCAAAATTCAAAGTAGTTTGATAGAATGTAACCTGTATGAGCAAATTCAGTCATGAAGTAATGGGTCTCATCTCTGCAAATGATACTTATTTTTTGAAATTATATGTACAAATTTTGTAGCCCAAAATGAAGCACAAATGTTGTACTTACACAGTAATGTTATTAAATCAGTAAACATGCAGTTGGTGAAAACTGTATAACGTTAAAAAGTCAACTGATTGTTACCAATTGCTTTAATTTGTGTGTACATACTGGTAGCCAATCTAACTACAAAATGACTTCTCATTCCTTTCCTGTGATGCTCAGCCATGTAATGGACTGTGGTAATATTGTGTCCCTTTTTGAAACTATAGCTTGGGGTTTTGGCTCCGGCTTGGGCTCTGATAGTTATTGTGATAATGTTTCCTTTCAGTACAGGCTTCAGACAGACTCAGCCTATAGCTGGAACAGCAGCTGCAGCCACAGTTTGGAAAAGGGAGTATGATATATAGAATTAGGATTACCCGCAGACAGACTTGTCTACTCTGCTCAATGGCCTGATGAAGTAGATTATTGGTCTCATTTCCTCTTTCAATTAATTCATTCTTCATCTTGTGATAGATGTACAGGAGATAGTGAGTATCCTCCCGACTGTATTTCAACATCTCTTCTGGTAACGGTCTGCACTCACAATATGGATCAAAACGAATTATACAGATCAGCAGAAAGGCATTGTAGTACTTTAGGATATCTTGACAAAAGCAAAGTGACAATAAAACTGGAACATGTCAAATACAGCTGTAGATTCCTATACACACAGCAGCTACCTTCCAAGTGATATATGTTCTGTACACAAACATGCACCAATCTATGTACCTTTAAAATAAAACCAGCAAATTAAAGGTTCAACAGTTGTCCATCCTCTTTCTATTCATAAAATTGTATTCATTCTTATCATGGTTTTCATCATTTTTTTCACTCCTTGTCTCAAAGCAGCTTGCATATGTCAGGTTGATCCAAGCATTATGTAAAGGCTTTCATGATTGGCCAATTTGTACATACATCCAGTGAGTCACTGTACCTTATCCTCCAATCAGCTAGCTGGTACTTCTTATCAGCAATGACTTCACAGTACAATTGAAGTAAATGAGCTAGGGAGTTTCTTGCTTTGCCTAGGATGCGAGATGCTTGACCAGTATCAAACATGTTGACCACGTAGATACCTAAGTCTCTCTGGAGCCATTCAATGTCCATATCAGCTCCATGGAATACCTAATCAAAATACAGGGTTATTTCAAATCAAGTATTCAGAACATAAACCTGTCAGGGGAAAACACAAAATTTTCAAAAAAAAAAATTGATAAGTACACAAAAGCAAAATTAGTTTGGGTGAACAAAGAAAATTGACTACAGCGGGATTTGAATCTGCGACCTCTGGGTTTACATGCCAGCAGTCTACCAACTGAGCTATCTAGCCCTAATGTTTGTGCTCTCCTTATTTTGTCAAAATCTGTTCAAGGGCGTCACTCAGAAGCAATGTAACCATGTACTGTAAAGCCACGGATCACACCTGGGTAGCAATACTACCTGGGATGCAGCAGTAAGGGGATCACCATAATGAGGATCACCAAATAAGGATTCAAATGAAGTGTAAAAATTTACATACAAAAGTATGATATTACATTTCATCACTTCTAAGCAAATGATAGAAAAAAATGATCAATTATCTAAAACTGGTCGATACAAAATAAACAACCACCAAATTGAGTTGGATTTTCATATATGTATGATATAAATTTACTGTTGCTTGGCAACATTTTGATCTTACATACATAAAGGTCTATGGTTATATTAACCAATTGGCAACAGCTGACGTGTATCCACAAACAAATATTGGATACATAATTAATGTTTACTTTTCAAGTAAAAGGTTTTATAATTTGAAACATCTTTCATAAATGTGAATCATATACCTTGACTATTGTTGGGTTGGTGAAGGAGTTGTTGAGAATATGTAATTCACTTCTTAATGCCAGTGTGTCAATGATGAAATCATGTTGACTGGTAGAGATCTGCATTAGACATGTGAAGCCCTGGAATGACCTGTAAGAATGGTGCTAAAAGAACACACAGAATAAAAGACAAGAATTTGTATATCATGATCATGTTGCAATTTCAATCAGACAATTTATCGTCACAGTAATTGTTTGTATTTGACTAGTACTAAAGTGCAGTACAAACCAGACACTGTGATTTGTGAGAGTCATTACTAGGATCCACATTTTATTAGGTAAGTCAAAATGATGGAATTTCTCCCTTTTAGTGACCGATGAGTTAAGAATTCAAGGAGCTTCTGGAACCACAGGTTTGCCAGACTGGCTCCCTTTTGTTATTAAATCCAGTGCGGTAATAATTATTATATAATACACACACAGATCCTTGTCATTTGATTGGTGGAATATGTGTCCTGTGTCATCCTTAATTTGTCATGTATTTACTGTGTGACATGTGACCTTGCTGAATGGATAATTTTAGGATAGTGTAACTGGATTTTCATGGCTGAAAAGCATGGGCTGTTACTTACAAGTTTTTTTAAAGAATTTTCAGAGTGTGGGGTGAATGAGTGTCCTAGTCTATTGTGTTTATTGTGGACAAATTTCAAGATACATTAAACAAATATTGAATGGATCTTATTTGTGCATTGTCGCAGCATATAATCACCTGGTGAAATCTGGTTTTCCCATTTCACTCGGCTTCACCTTGTCCAGATTTCACCTTGTGATTATATTCTGTGACAATAAACTCACATGCATTCAATATTTGTATATTAGTACACACTTTGCAACAGTACATTACATACCACCACGCTTCTACATGTAGGAGTTTCAGGCTGCACTGAACAGTGCATAACTGTGTGTATACATGTACCATACAATCACAAAAACATCGCTGATAAAACTGTTTTGATTGAATTAAATTAGTTTGAAAATCAATTAATAAACACATTTTACATGATTGAATAAAACATCCAGGACTTAAACGTACTGTTTGTGTTTAGAAAATAAAGGGTGTCTTGTTGCTGTTGCAGCCATCATGGAATGTTGATTCTCAAGCTGTTGAAGGTTAATTACTATTGTTCAGTGGATCACTCTTGCTGCAACAAGAGATTGTAGTTTCATTTGACTGTATTCAGACTTTTGTGCAGTGAGAGTTTACAGTCGCTCAAGGATGTAAGACTTACCTCCAAATCAACAGCAAACTCCTTCTGTTTATCCAGCAGTTGACTTAACTCATGTAACTGCTGGACTGTATCTACCAGAGAGACAGGGATTACATCCAGAGGACTAAACGAGGGTGAGTCAACAGGAACTAGCAATGAAGGGTCAGGTTTGAAATGGTCTAACTCATACTGGTAAGGATGCGCCGTACTGTCAAGATATAAAACAAGCAAATATCAAACTCATTATAGTTCAAAATACCCAGTAACTCCAATACATAATAATAATAATACACAGTTTATATAAAGCGCTTTATCACACCCATGGCATCTCAAAGCGCTCATTATGGTTTTTTTCTACAAGGTTTGTGCGGAACTATGTTCAAAATATAAGACCGAATCATTTACATAGCACCAAGTAATGGTTTTACAAAGTGCTGTGGCACAATCTGCAGCCAACCATACCAGAAAACACCAGGGCAACCCCTGCTCTTAATGATAAACATACACAACACATGGGACCTATGGCTTTACGTCCAATCCAAAGGACGAAGCATTAATGGTTAAGTGTCTTGCTTAAGATTTAACAACTTAGTGCAAAACATCTACTTTAGTATAAATCTGACCGTCTTAATTAATGAGTTTTGTATTAAATATATCATCGCATATCATCACAAAGCATGAGAGCCATTGCTAGAGAAAATGGGCATGAACTTGACAGGAAGTGATGTAGAGCAATGACAGCAAATATAATTTATTTGATGTGTGCAAGCTTTTGCTATAATACATTTTTAAACTATTTAATTTTATTGCTTTACAGACAAAGTCAAGCTTATTGTATTTAAGCTTACGCCAGTTGCTAGTTAGATTTTGAATAATGTCTGGTACAATGACTTGATTGGTCACAAATTGGATTCGCCAGACTAAAGACAGAGTCGCTACCTCACATGGTTCGGGGCAAGCTTTTTAACTGTTTACTCCAGTATACTTGTATGCGTGTGTTGTGTTGTCATTTAGCCTTCGTGAAAGACTCTGCTAGAGTCGAAATGTGAGACCAGCAACAATTGTTTGCATTTATACTACAAGTCTTTGTGGTTGGTAAGCAGTTTGCAACAGCTAATTTTACTTTTTCATGTTTTTCTGAGTTTTTTTTGGCAAGTTTTCTCTTCAAACTTGATTGTAAATGTTTGTTATTATTTCTCTTTACATTTCTGGTTTCCAAAGATTTTTGTTTTAAGGGAAAAAGGGTATGAGAATCTGTTTTTGCGATGGCGTTTAGGAAAAACAAATTTGCGGCCTGCTTTCTGGTAAATAATTCAGGTCATGCTGTATTCAAATCAGGTTCCATTAATCGTCAACTCTACTACATGTATATCATTATCTGAAATATTCTTTGATTGTTTCCCTCCCTGTTAGAGGAACAACACTGTCTCAATTATTCCTCAATTGATGGATGGGACAATCTGTAGTCTAACAGTCATGACAGTAGCTTACATGTTTTGGCTGTCTTGATTACCAACTCGTTGTTGATGGATGAAGTTTGAGACAGCATCTGGAACACCCATATCACTTGAGGAGCTCGTCTTTTTCACAGATGAAACCACTTCAAGTCAATCAGAGTAAAATTCAAAGATAAGGATGATATTTATAAAAAAATAAACAGGGAAAGGAAACAATTGAAACAGCAAAAGCCAACTTGGCAAGCTGCAAAAAGCTGGAAAGAGGAACAGTGACTGATAGAAAAACCCATCATTTTATCAACTTCATTTAAAAAAAGGAACATCTAAAGGAGGAGGGGGGAGGGGTGTTAGCATAACAGGGTATGTAAAAGGAGTCTTCACATGTCCAAAGAATTCTTACATCTTCCTTATAAATTCTATGTTTTAGTTTAAGGACACTGTCCTTTAATGAGGATTCCACTTTTTGGGGTTATTGTATTCAACTACTGAATCTCTTTAATTGAACAAAAACAATTTTTTTTCAATAATAGGTCCTGGTCAATTTTGGGAAATAAAAAACTAATCTAAACACTGTGTCATTCTGTTTTACACGAAATTGAATGCTGGTCAAAATCATTAATTAATTTTGTTTTAGACAAAAATAACAATCCAGTTAAACAATCAACTTGAACAGCATTTAAACTCGTAGGAGCTTTTTCAAAAGTGTGCTTGATCATTCATATTCATTATTAGGCAGGCATCTGTGGAACTTGGGCAACTAGGTTGATGCTAAGTTGAGCCATGGGTCCGTGTTTAGAACCACTCCTATGCCGTAGGTAATGGACGATTCAATAAAACGGACTATTCAATAAAGAGAATCTTTGTTCTCTAGGCATTGTCAAGTCAGGGTTTCTTTGTGCCAGCAGTACCTACGAAGAAAAAAGATGCCGGCAGTTCCACCAAAAGGAATCCCGGCCCCTCCTAGGAAAACTGTAGAGGGTTCACTGTATTGCAAATGAGAGTTCGCTGTATTGCAAATAACCGGTATTAATCTCTTCATTTACATTTCTTTGATTGATTACATTCTTACTTTGTTACAAGGTAAGACAGTGAAATAGGTTTAGATACCAAAACTGACCAAGACAGCATTGTTATTTGTGTTAATTCGTGCAAATACAATAGACCAGATCTCTAACAAGCACATCCATTGAAAATGACTTTAACTTACCTTTATTGAGTGGTTTTAAGGCATTAGGTTTGTTGGTGATTACAGGAACAAATGGTGTATTTGCATTATCAATCTTGTCCTTAAACTTAAGCTGTGGTCGAGGGATGTTCTTAGCATGCATCATGTGGAAGGAACGCCCCTTGCCAGAGTCAGATTGGCTCTGATTTAAAAAAGAAACAAATCGGTCTGGTTAGAAAATCTTTACATGCTTGAAATGGGCATTTAGTGAAAAAAGAAACTGTTCTTTCTTTAACCAAGAGATTTAAAACTCTCAAGGTTATAAATAGCATTAATGTATGCCCTTAGATTGTCTACAAAGATAACATCTAAATCCTATTTCTTAACTTGAACAAGTGTTATTGTTTTACTTCACCCTTACTGCCCAAATTCTCCAAAATACATCTCATGGATTTACTTGAATATGATGGATTTTGTACTGTACCCAGAAAACATTCACTCTTCCAAACATTTAGGTATTAATAACCATTGAGTGGAGTATTTTGTACTGTACCCCCAAACCACACGATCTTAGCATGAGGACAGGCATACCAATCTTATCAGAGTCCACATATTTTGGGTGTTGAGTTATCATAGAGTGGAGTATTTTGATGGATTTGGAACTGTACCCACAAACTTTCACTCTGATAGCAGAAGGCCAGGCATACCAATGCTTGGGTTCAGATTGATCATAGAGTGGAGGATGGAGGACAGTTGTGCTGTGACTGCTGATGAACTCAAGACACTAATGATCAAACCATGTCCTACACTGTATGTGGTGCATCTGTCATCATGCCCAACACAAGAGCAGGTTGTGGTCGATCAATGATAACATGAGTATTTTGAGGGATTTGGAACAGTGCCAAACCAGAGCAACCATGTGTTTCTTCCTTTCCTTTATAATTTTAGATACAAATTTTCAGATTGAAGAATGGATTAAATTTCTGTCAAGTATTCAGAAAGTGGATAAATGTGATTTGAAATACCTGTCTATTCCAACTAGCTACCATGAGTTTGGGTGGAGCATTCTTAGGTTGTGAGCCAGGTGGGAGACCAGCCTTGCCTGGTTTGATTAGTCCAGATGCTTCATCCAATAACAAACCCTGCAATTAAATAACACTTCATTATTAACGCAACTAGTAATCTTATTAAGAAAGTCTTGACCTTCGACCCAATTTTGAAATAACATGTAATGGGAAGCAGAACATTTGTGAATAGAAGTAATAATACATGTATGATAAAACTATTGTTCCTTAAAGGAACTATGCACTTTCTAAAACTCTTGATTAGTTTGAGCTAGAGTGAAAACCATGGAGAAATAAAACCATTTTAGAAGGTGCTCCGGATCGTACCAATCCAACCTGCATATAAAAAGTGGATGGCCCAAGGGACCATTTGACAAGACATGCTACAGTATGAGACAAGGTGTATTCTGAGCAAAATGGCAAAGGGAAAAAAGGTTTCACTTGTGAGTTGGAATTCACAGCAATTTTGCACTGTCTTAACACAGGCCTGTATCACTAAAGCTGAGCATCTTGGTTTGCTTTACACACACACTGATGAGTCTTTCTTTCCTTTTGTTTTTTTAAATGCTGAAAATTTGTTTAGGGTTGCGCCATAAAATGAGGGTTGGTTGGGAAATGGCACACAGAACTTTTTTTTTTAATTCGCCAAATAGGGCCTTTAAGGCATGGCATGGGCAGTAGAACTAGGGGGCCAACCCTACCTTTGGATAGGTAGTTATTATGGCCCCCTACTTTCTACCCAGCTATTTAAACATATCAACAAATGATAGGAAGGCATTGTGGGCCACATGAATATGATGTAGTATTCATTACCCCCTTCCCTAGAAAGTGTTCCACTGTTGTCTACTTATTATAGACACATGTGAGAGAACAGAACTAGTTCACAAGTCTTGAAAGATCAAGAATCCATATAAAACCCTGTTTGATCAGTTGACAATCCTACCTACCACTTTTTCCATAATGAGGTCATTTGTTTCAATAATGGCATCTGTTTTATCTTCCAGTTCAGGAGCTGAACTTCCAGTTGTCAGACAAGCTTTACTGCCTTGTTGACTCATTATACTATTGATGCTGTAAAGTAACAAATTTGCATATTTGTGATAATTTTATGAAACAAGCCATTGTGTAAAATCAAAATTGCAAATTTGTGGCTATTGTGCAGGTGCTATTGTATAATCCCTGATTCCAGACCTTTATCATTTTGTTTAAAGAAGAGGATTACCAGACATAGAGAAACTTTTATTGTTCATTCATATACGTTGGTACAATGGAGGTACACAAAAGTCAGACTGAACCGGGGATCCAGCCTTGGTTCTTGATTTAGTACCAATTTGGCCGTGGGTCACGGCTGAGGTTTTGCAATTCAAGGTACATGTACATGTATCTGACATTTTATCGATAGAGAAAACAAAAATCACGGTGCAATAAAAATAAATTTTTCTCATGGCTTTGCCAGCAGTACTCTCAAAGAAAAATGATTCCGGCAATTCCAAGAAAATAATCCTGTCAGGCTGGACGGGAAAAAATGAAAGCATCCCAGAAGCAACTGGTCAAATAAACGTAAGAATACAATGGTGATTGAAAAAAGGATCCATTGCAATGTAATCTTTAGACTTTTTCTTACCATAGGCAACTTAAGTAGAGTGCA
The DNA here is from genome assembly GCA_911728455.2 of Marthasterias glacialis. Lineage (NCBI taxonomy): Eukaryota > Metazoa > Echinodermata > Asteroidea > Forcipulatida > Asteriidae > Marthasterias > Marthasterias glacialis. Next base: position 10,612,688 of record OU452235.1, read on the forward strand.
CTCATATCCCTCTTCCTAATACCATCTGTGACTTTAGTCGACCATGATCCAACACACACAAACACACTCAAACCAGAACACAATTGGCCTTGTTTTATTATAAAGCTGTACAATGTAGCTGACCTGGAATTTCAACTTTGAGAGGGCAAGACCATTTTCATTTTGCAAAAACTTTGGAAAAACTTGAAGTCTATGGGAAACTTTTGAAGAGGCCCCAAGGCCAAGACCAGGGCAATAGAGCCCATGGCCTCCAATACATGCCTGATGTGAAGATCAGATCTTAACAATGATTGGTGACTTACTTAGACATGAGTTTCTCTGATTGGCTATGGCAATATTCCCTGAAGGTTTTATAGCTGGAGTAGAAGTCATAGTCATCACCACACGCTGGAAGACCATGAGCTGCTCTAGTTGCCTGCATCAAAGTGCCAAGTGCTTGCTAAAGAAAAAATCAAAACAAATGTCAAAGTAAATGAGACAGATACTTAATATCAATAAAGTAGTATTCAACTTTAACTCCAGCTATATTTACAAGTTTGTTGTGCAGATGGAAATAAAACAAACAAACAACCAACAATTAAATCAGCCCAATCTGCGGGGCATGTATTAGCAGGGCTTAATAATTGTTAAAATTTTTAGATTTAGAAGTAGTAACAATTAATTTTATAAGGTCATTTCACCTTAAAGTACCAATGAAAGCTCAAATAAAGTTTCAAAAGCCAGCTTTGAACTTGAAGAGTTGCAGTTTCTAAAAAAGTAGTAATTTATGGCAGGGCATTACACATGATAAATACAGGGCACTGTGATCTCAAAACATTTTCAACATTGATGCTCAAATCTTTTATTCTCGAAGGAAAGCCACCTGTAAATTAGCCTTTCATCAAGGCCTTTGTGGATTAGACATCTGTGTAGCAGCAAAGCCAGTGCAGGGAAGACCAAGTCAATGCGCATGACGATTGGTAAATGTTTTAATAAAATTGTTCTGCAATCGCACGCACATGGTAGTAACTAGATGGCGCCCTCTTTAGTTGTTGCAAGGCATCACATTCCGCGCGTGCATGTTGTTAATCTTAACCGCAGAGCAAACAACATTTCGCCAATTTCTGTTTCGGGTCTAATTTTCATTTTATTTTCGTTACTAATGTGATCTCAAAACATTTTTAAATTTTAGGAATATACATGATATATGAACAAAGTTTCAGCTAATTTAATCAGTTAAAACAATGGAATAATTTTGTTCTAAATTGGCAGTGGATATTATGCCGGCAACAGCATTCTTTTAGTTAATGTTAGTATGCCGGTAACTATCTCTGATTGGCCAATTTTGCCGGCTTTCTTTTAGTAAACGTTAGTATGCCACTGCATTTTTAAAGTGGTTTCAGTGGGCTAAAAATCTTCAATTTAGAGGACAGAAAATGATCATGAGTACAATTAAACGCATTTTATTTCACCTTTGATATCTTGAGAAGCCAGTAGGTGATTTTCTAGCAGTTCTGTTGAGTCCTTGTCGTAATTTTGGCCACTTTTTTAGATGTGTTTTAAATCCACTTCGCCATAACAGCTTTTCAAACGAACTTACACATACTTTTCTGGGGGGCTAGTACGACCGACAATGTCATAAATTTTTTTAAAGGAGTACAGCGCTCCAGTTACTGGGTCTACTCCGGCATACTAATGTTTACTAAAACTTAAAAAAAAAAAGCCGGCAAAATTGGCCAATCAGAGACAGTTGCCGGCATACTAACGTTTACTAAACATGCTAAAAGAATGCCATTGCCGGCATAATAATTAATATCCACTGCCTTCTAAATTTGTCACTATGTAGTGACCCCTTTACATCCAGGACGTCAGTGGACGCGAATGTGTGAGTGTGATCTGGTGCCATCATCTTGTGATCCATATCCAATGCCGAATGGAATGACAATTGATAGACCCAGTAACTGGGGCGCTGTACTCCTTTTTTGAGATTTTGAAATTATCTGTCGTACTAGCGCCCCAGTAAGGAATATGTAGTAACTGCGACGGTCAGGAGAATTTAAAACACCTCTATTAAAAAAAATGCCTTAGACTCAACAGAATTGCTCAAAATTCGCCTACTGTCTTCTCCAAGTGTTTAAGGTGAAATAAAATGCATTCATTTGTACTCACAATCATTTTCTTTCCTCCAAATCGATGATTTTTAGGGCCTCTGACAACCCTGCCGTTACAATCGCCATTTTTATTACTAATGTCACGACTGTTTCCTGACTTGATAAAAGTCGTATTAACGCTGCGGGGATTGCGTGTTCGCTGATGCCTGGACTTGCATATTGTTTTGCGCAGTCAACGCAGGATACCAGCTGTGTAGTGTAAACGACCCCACAATGGCAACATTGTACGGCGCGCGCTCAGCCAATCATGACTAATGGAACTTTGTGGCGTTTGTTGACTGGAAAAAACAAATTGTTTGTATGTGATATTTGCAATTTTGCACATGTTTTTTTACTCATGTTTTTAATTTTTTTATTTTTATTTATTTAATTTTTTTTTTTTGGGGGGGGTGAACTTTTTGTGACCTGTTATGTAATTATTTTGTTTAATCGTCTGCTAATTCTCAATTCTTTTGTGACTAATATATTGCTATCTTTAAAATGTTGCCTACTTCCTTCTTGGACTATCATTTGTATTTTTCTAAACCTCAATGATGTTTCGAAATAATAAATTTTGATGAATAATATTATTTTCATAAAAATTTAAAAGTTTCCTAATAATGTTTATTGCGTTTCTGTGTTATCTTTTGTTTCCTATTTCTTCTTTTTAATATTATTTTTTATTTTAAATAAAGTAACAGCACATGTTTATTAATCTCTCTTGAAGATTTGGTGGCCCTGGTTTCAGTGGCGCATCATGATTTAATCTGTCGCAAGTACTGATGAGTGACATCGGTGACATCAATCATCTCAATACAATCAACCTTAAGCAAAGCGTCCCCTTGCAAAATTCCCACCCGTGAATTTTTTTAATGGAAGAAAAATTGTAGAATTCCGGGCCCTATTCTTTAACAGAAGAAAATTGTACAATTCCCGGCCTGTGAATTTTTTTAACCGAAGCGGACACCCTCTATTTTATTTTTTTAAAATTTTCTTTCTCGCTATCACTCCTGTGAATGCCTTGATTAAAGGCTACATGGATTTACCGGCTACATTACACAGGCTTGTCCGAGCGCAAGCGGGCGCCCTCTATGCGTATGCGTATCGGCCATTCCAGCTTGCAAACTCACCGCCTGTGTGTGTAAGCACCAATCCCCCCCCCCCCGGACCGAGTGCGCACACAGGCGGTGAGTTTGCAAGCTGGAATGGCCGATACGCAAACGACAGCCATGGCTCGTCCAGATGCGTGTTTGGTTGGGTCACGCTGATTGGTTGTTGCCAAGCAAGTGCGACGTTCAAAATCACTAGTTGGCCCCGCTATGGATTATGGATATATTCGGTCAGTCTTTTGGTAAGTTTTTGTCGTTTTTTCTGCCAAATATTTTCATGATGTTGTTTTAAGGGTTCCAGATGACGTTGTCATACAATAAAGATCAACTCCATGTGTTTAGAATGTTTGTCATGATTTTTGAAAGTGGAAAAAATGGACGAATCTGATCACGAGTCTAGCAAAAACTGGTCAAAACTGCTAGTTACACCGATAATATCAGTCTTGTCTCGTAACCCTCCGGTCTCCGACCGTCGGGAGGATGGAGGGTTACGATTATCGCAACTAACCTATTGACTGTTATAGTGTTAGCCTAAATCTAGCCCCATACATTGTGCCAATACGCTGGACTCCCTCCGCTTCTTGGCCCAACGAACCCTGTCCGTTAAAACCAGACATCAACTTTCGAATTGAGACTTACTTTTTTTGGCAAATCTATCCCTCAATGATCGGTCGGTCGTTGCTGTCAGACATGTCAGACTCACAGGCAGAGTCTGGAGAAGATTTCCGCACGGTCCCCCGTGCGATAAATCCTAGGCTTTTGCTGGAATTTTATGTCAAATCTCGGTGATATAAGCCCATGTCAACGACGGCGGAGGAGCCATGATGGTTGCTGTTCAGCGCGGGTCACATTTCTGCACTAGTCTTTATTCCAGCAGTCATTTTGCGACGTTTACCTGATAGTGGTGACGTCAAGGTGTCGCGCAGCGGTAAACGTTCTTGAATGTGCTGACTGATTGCGCGCATTGGACGTCACCACTATCAGGTAAACGTCGCAAAATGACTGCTGGAATAAAGACTAGTGCAGAAATGCGACCCGCGCTGAACAGCAACCATCATGGCTTCTCCGCCGTCGTTGACACGGGCTTATATCACCGAGATTTGACATAAAATTCCAGCAAAAGCCTAGGATTTATCGCACGGGGGACCGTGCGGAAATCTTCTCCAGACTCTGCCTGTGAGTCTGACATGTCTGACAGCAACGACCGACCGATCATTGAGGGATAGATTTGCCAAAAAAAGTAAGTCTCAATTCGAAAGTTGATGTCTGGTTTTAACGGACAGGGTTCGTTGGGCCAAGAAGCGGAGGGAGTCCAGCGTATTGGCACAATGTATGGGGCTAGCCTAAATCCAATCATTCATAGTCATACCAATTATTAAACAATTTGCAATATCATCAACTCTGTTTGAGTATGATTATAAATATTTATTGAATTTTTGTTAGTAAAATGGTAGGAACAGCATATATTTTTCCACACTTTACCTGGGAATATTCGCTGACATCTTTAAATCCTGGAAATAATTCGCAGTTTTCCGACGAAGGGTTGCCTGCAATCATCTCGCTACTGGTGGCTGCCATGTTGGTTTTATTAAAATTACTTAACCTAGACTCATCTGTGTATTAATCGATGCAGAAAGAAATTAGTCACCCGACGAACACGCGCAGATTGCGGCTTGCGGCTCGCGGTAGGGCGCCCCCATGAACTTGCAAACAACATCACACACAAAATTAAACTTCAGATGATGTTGGAAGTTTTAATTTGAACAAGAATTGACACCTCACAAGCATGACAAAACTGTTCTACAAATGTACGTTGATGAATAATAAACGGCGAATCAGAAGTAAGGATATGTATGTTTCTTCTTTGTAGGCCTAATTGTGTTGTTTGTCCCGCGTATGTTATTCGATGGATTTACATAAAAAATAAGGATTTAGATCACTGCCAAACGCTCAAAAACTAAACATGCTAAAGTCTCACTGAGAGTGAGAGTCTCAGTCAAAACGTACTGAAAGTGAGATACCCAACGGTTAAAATTGTTGTATTGTTGTTGCATGGACATGATGGAGGAAGGGTATGTTATTGCAGGTGTTGTATTAACCCATCTCAGCTCAGCTGATTACAATTTGTCTGAGCCTGGTCTTTGTTCTATCTTTTTCCTGATGTAACCGGTTTCTGATCAGATAACATGAAAATTGTATGAAAACAGAAACCACTGAAGACACTTTTGTTCATCCGTTCCAAAAGATCTTCCGCCATTTACAGCGATGCTGTATTTGCAGTGTACACAGGCAGCGTTACCTGTTTCGGTAGACCCAGTAACTGGGGCGCTGTACTCCTTTTTTGAGATTTTGACATCATCGGTCGTACGACTGCCCGATGATGTCAAAATCTCAAAAAAGGAGTACAGCGCCCCAGTTACTGGGTCTACTGTTCATTGAGCAGCAGTTTCTATCAACTTTAGATAAGTATGACAAGCAAAATGTCTCAAAAATGTAAAGTATTGTCCTCAGACTACACTGTCACTGGTGGTTAGTGAGATGAATTAGTTAATATAATGATAACTTTCTTCTTTATTACAATGTGTTATAATATGTACTCTTAGATTTTTGCTTATTTCCGCATTCTTTATCCTATTTTAATTAAACTGGTTAATAATTAACGATCATCGCAACTAGTCCCGTTGGATCTCGCCCATTCTCACCATAAATGGGAATAACAATTGGTGTTTGGTAATGTGCTGATTGGAAACAGATGACAGCAGGATATTGTGCTGAGACTAGTGTACAGGATCAACCCTAACAATACATACATTGTAACAACATAAACAACTATTGTTTGGTCATAATCTGTATCTGTGGATATTTTAGTTATTAATTACTGTGAGATGTAGATTGTACTTCTTGTAGGTCATACTCATAGAGAGTCATAGAGAGATGTGTGGACATTGATGATTGCATCCTAAAGTTCTCTGATTGGAGAGATGTTTAATCATTGCAACCTGTACCAACTCATCAATGATCAAAATGATTAATATTCTCATTGTATTGTTTTGATTTTGTTGCACTTCACCATGACCATGTTCATTCTGCTGACATATTTACCACTTTCATCTTCTCTTTCCATGCTCAGCCCATGCTCTAAGAGTCTGATGATGATGACATTGAACTGTGTTGGTCAGTGACCCTGTTGATCTTGAACTTGATAAGTCATGATCTTTATCAGTTCATGTACTGTAAGTTAGTAACAATAACATAAATGTAGGAACTACTACACTGCATGCTAGGTTCCAGGACTCCATATTTTTGTGTTATGTGAACATCTCATTGTGTGAAATGCATCATTGTCCCTAATGAAGCCAACACACATACGATCAGTGCACATCTGAAAGAACTGAACCATGGCAAATTTGAATGCAGACCTGAGATCTTACCTCTCAGGGTCTAATAAAGACACATCAAGAGAATCCAGTGGTTTTGCAGCAACAGGAAAAAGGACATTAGATTCAGTTACATCCTGGTGGTCTGGAAGTGCAAGACAAAGCAGGGATGGAGAAGAAAATGAGACAATGTTACCACCATCAGGTGATGCTGGAGGCAAACCTGCTGAGGAAGATGGAAACGGATGGTTTAATCAGGCACAGAAAGATCCCTTTCGTCCTACCCTGGTGAGTGTGTTGCTTGGATTGAGTAGACTCAACCCATCATGTCCATTGAGGAAGGAAAACACATGGTCACTCATACATGTACTTCATTGTCAATTTTAGACCCAATGTAGCCTGTGGTTTATTTCAACTAGAGGAAATGCTTCTAAAAACAGTGTTACCAAATATGCAAACTAGAGAATCTTATTGATTTGACCAACAATGTAGCCCCATTAACATGATAAATCCACTTTGTATTTTTGTCCCTAGACAAATGCACCCCAGACCCAGACAAAGTCTGGGCTGCATGCACTCTAGGGCCAAAGATATGAAGTGGATCGGCAGTATTTATGGGGCTAGAATGTCTTGCTCCACAGGTTGATTTCTTTATTGAGTTTTGTCTTTTTTCCCTCCAGAGTAAACGACAAAGAATACTTGGATTCATGACATGTCTGGCAGCTGGTGTATTCTGCTTTGTTTTGGCCAGTGTTTATGCTCCGTTTATTGTTGTAAAAGCACGTAAATTTGCTCTGCTGTATACCATGGGAAGTCTATTTACGATCAGTAGGTATGTTATCCAGTGCTGTACATATACATACAAAGATTTGACATTGTAATGGGAAAGTGATGGCTAGATTTAAGTACACACGCATTGATCTTTGTGTTTTCCAGTGCCCTGTGTTGAGCCTCCAATATTTATCAATGTAACAAAACCAATGATCAATTGGAATATGTACATTGAACATGTACAATGTAGAGTTGCTATATTTATATCTTGTAGAGCTACCTCTCGAGGACTCTCCCTCCACATTGACTAATTGTAGAACCCTTGATGGTCTGAGGGGCCAGCGCTACTTACTCATGCATACCAAACACACATCATGTTCAGTGAGACCCTAGTGCACGATCTGTTCAGCAGCACCTACGTGTACGCTTCATGCGATGAAACTGGTTTTGGACTTGGTTTGTTTTCCTCCAAACTCTCCTGGAATCTACCACATCACACCTGAAAACCCCTGATTTCCTCATTTCAGCCAGTTCATTCTCCATGGAGTCTTGAAGACTAGTTTAAACAAATTTAGGCTCTTGAGTGACCTTGAAGCATACTGTATGCACTGTCCCAGAAATGAATCATTGACATACATTGTAGCATTAACTATGTATTTCAAGTCAAACTCTTGAATGTTCACTCATCAGGGTGTTGTGTGGTTGTGTGTAGATGGCCATGAGATCCCATCCTACACTGATGTAGTGCAGTCTCTGTTGTTAGTCCCGTTGGCTGTCAAGCCAGACCACCCGTAAATCATGTTGGTCAGTCCTGTTCCACTCACATTTACAATCAGACTGCCTATATCTGGGTATAGCTGTGCCTTGAGTCATGCTTGATTATACTGAATGGCCATAATATGGTGTAGTGAGTGTTAGTTGTTGAGCTGTAGTGTTAAAGATCACCCTTATAGTCTCACAGTGAACCTTTTTGGTTTGTGTTGTAAGTATCCTCGATGGTACAAGTTCCTATTAGTTTTCCCTGTGTAATTAAGCCTGCTCAATCACCCATGCGAGGAATACGTTATTATTATGCTGCAGTATAGTCAGTGGTCAATATCATTCGGTACGAGCGCCCTCTTGTGACTCATTGTATAATATCTGTATGTTTCATTAACTCTGCAGTTTCTCCCTCCTTTGGGGGCCATGGTACCACATCAAGCACCTCTTCTCATCACAGCGACTGCCATTCACAGTAGTGTACTTCACCACCATGTTCTTAACTTTATATTTTGCTATGGCGGTGAGTTTGCATATAATCTAAAAGGATCTGTTAAACAAATGTTAGAATAGTTCATTCTTATTTGCTTTAACATAAAATGCCATAAATAATGGTGTCCCTACATAAATCTAGATGTTCATAAGACACCTAGCTAACTCTCTATGTTTGTGCATCATACAGTGTGGGGCTTGAGGAGGCTTGAGCCCCTGCATGGCATGTGATCAGAATGTCCATTATTTGTTATTGGTCAGTTCTGTGGTTAGGCATTGCATGGTAACGTAACATGTTCTAACTCAGACCATCAACTCCATAAAACAAAAATGTATGGCTAAGTACATCAACTATTGTGATTAACTTGTGAAGTAATGTATAGGTGTATACGCCCTCCAAATTATTTATTGCCCCCCCCCCCCCCCCGAATGAAAATGTCTAGTTTTGCCAGTGGCACCATAAGTTGAACTAACACAAACAAGATTAGAGCCGATTATCTTTTTTTTAAATCTCTAGTCAGGAGGAAAAGATTGCCACATATAACAACACCACAGTCATAGAAAAAATATTCTGCTCGACATTTCATGAAAGCATAAAGATTTGTGTTTTTTTTGTCAAAGCTGAGTTGAGATCTGTTCCTTAATTAAAACAAAAAACGTAGGTTTCTCTAGGCAACTTAATTCAAACAAGATTACTCACATAAAACACGCAAGCCTGAGCATTTGTTATAAAGCTGTAGTTTTGTTCATGTTCACCTTTCATACTGTAGTCAAGCTTGCAATAGTTAGAAAGAGAAAGAACAGATTTTCCCAACCAGCAAGAAAATTGTCATTGCTTATTTTGCTCTAAAAGGAAATCTTTAGGGTGGTAATTGCAAATGGCCTCTAAACACATTCATGCGTGCAGTTGCGTAATGAATTGTGCTTTACGCTTGAGTGATCAAACAATTTGGTCACCATCGGTTGTTCATATCAAAACAATTTGGTAACAAAAGGGTTAACTAGAAAAACCAATGGGGGATTTACAGCAATGTACTATTAAAGGTTCCAATTTATTGTTAAGCAAGCCATTTTATGTTTTTTATCTTGCAGAAACAAGCAACTATTCCAACTGCAGTCTGTGCAATTTGTCAAATTGTTGCTCTTTTTTGGTAAGTTTCAAAGAATCATGAGCCTCTTTAAACCAAGTTATTCTGTATCTTGTTGATCTTATACAGTGATGTTATACAGTGTTTAAACAGGTTCTGATGTATTCCTCTTAAGCCATGTTATTGGATGAAACTTCACCTCATTAATCCTTACAGTCCCAAATCCTTCTACATTCAATTTCCAAGATGGAGGAATTCAAAGGAATTGGGACCTCAGGCCCAAACAACCAGTACTTGTCACAGGATCAAACAATCACAAGTCCAAACAATTTGGTTTGGTATGACATAAGCCCTTTTCAAAACAATCTAGTCTTTGGCTTTGGCTTAGGCTCTGTCAGTTATTCAGTAAATGTGTGCTTTCCTTCATGGGCTTCAAATAGGCAAATGGAGCCCAAGACATGGTTTGGAAAAGGGTTATAAGAGAAGAGGATATTGAAGGAATTGGGCCACATGCTAGCCAAACTGCCAAGTGTGTAAGGGACAAGCATTGCTTACTATGCAGACCTGCTCCATAGTCCAATCGTGTACATTTATTATTATTTATACCAATTTGTCCACTAGGTACATAGTGAGTTACATTCCTGGAGGACAAACAGGGCTCAAGTTCTTCTCCAAACTTTGTAAAGCAGCAGCAAGCAAAACAATATCAAGTGCATTACCGGTGTAGAAATCAGCTCAAAGATCAGTTTAAAAGGAGATAGTGTTGGAGCTGGCCTAGTACTACATGTGTGTTATTCACTACTGCTGTGATTTTCTTTTTCACATTCTCTGTGGGGAATGTTCCTGATGTTTTTCTAGCAAGTATGTTGCATCAAACTACTGTAGTCAACGTACATGCTAAGGGACAAAGGAATCTCACACAGTCAGAGACATAGAGGAACCAGAGGCAGTGAAAAAAACACTCTACATGCAGGCAACTCTGGGATCTTGAGCTGGACTTTCAACATATCAGACATCATTAGGCACCTACATGAAATGCATACATTGGTTGCATACCTTGTGCTGGTCTGATGACTGGTCTCTGTGGTATAAGCTGTAATTGGATGTGTAAAAGCTGAGACAAATCTGTCTGAGCTAACTAGTCTTCAATGACGGAACCAGCGGGGGAGGGGCGGGACCACCCCCTGCTTCCCCCTCCTGCTTTTCCCCCCCCCCCCCCCCCCCTGAAAAAAAGGTGAATGAAAAAATACCACAAATGAATGGTTCGATACATCAATAGCCCCCAAAATGATGTCTTTGCTCCCCAAAAATGAAAATGTCTGCTTATGCCACTGCTAGTCTGGTTTATTTTCATTGTTTTATTATCTTAGGCATTTCTAGATCATTACATCCAAAGTATGTCTCGTTTAATGCATAGTAGATCCAATTATTGCTGAAAATCTAATGCAATAATGTGCATTCATTGTAAGTAATTAAACCAGTAATGGGATAGGTCAAATATCTGAAATGTTTTACATGTGAAGTCTATGGACAAGTTTGTATTATGTAAACTCCCCCCCCCCTTATGTATAGCTGTCCATATGGCTTCTGTTTTGCCCTTTCAACTTTGCATAATGTTCATTTTTGAAGTTCAGGTATCATGAAATATATTGGTTAAAATCTTGAAATGCACGTCTTTGCATTGAGTTTTGATTGAGTATGCACTGTAATGTTGTATCCATACAGAGTCTATGAACACCCTTGTGTGCACATCCAATGAAGATGCTATAATAACCATGATATGACTAACAACTTTCATTATTAATATTACATCACCAGGAAACACAGCAGGAGTGCCACTTTAAATCCGCCACTTTAGCAGTTTTTCCAATGGTTGTACCTGAAATAATCTAAAATGTGTTTCAACATATGAATGGACAAGCAGGCTTATACCGAACATAATTTGAGTTGATTCATTTGATGTTTTAGTTTTTAAATCTCCCTCAAAATTTCATCAAAATTAGACGAAAAAATCTAGCTGCATTTTGAGTCCTTTTTTAATCCTATTCAACTCAACTTATTTTCAGTATAGACCTGCGTGTCCCTTTACCAGATGAAACATTTTTGGGTGGTTTTAGGTACTTAAAACAAAAGTACAACCATTGGAAACGTGACGGTAGCTAAGTGATCCCAATTGTGTTTCCTGTCTGAATCCCCTGCCAGAAATCATTGACGGATTTTTTTTCGTCCTGTGCCTCAAACTATTAAATCTCATAACTTATTTGACCCTAAACTATTACATAAATTGGAAATGAAGAATACCTGTTCAAATTCAACTCGGTTAATTTAATGCTAAATCAGACAAAGTCTGGCAGTTAGTCTTCAATGTGTATTTACAAAAAGAAAAACCAAAATGTTTTTGCGTGCAGTTGTCACTTGCTGTTATCTAAGCCTGCTAAATAGTATTTCAATAAAGCTTTGTTATATAGCCATAAATAACTATAAAGTCCGTGGTTTTCATCCTAGTTCTTCAGCAATGTCGAGTATCAAGTACTGCCGACTACTAGGATGGCCGAGTAGTACTCGAGTACGAATACTTGGGCCATCAAGTACGAGTGTCCCAAAATGAGGTAACAACACATGAATTGTTTTTTTAAACTATAGTTCTTAACGACAATGTGTGCTTGTTAAAATAACTATCTTTTAAACATGAGTGCAACAAATTCAGATTTACTTTTTTTCGGTGCTTTATTTCTCTGTTCCTTGGATAGCAATGGCATAAATTTACATGAACACAACATAATTAGACAACCGTTTTTTGTCCACTAGTACTTAAAATCTAGTCTGAGTTCATTTTCAGTCGAGTAGCAAGTACATGACTTTGACACAAGTTACTTTTCAGTCGAGTTTCGAGTATGAACTTCGAGTACGAGTACTTTGCTAGCCGAGTACGAGGACGCGTAATACGTGTACAATCAAAGTCATGCTCCTGTAGTACTCGAGTAACGAGTACAAGTACTACAACATTGTTGTGAATCATCCTCGCCTATCTCATCATTTCATGTGGTGCAATGAAATAGGAATGCTTGCATTACATTTATTGAGTGTTGTCATTCATCGATGCGGATGCTTATGCTTAAACCATGGTTAAACACTGCATACAGCCCGTCCTCTCGCTTAAAAAGTTATACTAAAAATGAACAAAATATTGTAAAAGATAAGGGGAATATATACACTTGTTTGAAATTTATTTAGGCTTCTGAAAATTATTCATATTGACTGCGAGAAGGTCAGAAAGTAGGAGCAGATCGATAATCCCTGGTTGAATGATTCAAACGTCTTTAATTCCTCGTAAAAACAAAGAACAGGCGATATCACAGAAGGTCACACTCGAACAAGTTCCGGCTTGAGTGGTGGCAGAGCGCTTCATTTTATTTGCACAGGTACTCTAAACCTACATGCATGTCCTTGATGTGTAAGACTGTTGTGTTTTGTGCGCGACAATAATCATAACTTTACAAAAAAACTTTAAGTTATTTTTTAAAACTTTTGATATGTCATATAGGGCCTACATAAAGTTAATGAATATATTTAAACCACAAAGAAATTTTTCTGAAGGACATTGCCAATGACGCTCCACCCTTCTCCGGCCCCAGGATCGCCTTCCATGCTTACAGTTTACTGAAGAGCATGTCCCTGAAGAATCTTCCCACGGAAATCTGTGATTGAAATATTGAAAGAAACCTCGTGTTTCTTACTTGGTGATTTTGTACGTCGTCAAGATGCAGAATCTACGATACCCTATAGACACAAAATAGTACAATGCGTAATTATGAATGCATCCGGTTAATAACCTCCCGGTGGTCATGTCCGCTGAGCCATCTGTTTGTTCTGTGTGCTCCTCGTAAATCCTCGCCCGACCCAGTTGGATTTAACGGTCGATAATCCCTGGGTGAAGGAAATGCCAGTATTTCCTCGTAAAAAGTGCACGTGTGGATGTGGAGAGGGTTCGACGAAAAGTGTTAAATAGAGAAAGACGAACGACACCTTTGTGAATTATAAGTTCTTTTCCTGCAGTTTTTGGAACTTGTTTTTGTTTAGAAAGAATGGAAAACCCCAAGGGTACACAAAACTATTGACTGATGAAACAGCAGTGACTGGTACCATTCAGTTTGACATGACTTCCTTACTGCGGATTTCATATATTATCGTATCGTTTCTACTCTTTGACAAAATCTTAACTGAAATCTTAACTGAAATCTTAACTAAAATCTTACCTGGAATCCAAGTGCTGACGATGAGGACAGATTGTCATTTTATCACAGCTTACTAAGACTAGATCGTACCGGGTATAGAATATAGGCAAAGATTCAATGTAGCCGTTACTCATTGTCAACCCATTATTGATATTGGTCATAATGGGTTGATAATAATGTTCAATATTTCTATGAACAAATTGAGCACGGGGGCATCCCCCGTGCCCCCCCCCCCCTGCACACTTAATTATGTCACTGCTGATCATCTTACACGAGCATTTCGATGTAGGCATTATGGCATATTCCTTTTGGGACGTTTCAAGTTTCAAATCTTGGCTTGTTGGCGACTTACACCACACCGATGGGTCGAAAGAGTCGACCCAGATGTCACTGAATCTTCAGCCGATCTGGTGCACCATAGTTCCTGAATTGACACATAACAAAAACTTAGCATTCTAAACGTTTTGCGCTAAGAAAAGGAAAACATATTGCATCAAGAAGATGAACACACGTCGCATTCCAAACAAACGTCTTTGCAATAAAGCTTTAGTTTTGTGATTTTCTTTTTCATTACATTAAAATAACTCACTCGAGAAGTAGAATCGACACATCTTTCTATAAACAACTTAATGTGTTTTGGTGGAACAGTGTATAGCTAAAAGTACAACGTCCATGCATTTAATTGTGGGCTGCTATGTTGTTGTTTCCTGTGTAACCTGGAATTGGCTCATAATCTTATCGTCAACTATATATATAAGAACACTTTAGTCCGGTATCTACAACAGTATCTACAACATAAACAAACTAACGGTTGCGACTTCACTGTCAAGTTTGTTTTTTATTTCCTTTTATTTGACAAAATATTTGTTTAGCAAATTTCACGAGCAGAGCCAGACTCGTTCCTCAGTGCCAAGAAGTAAAAGAATGATGTTGTGAAAAACAACCCGATGACGTCCCTTTTTTGTCTAGTGATTAAGACATCTATATTTCACGAGGCCAAACGTAAATCCAAAAACACCTTCACAAAGGTTGAACAAACCAACTATGTAAACCCCAATCTTCACCCTCGGCACAAAATGTATTAATTTTTGAAGTGACAGATCTATTTCGAGGTTGTTTTGCACTAAAATGTCCGACCAACCTTCTTCAAATCGCTAGCCCCACGTGCGATGCGACATTTCAAATTCGCCTACACAGATTTCGTGCTTGGGAAACTATTTAAAAGCCTGGACATTCTGCGTAGAACCAATGGAACTGGAAGCAAACTATAGGCGAAGAAGAAGCCACAGATATGACAAGGTAAGAATGACAAATTGTGTTTAGTTTTGAATAATGCTACTGGCTAATGGGATCGTGTGGTAGGGACTGATGTAACATTTTCAGACGAGGATGGCTTTCCCCAAAGACGCAGGTAAAGATTATATTGGTTTTTTGTTCCATTCAAAGTCCGGACCGTAGAAACTCTTCCCAGGATCAACGTATGAAAAACATTACACAAAAATATTTTCATTGGAAACTTTCTGTAATAGCATTCAGCTCGATGTTTTCGTTTCTGCCCCCAAAGATCTGAAATGTCTGATGATGACAACCGTCCATGTTCGTTATTTCGAGTCCCTCTGTGGTTAAACACGGCACGTATACAGGGAGAGTCATTTCGATTAAAATAAACAGTATATGGTTGCTGTTGGTAGTGGTGGCGGTGTTGTTGTTTTGTTATTGTTTTAAAGAGCTAAGTACAAGCAATTTCCATGTTACACGTTTCCGTACATTTTGCGTGGCATACGCGAAAGTATTTTTTTTACGTTTCAAAACGAAAAACAAAAATAATTCGTTCAAATTAATTCCTTTGGAGAGAAGATTCTAAATTGTTGTTTTTTTCGGCGAAAAAGGGTGATTCAACTGTAAGTGATGTTAGATAACTGTCTTCTAGGGGAGTACATTCATTTTCATCAGTTAGTTATCAATTAACAAACCATGGCAAGCTCATCATAGGAAACGAAACCAACAAAACCGGTTAATGCGTTGTTAATTCTGTTTAGCTTGTGCGTAATCTTCTATTGTGATTGCGGCAATCAAAACAAACAACGGTGGTTTTATGGGTATTCAAATGATATTTCTCGACTGTTTCAGATCAAGAAAAAATAAGGCCTATTGAACATAGACACTCAGCTTCTAGACTGAAATGTAATTTCATTTTTCCTAGATGATTATCGATCTTGTAATTTGTCTTTTATGCAATTATTCAGTTATTATGAAAATGAAAAACATTACATTATTGCATAATATTGTTTTAAAGAGGTCAATACATAAAATTCACTGAATTTATGAACTAAGACGATGACTTACATTTGGTGTGTTATCTTTGCTCACGTTATTGTTCAGACTCGAGGTTTGACGGGAGCTCAAGTAGATCTCTTAACCTTTGCCTTGTTGCTTGTTGCTCATCTCCCGTTTGACCTGAATATCAATATAACATTTGATTGTGTTGTGTGATCCGCATGCTATCACTTAAGATGAAAATCAACCACTCTTCGATTTGTAATTCATTCGTATTCTTAGTTTAATTTATTCATATAATTTTCAAATGTACAAATCAGCATTTTAAATACAGAATGGGCGCTGTGGAAACCTTGTGATATTTCCTTTTTAAAGGTAAAATCTAGGATTGGTAAAGCTGATAGTGCAGTGTTCTTACTTTGTGTGATTCAATATATAGGCCTACATACAAAATAAAATTAAAAAAACAAACAAACAAACAACCCAAGAAACAAACAAACCTGTGAAAATTTGGGCTTCGTCTGAGTCAGGAGAAAATAGTAAAAAAAGTGCACACTTTTCAGCATGTAAACACATTGTCCTTAATTTCGATTGTTACAATCGAAATTAAAATCGAGGTCTTCAAATTCTATTTTCTCGACTTTGATAGTATTTCAGACAGAAATGTTTCTATGGAAGATTGATAGTAATATGAACTTCATAATCAGTAAGCTTTCAGACTGATACTAGTAAACTAAATCGACGAATATAAATACTGCATTCTGCCTGTAAGTTGTGGTTTAGCAGTAATCGAAAGAAAAGATCTATTTTTGAAGATGTCTTTTTGGAATCATGACCATCCAATGTGCAGACATTTCTACCGGGTTAGTTGCATGGTGTTTTAGAAACTTATTAAATACGAATGAGTCGCGTGCTCATCCGGAGCCAAGTGTCAAGTGATTTACGTTTTAACGTGGCTTTATATTCTTCGTTGGAGAAATCCTTCCAAAAATTGGACTAATTACAAGTATTGATATTCTTCGTTGGAGAAATCCTTCCAAAAATTTGACTAATTACAAGTATTGCCAAACAAGTATGCGAGAATATAACTTAATCATCAGAATTCTGAAATTTAATGTCTCGTCATTGCCTGGTGTGTATAAGAGTATGATATAACAAAAATACTTTACCGTCAGGAATTTTAACTGTCCATTAATCAATAACTCACCTCATTGTTTCCATACAATGACGTCACGAAATCTATTAACAAAGTTAATTCAAACACTTATTTTATTTTTTTTTTGTGGATCGAAACATAAATTAATATCAACAAGTTTTGTATAAGTGAAAACTGATACATTTCGTCCCACATTCATGGGGAAATACAAGCTATGATCGTTTTTTCGACTTACCAAATCGAAATAAACACGAGGCTAGATGTAACGAACATGCATGACAACTTGTAGTGCCTGTTTTCACAAAAACGTAATAACTTGATTTGATGGGATTTTCACAGGTTTGTTTGTGTTGTGTGTCTGGTAAAACTTACTAATGAATTGGGAATGAATTACTGTTTCAAAAAACAAAGATGAACACCACATGTTTTCATTGAAACACGTTCTTCAAGAGCAGCGAGTGTGTCCTCAATAGACACGGTGCACAAGTTAGTCATTGTCCCATTTTCATTATTGTCTGAACCTTATTCGTTGGTGTCAGGTAGAATTAAGGTGACAGTACAGCGACATGATGACGGTGTGTAATTAGCATGATATTGTATCTTACATTGGTCATAATAGGCTATAAGCAAATAATCATGGCCACACAGTCCTTCCATTCAATTCATGCAAATTGAGAAATTAATTTTGCTGACTGCAGCTATTTGATGAGAAACTGCGAAACGGGTATTGACAATTTATGAGATAGTCAGCGATTGCCATGCGCGCACCACGGGTCGTGTTGTCACTGACGGGGAGTCGAACGTAGTCAATTCCGCTGTGTGTGGGCGTGTACTGTCACTGTATAGATTCCGTGTGTGATTGGTTTTACGGTACTATAGAGACTAGAATCGGCCTGTAGATGTCAAGGGATTCACCAAAACAAATAACAGACAACGTATAAGATTAAGCTACATGCGAGCTGTCACCCCATGATATAACCAAAGACGGTCATTGTATAAATACCCCGTTTCTTGTGAACGGCATTCAGAAGATCGAGGAAGACAAAATCATCTTCCTACCAGAAAAACGTGCGTTAAACTTAAAATCTCAGCAATACCACAACATTGGGCACCAATTTGCGATTTCGTTGGCACGTAGTCTTAATGGAAAGGCACCCTGCAAACAACGGGATCTTTCAGTGACCATCTCTTTTCTGATGAACATTGTAATGCTAAATAGCAATATAGATTCATTAAAGAAAAGAATACTATATTATTCTCCTCATCCATTAGCAAAATATCTAGATCACACTAAAAACAACTCAACTTAGACCTACGTTAAGCCTGTTTTATTAGAAACGTTGGACTCATGAACAACTTTTCCACCAACGGCCATTTTGAAATCAGTGCCTTTTTACAACAAATTATATCTTTGTTATCAGTCAGCTTAACACAGAATACTGTTTATGTTTTACTTGACACAGGTAGTTCCAGTGGTTCTTAAAAATGCATGTATTTTGGGCATCTTGTGCCGCTGCATCACCATGTCATCGATTCCTCCTCCTCGTCCTCCTCGTAACATCATTCTCCCTAGTTACTCAAGGCAACTACTTTCCCCCGATGTTAAGCCTTCGCCCAACCACGAGTGTCAGATCCAAACCGCCGGTTCACAAGTATTACTTGCACAACGAGGTACCGGAAGGGAGCTCAACGGAGTCTCCTGGGTCGTTTTATCATGTGATGAGTCCGTGGAACGGCAGAGCGATGAAGCAGCAAGTACAACGCACACAGACCGATGACACTGCTGCTGCTGAAGACTCTTTGAAATCATTTGCACTCCTAATGGAAGAATGGGTAAGTTGTATTCAACATATTACTTCATGCTGGAGACAAAGTACAGTATTTGTAATAAAAATCAATGAGTTTTAACCTGAAAACTCAGTGATTAAACTGAATACTAAATTCATATCAGAGAATTATTTTCATCTTAAATCCTGTCCGAGTCAAGCTATAAGACGCACCCCATCAGCGCCGAATACAGCAGTAACCATTGGAGATCTAATTTGCATATTGATAATGAATATTACTGTTTTACAAAAAGTGGTCAAAGTGGTTCGCGATTTCCCCTTTTTCAAACTGGTAGAAGCCAAATTTGAAGCTAATTGGTTGCATTCACCTGCTTGAACTACTTCAGTCTTGACTTAGGGTCCATTAATCTGTGGAATATTCAAGTCAGCTCTTATGTGGCCCAAAATGTTGCACGCATTTTACGCGAGGATACTAACTTGTTTCCCGCGTGGAGTTCGCAATAAAGACATAGGTACATGTACATTAAACCATACTTCACTTCAACTGTCTGTTATACATTATTGCGGAATAGTTTTGGTAGACTTTGGTTAGCCAATCGAATACCGATCTCTGGCGCTACTGCATATTCCCGTTGTGATGTTAAACCACGCAACGGTCTATTGCTTATTTCGATTGTGTTGCGATCAGAATAACCACATAGTGCCATTGTGAACGCAACGTAAACAAAATCCCTGACCAAACATTTTTATGTTGATTTCAATAAAACGGGATCACTAATTGATTATTTTTCACAGGTTGGTTGTATGGTATGTTTATGAAAATTGGAGGATGTAGATTGGTGGGGCTGTGTAGTCATGATTATAGCGGTAAATGGAACGACCCAGTTACTACGCGCGCGTGCGCGCAGGCGGTCACGTGACAAAGACGGCATCCTTTGTGATTTGACCACAAGCGCGCGCGTGTGCAGTATCTAGGTGAGAGTTCTTCCTTTAGTTACACAACCACAGGCCTGCTATAATCATGACGACACAGCCCCTTTAACTTATATTCTTAAAAACAAACACATAACAAAAACAATAATGTTACATGTACGTTTAAATGATGTTTCGGTTCATTTTGATTCAGCGTTGCATTATTTTTATCCATGCAGAAAGCTTAACAAACAACAGAATCAACATTTCAATTTTAACAACACAAAAACATCACATGCCTACTGGTTTGCATTTATTGTTCATTTAATTTCACATACTAAAGGCTACCTTATTGAATATAACGACCCATACTTGTGCTTACTATAAAATAATTTTTAAAGACGGCGGCAAACTTTGTTTATTCCGATTTTTTTAAAAATTTTATTATCTATTATTATTATTATACCTCAGACAAGTTCTTATTCTTGTCTTTTTCTTCATCTATCGCAGGCTAGTCGTAATTCTATCAGCAAATCTGATGCCCGGGCTTACGTTGCATCCATCTATGGCGGATCTGTTCAGAATAAAAGAAAACGAACGGTAGAAACAGCTGATTTCTCACTGGGTGGCTACAGTGGGACAACACCCAAAACGAGGCGTACCGGTGCACGACGTCGTGTTTACACCCCGGCCCGGCAGCAAGTTTTTGAACCCATGCCACCATTCAAGCCCCCTCCGTCTGGTACACTGTTACCAGATTTGTTCTCAAATCCTAGAGATGCTGCTGTGTCATCCCACAATCGCCCAACAAGCAACACCTCATCCTCGGTCATTGCTCAACGTCCCCCACGGCCATCTAGTTCCAATCCTGGAACCGTTCCCAGACTTGATCGAAAACCTCATTCAATCAACAACCAAGATCCTCGTCGAAGTGGCCAAGTAAGCCAATTCAAAGCCGAAAGTGTTTCCTTTAATGGACAAGAACCTGACATTCCTGGCGCAGAAGCAAACGGTGAGCCCGAAGACACGTTGGCAGGGACTGAAGGTAGTATGGACTCAGTAGCTGGATCACACGATGGTGTGTTTGCTGGAAGACCAAACCCACCCGTACCACCTAATGAATACAAAGAGCTTCCGGCTCCTGAAACGGATAATCCACAAATGCCCGGCAGTCATCCCACAACATTTAATCCGGTGAGTAATTTAATATAAGATCAAGTAATAAACCATAAGGGAAACTGACTGGATAAAGCAGTTTTGATGATTGACTAGAACGGGGTTTGAACCTGTGACATTCAGGTTTACGTGCTAGTGCTGTACCAACCGAGTCATCTAGGCTGTACGGCATAAAGTTGGCGGTCTCTCTGTTTGTTTCAATATCTTCGTTCGGGCGCCAGTCAACAGTCAAACGACCATGTACTTTACAGCGAGGGACCATGTCCGTGGTTACAATACAACCTGGGAAGCGGTAGTGGGGTATGCAGTGTTGTATTTGTTTATATCCCTTTTTTGTTTTAAAATACGACTCTTAACTGGCGCCCCAAATAGAAAAATTGTCATAGGGTAAAGTTGGTAAAGCCCGGTGAGTTAATCCGGAGGTCGCAGGTTCAAACCCCGTTCTCCTAAACGTTTCTTCGTTCACCCAAAATCAATTTATAAGTTCTGTATAAAGGCCCATAGCTTTAATTCCCTTGTGGACACGAATAATAAAAACTGCAGTTAAAGCAATGTTGGAAATGCGGTCAAAAAGCTTCCATTTATCTGCTACTAAATTTAATTGTTGAACGGTGGATCCGTCAGTTGAGGACCGAGCAAAAGTATAGTCAAATGTTTTTTTGATGAACGGGTATCCTGTATCTGCCCACAGCCCTGCAGAAAGAAGAGGGGGAAAAGTTGCCAATCTGGGTCTTTATTATCAGAAGAGTGTCACGAGTGTCAGCCTTAATTGTTATTGGCTCAAGGAGCATAATAAAAGATTGACTTGAATGTGAACGATTTTATGTCGAGCAATATCATTTTATTTTCAGAACCAACACAAGTTACGATGAGAGATTGAGATGCTAACACTAACATATATCAGAACCTTGTTTGTGCTGTGAGAAAGTGTTCATTTTGAGTCATTTTTCTTCAGATTTTTCGCTATAGAAATTATGTCCAAATAGTTCTTCCCAGTCATTGGTAGCACCTATCTACGACAGATTATTATTTCTGACGGCTCACATGTCCGACAGATATCCATCATACCAAAGGTCCATACCATTATGTACAACGACAATTTCTTCCGTTGTTGTCTTTATTGTGTGCAGGGAAACTCTTAAAGATGCTATAGGTCCGATTTATGACCGATTTCACCCGAAAATTTATATTTAAAATTTAAATAGCTATTTTTATATTTTCGATAAAGCTGGAAGGTACCGGTACTGCATGAAACCGTAATGATAGTCGGGTGGTTAATTAAAGGTTAAAATGAATTATTGTCTGGATCCCGACATTATCTCACGTCCATCAGCAATGAACATGTTTGCATGTTACGTGTATTTTGTGCATCTTCCGTGACTTAGCGAAAGTTTTTGTAATGTTTTCGCTTTGAAACAGCATCATCTATCAAAATCAAAAGCGGAGTGAAATTGTAATAAACCAAAATGAGCTACAGCAAACACATCAAAATAAAAAATAAAAATATTTGAAATCCGAACCTCCAAAAACAAAAACAAAAACACAGTATCAATGATGGTTAGACATTAATCATCAAACAGCTTAAAAACGATTTACACCAGGCAGGAATGAACACAATTTAGGTGAATGAATTTGTACATGGGGAGTAACCTCCAGAGTTCTTTCGCTGCTATGAACTAGCCACATTTATAGGGCTGTACATTAACCTAATGGTAACCTGAAGCTAACCTGTACTTGCTACCAAAATTGGACTGAGCAGTCTCATTGGTTAAGAGTCATAATATATGAATATTGATGATACATCTTTCATCCTAAAGACATTTTTTAAACTACAAATAAAAATATGGATAGGTAAACATTTGAAATAAAAATGTAAAAAAAAACACAAAAAAACAAACAAAAACATAATGGTCTTTAACTACCTTGCCAAAGAAATAGGTTAAATACGTCCACCCAAGAATTATTAAAATTTCAGTTTGAGGAAAACACGAATGCCTGTGCAAAGTAGAACAAAATGAGCTTAGAATGCCGAAAGGCTAGCAGAATGTCATGAGTAGGCTTGCATAATGGACGATGGCTGCATGGATGTTGATACCCCAATATAAACACACACAGACATGGGTGGCGTGTGCGTAAAGCGCTCGCCTCTCACCAATGTGTTCCTGGTTCGATTCCCTGGTTCGTTGTGCGTTGGATCTCTCCCGTGCCACAGGGGTTTTTCTCCGGAAAACCAGACACTTTCGATCTCAGGCTGTGCTCCGAAGGCGCCCTTGAATGCCTACAGCTCGAACACGTGTAGCCAGTAAGGATGATTAGCCTCCCAAAATAGTATTGTAATTATTAATACAGAAGGACTTTGCTTACTCTGAAGTAGACTTGAAATCAAGTCTGTAATTGAGCGGTCTTACATTCGCACACGCCGCGACGCTCTTATAGTCTAGGTTCCTAGACTATCCTTGTGTAATGCTAAAACTAAAAAACCGAAATGTCTCAATTCTAACAATAGCGATCGTGGGCTGTAAAAAAGCAGGAAGGTCTTGAACAAAGACTACAACGTGCTGAGCACACAGTTCTAGTTGCGGGGGCGGTACGTACACCCTCGATCCCAATATGCGGGTGTTATAGCTCAATTACAAACTTGAATAACTGCTACCTCCATGCTTGCACTCAGCTTTGTAAACAAGCAATGTACTTGCTACCAAAATTGGACTGAGCGGTCTCATTGGTTAAGAGTCATAATTTATGAATATTGATGATACATCTTTCATCCTATGCGTTATACCATCACCGTACAGGTAAAACCTAATCTGTCTCTATAGAAACTCAAGCATATAGGCTATGTAATATACAGCTGCATTTATGAATATTAATCAAGGAAACGTGTTAGTCAAGTCGTTATCAACGGTTGCATGAACGAATACCGTCCAAAGCCTGCGAACGTTGCATAAACGGACGCATGCATGGGGCTATTACATCTTATTATAGGTTTTCCCGGCCAATTTCAGCAAAATATCATTCAATTTCTCACGCGATTTCTCTAATTCAGTCAAACTAGGGTTTCTCTTTGGGTATCATTGCATTCAATTTCGTTTTCGTGCACTCAGGATCCCTTTCTTTTCAGTCTATTTCGTTCATAGGCATTCAAGACTACAAGATCGCCATTCTTATGTTGAATATCCACCACCTTTTCCCAATAGGTGCTATCAAATTCAGAGTCATCGAAGCGCCGCACTGCGATTTGTACCTTTTGTTCTTTTCCTTTCTGTTTATGGGCAACGGATTTCAACATTTGAGCGTTCAAATTCAACATGAGTGTGAAACGGCTTATGCTTGCGTTAATGTTGCGTTGTGTGGATTATCTGTCTTATGCGTTTCATTTGAATTCTTAATTCTTTGGTCTTAATTGCAAATGTGTTTCTTTTGCTTTGTGTCCCATGATTAAACTTTAAAATGTGTCTAAGAATAGTTAAATAAAGTTTTACGGCACACAATAACAAAATAAACAACATTTTGCTTGCATTGTAAATGTTTGCTTTGGTCTTAAATTCATTTTTTGTCATCTTCTTTATTCGTTAATGTAAGACCTTGCAAATTAAACCTTCGAATGCTTCAACCAACCTTCCTCCTCTGTCTCCATTGCTCACTCTTCTGTAATGACCACGGACAGCCATTTTTGCTTCAAAATCGTATATTTAGTGAGAGGTACAACTCGGCAACAGTGTAGAAATAAATTCATCTCATAATATTCTACCTATTCTACCAAAGAAACAAATTTAAATGCAAACATTTCTAAAATGTTTGCCAGTTGCCGAACATGAACAGTCGACCAGCCCGTTGTTGCTGGCTTTGAGGAAATTGAATGAACTAAGTGACCATTTTTAAATTGAATGATTTTATTTGTCAACTGAATGTCATCAAGTCTAACTCTGACGGGTCTCTCAGACCACTGATACAATCACACTCCGATCTCACTCAACTAGACATTTTTCGACGGATCGGTGCTGTATTAATTTCATAACTTGCGGCAAAGTGGGGCTGTGATAACTTCGTGGGAGAACGGTTCTTATTTAATCTAACGAGCGAACCAGAAAATGTATAACTTTCGTTATTTTAAAATATTTGTCTTTTTACTGACAGAGAGCATGTATTTCGCCACGCGCGTTGGTGGTCACTAGTTGTAATATAACCGTGGAGTATGTACTTAGAAATTTTGACTGCTGGGGGGGGGGGGGGTTGAAGAAGAAAATGGAAAAGAAGAATTTATATTCAGTATCTGTAATCCAGGTTATATTGTATTCATTCTGCATTTAAATTTACATAGCTGTAAGTCATGTATTCGAACAATAGGCGACTTTTCTCCATCTGAGGATGCAATCTTCTGGGACCAATGGGATCAAACAGGATTATTGTAGATTAAGATTGTTACACAGAAATCAAGAGTCTGGCAATTCCATGGTGCATTTAGCTGCTAAAAAAGCTGTGAATAATACAGTACGACGGAGATGAGCTGTGGTTGCGTAGGAAGACGCTTTGTATTGAACGTTTGAAGCTTTCTTATGTACGTCCTGTTTTGATGATGTTGTTGGTTTCCCGAAGAAGCCCAAATGCGATCCGATTCCTACTAATCACCATTGTCTAATGCTGCTTGCAGGCAATTAGTTCATTGATACTTTATAAAGCCACACGCCTGCACATTCTAATCTTGTTTTCAGATCTAATGACAAATGATCTGCGTAACTTCGGTTCGGGCATTTAATAAATCTTCAATACCAGGTAGTTAGCGGAAACTAATTACTCGGTAAAGCTGACGTCTGTTGTGTATGTTTACTGAGTATAATTATGTCCCAATTACACACAAAAACATTTAATTCGGTACAGATAACTAAATTCTACCAGAGTCCAGGGTAAAGCATGAACAATTTATTTGAGGTTTTATACAACGGCGAGAAAGCCATAATTCATCTTTAAAAAATAAGCAGCAACAAATATCTTTTGTTTGTTTTTACTTGGTTTGGTTCAAATCCATTTGTTAACTATATAGGTTTTCCCGGCCAAATTCAGCAAAATATCATTCAATTATTGCGCTTTCAAATTCACGCGATTTCTCTAATTCAGTCAAACTAGGGTTTGATGTACCCAAGGATTTATTTTCAAGCGAAATTGAATGACCCGGGTATTAACCTGAATGGATTTTTGTTGAAATTGGCCGGGAAAACCTATAGTAGAATATCTCACGAGGGCCGATTGCCGTTGTTTAGAATGAATTATTGTACAGCAGTGATTAGTGTTGAATTGGTGTTAGTTTGAGTAGACTAGGAGTGGGTGTGGGTGTAGGCAGCTCACAATGTCACAGGATCACTTTATAATAATAATAATACGAAGTTTTATATAGCACTTTATCACACCCTATGGGCGTCTCAGAGCGCTCAATATAATATGTTTACCTGCAAGGTATGATGAGTTACGTTTTGAAGTATGAGACCTGTTCCTTTACATAGCACCATTACGGTTTACAAGGTGCTGTGGCGCTATCTGCAGCCGACCAGGAACACTGGGGCGAACCCCTTCTTTTTGCGATAAGTGCACTGGGTTCTTTTACGTGCATTACACAACACATGGGACCGACGGCTATAGCAAGGACGAAGCAATAATGGTTAAGTGTCTTGCTTGAGGACACAAGTGTCACGACCGGGACTCGAACCCACACTCTGCTGATCAGAAACACCAGAGCTTGAGTCCGGTGTTCTTATCCGCTCGGCAACTTTAAGTGGCACATATTCACCTACGTCAATGACACTATAACCTTTAAATGCAAAGACTGGTCAAACAATGCTGGGACTTGGAAATTAAGAACGGGTGGATTATTTCATGGCAGCCGTTTATTTTACTGTGATGCTCACTTTTCTAAATTTTAATGTTGATTTTTATTATTACCCATGCAGCGTGACGTCAAAGTTTTAATAGAAACGAGACGTCTTCAGTTAACATACAGCGTGAACGCTCCTCCATACTTTACGTTTGAGAGTCTTCTATCTCAGCTAGCCACATTCCTAATGCCTGGCTTCTGCGTAGATCTAGCTGTAACCCGCAGAGATGAACAATGTGAGATTATTAGCCACATGGCTTCACTCAGGACAGACAGGCTGCAGAATTGGCAAATTGAGATAACTGATACAGGAGGCAAGGTAAATGTCATGTCTGAGCATAAATTCAATGTAATCTCGGTTATAATCATTATTATCATTTATATCATCATAAATTATCACCATTATGTATGAATTATGCTATTGACCCATTTCACCTGACGTCATCATCACAACAATCTTGGTTGCGCCATTTTGGTGGTCAATGTCACTTTACTGAGATATTCATGTGGTGAAGAGTGCATTTTAGGAGACGCAGCGTTTACACGTAAACCTATTGACCACCAAAATGGTGAGCGTGGCACAGTCGGCGCGTGTGACGTGCATGCAAGGGGTGTTTACGCTATAACTCTTTATCTTTTGCAGATCATATGGTTCAACCAGTGTATGCCGGACTCCAGACTGTTCATCGTGCCCGGATTCACGGTTAGTTTCAAGTTCGTATCGCACCTTCAGCATCCAATGGACAAACCAACACCGGAAGCTCAAAGGGTTGACATAGCTGAGCATGCGTCCCATCCGCCACCCATACATGCTAACGGCAGTCAGCCTCTGACGTCAGCAAGTCTTCGGTAATAACAATCTAACCTGCTGAAAAAATCCTCAAAAATTGCTCCCGAATCTACTCTGCTGTCGTCATTTTCATGAAGGCTTTACCAAAAATGTCCGCTTGGCACTATTATTGACAATTACGACGTCACAATTAGCATGATCA
The DNA here is from genome assembly GCA_911728455.2 of Marthasterias glacialis. Lineage (NCBI taxonomy): Eukaryota > Metazoa > Echinodermata > Asteroidea > Forcipulatida > Asteriidae > Marthasterias > Marthasterias glacialis. Next base: position 10,640,814 of record OU452235.1, read on the forward strand.
CAATGGACAATCGAATTGGACTTTTTGCTGATTTCAGTTGCATTAAGCCTGTGGTTTTATTAGACAACTTAATCAAACACGCCAAAGAAATTACTGACAAAGGTGACTTTATTGTAAGAAAGATGTTTTTAAAAATAATATTGACAATTATTCTTGAAGTGGTTTGTTAATTTTGTTCCTGACGACACGAGTTCGGCATCTGACTACCCGAAATGTATTTCAAATAAAGTTCGGCATGGTAAAAATATGTAAGACAGCTTACAATCATATCAACAGTTAGTTGTTAGAAAAAATAAATAAATCAGTTCCAATAACTTGGGTTTTCCTGGTCATTTTCAGCAAAGTAGCCGCAACTCTACTTTGAGGCATGCGAATTTCATTCAGGGCGGATCCAGGATTAGACCTTGCAAATTAACTCTCGAATACCTCAATTAGCCTTCCTCCATCTACAGTGCTCAATCTTCGTAATGAAGATTGAAATACAGGGGCGCCCCATCTTAAAAACAGGGGCGCCATCTGGACATCTGCAGGACATGATTGGTTGTTTGGGGCACTATTTAACATCTTCTACTTAAGGCCACTTCATTCACTTTTAAATGTAGGGAATTTGTAGCCCAAGGAAAAGTCAGAGATGCAACTTATGAAATGTCGGACTCGGTACATTGGTGTGAAAAACACGTGTTTATCAATTGAATTTGGGAGTTAATTGTCAAGGCAAAAATCTGTTCATTTTTTAGCTTAACTGTTTTAATTCAACAATTAACTCATAAGCAATGCAATTCAATTATGAGCAATTCAAACATTGAAGGAATGCTTTTAATTTCTCTAGATTCAGTTTTTTATTTGTTCACTGTTCACTGTTCACACCATGACAGGGCGCTGTAACCAGTCAAAAATTTCACGCGAAATAGAACTACACGAAGTTTCAATTTGCCGTTTATTTGCCGAAAACGACTGGATTAACTTATATTCATGTGGAAAAATGGATTAGAGTTATTTTTAATTTCAGCCCTCGGGGGAAAATGGGAATAAGAAATGGGGAGGGCAAAGTGAATACAGTCAATTTGAAATTAAAAATATAACTGTTCAAATAAATTAAAAGAGTTATGAAAAAACGAAGAGGGATCGAATATAGACTCAAGCTATAACTATATTGAACGTATACATAAGCATGAACGTATACATAAGTACGGCTTTAAATCCGTGCACTGGTCAATATGACCGGTAACCAATGTATAAACTAAATAAATCAATAAATTAAAAACCACGTTTGGAAATTTTCATTATTTCGTGTTTAATCTCTAATAATAAAAGATTCCTTTCTTCACGTGTTCCCTGAAAGGCAATCAGTCGCAGTATTCTCTCATTGAGGTGAGGTCCTTTATCACACGGCCACGACCCTGCAAGGTTTTAAACGGCCGTTTAAGACCGAGTCACTACTCTTTTATTCCCATTCATAAATGGCTACATTGTCGTCCGACTTCGACGCATAGCTCAAAAATAAACCTCTTTTGTAGTAGAATACTGGTAGTTCATGAAACAGTAATGTGATAAAAATCAATGTCACAAGATACAACTTTAAAAAGTGGCTTAGAAACTGTGTTATTATTACCAAAAGCCGACTGTTGGTGTGACTTTGTCGGTCACAGCATGCATTTGTACGAAGTTTGTAACCAGCTGATATGACGTAGTACCCACTACAGGTCACGTGATGACATGTAAACATTGGTCGCGCAATCGGTCTATTCTTGCCACGTCCTCAGTAGACGTTCCCGTACATCGTTTTCGTTCTGACTGTATATAGGGACCGGTAGCGGGTAATGAAAATTATCATATACCTGGCAGATTTAGGTATATATGAAAAAGAAAATATTTCCACTCTAAAAAGAGTTGTCCCCCATACCACTCTTTTAAAAGAGCCATATGGCGGATAAGTCTTTAAGAGTGGAAACATTTGCTTTTTCACTCGATTCAGAGTGAAGTTCACTCAAATTTCACTCTAAAAGAGCAAACGAGATAATTGCACTCTAAAAAGAGTGAAAATTACACCACCACTCGGGCAAGAGAGTGATGTTTTCACTCTTTTACATTAAGAGAGTATGTCTGGGTGAAGGGTTACGATACACACATGTGCTAGTGTTAAACAACAACATACACACGTCACGAGCATAACCAACACCATCTCTAAGACAAGAAAGTTATTACTGCGCCCGCACAATAGACCGATTGCTCGACCTACTTCACGTGACCCATGTTGGGTAATGTAAACACACACGTAATCCTCCATAGGAAAGGGTGGTACGGTACACGATGATTAATGCACTTAGTTTATTTATTCGACCGAGGCTTTTCTTGCTCGAAATCTGTGAAAGATATTCCAGAGTTTGTACCAAAGACCTTCAACTGGCTGAATAATACCAGTAAGGACAGTTCCAGCAAGTCTTGAAAATTGTAATAGTACCGAATAAATTAGCACGATGTGTACAGCGCACGACGGAACGTTAGGCCACACGACCGCGATCACCACACGCTTTTCAACACAAAAATTTCAACGTTTTGAAGCTGAAATCCTCCAAAGAAATTGCTTTCCAAAACTGTGTGATTCCTTTGCCTATTTGAAATTTCGCAAGGCTAGGTATTAATGCTCACTTTCCCCACGTTCTCTACCCTTTTTTTTTTTTTACAGTGGTTTAGGCCTACATTACAAACAAAATAACACACGGGTGGCTACATAATAGTCGTCCGACGCCGGTAGTGCATGGCTTAAGAAACCTCTTTTTAGTAGAATCCTGTTAAATTATGAAACAGAGATGTGATTTAAATTAATGCCACAACATACCACTTCAAACAAAGGGGCTGATTAACTAATTCATTGCTTAACGAAAATAAAATCAACTGTTTTCGAACTCACTCTGTGTCACGGCCTATGCTTTTACACGTATTTTTTCATCAGCTGTATGACGTCATACCCGATAGGGGGTCACGTGAACGCATGTAAACATTGTCGCGCAATCGGTCTATCGAGGGCCAGTTAAAAGCGCCATATCGGTAGTAACTACTGGTCCCTATATACAGGCAAATAGTATACACATAATATGGACTGGCAATGAGGGAAATAGTGCACGTATATGCAACCCGAGGGCCTGTGAGTGACCAGGAGAGGGTCTTATTTCCCAAGGCCGAAGGCCGAGGGAAATAGGACCCGCTCCTGGTCACTCACAGGCCCGAGGGGTGCATAGACGTACACTATTTCCCGAATAATGCCAGTCCATATGTGTTTTATAACACACCTCAATCCAAAATGTCGGTTAGAAGAGTAAATTGCGGTTTGTTGGCCGGGAGATTCTTCTCCATCCGCAGACGCCGTCGTTTTCTTGAGGGCGCTCTTTACCAGTCAATAGTTTTTGGGTTTTTGAAACTATTTGTGAACTATTTCCCCCAAATGAAGCGCGTGCAGTGCGTATGGTGCAGATTTCATGCAATAGGCTACATTATAACACACCTCTCCCTGGTTCTTTATCCTGATTGGCTGAAACACGGTCACGTGGGGTGAACTAATATAGCCTATTGCATGAAATCTGCACCACCGTGAACTTGACGCGCGTTAACGCACCGCACGCGCTTCATTTGGGGGAAATAGTTTGCAAAGCGGGAAATAGTTTCAAAAACCCAAAAACTATTGACTGGTAAACAGCGCCCTCAAAAGGTTTACAATGCTCATAACAGTTTACCGTTGTAAAACTGTGCGTCCTGAAAATTTTTTTTCACATGATATTTTAGACTGAGGTGTGTTATAAAACACATATGGACTGGCATTATTCGGGCAATAGTGCACGTCTATGCACCCCTTGGGCCTATGAGTGACCAGAAGACGGTCCTATTTCCCTCGGCCTTCGGCCTCGGGAAATAGGACCCTCTCCTGGTCACTCACAGGCCCTCGGGGTGCATAGACGTGTACTATTGTCCTCATTGCCAGTCCATATGTGTATATTAGTTCACCCCATGCGACCGTGTTTCAGCCAATCAGGATAAAGAACCAGGGAGAGGTGTGTTATAAAACGATGTAGGGAATCAGGCTACGTCCCCAGGCTCCATTTTGCAAAGGGTCGACGCTCAACGGTTAATAAGGGAATAAAGCTGTGATGAAAAGGTTTTTAACTATTTTTTAAAACCGATGAGGGGCCTGGTGGCCCATAACTGCCCGAGCCGCAGGCGAGGGCAATTATCGGCCACCAGGCCCCTCAGAGGTTTAAAACAATAGTTAAAAACCGATTCAGCACACCTTTATTCCCATTCATAAATACCCTTTCTTACCAAAAAGCATGAAAAAGTAATTTCTGGGCTTCAAAAGTCACGGCTTTCCTTACTTTTAGATGTTCACATCTAAGTTTTCCCGTGTGGGCGCTGAGCGATGTCCGTGTCGCGCGCGTAAGCGTACGCTTACGCGCGCGACATTCACGTGCCTGTCATGCCCATAGATATAGAATAAAATACCTAGATCGGACGCGCGTACAATACGCTGGTTCAGCCTGGGCGCTGACATTAGTCACGTGCTTGGGGCGACGCGCAACTTTTGAAATGGTGTGACGAGCATGCTTTTCGGCAACCAAACACACATTTCGACAATACGAGACGAACTGAACGTCTTATTATCCAGTTCGTCTTTATTTCCAGCTATTTTTTAATAACGTTTGCCGAGTATTCTAATGGTGTAAGTGAAATGGTGAGTAATTGTACAGTAGATGACGCCATGGTTGTCTGCAAAATCTTCGGAGAGAGTGTTCCGGATGTACAATGGTACCGCACCGTCACGTAATGTCCAACCTAATACCCCCATGGTACATGTATGCAGAGCAGCCCATAATCGGGTGTGTTTTTGTCATCACAACACACCCTTGATCCATCACATGGAGAGAGCCTGATAAGCAGTGTCGCTCGCCACCTTCGGGTCAGATCGTATGACTTCGACAAAAGTATAACAGAAGATCTTCAAGGCCAGTGAGTACGAAGCTTAGCTTGTATTCAAAATTTGTTCTGTTTAAATGGCAAATGTAACCAACCTGTGCGACCAGTGTGTGTGTACACACACAGAAATTTCGTTCAGGTTAAAATCGCGATAACATAAAAAATCAAATATAGGCCTATATAAAATGATATAGTACAGGCTAACCAAAACGTCGATCTCCTTTGTTTGTTAGTTTGTTTGTGTGGGTTGGGTTGTTTGGTTGTTTGTTGGTTTGTCAGTTTGTTAGAAATTGAAGCAACTGAACTCAGCTTTTTTTCTTGGCCTGTCGTCACACTATTCATTTCAGTTAGCCCATGAGCCAGGTGAAAACGTTACTAGTTTATTGTTTAATTTGTAGAAATGTATTGTAGCTGCCCACGAAATTTGTTAGTTGATTGTAAAAGGAAGTTGGAACAACTGCAAATAGTGTGTGTTTTGTTTTCTTGAAGCTAGACTGTGCGTACATGTAGTTCCGCGAGCCGTGATTGCGCAAGAGGTCTCATGAGTAAACCGTCGTCGTGAATGACGTCGCTCGGCAAAAATTGTTAATGGTCGAGGGCCAAATATAACAATCGTTTACACAAGTTTGACACGCAGGAAAATGTTGAGAATTTGTCCATACATAAAATATTTCATGCGTTTAACTATTGTCAAGGTAAACAGTTCTTAAAATATTGCTTTAAGGAAGGTTAAACAGGCACCTAAGTGAAAAAAATACTGCTGAAATAAAAACGTTTTTACAATAATAACATAATTATTGTATACCATCATCTTTGACTGTCTTTTTCAACATAATATACGTAATATTAAAGAATTTTGGGGTGAAAAAGGAAACGTTTGTTTTTCCTGAAATAAAACATTCTTCATAAAGGTCTACTGGCACTTTGCCATATATGAGCCACGAGAGGCTCAACAAGTCGTCGTTGGCCGACTATACGGCCAACGATCAGCTCCGGTGTCAGATGCAATTGTGTCCGCCATGCAATACTGTCCGCTCCGGACACTTTTGCATATGCAATCGTGTCCGGGGCTATGCAAAACCGTCCGACATACATGTACATTGTGCGTCAGCGAGCGTGCATGCACTGAACGTACGTATGCACATGTGCGGCATGAATATTCATGTTTTATGATTGCAGCTTACTGCAACGGTTTCAGCGCTTTAGTTTTTCTTCTGTTTTAAATCTTTTGACATATTTATAAACATAACCCGGGGGTGTCATGGACAAGCAAAATTTCCACGGGCCCGCCGTGCCTGGGGCTTGTTTTCGCCGAATATTTGAACATAGGCTTCGAGGACCGTTTTGCACGGTGGCGGACACGATTGCATATGCAAATGTGTCTGGGCGGACACAATTGCATTATGCAGCAGCGTCCGGGCGGACACAATTGCATATGCAAAATCGTCCGGCGGACGGTATTGCATATGCAATAATGTCCGCCGGATAGTATCGCATAGAGGACATAATTGCATGCGACACCGGCCGCAAAACGAAGCCGACTTCGTTTCGCGGCCGGAGCCGATCGTTAACAATACGAAGTCTCTGATTGGTTATCCTTTCAAAGTTACTCATTACTGAATGTAATGATAAAACATAAGTAAAACAAAAACACAAATCTCTGCAAAATTGTTTCCTTTCAAGTTGATAGCCTTGTTTTACTAATTCTTCTCAATGTTTTTACAAGTACAGTGTCAGGAAAACCCGAGAACATAGACAAATTTGGTTGTAAAGTTTGACCCTTTTGTCACTGTTTTGGCTCGGATTGAACGACGTTTAGTTGTAATTTTCCAGACGGAAACTCCTTTGTGTTATCAAAAACAAAACAAAACTGACAAAAAACCGTTTGTTAATAATTTATCTTTCATGAAAAAAAAATAACATTAAAAAATAAAGTCGATGTTCATGGATGACAAAAGCAACCCCGTTTTTGTGTAACTCGGTCCATTTGAGGAGATTGCCGACGTGACAACAATCGCAGTTTGACGAAACAAACGAGCGGCTGAAACATACGTGAGATTTGAACAACGATGCATGGTTTTCTATTTACTTGCGAATAGTGCAAGCAATGTTTGTTTATGTGTACATTTTAATACCTATGTAAACTTAGGCTGGGACACATTACCCATTGCTCTTATAATCATCTGTCTTTATTATTACAGTTAATAAAGTATTTCAGCCCAATTTGTGCCCCAAAACATAATTTTTTTGTAGCGTCAAAATGGCTATTTCAAACTCTAAACAATAAATTTAAATGTTTGGCCAAGCAACTTTGACGGTGCTCTCTTTTTATTTCATTATTTCATTGACAAAAGGATTGTTGCATTGGACATTTTCACACATTATTTCCACCGGTCTTCGTTTTTACAGAATAAAAACTCAGATCAGCTGTGTGGTGTGCTGTATCTATCAATTTGCTCAGTAACATCTTTCTCGCATAAATAATGTGTCAATCTATCAAATTCTTATGAGACGACCGTTTAATCTGCACCCTACTTGTCAATAACACAAAATTGACATTGTCAAAAAAAAATTAATTCTGCGCGTCGCCCCAAGCACGTGACATTTTACTGCGTCCATGGCGAACCAAAGCTTTTTCTACACAGGCAGTGGAGCGCGCGCACGCACGTCCGATCTAGTTATTATATTCTATATCTATGGTCATGCCTGAGCGCGTGTGCGCGCGCGTTACGCAGAAATACGCACTACGCTCGTCACACCAACCGGTTTCAAACAGTTTTTACCGTGTCTATATCACTCGTTTAAACAAGGCCTCTCGACCAATCAGAATGGAGAAACTGAATACTGTTTGACTTTCAAAAGCATTCCCCCCTGTATTAGTGAGTGACGCTGAAAATGAGTGACACGTTTTCGTGGTCATCACTCTTATATTTTTCGTATATTCTGTCGAACTTGTGCTAGTTGTATAGTATTATGGAAGTAAATTTCAAATTTAATTTCAAGTTGGTTGGATAAATGTTTATCCTTGCACTATTGACGAAATTTATTTGTAGCGATTATGGACCAGGAGACACACTGCCTCGATCGGCAAAGGTAATTTGAAGAAAGTGGATAATCTGATAAGACCATTACTAAACGGGTGTGTTTCTGCTAGTAGCAGTTCTTGGGTGTGTTCCCAATACTTGGATGTGTCTCTCTAAATATAGTACTTGGGTGTGTCTCTGATAGTACTTGGGTATGTCTGTAATAGTATTTGGGTGTGTCTCTGATCATGTACTTGGGTGTTCTTTGATAGTACTTGGGTGTGTCTCGGACAGTACTTGGGTGTGTCTCTGATCGTACATGGGCGTGTCGCTGATAGTACTTGGGTGTGTCTCTGATAGTACTTTGGTGTTCTCTGATAGTTCCTGTGAGTGTGTGTGTGTGCCCTGATATTCGCTGCCTTATGGAGACATTAGACAAAAGGGAAAGCAAGGAACAATGTGTCTCCATAGGGAAATTCTAAAGAGAGGGTTGCTCCACAAGGAATTTTGTGTACAAAGTCTATGGGAGGATGTTAACTACAGGGACAAAGGAAAGAACAAAAGAAGTCTCCACAAGGATGCAAAAATAGGAATGTGTGTGTGTGTGTGTGTGTGTGTGTGACAGTACTCGGGTGTGTCTCTGAAAGGGTGTGTCTGGGTGTGTCTGTGATAGTATTTAGGTGTGTCTCTGATAGTTATCAGACACCATGATCAAGACCAGACATTGTACGCTGATGATGAGGATATTGAAGTTGTAAATACCATTAATTTTCTGGGCTCTTTGATTGTTAACAAGGGTGGTAGTTCTAAGGACATTAGAAGGCGCCTTGCTACAGCCAGAACATCAACCATCTCCCTGACTGACATCTGGAAGGACAGAGGGATCTCCAGAAATACCAACTTCCGACTCATGAATGCTCTTGTCTTCCCAATAGCCACCTATGGGTCTGAAACGTGGGCTGTGGGAAAAACAGACAGGAACAGTATCAACGCCTTCGAGATGTGGTGCTGGAGGAGAATGCTAAGAATATCATGGAAAGAGCACAAAACCAAATTTGTTAGGAACCTGATTGGGGAAGATTAACCCACATTGTCTTCAAAGATTGACAAAAATAAGCTTCAACACTTTGGTCATATATCCAGGAGAGAGGGAGACAACATTGAGAAGATCATTGTGCAAGAATGTGTTGAAGGTAGTCGCTCACGTGGCCGTCAAAAACTTCGTTGGACAGATGGAATTAAAGAACGGACAGGCTTATAAATGGTGCATATCAATCTGCACTGGCTAGGCAGAAGTGGAACTCCATCATAAATAGGGTCACAAAGGGTCAGTCATGACTCATTGGGTGTGTCTCTATAATATAGTGTGTGTACTCGGGTGTGTCTATGATAGTATTCGGGTGTGTCGGTGGTAGTACCTGGGTGTGACTATGATGTCGACGAGTTGGGCGCTTACGTTTGACTGACCTGATAGGGTAATCCCCCAGCACAACCACAACCCGGAAGGCGACGCGGGTCTAAAAAAGAGTCGCTGCCCAAAAAAAAGAAAAGTCGCCGCATGAAGAACAAAAAAGTGGCTGTGTAAGTGTCCATTATAGAACACCATAGACAAGAATCATTTCCAGTACAGGGTCCATAATGCTTATCACACATCGGTGTAAGGGTAAAACCAAATAGCGCCGTTCTTTGTTATGACAGTAAACATAATATTTAAAGAGCATAACTACATAAAGCCTCGATTTGGATTGCACCAATCAGAATGGAAGACAGACACTAATGGCTTCACAATATACAATGCATTGACACTACTTGTAAAAAGCTACTCAGTTTTTTAATAACCCTGTACTAGAATAATATGTTTGTACATAGCTTGAATCGTGGGTACACGTTTTGTGTTGAGTATCGTTTACAAACTGCAGACTGCCCGAAGTCTACGAACACGTCCAATCATCTAGTTCCATCTTATCGCAACAAACAGAAAACCTGATTCAACTTGTCAAGTACAAGATAGCAAAGAGTGAAATATTTAGCTGTTGATCACAATGTTTTTATTGTCATAAATGTTGTAACCATATGTACTGGTATTTGGGCCACGTGCAATCTCTGTACTAAAAAAAACTATTCAAACTTTTCAATGTAAGTTGCAAAATGGCTGAGTTTTGAATTGTCGCAGTTTAGATAGTAGTTAGTAGTTACATTTAAACACTACTTACATACGTCGGTGCATATTTGACAAAAACACTTGAATGTACAATCTTAGGCCTATAGCAACAAAAATAAACTAATACAAAATGGCAGTTGCATATTAATTACATAAAAGTAGGTTTTACAACCCTTGCCGTGCAGTACAGTAAGAGGCAAGTATTTGACACACAGCAGACATCTCAAAGAAACCTAATTCTGTTGGAAACAGAAAACGTCTCACTGAATACAGCCCTGTGTTTACTGACCAATGATCGGTCTGATATGACAGCCGGCTATCGGTAGTCAGCTGCAATCTCAATAACGCATTCATTTCTATTTACGTGACACCTCACCCACGTTCTTTACGTGTCACCTCAAAATGAGAACAAACTTAATTCAACAAAATGTCACTTCAAATTGCATAGTAATCAATATAAAAAATATGTAAACAAAGGTCTTCTCTTTTTTTTTTACCTATACCGGTTTGGAAAAGATCACTTGAGTTCAGCGGTCAATAATTATTTTAGGTAAACTGTTTGGGATTAGCACATTTTGCAACCGTCACAATTTGATTGCGCTTGACTGACCTGATAGGGTAATCCCCCAGCACAATCACAACCCGGAAAGCGACGCGTGAAGAAAAAAAAGTGGCTGTGTAAGTGTCCATTATAGAACACCATAGACAAGAATCATTTCCAGCACAGGGTCCATAATGCTTATCACACATCGGTGTAAGGGTAAAAACAAATAGCGCCGTTCTTTGTTATGACAGTAAACATAATATTTAAAGAGCATAACTATATAAAGCCTCGATTTGGATTGCACCAATCAGAATGGAAGACAGACACTACTGGTTTCACAATAAATATTCATAATTATACAATGCATTAGTACAACTTGTCATAGCACACTTATAGTGCAAAAACTGGGGTGTTAAATTGATTCTCTCGGTATCTACATGTGACAACACCGACATGGTGTTAATTTTACCAATGATAAAGCAATGGGGTTAACTAATGTTGGTGTTGTCACATATAGATACCAAGAGAATCAATTTAACACCCCAGTTTTTGCAGTGTATATGCAGTACAATAATTTATCACTACTTATAAAAAGCTACTCAGTTTTTTAATAACCCTGTACTAGAATAATATGTTTGTACATAGCTTGAATCGTGGGTACACGTTTTGTGTTGAGTATCGTTACAAACTGCAGACTGCCCGAAGTCTACGAACACGTCCAATCATCTAGTTCCATCTTATCGCAACAAACAGAAAACCTGATTCAACTTGTCAAGTACAAGATAGCAAAGAGTGAAATATTTAGCTGTTGATCACAATGTTTTTATTGTCATAAATGTTGTAACCATATGTACTGGTATTTGGGCCACGTGCAATCTCTGTACTAAAAAAAACTATTCAAACTTTTCAATGTAAGTTGCAAAATGGCTGAGTTTTGAATTGTCGCAGTTTAGATAGTAGTTAGTAGTTACATTTAAACACTACTTACATACGTCGGTGCATATTTGACAAAAACACTTGAATGTACAATCTTAGGCCTATAGCAACAAAAATAAACTGATACAAAATGACAGCTGCATATTAATTACATAAAAGTAGGTTTTACAACCCTTGCCGTGCAGTACAGTAAGAGGCAAGTATTTGACACACAGCAGACATCTCAAAGAAACCTAATTCTGTTGGACACAGAAAATGTCTCACTGAATACAGCCCTGTGTTTACTGACCAATGATCGGTCTGATATGACAGCCGGCTATCGGTAGTCAGCTGCAATCTCAATAACGCATTCATTTCTATTTACGTGACACCTCACCCACGTTCTTTACGTGTCACCTCAAAATGAGAACAAACTCAATTCAGCAAATAGTCACTTCAAATTGCATAGTAATCAATATAAAATAAATGTAAACAAACTGGTCTTCTCTTTTTTTTTTTACCTATACCGGTTTAGAAAAGATCACTTGAGTTTAGCGGTCAATAATTTAGGCAAACTGTTTGGGATGGGCACATTTTGCAACCGTCACAATTTGATAGTAGGCCTACATAACAAGGCAAGGAATTTTCCCCGTGTCGCAAATTTCACCATACGGTTCCGGCATTTAAAGAGGGAAAATCACAAAAAGGTTTATAACAAGAAACACATTTGTGCTCATTTTAACTTTAGTTTTGAATGCTGGAACCGAATGGGAAAAATATCTCTGCTTTGCGAATGGTATTTTGAGAAGGATTGGTAATTGTGTTTAATACAAAACTAACAATTAGCATCTTATTTGGTGAAAATCAAATAACGGGGGCACATTGACCTTTGACATTTCTTCTGTTCCACGCGACTAAGGCGTATGGCCGAGGCTGACTGGCTGATTGTCCAAGCTTACCTTAATTGCAACCTATAATATTGTGTTATTTAATATAAATTTGCATACAAGTATACTGGCATTTAACATTAAAAGAGTATGCATTTACCTGCCCTTGGTCCAGTGGCGTAACCAGAGGGTGACAGGGGGACCTGAGCCACCCCTCTCAGAACCCTTTCGCCCTCTTGCCCCCACCCCCAAATGAATGTTTCGATACATTAAATAGCCACCAAGTTATGTCTTCGCCCCCGCTTGCACCGACCCTCAATAAAAAAATACAAATAAAATAAATATATAAAAAAGTTGGTTACGTCACTGCGTTAGTCATCAATAAACTGTATACACAACTTATACAGTAGGATGTAATAAATGACCGTTGCCATAAAAATCAAGTTGTCACATCCATCTTATATCGTAGGCAGTTGAGAGAATATCGTCTTCTCTCCTGAATCACTTTTGCTTGTCTTTCGTTTTCTTCCCAATGACGAAGATAATACCTATGAAATATAAAGAATTTACGGTTGTATCAGAAATCAGTTGGTTTGCGTTGCCAAAACTCATGAAAAATAGTTTGCAAAACCGACTATTAAAATTTCAAGAAAGCAACGAATTCCACGCATGATTCTTTTCACAGCTACAATGGCTGTCAAGTAACACTGACAAGAAAGAGTTAATTATTGGTATTTTAAAACTGAACGGCACTTGTACTCTTATTTAGAATATGTCTGCTAATACTTGTATCAATATTTCGATAACGATGATAAACTTACTGAACTTATCTGGGCTTTTGTCAATCCACCCCTGACTTTCAGAAGCTTCCGTGCCTGTTTTTCCGTGATGTCTGGGTACATACTGGAAATTACCTATATAACATGAAACAGACGTAGATTAAGACTGTATGTCTATGCATAATGGTAGGCCAGCACACAGTGTGAAGTCAGGACACAAAACCAAGAACAAGAAGACAAAGAACACAATTAAAATACAAACGGTTATTCAATCGATGACAGTAGCTAAAAAAGAGAACTAAATCAGAGTTGCCCTCAGACATTTAACTCCCGATAAACAAGGCTAAAAAACGAGAGATTAAAATTCAATAAACTATATACAACTATAATTGGGGTAAAAGCGAAGCAAAAACCAGAAAATAAAAATTTGTGTAAAAGGGGCAATAAGTAAATTAATTCAAACAAACAACACAAAATAACAATAAAGCTTCAAAAATAAAAAAAGAAAGAAAAAAGTTAAATAAATCAATTAATAAAACTAAGGGATGGGAACTAAGTTCGACATTTGTAACCTTGGCACCTTTGAAATGTCGTTTTTAATGCAAAACGAAAAGTCATTATGACAAATCGGCGTCATCCAGAATTATTTGCTAGCTGGCGTTGTTGATGTTGTCGTTTTTGTTCATTTGTTTGCTTCAAAAACTACGTTTGGCGGCAATTAAGGCGGAATTGTCTACACTTTTATGTATTCATGTTACACTTCATTCACACAGTCATTGTTATCCAAGTTTAATTAATAATACTTACAACCATGTTAAGGATAACTGTCTCCTCCTCGGTGGCTTGTATTACGTCCGCCATCTTCTTAATAACATCAAACTGTGCACTGACCTGTGTTTGGTTCTATGGGTAAAATAATAACATATCAATGTCAATATCAATCCGCACAAACATTTTCGTTTGATTGGACCATAAGTATAGTTTCAAATAACCTTTGACGAAACAGAAAAACCAACATAGGAATTGGTGATTGAGGTTTCCAATAGTCCACTTGTAATTTCAATTTTACCTATACCCAAAGTTACTGTGATAAAGTTGATGATAGACTGTATACCTCTTGTTTGTCTGTAATAAACTCTTGAAGAAACGCTGTCAGTTGGTCACATTCCCTGTACAATTTATCACAAACCGCCAGGCGATCTGACTCCTTACCGTCGCACTTGAGTCGTCTAGTTCATAGAAGGATATAGCATTAAAAGAAAGTAATTACTGATAGCATCAAGATATGGTCACGAGGAGTTGATAAACGGCACTGAATCTATTCAGAATTATAGACAAACATTTGATATGCATATTCCTCATCACAATTAGGTAAGAATACTGAAGTCTTCGTAACTTAAGTTCAAAATATGCACCTTAGAATGTCCATCCCCTTACTTATGACATTTGGTCTGAAAATTATTTTAATTATGTAATTGTCATACAAAGTTAAAGGAAATCAATATACATAAACGTCTTTTCCCGTAGGACTCACGAAAGCAATGAGGGAGTGCTTATCACACATAGAAGTAGGGTAAAGCCAAAATAACATCCTTTATCCCCGATGCAATCGTTACATCTAGATAAACGTTTACTATACACATCGCTTCAAACATAAACGCTATTTTTGTTAAAATGACATAATGTTTTAGGAGCCCTGGAAGCAAGGGCGTCGATCGCTACCAAAAAGTGTGTGTGTGTGTGTGTGGGGGGGGGGGGGGGGGGGGGGAGGAGGGGGACGTGGGCATGCAAGCCATGGAAGATCGGAAATAGCTTGGCCGGAAATAGGCCCAAATATCATTCCGCGCGTGGTCCATCTTTGTATGCGCCGCCGACAGGGCAATGTTTAATAAACGCAAAATGATTCACCCATTACCATTCCAATGTTATCGGTTCTTTGAAGAAAAATGCATTAAAAACCCGAAACCACTCGCGTTTACTTTCCCCAAAATGCTGTATATTGTTGCTTCTTATTTGGGGAGGGGGGGGGGTCAAAAAGTGGGGGCCATTTGATATTCTATCCCCCCACTCTAAAAAGTGGGGGAGGGGGGACATGTCCCCCACCAATCGACGCCCTTGCCTGGAATATTTGTAAAAACTTTTCAAACGATTCAAATAGCTTATTACTACTAATCTACAATCTCAATCAGTGTGTTAGGTAAAATGGAACAGCTCTACTACCGTTGTTGAAAAGTTGAAATGCAACTCACAAGGGGGAATTATTGCTTAGGCTAATATTAAAATCTTTTCTCTGAGATGATGTGATATCTAAGAAATTAAATAACTGTTGAGTTGATTTTTTCCGTGTATTTGCCGAACCGATTTACGAACAATATTTCTTTAAAATTAGTTTCTTTTTTTATGAAATACAACAAAATTTACCTTTCTGTATGTCAGCAAAAAGTAAAATACATTGCATTTAAATCAAAAGAATCTTAAAGTAAAATTCCCAAACCAAATCGAACAATTGAAAACTTTGCTTTTGCTTTTAAATTTTGTTTCTGGTTCCTTTCCCTATAAATCAATGATGATTATTTTGGGAAAGTCTGTACCACTCTAACATTCAACTCACCTCTCCAGCAATCCACTCATATATCCCATGACTATGTCTTCCCCTATGGCTGGCACCAACATGGAATGAAAAGGCTCTCGGAGGTGCTGTAAGTATGGCCTTATCACATCACAGATTGTGTCCACGGATTCTTTTTCGTTTCCCATTAACCTGTTCAAAAATATTTTTACAACACATGAACATTTTTAAAACCTGAACCAACTCTACATTATTCAATAACTGTCTGTCCAGGTTTGTATTTGTTTGATAATGTCTTTCAAGAAACCCACCTCCCCCTTCACCTTCAAAAAAATAATAAAAAATAAATAAAAAGATATTCGATTTTCACTTATGCACATTGTTTTGTAACATACGTTGTTTACCTTATATAAAACACCTTTATTTGCAGGAAAACTTTTCTCTAAATTAGTTGAGAAAACTTCCCTCTAAATCTGATTCCAAACTCACCAATTTCTTGTCAGTAGTGCAGACTGATTAACACTCATATCGTCACAAATCTGGAGTATCAGTAACGACGTGCTGCAATTACAAATTTGACAAAACAATGAATTCATTAAAACAATTGACAAAGAAAAGGACAACAAATAATATTATAACTCAATAATGCTCATAGAAAAAGACAGCAAAATTCTTGTTTTCCTCCATCGGGTTTGTAATATTTTCAAAAGTTTTTGAAAGTTATGACTTTATTTAAGGTATTGCACGAAAACAAATCTGTCAATGGTAAGTGGTAGTAAATTAAAAACTACAAATGAATAATTGTCGGGAGCCCAACATTATTTCACGTCCATCAGTCATCTGATATGAAACCAGTCATTTAGTTAATAAGGTTAGACTATTTTAGAATAAGTAAAAGATTAAGAAATCAAACAACATTTTATTCACAAAATAAAGAGCGTTATTCTACATTTCCAAAAATAAAATGTCACATTCTCACGAAAATCTGAACTTAAGTCCGACCACACACTAAAAAACATCAAACAAAATAATTATAATAAAATATAATATATATATACTCTCATCATATTATTCAATGTTTACACTTCTACTGCTTTTTTTAGGGAGATTACCCTTAATCACCTCCCTCATCTGAGTAGATAATCCTGTCCTTTCATGTCAGCCGCATTACCCACCATGCAGCTTTCCTCCTTTGTTCACTAATCTCCTTTTTGTACTAACCGACCACTGGACATCCTATTGTCCACACTGCTGTATTTTGATTGGTCACCAACAATCTCTTTGTCTGTATTTAATTAACTATGATTGGTTATCTTTTTCCCGCCTATTTTGGATACTCTCCATCTATTTTAATCCCAAGGTTTTTCTATAAATGGATCTGTTTTTATGTTTGTGCTTGTTTTTGCCTCTGACGAAGGTCCGGTTTGGATCGAAAGCTAAGGCCATCAACCCTACTAGTTTTATATATATATATATATATATATAAATAAATAGCGTGAGCAAAGAAAATTTGGCTGATGCCGGACTCGAACCCGCGACCTCTCGAATACCGTACGAGCGCTCTACCAACTGAGCTAACCAGCCCTTATAGTTGGTGGGCGGTCCTATGTGCAATACCAAATCCACTTTGCTCGGGGGGACCAGTCAGAAGCCGAACCGTATATATATATAGGATTTGAGGCATTGCATGGTGTTGTAACAATGTATATTTGGTTTGCGGCAGTGAATTTATCCAAAAAGTCCCCTCGATCCACTAGGCTAAAAAGTAGAAGTAGTCCCGGCCGATTTCCTACCTCCCCAGGTAGTACTTAAAAAGCAGGACAGTTCTTTTCAGAACTAAGTTGTCTCCCAAATTGTGAAATCTACTCCGCAGTAGTAGAATAATAACAGGACAAGTTCTCACAAGAATAATCTACTGTTTATAGCAAAGTAGATATAATCACATGGTGTTACCGCATACATACATACAAACTATAAAATGAAAATAAAAATTAAATCTCCCAAGTGTAAAAACAGCCACTAGTTTACATTATTAAATTTTCGGAAACACATCAGCCTTAATTATATATATCCACTTGCAATTGTGCGACCAATGTCTACATGTCATCACGTGATCTGTAGTGGGTATTACGTTATCTGAGCTGATGGCAAACTACGTGCAAATACATGCTGTGACCGAGAACAACATTTTGATGAAATGCTTGGTATCGCATCTTCAGACACACAATCTGTACAACAGAAAAACTCCACTCCATTAAACGAAATGACAAGTTTATTTACCATTCATGTGTTTGTTGTTTTATCTTCTGGACCAGTTTGTCAATGGATTCATATCTCCATTCAATGTGGTTATTGTTCACGCTGGCATCTGTCTCGTCAATGCTGGGTTGGTGCAAGTTGTCATACTCCTTCTGGAAAGAACATAACTCAATGTGTTTCATTCTTTTTAAAGTCAAATTTCAAGCTTTATTACTTAAAGTTGTTGAAGAAATATAGTTACCCTCATTTGTTGGAGACGCCTTGTTATCTTGTCAAAATTGTTCAACAGAGCAGCCTGGAATAAAAGAAACAAAAAGGCCATTGAAGTTTTAAGATTTGTAAGTTTTCAGGACAGAAATGACAATACCTAAATGGGCATATCGGAGGGAAGTCAAATCGCCGACCGACTTGGCTTTCCTGCTTTTGGATTTCCCAAACAAAAACTAGCTCACAGCAAGCGACCCTAAAACCAATCCCTAACAAACACTTCAGCAAACTTGAAGCTGGCAAACCCAGACCAGGGTTCTTGTTTTGTAGACTGAATGACGAGCCGGAAGAATTGTCCTAGTTGATTTCGTGCTTCTTTGACAACGGAGATTCAAAATGCCAACTGGGGGGGGGGGGGGCAGTCAATCGCCCTGTAGCTTGTAAATTTTTTAACAAATGTTGCATTCATACCGAATATTGCACAAAGAAAGGTCTGGTCTCCTTGGGTACTTTCCTCGTTCTTTCCTTGTTTCTTCCTCTAATAGAAAAGTTCCTCCAGTTGTCAGCATTGGCTGTTTCTCTGCTGATGTAGATCTTAACATTGGCTGATAAGCAAGATAAAACAAACTGACTTATTTACTTGACTAAATTAAAGACGCCCGCTCGTCAACGCGCGACAAACGAATTCGTGCCACCTTTGACCGGAGCACGCGTTGTACATAGGTACAAGTACATGATCGTTTTGTGTCACAGAAATAGCCGTCGGGTGACGAGCGGGCGTCTTTAAACCTTAACCGCGTTTTTCATAATCATTTCATGTTTCATGGTCTTTCACGGGAGGTTGTCCATAACTAGGTTTTCACAAAATTCACACCAGGGTGGAAACATCACATTGTCATATGCATTCAAGGGGTCTATTTTTAACACTGATTACTATTTTTTATATTAATTTTTCGATAATTGAGCGTACTCACAAGCGTAGGATTCCATGGTCTTGTCCAATTCTTCGAAGCATATAGACGATATGTTGTTGTGCAACTCGGGGCTTATATCTTTAGCTTGATTCACCTGAAGTGGTAGTAAAATAACACACAAGTAGATCATTGCCATTTGATTTGAAGATTGTAGGTCACGTAGTACTCATTAATCAACTTAATATTAAACGCGGCCTACGTCATAAACCGTGCATTTTTGTCCCATCCTTTTGGACTTTTGCACCTATCCTATTGGTGAGTCATTACGTCACACGCGTGGGCATCTGCTGCACGCCCAAAGTTTTCACTACTTCCGGTTCCAAAGTTGACATTGATATAAATCACATTACTGTTTCATAAACTATACCAGTATTCTACTACAAAGGAGGTTTATTTTGAGTTATGCACTACCGGCGTCGGACGACTATGTAGTCACCCGCCTGTTATTTTGTTTGTAATGTAGGCCTAAATCACTATATAAAAAGGCAAAGAGCTTTGGAAAAGTGAGCATTTATACCTAACCTTGCGAAAATTCAAATAGGCAAAGGAATCACACAGTTTTGGAAAGCAATTTCTTTGAATGATTCAGCTTCAAAATTGTGAAATTCTTGTGTTGAAAAGTGTGTGATCGCGGTCGTCTGGCCCAAACGTTCCGTAGTACACATCGTGCACATTTATATGCTACTTTTACAATTTCCAAGACTTGCTGGAACTGTCCTTACTGGCTTTATTCAGCCACTCGAAGGTCTCTGGTACAAACTCTGGAATATTTTTCACAGATTTCGAGAAAGAAAAGCCTCGATCGAATAAAGAAATGCAACAATCATCATGTACCGTACCGCCCTTTCCTATAAGTTTGGAACCGGAAATAGTGAAAACTTTGGGACGTCGTGTTTGTTTACATACCCACAATAGGTCACGTGACGCCGGTCGCGCAATCGGTCTATTTTGTTCTCCCATAAATCATCAAAGGCAACAAGTTCAATGCATTTCCTATGGGCTTCTGGTAATCGATGGAGCCAGTTTGTGTGAAGTGGGCGTCACACCAATATAACAGATAACGCCATGGATAAACATGGCAGTACAAACGCCCTCGTAGCGGCATGCCACAATACAATCTCGTAATTCTTTCTATTTATCGTTACATTTTGTATCCATTTTGTATCTATTTATCGTTACATTTTGTATCCTCCAATCCAATGACAAAGATCTACTTGGATGTTACAAAAACAAATATGGAGAGAATATGGTCTTTTGTCGACTCCGCCTTGTTGAATGGAACTTTCCAAATCTAAACTCAAGATGAAAATGTCACCATTGCACTCATAAACATGCACTATTTGTATATGAAATCATCTTGAAAGAGAATACTTGATTTGTTTTCTCAAACACTGTTTTGAATAAGTCGCCATGAAAAAATTAGAATTAGAATAAAATAAAGTTTAGCCTTGTGATTCACTTATATATAATCTTTTGGCTGCGTTCATTTCATCAGCTGGTCATGTGATGATGATTCTGGACTTAAAATAACACTTACATTTTCCTCTAGTATCTTTAAGATGACGAGTGGGAACTCGGTAAACAGAGCGTTCTTACGGTCTGGTGTTACCCTTGGCTTCTCCGGAATCTGCCAGTCCTGTGTAGACAATCAGCAATTTCAAATAATTCCATTCCGACAAGGGGGAGGGGTCTAAGCTGATCACGAACTTTCGGTACTGGGCCCTAAAAAAGGTTGCTTGACAAATATTAAATAACCAAGAGCTAAAACAACCCTCCTGGAAGACAGAGGGCTGGTTGCATGTCGAGGTTCCAAAAAGTTGAATTCACTGCGTCTATCTGTGACTGAACCAAGAAACTAAATACTCATTAAAATCCTAACATTCAAAACCGCCTCACCCCTCCTCTCAAATTACACGTAACGTTGAATAGGCCTAATGCTGCCTAAAGGCGCCGGTTGCTTGCAGCACACATTAGGTTTCGCCTTAGGCCTGATGCCCACACAGTACATACGGAGTTACATGTAGGATCAAAATACCTCCCATTATTATAAGGAATTAAAAAAAATCTTTATATATATAAAAAGTGCAATAATTACAACCATTAGTCGATAATAACTTGTTTTTAAATTATTAAAGTTTGTAGGCCGTAACCAACCCACACGGGAGACACTGTGACTCTACGAACTATTGCCAATGGAGGTACTAATGTTGACTAATGCAAAACTGGTACCAAACGGTGCTCGATTTACCCACACCAAATAAAGCTGCATAACTTTACTTACACTGATGTCCTTTTGTAGAGCATTCTTCATCCATTCCTGAATGTGGTCACGTTTGTCTTCCATATATCTATGCGATATAATAAAGATGTTTGTAGAAAAGTGACAAGTTTCCTCCAAGCAATAGACTACCCCCTGGTGAATTCAGTGGGTTGGGAGATGATCCCAGCCGATCCCCTTCCCCTTGCAACTAGCTCTTAGTCCTTCAGATTGTTACAACCGAAATTAAAATGTGGGTCTCCAAATTCTATTTTTTGTTCGACTTCAGACAAAAACTATTTTTGCATTTTATGCATTTTCAGCGTTTTACGAAATCAGTAATCAAAAAAAAAAAAAGTTTCATTTTATCTCAAAGTTTCAGCTTAAAAATCAACAATTCAATTTTCAACAGGATCTATGCATGAAGGGCAAAACAAAAATTGTGGCTTAAATCACACATGAAATCGACTTCTCTGATATAGCTATATAGGCCACAAATCTTGTGGGAAAAGGGAGCAGAGTTCAGTTATCTTTGTTCTACATCCTTCTTAAACTTCTTGGAAATTCCAACGACCTTGTAAACACAACACATTATTTGAATATTTTCCAGCTCTAGAGAGTTGTATAAAAGTCCATAAATCTCTGTTGAGACTCCTGTTTAGCCAGAAATAATCACAACTTGTTGTCCTAGTTTACTGTTTTCTTTGAATCCGACAGAAAAAAAACCCCTTCAACCACGCTTCTCACATTGCTTGAACTCAAGCAACGGTCACAAGGGAATTTCTATGAACGGCCCCTTCAATGATTGGGAAAAGCAAATGTTTTATTTATTTATTTTTTTTGCCCTTACTTTCTCTGGAGATCCCCGATAATACGACATGGTTTACACTCTGCATCCTGACACTGAAATACTCTATCCCTGCATGGTGATAAAAGGAAACCATTTCGGTCAAAGGTTAGAGCAGAGTTTACGTGAAACATGTGTATAGTGTTTCAATAATCTTAGAACAGATAGAATTTAAACCAGGAAGTAACAAAGTCGGGAAATCACAACTGAAACATTCTTTAAGGTATTGTGAAAATACATCCGTTCTCTAAATAATATCAAGTTTGTTTTCGTGTAGAATTAAAATCGTACATAAGGTGAGTTCATTGTGAAAATGGGCTGTAAAATGTTCTATCAACAGCTGCATGCTGAGAATTGTTCATTAACCTATACTCCTATCGTTGCATGATATTCAAATCAATTTCACTGAAACTATCAACAACTGGGAAAATAATAAGTAATAGAATCTGAAATAGCTCATTAACAAGGGCATTTGGGAACCAAGTTCATGTAGATTTTTACATACCTGCAAAAAACCATCCAAGACAACACCTCCACTGTCTCCTTGTGATTGAGATCGAAGGAAAATCTTTCTTGCATCTAAAATTTAAATTTACAAATTAACTAACTGAACAGAATAAAATATTACGATTTGATTAATCTGCATCTAACCTTGATCTGTTTCAAAGATAATGACTCAATGTTCACACTTCATTAAAAACTCACTTAAAGCTGATTTTATATCAAATTCCTGAGTGATTAAAATCATGAGCAATAAGAAAATTTTGTGAGAGCGCCCACCCCTTTTTACTTTGACCCAGTTATAACAAATTGTTCATACATCTTCGTTTTAAAGTCTTTGACAAAAGCTAATTGTTGGATGATTATGCTGAGACATACCTGTGACATGAGGTTGACGTAGTACGTGCTTGCGTAAGTTTCGAACATGTTCCACTCGGCGCTGAAACAGATGCTAAGAGACTGTTGGAAGAAATAATTACCATGAATATTGGCAATTGAGAATTTTCATAAAGTGTTTCTTTGATGAATCCAGAATGCATGTCACATCTCTCAACAGACACACATGATTCGAATACGAAAGACAACACATGATTAAGGATGGATAGTTTAAGTAAACAACAAGATCTTGTTCGCATTTACAATGTTTGACCATTATCATCACATCTTTCGCAAATTAGGCCTGCTTTAATTTGACTAGGATTCTACCTTTACAAACAATTTAGTTTCAGTTTAATGTTTATAATTCGCTCATCTTAAAAGTTCAGTTGGTTCTGCACATGCGCATTTCTAACACACCTTAGCGTGGTCGAGGTCTCCCTTAATGTTATCTCTAGCCGTTGTAAGGTGACGTAGAAACCACGTGGTGTCATTGTTCATCGACGAAGATGGCGTGGCAGGGGCCACAACTTGTACTCTGCAAAATGACGATGTTAAAAATGTTGTTTCCAAAAGAGAGATGAATCATAAAAAGAAGAAGGTGACAATTGAAAGTTAAGTAGATACAATAAAACCTAATGGACATTAACAATTTATTACATTGAAGGCGCCTTCTACCACTTGGAAGTGGTGATTAGTAGGTCTAAACCTAAACACAGACATAAAACCAACATTCTTTGAGAGCAGGACTCTGACGTCGTGTCTCACCAGGGAAATAAATCAAATGTGAACTTTGACTTGCATGAAAAGTCATGGTTATACAGCAACATAAATCTACTGACCCGGGTGAAAGTTGAAAACTTCCAAACAACGTGATTATTCTTGGAACCGCATTTTCTTGCGCAAGATGTTCAGTTTATTTTGTTAATATTTATTGTTTTGGCGCGGTGTTTTGTTATATCCCGGAAACAAACCGAAGAAATGATATTAAATATTAAAATGATCTTAAATTCTGTCAACTATTTGTGCATAAACTAATTGCAACATTGAGGATATGACATACTTCTGCTCGTGAATATGGAAATTCTCATTAGCATAAAAAACAAAAAGGCACCAAAATACCCTTGAAAATGACAAAATGAAAGTTGAAAAATAAGGTAAAATGGGACACAAAGGTGCATTTCCAAGGATTGCATTACAAAAATTACATTTCAAAGGCCCTTTAAGTGTCTTCAAGGATAAGTGCCCTGACTGCCGCTCGCACACCAACAAGAATTTGAGTCTGTTGCACTAGCAACTTAGCCACGATACTCCACAAAAGGGTACTCCTTTGTTTAATGACAACAACTAATCAACTTTTTTATGTCGATTTTTTTTCAGTCAGTTATATCAATTGCAACATTATCAGCATTATTATACAGAGCCCTGGAAACGCCCAAACAAACAACTGCAAAACAAAACAGAACATATCAGACAAAAACACGCCAACCAACACAACTTTCTGGTGGGAAGTGCTTTGAATACAATTTATACATACCTTTCTAAAATTTGCGAGGTGATGATGTCTAGGCATTTCTGTCTCCATCTTTTTGGTCGGTTTGGGCTTATAAACATCCCATCGCCACTCGATGAGCACTCTAAAGAATCACTATCTCTTCTGTAAAAACCAAAATTAATCGGTTAATTTTTTTAAAGACCAACCAAAAAACATGTTTCCGTACAATACATTTGTGATGGCTTTGTATGAAGTTCCAAATAATTACGAGGACTGGTGAAGGTGCAAAATATAGGCCTAATTTTCTAAAATAATTAAATTCAACCATACAAATTTGTGTGCGATGTCTATTCAAAATTTCATTCAACTTAATTACAAAAGTTAAAATACATGTAGTGGTATCGTCTACACATACTTCTCTTCCATATCGACTATCCTCACGCTTGTTTTCAGTAATTCACAATCCGCATCTCTTAACTTATACATGATGTCAAAAACATTCTTAATCTGGTCAAACATCGAATCCTGAAACAAGAAAAACAAAACAAGGATGAGTTGCTGTGAATAAAGTTTGTCATACCCTACAAAATCAGTATACATATTTTTAGAAATAACCCAAGAATATTCCACGTTAAAACAAAGTTCTTTCTCACTGCTGGTGCAGCCTCTTAATTACATTGTTTCTTATGTACTTATAAACTGCATCATTTTAATGATTAGCATGAACTATGTTTTACAACTATGTTTTTCTAAATTGTCTTATTCTTTGTTTATATTCTCTGATTAAGATTTTTGAAATACTTGAAATGGGATTGTGTGGAAGTGACTGGCATGTTTGAATATCGCACCACCCCGCTTCCCACATACACAGACACAGGTCACGATTCAACCTTCAGTATGAAAGTTGACGCAAGTACAGACTATAGTCAATCAAACGATATTGGATAGTCACCACCCTCAATTGGTTGTTGCATGTTAAATCAGAATGAGTACCATTTGTTTACATCAATGAAACAGTCACCGTGAATCACAGTATTCCATAACAAATCAAATTGAAAACAAAACAAAAACCATAAAGCACACAGGATGATATGCTGATCCTTCCAGAAGTATTAGGTTAGACAATATAAGACTGTAGTTTGTTTTACAACTATTCTTGATTGCCTTTTGAAATATATCTATGACTAAATTTAAAGGGATAATACAATTAAAGGGGCCTACAGGGAAAAAAAAGAAAAGGTTTATTGGCAACTGGGGTGTTAAATATTGATTCTCTTGTTATATGACAATAACGACATGGTGTTTGTTGTCCCCATTGCTTTATTGTTGATAAAGTTAAAACCAAGTCGGTGTTGTCATACCAAGATAATAAATTTAACACCCCAGTTTTTGCAGTGCACTCAAACGATGAGGTTGAAAACTAAAGCATAAACATTAAAATCAAAACAATAACTATAAGTCTAATGACTTATAATGATTATAATACTTTGTTGTTGCTGTGCATTCAAATTGCAATTCAGGGACAAGTGTGTGGTCTGATCATTATATTTTTTTCTCAAAACCTAGAAACGAGTATGTAATTATTTATTCGAAATAAATATATATATTTTTTCTTTATATAAACATTAAAATCAAAACAATAACTATAAGTCTAATGACTTATAATGATTATAATACTTTGTTGTTGCTGTGCATTCAAATTGCAATTCAGGGACAAGTGTGTGGTCTGATCATTATATTTTTTTCTCAAAACCTAGAAACGAGTATGTAATTATTTATTCGAAATAAATATATATATTTTTTCTTTATATACAATTGACTTATAATGATTATAATACTTTGTTGTTGCTGTGCATTCAAATTGCACAAGTCGTTCAGTGTTATTTTACAAATGATGTTAAGAATCACATACAAACATCTATCACAGAAATGACGTCGAATGGATGCGATATGCTTCTCCTTTTGATAGAGTTCAAGTTGATTAACCGCTTACTGAAGGCTGTGACTAACACTGACACAATCAAATTACTATTTGAATTTGAATTATTTCGTTTTTCGAGTGAATGCTCAAATCAGATTCTGTTGGTTTGTGTCTAATTCAATGTCAATAATTCACCAAAATTCAAAGGTATTTCTTATATTTTGTGTCTATGTGTGTACAGTAATTGGTTGGGGAGCTTTTGAATCGCAGACGGAGGCAAGCATTATCACTTATCACAAAATTGTAGTCAAGAAGGAATTGACACGCAGATTGAGCCGTCACATTGCTTCAATAGCCAATGTGACAGGGTAGAAATAGCTTGTGTGAGTAAGTTTGGGTTTCAACAAGACAATTTTAAGGTTTGGATTCATTATTTTTAAGCCGTTTTGTCACTGGTTCACCAATAAAGTCATTGCTTTTGGTTATTTTGTTGAGAAAGCCTACATACAATCTTGGGTCACTAAGAAAGAAAACTTAGGTGAGGAACAAATGACATTTGGTGCTCAATATGTGGCATACCGAACAAGTATGTATATAAATATATTCTGTATATATTCTGTTAAATCCACGTAAAAAGCCTGTATCCATTCGTTGTGCATATCCGAGATCAGTGATGTTCTGTGGAGCAAGTCCATTGATGGCTTTGTAAGTAATTAGGAGCAGTTTGAATTGAATTAAATACAGAATCTGATGATTACCATTCTTCACGATTGTACATTCAAATGTCATCAAATAAAAAATAAATCACAATTTTTATTTCAAAAAGACAATTAGTTTAAATTTCTGATTTGATTTTGTTACCATTCTTTGTGGAATACTATAGCTAGGCCTAACTTCGGGTCGCTGTTTTTAAGCGTGGTATAGTACTGTTAGTACTTGCCAATATTGTTTTATGTTAAGTACGTTATTGACGGACCACCTTTTTCTGCAGTTGTTTTTTTTCTGAGGTGAGCTCATTTTTGTGGTTACCATGGGTTTGTGAAATTTAGGCCTTGGTTACCGTTGATGCTGTAACCGATTAAGGTATTTTGTCATTTCCTTTAGTTACGCAATGTTTTTATCTGAATTCAATTTCCTTTAGTGATGGATGGAGGGTAACTTACCGATTGAACATCTACCTCACGGAAAGACTCACTTCGCACCTAAAATATAATCCAACCAATATTTGGTAATTGTTTGTGTTAATTCCCTCATTCGGTGTATAGTTGTTTCACAATACCATATCATGCAATATCATGTCAACATTTGAATGCAGTATTGTTACTAAAGATAGGTGGAAGGAAAAATAAAACACAAAAAACAATCACCCCAGTATACGTCCTCAAACAATCTAAAATGTTCCTTCTTACATCACACTTCTGTTACGCACCATTAAATGTCCTACAACAATTTTGAACCTTTATAACCGACCCATTGTGTCCGACGAACGATTGTGTCCGACCCGTTATTTCCGACGGACATAGTGCAGGGTCGGAAATAATAGTTTGTCGGACACAGTGGGTCGGACATAATGGTTTGTCGGACACAATGGGTCGGACATAATGGTTTGTCGGACACAATGGGTCGGACATAATGGTTTGTCGGACATAATGGTTCGTCAGACACAGTGGGTCGGACATAATGGTTTGTCGGACACAATGGGTCGGACATAATGGTTCGTCAGACACAATGGGTCGGACATAATAGTTTGTCGGTCACAATGGGTCGGACATAATGGTTTGTCGGACACAATGGGTCGGGCATAATGGTTTGTTGGACACAATGGGTCGGACATAATGGTTTGTCGGACACAATGGTTTGTCGGACGCAATGGGTCGAGCATAATGGTTTGTCGGACACAATGAGTAGAAGTAATCCAACCCAATTTAATTTAATTTTTCTTGGTTGAGTCCGATGTTTTTTAAAGTTATTTTTTTTTTACTATATTAGAAACAGGAATGACTAAAGTATATTCTTGTGAATATAATTACAACACAGATGTACACCGGAAGTCTACAACTCAACGTAGAAGGATAATGGAAGCTCATCTTTTCACCCCATATGGTTTACCGAGAATCTTTCTGATTATGCACACATTCTTACCTTTCTTTCTTTTTCATTCTCATTGGCCAATTCCCGATGTACTTGACATAGAATGTCGTCACGTGATTTCTCCTGATATTGCAAACTGCACGCATGGTTAGGGAAAATTTAAAACAATTGTTTTATTATTGTGTCCACAGAAAACCCTGTCACAAAATACAACGTGTCGACGTGTTTAAAGCTTTTCCTTTGAAGCCCATTTTAAACCATACTATAGCAAAACTCGAACCCGTTGTATGTTTGATTGAAAAGGTTGGTTCTTCTGTGTTTGTTGTACTTTCAATAGGAGGAAAATAACTAATAAATACACATTTCTGGCAAAATATAAAACCTCCGATTATAAAGGATCACATAAAGTGGTATTAGATTTTGTGGATTAATATGTGGTTTGATACCAATAACACATGATACTCTTTATTTTTATGAATTCGTTATGAGTTATAACCTTTTAATTATCCCTCAAAAATTGTAGATCCATATCGATAACCGAATCATAACCGTTTCTTATTCACCTCCACACATTCATAACAAAACATTAACCACTTTGTTACTACAACCGAATGAACGAATTTAGCTGAAACTATTGTGCAGATGGTGTGTTTATTGAAAACCTAAGAATGGGAAAAAAAATCTATGAATCCGACCGTTACTTTTCCACCCATTTTGACAACAAATATATAGTATATTTATAATATATGTAAATTTTTTGCATCGGGGATAAAGAATGTTATTTGTGTTTTTTACCAATACACCGATGTGTTAAGCACTGTATACTCAGTGAACTGCCTCTACTGCCAGGAATTCTAGGTATATAGTCTATATAGTTGGTAGGACATCTGTTCTAGAATAGCAGGGGTCGTGGGTTCGAATTCCATCCAAGGAATATGCCTGTGGATTTATTTTCACAGGACTTGGGAAAGTACTGAGTACTTGCTAAACACACATCGGTGTATGGGTAAAAAAAAACACAAATAAAATAATATCTTATTTTACTCAAATAAGATTATGTTTAGTGTCATAACGAGTTGATAAACCTTTCCTTTAACTTTATGATTCTAATTTGAAATGAATATTATGATAATATAAACACGTAAGTTGTTAATAGTGGCTGTGATCGTTGTGTTAGCGGATATCCTTCCCGAGACTGTTTTCATTTATCAGGAATACTTACGTTTCATAATTCCTTAGCAGGTTGTCACTCTGGTTCTCTGCTCGTCGATTGGGTTCCATCTGTTCCCCCTGCAAAACACAACAATTCAAATAGTTTAACAACTAACAAATAAATAAACACAAATTTCAATTTTAAACCTAGTCAGGGTCGTACATTTCAGGGACTTGTGTAAGTAAGATTTCGGCTCCCTAGAATTGTCACATGGGGTATGTGCAGGTTCCAGATATATTTTATTGACTATATTATAGTACATGTATAACACTAACCACGGACGTAGTATAGCCTAACTGGAGTTTTATGACAATGTTCAAATTAGCCATAGAGCAATATTTAGCTAAACCTTTCTTTGATCTAGATAAACAACAAATAACTAATTAGCTGTTGCCTACTGCTCCCCTAAACCACAAAGACTATGCTAGGATCGAACAGGCAGTAACTTTGTATTTGGAATTATAGCTCTTAACATTAGCCTACAGCTGGGTCACCCCGTTTCTAACACACTACATCACTCCAACATCGTCCGTATTCATCGGACAGCAATTTCGTCGATAAGCTAACTTCTCAACCCAAACCGAAACCTCTGGAGTTTAGGTACTAAGCGAGTTTTAATTTGTAATTTGTAATGAATGTTTTATACAGATTGAGGGTATGCATTTGAAGACTTGAGAAAAGAAATAAATTCAATATTTCTTTACAATTTAACGCTGAGAAGCAAATCTTTATTATGCACAGTTGTTTCCCTATACTCTGTGGTTACGTCAATGTAGTCGAAGTCTGAGTGGGAGTGTAGGCTTTTCTACGTTCAGTCATCTTTGGTTCAGTGAGTTTGAAAGGAAAGAACCACCATCACATAGTAGAGTTGTTCAACACAACTAGATAACAAATTCAACAATAGAAGTCTGCGCTTCAGAAGATTCTGACACAAGGCACATGTTTACCATGTAAAATACACAGCAAAACTTCAACGTAAAATCACACATAAAAGTTTGTCACGGCCTGTGATTGCATTGCCACTGTCTAACCATAGAGCTACAGCATGTTATAGCATTCCCCAGAACTACAGGGCAGTCACATACCAGCAATGACTAATGTAATTGCATTACAGCGAGATTGAAGGTCACATGTGTTTGTGCAGACCTCAATCAGACCAGTTTTCAGGGAATAGGGATTGTTTTGAAATGGTTGTAAAAAGGGAAAGTCCAAAGGGAGATTCCCCGGCTTGAGCAATACACGTACATCCTACGAAGCAAAATATTATTGTTGCTATTGACCAGATGGATGACTCGTCAGATTCAACTTCATTTATTTTCCAGATTGTTAAGTATCAATGTCGGCCATTATTGTCGGGCTTCGGTTTACTAAAATAATAAAAATATTGCAGCATAGCGTAACGAAAAATAGTCGGGAAACAAAAAATCCAGTCGTTGCAATTATTGAATTTGTATTGTATTGTTATTTATAACTCAATTATGATTTGTAACTATTCTCGAGTGCATGTCACAACTGTTAATTTTCAAATGTTCACGTGGTGCCCCGCCCCCTCCCCCCAAGTGATGGCCTCAGGGCCAATTTCATGACTCTTGTAACGTCATTAAAATGTATTACATGTACATGAACATGAAAAGCTTTCCAAAATATTAGAATTACATGAGCATTATGCCGGGGTGTGAGTGAGCAGCGGCGTAGCCAGGGGGTGGGGGCTGGGGGCGCATTCCCCCCACAAATTTGCAGTGCCCCACCCCCATTTTTTTTATTAGATAGGCCTCCACGCAATTCATTAAAAACATGGTACCTCCTCCACTGAAATGCTGTGCTCTTTCTTTTTCGTTTGTATTCATTTTCAGGTATTTATTTTCTATAGAGTTCGTGGTCTAGTCTACGACCTGGTATTGTGGTAGAATATCTCTTGGTTATCCAGTAACATAGACACAATTAGTAAAAGTTTTGGGGCAAAAATGTGCTGTTCATGCCATAATCATGTTCTGAAAATTACAACAAAAATGTTCACGTTATTAAATAAAACACCTGCATTCATCACGTGACATGATAAATGCACAAGAAGGATTCTATGTGACATATAGAGTCACGATCAATATGATTCATATGGGCACTGTGTAGTGAAGAGGTCGAGGGGCGGGGTGTTCTTATCATGTTTGCACCCTCCTACCAGCGGCCTCCTACCAGCGACCCCTTACCAGCGGCCCCCTACCAGTGGCCCCCTACCAGCGGCCCCTACCAGCGGCCTCCTACCAGCGGCCTCGTACCATCTCAGATGTACACTATTGGCATCAGGTGACAGTACAATGTGATGTGCTTGCACACTGCACAGTGGTGCATTGGGTAACAGTCGTGTTTATTCCCCCAGCCCCCTTCGTTCAACAGGTTAAGAATGCCGAAGGAAGATAATCAACTCACCTATAATTATACACTGCCTTTAGTGCGACCTGAGTGTCAAGCCTGCTTGCACTCATTGAGCGTAGTAATTAGTCTGATCTCGGATTGTCACTCCGTCAGTAGTACTATGTATATATCCTTTTACGTGTCACGTCAACAAATAACTACAATTACTGCCGTTGAAGAATAATTCCAAAATGGGTCCTTACACAATGACATATGGTGTTTGAGAAGGCCACAAACCGTCATGTATTCTCTTCGTCCTATATCGAATTGCTCTAGTCCTATGCTACGACAAAATGTGGTACATAAACGCAATAAGAGAAGTGGGATGATGGCTGAGGAAGCATTGCGCAGGTGCAACAATGGGGGAAATCCCTTCCAGAATAGCTTTCATTTGTTAACATCGTAGTAGGGTCATATCTTTAGATTCCGTGACCATTTTTTTGCTACCTTTTTTTCTTGATGGATTTGACTTCAGGAACCATTCGAAAGGAAAATTAGCTCCTATGTACCTCTGAAATGTGATGGGAACTTCGGCTAGAGCACAATATTCAAAATGGCCGCCGACGCCATCTTGAAAAACATAATTTGTAATAGCTCTGGCCCCAGATGACCTAGATGGACAAACGAGGTGTCATTTTCCACTATTTCTGGCATTACAAATCCACTGGAATGGTAATTGTAGAGTTTGGGGATCATCCTAACTTCTAAATCCAAGATGGCAGCCGACGCCATCTTGAAAAACATTATTTGTAATAGCTCTGGCCCCAAATGACCCAGAGGGCCAAACGAGGTGTCATTTTCCACTATTTCTGGCATTACAAATCCACTGGAATGGTTATTGTAGAGTTTGGGCATCATTCTGACTTCTCAATCCAAGATGGCCACCGTCACCATATTGCAAATTATGAAATGTGATATATAGCTCTGGCACCGGAAGGGCTGTACAAACAATAAGGGTGTAATTTTCCACTAACTCTTGTATTAAAAAAAAACAAAAAAAAACAACAATAACATGTTTCTTATGTTGTTCTGGGATCGTCCAACCTTCTTAATTTATGTTTGCTGCAAGATTGGTATATGACCTGTATTTTAAGTTTAGTATGAAGAGCTAGGCTTAATGATATTTTTAGTACCTAATTTCTACTTTTTCTTTTAGTGCTTAAAGTACTCCAGTTGCTAAATTATTTTCTTCAGTTCTCATTTGTGTCTCTTAAGTGCATTTTATGTATGCATTGACCAGTGGTGGCGCTCTTTGTTTTAAGTTGCTCAAATGCATAATTTAAGGGTCAGAGGTCACCACTCCCACACATGCTTTATCATGTAAGATTTAAGCAGATTATTATCTTAAAATATCACATGCCATCCATAGTGGTAAGAACCTATTCATTACTCTATCATATTATTTGATGGTTAAAGACTATTTATTTGATGTTTTTTTGTGTTATACCCTCCATGAAAAGGGTGATTTTTGAGTAAGAAAATAAAAACCAAAGTCACTTTCTTTAATGTGTTGAATACACAATGAGTAACGAGAAAATGGAATGACATGCAGTTACCTTTATGCTTTTGTTATTGGTGACTCCTGTTGATGTGGCATTGTTACTGTATTGTGTGAGCTTGCTTGACTCTCAGTTAGGATTGTTAACAGGATAATAGGTCAACAGAAGTCTCAGTTAATTGATGTTAATAATTTGTAATCATTTGTGCGTTTGGTATACATTGTTGTATACTATTAGCTGTGGACTTTAATAAATGGAACATAATATGATCAGGTGTGAATTAGTCACATGTAAATATAATTGTATTTCCCCCTTTTAAAGACAAAGTGACAAACAGAATGGATAGTGGCAGTGAGGAGTCACGTACAAGAGGAAATGAATATAAGTGCATACTCTGTTCAGAGCCATGTACAGCAGACGACAATTTAGATAACATTACACCAGATAAATGGGAATCCATCCAAAGTAAGTCCTTACAATGGAGAGGACTGGATAAGTTTCAGCATGTACATGAAAATGTGGACTGGAAGAAGGGAGCTGCAGGTTGCTACATGCATAGCTCTTGCTACACAACAATGTCCAGTAAGCGCAGTCTCTCGCAAGCTGAAAAGCGCAAACGAAAATCAGAGGAAAGTCTTGAAATAGATAAAACACCAGATCAACAAGGTCCTTCCCTCAACTCTCAGGCCAGTGCACCTAAAAGGCTTCGCTCCAGTATAGGTGTCATTCACAATAAGGAGCTATGTGTGTGGTGCATGAGAGGGGTATACAAGAGCAGTGATCGTGACAAGCGGCTTTTACTCCTATCAACAGTAGATGCCTGGACAAAATTCAAGATACACACTGTCCGTTTGGAAGATGATGTCATAAGAAAGAGACTTGACACTCTAATTGCATCCATCCCAGATAGTCAAACAGCATTTGCTTTGGAAATCCGCTACCATCGCGGTTGCTGGCGCAAGTTTGTCAGCGACCACAAGCCCCTGTCAGATGAAAGCACTCAACATCTGCAGCGTGTAAACTTCCGAGAGGCACAAACTCTCTTCTTTCATCATGTTCGTCAAGTCATCTTCAAAGACCATGAAATTCGAACACTGCAAGGTATGTTGCAAGACTATAAGCGCATCATTTCAAATCACGGACATAACTCAGAAGTAAAGTCCAGCTACTTGAAGGAAATTCTCATAAAAGAGTTTGGGGAAGACATCGGATTTCATGAACGCATCCAGAAGAACGTGAGTGAACTGGTATATGACACAGCGGGAGCAGGTACATACATTGAGGCAGCCATGTCCTCATTAGGCATCAGCAATGATCAGTTGTTGATGAATGTTGCAGCTCGACTTAAAGAGCAAGTCATGAGGACGAGTACTATCCCCTGGCCACCATTCATAATTGACTTGGAGAGAGAGGAACTTTTGAATGAGCTCCTGTTGAAGCTGATCACATGGTTGAAACACCCAAGCAAGTCTGCAGTTGCTGACAGTCCATCCGTCCGGTCAATTGCATCTATGCTGACAAGCTACATCACTGGAAAACGCACCGCATTTAAGACGAACCTCTCTGTCATGCTTCATGGATTGACCAAGAGTAGGGAGATAGTCGACATAATGCACAAGGGTGGTCTGGGTATCAGTTATAATGACGTACTTATGCTTCGTGATTTCTGGGTTGTCAACGACCTCCAACACTCTACTGATTGCCCCCTCGAACTAGCTGAGGGCAAGCCTGCCATTGCTATAGTAGACAACGATGACTTCAAGAGCGACACACTTACCGGTGCTGGTCAGTCACACCGTACTAATGTCATGTTTGTGCAGCCAAAATCATGTGATCCAGAATCTCCTTCCAGGAATTATAGGGATCAACAAGTCCCTTGTGCCAAATTAGCATCACATTTATCGACAACTCTCAAAGAGCTTGGAAGTGAAATGCAGAAAGTCAACCCGTACAAGACAGTGAAGCGTGGGGAACCACCTATAAGAAAGCAGTCAACTGATCCGAGCAATCCTGATACATCTGCGCAAAGATTTTGTGGTGTAATCCATGCATTGGCTAGGGCCCAAGATGACCGGGTGAGACCAAAACCAGAAGAACAAACAGTGCCCGGGTTTTCAGGGTTTCACGCCAACATGTCAAAACCAGACGAGAAGAGTCGAGCAATATATCATATGACGTACTCCAACCCTCCAAGTAAGACGATTCTCTATGATGTGATGCGTAAACTTGTACAGTCAATCGCAGAAAAGAAGATGCCGTTTGCAATAATTGTTGGTGACCATCCGGTCTACATCCTTTACCTAGAGTTGAAAAGTGAGAATGCTAAACTATTCAACAAAATATTACCTTTCATGGGACCTTTCCACATCCAAATGTCTTTCATCTACGCTATATACAAGAGGTTTAAGGGATCTGGTATCTCAGATGTGTTGGTGGCAGCAGGTGTAATTGCAGATGGTTCTGTGGATCAGGCCCTTCGAGGAAAACATTTTAAGCGTGGGGTTCGATGCCTGCGACTGTTCTATGAGACATTGGTCCACCATGCTTTAGACAAAAGACTGGAAGATTATCCACTATCTGAAGAAGTAAAGACCCTCCTTGCCAAGCTCCGACTTTCGAGCAATGCTCAAGAACTTTCAGATACACATGACAAGCTTAAGTGCAATGCTCATCTGAAGAAACTAGTTGACACCCTCTTTAGGGACTTTGAAGGTTGCCCACAAGCTGAATATTGGATGTCCTTCATGGAAATGGTGGAGGTTCTGACTCAAAATATCCATGCAATCAGAACAAGCAACTGGGCAGACTTCAAGTTTCACTACACCTCATGCTTCCATGGATGCGAATATATGATAATGACAAATATGGTCGCCATCTTCCCGATTTCACCGCTGTGCTTGATACCCTTCCCGAAGACCAGGCTGCATTCATGGAAAGCGGTATGTTTGCACAGTCAATGACTGGAAAACCATATTCATGTGTCGCCCTTGACATTTGGATAGAGTCAACAATGAATAAGGGCTCTAAGCTGAAGTCTGGTTGGCTGGCAATTCTCAACAATGAAAAGCAACTCCTTTCAAACACTCGAAATGTGAATAACATCAATCGTGTGAGAGCAATTGTCCATCGCCATTCCGAACCCAAGAAACAAGGTAGAGGGAAGCATGCTGATTGCTCAGCCAGTAAAATGAAGAAGGATGAACAAGCTGTACAGGATTTGAGTGCGTGTCTCACTGAATTCAATTGCGATCCATTTGACCATACGAACCAGACACTTCGATCTCTACAGTCAGGAATCCCAGCCTCGGATGTTCTTGCTGCTGACTTGTTTTCGGCAAAGAAGGATGGCAAAACCAAAGTGACTGAGTTCTTGACGGAGAGAGTGTGTTCCAAGAAGAAGTCTCTCAATGACCGAATTCCACGTAGTAAGCGTCAGAACTTTTCAACCCAAGAACTGAAGAAGACACAAAGTGATAACTTGAAGCAAAAGACCGAGGAAATGGAGTGTAAAGCTTTGGCCTCTGTTCTTGGACTGGTCGAAATGAGTGGTGCCCTGAAACTTGAAGATATCCTGCAGCATCGTGTTACATCCGAGTGCCTTTCAATCTTCAACGTTAATGGAACCATGCGTAAGACACAGAAAAGCAAGCTCCAGCAAAAATTGTCTACAACTGTCATTCCAGAACCTGATGTCTACACATCAATTATTGATATGGGCCTCATCTGGCGCTTGACCACTCCTACCACTGAAGACAGGGAGAAGGGAGATGGTACTAAGTTTACTTGGGCAGATTATGCATAGAAGCTGGTGCATTCTGTCCTAGCAAGACACAAGCATGCTGAGCGGATCATTTGTGTCAATGATTCATATGATCAGAACTTCTCAATCAAAGACAGCGAGCGCATATTGCGCCAAAAGAAACTGCCAATCAGCAATGTTTTCATGAAGTCAGAAGATAAATTTCCTTCTTGTAAAGACTTCCATGCTCTCCTTGGCAAACCTGAGAACAAGATCCGCCTGCAAGCCTTCCTTCAAGAGGCATTCCAGAGAACAGCAGAGACAACTAGTATTGAGATCGTCTACTGTGTAGTAGGCAGAACAGCAATGAATCTCACTACAGGCAACCTTGTGCCAGAGCTTAATTGTGCCCATGCAGAGGCAGACACGGCCATGCTTACCATATATAGTGTGCTCCGGTCAGAAGGCTACTCAGCAGCAGTAATTCTTGATACTGAGGATACTGACAACTATGTACAAGCGGCATATGTTGCTCAGAGGACATCAGGTCTCATGTGTATAAAACGCAAACATCAGCTAATCAGTGCCCGGTGTTTGTGCGATGAAGCAATGGCTACTTACATCATACCATTACATGTTCTTACTGGATGTGACCATAACTCTGGGTTCTATGGAGCGAGTAAGAAGCTCATCGCAGACCGCGTGGAGAAGTCCAAAAAGGCACAAGATCTCCTAGCAATATGTGGTAAACAGCTCCCAGTGACACAAGACATCATCAATACTTTGGAGCAATTTGTCATTAGATACGTCTATGGTGATTTAAAAAGCAAGACCCTGGGAGAAGTCAGAGCTACCAAGTGGAGAGCGCAGAAAAAAAAGCACTATCCGACTTGTGCCTGACTTGGACAGTCTCCGTCAACACTTGGAGCGTGCAAACTACCTTACATATGTGCAACAGTATTACCAGCTTAAAAGCCACCCCTCACCAATCGGCCATGGATGGCATCTTGAAAATGGTCTATGTCTTCCAATCCGTTATACCAAGCCCCCATTTCCCCCATCCATATCCCTACCAACAAACCCGCAGATGGCAGAGTACAACAGTGATGGCAGCAGCGAAAGTGATGAAAGCGAGACTGAAAGCTGTAGTTCATACAGTGAAAGTGGTGATAGTGAAGCTTGATGTGTGAATCTTGGATTTAGAGGTAAGGATGGTTCCATATTTATAACATAACAATTTTAATTGATTTGTTAGGCCAGAATTGGTGGAAAATTCCACCCTTTGTGTTCGTAAGGTTAATCAGGTCCTAGAGCTATTACATTTCATAATTTTCAAGATGGCGACAATGGCCATCTATAATTTAGAGGTCAGGATAATTCCCAAACTCTTCAATTACCATTCCAGTGGACTTGTAATGGCGAAAATAGTGAAAAAAATATCTACTTTGTCCATGTAGGTCATCTAGTGCCAGAGCTATAACAAGTTGTTTTTCAAGATGGCGACGGCGGCCATCTTGAATTGAGAGGTCAGGATGATGCCCAAACTCTACAATTACCATTCCGGTGGACTTGTAATGCCAGAAATAGTGGAAAATGACACCTCGTTTGGCCTTCTGGGTCACCTGGGGCCAGAGTTATTACAAATAATGTTTTTCAAGATGGCGTCGGCGGCCATCTTGAATTTAGAGGTTAGGATGATCCCCAAACTCTACAATTACCATTCCAGTGGACTTGTAATGCCAGAAATAGTGGAAAATGACACCTCGTTCGTCCATCTAGGTCATCTGGGGCCAGAGCTATTACAAATTATGTTTTTCAAGATGGCGTCGGCGGCCATTTTGAATATTGTGCTCTAGCCGAAGTTCCCATCACATTTCAGAGGTACATAGGAGCTAATTTTCCTTTCGAATGGTTCCTGAAGTCAAATCCATCAAGAAAAAAAGGTAGCAAAAAAATGGTCACGGAATCTAAAGATATGACCCTACTATCGTGTTGCGTGTGGTAATCGCCAATCAGTGTTTACGGTCGGCTACTCGTACTTGTACAACCCGGATGTATTAATAAGGTACATGTACAATGCCCCAAAAAGCAACTTGGTATATGTTTTTTTTTCTTTTTCTTTTTTGAATGATCAGTAAAACAGCAGAAAGATGTGTATATTAAAATAGACAGACCCAGGATGACAAATAAATCACTTTGCAGATCACTGATTGAAATTAGCTTACTTTATGAATCTCCTCCATGTGAGCCGTAGGCTACAGGCTATTCAAATAAATCAGCCTACCTTTTGTAAAAGGGTCATCAAGAATTATCAAAACTTGACTAATTTTCAAGACCCCTCAACAAAAAGCATTTCCTCATCATGTAGCGTTAAATGATAATGTATGTATCACCGTTCCTTTTTACTATCACTTTTACCTCGCAACATCAATACTTTTGCTTTTTTCCGCAATAAATAATTCGCATGAACAAATCCATCATTTTTGTTATGATAAACTGTATAGTAAAGTAGGCTAGGCCTACAAATGATACATAATAACATGCTTACCCCCATCTTACCACTCCAGTTGAGGAATGTATTATTATTGAACATGGGATGTTATCTCGCGTGTGTTGGCACATGTTGTGTTTTAAAGGTGCACACCGGCTTCGTTGGGCTATTTGGGCTACAAAATAGGCTAACATATGACTTCAAAGGTCTTTCAGGAATGGAGAAGAACGGTTCCTAAAAGAAACCATCAAATTTTGCCGTTTGCGAGCACTTTTCAAAAAACGATTTATCCGAACCAAAAAAGTGGTTCGGATAAATCACGTGATCTTCGGAGTTAGTTTTACTTCCAGCCGTATAAAAGTAAATTACTGAACCAAATTTAAATCCTTTTTTTTTACAATTATTCATGAGTATTTGACAAATAAGACTTATGTATTCAGATTATTGATACAATTTGTAAATAATGATGAAAAATCGAACGTAATATTCACATTCAGAGGTGTCCGTGCAACCGAAGCGTGTCTTACGGCGCACCAGCGTGGGAGCTAGCGGAACGTAAACCTTGGGGCATATCCCGTACAGCCGGTGCCGTGTCTCGTGGGGCCAGAGGGACAAACTCCGGGGCATGAACTCCCCAGCTTGCCGGTCGGTCTAGCCGTAAGCGTGGGAGCTTGTCGGAGGGGTAAGGAGCCAGACCAACAATTACGTTTTGTTTACGAGGGTTTTAGTCTGTACCCCTAGCTATTATCCCCTAACTATTGTAACGTGTTGCCTGCGCTACGCACACGAGCGACGACGATGGGGAATCATACAGCTGATCTATCTACTTCTATGATAGCTGCATAATGTCCACTCCCCCCAATCGCCACAACAAAAAACCGGTGGCGGTGGCCGCGGCCGCGGCCGGCCAGTGAAGTCATCGCCCGAAAAACGGGAGAATGCCTTCGCTAACGCTGCCAGGATTG
Source organism: Marthasterias glacialis (assembly GCA_911728455.2). Taxonomy (NCBI): domain Eukaryota; kingdom Metazoa; phylum Echinodermata; class Asteroidea; order Forcipulatida; family Asteriidae; genus Marthasterias; species Marthasterias glacialis. Next base: position 10,681,900 of record OU452235.1, read on the forward strand.
GCAATCCGTTTGCGGCAAAAGCGGGAGGCTCGCTTGGCACATGACTGTTATTGGCCAAGCCAATGTGAAAAAATGGTCAAAGATTAGGGACACTACCATTAGTTTTTAGACTGCAGCAGGCTGGTCACGATGAGAATATGAAGGATGTGGTCTTTGCCATAATTTTGATGGACAGGTTTGTGTCATAGAACTGTATAGTGAATATGCCTGCGTATATTTTTATTCATGAAGACTCACATTTTGACAAGATTTATGGTCCATCATGTCTGTGATGTCCACATTATGCCAAGCTTATTCTCTCCCTTTCTACATTCAAACACGACCTGACAACACAGATTAGTCTAGGACCCAACTGGCATTCGTCCAAGTAATTTTTTACAACATAAGGCCTACTTGCCATATAATGAAGAAACGTTCTCCATTGCAAGTAAGTTAGTCCAGTTCGTTGTACACAGAAGACACTGTCTGTTTTGTCTGTTTTTTTTTATTTACACGTGAATTTGTGCTGGATGGGTATGAAGTCTGGATCCTCATGCCTCGTCATTGTAATAATTCATACATAAACAGAGCACCAGTCTACTTACAACATTGCGCAACATTGGCACGTAAACTTGACAGTTGCAACGGCTGGAAAAGCGTATAAGCTGACCTTTGACCGTGTTTTGTTTTTTTCACATTTTTCGTTAATTACGTGATATTTTGATGATTTTTTTTAAGAACAACCATTTAAAAATTATTGTCTGTCATTCCACATCACTAAATTAGGCAAACAGTAAGCCGGTGTGTACCTTTAAACAGAGGACTGTCTGTAGATGGCTTGCAATAAAAATGTGTAAAGAATCATTTTGAACTCGATAATGTTTTAGGTTAAACAATGTGTTGGTTAAATATCCTTGACACAAAACAATAAAGATTTCATTCAGTAAATAAACCCAAAACATAATTTGGGAAGGGTAATAATAATGGCATTTAGGAACAGACGAAGTATGTGTGCGCTGGCTGCTCACACTCTCAGGAACTCTTCTTCTATGGAGATACCAAAGCATGTGATGATAAACTGTGATGAAGTCTGCGTAAATTCTACATACAATTGCTACTACTATGTTTTTTTTAATTTTTTTTTTTATTTCTTACCTGAACATGAAGAAGACGCATCAGGAAATTCTTTCCAACGTGAGCTTTGGCTCTCACTTCCATCATCAACTGTTTTGAGCTTACCGACATGATCCTCCAGCAGCAGTTCTTGCTATAATGTCTTGTTTACTTACAGAACTGAACATCCTGCAGCGCTTTGGTAACCCTATATATACCAGATGTGCGTCCACCAAATTACTGAGGAGTGAAAGTATACCATGACTAATTCATAGAAACAAAGAAACTTCATTTCCTGGTACGGCTTGGGAAATTTATTGGTGTGTTAGGTCATGGACGAAAAAAAATGGTGAGGTGAACGTCTGAAGACAGTGAAAGGTCAAAATTCTCCGAGACGCAGCGACGAGGGGCTCACATCAACATACATGTTGGTGCACGGCATAGAGCACAGTTTACGTCTAGCCGTTGGTATGAAGAAGTTCTCCTGGCTCATTGGCCGTATCCATGTCACATGGTATCAATGATAATACAATACTTATGTAATTGTAACGATAAAGCAAGGGCAATTATTCCATTCATTATCGTTGGATATATAAAGCACATGGACAAAATTGGTTTCAAGACCAGTATTCGCACTTAGTGACCAAACACTACATGAAATAACAGACCTGTGAAAATTGTTGCTGAATCGTCATTAGAGTCACGAAAAATTTGTTAAATAACCTTATATATTTTTCACTTTTGGTCTCGCGAAAATCAAAACTAACTGTATAGCTCATTTCTCAAAAAAATTATAGCATTTCTGAGGCAAAAATGTTTTTAGGGAAGTTTCCACCATTACCATCTTTATACTATAAAAAAGCGCAAATATGTATGGCTCCATGGTATAAATTCGATTCCATGGTATAACGGTCGATGCTTTCTATAAACCCAATAATTGGACTTCCCTGAAGTTTGCTCAGTGCGCAGCATGAGTGTGACCCGGAAGCCGGATGCTACAAAACTAATATCACATTACATTTTTACCTTCTCTTATTCGCTCTGTGTTTACATTACGTGTTTACGTTACGGAGACTTTTGATATTATGTCTCATTTTATATTCGTTTATTCCATGCCAAATGAAGGTGAACCCCCTCTCTTAAAAAAATAATTTAAACAATAATAATGATAATAATAATAATAAAATAATAACAATAAAATAAGAATGATCTGTGTTCGGTGTTTGCAATAAAATCTTATTTTCGTAATCTGTGGACTAAATAAGACTAAATAAAATGATTACTATAATTATGGTTCAGAGCGTCATTAGCTATGCAGGCCCATGTCTTACACTTCTTGCAATTAATGGTTTCTCTTGGTAGTAAAATACTATAAAGCACCGAACTAGTTATTTGCTCCCACCAGCACCCCATTGAAATGGACACATGTGTACTGGCACAATGATTGTACACATCTATTGATCTGACGTTCTATTTCGAGGCTACAGTTTTTTATTATAATTTTTTTTGTAAGAAAAAGTTTTTTTTTCAAAACCAGTGGCGTAACTGGGGGTGGGGGGGGGGGGGGGGGGGGGCGGCACGGGGGCACGTGCATCCCAACTAATGTTTGAAATCTGGACTTTGGAGACTAAAAATTACCAGAACAAAATGTTACATGAGCTTTTATGTAGTATAATTTCAATGTTTTTAAAACTACTTGTTTTATTATTTACACGCAGAATGTATTTTGTTTTATTTGAACACGTCAGAAGATCGTTTAAAAGGGGCTTGTTTAGGAAAGATACAAACGGAAAATACAGTTTTAATTAGCCAAAAGTGCCCCTAGGAAAAATTGTGCCCCCCCTGTGCCCACCCCCTAAAACTTTACCCTAGTTACATCGCTGTTCAGAACTGAAGCCCTATGATCTATGGTGATGAGATCATGATGAAAAACGTCATAAAGCCTTATACTTATAAACAGTTTTATCCAGCATGACAGGAAACGCTACAAGGTCATTCTGTAGTGTACATGTACAGTGACAGGGTTGCCTAGTTGCATGCAGAATTATTTGGGGGAAATAAATCGGTATTTCAAAGTTGGGCCTATTCGGTTCTTAACAGCCATTCCGTGGTATTTGCGCTTCTGGGTATTGTATCAGTGTTTACACTAACTATTTTAAAACTTAACCACCTCTTACTTCTTCTAAAAATACTCTTAAAAAATATTAATTTTAATTGTCACGCCAGCCTTGGGAATTAAGGATAACTTGTGTATACGAAGGTCTAAGAAATGGAATTAAGATTTGGTAGTTCTTTTCATAAAAAACATTCGATGTTCAGATTAGATAATTATGCACAGCAACAAAGGGCCATTAATGAAGACAAAAAGATTACAATCTTTCTTTCTTGACTTCCAACTTATGAAAAGTGAAAGATAGCTTTTATACCCTTTTCTTAATGTCAGGCAAATCACAAAAATTGATTTTAGTATATATTTTTAAATAACCTTTTTCTTAAGCAACTGTTCTTATCATCATACTATTGGTGTTTTACGGAGCTTTTAATTAAAGAGACAAAGGCAAAACAAAATTGTCGTTCGAATGATATAATATCTTCGTTCGAACGATTTGTTTCACTTGTTCCCTTTAAAAGCTCCATAGTATTTCCAAAGGGTCCAAGAATATTTAAAATGTGTACACTTAGTTTGTCTATTTTTTAAAATTAAAAAGCCCTTTAAGTTTGTCATGCGAGTCACGCCAGACGCCACATGCTATGCTCTATAGACCGATTGCGCGACCCACGCCACGTGACCTGTAGTTGGTAATAATGTCAACAAACACGATGTCCTCCATAGGAAAGTGCGGTACAATACATGATGATGCATTTGTTTATTCGATCGAGGCTTTTCTTACTCGATATCTGTGGAAAATATTCCAGAGTTTGTACCAGAGACCTTCGAGTGGCTGAATAAAGCCAGTAAGGACAGTTCCAGCAAGTCTTGGAAATTATACAAGTAATGTATAAATGTGCACGATGTGAACTAGTATACGACGGAACGTTTGTGTCAGACGACCGCGATCACACACTTTTCAACACAAGAATTTCACAGTTTTGAAGCTGAATCCTCCAAAGAAATGGCTTTCCAAAACTGTGTGATTCTTTTGCCTATTTGAAATTTCGCAAGGCTAGGTATAAATGCTCACTTTTTCAACGTTCTTTACCCTTTTTACAGTTTAGGCCTACATTACAAACAAAATAGCAGATGGCTAGTTACATGAGACGTCTAACGCCGGTAGTGCAAAACTCAAAATAAACCTCTTTTATAGTACAGAATACTGGTAGTCTATGAAACAGTAATATGATTAAAACCAATGTCACAACATACTACTTTAATAAAAGGGCTTGGTAACTGTGTTATTATTACCAAAAGCCGACTTTTAGTGTGGCTCTGTCGGTCACATTATGTATTTGCACGTAGTTTGCCATCAGCTCAGATGACGTAGTACCCAATACAGGTCACGTGATGACATGTAAACATTACCAATGTATTGGTCGTGCAATCAGTCTATTGCTTGTGGTTAAAAAACACCAAAATTAGCACGCTAGATAATTGTGAATAAACAGCAAATGGACATTAAAGGGGCAGTGTCGTTATGCCTGTGGCTGTGTATGGAAAGATGAACTATCACACTGATACTGCGCACATGCCCGCTTGCGGTCAAATCACAAAGGATGCCGTCTTTGTCAAACTGTGATGTGACCGCCGGCGCGCACGCACACATAGTAACATGGATTATTCCATTTACTGCTATATTCGTGTCGGCACAACCCCTTGAATGTAAAGAGAAGAAAAAGTTAATCTTTCATTTTTGATTTTTAATTAATCTGAAAAATGAGAGACAGTTTTTACCCTCTTCTTACCCTCTTCTTCTTATATACGCAAGTCATAACAAAAAGTGACTTTAGTATTTGTTTTTTTTCTTCTTTTAAGATCTGAAACATTACACTCATACTTCCTAAGGGTCCTTCAAGACCAACATTAACTTTTATACTGTAGCCCTTCTATTTTTTAATTAAAGTTTGTCACGCCAGTCGCCACATGCTATACAATGTTAAAAAAATCACAAAAATTAATGCAACCAAGAGATATTGTGGTGATGTCATCAAGTGATTTGGGTCAACTGGTAAAAAGTCTGATTAATGGTTTGTTGGTCACGCTTTGAAGAAGAAAGATTCTACTTATTAACATATTGTATTACTATGGAGTTTGTTCATCAACTGGATTTTTTTTGAAGTCATACATTATGTTGAGACTGTTTCATCTGCACAAAATGTTCCAGTAAAGTAGAACTACAAAATGCCACTGTCATCATCAAGGTATTCCTTCTTCTAACTGTGGACCGTGATTTTCTAAACATTTGAAAGAATTTTGACATGTGTTGTAGCCTACTTTGTAGGCAGTTAGCCTGCACCTGAAATAAAGTTTTGTTGCGTCAAAGCAGTATGAATTTCATGTAATAACAAATTCAATGTTGAATCGTGGGCCAGTATCACTATCAGTACACGGTAAAGTAGCCTTACTCAAATAAGACAGTGTTTTTGTCATATCTTTAGTGTTTTTTCTTTTGAGAAAATGTGTTCCGGATGAAATTAGGTGTTTTTGTTAGTTATACAGTATCCTATTTAATAATCAAATATTTCCACTTGTCATGCGAGTCACTGAAGTTTTTCTGTCACGCGAGGTCACACTGTATTAATGAATTTTCATAAATTTGAAACGTTTTTTATATTTTTTGAGGGTGTAAGTTAGTTGTAGGCCCACTTAAAAGCTAAAGTGAACCAGAGTTTAAGTATTCCTCTGATTGAACACGAATGGGCAACTGCATACTGGGATGCAGCATGTCTTAAATTTTAGTCTTCATGCAAGTCACATTTTCTGAACTTATATAACAATATGATAAAAGCTTTTTTTAAACTTGTTTTCTTATTACAAGCCCTTCTCATAGTTTCTAAATACTGGGTTAACTATGAACAAGGTGAACAAGGTGTAATATCTTGGAGTAGAGGGCAGGACCAAGTTGAAAAATTAGTGGGATCGTCACGCGCCAACTTCATACACACGCGCTGCAACGAGGCTGCTCGTTGTCAAGGACCACTCTTTCAGAACACTCTGTAAACTACCCTCTGATTGGACTTATTCTCCATTATCCACCAATCATCTTTGACGTTGTGAAATCGCTGGAGTTGTGTGCGTAAGAAAATGGCGTCGAAAGTGTCGAAGGGACAGCGGTACATAGGCGAAACTAAAAATCAACTCAGAGATGGTTTGTATTGTTGTTATGTTAGCTGTAGGTATGCCGTAATTAATGAAGAATACTCTGATGTAAGGAAATGCAGAGAAAAATGCAGAGTACTAAGACTAGAGTATTTTTATAAGAAGAGTGTGTCTAAATTGACGTTTGCATTTGTCATTCAATCCATTTCCATTCGTCTTGAATTGCAGGTTTGCACTGCACTGGCAAATGACTGGCATAAATCTCGGTACCGTTTTTACGAAGTTGGTTGCATTATGATCATAATGTGTAGGCCTTTTGACATTTGGGCAAAAATGCCATATCCGGCTGCCACTTTATCATTTTTAATGAGGTCAAATTTAGTCCGAGTTACTGGACCCTACGAAAACAACGCTTTTTACTTTCTAGACATTTTGGACATTTTATTTCATAAATCATACTCATACTCATAGTCATAGACCCACAACAATCAACAATGGCTAAATCTAGACTAGCCCCACCACTAGGCACTAGTGTGGCTATGATTTTTGACATCGGTTGAATCCTTAGCCACACGTCCAAGCCTAGCCCCACACATTGTGCCACTGCTAATACACTGGACTCCCTCCGCTTCTTGGCCCAACGAACCCTGTCCTTTAAAACCAGACATCAACTTTCGAATCGAGACTTAGTCTAGTCTTTATTCCAGCAGTCATTTTGCGACGTTTACCGGATAGTGGTGACGTCAAGGTGTCGCGCAGAGGTAAACGTTCTTGAATGTGCTGACTGATTGCGCGCATTACCGACCATGACGTCACCACTATCAGGTAAAAAACGTCGCAAAATGACTGCTGGAATAAAGACTAGTGCAGGAATACGACCCGCACTGAACAGCAACCATCATGGCTCCTCCGCCGTCGTTGACATGGGCTTATATCACCGAGATTTGACATAAAATTCCAGCAAAAGCCTAGGATTTATCGCACAGGGGATCGTGCGGAAATCTTCTCCAGACTCTGCCTGTGAGTCTGACATGTCTGACAGCAACGACCGACCAATCATTGAGGGATAAATTTGTCAAAAAAAGTAAGTCTCGATTCGAAAGTTGATGTCTGGTTTTAAAGGACAGGGTTCGTTGGGCCAAGAAGCGGAGGGAGTCCAGCGTATTGGCACAATGTATGGGGCTAGTCCAACCCTATCTTTCGTGCAGCATTACCAGCAACTCGCCGCCGCGAAACCTAGCAGGTATGGCACTGGATTTTAACCAACTAAATGTGTCCCCTTACCTCTTAGCTTCCCTCCAGTGCTTTGGATGTTGACTTCTTCTCGCTGGTTGCATCGCGGTCATTAAAGCCATTATACACTATTGGTAAAGTGTCTGGAAATACTTCCATACTTTATGAGCTTCAAGAGTTATTTAATAAAATCAACCTGCGAAAGTTTCAGCTCATTTCATTGACATTGTTTCCTTTACGAGAAAACAATACAAAGTCATTCAGCATTTTTGTATTCATTCTAACGGCCGGAGTTTTCGTCTCATGAGACGAAAAATCGTTTGTGGATCTTATTTCTCTAATTATTCGAAAACGATAACACATCTGACAGAAATATTTCACAGGAAGTTTTCTACCATCATCGTCTCTAGTAAGTTATGTGCAAATCTGTGAACATTTTGTTTTTCGGTGTTCCCAAAAGTGAATATGGGCTTTAAAAGAGAGGGTGCGAATTCAACTACTGTTGTATGTACACGTATCATTGCGAGTAATACAAGGCGAGTATGATGACTGTCTACTCGCAATGATTTAGGTACATGAAACAGCAGTTGAATTGTGTTTGCCACCTGGTGATGTATTGTGGGTAAAATGGCTGCGATGCAACTGCGGAGAAGAAGTCTCTGAGCAAATTGAAAATTATTTGCAAAAACCTTTAAAAAGGTGCGTAACTTAATAATATAATACGCAGTTTTTATATAGCGCTTTATCACACCCGATGGGCGTCTCAAAGCGCCGAGTATTTGTTCCTGCAAGGTATGATGACTTACGTTTTTGAAGTATGAGACCTGTTCCTTTACATAGCACCATGTAACGGTTCACAAGGTGCTGTGGCGCAATCTGCAGCCGATCAAACCAGGAACACCGGGGCGAACCCCTTCTCTTTGCGATAAGTGCCACTGGGTTCTTTTACGTGCATTACACAACACACGGGACCAACGGCTTAACGTCCCATCCGAAGGACGAAGCAATAATGGTTAAGTGTCTTGCTTAAGGACACAAGTGTCATGACCGGGACTCGAACCCACACTCTGCTGATCAGAAACACCAGAGCTTGAGTCCGGTGATCTTATCCGCTCGGCCACGACACGCCACTAAACAACTGTTTCCTTATGTGTAAAAAGTCGTATTAACGCTGCGAGGATTGCGTCTTCGCTGATGCCCTGACTTGCATGTTGTTGCAGCGCAGTCAACGCAGGATACCAGCTATGTAGTGTTTGCTGCACAGCGTTGGTTGAAATGCACGCTCCCTCTGTGAAGCCATTGTGGGGGGTTGCTCCAAAGGAACACATAGGATGGAGTTACACCATTTATATTTGTAACTCCCAAACCTGTGATTGCAAAATTTCTGCCTGATTTAAATTTGAATTATATGTGTAAACAGAACTGAGAGGCTCATGCTCATGACATGAAATAAAGGAACATGATTTATGCTGCATATTAATGTGCAAACATTTTTGTAAGCACCAAAATCTTATAATCTTGTCAAAAACTTGTTTTTCTAATTGAAAATGAAGAGGGAAATTGTTAAATAGAAAAAATCACAAGTTAATATAGGTTTTCCCGGCCAAATTCAGCAAAATATCAATCAATTTCATTATTGCGCTTTCAAATTCACGCAATTTCTCTAATTCAGTCAAACTAGGGTTTCTCTTTCAGTATTACTGCATTCAATTTCGTTTTCGTGCACTCAGGATCCCTTTCTTTTCATTCTATTTCGTTTATAGGCATTCATGATTAGAAGATTGCCATTCTTATGTTGAATATCCAGCACCTTTTCCCATAGGTGCAATCAAATTCAGAGTCATCGAAGCGCTCTGCGATTTTGCACCTAATGTTCGTTTCTTTTTCGTTTATGGGTAACGGATTTCAACATTTTAAGCGTTCAAATTCAACATGAGTTTGATACGGCTTATGCTTGCGTTTAAAGTTATAGCGATAATTTTCTTTTTACGGCAGTTGCGTGAATAATCTGTCTTATGAGTTTTTAATTTAATTCTTATATTTGGTCTTATTTGCAAATGTTTTCCTTTTACTTTGTTACACACTACAAAATTTAGATTGAAAATCACTCTAATTAGATTGAAAATAAAATTTTTCGATTGAGGCCAGGGTCAAACATTTTGCATTTTGTCCCTAGTTTTCAATCGAATAGAGTAAATTTTAATCAAAAACTCATTTAAAGAGTACCCCATGATTAAACTTTAAAATGTGTCTAAGAACAGTAAAATGAAGTTTTATGGCATTACACAAAACAATAAACAATACAATAAACAATATTTTGCTTGCATTCTGCTTGCAATGTAAATGTTTGTTTTGGTCTAAATTTCACTTTTTGTCATCTTGTTTATTCGTTAATGTTTAGATCTTGCAAATTAACTCTCGAATACTTCAATCAGCCTTCCTCTATCTACAGTGCTCAATCTTCGTACGACCACGGGCAGACATTATTTTTTGCTTCAAAATCGTATATTTAGAGAGAGGTATAACTCGGCAACAGTGTAGAAATGAATTCCCATCATAATATCCTAACTTCATAATATATAGGCAAATACGTACCAGAAAGGGCATACCGAAGAAACGAATTTGAATGCAAACATTTCTAAAACGTTTGCCAGTTGACGAAAATGAATAGTCGACCAGCCCATTCCTGCCGTCTTTGACGAAATTGAATGAACTAAGTGACCAGTTTAAATTGAATGATTTTGTTTGTCGAATGAATGCTCAAGTGTCGAAATTGAATGACTCTTCTAAACTGTTGAATGCTGATGTACCCGAGGATTTATTTTCAAGCGAAATTGAATGACCCCGGTATTAACTTGAATGGATTTTTGTTGAAATTGGCCGGGAAAACCTATAGTATTAATAATAGTAATAATAATATCCACTCTTTTCTGGAAAAAATTAAGGTGCCTACACAAGAACCAATGTTGAGATATAAAGATACTGTTGATGTGGGCTAACTTACATACTTGGCATTGTTTCAAGACATACTCAATGTTATGAGGCACTGACTAATAATTGATTCTTTCTCACCTTTGCAGGATATGGAATCTATAAATATCCCAATCGATTTTTTCGCTATGAAGGAGATTGGAAGGAAGGAAAGAAGCATGGTAGGTACTTTACCTCACTTAATCATACTGCTTATTATCTAATAGGCTCCGGGTGAGGTGTATACAAAAATCTGGGCAGCGCTCGTTTACAGTGTTTTAGACCACTGCAGCTGTGGCCGCAGAACACGCGTGCGCGACATGACAATAGCGCGTAAGTGCGCATATGTACCAATCAGCATGGAGGATTCACAGTGCATGTGCAGAGGCCATAGCTGCAGTGGTGTAAACGCCCATGATGAGCTGCTCGGATTAGTCTATACACAAAAATTTTTCCCCTGCCTGGAAACGGAAGCGGTGTACAGTCGCCATTGTGTAAAATCGGAATACTGGAACAAAGGACATTCCACTGCTGAGCATGCACAAACCACGAACAGGCCATCTAATGCTTCATTTCACCCACACAAAGACAAAACATTGTCTTGAATATTTTGCAGTTTTCTTACTATTGAGGTGGTTTTTGTGTAATCCCCGATTCCAGACCTTTGTCCTTTTGTTCCAAGAAGAGGATTACAGGACATCAAGAGGCTTTCACCATTGTTTATTCATTGTATTTCGGCTCAATGGAGGTAAGTCAGGGTGAACCCGGAATCAAGCCATGGTTCCGGGTTTAGTATGAATTCTATGCCGTAGTTAACGGCATTTTCTCGATTGACATTTTCTCGATTGAGAAAACAAAACGCATGATTCAGTGATTGAAGAGAGTTGTTGTTCTCTTGGCATTGTCAAGTCAGGGTTCTTTGTGCCAGTGGTGCCCTCAAAGAAAAAATATTCTGGCAATTCCGACAAAATAATCCCACCAGGGGGATGGGAAAAAATAAAAGAATTCCGGCGGCAACTGGTTAAAACTTGATCTGTGTGCAAGTCATTCTCATACAAAACCTGGCAAAGGGACAGTGGTAAGAAACCATACCACTGGACTAATTCATAACAACTAATTACAAATTCACTCATCGCTACCATGGTTTAGTAATTATCCATTGTCTGAATGGTTTACTAATCCATCAACCTTTCAACATCTTGAATCATCTTATGCCTGAGTTGATTGCCCACCAACATAGTAATTTGTTTGAACAGATTGTCTAACCATTCGGAGGGATTACATAAAACCATTTGAAGGGAGCACTAAAACGTTCAAATGGATTACCAAACCATTTGAATCATACTAAACTTTGCGAATGGTTAATTAAACCGTTCGAACCAACGAACTTGTAAATTCTCCAATGAATAAGCCCATGGATTTTTGTTACCTTCCCAAAATACATAATTGGATTTGGAAAGAGTATTCTTCATTTTCCATCCTCCATTTTTTCAATTAATGCACCATCCAACCAACATTTAAAAAAATGTATTCAAATGAGGTGTACTTTAGTTCAGTTTTCAAATGCCCTGTACTGGGACGCTGTTACACTTGAGTAAGCACAAGACGCAGGTTGTAACTCAATTTGTGTAGTTGTGTCAACATCACTGATTGGAGATGCCTGTTTTGGTTTCCAAAAATGAACGCTGGGTGTATTTGCATCTAAGTAGTTGATAAAAAAAGTGGTACAGGAAATCTCCAATGGAGGTGCCTGAAGATTTTCCTCCGTTGGATTCTGAAAGCATCATAAAGCTGTATACAGGCCTGGAATTACATGGTGGCCATGTCCTCTGTTGCCCAGGCAGGCCTAATTGTTTTGTTCTTGAGAGGCCAAGGGCACCAAGGCATTTTCTTCTTGGTAAAGGGCATATGAGGAAATTATAAATCTGTACTGGAACATTTTAAGGGCACCAAGGCAATAAATAACCAGGGGCAACAGAGGCAATTGCCTCCATGAAGTATCAGGCCTGCCCAGGTCTTGGCCTTGGTGCCCCATCAAAAGTTTCCCCTAGATTTTAAGTTTTTCAAATGGAAGTGCCCTTTTGCAAAATAAAAATGGCTTTGCCCTCTCAAAGCTAAAGATGGATCTCCAGGCCTGTTTGTAGGGCAAAGCTATATCATAATATTCTCTATCCCTGATGCAATAGTTCAGCTAAAAACTGACTTTTTACTTTTGTGATTTCTGGACCACAGGTCATGGTAAGTTGGTCATGGCAGATGGGAGTTACTATGAGGGAGAGTTCATCCATGGAGAGATTGAAGGTCATGGCTTCAGGAAATGGTCATCAGGGGTCACTTACTCTGGTCAATTCTCAGATGGAGAGATGAATGGTCATGGGGTGATGACATACTCTGATGGTACTGTGTATGAAGGAGAGTTTCTTAGCAACAAACGAGAAGGTAGATTTTTAAAATTATGTATAATATAACATCTCAGAATGAAATAAGTCATTCTTCACTTATAAATCATTCAGGTTGGCTCAGTGGTTTCTTCCCTGTCTTTTACCTCGGTGAACCCTAGCCCTGATGGGGTGTCAGTCTCCGTTACACTGCCACTGACATCCTGGGTATAAAACTTCTCCGCAATGCGAACAAAATTACACGAGTTATGTTCTCCTATTTTAACCTGATAATGGAAGGTGAAGTCCATCCATGTAGTCCGGGTACTTTAAACTACTCCTTGAACATCTTTTAAATATCTGCTTTCGCTTCTGATGAAAATTATACTTGAAATACAACGCAACAATGTACAAACTGGTCTGAACATAATGTGCTCCCTGTGTGAAGTTTTTTCAATGCGTCCAGTGCATAGCAACAAGGTAATTTTACAGGCATGTGCATTACAGTGTGTGGGCGAGGCTGTGCATAGTATGTGCACTGATCATGTACAAAATTGCATGTAGTGTAATGCAAACACACTATTATTATAACACAGTTTTGGAAGTTCCAAGTGTAACTTTTTTTGGCAGCCAGACCACAACGGAAAAAAAAAATGTTTCGTGCTGTACTGAAATACTTTGATGTACTTTGATGTACAATGTACCTTCAAATCACTTCAATATAATAATAAAGTCTATAATACAGCAGAGGAGAACGACTGATTTTAGCAAGAGTGAATGCTATGGATGGCTATCACCAATCATAGACAGGCTCAATATCTTTTAAGTAACATTAATAAATACCTAGGACAGTTTGTGGATTCTGATTGGTCAAAACGTGATCACGTGGGGTGTATTATAAAGACCGGCTAACAAAACAAGAAAGTATCGCCGAGAAAGAAAAGTTACAAAATGGACGATTTTAGCCGTTTATTTCGTTAAAAAGGTATTTATTAATGGGAATAACAGTGCGAGGACCCGGTCTTCACTGCTTGGTAATGACCTTGGGTGGTGGCTGGCTGCTGTTAACGACCGCGCCTCCGGCTTGGTCGTTAACAGCGGCCAGCCACCACCCCGGTCATTACCAAGCAGTGAAGACCGGGTCCTCGCACTGTTATTCCCTAAATCACAAATGCTGTAAATGTGTTAAATTTGTTGACAGAGAAAACGTCTTAAGTTAACTGCCGGGAAAGCCCTACAAATAAAGTTTTTTTTTAAATACATTTTAGTCTTTTGAAGGCCTAGTTTTAAATAGACTAGGCCTATTTATTTAAAAAGTAGGACTATAACTTAGATGAAGGAAGGAGCACCTGCAGTAAAACGTCCTTGTTTTGAGAAAACCGCATTTCAATTTAAACTATTTCTGAAAGTATTGTGTTTGAGACTTTTATGCAGTTAATGTATTATATTTTAATTTCCATGAAAGTGGATATCTTTAATCAAATGAGCCCGATATTATTTTTTTTATCACTATAGTGAGTATGCCTGTGCTTTCAATAACAAGGCTGTCCGTTATGATTGTGATGACCAAATAAATAGATTGTGAGCCTCATTTTCAAAACAGTGCGTATACAAAGTGAAATTTTGTGAAATTCTGTAAGGCCTAAAAGTACTGAGGTAGTTACATATTCTCCGGATTTGAAAAAAATATTTTGCTGTTTTGCAATTTGGACAAATCCTGTAGGTAATTACTGATCACATTCCTATTGAAACGAAAAATTTCTTATAAAGAAATGTATTCAAAATAAGAGGCATAATTATATTCAGCAACGTGGAGACTTAGTAGTTACTATTGTTGCAAAATAAAGCAATTTCCAAAATGCTACTGTGAGGTAAGGTACAGATGGTAAAACTAGTTAATATAGTCAGGACGAAGATCCGAAAGACTAAAAACCTATTTAAAACGGCGATGAAGATTTAGGAATCAGCAAATCATACACGCGAATAAAAACACAGGCATGACAGAACGAAGAAGAGAAAACTGTAAACAAGCATGGCATGACGTCATGCTAAAAACACTATACATTATATACAGTTCAGCTGGTACTGGTGCTGCTGTTACCAACTGTTGACCTTTGACACTCCTTGGTGGCAGGTATGGCAAGCCAAGTGAGACGCAAATAAAAGTACACAATAGTTTCTCACATAATGTTTGTGTCACCACAGTACTAAGTAGGTATTTACATGCATTAGCTATATTTCTTTGTGAAATTCTTGAGGTGCTTCTGTGAGTCCTTGGAGTTGCTCTTTCTTTGTTTCCCCATTAGCCCTTGCTCTTTTACAAAGGGTCATTCATTCCACGCTTGGACCGTCACTGCTACATACATTTGGGAGAACTTGACCATCTTTTTCTGGGATGTATTCGTGGAGGTGTTCCATTATTTGGATAACACCATTTGTAGAAGCAGGATTGGCTGGCATGACTCCAAGATAGACCTAGTTTCCAACGGTCAAACAAAACAAAATAAAAATTGACACTTAATTGTCAGTATGCAGAATAGTAAATAGCGATTTGTTTTCGTAACTTTATGAGTACTTGAATTAAGCTTAATAAAACATTCAATATTATTTACCACTTCACTGGTCTTACACATTTCATGTGAATAGTTGTGTTTTCGTCAAGGGACATGCCTGTTAAGGGGTTGCATGATGGAAATATGTGCCATTAAAAGATACCATCATAATTCTTAGACCTTCAAAATCGGTATGCTGGGGAAGAATATGGCTGATAAGTTTGCAAGCAGGAACAGAAGTCACGTCCTTCAGGTGAAGACTTGGCACAGAAGAAATTCTGCATTTCTTTATTTGCCTTGATGCTTGCAGTGGGGAATAATCAGCACATTGACCTTACAAACACCGTATCCTGAGTCTGGTCTGAAAGATATCCAACGCACAGCAGTCTTTTTGTCGTTATCCACGGACTAGAGTGAAAAAAAGGGAACAGTTTTTGGCAATCAAAGGGAAAGATTTTGTTTCCTAACAAATTATTTGGTCTCTGCTCGAATATAGGTGTTGTATACTCAAAGGCCTAAGGGCAAGGGGGAAGTTGCCCCCCCCCCCCAAATTTGGGCAAAACAAGAAGAAGAAAGGGAGGACTTTTTATCAGAAATTGGTACTTTTTTTTTTTTTATCTAGGAGTAAATTTTGGGCAAATCAACCCCTCTGCCCTCTTTACTATGCGTATACAGGTACTTATAATACATGTAATTAAAAGTACCGTACCCGTACCTCAGCTAAAGCTTTCCACTGGACAATCTTGTTGATTGAAGTCCTTCCACTGGACAATCTTGTTGATTGAAGTCCTTGGGTCAGGCCGAGGCAGTTCAGGGTCTGGAACAGCTTTTGTGAACAACTTTGCCGCAACAATTCTACACTAAAGGTACTTTGAACAAAACTGAGCCTCTGCGGGGACCTTGTATAACATGATTGAGAGGATTAACCCCAATCGCTTCTTCCAAATATCCTTTCCACTTCTGTTTTGCAAAGAAGCCAAATAACCATTGTAAATTACAGTCATTAAAGCTACTCTATTCTACAACCTTCAATTGATCCATTAATTCAATCTCTACATCATTAGTGAAACCACTATCCTGATGAAACAATTTTTCAGGTCTTTAGATGGTTATTTACTGTTCATTGGACCTTTATACGTTGAAATATTAAATGAATCGTAAGCCAACAAATATTTTTTTCTGCACAGTGTTTATCAGACAGTAACTGATAAAAATTATTTTTTAAAACGCACCCATACAGTACCAAAAGACAAGCACGCATGCAAAGAGTTTAAACGGAGCCTTCAGCATTGTAACTACTATCAGCATCATCGTGTTTCCCTTTTCGATGAGTTCATCCCATGTAAATGCCCCTAAATGTTACAGTGTTGGCTCTCCACCAAATGTGCAGGCCAATTCTAATGCTTTCCGTCCATTTTTTCACCCTGGAAATAAATAAATGTTTCCATCACTCATGGGGAATTTGGTGAGTCAAGGATTCTTTAATTAAACTGCCTTTCAAACAATTAGAGTGGTGAATAAGTCTACATTGAAATTACATGACGCCCATTTCGAAAAGTACAGAATGAGGTGTAACTGTGTGTTCATGTCAGTAGACCATGCCCTCTTTCGGCATTGCTACTTACATATTCCACGCACGGGCATTGTTTGTGTGACCAAGTGAGTGACGGAATGTGTTCATCGATTTCTGATTCTAGTTTATTTTTGTAAATAATGTGTGCACAAAACACTTTCAAGGATTTTTAACCCGCCCGTCTGCAAGTATTGGACCCAAGGAATACATGGACAAAGTTTCTGCTAATCAGATAAAACAATGAAGTAACTTTTTTCGTTATGTAGCGACCTCTTTATATCCACGATGTCAGTCACAGAGCAACAGAGACTAATGTCCTACCAGGACTAAGTGAACCCCAGCTTCAACCACTTCAGGCTACAGTCTTGCATGTGGATTAGGTATTCCTACCTGATTGCGTATATTTTCATTATTTGGGGTTTTCATTCCGCATAAAACTGTTACTCTCCATCATCTGCTAGTCACCTTTGAGGGTCCCTTGGTTTAATTGCCAGAAAGATATAACAATAGTAATATTATTTGTAATTTACCCATACACCGATGTGTGTTAAACACTTTACACTCAGTGATGGGATTCAAACCCATGACCTTTTTCATTGTAGAGCAGATGTCTTACCAACTAGACCACCGAGATAGAACAATAGCTAGAGGCTGTTCAAACCGTTTAGCAGTGGGTACCAAATGATTTGTTATAATAATAATAGTCATATACGAAAAATGCCTAAAGTCTCAGAATTGGTAGACACAATTGTGAACAAGATGCATTAAGAATACTTTATTACCCAGTTTTGGTCATCATAATAGTATATCTTGTATTGTTTACTCAGAAATAGAAAAGAGGAACAGGGTTTCCCTTTTGGTTCAATGATTCATGCAAATGCATATGAGAAACTTGTCATTTTTGGCTTTTACAAGTAGCATATCTTTTATTCTTTCAGGTTTTGAAGTGAGGTCCTCTTGATATTTCTTTCTGTTAATAGCTTCATTAGTCCAACATCCCGTAATTCTGGCAACCAATTAATCGGACATCCCATTAGTTGGATTCGTTCGTTACTCAGAAAGCTTGATGTTAAGGTCGACAAATGAGCAATCGAACAAATGGGTTATTGAACAATTGACAAAAATGTTAATTATATCCGTTATTTCGACAGCTGTTAGTCCGATGGCCCAACCACCCAATTTTTGGATGAATAGCCGTCAGAATAGCAATACTGCCGCTTTGAGGTCTCAGTCCTATTTAGATGTTTGTCTCCCTTTGGACATCCATGTCTTGTCTTGGTCTTGAATCTGGACTTCTATGGTCTCAACTACATTATTGATAGTTAACAATGCTCATGTTGATTATTCACATTTTAAACTGACAATTGGTGTATAATTAGCAGATTTGTTGTTAGTTTCTGTGTGATGTATAGCTTTTTTTTGCACATTTCTTTTCTCTAGGTCATGGTATTTTGAAACAGTCTGACGGTGCAGTTTATGAAGGCTCATTCCACAATGACAAGAAAAATGGCGAAGGATCTCAGAAGTATCCGTAAGTCAAAATACCCAAAGTGGGCACAAGTGGTTTGTACCAAAATGCCCATAGCAGCCACAAGCAGCTTGTACCAATATGCCCATATTGGCTTCATATTCAACCGAAAAAGTCACTGTAAAAGTTCTTATCATTTATGTAATGTCAAAAACCAAACAGTTCTGTTTCAATTGATTTTTTCCATCAAGTAATAAACTACATGGGAAACTGACTGGGTACATATGAGTCATATTTGGGGAACACATAAAAATTGACTAGAACCTGTGACCTCTAGACCTCCAGACCTTCCAGATAGACAGACTGCCAACAAAGGGTAAGATAGCTCAGTTGGTAGAGCACTGGCACAGAAATCTGGAGGTCCCAGGTGCTCTACCAAGTTGTAGTCTTTTTTCTTTGTTCAACTTAAATTGGTTTATATGCACCCAGTCAGTTTCCTTTCTGGTTTATTACTTGATACTTAAAAATAAAAGTTGCATCCCCTTATAATGTTGAACCATTAATTCCCGCTTCCCAGGTTACATTGTAACCAGGGCGTACAAGATTGTATGACTTCTGACTGGCGCCCTGAACAAAGATTTTGCCAAAAAAGGGAGACTGCCAACAAAGGGCTAGATAGGTCAGTTGGTAGAACACTGGCACACAAATCTGAAGGTTGCAGATTCAAATCTCTGTCTTGTCAATTTGTATTTGTTCACCCCAAATTAATGATTTTTTTGCTTGAAAAGAATATGTTCAAATCAGACATGTCTGGCTGTATGGCAATAATTATTCTTCAATGATGCTTGACATTTAATATTGGACCATTTGCTTGGGGCTTTTATTTTACAGTAATGGTGATTTGTATATTGGTGATTGGATCCAAGGAGCAAGGCAAGGAAGTGGTGAACTCAGATGTGCTACATCTACCATTTATGACGTAAGTAGGGAAGTCTATATAAGCTCTTAACATTTCAAAGTCATGCTTTTTTCTAGTGATGAAATCAATGGACTCTAAAACACAAATGGCAACCCATAGGCCTGAAGATACCTGTATAGAGAAGATGATGAAGAAATGTCAGTGTTAGATGTTGAAAGAAAATGCCAAATAAGGCAAAAAAACACCAATCCACATGTAAGGTTACCGTCCGAGATTCAAACTTGGGTCACAGAGGTGAAAGGTAGGGAAGAAACCCCCGAGCCAGCCTATTTGCCTTATGAATACATGTATGTGAAGAGATAGAAAATGTTTCTCTGTTAAAAGCTGGAACAAAGTTACAACAGTAAACCATGAAGATGTTTGTGTACAGACACAATGTGCCTCAGACACTGACACACTAGTTGTTTACTCTATTGAAATATCTAAAACTTAACATTATTATTGTGGATCTTTGAGCTCTTATAGACTACTTCAATTATTATCATGATGATGATATCATTAATATACTTTGTAGGGTCAATGGAGGAATGATCTGTACAATGGAGAAGGCACTATGATCCACTGTTCAGGGGTGACATATGAAGGGATGTGGATTAATGGCAGACCAGCAGGTACTAGTTATTATACACTCTGGATTGCATCCAGGAGTCTTTTGGATGTCTCAGTTTGACTTAACCCTTTAGCACTTGCACACAATTGAACATTGAGTCATTTACTCCTTGAACAGGGCAGGGAAAGTCACAGGATTGTCTACTGTACCTACACATCCTTTAATAACTTTTGTTGTGATTGTTTTCATGGGTTATAAGTTTACTTTATTTTGTAGAGGATGAAATTACTTTTTGAATAATTCTAAAGTTGTTTTGTTTGCTTTATCAAACAGTAGCTTTGAGGTTGGAAACATAAGACAGATCATCTAAAATTAGGAAACTCTGTTTGTTTGAAGTAAATGTTCGTTACATGGAAAGTTGTTCACATAAATTTGTTACTGCGCTGTCATCTCAAAGAAACAAAATGTTAAGAAAGTGAATGAAATTAATCACAACATTAAAACTAATATAAAAACTCATATATGTATCACTTAACTTCTTTACCTAAAACTCTCTGTAAAATCATTTGAAATCATTGAAGTCTAGCGTGAAAGCAAGCTCAGTCGCCATTACTGTATACATTGCGTGTGAAATACATTGTACATAAAATAAGGTCTGTACACACACTGAACAGTTAAATGTTGTGTTGCACATTTTGGGTGCGTGTATTGGTGATAGGAATAGGACTTATGACCTTTGAACCTTTGGAAGTAGATAACGTAATTTTTTCCTATGGGGACCATGTGCAATTTTTAGACTGTGTTAGTATGAGATCGCGCTCTACCTGCAGCTGTTTGGTGCATTTCAGTCTCATGTGTAAAACTCAAGAAACAACCTGTCAAATTTCAAGGGTGGTTGAGGAGTATCAGGCTGGGCCGTTGTGGGCAGTTTGAGCGACAAGAATGTATCCCATGATAAAATCCACAAGATCCAAACAAAATGAAATTGGAAGTTCAAATTAATTTATTTCTTTATTCACTGAGTTTAGAATATTCTAAAATCAGTAGTAATATTACATATGTTTAGTTTCATTTTCTGTTTCTATCTATTTATAATACTCACCATCTGATTGATATTATGTTTACTCTCTCAGTGGAAGCATCTCAGATTGTGGTTACAGGTGATGTTGAGTTAGATATGTACCAAGGTACATCCTTCACCCTAGATGTTGAGATACGATCAGAAACAGGACAAATTGTCAGACAAGAGAATGGTCATGTATTACAGATCACTGCTGGCTTTAGACACTACACACCCAACCAGACCTCACCACTATTTGATCTAATTGAAGATATGGAGGAGAAACCTCTGCCAACACCATAGTGAGTATTAGTGGCATTGTAATATCATCTGTAATTCCACTTAACACTTAATCATCATTGGTGCAATTTGCCCATCACAAGGCCCAAAGGCCACTCGAGGTGTGGGCTACTTTTGTGAACGGATAGAAACCTTGCCCAATGCGCAGAAACAAGACATGGAGAGATATTAATGCAAGTCTCTTCGCAGCACAGCTAAGAACAGGGAGGGGTAAATGAATCCGTTGTGAGACAAACATAACTGCCTCATCTCCTATTTGAAGCAATTATAGTTTGAAGTGTTTTGCACAAGGATGCAAGTGTCATGACAGGGATTCGAACCCACATCCTGATGACTTAGTTATCAGAACTTGAGTCCGATGCACTTAACGGCTCGGCCACGACACACCACAATGCGCAGTAATGTGATTTTCAGCGATAAATAGTGACGTCATTCATGAAAGGTCTGTAACTTGGCTTAAACTCAACTTGATCTCAATTTCTTTTTGCAAATCACTTTGTTTCTAGTAAGGGTTCATACGTTAAATTTGTACTTGGAAACAAATGTGTTGATCTAAATCCTAAATTTAACATCTAAATGAATGGAAATGTACAATTTAATTTTTATTTTTTACACAATAATGTATCCATGTCTATTTCTGCAGTGGCTATGATGTAGTAGCTTACCCATTGACAGAGTATAGTTACATTGAAGAGAAGTATAATCTGGATGGGTTTATCCCTAAACCTTCAACAGCATTGACAGAAGCAACAACCATTGAAGTATCCATCCCTGAAGAAGCAGCACATTTACCACAGATTGAAGGTAATTATATACAAACAAAGAATCTCTCAAAATAAAGGACTTGAAAAAACTGTATTACTCTGGGCAGTATTAAGGAAATAAAGGTGTTATGAAGAGGTTTTTAACTATTGTTTAAAACCGATGAGGGGCCTGATGGGCGATAATTGCCCGAGCCGAAGGTAAGGGCAATTAGCGGCCACCAGGACCCTTGGAGGTTTTAAACAATAGTTAAAAACCGATTCAGCACACCTTTATTCCCATTCATAAATGCCCTTTTTGTTAAAAACTGTAATAATGTAGACAAATCCGTGAAACTTTGTGTTTTTTTGAATAAGTTATTTTTCAATTCTTGCAACGTCTTCAGGCTCCATTACGCAAAGGGTCAACACTCATACGATTGCGCGTACGCGCGCGCATTATTAGACTTTACATTTAGTACCGCTATGTATTGATTGCGCTAGGCGTAAATTAGCATCTGCGTAAGCTCAGTGCGCCAACACGCGTATCGCTACAATGAGCGCAGAACGCGCCTTTACAGATCCAGCTATGTTTATATTACCTCTTTAAAACCAGTTTTAAACAGGCGTGTGAACACCTTTCAACCAATAGGAATGCCCAAATTTTCCCAAACTGACTCGGGTATTTATGAATAATTTATATATACACATTCAAGGCTGTGTGATTGTCACCCAGTCTTGTCTAATGAGTAGTAGAAATATTGCTAGTGCGAAGAAGTGAAAAAGCCTAAATATCATCATGTCAGTGCAACAATGTGGAATCTCAATTTTGTAAAAACGCTGCTTGCAAAAAAGTTGTAGCTTGGCGCATATAGGTTTTGTGTGGACATCCAGGATTTGTAAGCAATACAACATTTTGGCACTTTAAAACCAAAATAGTAAGCCATTTTATACAAGGTTTTTGCACTGACATAAGGTAATGATTGTGTGGGTTTTTTTTCTTTAATTTAAAATTAAGTGTGTAAAAATGACATTACCATTTCTTTATCTTAAAAAATATTACCTCTGATCCCCCTACCCCCTGCAATCACACACTAATCATTCACAAAAATCAAATCCCACAGTAATTAACCAAGTTAGTGAAACAAATGAGGAGACCAGCAAAGCAGATCAGGTTAAAGCAGAAGAGAGTACTGAAGAATCTCAAACCATAGAATCCACAGCCCAGGCTGCTATTGAACTTCCAGAAGCTGCGCCAGGTATGTCATTAATGTCAACCAGTCAGGGTGGATTGGCCGAGTTGTCTAGTACACCAGACTCAAGTTGTGGTATTATTTGTCAGAGCGTGGGTTTGGGTCCCAGTCATGGCACTTGTGTCCCTGAGTGAGACGCTTGGGCCATGTCTGAATTGATGGCTTCGGCAGTGGCTATGGCCAGAATGCTTTAAAAGTCCTGTTCTTCAATATTGTCATCACAGCCAGCGGCCATAGCCATAGCAGAAGTTGCTTGATTCAGGCATTTACTATTATTGTGTGTCCTTCTGATTGGATGTTAAGCTGAACATGTACATTGTAGGTCCTGTGTATTGTGTAATGCATGTGAAAGAACCCAGTACACATTTTGAACAGAATGAGTTGACTGCAGATTACACCGCATTGCCTTGCAAACCCTTACAAGTGCCTCAATTCTCTAAGTGTTATACAGTATGGGTCTCATAATTCAAACATAACTCTTCATACCTGTTTTGAAAATAATAAGTGCTTTGAGATGCCTGTCGGGTGTGATAAAGCACTACATTACTAGATAACAACTCGCGAGTGAATAACTGAGTACCTGATGCCATTGATGATGCAGCTACTGTCAAAAGATAAAGTAATACTGATTTTGTGTTGATGTTTTTACTACAACAACAGCAGCTGAGGGTTCGATAGTAGCTGACCAGCAACCTCCAGCCACAGCAGAGCTTACAGATGAAACCCCAGTACCACCAGCTATTAATAACCAAAAGACAGAGAATGGATGTACTTCATTCAAGGTAAGATAAAGAAAAGACTAAATGCTTTCACTGTTATGTCTACATGCCTCAGGGTCCTCTCTTGAAGTTTGTTTCCTTCCTGTAATAGTTACAATTCCTCTTTGTCCTGTGACATTAGAAGAGTTAGAGTTAGAAGACGTAGTACCCAGTTAAAATGTATGGACTATTTTAGAGTCAGTAACAAAGGTTAAATCTTTATAAGGAGCTTTATTAGAAATGAAAATACCTGAGTTCAGTTCAGCTTAGTACACATTGACGAGTGGAAGTGTGATAAGATGGTATTGTTTTGTCTTCTCTATTTATGTTTTTCCTAACCAGGATTAGTGCAGACAAAGTGGAACATAGAAAATAAAATTAGTACAAGTAGCTAAGGGGAATCTAACGAAACCCAGGGACGCTCAAAAGGTACTAGCACTGTGACCCAGAGGCCTGAAGATGCCTTTGTAGAGAAGATGAAGAAGAAATGTCAGTTTTAGATGTGGGAGGAAAAACCCATCAGATAGGGACTAAAAAACCTAATCCACATGCAAGGCTCCAGTGCAGGGTTCAAACCAGGGTCCACAGAGGTGAAAGGCAGGGACAAAACCACTGAGCCTAACTGAATGTACTCAATGCAGTATAGTTTAGCATCAGACTAAACATGCACAGATATTCCTTCAGATTTTAGGAATTGTTCTCTCTCTTATTTCGCTAACACCTTTTCCTTTCATTTGAATTAATCTGAAGAATAATGACTTCCAAAGATCAAAATGAGCAAGAAACAAACAAAAGTAGATTTCACATTTGCAATTCTGATAACTTCAAGTAGTTCTCACACAAGGTAATTAGCACAAATTGCTCCTGACCTAAAAAAATACTTTCATCATCAGATTTCTCTTGTCCTACTTTCCTTTCTCTTTTAAACTTGACACTTTAGATTTAGGTTACTAGAGTACATATCCAATGTTCTGATCGAACCTCAATTGGTACTCCATATCTTAGTTTCTTTAGTGAGGTGTACAATGTACTACACTAGCCTAGACAGCATGATTGCTTCATCCTTGAATAGTATGTATAGCCATATGTTCCATGTCTTGTGTAATGCATATAAAAGAACACAGTACACTTATCGTTAAGAGAAGGGGTTTTCCCCGATGTTTCTGGTGTAAACCCTTACAAGGTGTTGGATTTTATCTCAAACATAGCTCTTCAAACCGGTCGTAAAAGTAATGATCACTTTGAGATGTTGGTCGAAGCTAGATAAAAACTGTGTATTACTATTATTAAGTTTGACTAGCTAGATCTCTCTTCTTTGTAGATGTTCTTTGTAGATGTGAGCAGAATATACACTATTTAACCTGGATTATAAGTTGTTGTTTTTAGTTGTAGATATAACATGACTAACTAAGACTTGTTTAACCTGTAGGACCTGATCCTTCCTGGTATCTCACCATCTTATATTCCCAACAATGCATCACCGGTCGTAAAGGAGGATTCTGACCCAAGTTTGTCAGATCAAAGGAGTGGAACTAAAACTAAACCCAAAACAAGTGGCAAAGGAAATAAGCGAGTCGAAGGTTTGAACCATTAACTATTGACCAGGGTTAATATGTTATATTTTAACCTGGATCAACGCTAAACCAGTTTAAAGAGAAACTTGATCTGAAATTGATTTGTTTAAGTTAAAGTGACCCATGATTTCAACGTGTTCAAACATGAAATCAATTTCAATTGAGTTTTGACTAGTGTGTACAGGCTTTTCATTCAACCGTCTCAAACATTTGAATATTGTATCATGGGACAATAACTAGTGTTATGACACAGTCAGTACCAAATTCACAGCAATTCATTTTCATGTTTTTTCAAGAAATAAAAGCTTGAAAAGGTTTAGCCTTTTTCAAAATCCAACGTGGATTTTTATTTTTATTCTAGTTCAGTCATTTAAGTGGAAAACAAACTTGACTGGTTTGATGGGAGAAAGTTGAGTCTCTGAAGCCAGAGGCCTGGTTCCTGATTACTTTTATTGTTGGAGCTGTTTTGTACTGATCCATGCTTTATTGCACTCTATTTGCCAACACTGTTTATGGTAGCTTGCAGCGCTTAACCTTTCCCTTTGCTGCTTAGCTTTCTTATACTGCTACTCAATGCCATCATTTTAGCTGTTTAATATAACAAAGTTTACATGGAAGGTTTGTATTCAGTTTCAAATGCGACCGATGATTTGGTAGTATCTCATCACATATTCCGGACCAAAGACCTTGTGCATCTTTGCCATGACCACCAACTTGCATTCTTTATTGCCGTTTCATTATCTATCATTGTCACCTTGGTTGTGATGATATTTTGGGGTCAGAAGTTCAGTGTAACAAATGTTCTTGTTAAACCATGGTGTTAGATTGTGAATTTTTATTGGTCGAGAACCAATCACGTGACAAAATACAAAATGTCATGTCTTCTCAAAAAAGTAATGTTGTCGGGGTCCATTACCTAGATCGTCCTCAGAAAATTCATTTCATCGTCCCCATTGATATGTATATTGAAGTTACCAATACACCCGAGAAAGAGGTAGGTCATGATGCCCGATGGGATTGCAATGTCCCTCATATCACTCATACTGAATGCCTGAATTACACAGAGCGCAGGGAGGCTATAGCCTCCGTTGCCCTGGTCTTTGTCTTGGCCTTGGTGCCCTTTCAAAATGGAAGTGCCCTTTGCAAAATGAAAATGGCCTGGCCCTCTTAAAGATAAGATTCTAGGTCTGTATAATGTAGGCAGCCTTGAAATTTCATATTGTAGGAACATGTTAAATGAGTTTCTAGGTACACAAATCAACAAGCCAATTACACGTACATGTATATGGCCATACATGTGTTGTTTACATTAGCAATCATCAGTTCATTTAGAAACTACCAGTACCCATTGAAGTGTACAGTTTTGATATGGTCGGACACCAACCTATTATACATTTCATGAGTGGCTTGTTGTGTTCAATATTATGCTGGATTTGTACATGTATTTGACACTGATTATGTGTTGCATAAACACAGACCCGTGCTGGCTGTGTGGGACGAGTAGTTTGCTCTGACTTCCAATCTCACTCATTGCAGCACTTCCATTGACAAACAAGCCTCCAAATATACCACAAGCCGCTTACACTCCACGTTGCCTAAATTCACCCCTAGCCCATGTTTTGCCATCTTCCCCTACCCCATCCCTTACCCCCTCAATAGGGATTGGTACTGCCTGGAGCACCCCCTGGCTATCGTCCATTCAATGTTCTTGATATTATGATGGAGGAAGAAGCCCGTACCAAATCACGTAATTCTAAAACAGCAGGGCTTGCTCAGCAATTACGACTGGGTGCTAAGCTTGGAAAGAACGTAGGTAAAGTAAACACCTGCAACTGTTCATGTCATGTAGTTTGATACTTCTTTCTTGGATCTGATTGTTTGCACCTTGTATACGTGAGTAACTTCCCACTAATCTCAATCCTTCTGAACTAGCTACTTTTATCTATCTGAATATGTACATAGTATTCCTGAACAAGTAACTTTATTTCTTCAAGCATGATATTTTCCTACTTAAATCTGATTTCCATTTTTTTTCTGCATTAAAAATCAGTAAGATTGTTTAATAATAAATAGCCTGAAAAAGCCTATGCCATATTTATGTAAAGTGTAGGTCAGCCAAATTTATTTTAAAAACAGATGATGGTGACAAAGCCCTGAAGAAAAAAAACCAAACAATTTAAGTGTAATTTTTAAAGTTTGTAAGAAGTGTCTGTGTATCTCCTGGCTTATGAATTTAGTGAGGTGGTTAAAATTCACCTGGATGATAGAAGCTAAATTTACGCAGCCTGCAAACTGATGAGAATGCAGTGCTTAAATTTGTTTGGATGATTCCATTTACGCATCCAGATTGTGAGTTCTTGATATATAGAGGTCAATGGAAAAGCTCATTAATGACACAAAATGAACAGTTTTTTTTATTAGTATTTACTTTTCTGGCCATTCTTCACGCTGAGGTGGCAATATTGGCAATAAATGAGTGAGGTGGACGCTGAAAGTAACATGGTGGGCCTCCGCACAGTTGAATGGGTAGAGGAATCACTGATTTTTAAATCCATTGTTTATGATTCGTCCTGAGTAGTGAATTTATCCAAATGTTTTGATATTTTTGTTATCACTATGTGGTTAAAACCCTGTGCTACATTTGAATTGATTGCTTTCAATGGATACAGTGAGCCTACGCCCTGTGCCCCAATCAACCCAACAGTCACATTCTGGTATCAATTCCAAATGTTTTGCATGAACAAATTTATGTGGAATGACTTTTGAGATTACAAAAAAGCTAAACTGCATCCGTAACAAGACATGCTTAAATCAGTGCCATAAAGATTTGACAAAGCTTGGAGCATTTACTATATATAAACCTGGGCTTCATTGTGTTGCTTTACATTCTCATTTCATGTATTTTGCCAATTTGCATTGTTAACTTTAATTGCATGCACCTTCTTAACTGTAAAGTTAATCATTATTGTGACTGTACATGTACATGTATTCTTGTGATAGTTAAAGCCCCAGCTCAACATTGGTAAGAAGGAAAAACAGAAATGTTCACAGATTTACATAAATTATACCTTACGTGGTATAAAGATAATGATGGTACAAAACTTTCCTTGGAATATTATATTGCTTGAAATGTTATTGTTTTTAAAACTATGCCTGTAGGAATGCGTTCAAAAATGCTGAATGCATTTTAACTGTTTTCTCGCAAATGAAACAATGAGCTGACATTTTCACAGGTTGGTTTTATTACAAATATCTTGATTTGTGCAAAATATGGAAGCGTTTACAGTCAGTTTACCAATGTTGAGCTGAGGCTTTTAACAACAGTTTGTTTGCACCACGCAATATTATATGAATCCATTATTTTATTGAAGTGATACGGCATGTTTTTCGTTTGACTGGCATGCATAACAAAAAGAAGCTTGTTCCATGTGACATGAAGTTTGTAAGATGTGAGTTAAAAGGACTGATTGATGCATGCTGAGCCTGAATGACAGGTCATTACTATTCTGTGGCTGATAGTATCACTGTTTTAAGCAGTCCCATGGAATGAGCTCATGTTGTGCACATTTAGTTCTTGAACAGCCTTATAATTTTGTTAAAATACTTCTGTTGTCTGAGATATTGTGCCCAAGTTGTGCTGGTGTGTCCATTGTAATGCAACTTGTCATGGGTCAGTCTTAATTTTCAACATTTTCATAGTTGTACAGAGAGAACTAGACACCTTCCTTCCCTGTAAAGTTACATGTACTACGTAATTCAATTCAACATTAGTTGACTGTCCTATCCTGGCATTGTACATTGCGTGGCCAACAATAAGCAGTTTCAAAACTGACAAATGTTCAACCACTCTTCCAAAGTCCATAAAGTACTCTGTCTGACAGCTCTGATAATGTGGATTACTTTGGACTTACCTTGAAGTATAACAGTTTGCCTATTGAACTGTTGAATGTTCACCACAAGGTTTATGTGATAATGACTGAGCTTTTAACAATAATTTATCCCTAGCTTTTATTTGATATGATTTTGTTTTATTTTGCATGCTTCACCTTAATGCCTCAATCATTTCTATATCATGGATGCTGGTAAGGACCGATGGTCATGCAAGTTGACTGATTATTGCACAGTTTACATTCAGCATCACACACTTTGTTACACATCTAAACACCTTGGTACATGAAAACAAACAAAGCAGTTTGCCGTGACATCATTTCACACTTTACTAAAATTATTCTTTTCCATTTTCATTGTTATTGCTCTAGATTAAACTCAAATGCAAAAAGCCTACCCAAATTCACTGCACAGTTTTAGTTAAAACAAACCAGTAAAACATTCAGTCATTGCCACTTTTTAGAAATCAAGAAAAATGTGAACAACCTTGATGTTTTCGCTCATTTCATTTATTTGGTAAAACCTTTCATTTATGCACATGGAAATCATCTCTCCTGACAACAATTATTTTGATAATTAGTTTCTTCTTAATAAACCCCAGCAAAGACAAGTATTCTCAGGGATTTAAAATCAGTAACTAACCCACAAAACAACACCACAACATGCACTTTGTGAAGAATAGTTTTAAATGCAATGGTTATAGCTTTTTGATTGATCTTTCAAATAACTAGACTTAAACATTGCTAGTGGTAGGGTAGTGTATTTTTCATAGTAGATTGACTTGCACAAACATGCAACTGATCATCTGATTTCCTCAGTTTGGGGTTTCTTAGCTGTGCCATTGAAAACTGAAAAACACAGTACAAAGTCTTGCTGTGCCTGGAAACATGCTGAAAATGTCTTTTTTTTTGACAAACTGCAGTTGCATGATTGATTGTAGAAATGTCATCAGATGGCATATCAGATCCGACATTTTCAAATGCTAATTCTTCAACTCTATTTTGCCTAAATCTGGACTAGATGATTTACCAGATGCAACCATGTTAGAGAAGAGAGACCCAAAGGCATATAAGATCAAGAGAGAAAAGATGTATGGAGATGAACGATTTGCAAGACCAGGTAAGAATGCTACTCAAGTACACAGTAGAACTTTTTCTAACTTGTTATTTGTGATCAAATAAAAGACTGTTAATAATAATAACAATAAATATAGTGTACATTTATAATGCGCCATGTCTGTCATAAATGACACTCCTGGCGCTGTCAAGGACACAAGTGTCATGACCGGGATTCAAACCCATACTCCGGTGACTTAGACACCAGAATTTGAGTTCATACTGCTAGACTGCTCGGCCATGACACAAATATTGCCCAAAATATTTTAATGTAACCTTCACTAATTTCTTCTTTTTTCCCCCTCTAAGCTGAGTATGTGATAATGGTGAATGATGTTACAGATCCACCCTTTATGGATAAGCGTCTACCTACCGCATACTGTCTTGTCAGAATACAGCATCCAAAGAAGTCCAAGAAAGCCAAAACTCCATCCACCAAAGGAGCTAAGCCTGGCTTGAGAGGCTCATCACATGATTAAATAGAATCCAATCAGAGCAATCGGAGGAAAAGATTAACCAATCTACCAATCAGAGAAGTTGAAGTTAAAGCTTCAGGGAATCATTTTGAAATCAGAAAAACCAATGAATCTCTTGATTTCTGTTAATGATAACAAACGGTTCTTTTGTATCGCACATATTCTAGTAGCTAGATCGATGTGCTTTGCAACATCATTATCCCTGTTCATCAGGCATACTTAGACCATTCCTCAAACTTTTTCAACTCCCTGGGGAGCATACAACCCCAAGCTGCTTGAAATAGCCTTAAGGGGTTAATCCAACACAATACTATCTTAGACCTTGCGGGTTTCTATTTATACACCTAGGTTTAGAGAAGCATTTATGGTTAGTGCCTTGCTCAAGGTCACAAGTGCCATGACCGGGAATCGAACCCACACTCTGATGATTCAGCCATCAGAACTTGAATCCGATGAACTAGACCGCCCGGCCATGACCATGCATGCCACTGTTAGATTATAAAAAAAACCATGATGAGAAAGCAGTACCCAGTCAGAAACATTCATAGATAAGAAAATCCCCAAATCCATTCAGTTATTAATCCAAACCTTAATGTACAATGTGAAGATCACAAGGTTTAATTTGAAGTTAAATCTGCAACTTGTAACTACATTGTAGGTTTGGTATTGGGTTCAATTGGTGTGAGGTAAGGTACATTCTTTACATTTGAAACATTTGCTTTCTTCCGTTGATGTAATGTTTTATACTTGCCAAAACATGAGTCAGTCTTCTTAGAAAATGTGTGGAAATAATTTAAAATTTGGAGCAATGAACCTTTACATTCGTTCATTCGATAGGTCCTTCATTCGCTCACTTGCTCATTGTTCGTTTGTTTGTTTGTTTGTTGTTTTATCCAGCAGTGCCTTCTATCACAAAATTTGTTTGTGCAATTCTTGAAATATTAAGCATGGAGGTTTTCTTTGTAGACAGATGTAAATATTGATTATAATGTTAAATAGGTTATATTTATTTTGGGTGAACAAAGAAATTGTTTTCTTTGTCACCCAAAATGGATTTGGGTTTATATATTTCCCATGTGGTTTGTATGTAACTTGATATTTGAAATAAGAAGTTGCATCCCCTTTAGGTGATGTCCTTACAGTGTCGCTTCCCAGATTGCAATGTAACCCTGGTGTAATCCCAGGTTATAGGGCAATATAATGTATGATCTCTAATTGATGCCCCCTGAACTAAGATACTTACAAAATAATTAATATAGGGTGAAATAGCTCAGTTTGTTGGTAGAGCACTCGGACGTAAATCTGCAGGTGGCAAGTGCAAATCCGGTTCTATTAATTTGTCTTTGTTTGCCCCAAAGTTAAGTTATACTTACCCAGTCAGTTTCCCTTCTTCTTGTGTTTGTTGCTTTATTTTTGTTTAGACGATATAGTTCATAAACTTCTTTAAGTTATGCATGGTGTGATTTTGTGTATAAAGTTGTCAATAATTTTATTTGAACGAAACTGTCATTGTAGCTGTGGAGGAATATAATAGAACTAAGCTTAAGTCATCACTTATGGTGGCATCACAACAAAAAAGATCAGTGGAAGCCATTTTGCATTGGTCTCTTTCACTTGATGGCCAATTGGTCTCACCGTCATATAACACTTCGGTATTTACATACTTGTTCAACGTGGTGCTATTGCCATGACCTGTTTGTCAATCATGTTGTATTTATTCAGTCCGTCCAGACGTTATTGTGTTTAAAAAAAATTATTGTAAATATTTTATACTGGGCTTTACTGGCAATAAAATTTCAGTGTACATAATTCTGAGATAATGTGAAGACACTTATTTATTGTTATAAATTGTGTTGAAGTTGTTCAGGGGATCAGTTAAGTTGAAATCAAAAAAAGTTGTTTTCCCTTCAAACCACTTAAAAGTCCCCAGATTGCGTTTTAATGCCAAGCGGGGTAAGTTATTGTCAATCAATCTGATCCATTGCGCATGCTGAAGAGGAGCTGATTTGGAAGTTAAAGACGAGGAGTCTGTGGTATACTTGTCCAGCTAATCTGTTCTCAATGAGAAAATGGGCGGGGCTTCAATGGACATAACGGAGAAGGGGCTCCACAGGCAAGAGATTGAAAATAGCTATACTGGGGGAATTTGGAAACTTCATGTTTGCCGTCGTTTAGACGGATTGCAGCAAAAAGAAAACTGGAACGGTAAGTTTGCTTTTAATCTTTTAATCTGCACTCCTCCCAATTTCTATATCAATTTTGGGTCCATGGGTGATGGCAATCGAGGAAAAGGAATGCAATGGCGGCGCTATGGGAGCGCGCTGAGGAAGCAAAACAAAAAACAAAAACATGAAATTGAATATCTATAGGTTGGATATTGGTGTACATTGTTATTGTCTTTTGTATTAAAAAAAATGCTAGAAAACATCGATCTTTACACTTTAATTGATGCACTCAAGCGGTGGATGTTTTTGTTGGTAATCATATCGACTGCCCCCCCCCCCAAAAAAAACCCAACCCGGAATGTCTCTTAGCAAAGCCTAATCATTGTCAGTGCGCTTATTTGCAAACATGCACTACGTACATGGGCTCGATTTCACAAAGTACCAAGGATTCATCTGAAGATGAGAGTGTTACAATAGTGATTTGTATTGTGACATCACACTTTGCTTAAAATTGATTGGGAGTTAAGATCAACCATTCTTAGCTCTTTAAGAAATCGAGCGACTAGCTATTTTATAGTGGGGCAGAGGGAGAATATTTGGGAGCATTGAGCTCTTGATGATATATTTTGGCACAAAGTCGGAGTATGTCATGAGAAAGATATTTGGCTATATAGGGCGATCGCAGATTTTGTCCTTAAAAAAAAAACTACGAACAGTTTTCAAAAAAATTAAATTGGCCACCACTGCTTGTTATTTCTAGTACCTATTTTTTCAAAGGACAAATCTGCGATGGTCCTGTAGCCGACTATCTTTCTCAAGACATTGTGTGCGGACTGCCGAATTCCATGCTTGTAACTGTATCATCAAACTTTTGAGGCACCTTGATCTGTTGGTGTTTATTGTTTCTTCTTATTTTTTTGTTGCCCTATATACTTGTTTTCTCTTTTTGGTCGAAAACTAAGGGACGGTGCATGCACCTCCATACCTCATCCGAATTGTTTCGACATTTCAAAGGCATTTTGTGTAGGCAATACAGCACAGTAGTATTTTAATTTACATCATAAAAATCCATAAAGTCGGTGCAAAGTGCATGTTATAAGGCAAGTTGATCACTTTGTTCTCGTGTTTACTTGTTTACTTACTTTTTATGAATTAGTCAAATTAATAAAATGAGGGACTTTTCACCACCCTGCAAAATGGGGAGGGGCCAGGGTTGATCCTATGGGCCACCTCCACTCCAGAAAGATGAGAGTGTACATTGTGAGTGTGCTTGTGGGCGGGTCCAAATGGGCCCCTATGACAAAGGGACAATGGTCCCCGGTTAATTGGGTGAAGGTGCAGACAAAAGAGGGACAAAAGAGGTCCCCGATTGCAGGCGTTTACACGCGTGTGTAGGTGTGTTTGAATCCTCCGACGACATCCGGTTGAGTCAGTACCGAGGTTTCAGCCCAAACCAGACCAAGTCAGTCCAGTCCTGGGTTCTCGGGGGTTATGATAATCTATTAACACAAAATGTGTTTCATACATTGGTTATCGATTAAAAATTTCAGTTTCCATAGAATAGTGCATTGGTCTGTATTATTCGGTGATTTCTTTTTGCGGGGCCGGTGACTATAAGTCCTGAAATAGCGGGGATGCTACATCTTAAAAGGAACGTGTATTGTAATTCACACTGGATAGTTAAGTTTGGGGCAAATCTGGGCCTCCTCGAGTGTTCTTTTGCTACATTGTTTGTGCTATTTACTTCATTGTGGTAGTAGACCCCCCTCTCAAGTCTTTTATTGTTTCTGTTGTTTTAAAATAGGTTTTTGGTTGCATTTTTGTTGATAACAATGAATTTCCAATTACTCTGTACCCTGTGTTTTACCCGGAGCCTTCTTGATGATTGTAACTATCATCTTTTTGTAAATTTTTAAACATGTCTCTCCTGTAAAAGCATCTGTCTTTTTTGTAACTTTGTATGTATTTTTTTATGTTCTTAAGGTAATCTATTTTATGATGGCCCATTGAAAATCATATTCGTGGTGACGTGGCTACCATCAATAAATAAAGCTGTTGTCATTGTAATTATTCGAACCAACCACCTTCCACATCTCCCACTGTTGGTGTGTACAAAAAGCACGCGCGTACCCGGCAGTTGGCTCAAAGTGTTGTTAGCGGGCGCTGTTACAATAAAAATGTGGACTCGTCCGTGCGGTGTGTGTGTGTGATCGATAGGGGGTTCGACCAATATTCGAGGTGTGTTGTTGGTTTGATGTGTACGCTTGTTATATACACGGTACGCGTACAGTGTGTGAATCCAAAAGGACACGTTCAAGGCTTCAGACAGTGACATTCAAGTGGTATGTTTTTGGTGTAGAAATAAATGTGAGTGTTAAGTATGATTTTATTGAAATAGCTGAATGAGGGGAAAGTCTCTAACAATCCAAAAGTTCTAGGAGTAGTCAAGGTCAGACCATCAGGAAGTTAAGACTCCACTCCCACCCAGTGGCAGTGCAGTGCAACAGTCGGCGGATTGACCCTTGTTTTATGTTTATATCACGTAAAGGCCTAGTAAACTTCACTTATTTATGTTACAAATTAATTTCATCATACATGACTTTATAACTAGTCGTTGTCTGGCTAGATTAGTAATAGTATTAACTTAAAGTACTACTCACTAGGCCAAACTAACACTAACCATGGTCATGGAGGAAGGAAACTCCATACTCACTTGCCACTTATGACATACAGTAGACCCAGTAACTTGGGTGCTGTACTCCTCTTTTTTTTTAAATTTTGACATTATCGGTTGTACACTACTAGCACCCTAGCAAAGTATATGTAAGTTCGCTTTAAAAGCTCTTTTTTACGACGAGGCGGATTTAAAACGTAAATAACGTAATACCCAAAATTATGACAAAGACTCAACAGAATTGCTGGAAAGTCGCCTACTGCTTTACTGGCTTCTCAAGATATCAATGATGAAATAAAATACATTTAATTGTACTCACAATCACTTTCTGTCCGCGTCCAAATCGATGATTTTTTAGCCCACTAAAACCACTAAAACTGCAGCGGTTACGATCACCATTTTAGTATTGATAGTCACGTGAGACTCAACGACTGTTTTCTTATGTGTAAAAACACTACACAGCTGGTATCCTGCGTTGACTGTGCAAAACAATATGCAAGCAGTGCATCAGCAAACACGCATTCCTAGTTATAGTAGTGTTAATATGACTTTTTACACATGAGAAAACAGTCGTTGAGTATCAGGTGACTGTCAGTAGTAAAATGGGGCAAAAAAAATCATCGATTTTGAGGACAGAAAGTGATCGTGAGTACAATTAAATGCATTTTAATTTATAATTGATATCTTGAAAAACCAGTAAAGCAGTAGGCGACTTTCCAGCAATTCTGTTGTCTGTGTCGTAATTTTGGCCACTTTTTGAATAGGGTATCAAATGCGTTTTAAATCTGCCTCGTCATAAGAGCTTTTAAAGCAAACTTTCATACAATACTCTGCTTGAGTTCTAGTACGACCGATAGTGTCAAAATTTTTTTTAAAGAGTACAGCGCCCCAGTTACTGGGTCTAGACTTACAGTAGTAGTAGTGTACAGTAGAACTCACTGACACGGTCATTAATGAACACATCACTAGACTATACATGGTTGCTCATTCAACGTTCGATGTTCGATATTCGAATGTCAAACAAGAACCAGTTCCTGGGTTGACATTCAAATTTGTGCACAGAACCAATAGAGATTTACTTTTTAGAAAGAAGCACTTTCTACATATGCCCATCCCATGAGCTGGGCACCACTACCTACAGAATTGAAGAGGAGGATCCATTAAACACACCCATGGTCATCTTGACCCGCCCCATGGGGTTTTAAAAATGTTTTTATTCAATTTAAATAAATGAATGTTATTGTAAGATGCGCTACATAAGAACCAGCAATGTCTCTACATGGACAACCATGTTGTCGTCATATAGTGACTATTATAACACACCTCTCCCTGGTTCTTTATCCTGATTGGCTGAAACACGGTCGCGTGGGGTGAACTAATATAGCCTAGTGCATGAAATCTGCACACACGCATCGCACACGCTTCATTTGGGGGAAATAGTTCACAAAGCTGGAAATAGTTTCATAAACCCAAAAAATATTGACTGGTAAAGAGCGCCCTCAAGAAAAAGACGGCGTCTGCGGATGGAGAAGAATCTCCGGCCAAGAAACCGCGATTTACTCTTCTAACCAACATTTTGGACTGAGGTGTGTTATAAAACACATATGGACTGGCATTATTCGGGCAATAGTGCACGTCTATGCACCCCTTGGGCCTGTGAAATCAGGAAATAGGACCCCTCTCCTGGTCACTCACAGGCCCTCGGGTTGCATAGACGTGCACTATTTCCCTTGTTGCCAGTCAATATGTGTATAATTAGTCCTGAAGCATGACATTAACAATTTAGGAAACAAGCACATACTTTGACAAAATATTGAAAAAAATAAATTAATAAATAAATTAATATTGAGAATATTAGTAAAAAATGTCCCTCCCCAATTTTTTAGAAATGGTTTGATGAGAAACTAAGGATCATCTATTGGCCTTAGACATGTTACTTATGACCAAGTGAAAAAAGTGGTGGTAGGCTATTCTGTACATGTACTATTCCTGATTCAGGAAACTCCTTTTACCATAATCAGTAACTTGCTCCTGTACAGTGTGCACAACATTTGTTAGAGTGAACATTTAAATGTTCACAGATTTGCACAAAACTTACATGGTACATGTATAAAGATTATCATGGTGGAAAACTTCCCTTGAAATATTTGTGCTTGAAATGCTATTGGCCTAGGCCTGGTTTTTGGTAAATGAGGTAAAACCATAAGTTTTGATCTCGCGAGTCCAAAACTTGATGTAGACCAGATTTAGAAAGCGATGTTAGGGTCCTACATAGGACTATTAATGGAGGTAGAAAGTTTGAGGCTTTTACATTGACAAGTTTAACTTGTCAGACCATCATGTTTTTTAAAGAGTGTGAATGCAATCACGCTCCTCCGCATTCCTTAACCTTATCCAAGGATTGCTAAAATTAGCCCTTTCTAAAATTAATTACATGTATGAAGTGGACTTAAAAAAAAATCTGGGAAAAACTCAAGGATTTTTGTCACTGAAGGAAATGAACTACTGATACGTTGTTTATTTTGATTTGATCATGTACATGTAAACAAACAACAACAAATCCCCCAATCCAAACCTGCAATCCAATGGTATGAATCGCCAAAGGGGCTTACATTAGTCCGTGCATAAATTAAAGGTCATGTACAGTCAGAATAAAAAAATGGTGTTTTAAAATAAGCATTCTATTGCACTCCAACTACATACAAGTATTTCCTAAAATGAAGGACTGACTGTTTGTCTGTCAGTGTCATCAAACATAACGCATCCTTGACAAGTTACCTACATGTAGGCTGTACTCTATTTGTTTTACCTCTGTACCACACTAAATAGTTAAGATACATGTAATTATTGTACAATATGAATATTAGTATTGAATGTTAAGTACTTTTCTCAGAGTATTGGAAATTGATTGAAACATTAATTTATGTTACTTTTTGGTCATTGCATCAAGAGGTACATGTATTTGTACACTGTGTACATACAATTAATAATACTTTTTTGTAAACTTTGTGAACAGATTCTGCCCAACCCAGGAAAACACAAGGTCAACTTTAGGACAACATAATGCAGACTCTGATATGCAAACGATGTCAAAGGGCATTGCTTATTATTGCCTTTTTGTCACT
Organism: Marthasterias glacialis; assembly: GCA_911728455.2. Classification (NCBI taxonomy): domain Eukaryota; kingdom Metazoa; phylum Echinodermata; class Asteroidea; order Forcipulatida; family Asteriidae; genus Marthasterias; species Marthasterias glacialis. The sequence goes on from OU452235.1 coordinate 10,721,077, forward strand.
CATTGCAAATGAAGCTAATGTCATCCGAAAGTTAGTCAAAGATAAACCCAGAGACAGATCCTAAGGAGCATAAAGTCATGTCAAATGATTCTAAAGACAAAGAACCTGCTGTTGACCTAGCACCGCCAGATCACATGGATGGTGTCAGGATAATGCGTGGTGGACAGCTCAATAAGGACTTTCAACAAGAAGTGTTCTTAGGACCCGATCATGCAGATTTTGAAACCATCCCAGAAAAAGAAGGGAAGCGAAGACTGATGGAGATTTTTTCTATGTAAGTTATGATTACACAATCCCTTCTGATAAAAGTTGCCTTTTTCCCCTCACCCTTGGCAACTTGCATAATGTACAGTTGTACATAGGCCTACATGTACAGCACCTTATGGCAAGCAACTTTCGTTTGCTATGGACGCTCATATTTAAAGCAATCAAAAGTCAGAATCATGTTTTAAAAAACTATTTTTTTTGGGGGGTCTTATTTTGCCCCCTGTAATGTCCATAGCTAAGCTAACAATACTAGACCTTTTATACTAGACCTTTTATAGGCCATCAAAGTGACAGTGGTCTTCGAACTTGTGCATACATGAAAGGGTTCTATAGCTGGAATAGGAAAAATACAATGACACTTGAAAAATGATAAATTGGTATTGCATGAGTGAATCTAGATTCGTAAACATGGTAAACAAGAAAAGAACTTGAGTTCACATCAGACTCAGATTAGGTAAGAAAGAAGATTACAAACAGGCTCTCCAGTCTGGGGGTTGACTGTTTTTTGTTGTTAAAGAATCTGCTACAGTGCTGGCCTGATACTGGGTGGTTGTTATGTTAAGGCAGTTTCTCCTTAGTAAAGGGCACCTCTATGAGAGAAATTTAGATTTCTACTGGAACATTTCAAAGGGCATCAAGGCAATGACCAGGGGTAGGG